>FR990020.1:2700507-4050761 GCA_905404135.1 Hesperia comma | reverse complement strand
CAACACTAGTTTTAAATTCGGTCTATCGATCTACATGCGGCACGGCATGTATATTGCCGTGAAATCGTTGATTTTCAAAATTATGCATAACTTCTAAAATATCAGGTCGAGACCCTGGCGACGTTAGCCATGTGTCAATAGATAAACAATCTATCGATTCGTTTATTTTTTTAAAGTAAAACATGGGTTTCCATGTCTGTAAGAGCCTTCAAAGTCAGGTCCTGGTACAGCAAAATACAAGCCGTAACGCACAGCAGGCAATACTGATACGGCAAGATTATGACTCGTAACGCATGGGCAGTAAGTTTCATTTTTGTGCAGACGCAGTGAACGTGTTAAATTGGTTTTATCACGATCTAGTTCCCACAAATTGGAGGCCTAATTCTAGCACGCCTACGGCCACTTCTCAGAATCGTTTCTTCTGCGCACGTGCGAGTTGTGGAATTAATTTCCTTCAGAAATATTTCCGATGCGCTATGCCATGGTATTCCTTAAAATATACCAACAACAAAAGCTATTCTTCCGAGTGGGCGATGTATTGTTAATTTTTCTAGTGTTAAACTTTGAGAACGATGGAAATCTTCTTTTTCAACACACTTGCTCGTAAAGTTGATATTTTTTCTTTAGTCTTACGCCCGGAATGCGGTTTATTACACACTAGTGCGTTTTACTTTTCATTACCGCACTAGTGTTTTTCTTATTCCACTTTTTTTTTAATATCCGTAAAGAGGTTGTTACCAAAAGATTTGTTAATTTGTAAATAAATAAACTTGTTGTACTTAGTCAAAATCTGATAAGATAAGATTATACTTCATCTAATTATCTATTAAAGCATTTAAAAAATACAATATTTTAAATCATTAATTACCGTAAATTCTTATTAGAAATACATAATTATTTAGTTTAATATATTGTGGCTGAATGTTCGGTGCCTTGGACTTAACCTGCGCGCGCATAGTTATTCAACCAAAGATACGGCGCGCGAAAAAATAAACCGCGCCATTTTGTGCAAACATTTGTTCGTTTATAATTTGCTGATTTGTGACTGAAAAATGTCGATACCTAATTGTTTTTTTCCTCGCAAGTGTGTTGAAAAACGTCGTATGATACGCGTGTGCTTTGTTCATTACAGTCTTGGCTCTATTACAGCCCTCGCCTTGCGGCTCGGGCTCAATACCGCCTCGACTGTAATGACCAACTTCGCACACTTGTATCATAATGTACTATTTTATCAGCCTTTTGAGTTAGAAATAATAAAATGAAAAGATCTGCTCGCATTCAAAGAACGCGAAAAACTTCACACCATCATGTGTTATATCATGTGATATATCTGATAGGCCTAGTAAACTCTTCTTGGTCGCGGCCTTGAATATGATTTTCTGAGATAGGACAGGTTGACACAACCGTTAGATTAGCGATTTGATACATTTTCTTTAATATTATACTTTACCAACCTACCTACTAACGCCACCTACGCTACTAATATACTTACCATGTTTTAAATACATACTTTCCGAAGCATAATTTTCAAAGGATATACTAAATAACTCCCGTGTAATACCTGGTAATACCTAGTTTTAATTTAAAAGGACTTTCGACGTTCCCGTAGGTCGGATTAAAACTCCTGCAGACCGGCGCTATGAACTCTTGTAAACTTTGGGGTATATTAAAAAACTGTTTGAAGTTTAGAAAGTTACTACCGATGAACGATATTTTTTATATGTTTTCTAGTTCTAAATAACTTGATTATCGTTACATTGCTGATTTAGGTTGAAATAATTTATAGATTAGATATCTTTTATATTTTATACAGAATATTGACATGTTAGGTACTTATGTTATTCTTTTCCTTATATTTCTTTAATCCATTCTCGATATTGTAATTACTATTTCCTAGTTAGATGCAAAGTAACTGTCAAAATGTCATCTAGTGTTTCTTAATTACCTTATCTATCATTACATTATCCAGAATGGATATACAGTTTAGTAAGAACGATTAATGAAATTAATATGTTATAAAAAATTTAATTTCCGACCATAATATCATGTGTTCTTTCCCAAGGTCAACTCTATATCTGTACCAATTTAACGGTTCAGATTTATCGGTTCAGATTTAGACGTAAAAGCCAAAACATCAGCAAAGCAGATAGGCGGACAGAATTACTTTCGCATTTACAATATTACAGGGATTAAAATTTGTACCAACTTATCTGTAACGAAACGATGGCTGGTTGTGGCCATCCGCTACCTAATTCCTACGATGGAAATAAAAGGTTCTTGTAATCTGTAGGGCGATGGAGCTGCGGCGAGCGCTAGTATTGAACTGACGATTTTTTGTAATTTGGGAGCAGAACGATTCTATTTTTAAATTTATTTTCTTCTAATGAGGGTCACCGTTTTTGTGCTCACCAGTTGGCGCCACCGGCGAGGTGAGGTCTTGCTGTCAAAGCCCGCCTATACATAAACAGTGACAAATGACATTCAGACAAGCGAAAAGTGACAGGCAGACCTCACTTTTCACTAGCGCCTCTAGCGGAAAATTCACACGCGGTTACCCTAATTTCTATAGGTTCAATACTAGGCCAACTACAGCTCGTACAGACGAAAAAGCGAAGTTTTATTTAATAAAAAACAAGATTACAGATAACTAAAAACATTAAAAAATTAGTCGTTCACATTATCCATTAATTAGTCAGCCTTTAAAAGGCCTGCTGCATATAGATTTCTCTTCACTTCCGCCACTCTGATTGATCCTAGGGCGTCTGACTCTAGCGGAAGCCCTCTATCCTGTTCAGAAAGTAAGTCAACCTGGGCGGTTCCCTATGCATTTCTACAACACATGGTTTTCTTCTTATCTCGATTGTAGATCGTCGTATGTGGTAGTTAAAGGGTTCACATCCTCACAGTACTGTGCTACATCAGGAGTACCACAAGGATCAATTTTAGGGCCTTTCCTCTTTAACATATACCTGAATGACATCACATATGAAATACAGAACTCAAAATGTTTCATTTTTGCCGATGACATCAAAATTGCTAAGCAAATAAAATCAGAAAACGATGCCAGAGCGCTGCAAGATGATATTGACAGACTTTCAGTTTGGTGCAATAACAATGGAATAGTCCTTAATCCTGATAAATGCTCTTTCATTAAATTTACACGTAATCACAAATTGCTTGAGACGGCATACCACATTAATGGCATTAATATTCAAAAACACGAAACAATTCGTGATTTAGGTATTACAATTGACTCCAAATTAAATTTTATTAATCACGTTGAAAATGTATGTAAAAGTGCACGTCACATGTTAGGTTTTGTTTTTAGAAACTCAAAAGAATTTAAGAAAATGAGTACCAGAAAGCTTTTATTTACAACTTTAGTCAGATCTAAGTTAGAATATTGTTCTGTCATATGGAACCCATTCTACCAGATTCATAAGGACCGTATAGAGAGCATACAAAGACGCTTCACCCAATTTTATTCACATAAATCTGATAAAAAACTATCTTACTTCACCCGTCTTAAGAATTTTAATCTGATGACATTGTCCGATAGACGCAAAATTCATGATATGATATTTTTATATAAACAACTCAATAGCATGCTTGACAATCCTGATCTTTTAAGTCATTTTTCTATCAATATTCCATCTCGTTCACTGCGGTATCAGTATTTAAATTTAAAATACACAGGGTCTTGAACCCTACCTCCACCTAAGAAAATATTATTAACATAAATAATTATGAATAGCCATAAATATCTCTGTATATATAGTCAAATATTATATATATATATATATAAATATTTATACACATAAATATACACGTATCATATTTTATTTACCATATTATGCCCCCCACATAAGTAGTTAATATATTAGTTAAACTTATAATATTAATATCATAGCAAAATTTATATTCTACTTTTGTTACTTCTCCTTTTGTAATGTTAATGCACTATACCTAATGCATGCTGTGGTCGTCTGTAAGTGAAAATACTCGTTTTACCTTTATACAGCCGTTTGTTACTTCTAAGTCAAATGTACTTGTATTTTTGTTGATGACCCTCAATAAATAAATAAATAAACACATCGTCTCTATTCTAAGAAATTTCTCATACAATAACATCAATCCCTCGATTTTATTATGTATTGTGTATTTTAAGCTAATTATCCTTCCAACACTCAGTCCATTCACATTAACAAGTTACCTCTTCACTACTTGAAACACTAATTAATTAGGAAAAGTAAGAGTGAATACCCTAGACAAGAGCTGTGAATAGACTGTGCTTACTTTTATAATAATACAGATGTGGCATCTTCGGCATTCTAGGGGCGGTCGTCCTGCCAACAGCATTACATTTACATAATGTACTTAGCGAGAGAGCCGCATACAAAGCCTTTTCCAGAAAGTGATGAGATGGGGACCCGTCGACGAAAAATGAATTCTTTTACGACGCCCCTTAAATTGCTATTCCTTTGTACTAACCATTTTTATACTATTGAATTGTTACGTGGTACTTTGCTAGCGAGACTGGATCGTTTTGTTTTGTACATATAATATATAGAAAACACGTGAAGTTTAAGGTTGGGTCGTTAAATTTGATTGTTGTTTTATGGACTGTAACAAAACATACCCACGGTTTATTTTCAAGTTCTTAACTGATTGAAGTCATAATCGTGTCAAAAATAATTTGCTTAATGTTTCAAAAGTAATTTAAGAAACCCTTCAATGAACGTTTAGGTATTTTCAAACAAAACTTATTTTGTTTGTATTAAGATGGTTATGTTACTGAAGTCTTACAAGTTAATGTTGAACAATATAAAATAATTAAAAAAAAATTAAATCGCAAGTAAGTATTAATAATTTAATCCTATAAAATATGTTTGGTGGTCAACATCCAATCAGTCAGTCAGTTGAGTCAGTCATTCCATCTAGATCGTTTAGGTCTGTGGAAAGGTAAGGTTCTGTTTTCGTAATCGAGCATACATGGAACGTACTTCATTACAAGTCGCTAACAATTTCCTTAACGCCTCCAATGTGAATTAGAGCTAACCCGAGTATCGTAGAGCTTAATTTGTTATACGACCTAAAAACACTGAAATATCTTCCCAATATTATCTGCAGTTCCGTAAACGACCAACCGCAGCAGCTATTTGATTAACTCAGTCGATCACGATTTACAAGTCATGAATACTTCAAACAAAATTAAAGGTCGTCGACCTAAAATTACCATAATACAAAATCAGACGAACTACATGCAAGATTTCATAACATTAAAAGCTGGCCAAGTAATAAAACAGTGAAATAGGTATAATAACGAAATTATACTCGGCTACGTTTGGTCGAAGCCGGTCAAGTGTGAACGCGAGTGCCACTCAGTAATTGCTGCGATAATGAAGCTTCGTACTGGCACGCTACCGTATGGAAATTATACACGGCATACAGTTTTGCTAATTATTACTAGTGCTAGCGGTTTGGGCAGGTAACGTTTCAGTTATGCATTTATACCTTATTGATACTGAATTTAATTCGTCATTTTAATATTTAATCGTCGAAATGCGCTCTGTTAAATGGGTGCCGCAATGCATAGATGGCGCTGTAAATGGGTTCTAAAAGAAAATAATTCTTCAATAAAATCCCAACACAATGGCATGTACTTTATGTTCAAGCATCATTAGTTAGTTTTGAACATTGCGAACATAAAAAAAACTGTGGACATAAAAAAACAACAAAAAATTAAATAAATTATTTCGAAGACAACAAAATTACACCCCAATATTATTTTATTTTCAGTAAATACATGAACGTTCTCATATTTTATTAGAAGTACAGATTTAAAATGTTGATCAGGATTCATAGCTCGTAAAATATTGATAGTAAGACGTAAACGTCTGTCTTTTCAATTATTTCATCCATGTGCACGTATCTAATTGTTATGTTGATCTAGAAATAAAACGATGATGCTTCTTAGTACTTGACATGACACGCGTTGATGCAACGTGTGGAATGGGGATGGATAACGTATATGGAGGTTTTGCTAGGCCATACCCCGCGGAATTAAGCAAGTAATCGATCTAATATCGACAATCAGCTATTGCTTCGAATTGGTACTTGTTTAATTTCTCATCTTGTTGGAATAAGGAACGAGACATGGCGAGAACGGCGTTACCAGTATCACTTGCTGCATATTATAGTTTATAATGTTGAAGCAACGCAGTAAAAAATACATGGGAACTTACCCAACGACAATACAAATGACATATAACTGAAAAATCGCCACAAACAAAAATATACAAATAAAAAAAAATAAACAATGAAAGAGGCCGGACGTCATTAGCTCAAGCGTTAGTACAATGATACTCCAGTCCATTAAACTGAACGGTTTGGTGGTAATATTTTTAACGTCTTATTATATAACTAGCTTTTGCCCGCGGCTTCGCCCGCGTGGAATTGTTTATATCGCGAATCGGAGAAGTGGGGGAGGGGGTACGTCATCAACTATCTTCCTGGGAAAATTCATCAAAATCGTTGTTTTCATACAAACTTCTATCTCCTATTTCAAGCCTTTAGGGGTTGATTTTTGAAAAAAGTAGCCTATGGGTGACTCTGGGTCTTCAACTATTTTCATTCCGAATTTCATCCAAATCGGACCGGTGGTTTAGCCGTGAAAACGTCACAGACAGACAGACAGACTTTCGGATTTATAAAATTACTATGGATAGTTGTACCATCTCCGGACTAGAAACAAATGGAAGGCAGCCTTAACCTAATGTAGGACGAGATTGATGTTTACACAGAAGGATTTTAAACTTCTTGATCACAACATTGCGTTGGCTATGGCAAATTTCAAGAGCTTTAGCGGTTATTTGGTTAATAACTTTTTTTCTATTTTATCGGATTATAAGTATAGTACCATATTAAAATCCAGATTAATTTGGAGAATAAGCAAAAAGTTACTTCTTAGATGGTTTTGCATTACAACAACAAACAGTAATTAAGAGGCTGCCTATTAAGTACTAAACTAAAACCGTGAAATAATTAAAAAGCAGAAAAGTTAACGTCATCAGATTTACTAATAAATTCTTCTTCTTCATAGTCGTACGTACTCTTGGCAGAGTGGTCGTGGTCCTATAATGAAGGTCGTGGTAGGTCGTCTTAGTTCTCCTTGAGGATTGCAGCTCTCGCAATGCGTCTCCATCTATGTCTGTTCGTGGTATTGCGACAACATTGGGTTATGGAACAATTAGTTGACGTTTTAATAACATCCGTCCAGCGCGCGGGTGATCTGCCTCTTGACCGCTTTCCCTCTACTTGACCCTGGACCACAAGACGCACCATTGAGCTTTCATCACGTACCTATTATATGTCCGAAATACTTGAGTACCTTCATCCTGACAGTAGATGACTAATCTATACTAATATTATAAAGCTCAAGAGTTTGTTTGTTTGTTTGTTTGTTTGTTTGTTTGTTTGTTTGTTTGTTTGTTTGTTTGTTTGGTTGAACGCGCTAATCTCAGGAACTACTGGTTCGAATTGAATTTTTTTTTTGTGTTGAATAGACCTTTTATCGAGGAAGGCTATAGGCTATATAACATCACGCTGCAACAATTAGGAGCGAAGAAATAATGGAAAATGTGGAAAAAACGGGGAAAATTATTCATTCTCGAGGGCTTTCGTTGCATGCGTTGCGAAAACGATTCAAGATACCAAAAATATATGTATGAAAGAATTATTCCTCTTGAAATGATCTAAAAAAATGTCCACGACAGTATAATTATGTCTATCTTTTAAGATTAACACACTAGAACCGTTTTTATGGTAATCAAATTTGCCGCGTTTCCAAGTTTAATCTGAATTAATCTTGCTGTGATCCTTTGCTACTTTGCTATTATTTTGTCGTAAGCTTTATTTCTAAATTTAATTTAACCTCAATTAATTTTGGTGATAGTTTATTATCTTCCCGAATTTCCTACGGGAGCGGGACCTACGCGGTTGATACTTACGGGTCCCGAAGCGAAGCGAGGGCGGTTCGCTAGTTACTAATAAATTATGACCTATTTTGCTCAAACACTACTTACAAATCTCACTGTACTTACATTACAATATACATATAACTGTATTTAAATATTGAATATTTTTTTCAATATTTTAAAACGATAAATAAACAAAAACGTTGATACAGCCGGGTCCACAAAAACATAAAGAATACAAATTATATTTGCACCACACCCCATTAATGTTCCGTAAAAGCGGTCGGAAATAGAAGTCGAAAAAGATGGACGGCCTCGTCGAAACAGAGTTAATAACAATCGAGTATTTGATTTATAAACGATGCTCATTCGATATTAATCTAACGAAACGAATCCGATGGCTTAATTAATCGCCTTAAATCAATCTATTTCAGGAACGACTGGTTCATTTTCACCAATTGGCTTTTAGAAGATTGGTTGCTTACATTTGTCATTTTGTGTTTCATATTTCCTTATGACATTAATTATTTTATTATTTGGTAATCATTGCTTGAATACTTACTTAAAAACTGTATCTGTACTATAAAATGAGTAGCTTGACAACAATTCCACCTAATGAGGCGATGTAACTTCATAAGTTGAGCGCATTAACTTAGCAAAACCTTTTCATTCTCCTCTTGAAGACGCCCACATCATACGTAGGCGCTAACACCGATTACAGATGGGCAAAATGTTATCATTATTGCGGATTATAATTACATCTGAAGCCTCGCGGGCGCTGTTGAAGAGAAGGTTTTTTAACAGAATTAAGGTCCAACCTTTCGCTACGACAATAATAGGCCAGTTAGCAATGTGATATGAAGTACCTACATAAAGAGATATATTTACAAATGTTGGTTCCGAATCCGAGGGCACGCACTTTTGAGCTTTGATGATTAGTATGTGCGTTTTAAGCATTAAAATTTCACTCGCTATACCTAACAGTGAAGAAAAACATTGCAAGGAAACCTGCATGGCGGAGAGTTTGTAAGACTCAAATGTGTGTGTAATCTGCCAATCCATACCTGGCCAGCGTGATGGACTATGGCCTTAACTTTCTCATTACGAGAAGAGACGATAAAATTGATGATGATGTTGATATTGATCGTAACATTAAGCAAAACTTATATCGCGATTATATTTGTTTATATTATTACTAGAGAACCACCCGTAGCGTAGGTAGCGCTCCCATAGGAATCTCAGCTAAAACGTAGCCATTTGGTACGTTTGCGTATAACTTAAATAAATTACATGTATTGTATTATTTGATAGCATGAATCAGAACTTACAAATGAATTTTACTAACGCCATCTATTAACAACTCCGGAACTAAATATCTAGCAACGAACAAAACATCGATCTTCCCATATGAATGAGATGTTTTCCCGCGGTAAAAAGTAGCCTACGTCACTCTCCACCCTCCTAACTATCCCCACACACTTAAACCATACCATATAATAGCCATGTTGCGACGTGACAGAGCCACAAACAAACAAACACACTTTCACATTTATAATATTATAGTAAGGATATTATTCTGAGTACGCAAATAAACTCGATCGGGTATTTAAAATAGTTTAAAATGGCTAAAGTTATTGGAAGTCATAATAATATTCATCGAAGCCAGTTAAGTTGCGCTATTTAATTAACTGCACCGAACGCAGATTGCCAATCTCCCTATAGATAAGTCTTAAATACCAATTGTTTTTGATGATGAGAATCCAATATTAAAATACGAAAATAAAATTTAGAATAATGCCGCTTTTGTGATATTGTTTGAGCTGAAATTCAAGGACTAAGGATAGAATTCCATCATGTTTCTGAGAATTTGGTAGATTTTTTATTATCAGCAAATTAACTGACGCATAAATAATTTTTTCAATGTTCATAAAACATAGAAACACTATACTCATAGATCACAGGCATCTGTTTTGATATAAGAAGCATATCGAGCAAATACCATTGGTAGAACAAAATTACAACCATTCTAGCCCGGTAACCAGTCTTTTTTGGGTCGGATCCTCTCAACTGGCACACTATTTGGTGTCATAATTCCTTATGTCAAACCTCTGGCACACCAAAAAACACCAAAAAAACAACACCGCCGGATTCACCCCCGTGACATTCTTTCGCCGATAAGATTTTCGTGGGCAGCAATTCAAAATTTGCTATAAATGTTACCTGAAATACATAATACAACACGTGTTTAATTGTATATGAACAATAAGAATATAATGTATTTTGTGAACGACGAAATGAAATTTGGTGCAACAAAGGTTTTTTATTTTTATACATTATTTTTCATCAAGGTTGAATGATAAGCCGCCCATTGTAAACTGCATTGTTCTGATATTTCAGCATCATATATTATTTCCTCACTGTTTTATGAAATACGTATAATTATAGTACCTATTATTTCAGACCATGAGTAGGTACGCTATACCATAAGTAGCCCAGCAGCTGGCATTGGACCTGAGTGATCAGCTGAGTTACACAACCACGGATGCGTTCGAGAGGCGTACGTCTGATTGCTCGTGTCAAAAATGAGAAGAATTCTCGTACATCACCACCTTCGACGTGTGTCTTTATAAGCAGCGTAAATACACTTATTTTATTTATTTATTTATTTATTTATTACACTTTTACTAAGTTAGTGCGCCGACCATTTAAATACTTTTTACTTTACTTTTTACAAACGATAAGTTGTTTCAAATAATTTAAAAAAATATTAGCTATCAACTATTAGGGTAGAAATATCATAGAATTTAGGCCACCTCTCGGACAGAGGCACATAAAGCGTCCCCAAAAGTTCAATGACTTGAAGAAGACAGCGGGGATTTTAGTCAGTCGGTCAGATTGACGTAAGGTACGGAAACCTACGTCCGGTATTAGACATGTTCAGGCTGATGGATGGATTTGAAAGTTGCTTGTAAAAATTAAATTATTTACACATTAAAATATTTTCACGTCTTCCAGAGCACGGATCAAAATCTATCTAGGTGTATATACATAAATATTATAAAACAAGTCCTGTTAACAGAAAAAGTGATATTTTAGGCAGGTTTAGGTTTATAATTTATTATACTTTTATGTATTTTTTTAAACGTATTATTAACAAAATATTCTCAGATTCCCTCTTTTTATTACCTTACAGCGCCATCTATTATTTCAATAATTCATTTATCGATGCAAAAAAGCTAGCTGTCATTTGTAAATTACAGTTCACTCACAATACGCTAGATGGCACTACAAGGAGATTCTGATCACACTGTTGAGACTTTATGTAGTTTATACAAGAGTCCCGTGTGTAGTCTGAATCTGAAAACTGCTGTATTGTTGTTTTACGTTACCGAATTTTAACTATAAGTTAAACATACGTGTTGAAGGATTTTGTTTGTTAGTTTGTTTGATCGCGCTAATTTTTCTTAAGTTACAAAAATCCACTACTGGACAGGAGGGGAAGTAATGAATCTTGTATATCGCTGGGTGTGGGTGGTACGGAAGCCTACGTATGCGTTTAATAATAGGTAATATATGTTGCAGAACGACGTTTGCCGGGTCAACTAGTCTCGTCTAAAATGGGTTTTAGGACGCGTTAATATGTTAATTATAGCAACAGTGCGGCCTAAGGAGCTTTACAGAGCCCCGATTATACTAATTTATAAATGCATAATCTCGATCTCGTTTGAATGGTTTGACACATTTTGTATACGTAATGTGTCAAACTGTTCAGTCGAGCCAAAACTGAAGCATTTATACATGATTTATACTTATTTGCAGAATGGGTACTCAAGTCTCATTTCAACTTCCGGTTCGCACTTATAGGTATATATCGATAACGTTATTTATAAACCATTAAATAATTCAATCTTTTTTCGTTTAATACAGCTCGTAATATCCGTTCATAAATTTCTTCATTCTAAAAAAAACTCAGATGAACAACAAAAGGATTATATGGGGTGAACAAAATAAAGAATTCTGTCACATACAATAATATGCTAAGAAGCGTAATACCTTCCCGTAAGAGGCTGTTTCCTTTTCGTTATTTAATATTTCATCTGAAGGACTTGTGTCAATACCACACCTACACGGGTCGGGATATAAAATGAACTTGTCACATCGTCTACGATTATCAACAAAGACTTAATAAAAATATTATTATAAAAACAAAAAACCCGACTGCTTACAAAAGAACTCAAAAGAAGAAAACAAGTGTCACAATATCAACATAAAATATTTCATGCTGCCGCATGCGGTGACAAACGTAGTACTTGTGATAAATCTTTTTTTACCCGTAGGTAACAGTATTGTTTGTCCCCGCCTGCAGCACCATGAAGTATTTTATGTTGATATTGTGAAAATTGTTTTTTTCTTTTGAGTTATTTTGTAAGCAGTCGGGTTTTTTGTTTTTATAATAATATTTTTATTTCAGACTTTTTAGTGGGTTCGCCGAAAAATTCTACTTTTTGGCATGGTTTTTGACAATTTGTGTTAAACGTGTGCCTAAACGTTACATGACATAATATATATATTTGAAAAGGTCTTTTCACGATCTTTCATATGATACCCATATTGCTAAGTTAAGAAAAAAACTCAAGATTATCCCCTCTTTTTCTTCCACTTTCGGGCGCCATTTTGAAAATTCATATAGCCTGTGACACTTCCACAGTTCTGACGAATTCAACGATACCTCATATGTCGAAATCCGTTCAACCGTTTGGGCTGTGGGGCCTCACAAATAAATGGACATACATACATACACTCGAAAAACATAACCCTCCTTCTGACGCAGTCGGGTAAAAAGGTACAAGACACATAGATGTCATATATCGCATTTACACAAGAAAAAGAGCACCTTATGCCAACGACATGAGAACAAACGAGAATGTTATGGTTTTCTGTCTCACACTTCAAGACAGTTTTTTCTATAACCGAAAAAATTTACCCGACAAATTGTTCTTGTCTTGTGTGGCAAAATTCTAGGGTTCTCTCTTTCTTTTCCAGCCAGTAGAATACACAAATATACTTCTTATTAATAATCAATTTCAATGATGATTCATTTAAAAATCAAACTATTCTAAAAGCTAGCAAGTAATGCATTCTTTTGTATCCACTCGAAAGCAATGGGACACGTCGTTTAATGTAGATACTCGTAGTATTATCTCGTGATTCCACTCACATAGTCCGAAGGTTCTTTTGTACGACGGTAATCCACCTTCTCTATTGGTAAGTAAATACGCCGGTCGAAAAATAATACAATAGAAAAGGAAAATTTGAAGCATTGTTTTTACAAGTGGAATATATTTTTGTACAGCTTAACGTGGCAATCAAGGCGTGGTTGTAACGGCGTAATATGCTGAACATGTGACGCATTTTAAGTGCGTGGGTTGGAATTGAAAACGGCGAGAATTTTTAAATACGTTCATTTGTGAGATTTCTTTTCTTACACGTTAATTAGTATGCAGACCCACCAAATTGAAGGGAATGACCGAGGGTTTGACAAGTAGAAAATAAGAATATAGAATTTAATAAAATAATACACTACAACAACTACATTGCAACTTGGTGTAACATAAAAATGTTACATTCCTTCGTTATCGTCTTAAGTTACTGTCATAGTTAATGTTAACGCTAACTATAACCGTCTCTACGGTGCACCGTAGGTGATAAAGAATTGTAAATAAATTAATTAATTACTAGTATATCCGCCCTCACATCGCTTCGAGAATATAGAATAGTCACCATATTAGGAAATCATTAGGCATGATTCTTTAAAGTGACGTAAATTATTTAATAAACTTACTTATTTTGAAACTTTTATTATAAAACAAACGCTATTATTTAAGTTAAGATTATCATAATCTATTGTATTTCTGATATTTGCGCGAACAACATCAAAAACAGACACACAAAAAATCTCAAAAACATTTTTTTTGTTCTATTGTATTAATAGCTGTAACAATTATTCTCCTAAATCTTCTATGTACAGGAATCGTTTAGTTACAGATTTATTATATTATGTGTAGGTAACTCTACTATTTTGATTGTCTCGTTGTTGATGATATTGAAAAATAAATAGTATCAATACATAATTATAAAAAGCACGGCTTTATACAGTTAGCTCCTCCTCCTTTCAACCTCCTGGTTAAAAAGCAGTGTCTCCGTGACTCGGTTCAATAGCTAGCTCAGTACTAAACTATGTACGTGAACGATATATTCAAGTAAGCTCCGTGCTTCAGTGACGTCACCGACCACGAATCGTGTGAAGTGTTCGTCGGTCAAACGTTTTCACTTACATCTATGACAAGTTACAAGTATTCCTTGGTCACGCTTTTTCACATAAATCTATAACAAGTGACAAGTCTGGGTACTCCTAGATATTAAAACGAAATTCGGATGAGTTACCTCGTATAAAGCTCCTTTTTATCAGACTTGTGTCAGAAGTTAGACCTTCGCTATTTCTCACATATCTGGTGGAAAGTTTTGGGGATAAAAAAATCAGGTTCTAAAATTTTCGCTTAGAAAAATACTTTATTTTATTATCATACAATATATTGACTGCATAAAAATGAACTGAGCTGTTTTAATTTAAAGGTTGATGAGTCACAGCTGTTAACCGCTGATGATGGTTAATATAATCCAATCAAATACTGTCACACTAAGGAGATGGGTTTAGATGAACTATGCGCACTGAAGCAAAAAATCTAGTTACGAAATTGTGACTAACTTCAGCTTAAATCATGCAACGGGAACGCCTGAAGCGATTTGATGGGAACGGGTAATAAATAGCTTAGCCGTCGCCTATAATTGATCGTGTTAGAAGCCTGCCTCGGGATACATCTGAAGCGTTGGAAACGAAATGCTTCACAATTTCACAATCATGGCAGCTATAAGCGTTTGAAGTATAGGTAGATTGCGGAATTGCATTAAATTGCTTGTTTGTGACATTTTTATAAATTAAGAGCCGGATAGCTGTCTAACTTTAAAAAAACACGATTATTTAAAAATTATATATTTATTTAATGTATGAATGATTGATGTTTAAGTTTCCAATTCAGTAATTACATTTTTTTAAATATTAGATGGATAGACCTTATTCAAATGATGGAATTGTGCCTAAGAAAAAGAAGAAAACATATAGTTGTTAAATATGAACTCATATTTTAAGATTTTACAAATAAACCTAAAATAAAAAAATGTAACCATGTCGTATTTGTACGTTAATAAAAAGAGCAACAAAAATATTCGTCATAAATAGAAATGGGGAAAAAATTAAAGCATAAACAAATTAAAACTAGCCTTATTAAACGGTATCATTTGAGCCCCTAGATAGCAGTTCTGTTAATGGTTATAATTACATTTATTGCTGTTGAGTATCGTAGTACAAAATGCGGACACGCAATCATAGTTAGGAGCAGGGTTGGTATTATAGCGTTAGACAAATTATACCTTAGGGGCTTGGCTGCAGTTTAGAGCGTTGCAGATATTATGAAGAGGAATGGGTGGAGGGAGAATGGTGTGTTATGTTTTTTTATATCTACTAAAATAATTCAGTAATATTTCTTCGTTGATCTTATTTTCTTATTGTTCTCCTTTTATTTTTATCTCTTCAAGTTCTGACAAATAAGTATCGCCATGCTCACATGTCTGCAACTTGCTATTTAATGTTAGCAAGGAAAGGTTTCGCACACTCGAATCAAAGGAATAAATACGTTTGTGCGCTGATTTACTCGTTTATATGACGCTCTCTTCCGCTAGAAAGAATTTCTTGATCTTTATTCTTCTTCGTTATAATAGGTATGTCTATATTGTATTCGTAGCCTGGCGGCTTGCATCGATTTTAAATAATCGACTAAGTTAAGCAACTGCGGGCATGATCAGTAAGTCTGAGGGTGACGCGTAAGAAAAAAAAATTTGGAACGCTTCCATGTTTGTGAGGACACATTAAACCGTTGGTCCCGGTTGTACTCGATAGATAGCTGACGTAAACCATGTTGCAGGTTTTCGGGTGTCATGAAGACTTCCGATATCTGGATTGGCTTCTGACCCCTCCACCAGTCCGCAATGAAGCAGCGTGGTGAGGTATGCTCTAAACCTTCGCAATGATGATGAGATACTTGAGCTCAGTGGTGGGCCATTAGTGGGTTGAAGCCATACTGTAGTTGCAAATGCATAAATGATAAACAACGATGAATTTTATTTCATTCCATGAATTCGATTTATAGTTCCGAGGGTTCATTGTTTATCAAAGAGAATGGAGGTAATGCAAAAAAGGCCGTTATTCAATGTAAGGTATAGAAAGGTAGGTAATAAGAATCGGCCGTAAATGGGTCGCAGTCCCTCTACTTTTGTCTCGGGACGCGGTATCTGTTCTGCATAGCGGTACCTATTTCAGTATAGAATTACAATAAAGAGATATCGTGTAATCTGTAACTGTGAGCAGGCAAAGAAGCTCCTTGGGAGTTTCTTGCCGCTTCTTCTTCCAAAACCACTCAACGTAGCGATTTGTTGAAGCGATGGCGTAGTTTGACTTTCGAAAAGTTTTTGTATTAAAGAACCTACTTCGAATAAATAAATATTTCAATTTCAATTTCAGTGTTGCTCAAAATGCCTAATACCAGCTTTAATAAGGTCTTCAAGGACGAAAAATGCAGACTTATAAAAATTCATATAATCATTTTCATATTCCCTCGGGAAAAATAAGTAAACATAACAGTACACGTACCTCATTATTAAGTTTTAATGTGAAATTGCACGACGTTAAACAAGTTAAGAATTTTTTATAATGAAAAAAACGTAATTACTACGTCGTCAGCCTATTTTCACGAATTGAATACATGCTTCATATACATATTTTTAATTTCCTACCAATCCTTGGCGTGCCTACTGGTGGCTTCCTACTAAGTACGGGTCTCACCTTATTTCTAAGAAGGAATACTCCACCACGCTGCTCCAATGCGAATTTGGGGTGGGGTTACTGGCCAACCCAAGTATTAGAAGTATCGTGCCAGTATACTTAAAGACTGCTATATATCAATAATATACTGCTATATATCAATAACAACCGGGACTAAAGGTTACGTTACTTACGTGCCCTCCTAAGCACGGAAGCGCTCACAAAATTTAC
The DNA here is from genome assembly GCA_905404135.1 of Hesperia comma. Lineage (NCBI taxonomy): Eukaryota > Metazoa > Arthropoda > Insecta > Lepidoptera > Hesperiidae > Hesperia > Hesperia comma. Next base: position 4,033,619 of record FR990020.1, on the reverse strand, counting down.
GTCACTAGCGGTCATTCATTAAATTACCGACCACGCTCACAGTTGCTTTTTCTCGATCTCTTACCACTTAACTCGCATGCGCGCGAGCAATAATTGTAGATTATACGAATGTTTGTATAGGAAGTTAAGATTCGAGGTTCACGCTTTGATATGTGACTAAAAACTGTCCCATTTTTGTCTGCTTGGAAAACCACAAATTCATCAAAAACTTCGCACAATCATTTCCGAAGCTCGGCCTACACTTGTGGCTTGTGGGTTTGCGTTTACGCGCGAAGTTGAGTGATTGAACTTAGCATCGATACAAGCCGCCTGAGTGCTTCGGTATAGTAATCCTTAAATACAAGTTAATTTTCCCATGACAGACATGCATATATTATGCGCATAATCTAATAAAAAGTTGTGTTTAAGCTTATGTATGATACTTTTAAATCCTTTTAGTTATTAAGGTAATTACAGAACACATGAATATTGAATAAACCATAATTTTGTGTAATATTTATTTCATAGAAAGTTATGATTTACTTGTCATTTTCTTTATGGTTATGGTAATTGGATTTATTGACAAACGAAAGCCTTACAGGCTTGCTAGGTAAGCCATGTTGTTTCAAGGCCGACTTCGGGGTGAAATTCGGGGCAAATAGAGGCCGTCTACTATATCAGAATTTTAGTACAACAATATACCTAATGATGTTTTTGTTAACTCTAGGCAAACATGTAAAGTAGGTTCTTAATTTGTATTTAAACTTAAAGATGTTTTACCGTGAACATAAGTAATCTTGAAGGAAAGAAAGGAAGAATGATGGTAATTATCAAACCGAGATATAGCCATATTATCATAAACATGCGAACTAAAATTTCATTGGCTTTCAGTGGTTTTTTGTGGTTTACCAGTGAATGATCTGAAAAAAATCATTTAATGGAAACTTATCTGAATGAAAATCCGGATGAAATAATCCTACGTATATTAGATAAATATAATTTTAAAGGAAAATAAATAAGTAGTTCCCTCTGACGTGGGTGCTATGGACAAACACAAGGCACACACACACCCAGAACGAGAACAAAATCTCGAAAGTCACCATACAAATTTTGACCCTCCTCAGGACAAAATTGAGTCTTGGAACCGCGATCTGAAACGTTAACCATTGCGCCATTCGGGTTGTACTGTCTTCATATAATCAAGGAGCTGTCACCTTAACCTTGTTTATAATTTTTATCGTAAAGCATAGTGGATCATGTAGCTCGGGAACAGAATTGGAGCTACGGTATCCCCTGCCTGATCGTAAGAGGCGACTAAAAGGGGGCTTTCGGGGCTGCAGGCGGTAAGAGTGGGAGCTCGAACCGCCAATCAGCAGCCCCGGGAAGGATGATGGTATGAGGTTGGCCGCATACCATCATAAACAAAAGGTGCCGCGCGAGGTTCTACTCGCGCTGGAGGAGCCGAAAGGCACTGCGCTCGGAGGGCTCCGGTTGCGTTCCGTTGGAGATCCCGGAGTCCTCCACATAGCGCCGAAGACGGCCACCGGGGGGGTTTTAGTGAGTAAAAATCCCACATAACCCTGTGTCGCTCCCACGGCACAGGATACCTTTTGAAGGTATCCCCCTCGTTAACAAAAAAAAAAGGTAGGAAATTACTTAAGATTTGATGTGTCGGCAGTACCATTATATTCGTATAGTTCACCAATCGATGCTTTTTCAAAAAGTAATGTGACTATTTTAATTTTTTTAATTGTCAGAGGTAATTGAGCTACTGGGAAAAAATCCAATAATTCAACGGTGACAGTTCAACTACTTGGAATGAGACTTGGTGAGAGTTTGTATGAAATTTGGACGATTTCAAAACGGATTAATGGATAAAAGTTTATTTGAAAATCAGTGAAGCCACGGGAAACAGCAGCAGCTAGTCTTGTATAAGTTAAAGCTTGACTTGAAAAGTTAAGTTCAAGCAACTCGCTACTATCACAGCTGTCTGGTTAAATATGTATATAACACCTAACTAGTATTTACCCAAAAATGAACAAATCCTCTAATGCTTTATATGTATTGACGAATCTTTGATCTAAGAAAGCTTAGACAGATATACAAATTTTCAATAAATAATCTCCAATCATTTTTAGATTTAGAAAACTTTGATACGAAAATAAAAATTCTATTTGCAGATGCCCAAATATAAAATGTTTTACTATCTCCCTAAAATAAAAGATTATACTGCTAAGTTAAAATTTTTCAAATATTTATAGATAGGTTTATCATAAAAAAGTCTTCATTTTACATAAAAAGTTCAATCTAGTACCTAAGTTTTGCCAGGAGGGACAAAATTCAAATTTAAATTCACGATTGGGTATTTGAATTTCATAAAAACTGAAATGTTTCAGTAATCAAAGAATCGGTACGGGATTCATTTCGTATTTATTGTCATTAACCACCTCGCTTCACTGTAGGAATTCTTACCCGAAGTGAAACAAACTTAATGAAATTACTAACATTTTTCAAAAAAATTACCGACTAACTCAAAATAACTCAAAAACCACTCGCCAGATGTCGCTCTAATTTATGAGGGAGCACACGACAAGCACTATCTTTTGAACAAAAAAGAATCATCAAAGTCGGAACACCCAGTCAAAAGTTATGAGGTAATGATTTTATATGTCGCTTTTTTTTTATGGGACCACACGACAGTTATCTTTCGATTGGCAAAAGAATTATCGAAATCGGTTCACCCAATACGAAGTTCTGAGGTAACACACATGAGAAAAAAACATACAGATGAACTGAGCACCTCCTCTTCTTTTGGAGTCAGTTAATAAAAACCGTACCATTGATCTAATCTAATCATTGATTAATGATGAAGATTGTAAAAAAATCTTAGGAAAGTAACTAAGAAAACTTAAGTATTCAATACACAAACGCCCGATTACGTATCTACTTTTTATTAGCGATCGAAGACAATTCTACTAAAACTTACATTATAAAATCGTACCTATTTATTTGGTAATAAATTTTAATGTCAGCAATATAACCTAATAATTAGTTTATCTCCTATAAATCATTGATTTTCATATAACAAAGCTAATAGCTCATATTTCCTAGTAAGCCATTCGCTTGCACCATTTATTTCAATATGCAAAATTTGACAAAACAAATGACTCTAATTTTACCTTTACGACTTGCAGAATCCACTTACTCCCCGCAAACAACCATATTTTATCTCATTGTTAGGATGAAACATCGCTGTAGTTCTATTGAAAAATTTGGCTTAGGTAAGATGTGCTGAATCTGGATCACTATAATGTGGGTCAAGTATAAATATATTTTTTCAAAATTTGAGTACTTACCGATCTTAATCAATATAACAGAAATAGTACAATTTTTAGTTTACTCTAGAGGTTGAATTTTGAAAAAAATTTGCCTTTGTTTTACCCTGGGTCTTCAACTTCTTTTAGTCCAAATTTTGTCCAAATTGAGCCGTTGGTATAGCCGTGAAATTGTCACAGACAGAATGACATACGGAGATATGGATACCTAGCTAAGAAGTCCGTATATATTTCATTATAAATGTTATAGCAATTGAAAGATTCTTTTATGGAATCTTTACAGCTACTCCCAAAAATGTCTTCATCTTGCATGTTTTCAAGTTAGTCTCAAGTGGCGATGAAATGAGTAAAATAACGTAACGTAAACGTAACGTAGACAACAATTGCGTTGAAAGGCAGCCCTGAGCTGTCGACTTAATTTGTCCCATGTCTTGAGGGTTGCATTAACACATTTGGGAAATAAAACGTAGTGAGTGAACCGCGCTCCATGTAATCACATTACACGGACACAGATGCGTTAACCGGCTTACAAGTACTACCGAACATGACCCAGAAATTTAACAATCGTGTTGCTACTTTTGACACTGATATACGCATATTTAAACACTGGTTTTTGTTAGATACACTATAATTTTTTAACTACATTAAGTTACAAACTTAACTTTTCTTAGTTAAATCATTTTTATGCGGGCTGTGGTAAGGTACGTCAGACTCATACTAACAATGACTAATTGGACTATTACTAACGTCATCTACCAGGACTAATTATCACAAACAGTCCCTGGTCTTAGACTAATTAACTATTATTCTAATACCTCTGCTAATACAATATGTTAACTGGACTAACCATCCTAGTCCCTAGATTGAGACTTGTTGTTGTTGTTAGGTAGGTCACAGTTGTCACGGGTGATAGCGGAAAGGTACAGCGTGCTAATTTCATAAAAAAAACTTATACTTCACCAATTCACACTGGACCAGCGTGGTAGAATATGCTTTAGACCTCCTCAATGGCAGGCCGTGTTTAGTAGGCCATTAACGCATTAAAGTTAGTTGTAATATAAATATACTGTGAAATTGATTACCCTAATTGTTGTGAACGAATAACTTTATTCGTTCACAACTAAATAAGAAAGCAAATAGTTAAAAGCAAAACCGATTCATACTTTATTTAATAGCCGCATAGCTTTAAAAATCTATTTTTAACCAACAATAATGAGCTTCTTTCGAAATGTTAAGTGCGTCATAAAAATAATTAACGGCGAACAATTCGAGAGCAAGGCACATACCTGAGTGTTCTCCACGATGGATTACGAGATCATAAAAGAAATACAACGGCTGGATTAACTTTCATTTATTCGGATACGACGAAAAGAGGACCGAGAACGATAGAGAGAGACGGAAATACATAATTGCGGTAAAATGGCGGTAGAATCAAAAATAACGTTCACAAGCGTATCGGCGATACCTACGTGAATAAAGCATTTTGAGTTTGAGTTTGAGTTGAGTTTGAGTGTTAGGCAATTATGTGATAAGCATTACGATTATTAATTTAATAAAATACTTACTTTGCAGAATGAAATAAAGTTTTAATATACTAGCGCCAAACTTTATCTATATATAATACTAGTTAACTCGCCCTCGCTTTGCTTCGGGGAAACAATCTCTCCAAAAATCTGTATAAATTTTAACAAATTATGTTATTCCGACGTCAAACTGCAAAGTTTCATGAAAATCCGTTCAGTAGTTTTTGCGTGAAAGAGTAACAAACACAGTGGCGTGCACAGGATTATGACACAGGGTATGCGGCGAAGTACTCGGTCACAAAAACATTTTCTTTTATAGATTTTAGGCATAGGCACAGCCACGCTAAGGATCTCTAAGTCGGAAATCGTTCCAATAGAAGAAGTTTATGTAATACTATTCATGTACATCTTCTACGGCAACGCAGACAAAACAGCGATCGATCGTCGCAGCGGAAGAAATTCTGATAAATAAAATAATAAGCTAAAATATTATAATTACTCACCTAGTCAGCTTCAATTTTCACATATTCAAGGTTCTGGTTACTTGAGATTACTAAAAATCCCGATGTAAATTAATGCAATTATTTATTTAAATCTGAATATCCTGAATCAGTCCACACTGTACTAGAATTACTAAACAATATGCAAGGAAAACAATATAATTTAGTCGTGTGTACACAACCACACAGCTAGTTATACGTTTCATAACTTTTGACATGAAACTTTCGAGTTACATTCCCTTTTTGCTGGTTTAAATTTTGTAACTCGGGTACACACCTACCTTTAGACACAATTTGATTCTTTTCACTGAATGACAATAGTGAGAACTTGTTATTTTTAAGTTTTAGTAAACACACATTTTCCACACAAACTTCACAATCCAACATTTTAAAAAATTCAACAGACTAGCACTAGTAAAAGCAAATCACTACAATTATTATAGTAACTCAGTAATAAACTATTAAATGTACGCACTTTCAAATGTTAAAATGAAAAAATCTTATATGAAAACTATATTAATAACTCGCAATTCGCAAACAATTATGTAATACGTAAGCTCGTCACATGAAAAGTAATAAAATAAACATGGCTGGGGCGAAATATAACCCTACTAAACAAAAATGCGTAATGTACCTATGCGTAATAATGCATACCTGATTTCCTCGGATTATAAGCACGAAAATGTCCGATTACTTCCGAGGACGTGTTCGGTTCGAAAGCCTGCCAGCATGCCTTGCTATAGATATTATATGAATGTGTGCGTTTGCGAACTGTGTACGGACACCAAAATTACTACACACATGCAAACAAATCTCCTGCCGACCGCGCTGGCATTACTTACAAACGATGTTCAAACGCCTGGGGTTCTTTTGCTTGCAAATACGCAAACACGTGTTATTTATAAAATATTTGGCGTTTTTAAGTTATTATATTTTGTATATTCATTTATTTACTGTTAATTAAAGTCATCTAAAACGTACAAACGTTATATTAAAATATCGTAAATGACAAGTAATGCACTGCATTTATGCCTACAAGGACCGCACGCCCCTGAACAAACACACACATACACTCACACACTCACTTACATCCTTACAAACTTTCGCATTTATAATATTATAGTAGGAGTAGGATTTGTAGGATTTGAGGGATGATTCTTAATGGATATATCGCAGTTAAGTTTGTGACAATACTGTAGCAATTTTATTTCACTTACATTTAGTTTTAAGAATTTGGTAAAAGTCGGCGCGAATAACTCATGGTTTGGAATTAAGTAATAGTAAGGAATATAATCGTAGTATCTATTAGCGCGTAGTTATATTTATCGAGTTAAATAAATAAATTATTGTTCTTAAAAAAGTATTATACTATCAATAAAAATCAACAATATCTCAAGTATATAAAGTATCCCGAATATCTAAAGTATCCCGAAGGGAAGCAACGTGAAAAGTTTAGTTAAAAAATTAAAATTATTCCGACACATAGATTATTTTGAACATAAATGAGTACTTCGTTAATAATATTAATAGAAATGTCACTTGAATTCAAACTGCTTATTAATTTCCATCGACTTAATTAGTGCTACGCTGGTGCTACGCTTCTGTGTAACGTAGCATCTACGAGCTACGAGTCTACAATATTACGTAGAGCGTTCGTAGCCTATTAGTGCATTCTGTAGCCACTCATCCAAGTAAAATTTAATGTAATGCGTTATTTTCTTGGTACCTACTTACTTTATTAAGTTATTTATTTATATTTATTTATTTAAATACATTTCACAAGTTAATTTGGTTTTAATTATATTAAAAAAAAAGAATGGATCGCATGACTCACTAGTTACTGTATGTAATGTATACAAAATAATATTCATCATCACGGGTCTCTTCTCAGAATGAGAAGGTTAACATACGTCATGGATTGTTCAAAATTTGTTGGGATAGACTACTTATTAAATATAAATTCACCCAAAATAATGTATCAGCAAGAAAAATCTGGTCCTAGGAATCAAAGGTAAGACAGGTATCAAAACCCGCACCTCAATAGATTAGTTTCTACTCTATCTAAAAATACAAACAAGCAGCCTTTTAGCCAGTTACTCTAACAGCAATGACTGGAGAAAATTTGCTTCGGAAATTGTACTCCTCATTAGTTAAACAAATAGGTCAAGCCTAAATAAGCCCCGATAAAAGTGGCCCACAATTCAGCGCTGCGAGAAGGGCCGCGATGTTCTAAACAGTTCAGTAACAAAAAACAAGTGCGAGTCAAGCATGTTCAGTGGTTTCGGTCAGTAAGTGGAGCAGAAGTTCGGTTTAATTAATCATCACATTAATATACTCGTCTCTTTATGTAATCGCTGATAAACAAACGATAAGCGTAAAACATAACCCGGCGGCTTGCGGCGATCCTAAGTGATCGACCAAATTAAGCAACTGCGAGCGCAGTCGGTAGTCGACTGGGTGACCACTAGTAGCAAATTTTCTGGAACGCTTTCGTGCTTTGGAATGCATTTAAAGCCGTCGTTCCCGATTGTTATCGATAGATAGTAATCGTTACTACTATCTCTCGATAACAACTCTGACCGACGTCAATGAGGCATGTCGGATGCCTTCGGGCAGCATGAAAACTTCCGATTCTTGGGTTGGCCATTAACCCATCTATCTCAGTAATGGTCCACACCATTGATATGTTGAAGCCAATTAGATATCCCGCTATTAATTGGGCAAGTAATAGTAGGCATACAATAAGGAATCTAAAGAGAAGATTTTGTCACTAAATAACGTTGTACTATTTTTAAGAACAACCATTTCGTAAGGACGTAATAAGTTGTGTCAAGTAAAAAAGTTTCTTTTATTACTTTGTGTAATCACACTGTTAAATTTACTTAGAAAGGACTGAAGTTTTGCTTTAAGTTAACTATTTCAAGTATGTGACTGTACTACAAATAAGAAATTGTAAATTGAGAACAAACTTGAGATATTGTAGCCATGGGAACACATGGGTAGACGGTGTAGCAAACAGCAAATTAAATCGAAACTTGGAAGTGCTTGGCTAACGGAATCCTAAAAACAAAATTCATTTTATTCTTTGCCTTGAACTTGTAATCTCTCTCGAGAGGCAGATGAATACCGTCTTCCATTCAACGTTCTTCGAGTTTTCATGTGTAAGCCTAAAAGAAAACGACTTTAATATACAAGGTTTCATCCAGCATATTTTGGAAGAGACGACCTTCAAAATTATCTCAATTTTCACACCGTATTAAACAGTTGCTTCGAAATCATACTAAACTTAAATTATCACATTAATATTAGACTTCCGCAAACATCAAATAAATTCATTGCAGATAACGAGAAATAGGATGCTCAAATAGATTACAGAGAGATTGTTGATTTTATGCCCGTGTAATTAATATAACGGCGTTCAAAATTAATTATTATTATTTAATCATTGGTATTTATGACTAAAATTAGCAAGGATAAGTACTTAACATGTATTTCAAGTTTTTTATCGTTCACTACAACTTTGCCGTTTATGTAAGGTGGATGGGCAAATATGTTCATTACTGAAGTAAAAGCTACATTTACTCTCACACTTCATGGAAAAAACATAGAGTGAAAGAAAAACGGAATATATTATGAGAAAAATATAATTATATTGCAAAAATATTATCTCTGGTTTTACAATATAAAAACAAACCCAAAAAAGATTAAAACAAAAAAAATAGGAGTAATTTTATGCACTAAGTTTTTTATTTTGTTGTTGGTAAACACCAACATAGAAATAATCATGGTACTTTTTATGTTAGAAATTACGGACAATTTTGTATTTTGGTTTGTTTTTGTTGTTCGTATACACTTATAATACTTAAGTCATAACGTTACAACTTGACGTTACGTCGACAGCGGGATAAAGTATTCGACGCTTGAAAAATTAAAGCTAGATCAACGAGCATCTCTACACATTAATTTCTCCTGTACAACTGATGGTTCTTTATCCACCTTAGTTTCCAACTAATTCACTGTACAGGCATCTAGATTCGTTTTGCTTCCACGTTCTGTCCTTACAGCGCATACTTTATTTCTATTTGCCCGTGCGAGGTAAGCGGGACGAAAGGGTGGGGGGTAAGGACACGCGCGGTAGCGTCGCCCCAGCCAGTTGAGGCTGCGACCGTTACCAGAGCGCTTGTCGTGTAGTGTCCCGATATAGTACTGTGACCCATCAGTGTCTGTGACGTGCAGTGCGCACATGCGTTGAAACACCCGTATTTTGTGACCAACTCATGTCAGTGACTGGTGAAGTGTTTTCGTGCGAGTGAGTTCGAAGTTCGAGTTTCGAATTCGTGCTACGTGCTGCTGAAATTACCTCCTGTAAGTCTCCGTGTTTTCTGTAATAAAATTAGCATAGTAAAGGGATTGGTTCGTTACGAAATTGCTGATATTAGTAAGTCGAGACGTCGTGTTGTGTACGGATTAACGTACGGCTTAAGTACTGGAATTATTATCGTTTTGCTAAATAATGGCTTAGTTTACGACAGGGCACTTGTACGGCTTCACCGGGTCGTATGAATTTTAAACGTAACGAATGAGTTGTTCTAACCTATTTTATTGTTAATTGTCCTAAGTAAATAAATGTAGAGAGTAAATTAGGAGCAAATTAATTTTCTCGGAAAGTTCGGAGCACGAAACGCCCATGATTCGCTGTTCTCATAACTTCCAGAGATGAACAGTAAGTTGGTAGATTATTAGAGAGAAAAGTTATCCTTGTTTTCACGGAATGAAAAGTTCAATAAAATGTATTCTCACAACCGGAGAGTCTTTTGATCTCAGACCAACCACTTAGCTACTAAGCCAGCGCCGTAATTGCCCACTTTGATATCTTTTCCTTTTTTAAACAGTTTTTATTCTTTAAACAGGCTGTGGATTGCTATATTTAAGTTTTTAAAACTATAAATTGAATGGTTCTATATTTCATGTGCTAGGTAACTATGTTATATAATATGGTAAGTATTTCCACTTTATTTTTACTGTTCCTTGAAAAAACTGTGTGTCATTAAAAATCGTTTAAAGCCTTCGATTCCAAATGAAGAGTTGACTGTAATTTGTAAAGGTCGCAGCGCAACTTGACCTCAAAACTATACTTATATGTTAAGATCGCCAATGTATCCAATAATCATTTATTATCAGATGGAATCCATTATTATTTAGGAACCTACTACAAGATGTACGTGTTGAGTGGATTGTATAATGGAGCATATCGACTCAGGTTTGATATTATAATATGCGGAAAATGTGATCAATAAGCTTATATGATTTTTATTGCTAATTGCTCTGGTGAAATTAATTACATCGGTCGTTGGCCTCATGATAATAACATTTTAATTTATGGATTAATTAATAAAAGATACCTAATTTAGAGCATTAATATTCATCGCAAATAATAATTACTGTCCCACTACTGGGCGCGGGTCTACTTTAGTAATGTGAGGGGCACAGACTACAGTTCAAAATGCTAGTCAAGTGTGTATTGGCGGATTTCATTCACCTTTGAGAACTAGAATGTGAAGAATTCTTGGGTGTGCAGCTTTCTTCACGATGTTTTACTTTACCGAAGCAAGTTTTTTTTGAAAAGCAGAGGATCGCGTCATTATTTTTTCTTAATATTACTTTTTAAATTTTCCTACTTTGGGGTCTACATAATCATTATTAAAATTAGCATGACTTATTTTAAAATATTATTAAAAAGTCACTCATTCACCTAGCTATGGCATTTGCATTTCTACGTCATACGTACCTATAAATGTAAATTTTCTAAGGATTTAAGATATAAAACTAGCGTATATGCCCCTTCCGCTGCCTCCATGACAACTGTGACCTTAATTCTAAAAAAAATAATGCATAAAAACCGTAACTACAAACATTAAACTCATTGCACTTGTGTTGCAACTATAAATAATTTATTGAGATATTTTCCGATTCTCGGAGTTAGGTTAGCTGTTGCGCAATTGAAACTAGGGAGTTAGTAAAATTGGTTCTCAGATAACAGCTATTAAGTGTAAGGCTTTATAACGACGTGATTACTTCTGGCTCCTAATGAAAATCAACGATTACTGATGACCAACAATGATCAGCAGGTAACAGCGTGACAATTCCACTCATATACCAACAATCTCAGTTATACATCAGTTCATAGTATAGTTAAAGTATCCGAAATAAGTAAGACCTTAGGTATCGTTTTAAATAACGGTCATATTGCTACACAAGTATCTTAACGCATTAAAAAATACGATATTCCTGTGAATTTAAAATTAAATAGACGAGTCAATTAGCTCTGTTTTCCTGTATTACGAATTTATGTTCAATGAATTTATGTCAATTCAAGTCTGAATGACAGGTTTCTATTGCAATTTATTTAACATAAATTTCAAAGGATGTTTTATAATCTACTAGTAAATCCGCCCTCGCTTCGCTTCGGGAAACCAGTCCCTTCAAAAATCTTTGTAAATTTTAACAAATTATGTTATTCCGATGTCTAAGCTATATTACTGCAAAGTTTCATGAAAATCCGTTCAGTAGTTTTTGCGTGAAAGAGCAACAAACACACACACACACTCACTCACTCACTCACTCACATACATCCTTACAAACTTTCGCATTTATAATATTAGTAGGATTAAAGTAGCAATTTTGCTCATATTATAGACGTTATAATTTTAATCTCTGAAAACTTCGTCGGTCTTCATTAAGATTATTGCTTACTTCCACCAAGGAAAAAACGGCATTATTCAGACTTCTCTTCAATGTTCTTAAACGATTTCCTTTACCAAATCATATAACATTATGGCAGGTCAATTTCGCAATTGACTAATATTCGCATATTATTACTGAATTTTCAGACATCGTATCTTAAATTGTGCACTAAATTGAAAAATACGAAATAGTGCACAAATAAGATTAACATTCTCATTACATGTTTTCATTTGTTGTCAACAATAAAATTTGAATTTGGAATTTTACCTTATGACAGAGGCCGCACTGCAGCTAAACCGTCGCAGTTTCTAACCGCGTAATTTTGTGACTCAAGGAAAGCAATACAAAGTGGACGCACTAACGGTTTCTGATTATGTATGCGTTTCGCGTGGTTACGCGGATACCACTGCGGGAAAAAACCGTGGTGCGGCCTCGGACTAACAAAGTAGTGTGTAGTGTGGTGTAGTGTTCATATGTAGTGAATAGTTTATAGTTATTGTTATATGTAGGTATTGTAGTAAGTTGTGATGTATTACATTTTACTTGTTTGCTCCTTCAGTATCCATAAAAGTGCTAACACTGGTAACGTTCGAAACGCTAAAGGCAGATTTTCTAGGAATGGGCTCTTAGTGTTCGCTTGCATAAGCTCATGAAAATTTAATTAAATGTAGCCTCTGTAATGTGCTTAGCATGCTGCAGTAGATATTGTGAGTAATTCTCTTTAAATAAATAAATACAGGACTACGAATAGGTATGTAAATCATGTAATCTTTAGTTTCAAGCCTACTTCCTCGATTCGTGGCTACAAAGTATGAGGCTATGGTGCCAGATATTTTAAAGGTTGCTGGACTTTATGCCTAGTTTAATCCCGATAATATTTGACTAGTGTAAGGTTTAACGCCGCAATTCCACCCTGCTTTTAACATCGATTTTCAAAAATCGCTGCGGTGAATGAATGAAACGTTACGTATTTCAGTCGTCATGTCGGAGAATTATACAATTAGCTTTGAAATTTTTGTCAGAGAATTTGAAATAAGCTTATAACACGGAATTTTTAGTTCCTGTAGAATAAACGTTTTAACTATACTCAAGATAGTATCAGTCTGTCTCTTCTTTCATGTCTTTGGTGTAGCTTGCATGTCTTGTACTTTTCTACGTCTTAGGAGTTATTGGTATCAAGTGTCGCCTGTCAACCTGTCAACTGATTCTTTTGGTCTCCGATTTAGACCAGGTAGGGTGATAAATGGAGCGTAGAAAGTTGTTTCTAAAGCTTCAAAATGACAAAACAAATCAAAGAATTCTAACGAATAAAAATAGTTTTTGTTTTGACGTTTTAACTTTATGGCTTTGATATCTATCAATCTTGATATCTATCCAGCTATAATCTCTCTTTGATGTTGACTTTTTACTCTTCTATCCTAGTAATTTGATATTGCCCACTTAGTACCTAGTAGGTACCACGTAGTACCATGGTACTATAAATGATACTGCAGAATAGGTTTCCATCAATGATTTATATGAAATGAAGAAGTAAGTAGATATATATTATCACGTCACTAACGCACAAAATGTCTTCGTCGTTTTACTCGGCTACCTTTTTCTGTGTCATACGTTCCGTAATTAAGTATGTTTCGCATCCATATTTACGAGTACATTAACGTCGTCGGCGTGGACCAAATAGTGCGACTCATCTTGTTTGAACATATCGGGCCTTAACTTAAAGTTACTCCGAGTTTAAGATTTTAGAGAATCACATGAGAGGGACAAAAAATTTAAACATGGAGTAACTTTAAACAGCGTTTAAAAATAAGGCCCATCATGTTTATACTTGTCTTTTTGGTTTCCACGGTTTCTTTACAAATTCGCGCATACAAAACTAGCCAGCCGTGACGTAAAAAATCACACGTCATAACTTGACGTGTGATTTTCATCAGAATCCCATGTTATTATGCGTAAAAGTACCAGCGTGAACTAGTAAGCCATTAAAAAATAGGTGCATTTTTGTCATGTCAGTCACACGCGTCCATATCAATGTGATTTCATCCATCCGTACGCGTCCGTCAGTGTCCGAAACGGTGACGGAATTTATTCTCGTGGCACGGCACGATATTGTGTCGTGTTGATAGAACTTACACGCAATGTACCTACTATATTTGCGCTATACCTTCTAAATCTTATAAAGTTACTCACCACTGGCGTTTTAATAAATAGATTTCTTAAAAAATATATTTATACAAAAATTAAAAATTTAACCAAATACAAAATTCAGTCGAGAAATCATATAAAGTTCTTGTTTAATTTTTTGAACACATCATTCATTATACTTGTTCTTGAACCACAAACAAGAGACCATTAGACACTGATGAAATTTATTCAAATGAATTTAAAGAAGTTGGTCACGAAAGTAATCAAATATTGTGTGCATACAAATTGTAACAACGTAAAAAGTTTACGATAAAATTTGCAATGGTAATTTTTGTAAAGTTTCACCATTTTCTGCAGCTCGATGAACGTTACTGAACTCATTTAAGTTCTTTAGAAAATTATCTTGTGAATGAAAGCGGTTATACGCTAAAGACTGAGATTTGAGGACTTTAGACGGTCTTGTTGAGTAAGTTCATCGACACGAGTCGCAATAGAAAAGCAATATAAGTAAAACTAATAAGATAATATCGACATAATGTGAACTGATTCTAAAAAGAGGAGGTAATCTAAGATAAGTGGAGGTAAAATTAAGTTTCTAGTCAGTATTGTTCATCGTATATTTATTTAATCGGTGCTGCAATGTTTCATTTATGTACTGATTTGCGTAATTTAAAGGGAATGTTCTCTATAAGACTGTATTTTTATGTGTGTTACCTCATAACTATTTACCGTGTACTGATTTTAAACGATTTCGAAAATATACGCTTGTTTTTATGTGCGTTCTGGGATTTTATCATCGTTTAGGAGCCAAAGGAGAACTGCCATTTTTGACTCAGATCCGACATGAAAGAAACATATCCCAGTTTTTTTGTTATGTTGAGTATAACAAATATCTATTATTTTTATATTCGAAATAAGTGGCTAACAACAAAATATTTCACTTTAAACTTTTTAATTTTTTCATACTAAAAAGAAATGTTTGATATTTATTTGCACAAAAAACTTGTAAAATAAAATAATGATTGGATTATCCAGATGACCTAAAGTTCTAGTAAAATGTAACTATTACGGTAAGAACTCTAGATGCGGAATTTTTCCGAGCCGCCGCGCCGCGGAAACGACATTGCGCTACGGCGCACGGCGCGGAGCTAAAACGCGTCGTGAGTTTTTAGTTTGCTTTTATTTTATAATTATACGTATATTTTTAAACTTCAAGTAAGTTATCAATCGAGTTAAGGTTCATCTAATCTCGAAGATTACAGGTACAATTAAAAATTAAAAATTACCATTAAAATCTGGGACCTTGATAGTGGAATATAATAATTATTAATTGCTCTAATGGAGATAAAGGTTTGGTGACTGTCTATATTTCCTATTTTTATTAAGTTTGGGTCATTCTAAATGGATATAATTGCTATTAAGTGAAAAATAAATGGTTTTCAAATATTTCGCCTGAGTAAAGTCACATAGCTATAAATAGTTGTTAGCCACTGTTATTTAAAATATTGTTACTATATTTTTGTTATATGTAATATAACAAAAAAACTGAGGTACTTTTTATTACTGTCGGGCCTGGGTAAATTTTCTATGGGCCATGGCAGTTCTCCTTTGATAATTATTTTTTAATCGAAAGTAGATATCCAAGGGTTGTCCAATGATAAGGACACTAGGATCTGATAATGGAATCCCAGAGAAATCGAGAGGAACTTTAAAAAATTATAGGGGGCGACTAGTGTGACAATAGATATACAGTATAATAGGCAATTTTGGACCGCGTAAAGATTTGGCCACCTACTAAAATGTAATTCAACTGGTTAATTTGATGTTAATTGGAAATCTAAAATAGAAATAGACGAAACTGATTTCGCGGTATTGCAGGAATTTAAATTATTCAACTCTAGTGATGGGAGGTCGCTAACGTGATATTGATTGGGCTGTGTTTTGTGTTAGAACAAATAACTTTGTATTTATAACTCGTTAATATTAGGTGAAGCCTTGTCACGGAAACTTATTTCCTATGATTACGTTTTTAAGGTATTAAATATAACTAACGTAGAGCCAAGTTGCTCGCTATATTTTAGTTACATTATGGTTATAGTGAAATTCATTATGATTTATTTGTATGAGGCTCAGCTCAGTCAATCAAATAATAATAGATAGTAAGAAAGTGAGCAAAATGTGCATATTCAGCATAGTGATTTTACAAAGATTGCGTAGCTTGTTATACAACCAAATTATTTTATCAATCAATTTATTGGAGATGATATTCATTTTTTAAACATTAAATTTTTTATAATATCGTTTCTACACCTGGTCAGCGGAACAGGCATTTATCAATACAAAATGTTGGTGTCGAATTAATAAAGAGTTAGCAAACAACATAAGTACTGAGATGTAATTACTGTGTGGTGTGTTAAAATATGGTTACAGAATTCCCAAGCTAATTTTATTTCAAATCAGTAGCTAATTAATCACTTTACAATTACGACAATGTTGCGAGACTTACA
Source organism: Hesperia comma (assembly GCA_905404135.1). Lineage (NCBI taxonomy): Eukaryota > Metazoa > Arthropoda > Insecta > Lepidoptera > Hesperiidae > Hesperia > Hesperia comma. The sequence continues at coordinate 4,016,886 of FR990020.1, read as the reverse complement.
TTTTTTATCTAATATTATGCTTTACGGCATAATATTTATACATATAATGTCATCTTTACATATTTTTTGTGCTGTACATATAAAGAAGAAACACGTGTAATATATCTCATGATAAGTATAAAAAGGACTGTTTGTCTTCGTACTCATATCGTACATGAAAAGATAACGCCGTGTCTACGTAAGCTCCTTTAGGGCATTTTCCTCAAACGATATGTGTAATAAACCTTTAATCCAATATGTCCACTGAACGGTAAAGTTCTTTCTTATAGAGGGGTTTGTTAACTCACTACCTAACTCAACGAAGAACTGTTAGTATTTTTACCTTTGTTACATAACATGTTTAGTTTCACATCCAAATTGCATTGTTTGTATGTATGTTTGGGTCTAATCAGTTAAAAAATGTAACAACCTTTTCCTACTTTATGGACATAAAGTTTTGTATACCTATTGTTAAATCGGACAATGCAATTTTGTGAAAAGCATGGTCATATACTGCAGTCAAAATTGGTTTGAAACAACAATTCAACGGTTAACAACATACACGTGACTGTTTTGTGTGTGTAATGCATTGGTATAACTTACTACTTATAAAAGTGTGTTTAAAATTGAGTAGCGGTGATAGCCTAGTGGTTAAGAATTCGGCCTTCTATGCGGAGGGTCCGGGTTCGAATCCCAGGGCACCTCTGAATACTTCTGACTTTTCGGAGTTATGTGCGTTTTAAGCATTTAAATGTCACTTGCTACAAACGGTGAAGAAAAACATCGTGAGGAAACCTGCATACCGGAGAGTTCGCAAAACTCAAAGGTGTGTGAAGTCCGCCAATCTGCAGTTGGCCAGCGTGGTGGACTATGGCTTAAACCTTCTCATTCTGAGAAGAGAACCGTGCTCAATAGTGGGCCATGATGGGTTGAGATGATGATAATGATGATGATGATGTTTAAAATTGAAACTAGACACGTATTAACTGCAACGGGTACCTACTCACAATTAATTACGTCGAAACGCACAATAATCATCACGCGTGTAATTATTGTATGGGATGGCCTAAAATTGATCTAATTGTACACTGGCACAGCAGGGTATCATAAGAAGCGATAAGAACCAGCCCCTTGTTTAATAATATAGGGCTTCTAAAGAAATAATCATGTTAAGTCAGTCAAAAAAGTTGTACAATTAAAATTAAAAAAAGATGTGATTAATGAAAAAAATATGTACCTATAGGTAGATAGGTACAGTGAAATATGACATGCAAATAAAATTTATATAGTATTTAATTGATAATCTTGGTCTGTCTATACTAAAATATGACAATTAAAACGACTAACAAACCTATTGTAACTATAATAATAGAAGTATCAAGCCATACAAGTATTGAACGGTAGCGAATACTTACATTATAAGGTAATATTAGATACACAAGGTAGGTATCAATTCCAAATACCTACGCTGGATTTACGACAGATTATGTATCTTTGGTGTAACTAAATATTGTTACTGATTCCTCCCACACAGTCTAAATCGATTTCACGATAACTAGAGGTAAGTTATTTTGTGTTGGTGGACGAATAATAAATGATTGGTTAACAGACATTAAATTTAATGAGCGATCTTTTTTATTGTGTTATTTTCTTTTTTTTCTCTTTCGATTTGTTTTCGAAATTTTTTTGCAAAATTGTCTTGGATGGACAACACAAAATAAAAAAACAAAATCTTATTATTAAGTTATATTGACATAGAACATAAATAAAAATAGTAATTTAAACCTCGCTAGAAATCGAACCCATGAGGACCCTTTGAACAGCGATCCGTGGAAACCATTGCGCCACATGGGTCGTCTTTTATTCGTCTAATTGTATTGTGAACAGGTTATCGGAACGAGCTCGTTACGTTAGTACGCTCCCGAGCACCGTTCCACTCCAGGCCATACAATTAGCGCGGGTCAGCTGAAGTGACGTTATTAATAGCTAGCCAGCTTTACATTGACGCACGTCCTTGCTGGTTCCTGTAGCTGATCGCTAACTGAGGAGAGTTGGTTACGAATGTTACGATGCAAAATGATATTATTTTATTTTTATTGTACACTTATAAAAACTGTAACATTATTTACAAAAATATCATTGTTACTACATAGTAATACAACTTATTGCCAAAAGCGATCTCTATCTTTACATATAATCCTCAAGATCGAAAGAGTGATAGGGTTAAAGAAAAGAAGTTGCAGTTAAGGCCTTTCTAATTTAAAATTAAATATTACCCTTATTTTAACTTTTTTTTACTTTAAGAACCGAAAAATGAATGGATAAAAAAAATTAAAACTATAATAAATCACTTATACATAATTATATTATGTACTAATACGGTCCAAAGAGTACCTAAATTTATATAATATTTTTTAAATTAAGCAATAATTTACATGTAGACAGCAATTTTTTAAATAATTATCAAAATAATCATGTTTCATACCTAAACGCACAGTCCAAACCATTGCGAAACCTCTCATTGACACAATTACTAAATATAATCTACAAGAACGGAACCACAAAACTAATATCGAAGATACAAAATATCTGCATACGTAATTCGCTTTGTGAACGTACTCGAGCGAACCCGATAGCCACTCGAGTCTGTGGTCGTTTGCACAGATCTTGGCAGCTAACCTTGGCAAAGCTATTGCCGTAGGGTTGCCAGCTCGCCAAACCTAAAAGCCGGACAGATCTGCCAGTTTCACTGGACTTTTGGATAAAAAAACCGGAAATCATAATAATATACAAATTAATGTCAGCTTGGTAGCCCTAATGCAAAACAGTGTTAAGTCATCAATGAAAAGAAATTTTACTGGACATAATACATTTATCAGTGTTTTTAAATTTGTCTTTTAAAATTCAGTATGGGTCTCCGACTTGCGAAGTTACTATGATTCAAAGGTGAAAAGCCTAACAAAAGCCGGACAGCCCAAAGGGATCAAAAAGCCCAACTCGATCCGGCTTTATCCGGTCGCCTGGCAACACTATGCCAGTTACATGGCAGTATCGGGTGGAATTAAAATAGTGTTTCGATATACGAACGAACTTTTTCACATTGGCCAATGCAGACGTATAAAATTGTAAATAGGTCAGTGACATAGTCGTAAGAAAAATAGACTTCTGTAGAGTTGGGGGTTTGCTAAATGATTGGAGGCGAGGCTTATAGCTGCATATTAGGATTTTTGGTTCATGGGTGTCATGGAAAACGTGCAAGACCAAGAACAGAAAATTGTCATTCTTATCCCGCCTTGTCGGTAATCGACCTATACCACGGCGGAAAGACCAAGATCTATATAACTTGAACTATATTATAACTTGGGCTTTTCTTTGTCCTTTCCTTTCTCTTCTTATTCTGAAATAAATTGATAAAGATTTTTTATTACCTACAGTTATATTAACGTTATGTAAAGAATATATGTAGGTAGTTTAAACAGGTACTCGCGGATTAATACGAATAATCTTACCCAGACAGACAAAAATCATAACAATACATACATGATGAGAAACAAAACACAAAAACATTTAATTTTAGCCCTACAATGAAATCAATTCAAAATTATTTTTAACAATAACATTGTTACGAGTTATTTAAATCAATTTGTTCTCATTACACGGTTTAATAGGTGGGCACCTCGATGTAGCCATTAAAGCAAACAGTGCAAGAGAAATGAGGCGTGGACGTTAACAGCCTTGCAAACAGTGGAGAAATGAGGCATGGACGGCGTGCGAGATATGTATAATTACATTCTCACCTGTTGGAGCAAAACATAGCTATAGACTAGGGATGGCGAACCAATCTCATGTAACATAATATTTTGGGCACCACCCCGATAACAGTATTTATTAGGTACTAAGAAAATACTGTAAAGTAGGTTCTATTTATAACAAGTGATCCTAAACTATGGAGTGTTCGACCCCTGATTACATAAACCCAAATATTCACAAAGCCAACATTATTATGTATTAGTTATTTATTTTGGATAATGTTACCACATTTGTTATAGACCAATATTTATGAATATCAATAAAAGTCTGCATGGTTTAAAAAGTATCTGAGTAGTTAAATTGCTATTCAACAATCATGTTTCCCTAATTTTTCATTTTACATTTTGCCGTAATTCATTTATGACAAGTGAACTTACTGCAACTAAATAATTTAAATCCCTTCTACTTTATTCATATTAATTTTATTTCATGATTGTTTCAGCAATTATTATACTCGTATAATGACTTCAACCCAACACAACTACAAAGAGAAAGGAAAGTATAGAGCATGCAACTCGACGTTGCTCGAGTGCTTTGTAGAGAGATTGTTACGAGACTAATACAATTCAATTATTAACAAATTCATCTCAACTATTTACTTTTGACCTGTATTAAATTTCGCGATCAATAAAGTATCCGCGACGTTAGATAAAATACATTATTATAACCCCTCGATTTCCATCTAATACACATAGCCTGCAGTATTCTGCGAGCGCAGCCAAGAGTCTCTTGAGTGCCCGTATGTGTGCATCGCTTTGCCAAGCGATAACCTTGCGGTCTGTATAAAGTAAAATATGTTTTAATATCGTGCGAAGGTAGCGTATATTGAGAAGTTAAGAATAAAGTTGCTTCACTTTAATTCTCATAAGTTCAATAGATGGTAGAACGTGTTCATTTGGAGTGCCACCCCTCGCCATGACTTCTCGTATTGTACCATTCTGCCGTGTAATAATTAATTATTTGTGTCGATTGGATAGTGTAGACCCAGTTAAATTTTTTTAGAAGTGTCTATTCTAGTCGTCAAAGAAATCAACTTTTGTAACCGAATTAAAACGTGACTCACTCTTACTAACAATTACTAGCTAGCATTATTGCTCGCAGCTACTAACAGGACTAACTAACCCTGACAGTCACTTCATTGCACCTAACTAACCAACTTGATATTCTTAATATCACCTTAATATGCTGCAGACAATGTATCCTCGTTCCGACTCGACTTGAAGACTTTTTAGGCGTCAGTCACAGTTTTGTGGGCGGCAGCGAAACATTGATGCTGCATGCTTTTTTGCTATCCTAATTCTATTAAAAAAACTTAAATAAATTCAATGACGAATTTAAAACATGGTTCTGTACCTAACTACATAGTCCTGGAGTAAAATACTTTAGGGTCCCCGCAAACTGACTGCAGCCACCGGCGGCTGTGGCGCTGTGGCGCATCTTTTTAGAAGCGCGATCCGACCAACGGCCAACAGCTCCAATATTTAACAGTGAGCAAAATTCAGCCAAAGCGGCTGTCGGCCGGACTGCACTTCTAAGCAGAAGCGTCACAGCTGCCGGTGGCTGCAGTCAGTCTGCGGGGACCCTTATTGTTTTCGCATCATATTCCACTCGGTTGGCTACAATTTATGTGACAGAAAAATGTTCTCGGGTCTGGGTGATGTCTCATTTGTGTATGTAAATTCTACTCGCAGCACAGAAATTTCTAGAGTTTGTAAATAAACAATTTGTTTGCAGTCACACGTGAGCCTTCGTTGTCCAACGGTAATAAATATACGCGGGATGATGGTTAATGATAAATTGTGTTTAACATCACTGGTGAAGTAACATATCATGTAATTCCATGCCACAACTATATTCGAGTCGCCCAGGATATCGAATTGTCACTTCCCGCGACAAACAACTTTATTATGATTGTGTGCTCACGTTTTAATTTTGCTTCTAAGCAAAATTGACTTCGGGAATTTTAAATTCTTGCCGTCATCTCCATTGAGTCTTAACCTTAAGGTACTCTGTGATTACAGGGGCGGAAAGGTGGCATTTGTGTGGGTTATCATTATTAGGGTGCGTCCACGGCGCATTCGCCAGATGTGGACGCACCCTTAGGATTTCTATATCGAACGCGAACGGAGTATAGAAGAACTACGCCGTTAGTACACGAGCACCAAATCAAAAAGGAGAGGAACTCGAGACTAGATAGAGCCTCAAAACTCAATTACGTAACCTGAGACACAATGATATTAAGAAAAGATTTTAACATTTCAATACACAAGTGACATCATTTCTTATTCTGTTTGTGTTACAAGTAACAAACAAGTTATTTATGTACGTTGTGTATAATAAATTTGGGTTGTTAGATTTGGTTGGGTGTATGCCAATTTTATTAGGAAGCAAAGTTGGGAATATCTAATTTAGGTTGGTTCATTCTTTACTCTCGAGTCTCGACCCACCTTGATGTAACTTGGGATGATGTAACTCTTGTCGAAAAGGGATTTGTGAACGAGTTATTTTACAACAATTTATGTAACAATTTGTACATAATTCATTTCAAACAGCTTTAATGCCAGACTTTACGACACAAAAAATTTAAATCAAGCATATCATTATATGACATGTGCAAATTCAAATTTCGAATTTAGACATAAAAAACTCTCAATAGGAATTTAAATCAATTTAATATCATTATATCATAATCGTAGATACCTCTGTTATGTGTTATTGAGGAGAATATAATATATGTTAAGGATATATTGCTGATTCAAGAGGCGTAATATTGGGGCAGGGCAGCGTGTCATATCGTTATGACGTTGACCACTTACCACCACATCGTCTGCGTGTCAGACTTTTACATAAAAATGAAAATCTTGCTCCTTTCTTTACTGCCAAGCTATTATTTTATAACAAATACGGAAAGAAAGCTCGGTTTTTATAATACTCTGTAGTTACTGTAATAAAAGAAGCTATTTTCAGACCATTTTAGGTAGGGGTTTTCTTATAATTGGCATAAGTCCAACCGAGTATTGCTTTTGAGACTTGCACGGCTATTAAGCTCCAGTGACTCTTGAGAGTCGCACGAAGTAATAATATGCCATGCGGTATAGTCACAGAGAATACGAGTCACTTTATATTATACACTGGCCAGCTAACTGTTTTTCTGCAGTATTTAGAGAAATATGGATCCTGCCGGTTTATAACTGAATATGAAACTGTTAAGATATAATGGGATCACTTGTCATGGAGTGCACGACGAATGGAATGAAACAAATATGATTATATTGAGCACATAATTTAAATTAGTTACGTCGTTCAGTGGTGAACTCATACATCATCCCGATGATGATAAGAAACATTTTTGTCGTTTTAACAATATGAGATGATGTGGAGTTAACATCAACATTAAGTTAACGAGTGGTTTTCGACTTTACCCGGCATAGGAAATAAGTCAATTTCAATAATACCTATACTCCGACTTTTAATTCGATGCAGTAAAATGACATTTCCAGTGTTACCGTTTTTTATTATCACAAAAATAGTGATGTAACCTGGACACAAATTATTCGATTTGATGAAAATATTAATCGGATTATAATCGTTTCGCATAATTTAGCAAACTGCTAAAATAATGTATGAAGTTATTACAGGATCAATAACTACACATAAAAATACGAATGATATCAATAATCTCCTAGATTTTTAATTATTAAGCGCTTTTAGTGCATGTTATGTACTAAAATCATGCATGCACCGGTGTTTATTATTTTAATAACCTTTCCGTATTGTTTTCTGAATTTGAATTATATTTTATTAACATACATTATAATAGACATATTGAGAAAAGAATAATCAAAACATCGTTCGTTAATCGTGTAAGTTTTCACTATTATTGAAAATCTGGCAACATTATTTCAAAATGTGACATTAGCAAATGTCATTTTACTGCATCGAATTAAAAGTCGGAGTATAATATGTATAAATGTCAATGAAATGAAAATGAAATTTCGGCAACATCTAATAAATTGACAGTCAGAGATACATTAGCGATTCTAATGACATCCACTTTTTGCTACCTAAAATAATATAGGTAACATAAAATCTTATGCTCTTGTCCCTGAAAACAACACTTTTAGAGGTATGTTGATTACTGATCTTACAAAACATTATCGTTACTTATCTCCCAGAAACCTTACATTTTCTAGACCAAATTTACAGTTTGGCATCAGCAAATAACGATCGTATAAACCCACAGAGAGACGCTCCAGACTTGATTGTCGAGTTATATCGGTTCCGTGCTGGATAATTACTACCACAATCGTGGACATAAAATGTTGCCGCGCCACTTACTCGCAACACCGCGAGATCGCAACCTGACTGCTAAGTTACCTGTATCGAGGGCTTTTACCGCACTGAGATCAATACCTACTATACCTACTAAGTACTAATAAAATTGTGATAGGGTTAAATCTAAACAAAGGATATTTTTGGGAATCTGTAATATTGACTGTTTTGGAGGTAACTTAAGGTAGCCATTGACGATACGTCCATTTGGAATACTTCTAAATAGAAGATTTCCTTATGGAGGTACTTCCATATGGAAATCTTCCATTTATAAGCATTCCAAATGGACGTATCGTCAATGGGCTACCTTAGAAGTATGGTATAATAATAATGTTTGAGAAAATAAGAGTTGTTTATTTGCGCGTGATAGTAATTATTTTTAACGCGTTTTATGACGTTGTTGTATCCTGTTATAAGTGCGGTTTTAGACAGCAGTAATGAGCAGATTCTCGGCTTGTCTTTACGGTAAAGCGTTGGTGATGACTTTTGTGTCACGATGTCTAAGGGTAAAGACATCCACTTACCGTCGTACCGTGTCTTCTCGTTGGTCGGCTACTATCATAAAACACCTAAGTTGTCCTTGCCTTCAGTCGTTGACATGTAGAGGGGCCTGTCTGTGTCTAAGTGCCTCGGTTCGGTTTCTGAAGAGCTCCGTACAAACTTGTTCTCTGAGGTTATGACTGTTGCTAATGTATTTTAACAGACTTCAAAAAAAGGAAGAGGTTCTCACTTCGTCTGTATTTTTTATGTGAGTTACCCCATAACATTGTTATAGTCACTTTTTGATTTATTTAATTACGTTATACTTTTCTAGGATAATTAAATTGAAAAATGTAAAACTTACTATGCGGGCGTGTTGGTGCATTCCCATGAATAAGTTCACGAGAGTAAATCAATAGCAATCATCATTAGGTACCTATAATTTGTGTTAACTAATTAAAAGTTCTAGGCCTATTTAATAATAAGGAGAAACCCTTGCTCAGTAGTATGTGATAAATGATCGAAGGCTTGGTTGAATTGGGAGATATGTTTATGATGAATACTGAAGGGTATTTTTACGTATTGAGCTTAGCCATTGTAATAGACCAAGAAATTCTATTTTACACTAAATATATTACGTTAACAAAGAGTTCTGTGACAAAGCGTTATATGAAAACCATATTCATCGTACGCTTAATGCCTATTGGGTTAATTTAACTGCACAGAACCTACAAGATTTCTATCCTGGTTTTACCTTTTTTGATTATTGGTGGGGAAATCTTCAAAAGGAATGCCCCTTCGTTGGGAGCGAACAGGTATGATACATTCCCCTGAGTAGTCATCTGGCATATTTTGGACGGTTTGCATGAACGCTTCAGTGCTTCCTCTGAGCACCCTTCTCGAGAGACGAGTCTGGGGAGATAATGTATCTGTTTTACTGTTTGTTTTATTTTACTTATTGTACTTAATGCTTAACTACAATACCGCAAGATGGTAAGTGATTTATATATACCTTGGATGCTCAAGCGCACTAAGTAAGTCAAAACCAATTCACTCTTTATTGGAAAACACCAAAATAATAAAGTACTTAGTATGTGTTGAATACATTATTGTTTATACTAAACTCAAAGTTCACGAACTTTTGTTCAAATTGATTTATTATAAACATTATAATGATTTTAGTAAAAAATATGAAATACCTATAACTTTTAGATACGGTCTTTGAATGCATACAGTCTCCTTTTCATTCTGTAGTTTTAGTTAAACGTTATTTTAAAGACGCACAAACTGTCAGCAAGAAACTGTAATAACCTATGAACCGAATCTATTTAGATGTGCTGTGGCCTCCACCAAGACATATGTAAAGCGAGCTTGCATAAAAGCATTTTACGTTTATCAGCGTTGATATTTTAATTTAAATCTATTAACTTTAGATAAAGTTGAAATAAGCAAATTAATAGTCAAAACTCGATTCAAATTTAAATTGAAAATTTAATTTTAATTGCTTTTCTGTATTATGGTTTTATCCTAGGCCATTGTTCTGAGATATTAATTCTCTAAATGACAAAATAATTTCACGCTTTTAAAAATGATCTTTAGTTATTAAGGAGTGATAGCTGAGCTTATCCTGCGCACATGGAATTAGATGTAATACTGACCGTATTCTAAGTCGCGCATAGGCCAAAAATGTCTTGTATACAAAAAGCTACAAGTAAATAGGTTACCGGGTGAATTGAGTTACAGCTAAAGAGGGTTTATCTGGGAATGCACGACAGCGTCGTTTTATGGCCGCGCACAGAGCTTCAATCCCGTGCGAGTACCAATAAGTCTCCCGAGCTCATTTATCACGCGTTGTTCGTTGGAAAACATCGTAAAGAAATTCGGTGTACTTGTTTCATTGTTGATAGCGAGTGAAGCGATTCATATACGGTTGTAGTTCTGTCTACATTGTTATTATGCACTAATGATATCTTAATTTTAAATATTGTGGAATACATATTTATTATCAAACAATATGTACCTATTGTGTATACGCAAATAATACTCTACAATATTTTCACAAGATCCGAAAATCAAGAATTTTTGGAACGAAATGATGAATGGAATTGATGTTGATTGAAAATCTCTGTTGCTGCACTGATGATGACGGATTTTTATTCCCCTTTCTGATCCACCACGAAGCGTTGAAGATGTGACAGGCGAACTCAAGTAGCGGAAATTGTTGCTTAAACCCTTCGATAGAACTCACTCAGAATTATGTGCCGTTTAAAACGAATTACCGTGCCATTCCACGTTTATTACCTACATACATTCCAAAATTATTACAAATCTCCGTTTTTTGACTACAAGACTGTAATCAAAATACGAATGAATTACTTACTGTAAGATCAAAAAGGTCCCGTTATAGTTCACATTCCAACAAATGCAGCACAACGTAGAAAAAGCGGATAAATAGCTTAAGCCTATCCTTGGTCGACCACTAGAAGCAATTTGTCACGAGCTTCTGATTTGTCGCTTCGGTGAGCTTCGTGTCAAAGAACCTGCTCTACTTAATGATACAGTCGATTAGCTAGTTACTCGAGTTTAGTAAGGTAGCCATTATTTTACATTTTTATGTTATGCCGTTATGAAATGACAGATTTGACAGATAATAAACAAAATGGATACAAAATTCAGGGAAAAGGGAAGCGACAGAGAGAAAAGGTGGTTTATAGCAATAATAAAATTGACGGTGTGTCTGTAACAATGCAACCAACATATCTTTGCTTACATGCCAATAGGCCATAGTTGGATACAACCACGGATACAACAGATAATATCACGTAGCCAAGTTTTTAGCATTTTTCTACACAAACGATTTGATGTAATTTTGTATGCAAGCATTAAAATTATCTTATTACATTCTGAAATAGAACGCATATCGCAAAGCTGCTAACACTGAAACAACTCACTAACACAATGTCACGAAAAATAAGCCTGTGAAAATCCTCGGCATCTATAAAAACTCTGTTGAACTACGATAGTCTCTCCACTCTAGGTCTATGGAAGATTTATTTGGTGAAGACCGCAGCTTCGACAAAAACAAGGAACACAAAAAATGTCAAATTCACTAGTCCTGGGCGAAGTTTTCTGCGATTGAATGCTCGGTAACTACAATAAGTGAATTGAAGAAAAAAGAAAGTACTGGAGACACAACAACTCTGTGTCAGAGGACCGCGCTTGCGTTCTATATGAAATTTGTTTTAATGGTAACTCACACAAATGCCAGCTTGATCCTTTTACTTACTTGCTACTGTCCACGTAAGCTGCACGTCATACGCACGCTATCGTCAATTGCCGATTGTAAGTAAGTAAAACATTTATTCAGGACATACTACAACACATACTTACATATTAAACAAAAAAAACAATAAACAATCAAACACTTAGCACTAAACATTACAACTAGACGGTAACTTCCGAACGGCATTTTGAGTAACTGTGCTGCAGCATAATTCCTGAAAAGGCCCAGACTCAGCATGAGCCGCGCGTGAGCACAGCGCTGATTTTCAGTCAGGCCTAAAACTTCGTGATGACAGCCCGGTCAGCCGCTTACTTAATGGTTCATTTTAAAACAAATAAATAAAAAGGGATTGATAAATGAGTGGTGGGATAATTTAATGCTTGCATCTTGCGTAGAAATAATCAAATCTGTGTCCACGGAGCGGCAACGTTGCGTCTGCCGGTCACCTTGCGCCGCCTTCCTTCATTTTGTAGGTTGCATGCATTCGTCATGCATTCTTCGTTTGACGCGTCCGTGGACAGTAGGCCTTACTCGCCTGTGATTATGATTCCTTGTAGATTGACGGCGAGAATTTAAAATGCCATAAGTAAAGCTTATAAGTTAAATTTAATTGTGAACACAGGTAATTAAGTTGTTTTAGCGAGAGATGCAATTCCCACCAACTCAAATATAGTTGATAATTATTTTCTATTAATCATTTGTAACCTACCGCAGACCCACTTGCAACCTGTATCTAAAAATATCTAAAAGACGTACATAAAATGTACATCGTATGAAAACGCTGATGTACTACAATGACCTTTGGAGTGTTGGACTACCGAAGATTTATTTGGAAAGACATAACAAAACTAAAGGACAAAACAAATGTGAAATTTTCTGATCGTAGACAAACTGCCACTCGATTGAACACTCGGTAGTTGTAGGTAATACAAAAGTGGATTAGAAATAGAACAGGTGAAGTAGAATAGCAACGTTATCATGACAATAAAATAATGAAATGATTTTTAAAGGCCCCAAGTATGAGGCCGAATTCTTGTTATTAGTAACGTAGCTCAAGAGTTCCATAGGAATAAAAATATGTTTTTCTGAACTAAATGATATACCTACCTAATATTTTGTGGGTCACCTAATTCATCACTTACAAACAATCATTATCTAATACTCAAACACAAAATAAATAATTCAAAATGTTTTCGATATTAAATTGCATATCATTGTTATTGAAATATTCCATTGAATATGAATTTACATACTCGATGTGGATTTGAGAAAAATAAAATTTCGATATATTTTATTCAACGGGATTAGTTGAATTTCATTGTATTCATTCACGGTATTACTTTATTCTATTGAACATTGAGCCTAATTAATTCTTTTGACTGAAGTGAGAAATTCATATAAATATTTAGTTGGTCAGGAACTTAATCCCTACTGACACAGATATAACGTAGGAGTAAGGTGATGGTTTGGTATTATATAAAATAATTCCCTTGGGAAATGTGGAGGAGCACTAAGAAAGGATTATTGGAAATTCCCCCGTAAGGGAATAAAAAGGGGGATAAGACATTTAATTTTGTATACCTACATTTCTTATGTGCCGCAATTGAGTACTACTCAGAATTTCTGCAAATTCCCCTTATTCGGCAAGACACGTGCGAATTCACCGGTGGAAATCTAGTGAAATAATGATAACCGAGCTGAAAAGTTCAACTTACAAAGCCCAAAAAGTTTGTAATTTTTTTTGAATATACGAGTAAAATGGCTAAAACATTTTTTACACAAAATAATGTACCTACTCGTACGTAGGAACATATATTACACCGGAAGCTACATGGTTTTTATACGATTTTATACGATATTTAGATTCGCACGTAAATTCATCTACATTTTTAACGTGGACCTCGATCGTGCGTGCATACCTGTATTTTTCACAAAAATAGGAAAAACGAAGCAGCCGATTGCATTCCATTGAAACGTTCGGTTATTCTAATAAAAAAGTGGATTGGAAAATAGAGCGGCAGCCACGTAACTGTATGACAATGGGGAGGTTTCTGGTTAATAACGGTTGAATAAACACGAAGAATGCTTGTTGTTACCTGGAAAATAATGGGTAGATCGGACCGAATTGGGACAGACACTCGATTCACAACATAATGAACAAAAAGTAAAAGAGATCTTGAAACGCTGGTGTGGTATTTGTTCAACATTATTGTGAACAGAGATGGGAAAAATGAAATTTTAATAACAGATTACAGTTTTTCTTGTGGTTTTTGCGTAAATGTAATCATGATTGCGGATTAAGATTACATTTGGAAGCCCAGAAATACTGTAATACTGGCCCCTATTCTACAATTTATTATGGCTTTAACCATTAACAGTATCGGTTTAAAGACCTTTATTTCTCATTATGACAAACGTCACTTACCTGAGAACATAATTTGTACAAAGTATTATTAAAAATCTAGTGCAGGTAGAAGAAAATAAATTATACATATTGGTTGTAAAGCAAGAAGCGAATTCTCTGCATGCGTACTTGTTATAAGGCGGTGGTCCAAGTCAAAAGATGATTAGAAATTTTTGATATATTCCGCACACATTCCGCATATAAAATGTGTCTCATTATTCAAACAAGACCCAATTTATGCATTTATAAATAAGCAGAATCAGCGCTCTGTCTGCGTCTGACATTTCTGGCTCTTTCTCTATGATTTCCAGGCCTAACTAACAGGAATAACTTAAATCTGCAATCATCATTACATTTACGATTAAGTACGATTACGCATAGGTTGACTTTTTCAAAATTTTTAAGCATTTTAGACAATTACTTAACTTTTTAGTTTATTGTTCTTTACCATGTGAAGATCGTGTTCGATTTCGGCTAGGTATGTGAAGTCATGTAGGAACCTACCGTATCTTTTTAACATGATGTTAAAAGAAAATGTCATGAGAAAATCTTCAAAGTCTCTCCAAAGTGCTTCCAAAGTTTTATAAAGTCTATTCCGATATTGGCAGGCTTTGTGGTTATATGTAAATTTCTAAATCAGAATTGTTATAAATTACCATTGTATGATTCCATGTTGAATATCAATATTGGGACACATCATTAAATTTGAGTATTCGTTTTTCATCTAATTGCGATCCTCCTCATTATTTTGAAGTCGATTAAAGAGAAATAACTGAGCAAAATCCATGGCCACAAACTCACCGACCAATAACCGTAATAAAATCTTCAAATTAAAATTTCACACACTAAATTCACGCTAATATAGACGACTATTAAAACTAATATGTTTTGCATTTAATGCTGCACTAAACAGGCCGCAGCTTGCCACCAAGCTCGTATAAAATTCACAGAAGTTGTCCCTTACATTACCCCTGGGCGCTGTTCCGTTCATAAAGTGCCCGCGCTCCAACACGTATCAAATAAAACTTTATTTACGGTTTCCTGGTACTTACAGTGCTTTGATACGCATGGCTGTAACATGTATTACGTAGGGGTTTATGAAATAGAAAATTGTTAATAGCTTAAGAGGTTATTTCACTGTAAGTCATTGTTCAAGTTAGTGATAGTATAATGTGCTAGGTCACTGATAGTGATTATATGCCATAATAAATCATATCCATTGGCCTTTTTATGGAATAAAGGTAGCAATCGAGCATGCAGTACCACCCTTCCGCTGCCACCCTGGACAACTGTGACCGATATTTAGTTTGGTTTGCAAATAATTAGTCCTCTTAGTCAGCAACTAATAAGAGTAATTGTTACTAAAAGTCACACTTGAGGACAAAGAAAAGAAAAAAGTGTAACCAGATTCACACATTCCTAATCAATAACCATTTTTAACAATCATCAATAATATCAGAATAACCCTATGACTAAAATTCGCTGTGTTGTAGATGCCACTGACAACACACAAGATGAGAACACATACCCAGACTGAGAACAGAAATTTAATTTCAACATTTAAATTGCTTCACTGAGAATCGAACCCGGCATCGATGTCACTGTCATCCTAGTTGTAAAAGTTTTAAAGAAAAGTTTTATGGTCTAATTACCTACGTTGCTTGTATCCCTAGCAATTATCGCTACCCCTGTGGGTAGCGAAATTTACATTGTCCTTTACTTTAGATAATAGAAGGCGTCCAATACGGCCATTGTGTATGAAGGGGAACTGTGAATGTTACTTTTGTCCCACGCTATTCGCTACAAACCTACATACATACATATGTACATAGATACCACCTACATACACTACATGCGCGTTCGTTATGGAATTCGTTTAATTGCATCCCATACACATTCCAGTTTTCCCCCCCTTAGATTAAGATGCATTGCAGATTGACAGCAGAGAATTTAAAATAGCCTTAATTTTTCGTACAAGCCAAATTGAATTATGAGCACTGCTGGTGCAAAAAATTTGTTTTAGCGAGGATACCTCGGAAATCCGAGGACGGTGATATGGATCGGTGGAGTCGCAGGATTTGTATATTCATACGAGTAGAAACATATTCGGCGGATAGTTTTTATTTAGATTAAACATAATATTTGGATAACAGCGGTATTTTTTATTTAAACGCCCAAGAAGCGCAGATTAATATTACCTATCTAAAATTGACGAGATGTTACTCACACTCTCTCTTGGTCATTTACGAAATGTCGAAAGGTAGTTTATGAGTAGAAGAAGAACGGATGTTGTAACATTTCACTAATGTGGGGTTAAATTGTGATTAAAAATTCGTTCGAAAATCAGTAAAAAAACCGCGTTGGCCAAGGCGTGGTTAGGTTCAACTCATTAATCAATTCAAAATATTACTTTACGCCTCATTAAATGAAGTCGACTTTAATTTGATTAAATAGTTCAGTTGAAATCCCCGTGAGTATCTCATAACAATGAAGTCTGTGTAACCGAATACTCTTCAAACCAACGCTTTTGTTTTCCAAAGAAGAAATACTTAAACATTTGCGGACACGTAACTCCGCCGCTTCGCATTTTCTCCATTTTCTCGAAACAGCACAATACTTGATGTCACTTAGCTAAGTGTTCCCGTTTCGCGAAGACTCGTTTATCTTCACTAGCGTAGGCATTTTATTTTAAGCCTTAAAATTCCACCTTCAAAATATTAAAGACAATCTTTTTTCATTGTGGTAACAAATCTCTGATTCTTTACAGTAATTATAATTAAGATGAGTAAGTTTAATTTTGTGGTTGTTCGAAATGTAAGAAAAAAGAGCAAGCTAATCTCCGAGACTAGCTTAACATCCTGCCATTGCATAACTTTATTTAAACTCTTTTACAAAATTACATAAAAGGATAAAAGAAATTCTAGAATTTCAGAATTTGATATTATTATCAAGGGATAATGTATACGGATACGTCATATTTGGATTCTTTTTGCCGTTATCATAAATAATTAACGGAAGAATACAAAGCGACAATGAAATTAGCATACACATGCAACTCACCAAAACAAGTAAAAAAGACAAATATTTATTCTTAACATAAAAGATACAAAACATAATAACATAATACATAGATTCATTAGAAATCTTTTCATGTGCATGCATGGAATATTATCCTTCGTCAATCTAAAATAATATCTATAATATTCTAAGCCATTATGTGTTCAAGGAACAGAAATAGTATAAGCGGTTCTAGACCTCTGCTAGTAAGTATCTATTTAATTAATTTGCTAATGAATAAACAACAAACTGATCATTTCAATAAAATGATAAATAGTAGAATTGCGATTCTAAAGGAATAAAATAAAATAAATTGAGACGTTGTCTTAAACGGCCGTTCGCTTGGGGCAATTAATAGGAAAGGCTCATTCCAGAGAAAAGACAATTGAGTGCACTATTATTCTATAGTACTAATTCATTATGAGAAGACAATGCTTCCATAAAAATAAAAAGCTAGTAGAGCATAGTAATATTGATTGCGTTATTGCACGCCTCCCTTAATGCTATTCGCAAGATCTTATTGCATTTCAATGAGAACGGGTGAAATGAAATTCTTAGTATTTCCAGTGCTAGTAGGGAAGAAGTTTTAGTCTGAATCAAACAAGAATGTTTAGATTTTCATATTATAAAATATGAGTTTACCAGTGTATCAATATGGGTTCAAGACATAGTGGCCGAGTACTGAAGACGGTTCTTAATAAAATTAATAGTGTGTTACATACAATAGACAGATAAATAAAATTTCTTGAGCGCTTCCGTGCTTCAGAAGGCACTTTAAACCGTTGGTCCCAGTTATTTTCGATAGATGACATTCGGTAAGTCATATTACAAGCCTTCAAGCGACATGATAACTTCTGATCCTTGGGTTTGCCACTAACCCCTGTACAAACCCGCACTGGAGCAAGGGTGGGGGGGTATGCTTTACTCCTCCAGAGACCTATGTTCAGTGGAAGACCTTATTCAAGCAGTGTATGGCCACAAAATACACATGTTTAAAATAACCAAACTGAAATGAGTTTTGAGAAGAGAAAATAACGCAAATTAGACTCAACTGCCTCTGCATAGAAGACTTACCTAATCTCTAAAAACTATTTCACGTTACGTTAGTTACGTGAAGATTAGCGTAATCGCTTAATGGTGGAAAACAGCAATTAAGGTACGCTTTGATAGTATTTACCGAACTTTGTAAGAAGGGCTTACTACCTGGGCTTCATTCCTTTGAAATATATTATAATTAAATCACGAAAACCAAGGACTTATTCATAACGATTATTACTAAAAGGATTTCAAACAAATAAATATATCTCATTGACTCAGAAAATGTGCTTCTGCAACATACTATTAGGTACTTACTTCTTGCTCTAGTCAAGTCTTATTAGGTATCCGAAAATCATATTTCATCATTGCCTGTATGCCACTTAGTTCTGTACGTCAATATAATTAATTAGATGTTGAATTAATTAAAGGTCAATGTAATTATGGTTGGTTTAAAGTAAATTTATATTTACATCGAAACACCTTTATAATTTTAGATATGAATAATATACATTTACTGAAAGCGGTAAATACATAGAATTTTCTTAGGTAAATACAAATATTTAATCAATCCCAATTATATATTTTGTCAGGCTTTTCATTTAAATGATTATGTGTATGTTCAAACTACTATGTTTGTGTGTATGTTCAAATCTAAATTAAAATTATTTCCTCTTACCCCGGTCACACACATGCGCGTAAACGTTTGTACCTACATTGTACGAGTGACTACGCGAAGATTTGAGGTTTGTTTACGCGCTTTGATGTGTGACCAAAACCGACGCAGCTTTGACAGCATGCATAATTTTATTTGCGGAGGTCATTCTACACTTGGGCGTTCGCATATTTCCGCGAATTTGAGAGACACGCCTCCTTCTAGGGGTGTGAAATTTTGCATACGGCTTTCGTTGCGATGAAATTGTAATTTTATGATAAGCACAATCAGATATAACGTTCTTGATTGATTCCAGACGCCAACGTCAAAGTTTAACGCAACGGAATATTAGTCAAATAAAATTGCTATTTTTTATTGCGATTCTATTTCATTGCAAGCTGTGACTAAATGTATTGATTTGCTGCTGTAACCTCACCAAGCATTAGGTATGAAAGTTCTTTTTTTAGTTTTCAAACCATTAATGTATTGAAAACAATCTTCTGAATCCTATATCTATCGATGGTAATATCCAATGGTAGCCATTCTACGCATATTGTACGTTTGACATGTCGCTATTCGAAAGACAAAGGCCTGTCACGTATATGTCATTGACAACAAATATGGGTACAGAATGGCAATATCGAATGCTAACCGCTATTGGGATAACGCTTTGATATGTCGAAGCGGAATAGCTATTTTGATCTCACAAAGCGAGGCTGTTGCTGTGGTTTGCAATTTATATGAAACACTTTGTACATGTCATTTATTACAATTCATTTTTTTATGGAAATAAGCATTAGAGCACGCAGAAACACCCTCGCTGCCGCTTATGACAGTCACCTATACACAATGTTCAACATAATCCGTTGAAGAAATATATACAGACGAATTGAGAACCTTGGGTATGAAGGTTTCCTAACAATATCCTTAACACTGTTAGAGGTGAGATGAGCCCAGCAGTGGGAAAGTTATGGGTTGCCAAATGTTGTTAGCCAAAATGGGTTAATCCAAAACCTAGTAATCATCTACGCCAGTGAAGCTTACTAGATATTTTTAATGAAATCACCGTTTGAAGGTTTGACAGTTAAATCAAGATTAATAGCTACTCTTTCACGCTGAACTACACTGACTTTTATGAAAAATTGATTTAAAATTTGTCAAGCAATCACGATTCCATTTCGGCTTGTAAAGTATAATGATGACATCGATATGTACAAATATTAGATATCATAACAAATAACAAAGTATAAATAAAATTGTGTCAGATATAAAGTTGACTGATTAAGTTTAGTATTAGGAAAAGATGAATTTGATATCCGAGGAAACAGAATTTGGAATGATGATTTAAAACCACTAAAACGGTTCTCGGTCTGGTTGTGTGTGATACCGGAAATGTCATTGTTGTTTATGAGTGTATCGCACACAAATGCAACAATTTTTTACCCATCTAGGTCAAAAAAATTAATTGAAATCATTAGTGTCAGTATTAACCAACATATTTATACAATAATACCCTTGAAATATTTAAGAACATTAAGAATATTTAAGTTTCGTCGAAAACATTAACTACATTTTATGATTTTTTCGCATACGTCTTCAATCTGTATTTCTAAAAGCGAAATATCTGTTATTCATCACGAAATATAGAACACCGTTTGACGCATTAGACGTCCGTTAGGTAATAAAAGAACGGATTTTGTCATATTTCATCCCAAAGCAAGTAAACGAAAAGACTAACTAAACTAAGTTTGATAAATCAGTCAACAGTACCTCCAAGCAGGCTGGGCCAACTGAACAACTAATTAGAATAAGCCTCTTAAGAGGCGAGAGAGAGAGAAGAGTGAAAGTTGTGAGAATCTCTCATTTACTTAACTGTCTTTCTGGTTTGTAATACATATAATATTATACATGAATGAATGTATAGAATAACACTCGAAATGTAAGGAAAACAAAATGTAATGAGATTTTTATTCTTCGGGAAAAAAGGGAAATAAATTTCGTACATTTCCTTTATTAAATATGGTTTCTCTAGATCGTTAATTTCTAAGAGTGGGACCGGAATACGCTCTGATTTATTAAAGACGTGCGTGTAATTAAATAATATCACTATCCTGTTGTACCCTCGTCTCGTGCCGGTAATTTAACGTTAGCACTTATCTTATTAACGACGTAAGATCCGATATTTTTTTAGTTATGAAAAAAAAAACAGAACATGACTTTGATAGTAGAAACTAGTAAACCCTTGCTTACTTAAATCTTGCGACACTTAATATGAATGGTTTGAATTGGAATATAAGTCAAACTAGTTCCAAAACCCAAACATACCTTTTTTTAAAGCTAACTGAAGTATAAAAATGTAAAGCAATACATATTTATACAGTTACTGTGCTGTTAACTGTTGAGGAGTTTCCTTGTCAGGAGCCAGTTCTAATCGTGATGTGTGACCATGCTCATCACAACATGGCATTGTCATCGTCCCTTTACCTCTGTGCAAATTTTCAAGTTAATCAGACTTCTTGAAGTTATAGAAAATCAGGCTGAAAATTTACGTTTTTAATAAAAGAGTATTAAATAAAGTGTTTGTAACATTTACAGGCGATAAAAACGATTTCTCCGCAGTCTAGTTGGCAGTGACCATAGCTGTTTAGCAAGAGGTCCGGGAATCGATTCTCGGCGGGAGTAGGCACTTTGGTTTATTTATTTATTTATTTATTTATTTTTATTGTAACAAAATCCACAGCTTAATTTATAAACAACTATATATAACACTTATCATCTAGTCATAAAGCCAATAATGGATTTACATTCTTTAAATAGAAACATTTAAGGACAGTCGCTAAATATATTTGTGTGTGTGTGTGTGGAGTGTGTGTGTGTGCGTGCGTGTCTGTGTGTGTGTTATATATGTATACTATGTGTGTAATACTTATCGATATTAATGACGATACTACTATACTATATATATTATATATATACATACTATATATACCATACTATATACTATATTCTATACTATATATATATTATATATACATATTATTTTTAGCTTATATTCTCACTAAGTTTATAATAAAAATTTGGTCTTATGTTCTTGCTTGCTTACAATGTGTACCTATCTAAGAATTAGTCTGTTGAGATTAATATAATTATGTAAAAACAAACGTAAAATTTTCAGGCAATAAACAATCAACATATTTAAAGAATAACTTTAACTTACGTGATACGAAAAGTAACAAAAATAATAATTAATTATTCGTGTTGCAAATAATTTATTTTTGTTCATCGAAGTCTGACAGAGAAATTAATTACTTTTCTCACTTATCAGAACCGTAGAAACATACAACATCACAAAAACATTTCGAGTTTATACTGAATTCCATAACGGATTCAAGTCACGCCCTCGTCTGCGACAAAAAGAAAAATAATGAACATTTATTCGATTCCTGTACACTCATCAGCAAAAGTACTAACGTTTTCCATTTAACTTTCCTTCCAAGAAATTGTTTACGTTGTTACGCCAAATAATGTTTTACTTCATTAATATAAATCATGTGACACGTCATCCATATTTGTGTACAATTATATCAAAACTGACAGACATTAAATTTATTTATTCCCTGTAGGTAATCTTCGTTTTCATTGATTGTAATGTAATTGGTAGCGGTGATAACCTAGTGGTTAAGAATTCGGCCTCCTATTCGGAGGGTCCGGGTTCAAATCCCAGGGCACGCACCTTTGACAGTTCAGAAATCAGTATAAAATATTTAAAGTTTAAACTTAATTAACTCTTTCCTATACTCTACTCTATACTCTTTCTAAGCGTTGTGGATAGTACCACGATTTCGAAAGCCTTGTTATAATCGTTTGTATCCAATTGTACGCAGTAAATAGAGCGATAATGAAATGTTCACAAAATTTTATTAAATTTTTTACCTTAATCTAGAATAAGATTACAATTTGTTTTAGCCACGTTTCTTATTATAATTGTACATGATAAAGGTGTTTTTAGGGTTTCGTAGTTCGAAAAGAACTTCTTAGGAACGCGTGGTATCAAGCTGAAATCTATATCAAATACTCAGGTTCCTTGTTCCTTGGAACTGTGAAAAAATCAAACTTTTAAGCTAACGCAAAAGATACAATTGTTTATTGGGAAAATTTCCGCAAATTTTTGAAACTCGTAATCGATTTTTCGTTTCATTGACTTTTAAATCACAACGATGTCAAAGAAGTTCTCACTTCAAAAAATACATAATCTTGTTGAATCTCACTTGCCTACTTTGTTTTTTCGAGGGGCTTTGGTCCAAGAACCTATTAATTATTTATCAACTGCTGGCGTCATCGATGAACATGCCAGTCAAGAATAAAGAATGTAGGAAGAGAGAAACGTTATGTATTTTTTTGTAATACATTTTCAAAACCTCTTCTATCACTACTCTACTACTACTCTCAAAGAGTAAAGCTAATTGTTTAAAAAGTTTAAAGAAAATTTCGTTGATACGCGCAGTCTGCCAACCCTTTTAATCGATTTGACTGAAAACAAATGCAAAGTCAGCGTCTTTGTAAACTCGTCTTTTTCCTATCTTTCGAACCAACGAAATAAAACTAAAACGATATCTTTCCTCTATCAGATGGTTAAGCGGCGTTGTGGTTTAATGGTTTTCATTCTCATCCGTGAAATTCTAACTTTACGGCTTCGTACTCTGGAGCGGAGCAAATGAGAAGCAATCTTTGGTATTTGAAAATTTCAGCTATTCTGCATAGTTATTACGCTACGCTCTGTTCACCGGCGATCCTGATGTCTGAATGGCCGGTGAACCTAAAATGTTGTTTTTATTCTAAATTATGAAGGAAGCAATTCTCTCGACGTTGGAAGCAAATGGAAGCAATTGGGAAGCAATTTTTCGACACTGTTTGAGAGCTAAATACGACTGTTCACCCGCCATTCTGACGCTCGCAGGAAATAAGGTTCGACAAAGTCGACAAGCAAAGTCTTTGAAAGCCCCATTGCTTAGTTGAGGATTAGAAATTTTATTTTGAATCTTCAAATCAAATAGAGCTTTCGGTATGTTAAAATAATTATTAAAAAAGCAATACGTCTTTTGTATTAGTAAAATCATAGTGTATATTCGGTTCATTTTTAAATTACAGAAAATATGTCACCTTGAAAGAGAATTAAAGGTAAGTAGCAGCATCTTTGTAGTTTAAAAATGGCTTTCAAAAGTCAAAAGATAGAAGGTATTAAATAAGGGTGGCGCTTCTGCAGAAAGTTTGAGAATGAAAAATAACTTTTTGAGATTATATTAATTTTCTGACTTGATTATTTTACAGTTTGCTAAGAGGTTGTAGGTACGTATAGCAATTTGTCTCCGATACCTATTATTAAATTGCTAAACTTGTAAGATCACTTCGATTCGAACCTGGACTTCCCGAGTAGGAGGTGGAATTCCTAACCAGTAGGCTATTATCGCTCATCGATGAACAGTACCTATAATTATTATCAACACAAAAAATAATCAACGAATATTATACCTTCCTATAAATACAGCGATTAAAAATTTTCCCATTCACGTATACGGGATTCAAATTGCTCTGATCATTGTGATGCGGTTGAATGCACATAGGTATAAACTTTTCATTTGCTTTCAAATAAAAATATTAATCAATTTGGAAAGACAAGGTATTTAAAACGAATAATCTATATGTTACCTAATACCTACCAGCACGATGCGATTAAATTCATGTCGCTATTTTTTACTTCGTAATTATTAACCGACTTCAAAAAAGGAGGTTCTCAGTTTGACCTGTATGTGTGTATATATGTATATTTGTGCGCAATTACCTCGCGTTTGGTTGAACCGATTTTGATGCGGTTTTCAGCATAGTATTTGTCAGACTTCGAGAAGGTTTTAGGCATAGTTATTGTTTGACTGAACCGATTTTGATACGATTTTCTGCATCGTGTTTATCAGACATAGGAGAATTAGGTATATTAACCGCGTTTAACTGAACCGATTTTTACTTTTCGGCGTTAAAGACGGTTCTATTTTGTTAAAAGTTATTACTTACCTATCTATGTCGTACTGGCTGTTTCCCTGGCTTAGGGCGCATTCAAGTAGAACGCTGGTTACCGGCGCCGATCTGCCAGCGCTTATCGGCGCTTATCCGCGCAGGTAGTCGGCGCAGGTAGTCTCTATACTTTGTGCAGAACCAGCGCCGATAAGCGCCGACAAGTTCCGAGCTTATGTCAACGGACCAGTACCGATAAGCGCTGGCAGATCGGCGCCAGTAACCAGCGTTCTACTTGAATGCGCCCTTACACTTTTCTCAGCTTAGCTCTCATATGCGGCTAGGAATTACATTTAATCCAACAATAATGTTTATACCTATTATGTCGAGTTTCGATTAAGACGCATAGGTACCTGTTATAACGATTAAATTCAACATGTTCTTCAAGTAGGTATGCTTTGAGGGATTCAATGTTAACCTTAGATATATCCAGTTTCTATCAGTCTATAACACAACCACACGTAGAATTTACTGACACATTAAATCGAATCATTTAACGAAACGATACGCATCGGTTTGTAGAGTAATCGGTTATAAATTTGCTTAGAAGATTACAAGCACACAGGCTCAATGAAGTGTTTTACTACCGACTGCTTTGACATGTTTTCATTGATTTATAGTATATCTATTTGATCTAGGTATAGGTAATAGAATAATACGAGTACAATAAAAAATACAATTTCATCCATAAACTAAGTAGGTACCTAGTTGTATCGAAGTGTTTTCCTCATTGTTATATGGTTATTAATTTTTAAAACGCAGTAACATAAGATGTGCCGTATTCGTGACTCCAAATTTTAACTTTACTATATAAAAAAATCAAATGTAGCTTTTCATTAATTTGTAATTAAATTCGTTTTCTACTTTGTAGTAAAACGGGAGCAAGATTATCGACAAAACCGCATCTCTCTTGATTGAAACTGCCGATTTGGTCCTAGATAGTATCGACAATGTACAATGTACAAATCAGCACAAGGATCGTACAAATATCCGTTATCAAAACATAGCGTGCCAAGGTAAAATAGTCTTCCACGTAATAACAATACGTGCAAAGTTCATGTAATGTCACCGATTGACTTGTTATGCTCACGGATATGTTAATTCGCGACACAAAATTGCTGTGGCAGTTTCATGAAAATGCATGACCTGGGGCAATAAGCCTCGACCGTTCTTTCCAACCTAGTTTCTTAATGAAATACCGCGCTAGCTCTAATATGCCAGCCGAAACTAAGAAGGTCATCAGATTATTCGCTTTTTAGGTAACGAGGATTAGTTTGACCTAAAACATGAGTAGGATCAGATTAAAGAACGGGTTGTTCGTTTTCTTGTTCGCTGACTTAGCGTTGTTCATGTGGTCCTATCGATATGCATGGCTTGAATACCATCATTTGACCACACGGCTCATTTGTAAGATGGTGAAAAAGCGTCATTTGTTAGACGGTAAACATGTACGATTATTCTTTAATTATATGTTATTAATTAAAATTTTTGCACACGACAATGCATCACCACGCGCCGCCAAGGAAAAACAAAGTTTGGAGCCGTTGCCGCGTCAATAATTATGTTAATCTTGCGTCTACGCCAAAGCTTCGACGCCCCCCCCCCCATTCCCACCCTTTTTATGAATATCTCTAAATTATTTATTTAAATATTCTCTACTAGATAATATTTTCTCAGGAACGATATTATGAACAGGTTTCATTATTTTGCAATACATTTTATTGCACGCAACACGAAATTGCATGCTTCAGTGCCTGTAAATCTCGAGAATTACTCGTATCTGATCTCACGAATGGATGCGTTCAGGTAGTATTTTATACCTTTGCTGAGTTGAGTTTAAGTACGATAATATTATGAATGCACGGATGAAGGGTTAAGGCAGAAATATTAAATAAGCTGGAATTTTTATTGCTTTTATGAATGAGTTTCAAGCTTATATTTATAAATCTATGATATGGTTGGAAGCGCTGATCTTTTAAAAATTGTCGGAATAGCAATAACTTTATTTGAATTCAGGTTAGCAGTAGGTACCTACCTAACTTAGTCGTGATAAGGACAAACTACTTTCCCAAGTTACATGGTGAACTATAACATTTTCATGGAAAATAAAAAACCTTCGATTTTATCATTGTGTCCCGTCGACATGTCAAAGCCGTAAACCCTCGTTAGGTAGGTAGGTATTACCTGTAGATATGAAGGCTCGCGTAACTTATAAATGGTCTAGTTAATTTATGCTTTATATTAACAACACTCAGTGTGTTTTTCTACTATTAGGTAATATTATGAGTAGTTAGTTAATTATGAGTATTGTTTAAAAAATGTTTACGTTACCGTGTCAAGATCATGACAATTATCCTTTAATGAAGCTGTTTCTGATCAATAACAGTTGGAGTAGTATTGGAGTAGTATTTTTATGCTTTTTTATTAAATCATTAGGTTTCTAGACCACTGTGTCTGTTTCTAGGTTTATTTATGTTTTGAAACCTATTAAAAAAAAAACGCTAACACACTCATACCCCCGCAGTAGGTTACTAGGTATCTGTGTCGCGGGTGGCATGGACTACACATATATACATATAACACATTACAATAACACCCATGACCCGAGTACAAATATTCATCTGCCACATAAATATCTGCCCCAGCCGGGAATCGAACCCGGAACCCCTCGCGTCGCAAGCAGGGTCGCTACCAACTAGGTTACAGGGTCGTCAATTCATAAATATTTGGATGCATTCATTTATTTTTTGAAATAAATTCGAGGTAAAATTCATGTTATCCCATTTCAATTGATTTATCAATAAGAACGACGTAAATATTAATATGGCAAAAACGATGTAAACATTAAAAAGTAGGTAATATTTCGAGTGCGGATAAGACCTTGATTTCCCAATGTGAACACGAGTTACATGTACCTAAATAAATAAAATCCTACATACACGGAATAAGCAATTTCACGAAATGGGCAATACATTTATCTACCCACTTTTGATGAAACAGTTCAGTATATTCAATTTATTGCCGTTGCGAACATTGAGTAGGTATACAGCTGCGTGTAGCTTTGGTAAAAGGTACGAGGATATGTAACCAGAAGGATGTATTAGGCCCTTGTACCTATCATCTTTGCGTTGCGAGTTAAAACATTATGACCAAAATATCTACAGCTTCAATCAAAATCACTACTCAGTACCATTCCTACCGTCATAATAATTGTTTTTAAGAGCAATTGTGTTCCGGATAGGAAGGTTTGTGGAGCCGGTTTCACTTTTTTAGAGGCGACCATCTCAGACCTCAGGGGTAGCAACGCATCTGTGACCGAATTGTAACAAGACTCATACTAACAATAACTAACTGGACTATTACTAACATTAACTAATAGGACTAATTATCACTAACATACCCTGTCCTCGCACTTATTAACAAACTAACCAACTAATATTCAAACACCATCTACTAACTGGACTAACCATCCTAGTCCCTTTGAGTCTAGTTCTAGGTCGGTCACAGTTGTCATGGGCGGCAGGGGAAGGGTGGTACTGCATGCTCGTTTGCTATCTTAATTCCATAAAAAAAAAAGCTAAAAAAGTCAAATTTTCTTTTTTTTTACTTTGTATAAGTTAATGCTTGACTACACCTACTGCCTGATGGAAAGCAGCAAAGTAGTCATGGGTGATAAAGCGCACTAACTTAGAAGTCTATTCACTCTTTTCTTGAAGACACTTAAATCATAATCGGACGGGAACACCGACGTAGGCAATTTGTTCCAGTTCCTTGCAGTGCGTATAATAAACGAGGACGCAAAACGTGACGTCCGTACAGGAGGGACGTCGACGACAAAGGGATGCATACCCGCTGTACGTCAGTTCGTTCGATAGTGGAAGGGTGATGGGGGAATTATGTTATGTATGCTCAAGACTTTCAAGATTGGTCTCAACCAAAGCGGATAGGTGACATTTAGCAGCACCAGCCTAAATGTGACAGCAGTACTCCACACATGGCCGAACCTGTGCTTTATATACAAAAGTAAAAGCAGCTTCTGTGTGAAGTACCGCCGCACCTTCGCTAGGACACCGAGTTCTAGCGGCTGCTTTTACTTTGGATTCAATGAACCGCCCATAGTTAAGGTTCGAGGATATCTCTACCCCCAACAACTGAAGGTGGTTGGTGTATTCTAAACACACATTCTGGAAAGTAGGAACCAAGGTGAATTGAACTGACTTATACCGACTTCAAAAAAAGGAGACAGTTGTTAACTTAGAACTTTTTACTGGATGAACCGATTTTGATATTTTTTATTCAAAATTAAATATAAGCTATTTTAGCGTTAATACCCGCTTCCCTCGGTGTAAGCTTAATTAAATAAATGAATAACGCTACACAATCATAGCCCCACACTAGGGTTCTCTGAATCATGGGTGCACTACACATAAGACAAAGTACACATAAACTCATCATTCAAATTTCCATCTCGATTGGAATGGAACTCAGAACACTTCGGACAACGATCTGGCATGGTAACCACTGAGCCCCACTGGTCGTCGATAAAATTAGCTACGCATACCTACAATAAATTTTGCATATTGGAGTTCCACATTAGTTCTGTCGATAAACCACACCAAAACAAAACAAATCGTTGTGGATCGCACAGGGAAACTGGTACTCAATGGTACTACCGGACGAGAAGTGGTAAACGATTTTATTTATCTGGGGTCTAACATCAGCAACAAAGGCGGCTGTGAGGCGGAAGTTCGACGTCGCAGTGGAATGGCTAAGAGTAAAGAAAGATCGGAACATCTCGCGGCGAACAAAGACGCAATTAGTACGCACGTTCATCTTTTCCATATTTCTCTATGGGGCTGAAACGTGGACCCTTAAGGCTGCCGATCGACAGAGAATCGATGCATTCGAAATGTGGTGCTGGAGGCGAATACGGAACATCAACTAGACTGAAAACAAAACCAATGCCTCGATATTAAAAACACTAGATATCAACATCAAGCTATCTATCACAATATGTCTGCGGAAACACTCGAGTACTTCGGTTACATAGCAAGAAAAGACGCCCGTAGCATAGAAAAGCTCATGCTCACAGGAAAGACCGAAGGAAAGAGACCACGCGGACGCAGCCAGAGACGGTGGACGGACCAGGTCAAAGAAGTGCTAAGTTTGATATTCCCGTCTACAAAGCTTACCCCACAGCGAAGAATCGGCAGAGATGGAGAAACATCACCAAGAAGGTTATATCAGACTGGAGCCACGATCCTCAGTAATGAGGGAACGACGCAAGGAGGAGGAGGATCTACAAAGAAGTACCGCTGACACTGTAAAGTATCTAATCCAAATAGAGTCTAATTTTTTGTGGTGTTCTTTATTCTACATGCATAAGTAAAATGTAAAGTCTACCTACTCTGCCTTTATTAGTTTTAACTTGAAATCTGGAATTTAATCAAAACATCCGCGGAACAAAGGCTGGTTAAATTTAAACTCTTCAAATGAATCGAGTGTACTTATTTCAAACTGAAAATGGTTGAAACAAAGTAAAATTGTTAATTATACACTTGATACGAACCTAAGTATACCAATTGGAATGTTGCCAGCTTTGGTTTAATGAAAAAAATTGAAGCTGTCAAGGCTATTGCAGGCTTTAAATGCTGAGCTGGAAACGTTTTGATTATCTTACTTAACTTGGCAAAGCCTAGATAATTGTTCGAAAACGGCGAAGTAGCGGCAGGTACTTTGAATGATCTTAAATGTAGAATTGTTTAATAGTTTTATGAAGTAGGAGTTGTTTTTGTTTTAGCCACACACGCTCTTCATTATTATATTTCAACGAAATCTAAAAATGACATTTTTTAATGTTATAGTTAGTCTCGTTTAGTTTTCTTATTAATAGTCCAGTAAACATTGTCGGTATGAGTCTCGTTGTAATTCAGTCACAGAAGAGTTGAACCCATGGAGACAAAAATGGTCGTCGTGGAAATCAATTGATGATAAAACAATTATAACATGGTGGAATCTAAGGGAAGCCTGTCCATTATTAATTTGGCTATTTAAATAAAATAACTAACTCCCCGTATAGGGGTGTAGTACCTACAAAGTAATATGTGGTTTGACCGCGCGTGATTAATTTTCTTCAGAACATTTTTTTCGCTCAACGTACCTCTTATCAATACGTACCTATATAACACTGTAATTTATAAGTATATTCCAGTTTAATAATTCAATTTTTATTCTATACACTATAGTATATTAGTATTGAAATAGCGCTTAACACGATGAGTGCGAAACAGGGCTTAAAACACCCTGTCCGTGTCTCAACGTTATAGCGGTAAGAAAAAACTTAAACTTCTCTGTCGTGCGGGAGGCATAACTTCCATCTGGTTCAGTGTAGGAAAAAGATAACTATATACATAACTATATACATCGTATCTGAGATGTGCTATTAATTCCTAGTTCTATGGTATATCCACCTTAATACCGGGTTTCTTAGACCTCGTGCCGCACTGAACTAATAAAATTCTAACGCTGTGCGGAACGAGGTTGCAAACGCCTCGTACCTCCGCGCACCTCGTACCGCATCCTACGCTAGCTTCACGCGGTTAGTGTTGTGCAACGCATTCGAAGCTTTTACAGAGAACGATTTGGATGTATATACAGGTAATTTTCAAACATCCTAACTACTTGTTATATCGTTAATAGAAACGTGAATGTGACTTGTTGAGTAACTTTCTTCAAATAGGTTGTTAATCATGATAAATTATGGTATGTTTGTTTATTGAGTTAACTAGCGGACCCGGCAAACGGTGTTTTGCTCATCAAAATTTAATGCTTTTGCTCAATTCTACTCGACTCTTCAGTACTCTAACCAACTTTACCCAACTCTTCTCTATTCTAATCTAACCAACTTTACTCAAGTCTACCCACCATTTCCTTACTCTTAAATTAATCTACTAAGCTCGACCCTACTTTTCAGAACCCACTGCAAACAAAGTAAGTACATCATCTCGAAAAGGGATCAAAGAAGAGGAGATGTGTAGGATGTTACGAAAAACTCCGCACCTTCTTATCAAGTCGTGAGGCAGACGAAAAAGTAAAGAATTGTCACAGAATGCACTGGTTGCAAAAAATATTATTGTTTGAACTGTTTCAATGAGAAACACCCATAAATTTGAAAAATAAAATACCAATATATAAAATCGATATTTATTTTCCCATCACTAAATAATATGAAAAACTGCCATTTTTCAGTGCGGTACGGGGCACATCAGATCTCACGTTTTATTTTACCTATAGAATCTAAACTAACTTATGTAACCACGGGCGGCGGCAGATTTAGGTTAATCAATTCATTGTTAATAATAATCGCGACAAAAACCGTACACTTTGTTTTATTTGGCGCCAAAAAAAGGATTCTCCTACGGGCGGTGGGGTTTAATATGCCTCGTGCCGCCACAATGTCTGGTTTAGGACAAGGTTTAAAACGCCCCGAAACGCAGTAATGGAAAGTACAGAAAAATCGGTGCCGCAGGGAACGTGTTAAAAGTAAGCATAAATAATTGCGTAAAAAGTTACTAACGTTAACGATAACGATAACGTGTTTATCTATACTAGCTAAAAGAAGTAGTCACAATCAGTCACTTATAACTTTGTCATGATTTGTATTTGTGTTTAAATCTTCCAAGTTTTACTGTAAACTAAGCTTAGCATTTTCCTACATAATATCCTGATGTACGTTTCTAGTAATTAATTTTAACTGCCACGGAGTTCCGAATCTCGTTCTCATTAATATCCTCCGACATACTACAGTATTTTATAGCGTAAAGGCGTAAAACGCAAATAAACGACAAGTTATAGGATGACTCATAAAACTAGGCGTAACATATTGTTAAATAAGACATAAACTATTCAGCGAAGCATAAACCGCTCAGGCTTTTAGTGACGTAAGCAATAGTAATAAGACGGCGTAAAGTGACGCATTTATTTAAGCGACATTTAGTTGGGTATAAAATTTTGAAACACTACATTGTAAACCTTTATTTTCTTGGTGACATGAAAAATGTGAAATTGTTTAATGAGATATTCAAAGTCATGTTTAAACACAGTCACTTGATTTTAATGTATCTTTCAACAAGAACTTTGTTTTTCAATTGCAACAAACACCGACAATATGATAGTTTTGTCATTTAGTTTTTCGACGTATTCTTAGTAGATGCATTGACACTTGTTACAGTGAATTCAATTTCGCTCGAAATTCCCATTAAAATAATCAAAATCTACTATGAAATGACTAATTCTGATAGAGTTACATTTCGTTAAATTCGTGACGTATATTTTCGGACAACATAATAGTCCTTCTTAATTTATTGGAGACTAGACTGTTGCCCGCGATTTTGTTCGGGAGTACAAAAGATTTTTTTCCCGCGTGAATCCCGGTCCCGCTGTCCCCGGTCCCACTATAAAAAGCAGCCTATACAGCCTCCTCTATCTTACAGTGAAAGTCCCATAAAAATCTGTTCAGCCGTTTCTTATATTAGCGTGCATAAACAGCGATCAGTTTCAGTTTTATTATGTGTAGAATATGTGTAGAATAGAAGATAATGTTTAGGAATATGACGAAGAGATAAATCAAGACATAGGCGGTAGGGTGTTTTTTCAAATACCTAACTTACTCAATGGTTTGGGTATAGTTGGTTCGATAGATATCGTGGGCAACCTAAAAAGAAAATAAAACCTCAGTTATCAAAAACGATAAAAAACTAATGGAAAGTTCTCATGGTCGGCCCGTTTTGTGAATCACTTGTTTTCTGTGTGTTAAAAATTTATATTATAATTTTGTTATACACCAAGTTACGCTAACGACGTCAGTTATGATTTAATTAAAACTGTTGCGTTCAGGACTTAATTAGAAGTTTTTAAATTTTGTACGAAGCTTACATTCCCTTTTTATGAAACCTGTTCAAAATATTCGCGTTAATATGAGTTATTTTATGACGCATGTGTGCTATGGGTTTGTTTTTCTAATTATTCTATTTATGTAATTTTTGAACAGACATTCAGAGAAAAAAATTAAATTAAAATATCGTGAGATTTGCTCGGGTCGATTACACTTGGAGGACTGCTCCAAGTTTAATACTTATATACTGTTCTGTGTGTTGTTAATTTCATCTTTTAATTGAGCTATGAGATGGTATCGTTATTGTTGGCTAAGATTTAATAGAAATAAATCAATATACACTATAAACAATAAAGGTACTCTTCCGTAACTAAATAATTTACTGGCAGGCAACGTACAACCAAATTAGAAGTCACCCACCCCCTTAAGAAGTACAAAGGGGCATCTTACTCTAAGATTAAGAAGCCACGGGGAAAAGCAAGTATGTATAAAATAATACAACATTATCTCATAAAGGTTTGCAAATGTTACAGTGTCATATGATTCATATCTTAATCGTGAAAGAATATTTATGATATGTCAGTAGAATGCCGCAGCGTACCTTGTATACTACTAACTTTAACATTTTTGCATTAATAATTAATACATGAAAACATATTATAACACTTTTAAAACATGAAACATGAACAACAAAATTTAATAACTTATTCTCCAATTCCTAAGATTTTGCATGGCAATGTCGTCTCCCAAATGAAACTTTTAATACGGTTCTATTTGCTCTTAAGAATAAAATGCCGTAGGTACAATGCTCTTTCATTTTCTAAAACGGTTTGTTTAAGAAATGTGTCGCGCGTTCTACATTCTGTTCACTTGGACCTCAGCCAGAAACATTGCGGCGGAATGTTAGTTCCAAATGTAACCTTAGCTGTTTAGTTTATATTAAGTTACATCCAGATTTTCTGTACGCCTATTCCAAAATCAAACGTAAAGCTGTTAATAATTGCTCTTGCGGTTTTCTAAGCTACACGTACGGTACGGTAGTAAACCGGTAGTAACGTGTTCGAAAAATAAGGAGAATGCTTTCGGTCACGCAATACGTGACGTCATACTCTGTTACACGCCCGAAATAGTTACGTGTAGGAAGTAAACTGTGTTAAATGTATTTGCAAATTTTATTTTATTTATTAATTTTATTGTTAGTGTATGTTTATTAAAAATATTATGCATAAACAATAAACCAAAGGATATTCATCATTAAAGGCGGCTTTATTGTTAAAAAGAGACTTTTTGTAGGCTAAATTGAGTTATAGAAAATTTGATAATTATAAATACGACACGATAATTAAATTAAGTATATAAATAAAATCAATCTATTCAACTTATTAATAAGCTTAACTAATTATGATAAATTAGGGATGTCAGTACAAAGAACCAAATTGATATAACGAATGACCATTTATCCGAAGTAGGTTTTTTTAACATTTATGCAATGAGAATGAGTAAAATCAAGTGTGTATTTGAATTGAAAACACACGTGCACACTTGAAATATGTTACAAGGTTAAAAGTCTGACAACTCTACCATCAATACTTTCTACCCGCGTAACACGTAAAGTCCGTAAATATATTCGGCAGTTACCAGAAACAACGGTATATGCGAAGTGTTATAGCTCATGAAATTCAGCTTACGGAAATTGCCTCCTTGAAAGAACGCGAAAGACGTTTCGGCGAGAAAATTTGATGGCTTATAGCTTTGATAGTAACGTAAGAGCGTCGACGAAAACGTTCAAAGAGAAGGAAACGTGCAAATTTAATCAGAATTATTTAATTTGATCAAACGTAGCAAAAATGTTGTTGGGACGCGTCACCTCGCGATAGAAAGTTTGTAGATACATAATTATGTGTATGCCTTCTGCCTGTACAAACTTCAGCAAGCTTAGAAAAATTTAGATTATGATTATGTTATCTAGGTGATCCGGCAGACACTGTCCTGCAATATAATTATGTTATAGGAGACGCTGTTTTTTTGCTCCGCTGCTATGGCTCGTATCACGATGTTATAATAATAGCCTATAACCTTGCTCAATAAATAGACTGTTTGACACAAAAAGAATTTTCAAAAGGACCATGTAGTTACGACCACGACGTACACAATTGAGACGTTTGAAATATGTTATAGCATCATCGTTCTTATTATAGACAATAATTATGACCATAGTAAACTTGTCAGAATGAATGACGGCCAAATATCGACCGCAGAGCAGGCAACTACTTTTTATAAATGCGCTTATTCTTAATTTCTTTATCAGAATAAATATCCAGGAACTTTGACCTTAATAAGGTAAGGCTTATAATAATTACAATAAATTGGTTTATAACTTCGTTATAACTAAAGTATCTGAATAAAACTGAATAATTTATCTTTTATCGAAGCTAATAGCTACCTCGATGAAAGCTGGCTTCAATTAAAAACGGATATTAAATTAAGATCGATCCATCTGTAAGCCGCCATAGTTAAATAAGCACTTTACTTTGAATACTCAACATTTAAGCCCAAAAGCACATAAAAATTTAAAGTATATTTGGAAATCTAGAGTGCTTTTGTTAAGTCTACCTTATGCTAACGATATACCTACCTATTTAGAGTTTGGAATACCTATACCTAATTAAGACAAAGTTTACGGATTCTCCATAGTTTGATTTAGCAAAGTTAATTAATGAGATTAAATTTAATATTGAGTTAATAAAAGTACTTAAATTGTTATAAAGTCCTTAAATCCTTCTTAACTTTGAAGAGAGAATTATATTTATCTAAAGAGTTTTATCATATAACAACTTTTAGAATAGATAATATTGCAAGGATAGATTTATTACAACACTAGTGGACGCCCCCGCTTTACTTCGGGAAACTTGTTCTTTACGTTCATAAATCTTACTAATAATTATTATAAAACTGAAGAGTTTGGTTGAACGGGTTAATCTCAGAAACTACTGGTGTGAATTGAAAAACATTTTTTGTATTGGATAGTCAATTTATCGAGGAACGCTTTATGTTATACCTATTACATCACGCTACGACCAATGGGATCGAAGGAACGATGAAACATGTTGCAAAAATGGGAAAAATAATTAAGTTTCTCGAAACGAGGCAAAGGCGTTCTCTAGTAGGCATTCAATATAACTATAATAATATCAGTGATACTTATTTTTATAAATAATTTCGAATTTATTTTATTGCATTATTTAAGTTACGCTGAAGACGTTGGGGTGATGTAAAAACTTTCGACACATGCGTTGACCTCTCCACGAATCCGCACTGAAAAAGCGTGGTGCAATCCGCTCGCGTCTTATACGTACTCAATATTAACCCATAGATTAATGGGTGAAAACCACAAGCCCAATCATTTTAACTACACCTAGATCCATTAAGAGACCTCAGTAAAGGAATCATAGTTAAATACTATGTCATTCCCCATAAAAAGAGATATATTATCTGAAACACGATAGCGTTAGGTGAGAGCCAAGTTTAGTTAGAGGTTGGGACTATAAACATAAAAGTTGGACCACGTCGCTGATTTGATGGAATCCCTTGGCCGTATCAAGCACAGTTCGTTAAGTCGAGTTACATAAGTGAAGCGACGCTGGTCTGAAATGTGTCGTTTGCGGAAGGTGCGTCATTAACATATTGATGCTTAGAAACGCTGTAGGTATAGTAATCGCTATGAAAATAAAATCAGGATAAATCGAGTTACACTGGAATAGGGTTTCTTACTGCACTGTATGTAGAAATATTTGTTACTGCTAAAATATTAACCCTTAAGATTTTTAATATCTTTATGACGTAATTTTAAAATAACTTTGATTCAACCCATTAATGAAGGGTTTCATCTTTGACAAGGCCGTGGGTATTCTTCACCACGATGTTCTTGTGCAGAGTAGGAGAGGTCTAAGTAGCCAAAATATCGAAAGTTGTCATGCCGCCCGAAGGCTGCCTATATGGCTTAACGATTGCTATTTGGTGATAACAATCGGGACCAAATGCGTATCGGTGTGTTGTAGTTCTTTATTTATTTCTGTGGTTGTAGGAGACTCGATTTGAAAAAAGTTACACTTGAACACCTGACAGTTGAGTTAGCTGACTTGACCGCTGACACCTTATTGGGTGCAAAACTAATAAAACTGATTGACCAACAAGGACGCATCTCTGGCTGAGATCAGCCAATTGCATACATTCCCATTTCCTTCAAGCAATAATAAGTTCATACCTTGCGATAAAATCTAATAATTTACTGATTATATTATAAATTGTTCATGAATTGTTATAAAAATTATATATTGTAACGGACGTGACGTAAGCTGATGCAGCCGCCAGCTAAATTGTGCCTAAAGGAGCCGCCTGCCAACGCATCACGTAGCCTTAGCCTTAGTTAGAGCCAAAGCCAAGCCAAAGCCACCGCCCGCCATATTGATGATTCCCTCCAGCCACAGCCAGGCAGCCGTCACAGCCAGACGGTGGAGCGGAAGGTGTCAATATAAGCCGAAGCCATAACCTTA
The DNA here is from genome assembly GCA_905404135.1 of Hesperia comma. NCBI lineage: Eukaryota > Metazoa > Arthropoda > Insecta > Lepidoptera > Hesperiidae > Hesperia > Hesperia comma. The sequence continues at coordinate 3,978,339 of FR990020.1, read as the reverse complement.
GCCTTATCTGTAGCCATTGACGATACTTTTTGCATGAACTGATGTTATTTGAAAAAGAAATATGTGACGTTGACGAATTTGATTTGGTATTCTATTCGATGTATTGTCATTGAGCAGAAAATTATAAAATCCTAAAGTAAAAAATAGTCGTATTATTTCCCTTCTTTTACATTCAGAAGTGGATAATAATGTTAAAAAACAATATACCTACGTCCTGATACTGGAGAGAATTAAAATCAATGGTCGAAATTGAAAGCGATAAAAGTATTAAAGGAGGGGAGACTTGGACGTGTACTTGTAATGCTTTGGATGTGGATCAGCGCTTCTGGACATTAGGTGACCTCTGTATTGTTTTTACTTTAATGTTTAGCCAAATAAGGTATTACGAGAACCTAAAAATGGGACTTGAATGCTATTCGTCTGCAGATCTAAAAGGGATGTGATTAAGACAGAATAAATTATCAACTGGAGAAATAATATCAGTAGTTTCATGGCTTCGAGATTAAAATTTCATTGAATTCAAGATTTGAAAGATCGTTGAGATTTTGATAGTTTGAACTAAATATGAATCGGGTCGGACGGAGATGATATTTTGAGAATGCCGTCGTAATTTTGGAAACAAACATTGATAAAGTTGGGCAGAGACAGGATTTCTTTTTGGAAATGTCTCATGGTAGGTCTGGAAGGGTCGATCGTGGAGAGATACTCGCGTTTGTATTTTGTTGTTACAGGTGATGTTCAATTCCATGTGCGTATTGCCGCTAGTAGAGAAATGTTGAAGATAGATCTCGTGGAACAGCTGAACAGAGTTAAATTTTTAAGCCAATGACGAACTGATAAGTATACTTACTACGATATGGAAAATAGTTTTCAAGATGCAATGCCATATTTACTTGAAAAGGAAAAATTGTCAAATCTGTCAGATAAAATTTGGGAAAGCCCTCAATAAGAATCCATAATCAGTCTAACTGAAGAAAAGAGCCTTGTCAAAATGTAAAGAGAAATCAGTGAATGCTTATCAGTTTTATAAAAATGATCATTACGTGGAGGAGTATATCTCAGCATAAAAGGTGATGTATGCCATTTCATGTCGCTGTCATCATGCTGTGCCAGTACAAGTACAAGTTGTTGCTGATTTTGTTAAATTAATAACCCTTTGTGTGCGTTCCAATTGCGGGACGCAATTGTTGCAGGATGGCCGATTGTAACGGACGTGACGTTGCAGCCGCCAGCTAAATTGTGCCTAAAGGAGCCGCCTGCCAACGCATCACGTAGCCTTAGCCTTAGTTAGAGCCAAAGCCAAGCCAAAGCCACCGCCCGCCATATTGATGATTCCCTCCAGCCACAGCCAGGCAGCCGTCACAGCCAGACGGTGGAGCGGAAGGTGTCAATATAAGCCGAAGCCATAACCTTAGCCTTATCTGTAGCCATTGACGATACTTTTTGCATGAACTGATGTTATTTGAAAAAGAAATATGTGACGTTGACGAATTTGATTTGGTATTCTATTCGATGTATTGTCATTGAGCAGAAAATTATAAAATCCTAAAGTAAAAAATAGTCGTATTATTTCCCTTCTTTTACAATATCATGATATTTAGTTTAGTAGCTTAGTAAATAACCTGAAATTTCAAAGTTTTTCACGGCAAAACCTCTTTGCAAAGATCTTTACTTATATTTGTATGAGGCGAGCGAGACGCTACTGGGACATGTCCTTACGGTAAGTACATATTTGCTATGAAATGAGTTGACACAGAAGCTTGCCGTGTCGTTTGCATAAAGAGTATCAGACTTTTATATCGTGGAACTATAATCAAGGTAAATATAAGCCGTTCAGAAAGAAGAGGGATCAAATATACATATTTCAGCAACGCCAGCTATAACGCACTGTCCCTCACAAAAGTTGTATTGGATTAAAACATTCATAAAATGATTCTTGGATTGTAATTCATTCAGTTTAATGACGATGTTTTGGTATAAATTTTTTAACCTTACTTCAAACATGGGAGGAGATTTAAAATTGGAATATATTTTTTGCCACGGATTTTGATAATTCATAATTATTTTTTGAGCGACCTCTGACGAATCGTTTTTGAATTATCCCCCAAGTATGTGTATTTAATTGGCTTTGACCATGTGTGTGTTTGACCATGATTTCTCATTTACCTATGCATGTTGATGTTGAAATCGGTATTTTGTTAAAGTATGTAACGTTATAAGGGAAAGATTGAAATAAAAGAATTTTGAAGGAAATAAAAAATGTACTTATCTTTCCTAGTGGGTCACAATTGTAACGGACGTGACGTAAGCTGATGCAGCCGCCAGCTAAATTGTGCCTAAAGGAGCCGCCTGCCAACGCATCACGTAGCCTTAGCCTTAGTTAGAGCCAAAGCCAAGCCAAAGCCACCGCCCGCCATATTGATGATTCCCTCTAGCCACAGCCAGGCAGCCGTCACAGCCAGACGGTGGAGCGGAAGGTGTCAATATAAGCCAGAGCCATAACTTTAGCCTTATCTGTAGCCATTGACGATACTTTTTGCATGAACTGATGTTATTTGAAAAAGAAAGATGTGACGTTGACGAATTTAATTTGGTATTCTATTTGATGTATTGTCATTGAGCAGAAAATTATAAAATCCTAAAGTAAAAATAGTCGTATTATTTCCCTTCTTTTACATTCAGAAGTGGGATAATAATGTTAAAAAACAATATACCTACGTCCTGATACTGGAGAGAATTAAAATCAATGGTCGAAATTGAAAGCGATAAAAGTATTAAAGGAGGGGAGACTTGGACGTGTACTTGTAATGCTTTGGATGTGGATCAGCGCTTCTGGACATTAGGTGACCTCTGTATTGTTTTTACTTTAATGTTTAGCCAGATAAGGTATTACGAGAACTTAAAAATGGGACTTGAATGCTATAATTCGTCTGCATATCTAAAAGGGATGTGGTTAAGACAGAATAAATTATCAACTGGAGAAATAATATCAGTAGTTACATGGCTTCGGGATTAAAATTTCATTGAATTCAAGATTTGAAAGTTCGTTGAGATATTGATAGTTTGAACTAAATATGAATCGGGTCGGACGGAGATGATATTTTGAGAATGCCGTCGTGATTTTGGAAACAAACATTAATAAAGTTGGGCAGAGACAGGATTTCTTTTTGGAAATGTCTCATGGTAGGTCTGGAAGGGTCGATCGTGGAGAGATACTCGCGTTTGTATTTTGTTGTTACAGGCGATGTTCAATTCCAAGTGCGTATCGCCGCTAGTAGAGAAATGTTGAAGATAGATCTCGTGGAACAGCTGAACAGGGTTAAATTTTTAAGCCAATGACGAACTGATAAGTATACTTACTACGATATGGAAAATAGTTTTCAAGATGCAATGCCATATTTACTTGAAAAGGAAAAATTGTCAAATCTGTCAGATAAAATTTGGGAAAGCCCTCAATAAGAATCCATAATCAGTCTAACTGAAGAAAAGAGCCTTGTCAAAATGTAAAGAGAAATCAGTGAATGCTTATCAGTTTTATAAAAATGATCATTACGTGGAGGAGTATATCTCAGCATAAAAGGTGATGTATGCCATTTCATGTCGCTGTCATCATGCTGTGCCAGTACAAGTACAAGTTGTTGCTGATTTTGTTAAATTAATAACCCTTTGTGTGCGTTCCAATTGCGGGACGCAATTGTTGCAGGATGGCCGATTGTAACGGACGTGACGTAAGCTGATGCAGCCGCCAGCTAAATTGTGCCTAAAGGAGCCGCCTGCCAACGCATCACGTAGCCTTAGCCTTAGTTAGAGCCAAAGCCAAGCCAAAGCCACCGCCCGCCATATTGATGATTCCCTCTAGCCACAGCCAGGCAGCCGTCACAGCCAGACGGTGGAGCGGAAGGTGTCAATATAAGCCAGAGCCATAACTTTAGCCTTATCTGTAGCCATTGACGATACTTTTTGCATGAACTGATGTTATTTGAAAAAGAAAGATGTGACGTTGACGAATTTAATTTGGTATTCTATTTGATGTATTGTCATTGAGCAGAAAATTATAAAATCCTAAAGTAAAAATAGTCGTATTATTTCCCTTCTTTTACACAATACTAATAACACGGTATAAAAAATAAGTGAGATAACAAGGCACAGACACTAAGAAAAGTCAGTAAGTCAAGAGAGGGAGGGGAGACGACCTGGGGTTCTCTTGTAAGCGGAGGCGGAGGTCCGAAGTTCCGACTCGGACGGCGGAGGCCGGCGTGTCTCTCGACAGGATGAGGTCGGGAGGCGTAGGGGATGGCGCGCTACCAAGCGCACAAGAGGTAGCGCGACCCTGGCGCGCAACCCTGCGCGCAGAAGCGTCCCGCGCGGCAAGCCTCCCGACGTAGTAGGAGGCGGCAGGTCCCAGGGCGCTCCAACAGCGCGCCCGTCCGGAACGATGTCGGAGTCGAGAATAGATGCACGCGTCCGCGAAACAGAGACACGGGACGGCCCTGTGTACGCCACCGAATCAGAAAGACCTCCTCGGAAAAAGTCTTCCGAACACCGCGATGTCTGTCTCCACACTGCCCTATTGACCCGATCGCTTGAATTTTCTCGAGCCGGCGTTCTTCTTTCAAATCTGTTCAGTATTTGAATTTTTAATAAGTCTAAAAAGGTTACATGTGGTGTTAATAATGTTAAAAAGCAAAGACCAAAGAAACGTCAGAATTACATTGACATAATGTCATCTAAGTAAATAAACATAAAAATCATATTTAAAGTTACAGGAATTCATCAAAATAAAGAAGGAATAAGTATTAAAACGTTAAAGAAGGTAACATTTACAATTTATAAAATAGTCCTAGAAGTGAAAAGCCAAAGGAATAATTACATAAATTATCAAAAGTAGTCAATATAAACATTTCACAATTTCAGCAGATATAAAGTAAAATACAAGTAATAAAGCAATAAACGAAGTAATAACCAAAGGCAAGGATATATAAGGAAGGAACTAAAGAAGGATAAAGAGGACAAAGAATAAGGAAGACATAAAAGGAAGTAAAGAAGTAAATATTACATATATACTACAAGTATTAGTTTAATAGCCAGCCCACGAGCAGAGAGAGTCACCGGGTGGTAAGTGGTCTTTGTCGCCCATGGACCAACACCAAAGGAATCATTGACTTGTTATGATATAATAAATAAGGAAAAAGAAAGTAAGAAGTCGGTCTGAAGTTCCCATCATGAACGTGACGAATTGTGATTTGTGATAATCTTGAAGTAACTACTAGGCTTTGTACCACACTGTTTAATTCGACGGTCTTCGTGCTTATCAGCAGAGTGTTCTTCACTTTTGCCACCTTCTAAAAATAAATTATGTATTCTGCTGGATTGTCAGTTGCTTGTTACAAACCTAATTATAATTAGGTACTTAATAATTTTATAAGATAGAACCGCTCGACAGCAACATAAATTACAATATATTACAAGATTCTACGAGATACTTGGATAAAAGGAGGCTATGATAATTATAATGTAAAATCACAGTTCTTATAACACACAACGACAGCGCTTCAAAGTTGGTTCGTTATTTTTGGCACTTTTCTTTTTAGGTCGTGATATTTGGGGCGCTATATTCTCATTTATGATGCTTTTGGTTCTTGTATACTCTTCAATGTCTTGACGTTTTGCATTTTGTCAAGAAGTTGTACAGAAACATGCGAAATGCTGTGTTCCTGAAGTAACAACTTAACTACCAAATATCAAGTACCAATTTATTTAAAATTTACAGTTAAATTTAGAAAAAAGACTCTGGGTGGTCTGGGTTAGGTTTAAATTTCATTACCTCGGCACCTTCAGATTCAGACTAACCTACAACCTTTTTGAGGCAATTATTTTAAGTCTAATAATACTTATCGAATAAAATGTACTCTTAAAAATCATGGATCCATTTTTAACTTAGATACTATTATTCAGCGAACATAAAATACCTACTTTGCGTTTTCTTTGGCCACATACTTGGCCAACATAGCAGTAAGAAATGTACGAGTAGAAATAGAATACCGACAAGTTACAACTTAGTGCCGTACTTCGTAATTTTGGCCCGTTCGCTTTTAGGTCGGGCGTGCATTCGGGACATTTATATTTTTAGTATACAATTATACATGTTCTGTCAGTGAAAATGTGTATTAGGTATAACAAGTGCCTTAAAAATACTACAAATTATATTTTGTCTCCCGTGTATTAGGTATGTACAAGATCTAAAAACAAACTAAATTAATAATTAGTTTCTAAACGTAATGCTTCTGTATCTACTCACACCCAGAACATTTGCTCATTTTTTTGGGTAGGTACTAGAAAAATATATGATATTACCTAATTTGTCGCTTTTAGGGTCGGTTATTGAATCAATAAATTAGGAAGTCATACTAATATTTAGAAGCCAATGTACTTATTCCTCAAAAATTTCTTTAAACAAAAATTATACAATTTTTACTTCATATCATAGTATCTATTTCCGAAATAAATAACTAATATTTACCTAATAAACTTCTTCTCGAAATATCTTCCGCAGCAGACAGATCTGATATGTTCCAGTAGTAATAATCTCAATATTTGTTTCAAAAACATGTTTGTTTAAAATTTATCAGAAAAATAACAATATGAAAGTTTAAAGCCTGTTAAAATATGAAAACAAACTTAAGCACTGTCCCCGATCAAGGTATTCCTCTCTATTGTGAGACACTTTTAAAGCGTAGTTCAGAAGTATGTCACGAAGTCTCAGTAACGAAGCATGTCGACGGCTCTTTGCAGATGCCGCGAAAGGGGTCATTCGACGTCCTGACAGCATCGCTGATATGAATATTATATCACACAGTTTGCGCCGTGAGAACCTATCTTGTGAACCCACCGCTTCCTAACGACTTTTATAAATATCTTTCGTTATTGATAGAAATTTAAAAGAGGCATTCAGTGCATTTTTACCCGACCACGGCGAAGCGGATTATGTGTGCGTTTGTTTTTTTAGTCTGTTTCGTAAAAGTAGTGCTTTTAAAGTAAAAGTTTTGTTGAGTAGCTTTGTGTGGATGAAAGATTCATAATTTATTCATTTACTTAAATCTATGTTAAGTATTTGTTATTTTAAAGTACTTTCTCTGTAAAAGTTTTAGTTGACCCACAACGCCTTATTGTAAGTTGACTCGGTCAATTTAAATATTGGAGAGGCTTAAACTTTAGAAAGATCTCTACGACCCTTTAATATCTCTAAAATATTTTTATATAATGAGAGAACAACACAATGTATTTACCAAAAACAATAATGAAGATAAAAAATCAATACCTACACTACTTTTTATGTTCCGCAACAAACGTTAAGTGTTGTGTAGGACTAAAAATAGTTTTTTAATGAAAGTAAGAAACGATATTTTTTTATGATTATGTAGGTAAAGTAATATAAAAATCAAGTTATTAGAAACTATTATTAATTAGAATGAAATTTCCATTTATAATATTTTACGCACAATAATAATCCGCAAGAAATTCAGACATAAAATACAAAACTCTTCAAGCCAGAAATCCTTTCTGACCAAGATCAAATACCACACAAAGGCTTAATTTAAATGACAATCCCTCTCGAGGAAACTTGGGAATGGGAATATCGATGCTTAAATTCAAGTTCGCTCCGATAGTAAGTGGCTGAACTTTGTTTTCATCAACGTCTCTCTCTTTAAGAGCTTCATAATACATATTCAATTTCATATTCATCAGAATAACAAGATTAATTGAATAATGATTCGAGTCACTCAATTTGTTTTGTTCGCATAATTGTTATTTTAATTATTAGTGACCTTCAAACTAGATCATTATGTAACAAAACAAGTAATAACAATTATTTGCACGTTTATCTCCTATATACATATACCTATGGAGCTTCGGATTGCTGTTTTTATGTAAATTGTTGACAATCGATCAGATGACCTACATGTTGTAAGTTGTCTCCACTGCCCATGGATATGAAAAACACCGAAAGTATTTCCAATGCGTTGTCGACCAAAAACGACAAATAGATATGTATAAAAAAATCTATTGATTTTAGAAAGAAGATGGCTAGCGACCTTAGTTAGGTATTAAGTTCACTCTCTTTCTAACATGCCTCTCCAACTCTTAAAAACTCCATAATTTATGAATGCCATCGAGATTTATCTGATTAAAATTTCAACTCAAAAGAAGTTCAGTAGGTGTGATGTTCACGATAAGTTTTGCGACTCGTCCAGATCCAATCTCTCGGGGCAACTTTTGAAGTAGGTATCCTTTAACTACGAACGGATTTTTTAAGAAAAGGTGTAAATATTTCTGATTCGGGACTTATTGCCAAATTATACGACAAAAACCGAGATTTTAACAAAAAACTTGATTAGTGGTTAAGTACTAAATGTCGAAATCATGTGCATTAATGAGATAATGTTGGTTTGGTTACGTGAAATCAGATAAAACAGAAAATTAAATAAGAACCTCGCGAAGCCGAGTTTGCGACTTTAATTAGTAGGTACCCCAACTCCATTTACGATCCTTCACCGTACCCTGTTTTTGCTGATTTGATTTTCGTGTTTTAGTACTATTGTCGTTAAATTACAAATGTTTTTAGACTGACTTTAGCTTGGAAATAAAATAATTCATTGGTATCCGACTACTTACTAATTTTGTTACAATCCAGGAGATATTATTTTAACGTCCTGTTAATATTAGAAATAATAACAAAAGTATCATACTAAAATCTCGGTTCTCGCCATATCACTACGACAATTATATAACATTGCAAAAAGCTCAAAATATTTTAAACCTTGCACGTTATAGGTACCTACATCGAAAATTTACACAGTTTTATATTACACAATCCATTTCTCCAATTCGGAAAATAGCCATCCTGCCTGGTTTCATATTCCAGAGGTCCTCGGAATGAATCTAAATCTCTGTATCGCTGGCTCCCAGCCCAGTGCGATACATTATTTGGTCATCGGCCCAATGACTTAAATATTGAACGTATGTTGCTATATGTTCACATGTGTATCTATTCTACAATCAAAGCACAATCAAACAGAATTTAATCTCACAAAATGGTTAAATTTAATAATCCGTATATACATATATGTCAGTAATTGTACACTAGATAGTGTACAATGACTACGTAACATAAATAACTTTAAAAAAAGTTTAGATGCTATAACTGTTTTATAAATTCTAAATTAATGTATAGCCTTTAGTCTTACTTTGCGTCGTAATTTGCTGTGTGCAAAATAGTGAAATATTTTAAAACATAATTTTTTCTCTATTTACTCCGATGCTTTAGAACTTTAGATCTTGTTTGAATAAAAAAGATGTAACATAAAATTCATTGTTTAATTTTCGCCTCAATTACTCACGGTTTTTGAATACTGCTCATTCATTTGTCACCAAAATACATTACGTGTTTGCTTATCTCGACGGCCGTGAACTATGAAACGTAACAAAATGATTAATTATCTGTAGGTACAGTAATCCAAATAAATGGTACTAGATGTACAATATTTACAGTTTTATCTTTAAACTTGTATTATATAAATCTTTAAACAAAGCGTTACATTGCGCAAAGCTAAACAACATCAATTCAACTCCCCACAGGCTCTGTAAATCCAAGTAATTTATATTAATAGCCTGAATTAAGGTTAGTTTCGTTATAAGTCGCTGTTCGGGGACCGATTTCAGTGCTAACTGGGCGACACTAAATCATAATAAACACTACTATTTCCTCTGTAATACACCATTATATGGTTCGAATCGTCTGTTAGATAAATGGGTGTATTCTTTCAATGGATATAAGATTTTATCAATTTTATGGAGCGTAATTCTTATTATCTTGGGCGTAGGGCATTCTTGGTATAATTCTGTCCTTTATAACTTTACCTTTCTTATTTGAAATAGTAGTGGCTTATTTATGGTTGGTTCTACTAGATCATTGATGCTATTCGAAAAGTGTTAGTAAAAAACCTATTTCGAATAAACATTTCATTCATAAACATTCATTGCGTTGCAAGTTAGCTCTAAGACATTTATGTTGGACATAACAGTACGAGTATGTGGCCCCCTCCTACTATTATACCATCCCGTTGTTGGTTTGCTAGTATATCAGTTATTGCCGTAGAAAAGCTGTTTCATGATAATATCATAGGTAGGTACCAAAAATAGTTGCTATTTATGAACAGCAATTGGGTCTATAATGTTTGGTAAGCAAAACTAAAATCACCCATTGCACTACGTAGTATTGAAATGGGTGCTGTGCGGTCTATCACAAGCCACTGTGTAAGCTGAATATAGCCCTGTTTATGGCCTTGCAATACAGAGTTGTGTCTATGGTTGTGTCATTATTGCGTTTTGTAATGCTTTGAAGTTATGTATAATACAGTTGAATAAAATGTTCATACATATATATACGCAACATTAATAATTTTTGAGTTGCCTTAGTTAAGATAGGTAGACAACTCAAAAATTATTAATGTTGCGTAAGCTTTCGATTGCTCGTTATGCAACTAACCAGTATAAATTACAATAATTTTGTTTATCGATATTGTGCGTAAGTACTATTTTCACTCATTAACTCAAAGTAACGATTTGAAGTTGTCTCAGTTTAGATCTGGGTGTGCGATAGGTGTATAAAAGCTAAAGATCACTCACGCATCTAGAACCATCGAAAACTTGACGTATTTCGCAGGCAGGTTTATACATAGTACTGGTTTAGGCTGCGTTCCCAGTAGGCAAACTGTGAGCGACCGACTGAGTTTGCGACGTATCGGTTTAGTACGCCATTCCATATATTTTAAATAGAGTGTCCACAGTTTGCTAGTTTTGCACTCACTATACGCAGTTTGCAGCGTTACGTACGCCGACTGTCTCAGTTAGCGGCTGACTCACAGCAAAACCGGTTGCAGTCGGCGGCGGCGAAGTGATTGTTCGCCGAGCGTACCTAGTGAGTCCGTTTGCCGCAAACTGTTGGAAAGAAGTTATTGACAAGTTTACCAAATTGTAATGTTGACCAAATTACTTCAAAAGATACCAATTACTTCAAAAGTATCCATCGTGACCAACACAACCACTCTCTTCGTACAACAATAGTCAAGGGAAAATTTAGTCGGTCGACCTCAATAAGCGGCTAACTCAAAACAGTTTGCTTGCGAAGAAAGAAAATTGATCTTTGCGGCTCACTCAGTCGTAGTCGGCCGCTAACAGTTTGCCTACTGGGAACGCAGCCTTATGGTAAGCAGGCGTCCGCTATAAATGGATTTTGTCATATTACACCCCTAAGGCGGTAGACTCCTTAGTTCATAAATTTCGATCCCTTCATCGAATTTTATATGAAATTCAATTAAATATCTTCATGTCAGCAGAAGTATCAGCTAGTTTCATAAGCGTATTAAAATATTCATAGATAAACATAGAAACTAAATCAGTTCATACTAAGAGTTTTTTTTATTTAAATTATTGAATTACTTTAATACTATTCTGGTATAAAATCTTAAGCCGAGGGCAATGCGCAGGTCAAGGGTTAAGGTTTTATGTCAATAGCTGACAAACGAGCTGCCGGGTCACCGAATGATAAGTGGTTGCTTTTGCTCGGGGGTATCCGGAAAACGAATGGCTTACGAACGTTCTTGATCCTACTAATATTATAAATGCGAAAGTTTGTAAGGATGTATGTGTGTGTGTGTGGGTTTGTTACTCTTTCACGCAAAAACTACTGAACGGATTTTCATGAAACTTTGCAGTATACCTTAGACATCAGAATAACATAATTTGTTATTTATAGAGACTTTTGAAGGGACTGGTTTCCCGAAGCGAAGCGAGGGCGGATTTACTAGTATTCCATAATATCCTGGATAAATTGGTAGGTAGGTAAGTAAAAATCAAGTAGTCGCAAAAGTTTAATCAGGACTATAGATTACAATTACAATGTTATCTGGTGAAGTTTACATTACGATTAGGTACATCTGGGTCGCGGAAATAAATATCAATTAATTAAATAACGCTACGTACTCATAGATTCACACTAGGATTCCATGTGTCGCGGGTGCCATGGACAACACAGAACACGAGAACTCGCACCGAAAAAAGATCCTGACCGAGAACAGAAATTTTAAGTCATCATTGAAATTTTCGCCTCGCTGGGAATCGAAATCAGGACCCATGGAACGGCGGTCCGGCGTGTTAAAAAATGTTTTGAGAAACAGTGTTTTGAGAAACGTTTGTTAGAGCATTCTTGTTGTCATTACCTGCCTCTAAAAGGAATCGAATTCGTACTCGTATATGCATTTGGCCATCTCTGCAATAGATGTAATTGCAATCTGTAATCTCTGAGTGTAGATTACTTTCAGTGCGAAATATGATAGTTTTTTTTTCAGTTCCTAGAAAACTTACTGAAGATTATGGATAGATAGAAGGTATCTATGTCTATCTATGTCTATGTAAATATGTGAATGTGTTTGTGAAAGTGTAGGCATTATACGCATAATTAGGTATATCTATTTATTACATACATACATCGAAGGACGTCGATACCTTTGTTAAAGATGACTTACTGTTCTTTATAACTGTTGGCTTTGCATTATATTCTATGCTTGTTATTCTGTGAATAAAGCATTGCATAGATAAGATTATTGAAATCATCTCAATAAATATGAATTTTCTTGGCGAGATTTGTCATGCAAATACTATGTTGCTACGTGATCATGCCTAAAGGAGAAAGAAGTATGGCAGTGTGACTTGGACAGTATCCAAACATGAGAAAGCCGGTTCAAATTTCAGAATAGACAGTCTACGATCTACACACATTTTTAACATTATTACACTTGTTTCACATAACTTCATGGCACATGGTTACATTTATCAAAAGAAAAAGTTTAAACAAAAATGTGATCGACGGATATTTTTCGTTGCAAGTGTACGCTATGCACCCAGATAGGCCGCCAGTAGGTAGTGTTATTGCACCAAACTTGCGGCGATCGCGATTAAATGTGATGCATATTTTTTATCACGAATAATATTTTTACACTATCCGTTTCGCTATTCTTCACTAGACGGTGTTAATGCGTACAATGACGAATAATATATATGTATACTAGTTACCCGCCCCGGCTTCGCACGGGTGCAAGTTAGATTTACCATAGCAGCGCCATCTATTGATTACTTACTCAACCCAGTCGAAAGGTATCGACATCTGTTACATATAATTGTGACTGTCAAATAATAACACTCTTAATTTAGTTCTCTTGTGTGGCGCTAGGTGTCTGTTCATCTGTGAATAAGACTGCCATGTCAATTGTCAGACAAATAATTAGAAATAAATTAAAATTGCGACTATAATTTGAGATTTAAAATATCCTATCTCTCAAGTTGGATCGAACTGCACATGGTGTGCGAATTTTATTATAATCGGTTAAGTGGTTTAGGAGTCCATCGCGGACCAACATTGTGACACGAGATTTATATATATTAAGAATTATATTATATTTGGGCGCTCACGAACGCCTCTACCGAGAAAAGACTATTTAACTTTTCTCGTAACATTTCCTTGTATTTTCAAATTGAAATAGCTCAGGTTAAGATAACGCTTTGTCTAGAAGTCTAGATAACTGTACAGACCCTTTATCTTGGGAAAATTGGTTTGGCCATTTTATGATATTTGGATGACACGTGACTTTTTCTTATGGCGAACTCACGACTTTAAAATCTCTGAGTGTAACGGGCTGCTAAACGGGCCAGACTTACATTTCGTCCACGATGCGACGTAGGTAGAGCTGTAGGACGTAAGGCTAAAAGTACCTACCATTTTTAATAGCAAAAGCTTTTTAATTGCAGTCTTCACTATTTTACATGAGCTGAGACCGCGACTTCGTTAGCGCATTGGAATTTCTCCCGTATGAATCCCTATCCCACGGGAATTCCGGGATTTAAAGTAGCCTAAATGTTTCTCCACAACCTCTTTTATCTTCCAGTAAAAGTCTCATAAAATCCGTTCAGTCGTTCCGGAGAGTAGCCCCGACAAACAGACAGTGGGATAGACAAAATTTTTAAAATCGTTTGATTATGTCTTAGTATCACGTAAATACCTACATAAATATATACACTGGAAAAGACACTTTTATTTTGAAATCACAAACACTCTCCAATTTTATTTCTAATTATAATCTAAATATACACATATATAACTCAAAGGTGACTGATTGACATAGTGATCTATCAACGCACAGCCCAAACTACTGGACCGATCGGGCTGAAATTTGGCATGCAGATAGCCACTACGATGTTGACATTTTTCAAAATTCATCCCCCAAGGGAGTAAAATAAGGGGTGAAGTTTAAACGAATTCCACGCGGGCGAGCGTGCGGGAGTAAGCTAGTTACATATTATATGCAGATTACCTGTATGTTGTATTGGTACAGGATGCTAAATGCTAGGGCTAAATCTGAAGGTCTCGGAAAGAGTAGGAATGGTCTGGCGACCTGAAGGACCAAGAAAAGTCAGCACCGATCTAAGTGGCGGAATGTAGGGTTCGTGTCCCAGCTATGTCCACCAGTAGACTCATAAAAGCTAATGGTTGATTTGATAGGTGGATATACCTAATAATAGAATAGAAAAATGTTTATCAGACCACAATAGATTACAAATAAGTTAAGCTTCGATCAATTATTATCGTAGGATCAATACTTACAACAGTGTAAGCAAAAAGAGAAGTATGCTACATGAGCTCGACTGAAACAGATATAATAACATCTCGACGATTTGGCTCAAATCCAAAAGTATAGGAACAAAATAGGATGTGAGTTGGACCAACATTGGACATCGCTTGTAGAAAAACAACGCTTAGCCAACGTAGGTATATTTATAACTTTGTTCCGTTTGCATACAGGCCGTACAATGAAATTGTACGAGCCATTTGCAACTTTGGAATTGAGTTGGAGCATGTATTGCGACATTCTCGTAGGCCGAAAGCTGGCGTCAATCGTAGCTATTGAAAAACTTAAATAACTTCGGGTAGTCGGGAATTTGACGGTGACCAATATTTTTAATAGTTACGTTTTTAAATATGTCTAGTCGCTGTTGGCAGTAGGTACTATTGTAGTAGTTAAGCTTGTTGGCAGCCTTCAATCTCTGAGGAGGTCCTCAAAGTTCTATTTCGAAACTTACGAAGTAATATCTTGAAGGTTTAAAGCCGGTGGGCAGGGCGAGAAGCGGAGTGAGTAATCATATGGCAAGCACCCCGCCTCTCGCCTGACGCTCACTGCGTTTTTTATATGTTATCTCATATAGATGTAGTAGCTGTTGCCGACGAATCAAATTTTTACTGAGTTTACGAGGAACACAGCACCTTTTCTTGATTGTGACCCTGCCTGCAAAACGAAGGGTCTCAGGTTGGATGTTGGACGGAGTTGATTTTTTGTTTAAGTGGCATATAAATTTTGTTTCTTTGGTCATGGTTATTAGAGGCGTATTCAGGAGAATGATTGTGTCATTTGAGTCATTTCATAACATCTATTCATAGCTCACTTCTATTAATTTTCTTGAACAAATTTTGTATTTAACCAGCGACTGATTGTCTTTTCGCTTTTAATATCAGATACAAGACTTGACAGCATTCCACTAAGTGTGACTTCAAACTCGGTCGATTGAAAATTTGAGCTTTAATTCGCAAACATAACTATATTATAAGTAAAGGAAATGTCATTGATTGTATCTAATAGTAATAAACCAATACCTATAATATTGGATGGTAACGCAA
The DNA here is from genome assembly GCA_905404135.1 of Hesperia comma. Classification (NCBI taxonomy): domain Eukaryota; kingdom Metazoa; phylum Arthropoda; class Insecta; order Lepidoptera; family Hesperiidae; genus Hesperia; species Hesperia comma. Next base: position 3,962,555 of record FR990020.1, on the reverse strand, counting down.
ACTCAAAACTTAATAGAAAGTGATCTCAGGCGCGGGCATGCTATTCACCTGAACTAATAACTACTGTCCTATCTCGTTCTAGAAATAATGGGTTCGTGACAAACAAACAAGATTATCCTATTGTATGCTATTAGTATCGATAAGCTACAGTTTCCAATTAACGCCAAGTAGATTAAATCGTTAGCAGTATGTGTATCAGTAAATAAATTACACCCACACATACCAACATTAGAATAGAACTAGTAGAATTAATTGTTAATGAAAATTTGTAAAACACGCTAGAAATTCATTGTCTTGTATTGTTGTGATTTGACGACCATTTGGCGCTATGGATATCATGTTAGACCTATGTTCGATAACTAAGTTGAATGATAAGTTTAACTTTGCGTTCTCGTTCAGGGTGTGTGGCTTTGTCTTTTGTGTTGTACATGGCTTCTTGTTCTTCTTCTTGTTTGTCCACGACATAGGGGATTATGAGTGTGTAGCGCTATGGGGGCTGAGTATGTAGCCATATTTATTTATTGTGCAAAAATAATGAAACACCAGAAGGTTTATTATGTTTTATTAAACAGGTTGTGGAAACAAATAAATGAGCCATTAAATTCAATGACCTTTGAGGACATCAGCGTTGTTGATCAAAAACATCACTTCTAAGTTGCCGTTCCTCATCTAGCTACATACTTAATATAGCCCATATTTTTTAATATACCTATATATTATTTTATCGTGAACGTTTTGACATAACATGACGTTTTTTACTCTGGGGTCTACGATATTAAAGTGAGTAAATACATAGAATACGACATGGTAATTAAACAAGGTGATATCACAGCTTGTTTCCGCGTGATTTAATTATGTTTGAATTTTGTGATATAAAAAACAAATATTGAAAAACTAAAGCGAAATACGGAAGTGCTGAATGATGAAACAACCATTTTTCCTAAAACTTTTATAATACAGTCAACATCTCAATTTTCATCAATGTTTTTCATGTTCGGTAAAAATAGTCAATTTTATTATGTTACCTTTCGCTGAAGTTATGCGAGCATAAAAATTTGCTTACTCTGCAGTTACGATTTTCCGTTCCCAATTTCCTTTTAAGTAGATTGAATTTTCAAGCTTCCAGCAGTAACCATCAGATTCACATTTCTATATGATCCTCTGCCGTACGTTTCAGGGTTATATTTTTCCGATATATATCGATCAAATCTTTCTTATTTTTAGGGTAGATTTTTTCAAAGGCTCTCTTTTGAAAAACTATGATACACTTAGAAAGTTGATAGGTGACAAAATCTTTATGATGGACAATTGTCTGGAAAAACTGAATAGTAATAATATAGTAATGCAATAATAATACGAGGAATCCTAGATAATATTCTACCACACTGCTCCATGCATGCGTATTGGTGAAGGGATAGTTGCCAAGATGTTTGAAATTCTTATGACATCCGAAATCAAAATTTCTTGAATTTGGCCACTACCTGTCACGTACTTTAGTACATAGTATCTCAATGCCTGTCACCCACCCAACAATTACACTGACGACCAAGCACGGTGCTTGTTTACTTGTTCGATCGCTCAGGATTAACACAAGGCTCTAATTTTAAAATAAACTATTCACTTAGTAACACGGTAAGATCGTTATACGCAAAAGAATCCTACGACATAACTGGATGTTCCCAGAAGTAATAGTGTCTCCATCTCCTTTCTGACCTGAAACAATTTACAGCGATTTCGCATATAAATTTCAAATTGTGGCTTAAAATGTAAGAATCTAGATCGAAACTTGAAACTTTATTGCGAAAGCAATATACCCTTAACGCTGTTTCGCAGTCTATCGGCTATATCAATACGATATTTGGAATCTGTAGAATTTTCACATCGGAGACGTTATTTGATATTCTAGGTAAGTTCGCGCCCCGATTCCCGTATAAGAATTGGCTTGACTCTGACTTATTTTTGTTATTTTTGAAATACGAATTAGGTTTCTGAATAGTCTCGGAGGAGATTTTTTGGTGACCTTGTAACGTAATTTTGCTTGATTTAAACTTTCATAACTGCATAATCTAAATACATTTTCATCTTTAGGTAAAACATTGTGAATGAAAAAAAGGTAAAACTCGTGCAGGAAAATACGCCCAAAATTTCCCCATAATGTTCCCAAAACATGTGTGAAGTCTGCCAGTCCACACTTGGCCAGCGTGGTGGACTTGGTAACCCCTCACATTGTTAGAGGAGACCCCAGCTCAGCAGTTAACATTCATGTTAGGTATCTAGGGTACCCTTTGCAGTTAAAATATTTGTTTTAGATTCAGTAGCTACAGTATGCTATTGACGTAGAGCAAACCTCAAATAATAACCCTATTTGGGGTCGGGCAATACTCTATTAACTGTAGTTACTGCTAAGGTCTCAAATAGAATGTCGTTGGGGTTTTATGATTGTTCCTAATCAGGCTACAATTTTATGTATCGTTTCTGTGAACTCAATTACAAATTAAATTGGTTTGAAACTGTACTATAGAATTTGATTTATTTTGAAATTACGTGTGCTGAGCTCAACAATTAAAGGTTATTTTGTAATTACAAGTTCAACGTCGAAACTCAGTATTAACAAACTTTTATTGAGTTCTTTGAATAAAAGTTTTTGGGGGAAGACGCTCACCGAGTATGTTGTAAGCAGATATTACTTTACAATATTATCGAAAAATATATAAACCCGCACGCACATAATATATTCTCGCACTAAGTAAGATTCATATTTCGAGAGTGGTATAAATAGAAAGAGGTTGTCTACCTGATTTTAAGTGGTCACCGTGCCGTTCAAGGAAGAAACGAGGAGGATCTAACATCGTATATATTTATTATAGGTACACTTCAAGGCAAATAAGAAAACATCATTATTTTTATTAAAAATAAAGAAATATTTAGAATGAAAAAAGCCATTTACTGCCCATCACACATGGTAAAGAAAGTTGTTGTTTTCGGCTATTATTGAATGTGTTTTTGTGATGGAATTCTGAAATGGATCAAAATGGAACTCAGAACTCGTCGTGACATGGCATAAGGTAAACTGGATAGAAACAGGATTTTATGAGTCTATCTGAATTGAAAAAACATATCATACAATCCATATATTAAAGAATTCTGTAAGATTTTTAGGTATTCTGTGTTAGTTTGCCCCTAATTCAAGAAGGAGAATTTTCTTCGTGCAACGTGACTAAAATCACACCTTTACTCCCCAAAAGGTTTGGTAATCTGGTGTTAGTCATTCATTGCTGTGACTTAGCATCATACATGAACTGCATTGGCTTGTTTGATAACAGTATTTTTAAGCTATTGCATAGCTTTTATCGCGGGCCTTGGGCGCGGGGACCGAATGCAAAAATTTCGTAACGAAAATTTATTACACCCTACACACAGACATAGTTACTATGTCTATGCACCCACACATCGATAAATACCAGAACTTTTAACTGAGTTAACTAACTTTTACTTTATAACGGCTAAACCGATTTGGCTAATTTTAGTCTTGAAATATTCGTGGAAGTTCAGGGAAGGTTGCAGCGATGAGAAAATATGAAAAATTGCGAGCAAAATACTAAAAATGAAAATTTAAATTTCCCATACAAATCTTACCTGTCAAACATTTGATTTTCGCCCCGTCGCCGCGTCGGTTCGGTGTTTTAAGAATAATTACATGTAGATCTGGATTAAATAAGGCGTTGGAATCGACAACATGTATTCATAATAGTCGAATTATCGCGTATTTAGATTTAAAACATACATAATAATAACATGACATAAAATAATGACACTATATTAATGACTTGAGGGTGATAGAGACAGTGCCATACAGGCAAGGTAAACTGTAAGGCACTGTCTCTGTCACCCACACGTCATTCACGCGCCAAAAGATCGTTGTAGGACTTAAATGTCAAATGTCAATTTTCTTTTTAAAAAGAATTATTTTGTCAACTGAAATAGTTCTTATGCTTTTGTTCAGAATATTTAAATCTTTGCACAAATTAATGCATTATCCGTTTCTAATAAACTTTGATGTAACTTTTGATAACTAGGCAACTAAATGAAAACTGGTACACCACTTTCTTGGCCCACTGTAAAACAGTGAATATCTGTACTCGTATAATTTGTGTACAAAGTGTTTTAAATATGAATAAACAAAGTGCATTTATTATTGAAGAAAGTCACGAAAAAATTGTGAAAGAAAATGAGTTATTACTCTATATACATTCATTTTATTATTATTATCACAAATGCAGTATTATTTTTTGTTTTGTTAATTTATATATAATGCTATGCTTTACCGCGGCAGTCTCCGAGTGCCACACGTCTTTTTTTTACCTAATTGAGCAATGCAGCGATTGTAAGTTCCAGAGAGAGTAACCCTCTAAAGGGTAAACTTGTGTGCCGATTGTTTGACAGAGTCGCGTGTATTACTAGTCATCAATAAGGCGACACTTAGACGCCATATTGTAAAAAAAGCTAAGTATTAGATAATTAATTATTAAAAATCCTTACTAATATTATAAATGTGAAAGTGTGTTTGTTTGTTTGTTTGTTTGTTTGTTTGTTTGTTTGTGACGCTTTCACGTCGCAACAAAGCTATTATATGGTAAGGTTTATGTGTGTGGGGATAGTTAGGAGGGTGGAGAGTGACGTAGGCTACTTTTTACCGCGGAAAAACATCCCATTCCCATGGGAAGATCGATGTTTTGTTAGTTACTAGATATTTATTTTCGGAGTTGCCAATAGATGGCGTTAACAAAATTCATTTGCAAGTTCTGAATTACGCTATCAAATACTACATGTAATTTACTTAAGTCATAGGCAAATGTAATAGGCTACTTTAGCTCTGCCTCGAGAACTCCCCGCTCCGGCTGTGTTCAGTGTACCGCCCGCCCGCTGGCACTATCCTGTTGGCTGATGTCCGCAAGTTGCTGGACTCGCCGACACCGGTGGTGGGCGCGGGCGACTGGAACTGCAAGCATGCGGGGTGGAATAGCCTAGCTGCCAACAGAAGTGGAAGGCTACTTTTTGATGCCGCTGAACAGCACGGCTACACTGTCGAGTGTGTTGCACACCGTTACCGCGGCTCTGAATAAGAGAGAACGCGTGTGTGCAGTATTCCTCGACATGGAAAAGGCGTTCGACCGTGTTTGGCACGACGGCTTTCTCTACAAGATCTCGCAGCTGTCGGCGCCCCGGAGTGCCGTTAAGATGATCTCCAGTTTCCTCGAAAATAGAAGCTTCAGAGTAGTGGTTGAAGACGCCGAATCCACCGAGCGTCCGATCGCAGCCGGCGTCCCGCAAGGGAGTTGCCTGTCCCCGGTCTGCTACGCCTGCTACACCGACGACATCCCGGCGGCAGGGGGGGCGTCGCTTGCCCTGTATGCCGATGACGTGGCGTACATCACCACGTCGCTGAATAGAACCCACGCCATTGTCAAGATGCAGCGTGCGCTTGATGCCCTCCCCGAATGGCTCGCCGCGTGGAGACTGTCGGTGAATGTCGGGAAGACGCCGGCTGTGAACATAGGAGGATACCTCAACAGGCGGGACCCTACTCTGGAGCTTCATGGACAAGATATCCAATGGGCCCCACAGCCCAGCAGCCGCAGCGCAAGAGGATGCGCGCAGTTCAGGCGATTGCGCTCCGCCGGCTGACTGGTGCGCCGAGGTACGTCAGGAACGCCGTCATCCAGAGGGACCTTCGAGTCGAGAGCCTGGACGACTTCATCGAGCGATTGGCACGCAACATGTTCGGGCGTGTCGACGCGTCGCGGTTCCCGCATCTGCAGGACCTGGCGCCGCTCCACACCCGTCCACCGGACCGCTGGGCCTTCTCGCGCGACTTGCTGGTTGCGCGGGACGGGCCTAGCACTAACTGATACTGGGGCTTCGTAAGTCGTCGCCCGACGCTGATCGGCTCCTGCTGGGCTTCCCACCAGCGGGATTCACCCGGTAGGGGCTCGATCGCCTGGGCGGCGCGAAGATGAACCCCATCCCGTTTAAGACTCTGTGGCCTGTAAAAAGGTCACCACTCACCGGACTTGACCTATTGGTTAACCACAGATGGACAACCAAGGGCCTTAGGGCCCAACCCAAGGACTGGCCCGTTTTAACGGGACGCGAGAGACATCCCCAAAGGGGAACTAACTGTCCCGAGGGCTCCACACACCTCAGACAGGGTGGAGTGAAGAGAGCGAGTAGTAGGCTACTTTTTAGCCTAAATTCCTACGGGAGCGGGACCTACGCGGGTGTTACCTACGGGTCCCGAAGCGAAGCGCGGGCGGTTCTCTAGTATTTCAATAAAATTAAATTTTTTTTCAGCGCAATATGAATAACATTCAATATTATTCAGTACAAATTGAAAATCTCATTATCCAACCTGTTCCAAATAATGTTACGTAATAATGCCCACGTTCAGAATTCAATTAATTTCTATTTCACGTAATTGTGTGATGCTATGTAATATTAGAATGTGTGAATAGTACACTAATGTGTTTATCGGTTCAAATGAGGTAGGTATTCCTAATCGATATTCACAAAGTTAACATAAACCGTTCCAGATTCAAAAATATAGGAACATAGAAATCTCACCATACATCATGGAACTAATTTGTTTTACTGGCAGCACTTACTTTCTAAACGTCACTCGTAAATTGCATGTCAGTGAGTTGTTAATCGTGGTTTATTTTGTAGCTTTGAGTGATTATTTTTTGCTTAAAATGTAAAAATTATTCATAGTCGTGAAAGAAAAGTGGTTTTTAATGTGCTGAAATAACACTTCCTTTAAAATAACACTTATTATCTTAAATAACATTTCCAACTTTGTTGTCAAAATGACAACTACTGTTGCCATAAAAAGCGCGCCCTCAATGCAGGTTTTATATGTTCCTGGTCAGGCTATAGATGAAAAATCAGGAATATATAAAAGAGTAGCAATACTCGTTTGCATTGCAACACGGTAAGTTGTTCCAATGTAAAAAGTTTACAGCTATGAGCGACTAAGTAAATTTACTGCGCAATATCTTCGAGTTAAATGCAGTTATTCTCGTGAATTTTTCCCCTGCGGTTTGTTTTACGTTCAGTTAGATGTGGCATATAATTTTGCTACCTTGTTGCCGCTTTGTACTTAGAGGCTGTAAAGGGAATTGTGACCTAGTAAATATTATAAACTAGTAAACCAGGCCTCGCTTCGTTTTAGAAAAATAGTCTCTTAGTAACCACATTCGGACAATGTTAGACGCGATTCTATATGCTGACACAACTTTCTAATTTACGAACCGATTGAAATAAACAAACGCTTTTGTTTATGTAAAGCTTCCATTGCATAGCAGGGAAACCAACACCCAAATTGGTGAAGCCGTTTCTGAGAACAACAATACAGAATTAGCGCGAAAAATCACAGACAAAAAATCTAAAAATCATAGTTTTTGGTTCTATTGCCTTAATAAAAGAACTCCTGTAATAGTTTTTTTTTTTCATTTATCTTTCAGATACAGAAAACAATCAGTTACAGACCTATAGATACCTATAGATAAAGTGTGTAACGAAACGATGGCCAAACATTGTGGCCATCCGCTACCTAATTCTTTCGATGCAAATAAAAGGCTCTTGTAATGTAGGGCGATGGAGCTGTGGCGAGCGCTAGTATTGAACTGACGATTTTTCGTAATTTTGGGGCAGAACGATTGTATTTTTAAATAATATATATTTTGATCTTAATTTCTACGGGTTCAATACTAGGGCAGCCACAGCTCATACAAACGATAAAGCATTTTTTATTTATTAAGACAATAAAATAACAGATACTTACAACCTTACAATAAAAAAAAACATTAAAAAATTAGTCATGCACATAAAGGTTCGAGTAAATCAGAAGAAACGTTAGTCAACAGTCTTCAGAAATTGCTAGTTACTTATTTTTTGTCGGCGACGCATTGGTGTTACTGATGGCCGAAGACGAAGGCGACAAGTTAACATGAGGTAGCTCATTTTCTCGTTGTCTATTAACATAAATAGGGCTAAGTAGGATTTCAAACTAAGAAACATACAGTTCAAATTAGCAATTCCATAGATTAACTTTTCCACTTTTTCATTAATAAAAACTTATAAAACCTTCAGAATTCATATAATGTCCTTATAAAATAAAACTACTTACCGTTATTCACAACTATAGCAAAGGTACTATCGTGATGACAAAAGTGTGCAGGGAAGAAAAAGTGGAGCAAAAAGGACGTCTTGCTTTGAAATATTAGTGATAAACTCTGTCAAAGAAGTTTTTAGACTTGCGCTATTTGCGGTAAGGACGAGTCTTGAAAATGGCTACCAACAAAGTAGCTTGTGTTAAAAGTATTGTTGTAAAAAGACAATATCACTACATAGTATAAAACAAAGTCGCTATTTTTGTCCGTCTGTTTGTTTGTTTGTCTGTTTGTCTGTTTGTCTGTATGCTTAAATCTTTAAAATTACGCAACGGATTTTGATGCGGTTTTTTGTAATAGGTAGAGTGATTCAAGAGGAAGGTTTTTATGTATAATACATGCGTATATTCCCACGAGAACGGGATCCACGCGGGTGAAACCGCGGGCGGGCCGCTAGTAATAGATAAAGACAAGAAGTTTGCGAAGTACGTTTATGTAACAGTCCAATCGATCGTTTATTCCCACTTGTCGATAGATACCATTTTGTCGTAAATGTTGTTTAGTCATTTTGAGGATGCTTCTTAGAGAACAAAGAAAAAATAAGTTGGATTGTTATTATGAGCAAACATTAACAAAATGCATATTGAAATTTTCAAATTCCCTTGTATTCTGCTCAGTGATATATTATAACACTTTCGTTATACTGATCATTGGGAAATGAGACTTAGTGTGCATTAGTGTACCAAATATTACGTCCTAAAATACGTACAATTAACATAATTATGTACGTATATTAGGACGTAATATTTGTTTTTAATTAATCATATTTTATTCTTACTTACTGAATTAACTTTTAATTTTATTATCGTTCCTGTTTGGCTTGTAGTTTATTTTAAGATAATCTGGTTAGTATATTTACTATGTATTTTTTATATTGTTGCAAGATGGCGTGGAATGTTTTAGTTTCGTATAATTTATTGATCTATCGTTGATATCTTTAATATATTTTGATTACAGTTACATAACTATAGTAGAATAGTCCCTCGCGATGTTTCCTACCGAAGAACGATGTCGGTTGTCTCATAAACCGTTTTTATGTTTAGTACAAAACTTGTTTTTATGGCGTGTTTATATGACCCCAAACGAAGAATGGAGCAGTTTATATCAACGGAAGCCGGAGATCTCAATTTTATTTATATTGCGCAATGTTTTTGTTTTAAGGATTTATTTATCGGCTCCGAAATAAACTTTCCTTTTATTATGATTTCAGGCTTTTAGGCGGACAAATTGAATGTGATAGTAGAAAAAAAGGTTTTATCACGAAAGTAAAAGTGTACATAGTTTGTCAGTATTAGGTAGATATTGCTAATATTAAACACATAGGTAATGTTTCGTAATGAAAAATTCTGAAATTGGCAGAAGATCTGCTTTCTGTCTTTCTGCCACCTTTACGAAACTCCGATAAAATTCTTACAACTAACAGGACTATTGGGATTTTTTCCCACTTGACTGTCAACAGGACTACTCAACAGGACAAGTGTGAATAAACGATAAAATCTTAAGTTCAAAAATGACGATTTTAAGTGTAACGGCGGATACACACTAAGCGCTTTTAAGCACGCGCTTCAAAGCGCCTAATATGTACCCGCGGTATGTGTGATACCTATACATATGTATAAAGAAATAATTTTGAATTTTAATTAACAAGAAATTATATTACTTCGTTAATATACACTGATAGTGCTCCACTGAACTGAACAAACGTAATAAACACATAGCAAAAAGGGGCACCTTGAATCGTATAGTAGTATAGTAGACGTCAACCATGAATATTGCCAAAATCGTTAGAATTAAAAAGTATCCCAGCTGATTCCAACCCATTAAGGCCGTCTAAAAAGCCCTCCCTCCTGGCTCCTGGCCCTGGTCCTGGTTCGCCCGGCCAATGAATATCATTGCAAACGCATCCTTAACAACGTATCTTAAAGCATCTCTAGGGTAAGGGCTCACTATTACACTAAACTAGCGGCACGCTATGATGGCCGGTTTGACACATTACAACAGTGATGTGGAATGTCAATTTATTCTCGAACAAAAAACAATTAAGTTTTGTTTTTGTACCTGATTAAATAGGTTTAATAAAACAAAAATGTAAATGTTTATTTAATTTATTTGAACGAACTGAATATTTGAATGAAAATGAATATACATACTTTATATGCACACAAGAAACATATGAATACAAAAGATACCAATATTTGAAATGCAGTATCAATATTTGAAATCCAAAGCCAGGTCAAAACTATATCACAATCGCATTGCACTGACAGTTTATACTTTTCGAAGCAACGTCAATTCGAAACTGCTTTGTTTTGCATTGAGCATTGACGCGAGTTTGCCGGAGGTAGTAGTTGTGCTAGCCAGCGATCCTATGTGACGATCGTATTAGATTCCATTTTTAAAAATTTTCAATTTAGAAAACCAAATGCCGAGTTGTGGTATATATCATATAAAAATAAAAAATTTACCTTTTGTATGAAACAGCTGATATTTTTTTGCGATTTCAGAGGTTTGTCCACATAGTGAAAATTGTTCATATTCACAAGTACATTCACCCCTTAAATGGTGCAAACTGATTTTTCTACACTTGTATACATTTTAGAAATCAATTTAATAAATAAATTTTGAGTCCTAAACCTAAAACTACATTCGATAAAATTTATGAATCTCTGCACATCACTATCGTCAATAAAGTAATACAATTATTTCCTTCAAAGTCGTTATCAATTAATACGGATCTTCATGAGCGGACAAACGTCAAACCGGCCATCATAGCGTGCCGCTAGTGTATTGAGCATTTGTCTTTCCTATGGGCGATAATGACCATGAAGTATATCATCTACATCACCAAAAGCCTCTAAATGGACTACAAGGTACGTGTGACGTTTACCTACTTAAATAAAAGTAGGCGGCCTATCTTTTTGACCTTAATCCGTTAATATAATTTGCGGGCGTCCGTCCGCGGGGTTCGTACCACTTTATTAGATAACTATTATCGGCTCTCGTTTCGACTCGTGGAACCTAAAATTCGCACTGGAATATTTTACATAATTCTTTAAATTTTCAAGTCTTTTGTGTAGGTTTATATTTTTGTTAGTAGGGCAATTAAAATAAAATCAATAATAAATGTCATCTTAAGTTTGGAACGAAACGTCAATGTAAACTGCATTGAAATTAGTCAATATATTTCCGAACAACCAAACCAACAAAGAAATATTACTTCATGTCATTGTTATGAGATTTAATTTAATTTTTTAATGTTTTATAATTTTATTTAATTCAATTTTAATTTATTTAATTTAATTTAATGCAATTTAATGTAATTTAATTTAATTTAATTCAATTGTAATATTTTAACAGTAAATGACGGTGATGTTCATATCATGATGTCGTTGCCTATAACTACTCTAGCACTTACCTAGAAATTGCTTTATTGAATTGTATACAATGTTGAATATTTTAGTGTTCAGAGTGTTGGCGACCTATATAAATAAATAAATAAATAAATCTATGGCGATAATAAATATCTCCAACAAGAACAGTTTTATTATGAACCGACCATTAAAAGTATTGATAAAACAAGACGCAATGTATTGTGTTGCAGACAAAACAGATTTACCTATATCAGAAAGAAAGTAGCAATTCTAAAACCAAAGATCAATATTGTAAGTAGGTACATCCTTTTATTAGTTTGACTTATGTATGTATGTAACACAGACTTTATGCCTAATATTTGCCAACTTTAAAAAGTCTGAATAAACTTGAAAATTGGCATAAAAAGAAAATTTATATGAGGCTTTGGGCAAAACGTCCCACTCGGAAAACGTCCCATGGGACGTTTCGCCCACGTCAATTTTTGACTGGGTCGATTGGTCCCAGAAATTCAAGATCGTGCCATTTGGAGAGGTATTTTCAGTCATCGATACAGTTAGGCAATAGGGAATATGCATGTCATTCAAATTTACGTAAATATTTTTTGTACAGTCGTTATCGCTAAAATAATGATATCTGTCACATTATTTTCTATTTAATCTTTTTAAAATTACTAAAATATATTTATAAAAAGTGCAAATTTTACGAGGCAAATTTAAAATGTCGAAACGCAACGCTATTGGTTAGACATCGGCGTGACGTCATCCTTCGCGATGGACATGTCAAAAACATACTAGAACTAGCTGTTTTCATTTATATTTCAGTTAATTTGATTGCTTTCAGAGTTTATCGTATACTTCTTGCGTGATTTTTGTTTGTTAGTGGTGGTTAGTGGTGTGTTGAATGACTAACAATGTCTGAAAGTGGATTTCAAAAGGCGCAGTCGGATAATCTTCCGAAAATTGATGCTTTCATGATAAGTTCGTACTTCGCCTCAAATAATGATTTACATCAGCTGAAATCAGGGGAGTCAAAGCTGCAAGGTGAGGAAGTGATAGATATTTAATTTAGGTACATGGTTCTCGTACAGTTTTTCTATGTAATTCATAAAAGTCTTTAACATAACCTGTAAAGATTTAGCCATTTACCTTCTACATACAAATTATACTATATCCTTCATATCACATTTTAGGAATAAATGGTTGTTAATAAATAAATCCGTGTTTGGGAATACTTTATAATCAAATCTGTTTTTATCCCAGATCTGAACGAGAATCTTACAACAACTTTTCAGGGTTTGTACTTTTGTAAGCCAAATTAAACCAAAACTATTAATATTTGGTAGAAATAATTATTTTCTTCTTACGTTAAAATGATCTTCGCAACAGTATGCAGTGCTTTTTGTAGATATAATATCTCTTTTCACAATTTTACACCCCTTTTTTCTTATATAAGCGTCCCGTGGAACATGAAAAAATACTTTGTCTGGTGCGTTCCATCTCGTATTCTTGCACATAGGTACAATATACATAGTACTTAAAATAAGGTCTTCGGTTTCCATCCATACTTCCGTTTATGAAATTAAACTAGAAAACGTAAATTTAATACTATAAAATACTCTTTCTCAACCTCGCTCATAACCACTTGTTAGTAAACAACTCCAACCTGACGAACGATGACGTCACTATAGAACGCGCCAAACTGGCGGCGTTTGAATCCGCCTTATGTCATTGCAATTTTCATTAATTAATTTAAAATAAATTTGGACTTTCCCATGACTCGTATATTTTTTTACGGTATTATATTAACATAAATGAGCTATTAAAACAATAAAAAAAAATCATGCATATTCCCTATTGTGTGGGAATTGATGGTCCTTTTATCTTGAACGAATACGACATTGATTAGACTACAGGTGTACAAATTGTGGGATTTGCTTACTTTTGAGAAGCGGAGAGCTGACAAAAGAGATCAAATGAGTAAACAATTAGGTACGCATATGTACCGACACATGTATGTACAGAGTTTGTGTACAAAAAATCTTACTTCCACCAGATAAAGCTAAGTTTTACATTAAAACAAGTGTTTCATTAAATTACCTTTAAAATATATTATTTTATTCATTTTTTTAAATTAACAACGTTCAATAAATATAAAAAAGCTTTTAGATGATTGCGTTTTTAAATCACTTTTAATTGAAAAGCATAAACCCAATAGAGATTATTGCTCCAGCTGTTTTATAACTTCAATAAAGCGGCATGAAACTACTCTCGGCACAGCTTTCTTTGTGGTAGCTAAATGAAAATAACGTTTTCCATATAGCGTTTTCTATACGCCATTCCATAATTTATTATCGAAGCTATAAGGAATCTACTCGCTTTAATTTAATCTTATACATACATAATATATTGTCTTGTCTTTATTTACTTATTACTAGTTACTGTGGTGCTAAAGAGGTTCAGCGAAGAAGATAAGTGACCTCAAAATCATCGGCTATTTACTTTAAAAACAATCAAACCAAAAGTCTCGGACATGCATTCAGATGACATAAGAATTTCTGAGACTATGGCCTTTCTCACACAACGCTATTTGCAAGCGACTAGGATGTTGTCCAAGTAAAGAAGCGACGCGTCTACGACGCGTCTCTTGTCAGTGAACAGTGTCAGTGACAGCGAATTGTGCACCGAATGCTTTACCAATACCTACGATATGAAGAAATGGAATTTTAAATATTCATGTACGGTGGGCCAAGAAAGTGGTGTACCAGTTTTCATTTAGTTTCCTAGTTATCAAAAGTTTCATCAAAGTTCATAGGCAATATCACTGAAAGGGACGCATAATAATGACGTAAGCCTAATCGTTAAGAATACATACATCATAGGTCACATTATAGGTGCAAGACATTTTAATCTTTATTAGGAACGGATAATGCATTAATTTGTGCAAAGAAGATTTAAATATTCTGAACAAAAGCATATAAGAACTATTTCAATTGACGAAATAATTATTTTTGAAAAGAAAATTGACATTTGACATTTAAGTCCTACAACGATCTTTTGGACGTGAATTACGTGTGGGTGACAGAGACAGTGCCTTACAGTTTGCCTTACCTGTATGGCGCTGTCTCTGTCACCCTCACGTCAGCCACCCTTGTCCCTGTCAATGCAAGTAATGTAATAGAAATTGGCTAAGTGCGAGTCGGACTCGCCCATGAAGGGTTCCGTAGCAGCAAGTAACATAATATAAAAAAATATATTAGTATATATTATAAAAAAATAAATGAGTAAGTAGATTGAATGAAAGGTAAGTTGCGGTTTACGATTTATGACGTATTAAAAGAACAGCTTACTAGATCTCATTCAAACCAATTTTCGGTGGAAGTTTACATGGCAATGCACATCATATATCGAGGGTATAGTGCTCAAACCCAATAAGTGCATAATTGTCACTTTCGAGATATTCAATATTTAAGTTTTGAGGTCAAAAATACCCATGTTATTAAATTAATATCGTTATAGTGAGTATTTGTGGTAAAAGTGTATACATTGAATTAGTGTAAAGCAGTATTTTTAAGTTTCTGATTTAATCCGTTTTATCATAAAAAGAAAATAAGTTACAAAGGGTACCGACTTATTGGGTTTTAGCTCTAGAGAAATGAAACATATAATTTACTTTAACAAATGGTTTAATAAACGAATTACAAATAAAAATAAGTTAAATCATTCTTCGTCACTTTCAAATGCTGTTGGTTTGGTGTACCTGATCAATAGGGTGTCCCGTCAAAACGTTTTTTTTTATTTCCTTAACAAAAGACTTCTAAAAAGATGCGTAATTTATAGTAGACTAGTAAATCCGCCCTCGCTTCGCTTCGGGAAACCAGTCCCTTCAAAAATCTCTATAAATTTTAACAAATTATGTTATTCCGATGTCTAAGCTATATTACTGCAAAGTTTCATGAAAATCCGTTCAGTAGTTTTTGCGTGAAAGAGCAACAAACACACATACATCCTTACAAGCATTTATAATATTAGTAGGATTACTAAAGAAATTGAAAAGTAAAAATAAACTACATCTTTAAGACCCCTACCGGTCTTCAAAGTTTTGAAAAATCGTCAATTTTATGGTCTAGATACCCAAGGATACGCAGATGACTTGGTCATAACCATACGTGGAGGATGCCCAAGCACGGTAGCAAGCAAGCAAGGTAAGACACATCTTACCTTATGCAAGCAGCTTTATATAAAGTAGAACGCTGGTGCAGCAGTATCGGGCTTAATGTAAATGCTAACAAAACGTTAATTGTACCGTTTACATGGAGAAGGAACATAATCGATCTCCACAACGTCTTCCTGTTCGGAACTACAATACCGTTCTCAAAAGAATTAAAATACCTAGGGATCACAATGGAACATAGGCTTACTTGGAACCAACACCTAGCGCAGGTGAAAAGGAAAAAATCGCTCTGGGAACGTGCTGCCGTCTTACAGGCTCCAGATGGGGCTTGAAACCCAAACAGGTGCAATAGATTTACACGGCTATTGACAAACCCATTGTGACCTACGGATGTATAGCCTGGCAAAAAAGTCGACCCAGGCGACTTGCATCAGAAATTTAACAGCACCCAAGGCCTAGCCTGTCGGATGATAACTGGAGCTCTAAAAACTACTCCCATAGCAGTAATGGAGGCCGTTCTCAATCTCGAACTTCTTCACGTCCTTGCTCAAAAAAGGCAGCAATACTCCGGGCCGCAGAGGGAGGAAAGCAGAGCTGGAAATCGAATGTCATGAGGAGAATTTACGAGGACCTCATGACATGCTCAGTAATGGCTATGCCTAGCGACGCCATGTATAAACAACTAAATCTCAATCAATTTTTCGCAGTAATTATACCGCAACGGGAAGAATGGGACGATGCGGTACCGAAACCCTTGAGAGGAGGAGACAAACCCAAGATAAGACTGAATACAAACTGGGGCGGTATACAACCGTATTCCAGGCAGAACTTTACGAGATAATTGATTGCTTGCACCAAAACCTGAACAAAGGTTACGTTAATAAACGTATAACAATACTATCCGACAGCCAGGCAGTGCTTCTGGCCCTTAAGTCTGAGATAGTCAACTCCAAATTAGTAGTACTACGGTATCCAAGCAATAAACAAACATAAGGGTATACGAGGAAATGAGAGGGCAGATGAACTAGCAAGGAACTGCAGAGGCGCCCACCATAGGTCCCGAACCCCTGGTGGGTGTATCAAAGACGACAACTCGAGCTGTTCTTAGGGCATTAGCCCTGAGACAGGGCGTTAAGCAAAGACCCTCATTGCTAGATACTCGCGAAATACTCAGATAAAGTGCTCAGCCTAAGCCGGACTGAGATTCGAATATTAATTAGGCTGCTCACTGATCTTTGCAGACTTAACAAACACCTACACACAATATTATAGGTTAAGTAACACTGCAACATGTAGATTCTGTGGTGTGTGTGGCAGAGGAAACTTCCATCCATATCCTCTGCGAATGCATAGCAATTACCCACTGTATGATTCTTATATTGGGTAGGCATTTTACACCCGACCAAATCAAGGACCTAGACCCTAAAAAGATAATATAACGGCTCGCCCAGACCGTAGAAGTAGGAGACTAGATCTAATTTCAATGGGATGGCCACAATAGATAGGGAATGGTCGCAGTGGCCTCACGGAAATACTTGTTTCCCGTGGCCTGTATCACCAAATAATAATAATAGGGGTCTTTGGTTATAGAAATTCAAAAAAACGTTTTGACAGGACATCTTACTGATCACCTCTGTTTCAAATCCCCTCGATTATTGGGTTTTCCTCTGAACAAAGTTTGAAGAAAGTTAGTTGACGAAGTGAGCGAATATCATATAACTAAACATAACTTGTTACTTTGGAAAAATAATCGAACAATCAAACCCAACAAAAATATTTATTTGATTTAGCTTTTGGTTCTGTTTGGTTTCTTGTCTACATTATGTAAAGCTAAAACCCGATAAGTGCAGATAGTGGTAACTGCCTTTTAGCTGTTGGGTAATTTTCGTTGATATCATTGGACACTTATTACCAATAAATAGCTTTATTTGGTTTGAGCGGGAAATAAAAATATTATATATCAAGTTAACACATTTTATTGGGTTCTAGTTTTTAAGCTATGACTAAAAGTGGTCACTTTATTGGGTTCTTACATCAAGTAATTTTCTTTCTACTGCGAATTCCACTAAATGGATTATACCACTGGAAAGAGCGTCAAAAATGCATTAAGATGATTAAATAAAACGATTTTTCATTTTTCGGCACTTATTGGGTTTTAACACTATACCCTCGATATGTTTTTTAGTTTTATCATTCTCTTATTTTGGAAGTTACAGAGAGGGGGGCACATATTTTACCGTTTTGGGAGTGCCTCTCGCGCAAAGTATTCAGTTCAAAAAAAAAAATTGTTTTAGAAACCTCAATATCATTTTTGACGACCTATTCATAGATATTCCACACGTATGGGTTTGATGAAAAAAAATTTTTAGGGTTTCGGTTCTAAGTATGGGGAACCCCCACGATTTATTATTTTTGTGTGAAAATCATGTGAAAATCTTAAAGGTTCACAAAATATACCTACTTACCAAGTTTCCGACGTCAATGGTTCTATCAAGTTTAAACTAAGAACAAAACAAATGTCACGTATTTATAATCGGATAAAGATGGCAATAAAAGTTGTCAGATCGATCTGCAAGCGAAACTAACCTTTATCACCTATGAATCTGCAAACAGCATTCAACCTTAGGGTGGTAAACCAATTCTTTGGCCGACCGTACATTTAAGCACCTTGCAGGCAACACAATTCCTTTAAGATACTAGTAAACCCGCCCTCGCCTCGCTTGGCTTCGGGGAACCAGCCCCTTAGTAGAGTTTCATGAAAATCCGTTTAGTAGCTTTTGCGTGTAAGAGTAACAAACACACACGTCCTTACAATCTTTCGCATTTATAATATGAGTAGGATAAAGTGGTTGATAGTACCTAAAGTATTTTTTCAACATAAATCCATTCATTAAATAGGGTGCTAAAAAGCCTGCAGAGAGAGGAGATTTAAAACACCTTTGTAATATTTTAAATCTGTTTGAACACAAGCCCTTTTTGCGCGGTATGTGATCACTTCATTAAGATTAGTAGAATCGGAGTTGCGGTTTAATAAATCCTCTGAATCCCCAATATAAGGTATCGTATTACGTAAACGTATTCTATCGATATTCGTTTAAATTTAGATTGGATTATCAATGAATGAAGAATCGCAAACAAAAAAATATAAGGATTTTGCCAGTGATTTTATTTGCCATGAGAATTATTTCTACTCAAATTAAGTTTAAGGTGTAACTTTAGTACCATTAAGCTGAAATATACCTTTGTATGAAGAACTTTTTATTTAAATGTCTTTAACATAACATTCAGTTAAGGCCAGGACTTCGTTAAGGGCACAAAACAAGTTGGCGATACTCATAAAATCTTAAAAGGTTTAAAGTGAACATAACATCTACATGGCATGGTAATTTGTTGATCATTTCCTTAAAATACTATATTTCTTAGGGAAGGGCTTAACTTATTATAATAGTTTAAGATTATAGATATTATACATACACATAAATATATCAATCATAATTTTTTCTTCATTGTATTACAAAGATCTGCGCAGAAATAACATTTAACATAGAAGGAGAGCGACATCATCTTGATTTAATAAATAACACGAAAATATAACATTTCGTTACAAAAACTAATGAAACGGAGACGCAAGAAGTAGTATTAAGTGGGTGACAAGGCAAAGAATAGATATAGGTGGTGGCAAACAGAAGCGACGCTCGTGGTAAGTATAAAGCACCTCATACAATACAATTTCTACCTCGGACGCCTTTGTGTTCCCGTCGTCCTTTTCAGGTCACTTCCAGTTGTAACGCGTTCAACAAATAATTACTCGTCGCGTATTGTGTAAAAAACGCTCGTTTTAATTGCGTTTTGTATGGTCGAGGCTGGGAAAAGGTCGCGTATGCCCCTTTTATATTTATTACGAATGGAACTTTCATGTTTATAAAGTGTGATAAACTTTCTAGCAGTGAAAAAATTTTATGAGTGGATCTTACAATTTGTCATGAGGTCGTGACGCTTCCTGTTTGAGTAAATTTGTGTATATTGTATTATTGATGCAATTTAAAATTAATGCGTTAGTCTTAATCAGAGTTTAACGGCTTCATTACCAACAATCAACATTTTTAACACACTTCAATTATTCCCATCCATCGAAGAATGGAAAATGAATGGTTATGTAATGGTAATTTGCATCATCATAATTGCAATCTACTGTACAACTGGGCGCGGGGCTACTAGCTAAGTGGGCTGCGCTTACCTTTGAGAAAATAATGTAAATTAAGGATATTTTCGTTCACTAAAACATGTTTTTAATTTTAATTATTACACATTTTAATATCTCTTCCTCTTTCTTTATGGTCCTTATTCATGGACGAGTCAACTACTCGTCAAATTTTGAGTAAAACTCATAATAACAATTGGGTGATATTTAAAAATGCCAATTACTTACCTAGTAAAGAAAGCTAATTGTAATTTATATTTAAATATAATATTATTTATCCTTGCCTTTATTTGGGTTTGCGTGACGTATTAAAGCACGCAAAGTAAAATGTTCTACAACACTAGTAATACTAGTGTGAAATTACTTCATCGCCTATGGTGTGGAAAGAAAAGCCGTCATCGATCATTTAAAATTTGGATAACTTCGGCTTTGTGGCATGTTTATTCAAATATAATACCAATAATACTAAAATAAATAATTTGCGGTTTTTGTTTGCGGCTGTTTCACAATAGTTATTTAACCCGCCATTGGTGACGTGAATTTGACTTACACCGTTGGTGACCCCGGTCTCACAGACCGGGTTTTTAACTAAGTGTTTTTCAAAAATGTATTGTTTATATTACTTTTTATTAGTAAGGGTACAATAATAAGCCATCTCTTTTCAATAAAATACTAGAGAACCGCCCGCGCTTCGCTTCGGGACCCGTAGGTAACAGACGTAAGTACGACAGTAAAATCAACCTTACTCAGTCTTATGACATTGGAAACATGAAATAAAGAAACATAAATGGTATAATTTCTATACAATAAAAATATATATATAATTGCAAAATCAGACATCGTCAACAGCCAAAAAACTTCGTATCACATGCTCAACGCATAAATATTTTTTAAATTTGTGGCTTGGTTTAATATCACTTCCGGTTCCACTTTTACACTTGCAAGCTGTCCTCCTCAGATATTTTTTTTTTTGCTGAAGAGCCTCGAGGCGTCGCAGGTCATTTTCGTAAGGACATACTGAAACAAAGCTTACAATGTGTTAACAAACGCGAAAATATCGATAACATTAGGCTAAATGCTTACTTATCATAAAATCGTACAATTACACAATAAATAACAATCACAGACCTGCATAAATAAATAAAATAAAAAAATATACAAAAACCATTTGACTTACTTCATTGGTGACGCCGCGCCGGTCTCACAGACCGGGTTTTCACCAAAACTCAGTGAAGTGGGCCCTCGTCGTTGTCGTGGGGTAGACTGGTGGTAGGGGGCGTGCAATAAGGCAGCTACTCGAAAACCCAATGCAATTCGATGAACGCCGAACGGTGTAAAACATATTTGTGTTTTTCTAACAACCCGGTCTCACAGACATATAGGACACCAACGGCGGGTTAATTTTACACTAGTTAACCTCGAAGTTTTCCCCAAACGCTGTAAGAGTTTCGCGAATTTCTCACTCCTTCAACTTTTTATGAAGGCTTTATGCAATAGTTAATAAGGCAACATTGCGAATGTCGTAGATGATTTTGTAGTTTGAAGCCTAGTTGACATACCCTGCTGAATGAGTGTCCATACATTCGATTTCCATTTTTTACAATCTTGTTTACGACAAAATAATGATAGTTGTGTAGTCACGGCTATTAGTATAATGTATATAATGTATATAATTATATAGTAGTGTACGTAGTGTATATTATGAAAAGGTTACGAATATACTAAGGTATATTAATAATGTGAATGTCGTCTTAAGGACAACGTTGACTCATGCCGAGGCAGAAAATATATTCTAATAACAACACACGCGTAGTAACTGAGCTAAACATACTACCAATTTATTATGCTACACTATCTCGTGTACCCTGTGCGAACTTGAATGTAAAATATTGTTGTAAGCAAATAAGAATAGTGTAGACTTATTACGTTTGTGAGCCAATTATTTGAATAAAAATGATAGGTATACTTATTTTCTAAATTGTTAAAAAAATGTTAATAATATAAGTATTTATAGTCGGCACAATCATAAGATTCCGATATGACGTCTGTCAAGTATGAACACAAACTAACCTTGTATGGACGTCTTCAACTTAGTACTTATTACGGAAATATATTTTTTTGATTTGAACCGCTGGTAATGATACTATGAAGTGAAGATATTTCGTAGTGAATGATAGGTCACTTTGGTTAAATTATGCAATGTACTATTTACTGTGCATATACAGTATACAGTTTATATTTTATTATCAATGCAGCTTTATAAGTAGGTACATAATGTACTTGTGAATCCACCTCCTCTTCGCTTTGGAAAATTGTTTTTATGTTTACAGATAATAAACACTTCTTCCCATTTTTGCAACATATTTTATTGGTACATCGCTTCTATTGCTCATAGCATGATGTTATAAAATTACCCACAGTTTGTTAAATATTTTAATTAGGCATTAGTCCGTAATATTAAACGCAAGTAACTAGCGGGTTAAACGAATTGGAGTAATATTGTTTTCACACTACATGCTCGACAATGCCGAATTATATGTCATGTAAACCTTACCGAAAGCAAGACATTATACCTCTTGGCTTTAGCCGGGTTATAATGTTCTATTGAATTTCATTATAACCCGCTGGTCAATAATGTGATTTTCACTTTCATAACTCTTATTGCTATGTGCATAAAGTCTAATTTCGCTAAACAGAATGTGCCCTCAGCGGGCGCGGCCAACTCGATTTTCGAAGACCGAAGCCGTGGCCCACTAGATTCGCACTGAGACGAAACGAACTTCATTTGTTTGTGAAATCGAGTAGGCCACGCCAGCTGAAAGAAGTTGCTATAGCCGTGTTTTTTATTGTCTCGCATAAAGTGAGAAAAGTAGAGTATACACCACCGGAATAAAACTGTTTTTTTCTTGGGCGCTTGAATCCCTCACTGCACTCAGGACTCAATCTTAATTCCCTCGCTTTGCTCGGGAATTAACTTATAACACCCTCGCTGCGCTCGGGAGTTAAATTTGGAGTCCTTCGTTACGTTCAGGATTCAATATAGCGCCCGTGACATAAAACAGTGCTTTATCCCCTTGGTGTATAATCTACTATTACTTACTACGAGTATTTAGATAGGTACTTACTTACTTATACGTACTTACATAGGTAAATACTAGAAATTCTGGCGAAATATGAAAACCATCCCTGCTTGTTTTTTATTTGTGTTATTTATAAATTGTATAAATAATTTAATTTTATTTTAATCAGTTTACATCATAAATTGTGTAAAATTGAACAAATATTTAAGACGTCACTACAATGTTTTATAAGGAGGCTGGATTTATAGTTATGTGACCTCTTGAAACAATTTATGAATCGACTATAATCGATACATTACTATAATCGAAAGTATGTGCTACCATGTCACACCCAAAATACAAATAGTTATAGATTCCTTAATATATCTAAAGCATTACGATTTTTCGTAGCTATTATAAATTCCCGATACATACGTTTTTAAGCCTTTTCCATTCAAATCGGATAATTATTAACCGTTTAATAGTTTCTTCGTTTTCACTAGATTAATGAAATTTCCATTTTAATAACTAATATAATTTCCTCACCTTAACTTACTAGTCAAATTGCCTTATTATCCCTTTCGGTGTTAATCTCAACGCTACATCTGTTTTTAACTGATTTTAAGAAAACAATCAGAGATCGGTTTATAAATTATCGTTCCGAACTTAATTAACGAAACGATTAGAAAGTCTTATTACTTATAATCGGTTAATTTTATAAATCGGTTTATTTAATGCATCGATTTTTGTTGTACTTCACTATTGTCACTGTGATGACAGCCGTCATATCGGAATCTTATGATTGTGCCGACTATAGATTGTTTTTATTTTATTTTCTACGACAAACGTATTATTTACACCGTACCAATTGAATCAGAGAAGTTGCCAGTATCCAAATATCATCGTGCCGTAATAATTCTCTTACTATCCTGACTTCCTAGAACAAAATGGTGTGGGAGAGAGGCGGAGAGGACACGGTGGTGTGGGAGAGGGGAGGAGAGGAGGAGAGGACAATTGAATCGATTATTCAATTTTTTTGTGGTTATTTTCTAGTGTAGTGAGGTGATAAGTTCCATAATTATGGTAATAAAAAAAGCAACGAAAATACATTAAATGGTTAAGGCCGGCGTTGCACTGGTGACTCCCGTGGTGTTGCTCATGTCTATAGGCGACGATGACCACTTACCATCAGGTGGTTCGTCTGCTTTTACGTCAGCCCTTCAAGCTATAAAAAAATTACGTATGCATAAAGTTTTATAGGTAATATCACGCAGCGTAAAGTTGAAATTACACCCGAGCGCAGCAAATAATATAGCAACTTATATGTACTTGTGTCGCCGAGGATAAGGAATTGCCACTCTCCGCCAAATCCAAACTAATTACCTGTACTCACAGTTCAATTCAGCTTGTAAGTATAGTTTACTTAAATCATTTTTAGATGCCGCTGTCAATTTTAAATCTACTTAATTGCATAAGTGGAATGCTGGCATTTGTGTGCCCTGCAATTATAACGAATTCCGGATCGAAAACAAACGGATTATAAGCGCCGTAAGTCCGCGTTAGGTCAAAGATATTTAAACAAAATGCGTCAGGCACATACAACGCAAGTTACGTGAATTTGGATGGAGCCATTTACGCTTCGCAATCTTTAACTCTCAGTTAACTTTCGAAGGGAGACAATTTTATCTGTGACGATATTTTTGAGTCTTTTATAAAGAAATATATTTAAGTTTGTAGCTGATCATTAAGTTGCTTTGAAAACTATTCTTAAGTTTTCATAATCTTACCTAAAATGTTTTTCAAGTTAAGTTTACACAGTTCCAACGTTTTTTTTTGGTAAAAAATAATCATTTTCCATAATGAAACCGAAACAATTTGTTGTATTTTAAATAAAAACTTTAAAAGGTTCCAAGTTATCCCTTAAATTTTCTCTTTGTTAACATTCTTTTTACCATTGGAAAAATGTTTGATTATCCAAAAATAACCTTTTTGATCGAGCAAAGGAAAATAATAAAACATTGTACCCTTTCAGATTTATTGTACCTAATTGTAATTTTAGCCGTAGCTTTAAGCAGTATTGTATTTACTTGTGGTTTAGATATAAATCACGGAGGGTAAAAAGATCCATCTTTCAGTACTAGGCCCATTCATTTCTCTGCTTGCGATAGATACATTTTGCTGTTCAACAGTTAAAGTTCACTGACGGTCGAGTTTATGAAAGGTGGGTTCGTTGAACTTGTTGCTTGCAGCTGGTGGAAAGAGCTCTTGAAGATCTCTAGGATCGGTTCAATATTCCAACGGCATACTTAGATAGTAGGAATTAAACCCATCTAGCCAGCTCTTTTCCTCCTCCACAAATTCACCATAAAATGTTTAAAGCATTGGTTCCTGAAGTGGAAATGGACCATCCATATAGCTCGAAGGATCGTTAACCGTTAGGGAAGAAAGGTCCGCGAGTGGAGGCCCCGTCTCGGAAAAAAGAGCGTAGGACCGGTCAGAGTGGCGAAAATTAGGGGAGGCCTATGTCCAGCAGTGGATTCACAAAGGCTCGTAGATGGATGACCTGGTTTCAGAGCTAACAAAAATACAGATTATCTGCTTCTTTTTTGGCTGCCAACCAATTCTTGTTCCAAATATTTATGGACTGCGGAGACTACTTAATATTTTTTCTCACCCATTTACATAAAGACAAATAGAGGAGTTGAAAAGTGCATAAATTTTTGTCAATTAGGTATCTACTGTTAGACGTAACAGTGCTCTATTTAAAAATCAATGAACGATGGTATCTATCACTTTACCTAATAGCTTTTCGTGTATCATGATAAGTTATTCTTTCGTGAATGCATTTGCTAATAGCTCTGCAACTTTATTTATACCAGCACCTAAGCTAAAAAGTAAACAAAAAAAGATTTCAGATAATACCATTTATCACGGGAAGCACGTGTGGCGTGAATGTTATTTATGCATTGTCAAGTTTTCTGTGCCTATTTAGGAAAATGTCAACGGTTTTAATACTGTGTGACATGTCCTTTGTAGATAAATAAACCTTACACTAAACCCCCGCACTATGATTGCTTGGGTTATGGCATGGACGATACAAATAATACGACACTAACACTCATCTGAGAACAATCGTATTCCTGTAATATCCGTAGGTACCAACTGGAAGTCGAAACATGTACAACTAGCACCGCTAGAAGGGTTACTATCAACTAAGGGTACTTAGATAAATGGTAATAATCATAGTTTGGTAAATAATATCCATATACATTTTTTCCCTTTTCTATTCCCTCTTTAAAACTCTAAAAATAAAATATCTCATCTATTTGTGTATAATACTAAAATACCCAATACTAAACAAACAAGTCTCACTGGTCATACCAGTATGACGACCCAGTATGACCACCGAGAAATGCCCAAAACGAAAACAATTAATTGAGTTTTTAAACAACGAGTTCTGCGTTTTCCTTCAACTTGGAACGGCATATACTTTAAGTGCAAAATACCATAAATTAAAAGTGACTTCTTTTGTTTCAGATGTAACCGCACTTAGAGACCGTGAAAACGTTGATTAGAGCCAACGACAATGTTGCCCGTGGGATCGTTTCGCGGCAAAAGGACGATCAATGCACTGCCGGGGTTTCAGTGAAACACAAAATAGACAAGTAAAAATGTTGGTAAAAACCAGCGGCAGTTGAGCTAAATAAAAAAAATGGCCTGCAAGGGTTTCGGAGGCGAGGTGATCGGCTTTTTCCTGGCTGTAGCGCTGTGTACCACATGCCCCGAGTATGGTGAGTTCAGTGTTGTTTATGCTCTCCTAGTAAGTAAGGGGTTTATATCTTTTTGGTTTTAGAACGCTTTTAACAGAGCGGTAATGGTATTGGGTTTGTTTACATTGTAACGGCGTTTTGTACGTATACTTTGTAGATAAAACAGTTGTAGTGAAAAAACTTAAAGCAGTGTATCCTGATTATAGGGTTATCATGAATTCGATGACCAACTGTGGTAGATATACGAGTATATAACTTGTAATGTTTAAAAATTTATTTACTTATTATTTTACGTTGTCATAAAGAAAAAAGCGGTTAAATTAGTAAAAAGTATGAAAAAACTAATATAAATTTAATCTTTTTAACTGATAAGTATTGTTAGAGACTTAAAATATATCGACGGCCGCAAAGAACAAACGGTCATCTACAAAAACGTTAGTTTTCAGGAGAGCGTTTTTAGTTCAAAAATGGTATAACTTCTACAATTACAAAGATATCTTCGTCGATTTTGGAATAGTTAATTATTACAATATTAACTATTATTTGGTATAGGTAAATTATTAATAATTCTTTAATTTTTAAAATTACGGCAGATATCTTTTTCTACTTCGATCAAGAAAACAAGCAAATTGAGTCAACTGCCATATATTCGTTTCTACTTGGGACCTGATAATTATTTATTCTGTAACTATTTTATTAATTTAATGATTGATTTTTATTTTTATTGATCATATAAAACCAATTTCATCAAAACAACAAATATAATTATTATTGTCACTAAAATACTGTAGTTGTCTCACATTACTTCGGCATTCTTACGTTGAAGCTATTGGATAATTGCAGATATACCTAAACTATTTTGAGTTTTAGGGTGTCTTATAAAAAAAAAGTTTTGTGATTCTTGTTAATAATTGTATTTGTAATATAAAGTAACTAAACATTATAATTTCAAAGAAATAACTACTAATAATAATTATATTTTAACAGTACTTTGTATCATAATCATCATCTTTGTATCAGTATCATAAGTAACTCAATAACTACTCGTTTGACGAAACTCAAATTTTTACGGGACCTAACCTAAAGCCTCAGCTTTTGATTAAAAGAAGAATGATTAAAATCAGAACTCTAAGTAGTAAGATATGAGGTAACATACATATATAAAAATTATTAAGGATAATTCAAAAACCATTGGTCAGATGCCGCTTAAACTTATATGAGACCACAATGCAAATACCAGCTTTCAAATAAAAAGAGAATCATAAAAATCTGAACACTCAATAAAAAGTTATTAGGAAAAAACCATAAATACACACTTTCAAAAATCCTTACACATTATTCAAGTAAATTCAAAATTACTCATCAGATGTCGCTCAAATTTATATGAGACCTCAAAAAAAGTACCAGTTTTCAAGGAAATAAAGAATCATTAAAATCGGTTAAGCCAACACGAAGTTATGGGGTAACAAACATACCAACAAAGATAGGAAAAAAAGGTATAAATATTTTTTACATTTGTGGCTTGGTTGAATGTTACTTCCGGATTCAATTTTCAATTATTTTATTATTCCAATTGCAAGCAGTCATCATCAGACATTTTTTCTTGCTGAAGAGCCTCGAGACTTCGCAGGTTATTTTCGTAAGGACAGCTGGCCCGCCGCATTGCGCGACGTACACAAGGACAAATGGTATATGTCCGTTTGTACTTTGTCGAATTTTAAATAAGTAGTGCAGATGTCTTTTTGTACGTTGAAAAATTGGTGTAAAAAACAACATTTTTCGAGAAAAAAAAATATCACAAGATAGAACAAAGAATTCTGAGTTGAAATATGCAAAAAAACGATTTTGGCAAAATTGCAGATGTCTTTATGTTCTTTGCGGCCGTCGATATTATATCCTCCCAAAATTAAGATTTATACTATATCTTATTGAACAACATTACAAACCATGCACAAAGGTTTATTTTTGAAGCTTTAATGTACTAGTGAAATAATACATCTTAAAATTTGTTTCTAACTACAATGGAATTTATTATTATCTCAAAGCAGAATAAAATTTAATAAACCCTGTCAGACAGGCCTTTGTATATCAGAAAGATTATATAAAAACATGATGTTAAACAGAGTTTTGAATTAAATTTGGAGGTGAAGGAAAATTTAGTTTTAATCAAAGTAACAACACAATGAAACTCGTCGAAATTTCAAGAAGAACATAATCTTTCGAATCAATACAATACTTCAAGATTGTAGTGACGAGGAAATTTGGAATAATTATTGATTTTTTTTTCTTTGCTAAGGGGAGATTCGAGTCAGGTAGGCTGGTAGGTAGGTAGACGGCCAGTATGCGAAGCGATGAGTGCCGGCCGGCGGATGAGTGACGATTCTCGTCTAAGGCAGATATTTATATGACGGAGGAAGTAGTAAACCTATGATACTGGTTTGATGCGATTAATCTGTACGCGATGATTAATAGGGAATCTGATAGCTGTCAATAAAATTGGAAAATAATAAAGTAAGGCTAGCGGTGTAATATCTTGTAAAAGCTCCTTCTATGTTGAAATGCCGTGAATATCTAATAGTAACTAACGTGTGAACCGCGTGTGCGAGTGGATAATCGATAACATCAATATCTATAGTGAAGTAAATCCAAGATGTCAAAATACCAAACCAAATCTAAATGATCTAATAACGTATTTACTGAGCCAAACTGTTTGATTCAATAAACGGAGATGGTGGTGTGTTTGGCTTAGAACTAACCCTGTGTTTCATTTGATATCCTGAGCTCACGTCCTGACATATGAAAGAAGCCCACATTGCTTATTTAGTCAAGAATACCTACCTATCTGGAATGTAAATAGTACGAATGAACGCCCACTCTACTACTGGACCCGATTTCAGATAGTGGGATAAAGAATCCTGAAATTTTTTTGTGGATAAGGCTAAGATTGCCATCTGTCATGTCAGCAATTCTCATCACTGGTCCATGGAAATGAGGCTTATGTTTACGAAACATTGAATGAGAAATATTTTGATAAAAAGCGATTGAAATTTAAAAGAGGAAATTACACGTAATAAACCATAATTTTGAAAGTGTGTTTTGAGAAAAGAAATGACAACCTAAGAATTCTGTGTCACACAAACATGACATGTCATACAGTTCAAAATAAGTACCACAAAGAAGATCTCTGCTAACTTGAGATACCAAGGGAGTGAGAGTTCATGATAAATTGGTTAAAGCAAGTTTTGAATATTGTGGAATACAACAATTTTTGTTTATGAGCATTCTATGTAAGGAAAAAGTAATCTGCAACAATACTTAACACAAATCTATTCAGAGAGAGATGTACTTGGAATTACAATGCTTTAAGTGTTGTTACACTACGCTTCTGGATATCAGGTGATTTCTGTTTTGTTTTATTCATTGGGTAATTGAGGACCTTTAATGAAGTTGGTTATTGATCTGAATACTCGAGAGTTCTGGTTAAGAGGCAATAATCAACAGTAAGAATACCTCAATATAATGTGTCTAGGACAAGAATTTAATTGAATTAAAGGTTTTAAATGTTTGTCAGAAATAGTTATGACAGATCTATAAAGTAGTAAGTATGTGTTATTTGAGTATTGAATTACGTTGCTCAATTAATGAATCATAAAACAATATTTGATGGCGCAATGGTAAACACGCCGGATCACTGTTATGAAGGTCCTGGGTTCGATTCCCAGCGAGCCGTCAATTTGGATGATGAATTTGAATTTCCGTTCTTGGTCTGGGTGAGACTGTCCTTGTGTTGTGTGTTAGTTTTTCAGTTGTTTGTAGATATGACATAGAATGGAATTAATTAATGAAAGGAGAATTTTGCCAGAAATTAAATTGTCAATAATGAGATTTTGAAGTTTCTTATTCAGTTGTAAATGTAACAAAAGATAAAGTTATTAACTTTTTGATACCAGTGTGGTCATGGGGTAGCAGGAGCTTTACATCACTCATCTGTGGTACACATGGGGTTTTGATATACGAGTAAAAAGATGATCACAAAATAAATTTCTGAGTGAATTCCATCTTTAAAAAAGACGATTATATTATGGAATTATTTTGATGTGGACTACCTGAGTCAATAAAATGTACCGCTTTCTTAACACCTGGGCGACAATTTTAAGTATGGTCTATTCCTGATTGTTATGTTCCATTGAAACTGAGTGCTGGCCTTTAACGCCAACAACTATTAACGCGTGGGGATGTACCGATAACAGCGTTGGTGACTTACCGTTGGCAACTGCCATCTACACAAGCCTGTGTTTCACTGACGAGTCTATGTGTCACTGACTAGCCTGTGTGCCAAATCTATTGATAGGCCTTTGTGGCATGACCATTGAAAGGCCTATGTGGCATAACTCTTCAGACGCCTGTGTGGCATACCTGAACACCAACGCCTGCGTGATGTAAGCCTAGGTGGCAAATATATTCAGACGCTTGTGTAGCATACCTACATAGCAAATAATATACAGTCAGAGGCCTTCGTGGTATGTTTCTTCAAGTTTCTGTGTGGCAGTATTAACAGACTTTACATGTTGTGATAGTAAGTTGTGTGAGCACGTTAATTTGTCCAAAAGATTATCCGTATGTAATTCAAAGTTATGTGATCAGTAAGGTTTGTGATTGATTTGATTGACGAGGTCGTGTGTGGATGTAAGACAGCCGTAACTGTGAACGTTGATTATTATTTAGTAGGTCAGGAAGGACCGAGCGTGGAGAGATACTCGCGTATGTGTTTGGTTGTTTCAGGTAATCTTCAATGCCTCATACGTGTTGTCGCTGGTAGAGCGTGCTTAAGAATGGATCGCGGGAAGATGCGGAAACGAATACGGTTTTATGTCAATGACGCGACGTACCGATTATAGTTATACGGTGACGACGTACCGAGTAAAAGTTAAAACAAATCGCGCAAATAATAAATTGGTAATTTTGTTCTAAATAAGTGTTGTTATGTTATGGAGTTTCTTCTCACTCGCTTCTTCTCCATAGCGACACTAGCGAAGCGAGTGGTAGTTTACGGTAGTCAGGGTTAAAAAATGCAAACAAAGTTTTTGAAATCCACTCGCAGCAGTAGCAGCAATAGTCATTTTTGATGTTAAAGATTTTGAGTTTTGTTTTGGGTTGAACTAATTGAAAATTACGGGTCGAGCAATTGAGATGGTAATATTAACGGGGCGGAGTATCACCCGAGGACGGGTGATGAGTCAGCGATGGCCGTGACGGAGGAGGTAGTAAACCTATGATACTGGTTTGATGCGATTAATCTGTACGCGATGATTAATAGGGAATCTGATAGCTGTCAATAAAATTGGAAAATAATAAAGTAAGGCTAGCGGTGTAATATCTTGTAAAAGCTCCTTCTATGTTGAAATGCCGTGAATATCTAATAGTAAATAACGTGTGAACCGCGTGTGCGAGTGGATAATCGATAACATCAATATCTATAGTGAAGTAAATCCAAGATGTCAAAATACCAAACCAAATCTAAATGATCTAATAACGTATTTACTGAGCCAAACTGTTTGATTCAATAAACGGAGATGGTGGTGTGTTTGGCTTAGAACTAACCCTGTGTTTCATTTGATATCCTGAGCTCACGTCCTGACATATGAAAGAAGCCCACATTGCTTATTTAGTCAAGAATACCTACCTATCTGGAATGTAAATAGTACGAATGAACGCCCACTCTACTACTGGACCCGATTTATATATAATATGATAAATATATGTTTCTCCTCTGGTCCAAGTCAGTATAATTAAAAAATTTTGGAAACATGTGAACCCATTCCGTTCACATTTTTCATTCTTTTCTTCCTTTTGTAGTTAGTAAAGATAATTGAAATAACAGATTTTACCCATGGTATTTCTTTTACATTCAAGTCACGAGGTTGCATATGCCCTAAATAAAGTATTGCTTCTAGCGTCAGGTTAATTTGGCAAATGTTTTCCTACAGACTGCCGCAGGCCTTTTGAACTTGTTCCAAATATAATTCAAGTTTGTCTTGAGAACAAAGACAGCGTAACTAACAGGTCCATAACATGTAAGAACTAATACTTTCAAGCATAATCCATGGTTATTAGGAAAATGGCTTTTTAACCGACTTCAAAAAAGAAGGAGGTTCTCAATTCGACCGATTCAATTCATGCGATTATTTCGTCGTTTATGGGCCGATTTTGATAATTCTTTTTTTGTTGTAAAGTAGATATGCGCAGTGGGGTCCCCTGATAAAGAAACCAGGATCTGATGGTGGCATCTCAGAGAAATCGAGGGGAACTTTCGAAAATCGTATGGACAACTAGTGTGTTTGTTCATGTTATCATAAGTACATTAAAGCGCTACCATTTCATGAAGATCTGGAGTCGATCTGATGAAGCTGAAAGACAGTCGAGGGAACTCCTCAACGATTTACTGCAGTTAGTTTGGACTTCATTAATTTGTAGTGACGAGAACTTTACACTTACATGTTGAATTGAGCGCCATCTGGCGAGTAGTTTTTGAGTTATCTCTACTTATCAAGATTGAAGTCGGTTATTTTTTTTTTGTAAAAAGCAATTATTTAACACACAAGTCCAATTACGAATACAAACGGAATTCGGAACCCTTATAATATGTTTGTCAAACAATAA
This sequence comes from Hesperia comma, assembly GCA_905404135.1. Lineage (NCBI taxonomy): Eukaryota > Metazoa > Arthropoda > Insecta > Lepidoptera > Hesperiidae > Hesperia > Hesperia comma. Next base: position 3,929,095 of record FR990020.1, on the reverse strand, counting down.
TAATCATCTATAGTACATATCGATAAAAAAACTGATATCATAAACGTTTTTAGAATTAAATTTTTCATTTTTTTATCATAGATACACTAATTATTGTTTTATAATGTTATAGTTCAAGAAATTTTTCATTACAGAATTTATTTTAAAATTATCTTGATTATTTTTTCGTACTGTTTTCTATCTACGCGTAAAACGCAATTACAAACCGCTTTGTTCTAATTAAATTACGGCAATTCTCAATATTACTTTTTTACTATTTATATTTCAATCGTATAATGTCATGATAATATTCATAGGTAGTTGATATTATAATGAAGTTGATATTTGATACTTTATTATTATCAAAACCTTTAAGTTTTGTTTAATCACTATGCTCAATATGAGTCACGTAATAGCGCATAACTATACCGGAACTATAATTATATGCCTCGTTATGGCTGCTGTTAACACAAAGAACTTAACATACATAAATTACCTACAAAATTTGAATTCATTATCAAACTAGATTTAACATTAACGTCACGTTTAGTCATGTTTAACGACAATATAACGATTTATTTCTATATTATTAATGTTTAGCTTCCACCCGCGGCTACACTCGCGTGTTTTCTTATACATATTACAAATCCGGGAAAGGGGGGGAAGGTACTCCGCTATACTCCCGAAAGACATAGATACATGCCAACCAGACATAGGTACATGTCAAGTTTCAGCGTCTTGCGTTCCCAATTTCAGCCGCTTAGAGGTTTATTAAATAATAGGTAGCCTATGTTTTACCTTGCATCATCAACTATCTTCCGCAGAAAATTCATCGAAATCGGTCAAGCTGTTTAGATTTTTCAAACAAACTTTCATTGCCTATTTCAAGCCTTTAGGGGATGGTTTTCCAAAAAAAAGTTGCCTGTGTGTGACCCTAGGTCTTCAACACTATGTTTATCCGAATTTCATCCAAATTGTGCGGATGGCTTGGCAGTGAAAGCATCACAGAGAGACAAACAGACTTTCGCTTTCATAATACCTATATATAAATTGATGTCTATCGCCGACGCCGAGCACAAACTATCAGGTGATATAAATAATATAGTTTCGTTTGTTGGTCATTTACATAAAAAATAGGGTTTCTAACAAGAGAGATGTCATTTATTTCTGGCATTTGAAAAAGTCTCATAAACACGTTCAAACTTTAGCCGCTAAACTCACCATTTTGCTTTCATGTCCCTTTTATGTGAGCTTTAAGTCTTATTTTAGTCTTATAGAGCTTTTGAAAGCAGATGAGCATTGGTAAAGTTTCCTTTCATCGTAAAAGCCTTTCAGTCTAGCATCTGTTTTATAAACACCAGTTTCTTGCACATAAATTCTCTTTAAAGAATATTATTTTATAAATATCAAAAATTGGTTCTATTCATTTCGTTTTAGGGATTAAGTACAATGTTTTGAAATAAAGTCTATGATTGTAAGGATTAATGTATATTTAACATTAGGTACTAGTTTTTACCACACAGATTGATGGTTAGAGCTATCTACACAGTTATGGGGTTTCAACCACTAGGTCAGCTACCAGATATTTTAAGAACTTTAGTATTAAAGTAAAAGGGTCAGAGAGAAGTAGGTCTTTTCTTTACGTGAGTGATAACGCATCAATGTTCACTTTATTGTTATGATGTATTTGGAAAACGGTTGTCATAGCATCATGTGGCAACTGGATGGTCATTTGCACGGAAAGAATCTGTCTCGTATTTGATACATACTTTGTGTATATGAATTACTTTATTTCATCGTTTGTAAGTATTTGTAAAAAATTAAGTTAAACCATTTTTCCATAAAAGTATGTCCGTTCATCTGACAGAACGATTCAATAAACATACTAGGGTAACTTTCAGTACAGGATCGTGGATTTTCCCGACCCATAGCTAGCATTGGAATTTTAGTTATCTGATCCTAACGTTTGATATCTACTTTGCAGACAAAGCCCTTTGTAATGTACCCTTTATATAATGACACTCAACAATGAAACAATATACAAAAGTTGTTACTTCACATTCACGGGGTAACCAGTCTCGCAAATTGTTCCCAAACCTAATTATCGTAGGGCGAACCCAAATTCGAGGGCCCGACTCAATTCCTTTCGTAAGTTTTACTAACAAATTTAACAGACAAAACTAGTTACGTGCCGGGAAATTTTGACGTTGAATACTAAAGGATCATTTAATTCAGGTTAATGTGGATAAGCTATGATTATAAACAGGGTTAAATTCATTTAATTTGTTTTCAATTTTTAGCCCTTACTCCCGTGTCTTACCTTTTTCGGTGCACTTATAGGTACATATGTATATGATCCCGGTGCCATTTAATATTAAGGGGGTTTTAGTGGGTAGGAATCGCCCTCTATTTATATTTTTTAGGCTCGGGTATCTTTCGAAAACATCTATAGGAAAAGTACAAGGAAACCAAGGGAAGTTGTAGGTATAGATTTAGGACTTATAGTACACCCTGCTAAGCAGTGGATGCATCCATTGACCCCGGAACCCTATACTAAATGTATACTGAATTTCCAATTTTCTATTTCTACCTTGAGGTTGTCTGGAAGAAATCGCTTTTTAGCGATAAGACCGCCTATTGTACCTATAACATTATGTACAAATGTCTTATTCTGTTGTGTCCTTGCTAAGGTGTACAATAAAGTGTATTACTACTAAATGTTGCTGGGCTCTGAAACAGCTGATTAAAATTGGACATTAAATAACATGCAGTTTTCTTACCTTACTATTTAGCTGATAAACTCCTCCTAAAATGGACCCTGAAGGTTTTTTTTCGTACTTTGCTTGCAGTGTCGGAGTGCAAGCATTAATGGAAAACTCTGCTCGCATCAGTAATACATTTGTTAAATCAATAAGTGATGATAACTACTCAAGAAGGAGGCTCAAGAGCTCATTTGAATCTGCTAACAGAAATTAATGCCCTCAAAGATGAAAAAGTAATTTCTCAAATCATACTTGCTAAGATAAATTAGTTTGGTAAAACACAATCTTCAAAAAGGAACTCGTTAAAACAATAACAGCATTATATTCCTTCAAGGACTGTTATGAATATTATATTATCATTTGACTTAATATTTGAGGGGAAAATTTGCCGAATTTGTTCAAGTTTTCCTCTTGTTTTGTGTATTTGGTTGTAATCAGTTTTATTACGTACCTACTAATAGTAACTGCCCTGGAGTAATTAATTAAGTTGCTTTGGGACGCCAATGATATCTATTAAATTAATGTTTAGATGAATTTCGTTATACTTATTGACAATTCTTTTTATCTATGAACTGATTGAAAAAAATAAACAAAAAAATTACCAAGTTGTCCCAAAGTGTTTATAAATTAACAATTAGCAAAGAGGTTATTCAGCATGTATTTTGTTATAAATAGACATTACTATACAACTACGCGCTACAACACAATACGCTCCGAAACATGTAACATGTCTTGCCTGACAGCTATCATCCCTGACCTGGCAGCTGGCACAACCAAAACCAAAAGCACACCTACTAGAGCGGGTAAGCCAGGCATCAAAGTGTACCTCAATTAAAATGAGACAAAATTTTAAGGTACCGTCTTTCGCTTTCTGGCGTTTCCCTTCGATAGATAGAGTACCGTAATCGTTTTTTCTCTTTCCAATCGGTGACTGTTTTCTGTTTGACCTTATTGTATGCAAATGGCAGACATTGATTTCACAGCCAATAGAATACGTTTTGACGGAAAAATCTTACACATTGTATGCCCTGGCCTCCATCCGTGCTCTTTGATAACTAAGATCGTTCCAAAAGACAAGCCGGCAAACCGTCAAACATACAAACCAAGAAATACAGAAAAACTCTTAAGTTATTTTTATAGGATCCATTGCGCTAATTAAAACTCTTGTACCTGTTTTTTCAAAAGCCTTTTATGCAGAAATCAGTCATTAGAATCAGCCTTATATTGAATGTAAAGGTACCTACTTATTTTTAGTAGCCGTCTACTAAATATTTATTTCTAAGAATCCAATCTTGAAATATTATGTATACAAAAGTCAACCAAAAGCAGAAATATAAGGCATTCAGCAGTCAGCGTGACTTAACAGAATCTTAAATATTCCTCGTTCACGGGTCCCTACAACCACGTCTTTCGTGATTTGTTCGTCGTGACAATTGTCGAAACTCCGAAATCTGTTACATAGCCGCCAAGTGACAAAGTAAATAATGTGACTTAGCTTAAATAATTAAAATAAACGCAAATTAATATAAGTACAGCTTAGTGACGACTCAATTTTACTGCTTAACAAATAAATCAGACAGGTGTCATGGAATACTTAGTTGAAACAAAGTTCCTTCAATTAATAACAGGCTTCTAAAACAGAAGTAAGTGAGCTCACTTTGTTGAGGACTTAGGATATTAGATTTGATAAAAGAGCATCTCCGCTTAGAATAGCCGACATACAACTTATATTTAATCTAAATCTGTAACTCTCCTTGTTCTACTGCCTACAAAATATACCTACTTCTTTCTTTAGCACCTCTATTTTTATACGACTGTGGTAATTTATTAAATGACAGTGATTTTGCTTACCCCGAGGACGAAAGCTGTTATTTGTAAGTAATTCAAGCACCGATACCATTCAAATCAAGGTTCTTTGAAACAACTTACAACTTTAAATTATTCAGTCTTAATACGTTTCAAGAACTTTTCGTTATACTTGTACCATCTATTAACAGTATTCTCCTATTTAAACCCCTTTGATAGCGTTCTATGCGAATACCATTTATCGACAACCTTGTCCGCAATGAGAAATCTAGGTGAGGTAGTGTACTCACAATACATATCACGTGTGGCCTGACTTGCGGTTTAACTAGAAGAGTTACCTTGGACACACGTAGAAAGTAAGCCGAGGAAAGTGGGTCAAAGGTAAAACTACTACTTCAGTTTTGTAATTACAGCGATTGTAAACACGTGTTTGTTGACGTGGAGTACGCCGTTATTAGTGTTGCCTTCGGTTTATTATGCCCAGTTTAAAATGTGTGGAAATATTATATTTTTTCTGCAACATATAATGTGGGTTTTGTACGAGTTGCATGAAATGTTCAATTGTATTTTTATGTTAAGTTACTTTTAATTATCGGTTTTTGGTTGTAACTTTAAGATAGTTACTATTACACTGGCAACTCTATTAACTTTAGCATTAACCGAAAGCATCTTGGTGCAACACAAAAATGTTACATTACTTCGTTATCGTCAAAGTCACTGTTATAGTTACTTTTTACGTGAACTATTACTGTCTCTACGGTGCAATCTACCTTAAATGTCACTCGGTATAACGGTTAACGATAACATAGCGAGGAAATCTGCGTGCCGGAAATTGTGAAGTCTGCACTTGGCCAGCGTGGTGGACGATGGTCTTAACCATGTCATCCTGAGAAGAGACTCGTGTTCAATAGTATGTTATGCTGAGTTGAGATGATTTATTATCATGATGCTATAATCCATTGGAGTGAAGAAGGACTTGGTTCATCTTTAAATCTGAAACGATCTCCCTAGTGGTGGTGCGACACGTTTTCAAGTTTCGCGACTTCATTTGACAATGAAAGTGATAGGTTTTTCTTACTAATAAAATAATTTGAAATTTATTTGGAAGTATAATCAAATCAGACCGAAATTATTTTCGACTTTATCCATGCAATAAATATAAAAGTAAGTGGCTCCCAGAGGATAATTTGCCGTTTACAAACCTTACTCATTGTTAGCTCGACTTACGTACTGCTATTAATTTTGAAGCATTACGGTTTAACCGAATCGCAAACGATTATTCTGAATTTGTACTGTGTAATTTGAAAAGTTTCTCGCTCTCAACGACCATTATTGTTTAACTTTGACGAGTATACGACGAAATAGGCTGTTTAATTTTTTTTAACTCTGTAATGAAATTGGCATTTTTACTCACGATTTCTTCTTGTCTTTAAATTTTTGTGAAGTTTGAGATAGGATACTTTGCTAATTAAAGATAGCATAATAGGAGAAAGGTTTCAAATTTCAAAATAATTTAATGAAAAAAAAACGTTAAACGTTCATACCCTAGGACTTGCTACACTCACCTAGGTATATTTGTGTATAGCGGGTAGTATAAAAGCTTTAGCAAATCAGTAACACTCACACCTTCTCGTCATGAGAAGAGACCCGTGCTCAATAGTGGGCCATGATGGGTTTAAATGATGATGATGACGATAATGATAACACTTGAGGTCCGAGGACAAATCCTAATCTATCACACAGTCAGCCTAACTGAGAGTAGAACCCAGGACCCCTCGATTTACAACAAACTTTATTACGGGGTATTATAGTAACACTGATTGTCATTCGTAACAATGGCTTCATTTACTCGTTATCGATGAAAAACATACGCGGACTCGGTGATTACTTTACTGCCCGTACAAAAACATTTAATAATGGACTTTACAAGGAAAACGGTACCTAAACGTTAAAAATATAAACGGACTTAACCCGCCTACGCTTCGCTTTGTAATCGGTTACCATAGTAACGAAAAGATCAAGTAAAACAAATTATCGATCAGTTGCGCTTAGAAGCCGTGCTTAAAAGTGTAATTTTATTTGAATTTCCTAGAAATAGTATCAACCTATATAAAATTAATAGTTTAAAAATTTTCATTGTTTATACGAATTGAGTTAATCCATAAAAAACAATTCTAGTTTTACATACAGCGAATATTTCTATAGAATTACAAATGATTTTATCCATACGATTTTTTTAATCGCTTTCGGACAGCATAAAAATTACTTCTTCTCATATTAAACATCAATCCATTCACCAATCTGCACGTGTGCCTTAAGAAGCTGTAGATCTTTTCCATTACGGTGTAAAAACCGCATAACCCTGAAAAACCTGTCTAAGCACTTCCTGATCAACGGATTATTGACGTTACAATTTTATATACTCATTGTAACGTGTTATTCCGTTCAAACTCAAGAGGCATCAACAGCTTACACACCGCCTGTAAGGAATCCTTCCGATAAATTTCCTCCATTGGTTGAAGCGGCCGCATTATCCGGAATGGTCTCAGTGAAGCCGGCACGTGCGAGCTTCGCTGAACGTCGGATCACGTACTTACTTCGACTGAAGAATTAAAAAGATCCGCTCTAACTTCAACGAACGTTTTTATCTTCTGAGAAGTTTCGTTATAAGCGACTACTGAAATTGTATCAACCTGTCGAATATGAACATCTACATAATTATATCTTGCGTCACATTATGTCGTACACGTCGTGTCTAAGTATAATCATATAAAATTTACGTCAAAACTCGTAAGACTTTTACGGGTTGGCCCAAATATTTCTGCAAGTAGGTATACTTGAAATTAAATTATCTTTTTAGGAGAACTTTTTTGAGCGTAGAAATAATAACTAACTCTTATACACATATCATAACTCAGTAAATAGATTTTGTTAATTCTTTTTTTTATTCGAAAGCTGGTGCTTATCGTGTGGTCTCATGTACTTAAATTTGAGCGACATCTGCCAAGAAATTTTTGAGTTATCTGTACTTATCGATCTTGAAGTCGGGTATTTTTTTGTAAAAAGCTAGTCTTTACTCAAATATATTTTATGTACAGACATAAACCTATTACATTTTGTATTTTTTATTATAAAAATAACGCGTGTGAAAACGTGATATGAAGTGGGTTGAAGGAGGCTGTAAGAATAGTCTAAAACGGTAACGAAATTCATGGACACGAGCTCATTACAGCGCGGAGTGTTGTGCTCGGCCGTTACTTCAACGTGTTTACAATGAACATAATTACAGCTTGCAGTAACGACCCACTTTCTATATTAGTTGAGGTCCGACGGGCTCGCGTTCATATTGCAACGGAATTGAGATCGGCGTATCAGAATTAAATGTCGATACTGTACCTATATTGTGCTACGTACGGCTACATTTCAATTTATTGGTGGATTAAAAACAGTAAAGATAGTACTTTATAATTATTACCTTTATGATTTTCGTTTATTGCTTGTCTGTAATTAAAAACGCATCAATATTAACTAAAAATTGAGTTCAAAGGATTGAAAATGTAGATAACTTCTTTAAATTGTAAAATTAAATACAAGTCTTACTTACATGTCATTAAAAAAAGTTAAGACTCTTAATTTTTTTCATGATTCAGTATCCACCACTACGAGCAGGAAAATATGTAAGTATTGAACTCAAAATATTGATGAACTCATGGGAAATATTGATGGATGGATAAACTAACTTAAGTGTTTTAAAATATTTTGCTTTCATTTCTTCACTAGGAGGGATCTGTGGATCATTACCTAATGGATTGAAGGCATACCACTCTCAGAACTCTTGCGCATAAGGCGTTTTGCTCTAGGCCGGCTACGTATCGGTGACGCCATTGTTTTTGATATTCGACGGTGACCACTTTATATTTACATAAAAAATAGATTTTGAAATGCATTCAACTTAAAACTGTTGCAATGCAGAGATGATGCAGCCCGTATTATGTTAAAAATTTTTTAGAGGCGACCATCTCAGACCTCAGGGGTAGCAACGCATCTGTGACCGAATTGGAACAAAACTCATACTAACAATAACTAACTGGACTATTACTAACATTAACTAACAGGACTAATTATCACTAACATACCCTGTCCTCGCACTTATTAAGAAACTAACCAACTAATATTCTAACACCATCTACTAACTGGACTAACCATCCTAGTCCCTTTGAGTCTAGTTCTAGGTCGGTCACAGTTGTTATGGGCGGCAGGGGAAGGGTGGTACTGCATGCTCGTTTGCTATCTTAATTCCATAAAAAAAAAAAAAAAAAACGTCTAAGTACAGAAATATTTGATATACATAGGTATTTTATCTGCAGTTGTTTTACCTGTTCTTATTGGCTGCGTCTACTCAATCACTTATTGTCCCATATTATAGCATACGCAGTCTCGGAAAAGTCTTACACATTTATACGCAAAGTAGAAAAATAACTTACTCACAACAAATAAAAAAGTAGGTCACGATATTACAAAAATAAATATATTTAAGCATAATTTGTGCCATATATGAGCGCACGATTTACAACCAACATTTTATTTGTACCACGCCGCATGACATTTTGATTTGACCCCATAAATCCGATCAAAACAGCACTATTCGACCAAAGAATTTGTAGGGTAACCACAAAATATTTAGCCTGTGACTGTAACTCTCATTAGCACTATCGAATTTTGGTTGAAATTTTAATGATACTAACTTTAATTGTCAATGAGGGTAACCGCGTGTGAATTCGCCGCTAGAGGCGCTAGTGGAAAGTGAGGTCTGTCTGTCACTTCTCACTTGTCTGAATGTCACTTGTCACTGTTTATGTATGGGCGGGCTTTAACAGCAGGACCTCACCTCGCCGGTGGCGCCAACTGGTGAGCACAAAAACGGCGACCCTCATTGAATGCGAATGAATTAGTTTCAATTATTAAATGAGTGAATATGTATGGTATTATTAATTTGACTCTGAATGAAATTATTTAAATCCTATAGGAAACATGATGTTTGATCTGTTGGCATTCTAAAAATTTAATAAAACAGTTTATTATACCTACATATTGAGTTAAATCGGCTGACGTGACTAGTTTCTATAATGCTACAAATGTAGAGTAGGCATAAATAGATTGATGTACAATTCTGAGATGAATCGTATATCTTCTGGTCATTATTTGAACTTTTCTGAGAAAGTTGGGTTTTACTCATTACTAATCCAATACTCACGGATCTCTTATTATCCTTCAGGAGGCCTAGAGTAAACTCCACTATGGCGCTCCTATGTAGATTGGTGGAGCAGTTAGTACAGCGGATTTTTATGCTGTATTTAGACTCTATCTAACGATAACACCCGGGACTGACGATTTTGCGTAACGCCAAAACCACAGAAACTCTAAAGATATGATTTCCTTTAACGATCACTTATTTTTCAACACAAGCAATCACTGAACACAGTGAGTAGTGAAGCTTCATTGTCCAAAACTACGCCGCCATTTACCATCAGGCATGGAGTCCCGCAGTAAAAAAAATCGACTGTAGAAAATTGTAACAAAATCTTTCCTAGGATCTTACAGCGGTAAGATTTTAGTTGGCAACCCTAAGCTACATAGTATCACGCAATCGACCAATTATACGGCTACTGAATCTACGCACAGTACGCTCTGCACTACAGGAACCACGGAAACATGGCAAATGACCATCACAAAACATTGCTTTAATTTTTGTGAAGCAAATGTCGAGATGTAGTGATAAAAAGGCGTTTCGTAAAATTTCCTTAGAATAATTATAGTTAGAAGGACAGTAGTCATACAAGCGCTCGGTCTAAAATGAAGCACTAACCGATTTTTTTTTATAAGGTGTTGGCGCCAAACGTGTGGAGTCGGCCATAATATGAAATGAAATATTGAAAGCTAACCTGTGAAAAGTGATGTTATTACATTTCTTTTGCTTTTCGGAAGTGTTGAGACAAAATTTAACAGCACATTTTGTCATAATTATTTTTTTCGCGAGACACGTTTGGCGCGCATTGACATTGAATACTACGGCGGAGCGAAACGGCGGGAACGGTGTTTGGAGCTTGGCTCCAAATGAAGGTACTACAAAATGGCCGCGCGGACTCGGTTTCTATACTATAATTTTATTCTAAGAAAATTTCATTACCTGGTTCTGGTCTTCACTGGCTCGGCTGACCAATTAAGTATTTAATTTTCGGATTCTGTTTGTTTCGATATAGTTTTTTTTGTATTGACGATCCCGTCTACGAAGCAAGGTTGATCACCGTTCGAAACGACTTTGAAAAATAAATTAAATTTAAAAGATAAATGTTTGTATTTCTTGTTTGTTGCTCTTGAATGTTAGTGATGTCTTATTTAAGTTGCCCGTGCATTCGCGTCAAAGGGAAGCCTAGTTAAGTGCTGGGGAGCATAGACATACATACATAGACCGGCCTTGCACGTTCGAATGTGCGTCAAGTTGGAACAATCCAATTTTGAATTGAATCGGTTTGTGCGTGAAGTTGGCGCAATGGAATTTTGTTACTATATTTGAAAACGAACAGATTACATAGTGATATCTCGCTTCCGCGTTTGGAAGTTTTAGTCGTGCTGTCTCTGTCACTCTTACATATGTGACGCGCCATTTTACTAAAGTTATTATTTTAGAAATTGTGAAAATAATTTACAATTCAAAGTTTACATAATGAAATGTGATTCCTTTGGACTTTATTTGTGTTTCTTGAATTGTTAGAATATTTTTGAAGGCACAGGAAGCCCTATTTTCTACATTTGCGGACGTAATTACTGAAATCAATTTTGCGTAAGGAAGATGTGTAACTCGCTGCTGTCTACAACAGACTGACTTGATCAATCACTCAATCACACAACCTAATGTTGACCACTCGTCGTGCGCCTTATGTATGTTACGGGCGCATCTTTACTTTCTACATCCATGCTGGGGAGTGAGTATGCAAGCGTTGGTTTATTTATTTTTAAATGTACCTAGAGTATTTTATAGTGTTCCGATTGCATTTAAAATAACATAATGCAGCAACATGATAGGCTTACGGAGTTATACTTTCAAATGATTTATTTATTAATCCGTTTTTTAATTTCTCACATCTTGGAACGTAGGGGGAAGTCCCGTAACGCCGGACGGCACCTAGCGCCGGACACACATACTATCTAAGCAAGTATAAACCTTTTCGATTCAAAGTACAAGTGAAAGGGGAGCGAGGGGCACACAGCAACAGGATCACGCGCCGCGGATCGCCAGTGATGCGCAACGCCACGGCGGAAGCGGGCTTTTGCTGTTTTGGTGCGAAATCACGGCGTCACGCAAAAATCAATGTAAGTTATTCTGGCACATTTATGCATTTACATTCTAATGGTATTTAAAAATAAAAGTAGTATTTGTTTTTTATCCGTAAACTGACAGAATATTAATAATTTTTTTAACCAGTTTTGGTAGGTACCACCTAACATACAAGATTGTCTGTCCCTAAGCACCGGACACTAAACCATCCCTTAGCACCGGACAGTTAACATATTGATATTTCTTGTAAGATTTTACGTTATTTATTCTAATTATTTAATTTCTTTTTAGAGTATAGAAGAACGAAGAGAATTGAAATGGAAGAGAAGAAAAAAAAGGATCGTTGGAGCAACAGAGCTTATAAACTGCAATTGATTAGGTTTTATCCAGAGTACTGAGTGTAAGACAATCTCCAATGCTTTACAATATTCCTAAAAGCACTGTACATGTCAAAATAAAGGCTAAATCGAGGAGAAGAAGTATCGATGAAACTAAAGCTTCTCAGCAGAATATGAACAAGTGGTGGTGGACCACGTTACCACCACATTAGACAAAAAGAAGGAAATAGGATCTTAGTTTCAAGTAGCAATTGGAGGCAAAGGAAAACAAACAAAAGGTATTAAAACGAAAGTAAAGAGCGTAGACAAGGAAAAAACAAGCGTAAAACGTGAAGCCTAAAGGAAAAAAGAAAATAAAGTAGAACCCTTAACGGAACCATCTAAGACAAACACAACAATTTGTGTAGTTTGTTTAGAAAACACTGACGAAGACTGGATCTAGTGCTCATCTTGTCATGGGTGGGTACATGGAGCGTGTGCTGACGTTCCAGAGTGTGGAGATGGCTACATCTGTGATCGGTGCAAGGTTTTCTAAAATGTCCGGTACTAGGTGCCACTTATTTGAATTACATTTTTTGTTACCAAAGTTTGATTGACGGTATTAATTGTTTTTAAGAAGAGGTTGTGTTTTATTTTATTTTATTTGATTTCTAACTTTGTTATCTAGTGTAAGTCATAAATAAATAAACATTCCTTCCAATATTTTTTAATTTATTTATAAAAAGCCTTAGGTGTCCGCCACTAGGGGACTTTCCCCTATTAAGATTAAGATACGACTTAACGACTCAAAAGATTAAAGTGCTTAAAGTTACGGCTGGAAGTTATTAGAATATTAATGAACATTAACATACGTGAGAGCACCTATTATTAAATCACTTCATTTTGTGTGAAGAAAACATCACGAGGAAAATGGAAAATTATAAAATTGGCCCACAATATCCTTACGGACTTATGGGGGTGGACCATAGTCCACGTCATAACCCTTAGTATAGATTGTAAAAACCCAACCAAAAAAAATACAAATTGCTTCACAAATAGAAGAATTATGGGATATTAATCAGGAAAAAAATATGTTGACCCATGTAATTTTTTAAAGTTTGATTAAAAAGACCCAAAAGTAATAGTGAATTAGGTGTAAAGATGATTAAGCATTTTGGAATTATTACGTGTGCACGCGATTAGGACTCTGCGTGGGAATTTGAGTGAATGGGAATATTCCGTACCTTTAATCAACAATTAGGGGACAAAGCAACCAAAATTTAAAGAATTTTATAAAGGATCTGAAAGAATCTTCTCTTTAAGCTGTGCTGTTTACGACGGAACGTAACCAAATCGTTGTAATATAAAGTTGAAATTCTGTTGATATAAAGTTCCTAAGTACTTAGCGAAGTAAATCGTAGCGAACTACAATATGTAAACTTGTTCCTAGCAATAATAGCACAACACCAGGCTAACGTAGCCCAGGAAGTAGGTCGCCTTATGCACACTCCCAAGTTAATTAGTTTTGCTGTCTATGTAAATATAAAGTAAATGTATATTTATTACACTTTGTTATTAAATGGAAGTATGTAAATGTAAATTGAATAAATTTAGAACTGAGGTGGAAGTATTTACCAATGTTTGCTAGCTTGTTTATTGCTAGTGACGACCTATTGATGATGATAAGTAGAAACAATAATTTGTGACCGTGGCCATTCGTTTAAAATGTTCAATTTTGTAAGTTAATCATATATTCCATGTTAAAATTTAATTTATTATTCAATATATTATAAGTCGTAATTGTGACATTATACATACATATACGATAAATAACATAACAATAATTACTACTAGGCGAGTGTTACGTTTTAGACTAAACCGTAAACCTTGTTTAAGTTACACAGTTTTCTGCAGCGAAGATTAAAGTTTCAGAATGAGCACGGCAGTAAGTTCTTCCCAAATAGGTGTAACCAGCCAAATGTAGACGCCAAGTGACCTTCATAATGACCTTAGTAGCAAGGGGAACACGGCAACAAACTTACCCCATTCCCAAAGTAAGTAACAATATTCCAAAAAAGTTACCTAATATTTTGATTGTTTGCGATACGATTCAGCATTTGTTTTGGCACGCTTCACCCGCCAACGGTTACGTAAACAGGGGAATCTGTTCCGACAAAGTTTATTCTCATTCTTAATATTGATTTTACTCAGGTTTGCGTTTGACTCGGAGGAAACAATAAAAGATATAGGCTTAGGTTGTTTCCGTAACCCTGACATAAGACAACTCATGTAGTAAAACTTTATGTTTTTAAGGTATTATTATTTTTTAATCTACGTAGTATGTAGGTATATATCGGTATTCAGGGTAAGCGGAGGTAGTAATTTGTATCTATCGTCCTTCAAATCCCAGGTAGTTTAGGTAGTAGTAGGAATAGTAGTTTTAGGTATTTTTTTATTTGATTTGAACTTGTGTGTATCTGAAATAGTTAACGAGTGAATAATGATGTAAAATAGTGTCCCAACTGAACATAAGATAGTAATCTGCTATTCTAACAATAATCACTTTTAAAACGGTAATTTTTGTTGCCCATCCCTATTTATAACCAACTGATAGACTCTAGTAACACATTTTTTCAGTGGCTCCATTAAAATTTAATACTCAACTGTAATACACCTGATGGTAAGTGACGACGTATATTTTGGTTGTAAAGCAATTAATAGAATAGCCTATTTACTCTTGACTTAAACACGCATTATAACAGAACAGAAACGCCGTAATTAACATAAATAATAAAATTCATTTTAATGCTGCGGACTTAATAGCATGTGTACCATGTAGGTACAACAATTATTTATTTAATATTAATATAATGTATAAACAACAACGAAATATAAGAAAATGTAAGTGGAACCACGCAAGCTATCCATCATAATAAAAGTCCCTTTGAGATATTTTGACGTTTTGCATATTTGGTACATGGGAACTGCAATCTCAATTGCCGAATTTGATACGGTCGAAGATAGTCGCCACCGTGTGCAAAGCAACTGTTTTAAAACAGGATTCAACAAGGTAAATGGGTTCTTGAGGTAAAATTACGATGGACTGATGAATAGGCAAAGGAATGATGTGGGCATTTGTCAATCGAGCTGAATAAGACCTACGTTATTATGTTCGTAATTGGGGTAAGCCGGGTCAGTAAGCATATTTTGAAATCTTATTTCCCCTAAATTGGTCTAGATTCGAACGCTACATGCCCTCATTTATCAAAGTTATGCCTAACCCATTTGTGGCATGAGACAGGATGCGGTTTCTCGTAAGGATGACATTTAGGATGGCTTAACGTACCCTTAAGAAGCATTGAAGGGATTTTTTGCTACTAAAGCTCATCTATCTCATTTCCGAAAGGGTCTGAATTACCTTAACGTAATTACCTTAGATAGATACAAAAGGCAAAAAAGTCACACAAAGCTCTCGGACCAGTGGTGCTAAGAAACTTGTAAAATAAATAATAATCAGGAATTAATTAAAATTTGAATGGGACCCAATGGGTAGAACCCCACTTTTGGACTCTCCTTTCTTAAGTATGTTACATTTCAACTGATTTTAAACTTTTATCATCGCGGATTACACTCATTTAACTTTTTTTTTGTATGGAATTAAGATAACAAACGAGCATGCAGCACCACGTTCCGCTGCCGCCCATGACAACTGTGACCGACCCAGAACTAGACTCAATGAGTCTCGTTCTAATTCGGTCACAGATGCGTTGCTACCCCTGAGGACTGAGATGGACTGAATGAAATTTTGGTGAAATGTTGCATTTCACCAAAATTTGTGATTAAATAATAAGAATTATAATAAAAAAATATTTTCCTGAATTTGTCTTGTCTACTTACATAGGTATTAAGGGGTTACTGAGTTAAATTCGTAAAGTTTACAGCTTATTTCACGATCCACGAGCAAGGATACGGAATTTAATTACGAATGAAATTGCTGGATTCATTTATCAGAGTTTGTCATCAGTCCCGGAAAACATTTTCCGAGTGATGGAGCATTGAAATAAAGCCAAATTATCTGATTTGCCAAATAATAGATCCTTAAACTAAATTAAGATGATCTTCAATTATTCAGACTTGCTTTAAATTGTCTCGATAACGTCTCGAGTTTTTGTAGAACCAATCGGGAAAGGAAGATTGTAACTTTATATTAAATGTGAAAAAATGCTGTCGTGCTAATAATATGATAGTCTATTTGTATGATTGTTAAACTTGGCATTATTATCATTCCATATCATCGCTCTTGCTTTGCTTATAAAAACCTATGCCTTAAGTCATACATTGTTAGATTAAAAGTCGCTTTATTGAAATAAACATGGTGTCAGTAGCAAGCAACAATTTTGTAAGGATTCGGATTTTATTTTAATGGAATAAAATATTTATAAACTAGAAAAGGTCAAAAGTCTGTATTTTCATTCGATTTTTATTACTTAAACGTCTAACAGTATTTCATTAAATCTCTTAGGTCAAATAAAATTGCTTTATAATAAATGTGTACATCCAATAGAAACGATAAACTGTACCTAGTTTTTGCGAATTTAGGTCAGTTTTAACGTCGATTGAATTTGAATTAACTATAAACTTTTTATGATGTTTCGGCTAGGTTTGCGGCAATGTTTGGACCCAATCCATTTTAATTGCCCACAAAAACTGCATAAATCATTTTATAACAACCCAAATATACTTCAGGGAACAATACTGGTTTCACAAACATTATTTATTATACTGGACTTTTAAAACTGTTATGTCTGAAAATAATATAAAGCATCATACATAGGAGACGACGACGAGACGATTGTTGCAAAGCAGATTAACCTTAATGGAGTTTAATTAATAATTGTAGGTAATATTTACAAAGTTTTACATCTCTGGTTACAGTTTTTAACTGGTAAAAAGTAATTTAAATTGGCAAAAATTAATTACCATAGAAAAATGGGTACGTTTGGAAAATTGTAAATTAATCACTTTGTAATTTGTATACCAAAATATGTACCTAAGTATTTTTATAATATATAGATATATAAGATATAGGTATGATAATAAAATAAAAATTCAACATAAAGCAGGCCTTATCCCTACTTAATTGTTGCTTCCAAGAAAATTAAGATTCTATAAAAATAACACATAGGTAGATATAAATTAAAGGCGTGGGAAGAATTTCTTATTTTGTTATAATGAAACTAAAATTAAAAATACTGGAGATAAGATACTTAAATCAGTTGTATAAATAACCTACTCTTCTTAAAAATAATAAAAGGTAAATACTTTATATAGACCTCTTAGTATAATTATGGAGATGTACTAAAATATTTAAACAGTAAATCTTAGCAATCAGATTAAAGTAAGGTAAAGACTCGGTACATAATTTCGTTAATATTTCAAACTTGAGTAAGAGCTTTGAACAAACATAAGTTCATGCATTAGTCAAGGACAAGGAGTTGTAAATCAGGTGGGAATAGGGTGATTGAAAACAAATGCTTAGGGGAGAAACTAACTGTTACTAAAGTGAGTATAGTTTATTAAATTAATAGATTTGCTCATGAACTTTTGCACTTCAGAAATATAAGAAGCGTTATGGTAAGCTTTCACAATAAATGTGTGCCTGTCATTTGGTAAATGTAATTTATGGTCCCAATAAAAACATTGCCGGTTACGTAGGTTGTCAAGACTCTGAAACACATAATGCTTAACAATTTTAAAGTTGTAGGAACGCCAAATGATCCGAGCCCCTAACTCTAAAAGAGACCATTTTACAAGCCTTTGGTATAAAAACCCAACGTAATGGATGAAATTAAGGCTTTTATAATTCCAACAGCTACAAATGTGATAGTCATCTAAATGTATTCATTAATTAAAGCTATAATTTATCAGCCAGACAAAAATATGTCATGTGTCGCTATCTACTCGTACAATATATAGATACCTATTTCGGTAGGCATTATAATTTATAAAGAATATTAAATATACCTTTGGGCCTGTCACTGTATAATAATTACATTCTTTTTATATTCTGTGATAAACTATGTAGTAAAAATAACCTACAACGGACGATCAACCGATTCAAGGTAACTATTATTAATAAACATACTATGTGACGTGGGTATGTTTTTAGTGCCCCTGTTTACGAAGTGAGGATTTCTGATCCGATTCCCATCCGGGGTAGATTTTCCACAATATATTAGAGAAAACCACAATCAAATCGGTTAGGCAATTTTTGAGATTTACGTGACAACAAAAGCAACATGTTTTATTGATGTTCATTTTGATAAAAAATTGTGTTGATCTAAGATTGTGTCAGAATAAACGTTTCTTCTTCTTCTTCAACATCACAGACTAAAAGACAGTAATAAAAAAAATCATTGTTGATTTTTAGAACGACAACAGCGACCAATTATCACTTTTGTTTTTTATGTCGATCCCAGGACCCTTCCAGAACTAGAACGAGGTGATAGACATTTTGTCTCTTGAAATAGCAACGGAACGATTTTTTTATTATGTACTTTCGTGTGATTTTATGTACCTAGATTATTTTTATAGTGTACAAAAAAAGTTTGAATGAATCTGGTCAAAAAATCATCCGGTCGCAAATGGTAAGTCCTTCTTCTTACATTACATTACATTCTTAGAAGCACTGGAAATAAATCTGACTTAGCTGTAACCGAGTTACGTCGTTCTACCCTTATCTCATAATGTGAGAACAGCAGTTTTTGTAATAAATTTTTAAAAAGCTGACCCATTTCGCCGCAGATACATAGGTAGAAAACTTACGACTTCCTGTTATGTGCCATTAAAGTATAATATCTCAAAGATAAACAAGCGGAATAATATTTTATATTCACCTGCTAGTTTTCGTTCTAAAACTTTTCCTGTGCTTATGTTGACTTACTATTTCTAACCACTTTTGGCAGAGTTTTTAACGGTAATTAAATGAAGGAAAATTTCTGAGATAAACGTATATTTTAATTTATCCTGATTTATTCCCTTCGAGAGTATTATTCAAGTCGGGTAAACTGAGGAGTAATTAGCCGACGTTTAGGTATTAATAAATTGGCCACTTGAAATTCCAATATCATAAAATAATAACTGTTTGATAGTTAGGCAATCTCTGAGAAGTGTACAGAATCGTGACTGATCCGCGTAACTATCTAGCTGTCATATTAATTATTTTTAGGGTTCCGTACCCAAAGGGTAAAATGGGACCCTATTACTGAGACTTCGCTGTCCGTCCATCTGTCTGTCCATCTGTCACCAGGCTGTATCTCATGAACCGTAATAGTTACACAGCTGAAATTTTCACAGATGATGTATATCTGTTGCCGCTACAACAACAAATACTAACAAACAGGATAAAATTAATATTTAAGTGGGCGCCCACACTTTCGACGCCTCAGCGATAGTTTAGTTACCTTTCAGTCGAAGAGATGGCGTTGTGGCTAATATTACTCACCTCTTACTTACTTCTTAGTAAAGAGTAAATATTTAAGTGAGGCTTTCATACAACAGACCAGATTTTTTCGCGTCTTTATACATAATGGTACATAACCCTTCGTGCGCGAGTCCGAATCGCACTTGGCTGGTTTTTCGTATTAAAAAGAATTGAAATTTTAATTGGCCAATGACTTAACGGTGACTAGTTAAATCTCAGTTTCCCCTAATTATGTTCATTGACACTTACCACTTAGAATCAAATGACATCTTTCTTATTATAAAAACAATATTATACGAGTACGTGGCTGTGTCAGTAGATACGACAACATAATTTCATTTCGCTGTATAATGACGTAACCATAGCCTGTTTTCATAAAATTATTATTCATGACTCACTGAAATATGTATATACGAATACGAAACAAGGAAAGTTATATTAAGTTGAAGAAGTTAGATTAGCGTTTATCCAAACATCTAGCTTGTATTTTACATTATAACGTACTGTTTTTTGGGACATTCATTACCTGTGTCGGTGATGGAGACGCGGAAACAACTTTATGTGACTCGAGTGTTAAGTTTGACCTAGATATGGGTGGTAAAGGTGTTGTACAATACTGCACTTTTCTAATCGAAGATGTTGACTTTATAAACTAAATGATTCGACATTTACGTATCTATATAATAAATAATTAATAAATAAATAGTATTTATCAGACGAATCTGCTCGAAAGGATGAATTAGGATGCGCTTACTTTTTTATTTTCCTAGATTTATTAGGTACTGATTTGGATATAATTTATTTGTTATATTTAAACATACTTAATTTACTGTGTTATAAGACATGACGTAATAAACGAACAGTAACGTAGATAAACAGACTCTCAAATGATCTTTATGAATATAAAGCAAGGATTCTCTACCCCTAATTAAATTATGTAATGCGTAGCACGAAACGTAAATTTGTGTTATCATAATTATTATATTATATTGTAAGCTTAAGGGAATAAGTTTTGATTGCAAACATTACTCTCACTCCAAATTCTAACTATGAAGTTATTCATGCTGAGTAACTCGTTAACTTAACAGGGAGACATTACGCATAATTGTAATAATTAAGATGTATAAAGTCTTTAAAAAGCTCAAAGAAGGCTTGTAATTTTAGTCGGTTTACTGACGATAGTTGAACGTGACAACGTCTTAA
This sequence comes from Hesperia comma, assembly GCA_905404135.1. Lineage (NCBI taxonomy): Eukaryota > Metazoa > Arthropoda > Insecta > Lepidoptera > Hesperiidae > Hesperia > Hesperia comma. Next base: position 3,908,209 of record FR990020.1, on the reverse strand, counting down.
GAAAATACTGATGGAATGATTGACAAATAATGTCATCAAAGTAAACAAACGTCATGAAATCGTATTTAAAGTTACAGAAATTTATCAATAAAAAATAAAGAAGGAATACAGGAAACATTAAAAAAGGTAACATTTAAAATTTATAAATAGTCCCAGAAGTCAATAACAAAGTAATAATTGGATACATTACCAAAATATCTCCGAACGCAAAGGCCGATTGTGCTTCTTTGTCGCTCGTTCCGCGATCTCGCTTGCACTTCAAGTTGGACACGATAACGCCGCATGACGTCAGATAACAGCACATAAACGTCATGTTTTTCGTGCGTGCAGCCGATATCGAATTATAAAACGTAACGTTGTCACGTCAAAAAGGAGGTTCTCAGTTTGACCTGTATGTATGTATGTATATTTATGCGCGAACTGAGACAATACTTTGGAGCATGCCTATTATATGTCAGTATTTCAATCAAATTTCGGCTAACTTACAAGATCCACTAATAAACTATCAATTGATAGGTATAGATTACACGATAACTAGATAACTAACATCAAAGCAGTAAACAAACGTTCAATCAATCTCAAATTTAATAACACAATTATTTACTGAGTTGATTGGTAAACTTGTTTCAAAGTTTGTCTCTGGTTAGAGCACGCCCTTGTTTGCTTACTTCATCTTAACCAAATTCATGACATTTCAGTACGAAATAGCCGTAACAAAACTTCTGTAGTTAATAAAGTATTGTTTGAAAAACAATGTTCTTGTAAATCCGTCTCACTTTGCCTCGTGAATTTTTCTAAATTATATACATAGGTAACTGTTTTTTATCGTTTGAAAATAAATTTTATGTGACGTAATATATACCGTAATATATCAAAACCGCACCCAAATAGCTTTAGTTGTTCCTAAGATTAGTGCACACAAAAGTACAGTCAAACAGACATAAATTCTAACGATCATTGTTTAGGTTGTATTGCGTTGAGATTCTCAATAGGTACTCTTCTTTCTCATAAATTCCATGCACAGACATCATTTACATTTTTATTATCTACATTATAGATAATAATCAAATTACTACTCAATAGTAGATATTAAATGATTAAGGCCAAGGCTTTCAATTTCCATGGAAAACGTCTTGATTTCCAATAAAGTATCATTTTAAGTAATAAAGCACAGAAATGTATAAAATTAATTGATTTTGAAGAATACAACGGCCATTTCACACTCTAGTGCTGACACGAAACATCGTAAATTTCATTTGAATGCCGCCTGCTCCGAATTGCGGCTAAAATTGGATAGCACAAAAGATGAATTCCTTAAGTAGCGAGACGGAATAGAGATATTAATGTTCTTGCTCGGAAGATGCTTTTGTATTTGGGTCAGGAAGAGGAATGAAACTTCTGAAACTCTCATTTCAAAACGCAGATGTTGAAATGGATTGTTTGCTATCGAATCAGAAATCTTGCGGTGCATTACCTTGACGAGAATTTATGACCCGGCAGTTAATGTGTTTACCTTTTAGGGTTTATTCGGCAATCGTATTTGCAGGTTATATAATTGTAGGTATATAATTGTAGTAGTCAGTACGGCGCGATTAAAATCAAAGCGATAAAAATACTTAATGATAGTTGGGTAATATAATAAAAACTGTACCATTTTAACTAAGTTTACACCAAGTCCAGTAATTTCCAGCAGGGGGGATCTGCCTATGTTTTTCCTTTCAATTGTTTGTATCTTCAAAAAATATAGTCAATAATGAATTTACACCAAAAATACTCCTACAATATACCTACGCTCTTGTTGTACGCTTGTGTTTAGGTTGTTGTAGTACTTTTTTTACAACTACCTAGACCGTAAAATAAATGAAGGTTTGTTAGAAGAGATACTAAAGTCTAGAATGATCCTTGGAACGGTCATAATAGTCATTACGACTAGACCTAACAGGTGGAGATATGGAATTATACAAGTAATGGCGATAAAAATGCTTCGACTGCAGCGTATGTAGATAAAACAAACTATTGCGCTAATATTTCCAAGCAAAACTTAATTTAAGTAGGTCATGTAAAACTGTAAAACTTTGCAATGTACGTTAAAGGAATAGAACTTACTTTGTAAATTATTTGACTAATGTATTGTCTTCATAAAATAGTTGTGTAATATCCAGTAGGGAAGTTGCTGAGAATGTAAATGAGGAATACTTTTCTATTAACGTAAACACGCTATCTTGCGAAACTTCTTTACTCCGGGCAAAGGTCAAGTCAAGATCATATTTCCGCAACTCGACTGTTCAATTCCTTACTTACAATGAAAACATGAGAGTTTTGGACACATTCGTGGTATTCGTATCTGTCAAATCTGTGACAATTGTGCAATGTACAAATTTAATGTTTGCGAACATGTGAGTTAGCGCGCTTACACCAAACGTACGTTACCACCTACCTACCAACGAGTAAGTTAAGTTCATACGCAAGTTCCACCGATAATATTACTGTAATTATGGATGTGATATAAATAAATGACAGAATGCATAAGACAGAAAGAGACACTTAGCTATACGAAAAGTAGGACAATTTATTGGCAAAATTTTACTGTTCCACGTCTAATTCTCTTTTATTTAAAAAATCACTGTGTTACGCGTAATTATTTGGATCGTTCTAAAATGTGTTACAATTGAGGTAACCTCGTTTACACGTACATTTGCTATCCGATATTGCAACGACTTCTAAACGACAATCAGTGGTTACGCTTAAACAGAGCAACTCCGATATAATAGGTCTATTGTATTAATGCTGGATTGTCGCAACTACTAAACATAATATCGTTGCTATAGTTACGTTTCTCCGAAACCCTATGCCACGCTGGTATGTATCCGGATTTCATTTATTATTAAGTAAATTGGAGTTGACATCGTAATGCTTTCTACTTAAGTCTAGCATCTGGACTCCTGGGGTTTTAACAGAGCTATTCGCTTACACTTTTATTTTCCATTGACTGAACGATAAAATAATAACAGCAAATAAATGTACGCGCTTAATAGCATCTTTGTAGGTTATCCACAATACATGTGGTAAAATGAACAAATACGAATCAGTCAAATCAGTACATATAAAGTTATTTTGAACAAACTTAAAGACACATTCGTTAAATGACCATCTTCTAGTTCGGAAGTTACCTCCCCTATTTCTGCACTACGGTCCACCATGTACCGCAGATGTACTATCGAGACCTCCTTCTTTCTCCTCCTCCTTAGAGGCCTTTAGTATAGGATCATGATCATGATACGTTTCCACGATTTCTTTTATAACGGTCATACGACATTAATAATAATAATAATAATAACAATTGGTATTGGTGTTGACCAAGGATGACGGTGACCAAAAATTAAAGGAAAGGAAATTAACAAATCACTAACTTTCTACAAATAAACAACAGAGTTCAGAGTCGCGATAACTCAAAAACCACTCGCCAGATGTCAAAAAATAATCATCAAAATTCGCACAACCAGTCAAAAGTTAGCGTAGTTTAATTCACATTATTGAAAATAACTCAAAAACTCACCGTCAAATTTAATGTCGCTCAAATTTATGGGACCAGACGGCAGTCATATTAGCTTTCGAATGTGGCAAGAATGATCCAAATCGGTTCACCCAGTACGGAGTTATGAGGTATCTAATACATAAAAAAATAGAGACGAATTGAGAACCTCCTCCTTTTTTTGAAGTCGGTTAAAAAGATAGAAAATATTTATATTGCATATTCGTCACAATTTGTCACATCTATAAAGTCACCTAAGATACTAACTACAAGATAGTATCTATGCGAACTCCAAGATTTTGAGAATAGCCGTACGTTTGTGTTTCCCAACGAGCTCTCGTAGAGTTTTATCGATCCCACTTGCCACTTTGAACTTGGAATACATGAAACTACGAACATATATTTGGCATACAATGTCTTCTCCACAATTTGGCGCGCCATAGTGGTCGAGGTATTAGCCGGATTTATGGCGTCGACTTTTCCTAATATTGTTTGCTTCGTAATGGTCACTTTTATTGCTCCGATCCTATCGCCGATATAATTCTTCTTCTAACCCTGAAGGTTGGACGTAATACGATTTATTATTTTCTGATTTTAATTAATAGATCTGTTGTAGAACACATAAGTAAGTACCTTTTTATGTTAATACATTTTTGGTAATGATTTTTGTATCGTGCGTACAATTCATACATGAAAATATTAAGCATTTGGTAGTTTGGTGTGCATTTTGTAAAGTTGAAAAGATACAAAGGGTATTTAAGAGAATACTATCACGATTGCATGAATATTTTCGTTTCATTTTATTTTCATTTCAAGTATGCAAATTCCAGACTCGACGTTGTCAAGTATTCAAAGAAACTCAATTTTCAAAGGCAGTTCATAACGAAAGCAATATTTAGGTATTCAACTATACCTATTATTCGTGGAGATGAGGTCGAGATCATCTTGTGTAGGTATACCATGATACTATTAATTAACTTTCAGCCCTGTTGCAGTAATAACATTTACTCTTTAGAATTTAATATCGAGGTAGGTACATTGAAGTACCTATTTTGAAAATTTCAGAACAAAATACTTGGCATTAATTTTATAGCAAACACACATACAAAATAGTCGAACTAAGAATATCTTCTTCCAGTTTTTAAGTTTTATAAAAATACAGCTGACCGAATATGCTACTAATCATAAAAAATAATATAAGTAAGCAAATTGTAAAAGTGAAATATAAAATACCTATGATTCATTTTTGTATAAAACGTAAATGAAGTATTTTGCAAAGAATATTTGGTGCAAAAATTTATTCGGGCTTTTTATAGCCTACCCTTATTTTCGAAGCGTAAAATATGGCCGCAAATTTTGTTTGCTTATGATGTTCAGAGCGCAGGTGGTTCCCGATTACGTAACATAGTAGTTTTGGTGATAAAGTAAAACTATGTTATGGGTTCCATAAAAGGCCGAACCCTTCCGTAACGAAATCAAGCGAATTTGAGTTTTCTGTTTTGTATGTGATGGGATCTCACGCATCTAACGATAGATCAACGATCTTCCATCATGGTGCGGTTTTCATTGTCATACCCAAGTGACGTCACGCTTAACCTGAATCACGCTATTGAATTTTTACAAATCTCGCATATAAACACGTCCCAGACATGAACAATCAGAGAAACGCCGCTCCCAGATATAATGATGCCATAAGAAAAACCAACAGACTGTAGTATATTCGCGTCCATCGACTTCTAAAAACATACTTGTAACCACGAATAAACTGCTACGAGTGTGCTACGAGAGCACATTGGTTTCAATACTCATAACTGAGGAGCCCTAGAGCTTACTCCGCCACGTTGCTCCAGTGCGGATTGGTGGTATGGTCCTTCGAGCCGGATATCGTCTATCATTAAAAATATATAAAACTTTATTACTTAGCATATAATCTGCATTTAGGTTAGGACACGGGCAGACTCGTTTACACAATTTGACTTGTTGTGTTGGTTATATTCTTGAGTTTAAGTGTCCTTGCACAAGCCAATTAGCATCGTATATTCCGGTAAGCCATTACGCGTGTCAAAGAAAATATTATGTTAGAATATTCGCAATTCCACCAATGAAAGTGTGCTTACCTTCAGCGAGTGTTTGCATGATTTAGATATGTCTATTTGTATATGTTAAAGTAATATAAATAAATAGTATATAAATAAATTGTAGTGAAATAGTGCATACACAAAGAAAACGAAAAAAATCAACATTTAAGCACATTATGTTCTTCCCTGCTATGCGTCACGCAGTCAAAGTCTAGAGAACTGAAAGATATTTCAAAGAATTTTGAGTTTGCCTTAATTTTCCCTAAAGTAACTCTTAAACTTTCATAAACGTTATCACGGCAGTTATTTTACCTACATACCACTAAGGCACGTACTAAACATAGAGAGGCTGTCTTTATAGTTGTAAGACGGTTATAAACATAATACATTAGGCGTTGTTAAACTTAGTATAATTGGCTGTAAATTCCAGTGTAACAGAATGTATTATACTAAAAGGGAGCCCAGAAAACAATTATTTACTGTTTAACTTGTTTATTTAATCATTCAAACATACATCTTTTCCCATAGTAAAATATTCGTGTTCTCTTTATGTCTTCGTCTGACAGTTGTATTTTTAATATCCTTTTATAAGTAAACGGCCTGTTACTCCTTCTTGTTGACATAATTAGTGATTGTCCAAAAGGAGTTCCTTACAGTCGGCCTTCCTGATACACTTCGCGACCCGCAAAGTTTAGTTCATCATTATATTCCATTTATTTAGCTGAAAATAAACTCACCTCTGAAGGTGATTTACTGAAAAGCAAAATTAAATTAAAACCAAGTCTTCTTAATGACTTGTTTAAGTAAGTCTTCTTAATGACCTACAACACCAAGTCTTCTTAATGACTTGTTTAAGTAAGTCTTCTTAATGACCTACAACACCAAGTCTTATGACTTGTTTAAGTAAGTCTTCTTAATGACCTACAACACCAAGTCTTCTTAATGACTTGTTTAAGTAAGTCTTCTTAATGACCTACAACACCAAGTCTTATGACTTGTTTAAGTAAGTCTTCTTAATGACCTACAACACCAAGTCTTATGACTTGTTTAAGTAAGTCTTCTTAATGACCTACAACACCAAGTCTTATGACTTGTTTAAGTAAGTCTTCTTAATGACCTACAACACCAAGTCTTATGACTTGTTTAAGTAAGTCTTCTTAATGACCTACAACACCAAGTCTTCTTAATGACTTGTTTAAGTAAGTCTTCTTAATGACCTACAACACCAAGTCTTCTTAATGACTTGTTTTAGTAAGTCTTCTTAATGACTTACATGATATTATGTTGAACTTATAGTACTTGATCAAATACCAATATAAAATTCTTAATGGTTTATAACGGATACAGAGCTCGATCGATTTAAATAGCTTATGACAACAATTGGTTATTAATCATTAATCATACTTCTTTAAGTTAAACAAATTAATATGCTGACTTCTTAATGTCAATAAAATAAAAGTCGGACTTCTTAATGTCCATAATTAAGTTATAATACGGACTTCTTAATATCCGTGAATAGTTATATATTAATCAGACTTCTTAATGTCGATTAATGATTAATGCTTAATTAACTTCTTAATGTTAATCAATTTCATTTATTTTATTGCGATATTTATTGTGAATATATTTTAGTTCTTATAATTATATAATTAAAGTTAATACAAGTAGCATGCTTTGAATTTGAATCATGAAACAATTTCAACTTATAAGTATTTGCGGTCACCATGATGACATTACATATAACGCCTCTCAAGGCTCAGAGGTACCTCTGTGTTACATAACAATATTGATTAAGATATTAAAAATCATTGTCATTGCTAATATTGCATCGAATCAACTAAGTCAGCAATAGCTGTATCTGTCTCCGAAGACAATAATTTTTAAAATCTTTAAAATTTAACGTCATACCCATGTCACTGATAATACGAAAAGGCAAACGTTTTTTTTTGTAATTAACCAAAGCAAATATAACATATTTATAACTTATGTCACGAACAGCCTCCGATCATATATGATTTATACTCATTTTGTTACGGTAAATAAATCAAGAATAGCAAGAACGATCATATTATTAAGTTATTACGAGATTATAGACGATTAAACAATGAAATTATTTTTATAATTTTAGCAATAATTTAACGCGCTCTATATGGGGCGAGAGGGATAGTAATCAAATAAAGGAATATGAATTTCTTTGCCATTTGAGACTACGGCTTATACACTTCCCAGCTGAATTTAACATATGTGCTGATAGGATGTGTACAGACAGCCGCCATAAGATGTTAATAGATAACCTGTACAAACATGTAATAGATATACTTACTGAGAGTGCTAAAAACTGTTATAAAGAATTGTTAACAAAAAAGGGAAAGAGAATAATAGGATGGAACAGACACGTCGGCGTCCACCTGCCTAGGGTCTTGACACTTCTGTTCAATCTTTGCATGAGTCACTCACATCTACCCGATGACCTTTTGAGGACAATTGTTGTGCCAATTATCAAAAATAAAACTGGGGATGCCTCAGATATGACGAATTATAGACCAATATCATTGGCTACTGTGATCGCCAAGGTACTGGACAGTTTGCTTGATGGATACCTCCTGGGGATGCCTCAGATATGACGAATTATAGACCAATATCATTGGCTACTGTGATCGCCAAGGTACTGGACAGTTTGCTTGATGGATACCTCGAAAAATATTTAAAAGTAAACGATGCACAGTTTGGTTTTCGGCCAAACCTATCCACGGAAAGTGCTATATTTCCTCTCAAGCAAACTGTTCGGTACTACACTTATAGAAGTACACCGGTCTATGCCTGCTACCTGGACTTGTCCAAGGCATCTGATCTGGTGTTTGCTGTGGGAAAAGCTGGAGAGGGAGACCGCCCTACCTAACGATGTGACGACAATTCTACGTACATGGTATAGAAATCAAACCAACACAGGGCGGGCTCCTACTCAGGGCGTGTATGGGTTGGAGTGCGGAGTGAGACAAGGGGGGATTACCTCTCCGAAGCTCTTCAACCCATATGTTAACCGTCTGATCGAAGAGCTTAGTAGCACTGGTATAGGGTGCCATATTGATGGCGTTTGCATCAATAACATAAGTTATGCTGACGATATGGTGCTTCTAAGCCCGTCGACTGGAGCTCTGCGTAAATTATTGCGCATCTGTGAAAGGTATGCGAAGTCCCATGGGCTTAGATACAATGAAAGCAAGAGTGAGTTTATGATCTTCAGAACGGGTAATAAGCGAGTTCTAAACGCACCTCCCGTCTCAATTAATGGTACTCCTCTTATGCGAGTTTCGCATTTTAAATATCTGGGCCACTGGGTTTCCGAGGACATGAAAGATGTATTTGATATTGAACGGGAACGCAGGGCGTTGGCCGTCCGTTGTAATATGCTGGCTCGTAGGTTTGCTCGTTGTACCGCTGAGGTAAAGGCGACGCTTTTTAAAGCATACTGCCACTCTTTTTACACGAGCAGCCTGTGGGTCAGCTACACGCAGAGGACGTACAACTCTCTGCGTGTACAATATAATAATGGGTTCAGAATGCTGATGGGGTTGCCGCGCTTTTGTAGCGCCTCTCGGGATGTTCTCAGAGGCTCACACTGATGGCTTTCATGCCATCATCCGGAAGCGATGCGCCTCCCTCCTAAACCGCTTGCGCGACAGCACCAACACCACACTGGGCACACTAGTGGACAGGTGGGACTCACCATTTCTCAGGCACTGGGTAAGTCTACATGCACGTGGTGCAGTACAGACTGTGCCTGGGCGTGGAAACCCCCATTTCCAGTCCCCAGTTTAGTTAGTTTATAAGTCTTATTTTGTCAGTATTTACTAACCCCTAGATATAAGTACAAAATGTTACTAACAAATATTGGCCTGAACCTGAAATAAAGAATTATTATTATTATAAAATCAAAATGATGACGGCACCGATACCTCAAGCACTACCTATCAGGTAGGATATTACGCTTTTAACATGACACTGTCAAATCGGCATGATTTTCAATCCACCAAATCTATTTATAACGATATTAGGAAAGACTTTTTTTCTTTTGAGCAAGTGACTGACTTACATTTGTTTACCAAGACCTACCAAAATTTAATAAACCGTAGGTACACATTATGACAATCATAGGTAAATGTTAATAGTAACATAATATTTAGAGATAGATTTATTTATCTAATATTCGGTGTATCATGCATTACTTGTCACCTGTTCAATTTCGAGATTTTAACTTCAAACACTCGTCTTTAGTATGACCAGTTTTATTACAATAACTACTTTTTTTTATTTTTAGTAAAACAATCATTTTCAACATGACCCCGTTTCCTACAAAATGAACAGACTAAATTGTTTTTATCACATTTGTTTTGTACTTTAGTCATACATTCAGATGTAATATGGCCAAGACCCTTACAAATGTAACATTGAGGTTTGTAAGTGTAACTGACTTCTTTCTGACGTTCAGCTTCATTTAGAACCGGGTGAGCAAATGATGATAAATATTTCCAGAGCGTTGGAGGATCGTGACATCTAGCAGAAATAGCGCCAACTTGTATCAAATCATTGTTAAGAGTTCCTATGATAGCTTCCGTAATCAGTGACTCGGGTAATCCACATGCGTTACCTAAAGCTAATTTATTATAAAAGAATTGTATATAATCTTGATCAAAGCGTCATGCATTGACCAAGTCTCGCATCATATTTAATCTACTACGATTGGAAGGAAAAGCTGTTAACAGCATTGCCCTCCAATCGGACCAACTTAAATTTGATTCACATATAATTGCTCATACCATAGTCGAGCATAACCCTTCATCTTAGAAGTGCAATTAAATTTAAGAGTCTTTTCATCCCAACCATACATATTAGAAATGCCTTCTACTTTTCTTATCCATTGCTCCATAGTGGTTATTGATGTTTGTGGGTCAAACTCTGGCAATGGATCACTACGGCCCACATATCGAAATGTCGAAGAACACGATGATGGTCCGGGCATAAAATAAGTATACCCCGGTAATGATATATTTTGTCGAGATGCAGCATTATCATGGCTTTCAGCCAACGACTGTGCAATATGTGATGGAATTCTGTCATTGTTGGTTACCACCTGATCGACCTTATTGGACGGTGTTGATGTAGACGGTACCTCATTAGGTTCATATAATTTACGGGTTTCGACCGCCTTCAATAATTTACGGCGTAAATAAGCTTCGCGATTATCATCATTATTTTTACATTTCTTATGACGGCCCATTGTTCGTGTTTAAAATTTTCATCTTTGACATAACAAAATCTTTACTCAATTCAAAGTATGTAAATGCATTTTATCAGGACTTATTCAAAGTATGTAAATGCATTTTATCAGGACTTACGTGAGTTATATCCCACTTCTGAGCTAAAAGGGAGCCCAGAAAACAATTATTTACTGTTTAACTTGTTTATTTAATCATTCAAACATACATCTTTTCCCATAGTAAAATATTCGTGTTCTCTTTATGTCTTCGTCTGACAGTTGTATTTTTAATATCCTTTTATAAGTAAACGGCCTGTTACTCCTTCTTGTTGACATAATTAGTGATTGTCCAAAGGAGTTCCTTACAATACTTAATCATATTATGTTACTCTTTAATTGTTGAAAACGTAAATAAATTAATCTATGTTAAGAAAATTATGTTAAGACGCTAAAAATTTTTTCCTTTGAAAAGCGACTACTTGACTCTCTGAATCTAGAATTCATTTCAATTGCAACCCACACAAATTTAATGACACCTTTCCGCACCTGTGATAAAGGTTGTTATAGTTTGGCGGCGAGAATTTAAAGTGCCTTAAGTAAATTTTGCTTACAAAATAAATAGAACTGGGAGCACACTGCACACGTAATAAAGTTGTTAACGCGAGTAGTGGCAGTTTCATATCCTTGGCGAATCGAGTGTAGTGTAGGTATTATTTTTAGAAGATATACCGTAGAGTTTAAAATTTAATCAATCAATATTTATATAAAACTCTTGCGTCTGAGTCATTGACTGACAGACAACGCACAGCCGAAACTACTGAACGGATGAAGCTGAAATTTGGCATGTATGTTACTTGGGGATTGTAGGGGAGTACAAAGAGAGGATTTTTGTAAATTCCACCCCGAAGAGGGTGAAATAGGGGGAAAAGTTTAAACGAATTCCACGCGAGCGAAGCCTGCGGGCGGAAGCTAGTATTTAATAAGGCACCTTTTTGACGGTGGTAGTTGCCCAATATTATATTTTTGGCCACCGCACCGTGGTAAACTATGACCTATACTCCTCACATTGGGGCATTTATGGATTGCGGTGATGATTGTGACAAGCTAGAGTTATTCAGTTCGTTCCAATCGGAAATCGCTTATACTACTCGTATATTATTAATGCTCCTTAAAACGTTTTACCAAACGGTTAAATATAACTCCAAGTTCGTCAGTGAATTATTAATAGAATAAAGTAGGAATGCTTATATACATATGACCTTTGGTGCTGCCCTCTAGCGTTCGTGTGTGTGATTAAAGTTTAATGCGTGAATGTAGCAGGTAACAACCTTCAGGTTCTTTGTAAAGTTTAAAGCCCTGAAGTTATACGGATTGCTTATGTTAAATGTTGGAAGGAGGGTATTTACTTTAAAGCTGTAATAAATCTGCAACTGAACGTTGTCTCTACATGTAGGTATAATTACAACACAATATTTATTAACGAAATACGAGTAGAACACGAAATAATGCTATTTTGGAGAGTTCCATACCTAAAGGTTAAAACCGAAACCTTATTAATATGAATCTGATGTCTTTCTGTTTGTCTGACTTGCACATGTACAGAAGTAGGTAATACTTAAGTATAACATGATTAATTATCTACAAAGCCAAATATTTTCTCAAAATATGTGCTGCTGTATCCGCTATGACTACAAATAATATTATGTAATATTTAAAAATAAAAATTAGATCCTATGCGATCGCCGTGTAAGTTAACTTAAAAATATTTTTGTCATTTTAATTGCATCTCTCACAAATGTCAGGTCCTACAAGGACCTTTTGGCGCGTGGCTGACGTGAGGGTGACAGAGACAGCGCATTACATTTAAGGAAAACTGTAAGCACTGTTTCTGTCACCGATACGTCACCCAAGCGCCAAAAGATTCTTGTACGACTGTACATTGCAAATTGACGGCCATAATTTAAAGTCGGAAGCATAGTCGGATGTTAATTTATTTTGCCCATAAGCTAAATTCAACTGTGAGCATGTGTAATAACTTTATTTCATTTTAGCAGAGAGTGAAGTTTTCGATTCAAGTCTAGTTGATGATGATCCTGCCTGCGAAGTGAATGATGATGAGGCTCTCACAATATAGGTTTAAGATACAATACAATACAATACAATACAATACTCTTTATTGTACACCAGATCAAGAAAATAACAGACATTGACATTTAAATTGAAGTTGTACAAAGGCGGTCTTATCGCTTAAGAGCGATCTCTTCCAGACAACCAGGGGTTGAGAAGTTGTGATTTAAGGTAGGAACATTTTAAAAGGCCGGGTGTACTAATATGACATTTTGAGAAAGAAAGTATTGAGACATAGAAAGTAAGAAAAAGAAAAGAAAGAAAGAGAAAGTCGATAGCAATGAGTATGGAGAGGATAGAGAGAACGTGGATGGTACGTGAGTAGGAATAGGGGTAAGAGTATAATCAAAGTTGTGAGTAATAGGAGATTACCTTGGTTTTAAAGGAACATAGGGATTTGGCTTGACGGATGGTAACAGGTAGAGAGTTCCAGAGGCGTGTGGCAGTAACTGTAAACGAATTATGGAAAAAAGTGGTAGAATGCATCGGCGTGCTAATAGCTAGATTATTAGAAGAACGGAGGCAGCGGTCATGGTTCAGATGCCGGAATTCAAAATTTTGTTTTAGGTAAGTGGGGTAATTTGGATTAAATAATATGCTATAGAGAAGAAACAGAATGTGAGCATTACGGCGAAGACGGATTGGGAGCCACTTGAGCTTGTTGCGATACTCAGAGATATGATCATATTTCCGCAGACCAAATATGAATCGTATGCATAAATTTTGAAGGCGCTCGAGTTTATTTAGTTGCTCCTCAGTGACGTCCAGGTAGCACACATCGGCGTAGTCAAGGATGGGTAGAAGAAGAGACTGTGCGAGCAGAATTTTAGTTGGAATAGGTAAAAAGTTTTTAAACCGCCTAAGAGATCCCACAGCAGCAAATAGTTTTTTGCTAACTTCGGTAATTTGTGGAGCCCATGACAAATGTTGGTCTAGGTATATTCCAAGGTTTTTGACCTTCGTGGCATATGGTATGGTAGAGTTTCCCAGTGTGATTGACGGCAATTGTAACCAGTCGATTTTAGCAATCAACCGTGAACTACCAATTATAATTGCTTGGGTTTTATCTGGATTTAGCTTGAGGCCAAAACTTATGCTCCAGTTGTAAATACTATTAAGGTCAGCGTTAGTTGATGCAATCGCAAGTGGCAAGTCGGTAAGAGACGCTTGATGGTAAGTACCATGTTAATACTGTAATGCACAATTTGTTGTTATAACCCTTTTGCGAGAGCAAATAAATAAATTATTATGATTATTATTATTATTATTATTAATAATATTCCGCGTTAAATTCCCGACCGGGGCTATTTATGTGGCAGCTTAATTTTTTTCTCTGGTCATGGATTTTAGTGACATGATATTAAAATTTTGTGTTGTACATCATCAAAAAAGAAAATTTCGGCATTCAACAAACAAATGAATGATACAATACTATTTTAATTAACACCACATTTAATTAAACAATGCTGTGATGATAAGTAAAAGGTCACGCGTTTATCACGAAATATTGAATACCGCCTAACATAGAAATTTTTTTAAACCTTAGTAAACGTCCGCTAAGAATGTATTTTGTTAAATTGTATTTCTAGGGGCGTAAACAAATGGATGAAAATTTGATTAAAACAGTTTACGCCGGCCAAACCACGGGCAATAGCTAGTAGTTGTATAATTTTACATTATCATGTTACATATTTTTTCATTCTTAATGTATTTGTCTCGCACATCCAATCTAATTCTCTACGAGTATAAGAATAAAGTAGCCACGTAAAAGCACTCAGCATGAAAGCTGTGACGCAAAGCAAATATTTTACTAGGGCGATTGGAGTCACACAATGGGTAAGTTTTCGGGGTTTTGTAGTCTTATTACCCTTTTACTATTTAGAATTTCATGATTTGAGACCAATTCAATCGCTACTTAGCGTAAGCGGAATTCATATGAAATATTATCAATGAAATTGTCAATGTAATAATTGGGGTTACAAGTCAAGTTAATTTTCACACATACATATTAGTATACTTGAACAACAAGCATGACGTCTCTTTTATTGTACAACACTCCCCACTACATCACATAGAGCGAGGTGTGTAAAATAATAAAAGCTTTTAGCAAAGTAGCTCAACCTTCCATTGGTAAAGTATAAAAATAAAAATATCTACTCTACGAGAGAAAACTCATTACTGCTAAGCTGTTTCCGCTGTTTAGTTTATGGTAGTGCCTATCTATATTCTAACCTCACCTAGCTCGGAATTTTGAAGGTACTGCAGATCCATAATATAAGATTATGTCACGAGATTTTTGGTTTGATGCCAACAATTAGGATAAAGACACATTATTCCATAATCAAAAGGAGTGGGTTACATGCACATACGCTTACACACGTTGTTAGAACCAAATCTTGATTTAAGTACCTAGTTTCTACCCATCTACGTACCCCAAACGAAATTATTTCTTCGCGATGATCTGATGACGAGATACCTTATGCTTTCTTTGCAAAAACATGCGTTCGTAATTAAGTAGGCAATCATTAATTAATTAAATCTAAGTACTGTAGATAATAAATCCTGAGATTCTCCGAGATTTAAGTTAGTACGGCAGATAAAGAAGTTCAGTAGGTACTTTTGAACTCAATAATTTCAAAATTTATATCAATCTGTCGGAGCGCACTGAAGTCCTGCGCTGGTCTTTCAACGCCATCTGTGGAGAATCGCTGGAACTACTTGTCGGAGTGCAGTAAAGTCCTGCGCTGATCTTTCAACGCCATCTGTGGAGAATCCCTTTAACTATTTGTGGAAACGTCAAACAGTTATTGTTTGGGCATGGTTGGCTTGGAGTGGGGGTTAGAGATGACATTATAAAGATCCAGAGCTGTTATGAGGAGGGGCTTTTTCGGAATTGAGCGCTTAGACCGAGTAGACGTGTAGAACCCACTGCCATACCAAACTTGTCGCGTTTCCATGTTTAATCCGAAGTAATCTTGCTGATCCTTTGCTACTTTGCTATTATTTTGTCGTAAGCTTTATTTCTAAGTTTAATTTAATGTAATCTGAATTTATTTTGGAAATAGTTCATTATTTGTTATAAAACTGTATTGAAGTGTTGTAATAGACCTTTAAACTCGGTGTACTGACTATTATTTCTGACCTCCAGCCACGTATAACCCAAATTATATCGACCGCTCTGGCCTTAGCGCCGTTAAATCTATCTTTTATTTATACACACATCTATCGCTGCATGCTAATTTCAGAAACGACTGAATGGATTTTTATGAGACTCACTGGGAGATATAGGAGCTGTGGAGCAACATATATAGGCTTTTTATCCCTTAGTTCCCGCGGGAACAGGAATCACGCGGGACAAACTCCTATGCACGAAGTACAACAACTAGTTTCAAAATATTGTACTACTTTTTTATATTCACATCCTGTACAAAAAATGTTATTTATTACTGAATCGGAATAGGATTACTTGACGTTATTTAGTTTACTGTTACAATGCTGTCTTTCCATTGTTCTGTTAGTAATCTAATATTACCTCAGTTGTCGTATTTTTTTTTGGCCATTGGCTGAGAGTCGTCGAATCGTTCAGCAAATATTGTGTTTGGGCGGTCAGGGGGATGTGAGGTCGATTTGAAACAATATGCATTAGCCGCGGTTAAAAGGAAAAGTAAGTATAATATTTGTATTCCATTATATACTCACTACTCAGTTTTTGTGTTGTATCTATTTTTGTATTTTATCAGATGTAATGTGTTCGGTTCAGCGTTAAGTTAAAGTAATTTTCATCTTACTGGGATGGAAAAGACTATTTCATAATGGTAAGGCAGAGTGTAGTAAGAGATGATTAAATGCGCCGCTTTTTTGTGACAGGAATTATAATATTAATGGTCTTAATTATTGTAAATTAAGCAGGTAATCTTACTCTTCGCTAGTGGCAACAACTTCTTGATAATTTCCGTGATAAGGTTCTTAAAACTATAATATGTATGTAGTCCTGTTGTTATATCGTTAAACCATGTCGGAGGCCTTCGGTCAGCATAAAAACCTTCGATATTTGCGTAGGCTATCAACCCCTCCATCAATACGTTGTAAAGCAGCGTGGTGGAGTCTCCTCAATGATGAGGAGAGTTTGAAGTCAGTCTTATTGTCAGTATTTAAATGTTTACTCTCATTTCGTGAAGCCAGGCAGGCTAGGAACATTTTCTTGCATGTGTCAGTCGCTAAACGACTCGTCATATTCCAAGCTAGACTAAACTTTTTAGCTTCATAATTATTATATATCATATCCTATCCTTCCTATCCTACTAATATTATAAATGCGAAAGTTTGTAAGGATGTATGTGAGTGTGTGTGTGGGTTTGTTACTCTTTCACGCAAAAACTACTGAACGGATTTTCATGAAACTTTGCAGTAATATAGCTTGGACATCGGAATAACATAATTTGTTAAATATAGAGATTTTTGAAGGGACTGGTTCCCCGAAGCGAAGCGAGGGCGGATTTACTAGTGAGACTATAAGATAGGGGCTTGTGAGCCAGTAATTTTTTTTCTTCTTTCTTCTTCTTTACTAGCATTCTATCAAATATAAGGAGACCCATTTCCGTAGTTGACGGTGTGCACTTACCATCAGGTGGCTCTTCTACTCGTTTATCGACTATTAACATAAAAATTAAGAACTTTCTTACTGAAGTTACTTTGCAGCGGATAATATGAAAAGTTATTAAGTAGTATTAAAATAAACAAATTATAACCACATCGTAAAAAAATATTATGAGGCTACGGTAAACCCCCGTAGCCCGCGTACCCCGTAGCCTAGTAATTATTGGCCCTAATTGTAAAAAAGTGCGGGGTCCTGGGTTGAAATTCCTACGTAGTTATTTATATGACATATTTGCTATCGGATAATGATGTTAGTGAATTTTTGTGTTTACCATGCCACCCGTTACATAGGGAATCCTAGTGAGGGCGTATTAGTGTGTCAACATAATAATATTTAATAATAGCTTTGCTCACGTAGGCACCTACTATTTTTGACCGATTTCAGATAAACTTTCAACCTATATTTGACCCATTTAAGGGAGAAATACCTATGACATGACAAAGTGCTTTTTTAGCGGACGTCTTCTAGAAACTACCAATCTGCAAGATTTCATCTTCATATTATTGTGTTAAAGTTTTTGAAATTTCGTGATGAGTGATAGCAGAATTCAGCCGAAGCGGCTGTAGGTCGGACCGCGCTTTTAAAAAGAAGCGCCACAGCGCCACAGCCGCCGCTGGCTGCAGTCAGTCTGCGGGGACCCAAATTTATATAAGTTTACGTACGCGTGTCTATGTAGGTATTTATCATCCAGCCGATCTTTAACGTACCCTCGCTAACGTGATAATCAAATGTAAACTTTGTATCCATGAGTGATTTTCTTGTAATGAAAAGTCTTTGGATCCCTTCTCCATCAATCATTTATTATCTGTAGTTGAAATGAATAATTCGTCACATTTCACGACAAACCTGATACGCGAGAGAACGGCGAAGATTTTATAACGTTTCTTTTTAACTTTTTGAACACGTTTATTTACCGGGGTTTTAAAGTGCTTCGGAATTAAAATCTACTAATCTAGAGCGTTCATAATAAGTTATAGTTTTCAATCATCTTTTAATTACTATTATAAGAATATTTTTAGCAGTAGCACAATGTTACTATCAAGAAAATACTAGCGGCAAACTGGCATTAAATCCATTTACGATAATCATTCAAACGATCATTTAAAACAGCAATACACTGGTAATGAACTAAACCTAGGCGCTGTGAATTACTGCGATATCTACCTTACTATTAAAATATACCGGCTGCTTGCCTGCAGCACGAGATATGGTATATTGCAAATACCGAAAATTCGTACTAAATATGTCATGTTCATTCCGATAATTCGACAGCGCGGCGTGTTGTGCCTATTGTTGTCAAAATTGTAGCACTTTGGACAATAAATATCTACGAGTACCAAATGCAGCGCTAATGGCATGACGGGTTTTTCCCGTTATGACTGCTGTAAGCTTAATAAATTTTAATAATTATTTAGCAATTCCATTCTTCACACGCGAAATGAAGGTTTCCAGGTTATATTAGATACAAATAATTTTGATACATATAATTATGGCTAACTTTGATTATTATAAAAAAAGTTGGATAAATAAAGTTAAAGCGAGGCAGCATGGACAGATTCGAAAATTTATATGCATGACCGTTGCATTGTTTTTATTGATTAGATTAGGTACTTCAAATATTTGGACTATAACATATAAATTTTATTTATAGTCTTTTTTATTTTGATGGCACAAAAGGTTTATAGTTAAACGGGATTTATAATAAAAGAATGTTTGATGAATATAGTAAAAGCAGAAATAATATTTTTATATTGTTTAAAAACTACAAACTCTTCAAATTAACGTATATAAAAGGCAGTCTCATCATCATATGGATGTAGATGATGGTGCTACTTTAAAATGCCTACACAACCCTTGTAAACCTACCCCCCGACCGCTCTTAATCACTTAACGTCGGGGCGAAAGACACGAGTGGAATCCGCGCGCCAAAGCCATCTATGGATATGGCGTTTAATGTGGAAGCAAAATAGGGACGCATGTCAGTCATTTTGTAAATTCCCTCTTTATTCGCAGGCGGATTTGATGACCCTTTATATTGCGGATGTAAATAGAGACGGGAATCTAGAAGAATTTCGACTGTCAATTTACTTTATTAGATAATACGAGTATTGTGATAGTCAGTTCGAATGGTATCTTACAGTCTAAGATTAAAAAGTTGTGTGATTATTACAAGTTGTAATGAATGTTATGTTAGGAGTGGTTGAATGAAAAAGTATAATGTATGACACATTACACTTAGCCTTTCTTTATTAATAAAAGCCGATAAACATAGTCAGCCCAAAAATGGTTACTTGATAATGCTTGAAGGTGCTGCCCATATCCATAACACCAAACGAAACGTAGATACTTTCCCAGCCAAAATACTTAAGAAATACCTAACAGGGCAGGTAAGGTAGTCAAGAATGTCTAGTTAATGAGAGGGATAAAATAATAGTACAGCGAAAATATACGTACTTGTAAAGGACATGTCGTAAAACTTTATCAGGGATCGTTAAACTTTGTCCATAGTATTCGTTAAAATTTGCAGGGTGATTCTGGGTAACAAAACTCGGGTTTCTTATAAATGACATACCATAACACACCGTAACGTTTACCATTAATAAAAAATATCATGACTCCTTTATCATAACTTTGTATCTCGATTATTATGATTAAAATCATCATCATAACAAGAAGTACATAAATAATACATAAGTACATAAATGTGTTTCATCATAATCAAATTATAGCCAATCACTTCATCTGTTAACCTGTTACTGAAGCTTACCAGTTTAAACTATACCTGAATCGCCGGGAATATACAATTCCTACTCCCCGCTAAAAACAAATTTACTTAGGACATACGACTTACGGAAAGCATTTACTTACGTCATTAAATTCTCTCCGTCAACCTGCAATGCACCTTAATCATAGGGGCGGAAAGCCGGCTTCCCGTATCGAATTTGAACGCAGTACCCATGTTTAATGATTTAATTTTTATTGTTACAGTATTATCAGCCCAACGCGAACTCGGCAAGGGGGTGCCGGCTAACACATCAGCTACGGCGCCCCCTGTGGGCACGATCGACAACGCGATACGGACCGGGCCCTCGGTAGCTGACGCACCCCGGCCTACCCCGCGCACCGGCCCTTACTTCGACTTGTCCATGTCGAAGAATGTCACCGCATTGCTAGGCAAGACCGCGTACCTGAACTGTCGGGTGAAGAACTTAGGAAATAAGACGGTAAGTGAATAGATTGACACGTTTATGCTTACACAAACCCCGACTAGGTGGACTGACGTCCTGAACAAGACAGCGGGTATCCGCTGGATTCAAAGGGCTCAGGACTGGACCAGTCAGAGTGGCGCCAGTTAAGGGAGGCCTACGTCGAACAGTGGACATTTAAAGGCTGATGGATGAATAAATAAAGGATAAATAAAGACTTATTCAGCTTGGGCTTCCATCACCAAAGCCTTAGCCCCCATACACATTACTGAATTGCAGACTTCAGACATGAAAATATAATATAGAAATCACAGGATCTTTTCCCTAACCGGATTATTTTTAAATTAATAATTTAAATTGAATTTTTATTTTATGTAATTGTGCATATTATTAATGTGAATAAATTGTTATGTTAGTGAGTGTGTTAAAAATAATGTATCGTCTGTAAGTACGCTCACTTGTAAAATTACTAGCATGATATTAATGTTTCTCAGTAAGTGATTTTTGTAATCTTATGAGAAATAAAGGACCTTAAACCGTAAATTGTAAACGTGCATTTTAGAATGCGAATCACTTGTAAAATCCAACTTTAAACCACTAGGACGTAGGTTATCAATTCAGGCTGGTTACTGCTACACTTTCAAACAGTTCAGTGAATAAAATGGCTCACATGAGGGTCACAACTCGCGACGTTTTAAGCGAGTTCGATTTGCGCTTCGAGTATCAGCACCGCGCTAAATACCATCATAAATAAGCCTACAAGTACAAAGTAGCGCCGCAAACAACGTAAAACCCCAACATGTTTTTACTCGTACCATAAATAACAACCTAAATATTTCTATATTGTCTTTTTACAACATCGATATAATTTTTACAGGGCATTTTTATGTGATTGGATACCTATATAATATATGTATGTATGTGTTGTTATGAGAACGTTCATGTATGCACTGTATAAAAAAATATTGTGTTATTAATTTGTTACAAAACTCAACTGATTTGTGTTCGTTTCAACTTTTCAAGTGAGATTTTTAGATTGTTGAAAATAAAACTTGTAAATTGCAGATACCACACGTCATACATAGATTTGGAGCAACGGCTACCATGCCAGACTGCCGTTCAAAGGCTTTAAAGCCTCATTTAAAGCTCGATTTGAAACGAAGTGAAATTTAGTTTTTTTTTTGTAGATATTATTGTAGTCCTAATTTCAGAAACGGCTAGCCAATTTGACTTCGGTTTTCAGTAATATACTTTGGAAACCTCCAGTTATATAAAAGTATATTTTGTTTTACTTTTATCGGTTCGTAAATAAAAAATGGCATTTTAAAGAATCACGCCTAACAATTTTCGAATGTAACTAAGGGACTAAGTATGGGACTAAGGTGGACTAGGACGCGTTTACTAGTTAATAATAAATATTAACAACTGATCTATCTTACTTAGTAATTCTCACTGAGTAGGTCCAGTGGGAGTACGTAATCAATAACGCTTAACCTGACCTTAGAGTACCTACCTAGTCTACCTACGTTCAAGTCGTTTAGCTATACATTACATAACCGTATTAAATAGTATGTAAACTTCTTGGGTAATTCGCGTGAAACAAGCTTTAATTACCACAATAATAGCTATGAAACAACATAAACGATTAGCATTTGAAAGAAAATTTTGCCTGAGCACCTAAAAACCTTACAAAACAAATCCACTTCCATTTACCCGATGAAGCTTGCACGCGACCGCGCCATTTCGTACGAACACACTGACGCTGCATTCTCGCGACGAGCTCGTATATTCCCTACATTCGGAGTAATGAGACCGGGTTCAACCAACGTCCAATTTACATAGCGGTATACCACAAAATACTCGTTTAAAATGAAACCTAACAATGGTACAATGGAAGTTAACAGTCGCCATTGTGTAACAACTTTATAAATAAAAGTCTCATTAGGGTACGGTGCCATCTTCCACATAAATAACAAGGCAAGGTAACGAGATCGCCGGCCACACGAGTGGTTTCAAACTATTCAGAAGATAACAACGTAGGTACCTACATACCTACATACTGTATGTAATAATTTGTTTTTCGCAGTTTCTTTTCCATGATAAAGCATCTTTCTGAAATGCAGGTACATTCAAAATATTAAGCGCAAATGTTGATAAAATAACTAGATGATTTTTTTTTTCAAATTAAAATACAATTTTGAGTGTTGCAATACAAAGTAACGACGTTGTTGTTCGCACAGAATAAGGGTCAAATCACACCGAGACGAGACGCGACGCGACGCTGCGCGCAGTCTTTCAAAGAGCGGCTCAAAATAGAACTTTATTTTCTACACGAAAAGATACACATTTCATTGTGAGAATTCAGAATACGTTGCTTCATGCAGCGCTGCGTCTCGTGAAGCCTCGCGGCGTAGCGCGGTGCATCGCTACGCAGCCGTGCATCGTCGGTACGCGCGGCGTGCAAGATTGCCTACTTTTACGATGCACCTCGCGGCATTGAGATGCGTCTCGCGGCGACGCGCGGCGCAGCGCGAAATCACTGGCCACTTCCAGTATCGTTGCGTCGCGTCGCGTCTCGGTGTAAGCTGACCCTTAATGTACTTTTTAATTTAATCGTGGTTGTTTTGCCAAAAATATAACATTACATTGACACCATCGTTGTAAATATTTTTACACCGCTTTTCGTACCGTAAGTCCTGAACATTGAACAACGTAGTAAAACTATGTACGTGTATGTGATAAATAATTAATTTTTGGCGAGAGTTTGAATTTTCGAAGCCAAAACTCCGTTTATAAAGTAATATCCTACTGTTACAATAGAAATGTAAACGATTTGGATAAAGTCAGAAACACAATTTTCTCGAATAAAGGTCTCTTGCAGGACGAGTTTATCTTCCACAAACTAATTTATACCGCCCGAAACTCGCAACACATTACCGACTGAGCAAAATTCCGTTTACAATTTTGTTTGGGATACAATAAGTTCGTTTTCTTATAAAGTCTTAGGGACTGTTCACAATAAAGTGACAACGATGCGACTGAGACATTACGAAATATCGCTAATGTGAAGCGCTGCGACATTTTGTCGTTAGGTTGTCGTAAACATAGAAATGGGTTTTCTCTATAATTTCTTACTAAATATTTATGACAATGTCAGTTCCCAGGCGTAAATGTGTGACTTTGATAATATTATCGACGCCCCTCGCAAATTTCTGCCGTAAAATGTCACACGTGTGAACGAAACTATGATTTTTGTTTTATAACTAGTAGACCCACCCTCGCTTCGCTCCGGGAAACTTAGAAAAATACTAAATGCATATAGCGACAGAGAGGGAGGTGGCATGTGAGTGGTCGCATCCAGTAAGTGCCGTCTCGTCCTTGCATTTTATGTCTGTAATATTTTCGAAATTATTCATTTAAATTACATGCTGTAAAAATAAATTTTTCTTGTGGGTTATCCATGAGAGTAAGTTATATAAAGTCGCGAACATTTTTGAAACCTCTTATTATTTTGATCTATTTCTCTACTATAGTATACATTTATTATACATGTAAATATATAGAAATCCATCGCGTACTTTAAAAGATCTAAATATACGAACAAAGGGATAGACATTGGGTAGTGGCTTGTTTAATACGATGTAGTAATACGCCCGCTCGCGACACCGTTGTCGCGTCGTTGTGCGACATTTTGTCGCTCGTGTGTAAAACACGCGCCGTTTACATTTCTACTCCAAAGTTTAATTGCTAAAAACAGATTCAAATATTTGTAAATCTAAATCGTTACAATTTACGTTCCACTGATTTTATGTTCGCAGATACCGACTGAGTTCAAAGCAATCAAGTACAAGTCCAAAATATGTTAACAAGGATTTTATAGGAAACATAATCAAACTGTCTCTCTCTTTAAGAAACACCGAATAATATTTAAAATCAGAATAACTGATTAAGTAACAAGTTAATTTATATCCGACAATACAGTTTGACGCTGCAAAGCGAATCCTTTTGTTTGTTTTTCTTTAGATTGATAATTAAATAGAGTTTTGACTCTGAATAACTTTAAGTCACTTAAAATGTCCAGCCGCTAGGTGAAGGCGGAAGCAATTTTAGTTTATTTATATTTTTTTATTGTCAAATGGTTCCTTAATTATGAAATAGATGGCATTGTACCAATTTGTGAAACGCGCTAACGAGTGTAACGTAGAGTTTACTTAAGAGAGAAATTTATAAAGGGCAATGTGTCGACTTCTTTGGTTTTAATAAACTGCTATTTTGGTTTTGGAAGCAGTTGTGGTTATTTGTGAAGTTGACCCTGCGTTCCCGGATCTTCCTGGGGTAAACATAAAATTTTCGTAGTCTTCATTAAAACTTTATCGTGAATTATAAAATTATAAAATTAGGTATAACATGTGTAAACACAATCACTCATTTTGGTTATAATGTTGGACTTCAAACAGATACTGTTTCATGCATCGTATCATTAAGGCTCCTGCTGGTATTTATTTTCACCCAATCTAGAGCTTAAATAAGGGTTGATTTAATTAAAACCATGATTAATAAGTACTTAGGCCTCTTGTAGACACACGTTTTTTCGGCGTAAAAATCTACGGTAAATTCGCCGTGTGTAGGCACGGTTGTCAGTGTTGTATGGATTACTATGAGAGCTTGTAGACAGTCGCGGCTGCGTTACGGCACGGCGCCGCCGCCGTATGCACCGCGCGTCCCCCTCGGCGTGCCGCGTCTACGCACGGCGTGATTTTCATCAGTGTTGTATGGCAGTCTTCGTGAGTGTGTCGACGACGCCGGACATTTTCACGGTTTAGTGACCGGCTGGCTACACTGTTTTTAACTGACTTCTATTTATTTTTAATTTATTTATACACTTTATTGTTTGTATACCAGAATACATGGGTACAAACAACACAACACAAAAGGCAGCCTTATCGCTATATAGCGATTTCTTCCAGGCAACGTAAGATTTAGGAAAGAAATACAAATAGAAGGGGTAGAGGTATACAGTATACACACCAAAAAAAATTGGAAATCAACTAAAACTTAAACATACTATTATGAGCTTGAAAGACAAGTTACATAAATAAGAAAGAAATAGATGCAACTAGTAGTTAAGGTAATGATTTTTGACTGAATTGATTTCTGTCTTAGTAAAATGAACATAAATAACGAATATTGTTAATTACATTAGTTCATGAAAGATCCCAAGTGAGCGGCACCTGGCCGTTGTCTTGCCCGTTAGCTTTGCCGTGCCATGTACACGCTAGCACGTTTTTTTTACGGCACGGCAAACACGCCGTACGGTCAAGAAAACGTGCCATGTACAAGAGCTCTTACTGTTCTACCTATATTTGATATGAATCATTGTAAATACGTACGACATGTGACGTGGGGCCCAGAAAATGCATTATTTTTAATTGATAGTTTAATCCTTAGTGATCAATGGAATGAACTGAAAGCCATTTCTTCATTTAAAAATCTCACGTACATCGAGCTTCCATCCTTTCGTCGTGAATTTACCCGTAAATAAGATAGGTATACGTGTGTCTCATTCTTACGTTTTTCCTACTGAATTAGAATAATTTTGAATACGTCGACGTTTCAATCTGCGTACGAATTGGGAGTCTCAAAAGAGTGAATAGAATTACTTCCCTACATTAAGTTGGTGCGCGTACCAAATTAAATACACATAATCTTTTTGTGTCAATAGGTGTTAGTAGAACCGATGAGAAATGGTATAAGTCGATGTTCACAGTCGCCCATACACATCAATAGCCCAAGCATTCTTTATGGGTACATATTAAGTAAAGCTTCATTTGGTAACAATTATTAATGATTTGGTAACAAAAAAGAAATTGGTAACAAAAAAAAATTGACGTTCATAAGTGAATTTGTAAATTCCCAGATGAAATAAACAGTTTGACTTTGACTTTGACTTAGTAAATCAATAAATCACACTACCCACTCATACACATACATACACTAGAATACCGAGCTCGTGTCACGGTTCCTAAATGTTAACACACAAACGTACCCAGATCGAAAAGTGAAATTTAATCCCATTAAAATTTCCTTCTCCTTGGTTCTAACCCAGAACCCTTCGAGCACCAGTTTAGAATGGAAACCATTTCGCCACGTGCGTCGTAATATTTTACTTCATTAATTAATACATTAATACTTATTAATGTTACGATAAGATGATCATGATAATTACATTTGATCATTATGACGTGACATAATAATTAATATGGATACATGATACGATACGATCCCTCTGCACATACTTACCGCCTAATACTTATTCAACGAAGTACCTAATGTTGAATTAATGTTGAAACTTCTCTGCCTAGAATATAAGCATAATATTCGTTAACTAATGGATTATGTTCCCTGAAACTAAAGGAGGTCAGGTTGATAGTTAACAAAATTGTAGTAGGATAGCGTATGTAGGGTAAAATATTTCTCGCAATTTGAGACCTAGTATATTCTAGTCCTATTTAGGTGTAGGCTTACCCATAATAAATTGGTAAACCTTTACCGTGTTTATATACTTACCCATTGTATCAATTCTTGTCGTTTTAAACACTTGGAATATCCTAAATAACGAATCATTTATTGGTATTATTCTCAAAGCAAACCTAAAATGATTTATTTAAAGGGCTGACGTAAAAGAAGACAAGCCACCTCATGGAAAGTGGTCATCGCCACCTATGGAGATGGACACGAGCAACACCAGGGAAGTCACCAGTGCTAGCCCTGAAGGAGTATTCTTTGATATCTTCTTTGCTTATTTGTATGTTGTTTAAACTTATATGTGATTTAAGTTCCAATAAATTTATATTAAAGAGAATGTTTGTTACAGCTAAATATGCAAGTGTCGTGGGTACGGCACAGAGACATCCATCTACTGACGGTAGGACGGTATACCTACACAAGTGACCAGCGTTTCAGAGCAATTCATTTACCACATTCTGAAGATTGGACGTTACAGGTAAAAATATAATAATAAAAGATTCCGATTACAAAACAGACGAATTACAGCCAATGCTAATGAAAATTAATCGAATAATGCCTACCATACCAGGTCTATCACAAAAATGTCTATAATAATGGTATTTAAATTTTATTTTAATGTATTTATTTTATTATTACAGCATTAAGTATGTAATGTAACGTCAGTACATACTTAATGCTGTAATAATAAAAGTTTAACAGATAACCATTGTTGTCTATAAAGCTGGATGCATTATGAATGCTTTTGAATGGATCATTATTTAATCATGAAATTCTTGACATTTGGAATACTGGCCAGTTTTTAAAAATAAATAGACGTTGAACAACGTATGACGACCTTGCTAGTAAAGTATAATAAAATACCTCATTTGAATTTTTTAAACCTTTTAATTTTTTATAAAAAGTAGTAAAAGTACAAACACAAAACCTAATTCATTTGAGTAATGAGTGAGTTCTCCGAAATATTTGTTTCAATTTAAATGTTATAAAAGAATATTTAAAAAAGTATCCTATCTCATAATTACTATTCAACAGACAAGTAAAATTGAGCAAAGTGGTGAAGTTTTAAAAGATCTGCTTGAATAAATGA
This sequence comes from Hesperia comma, assembly GCA_905404135.1. Taxonomy (NCBI): domain Eukaryota; kingdom Metazoa; phylum Arthropoda; class Insecta; order Lepidoptera; family Hesperiidae; genus Hesperia; species Hesperia comma. The sequence goes on along the minus strand of FR990020.1, from coordinate 3,879,737 downwards.
ATTTCGCGGCGCCCTGTGAACGTGAAAACAATCTTGTTTCAGATAAAGTACCCGCAGCACAGGGATTCTGGTATCTACGAGTGTCAGATATCAACGACCCCTCACATGAGTCACTTTATACATCTACATGTTGTTGGTACGTTTAATTAACATTCAAAAATCCTTAGTCGATCCAAACGTTATCTTTCTGTACTTCAAAGTTTCAGAATATTGAAAATTCACGTTGAAAAGAACTGTCCATTAAATTTATTACTAACTGGTTTTTTATTCCCTTTTGAATCACCTCTTAATATTTAAGATTACTAAAAAGATGTTCTTATTAATTATTGCTTACTGGACTATTACTGACAACAACTAACACGTCTATCACCCCGTCTATGTCCCCGTACTAACAAACTGACCAACAGACTTTCTTAATTAACGCCCTTTGCAAACTGGTTCTAGGCTATCTGATTAGTGCTCATTCATATTGACTCGCGGGCGCGGTCACAAAATATCAAACATATGGCGTAATATCCAAATGTTCACACAGGAATCGCACGTGCGGACTAGGAAGCGGGCAAGCAAGCGACGACGCGCGCGGCGCGCTCGCGGTGATATCTACTGGGGGCTTACTACGAAAAACGAACACAAAATCACTATTGTGGTACGAAATTCAAAGTACGGATGTTGACGTAACGTATGTCATCGTTCGTTTTTCGTAGTAAGCCTCCTGAACTCTCGCGCAAACGCCTGGCGATCAATGTGAACACGAGCTCGCCACGTCCACCGTGTTCAGTATGAACAAGCACTTACAGTCTATCCTAGTCGCGATTTCAGTCTTGTTCTGTCGGTCACAATTGTCTTGACTGGTAGCAGAAGAGTGGCTTGTTTGCTATCCTAAGCCCATAAAAATGGTAAATTAATAACATTCACCTAAGAATAGAGGATGAAACACTTTTACAGTTGCTAGCAATTAAGTACTACGATTACAAATTGACTCTGAGAAAGCCCATAAGTTACGTTATAGATAATGACATTATTTCAGCTGGGATTGTAGGCAAGCAAAAATTATATACCTTCGTAAACAATAAAGATTAAATACTCGGCAAAATAAATGGCCTTCCGTCTTATCAAAACAGATCCGCCAATAAAGAGCAAAAGAAAAATAATAGCCTTTAGAGTATTTACGACATTGTAATTTGCGGTTGTATTATGCATGCGGTCGTTTAACGTTTGAATTGCCTTTCCCCACTTAGAAATCAGTTTAAATTGGTGCACAAATAACATTATTTACGCTGCCTGTTTTACGGCTTTATGACCATGAAAAAAAATGTTGACATTGACGTGAGAGTTATGGACAACTGATATTGTTATTAGCGGTTATTAGTATTAGTATTTTGATATCTTCCTGATATTATAAGTATGACTTTATCCTTCGTGCTATTTAATATCTTAGGCAGGTGCTTTCAAAATTCCTTATTTGAATTTTGGCTAAACTAAAATAACGAATTGGCTGTTTGGTATGTAAATATTTATGTTTATTGCAAGGTATATAAATATACGAGTAATAAGGTTATTACGGCCATTGAGTACTTTAGTACATAATATCTCAATGATTACGGCATTTTATTTTAGAACCCGCCATTTTTCTTTTGTATAATCCATTGAGTTACTGTACATAATATCTCAATGGTATAATCAATATTTTCTTTTCATACTTTTGTGAATCTCTTTTTACTTTTTATATTCTACGTTAATTTATGTTCACTGTAACGTGTCTCTTTTAGTAAAGTTTTCCCTTCTTTTAATAATATACTCGTATGATTAGATTTAACATGTTTTTAGTTGCTGCAGCTTCCGTTTGATTTTCCAGTTGTTTTAATCAACGATATAACACTTTACGAGTTCTATCTCATTTTAAATCAACAATATAGAGCCGTAAATTTTTAAATCAAGCACACCGTAAACCCTAAGGGCTATTTAAATTCTGACCTAATTACAATGAAGACCGTGTCTCGATTCAATTTCGCAGATTAATGTCTTGTTATAAACATCCTCGACATTAACGATGTTTATCGCAGGGCGTTTATTATCAAGTAATAAAAGTAAGGCAAGACGACAACTTTGGGGAACTGTAAAAAAACATCTTCGTGACTGAAATTAATTTCTTTCACTACGATGGAAAGGGGAATCTTTCTTACATTTTCATTCTCTTTCCGGGCAGCTACGTTTGATAGACGTTTTATTATCGTGAACAGTTTTAATATATTCCATCACTGGTTTTTAATTTGAATACAAGTTTCATTCGAGATGGAACAATTGTTCTAACTTAGATTTTACTTTATACTGAATAAAATTTTATCATTCATCAGTATGAAGTATTATAAAGAAAACTATCTTTGCAGTTCTAAGTTGGACAGAAGCAGAGTTATAGTTTTTTTTTCACTTACAATTTGTTTTGTGTATTAATATGTTTTTTGTACTTTAGAACCAACAACGGAGATAATTGGCGGGCCCGACCTTTACATCGATCGGGGCAGCACAATAAACTTGACATGCGTGGTGCTGTTTTCTCCCGAACCACCGGCATACATTTTTTGGAATCACAACGATGCGGTGAATATTATTTTTCATATTATTTCATTTGTAATATTAGTATTGGTACTGCATTGTATATTCTCGACTGACGTAAATTTTACACGGTTTTGTAAAGCTCAATGTGTCTCTTTAATGGACATCATCACGTTTGAAGAGAAGTTATAACTATCGTACCTTTAAATTTCATATAAATCTTATGACTTTTGTTGAAGATTTGAACATTATGACATTTATTCTTATACATTATTTTTTTTGTAGATCATAAGTTACGACTCTCCGCGAGGGGGCGTATCAGTCGTGACTGAAAAGGGAGAGATAACTACTTCATTTCTACTTATTCAGCAAGCTAGGCCTTCGGATTCTGGGACCTATCAATGCAATCCAAGCAACGCGCAAGCTAAGAGCATCGTGGTGCACGTGCTTAATGGTGACTTGAAATTCCTTATTTCTTAGTTTTAGTCCTTTTTGAAGTTCTTATACGTGCTAGGAGAGTAAGCTATAGTATAGTAAGAGTAATGCGTGACGAGGGCGTTACGAAAAGTGTGATTGGGCTAGGCGAACGGAAGTTGAGAGGAAGAAATAAGATAGTGAAGAGAAAGAAAGAGAGTGAAATTTCATTTATTACTGTAGGGGCAAGAGAGAAAGGTGCGAGCACACATTTTCTTTCTCATATAACCAGTTACGTTATGTTCTGCTTCACTCATGAGGTCTAAAGCATATTCGTAATTTTTAACGTATTCGTTAAATAAGGAGTAGAATGTTATGATATAAATGACAGCGATGGTAAATAGTTTACCCTAGTTAAAAGAAATGTCTGATTTTAATCAGTTGAGTGCAAAAGGGCTTCAAACTTTGTTCTATCATTAATGATTGACAAAGTAAAGTAACGCCGCCCAAGGTTGTCCTGCTTGTGACAAGAATTAATGAAAGATCCGATATTTCTTAAGCAATCATTTTATTTGGTGAGTACGTTAAGCAGTTGGTTAATAGGTAACTTACAACGTCCAAACCAACAAACAAAAACTAGACATAATTGGAATTAAAAATTTCCTTGGAGTTTATTAATGCGGTATAACCAATGTGTTAAATTATGCAATAATCAGACTTCGTGACTATCTGAAGGGGACCCTAATCTTTTTGACAAACGACGTTTCTCAGATAACGGAAGGAAAATACAATTTTTAAATTCCTTTAGAGAAAAAAGGTTGGACACAGACCATTACCGTTAAAACAACGAGGACCATGAATCAAACAAATGAAGCGTTATGAAACGTTCCCTTTAAATGGTTTCCTTTATAATTTTTATTAGCTACAACGGGGTAATTAGGCGTGGGTTACCGTGAGCTTAAAGCGTGGAGTAAACCAAGATTTTTAAATTAAAATTGTTAACGAAACAGTGATAAAAATTGTGATCATAATTCGATAAGCTTTTTTCGTTTTAAACAGTGATATTAGTCGGTTACTTATTTGAACATAGCAATAAACAAAAATTAACTATGAATTGACCTCAATGGTACACATTATACTTTTTGTATCTATTTCTGAGTGGTATTCATAAATGTTTTGACTTGTATATCGCAGAAATACTGACAATATTTACGTGCCACAAATTTTAGTATGTCAGACACAAATCAATCTGTGGAGTGTTATTAAATTAAGCCAAAAAATGATGTGGCGGCGGTGTCACTTTTCTACAGAGTCGTTTAAGCCGTGCCTACCACTTGATGTCATCCATTTATCTCGACAAATTATGAACTAAACGTCAGTATATGACGAAGTCATTAATATACGAGTATTATTCGTGTTTATCATGAGCTTGAATTATGGATGATGTAATTCATGTTATTACATGCGTATTACAAATTGTTTTGAATATCCGCAACATTTTGTTTCCCTATCTATTTTCAATCTTTCTTCATGGGTATTGTTCAGAGCAGTTTTAATTTTTGCCAAAGAAGCAAACTCGATTTTTCCTTTATCAGGTGAGTACCCCGCGGCCATGCAGCGCGGCGGGCAAGCGTTTGCGCCGACGTCGGTGACACACTGTCTCGTCCTCTTCATCGGTCTACTCGTGGCGCTCTCCTGACATACACCAACCTTTCTCGTAATGTAAATATACCTTTACGAAATTTCGATGTTTACATTGACATTAGTGATGTAACAAACATTATGAATAACGCCAATGTGAATCTAAACAACCGAAATAGATTCGCTATTTTATAGTGTGGGTTGTGTTATGTACAATATAAATTTAATGAATCCCTGAGCAAGTAGACGTGCTTGTTTCGTATAGAATTGTATATAATGTATTTTAAGGTAATTATGTATAAATGAGACTATTAGTTCTCATTACGAACTTCTCTGTTAAGCGGTCGCTATTGTCTTTATTAGTTCTAACAACACTGATGATGTGTTACAGTATTTGATTTGATGCAAATCTAAATATCAACGATGACCACTATTTAAAGAAAGAATTAAGCCACGGAAAATATGGTTAGCGAATAATGATGTGAAATGGGAACGATCTGCTGACAATACTATATTAAAACAAATGTTTAGACAAGAATGTATATACTGTAATAAAGAGTAAAGATATACGATTGATTCTATTTAGCTTTATTCTGTTTTAAGGAATGTAAAGTGTAAGTATTAGTGGTCTCTTTGTGAGTTCACTTAAAATATTGTAAATATTGTAAAAAAGGCTTTTGTGCAGGTCATATGATGAAGAAAGGTGATGTTTTGTTATGTAGAGAAAGAAATGTTAGTGATAATAATAAGCTTATAAATTAATTGCTACTTGACAAAACGGACTTATTTTTAAATGAAGAAATGTTGAGACTTCGAAAAGCAGAAAGAGAAATAACACTTACAGAATGGTGGTAAAATCTGTAAGATAAATTGTAAAAGTAAAGAGCAATGATGGAATCACAAATGACCTGTATAAAACCTCGTTGTAACTATTGCTAGTATTAGGTTAAAAATTATAAGCATCATTATTAGAAATGAATAATATTTTACAAATAAGTTAGAAGAGAATTTATTTAATTAAAAACTACAAGCTGTTTCTACTCAGTCGTTCTTCCTTCGAAGCGGAATCTTTCCATATAAGTCTTGTAAAGTATATCCTTATTAAAATAAAAAACAATATTTTATTTAACAAATAAATTAATGATTTGTCTCACCGCGAACGCTCAAACGAGTAAGCATACAGTAAAAATATTTTTTAAATACTCTACAAGTAGGTAATTTGAATTCAAATTGAATTGTAATAAAAAAGAATCTCAATTTAATTTTTAACCTTATTTTGTATTAAAAAATATTCTTTTTCGTAGAGGAGAAGAAAATAGAGAGAGAAATGGTGACCGTTAGAATAAAACAAACATGTGCAATAACATTCCATTATCCACATTACATGAAACTTCCAGTCTTCCAAACAGAACTTCTTCAAATAAATATGTCACAGAGGTCAGAAGAAGAAATTTTAGAAATTGCAAACTGCGCTTTTACAGTTTAGAAGAGTCATTGCAGTTATCAGAAGTGCACATAATGCAAAAGTAACTAAAGATGAACGTGGTTGATACTAAATACTTAGAATAATACAACTAATACTTTTATCAACTGACCGAAATTCTATAAGTGAATCGCTATAACAAGATACGAGTAAGTACTTATCACGTATCAATTTTAGAATTATAAAGTCAAGTGCTGCATTCATTAATGTAATTGCAGGATTATAAAGTTTGAAAAGTGTTTGAAAGGTGCAACGATAATAAAAAACTTTTATTCCTTTTATTAACCTTTATAATCCTTTTACTAACCTTTATAAATTTATCAATGATTTTCGGTCATTATCTACACATAATATGTATGTATTTTTTTCACTCGTTACTCGTTTGTAGTGAAACATCTCTTTCAATTAGGTGTAATTTATTTTTGTAACGACAGAGTCTAGTTGCTACCTGTCCCTGTCCTAATAAAAAATCTCACAATGTGTAGAGATTGAAGTGCTTTTAAAGACAGATACTGTCATTAAATTACTATAAAATAATATTTATTTATTAAAATTTGATTATTCAAATATAATTGTATATAATCATTTACATGTTGTCTGATAGCATTTCGATAATTCGTCTCGATGTAAAAACAAAGAAAAATGTTTCATTGAAGTGTTTTTTCTTAATAGTGTACGAAATGACAGATCTCGATAAATATAATCAGTTATAATTATGATGAAAGTTTATTATTGTATACAAGTAACAATAGATAAAAATTATTTGTTGTATGTATAATGGTACTTGAATGTGCTACAGCACAATATAAACTACATGTAATGATAAACATGATTATAAAGAAATAATAAAGTTTTGAAAAAACAGTGCGTTTTATTTATTTTAAAAATATACACAGTATCAGTGTCTAGTAGCTGACTGTAATGACGTAGGGGTCTCATTGAATAAAAGTAATACAATCTATGTCTCCTTTTTAATTCTCATCTCACTTCACCACTCCATAACTAACACTACTTGTTCCTCCCTGCTGTTTTCAGATCTAGCATTACATTATTCTTAATTACAATAGGGTTCAAAGATAGCTTAACATCAAACACTACAGTGATTTTAATTGCTTATTAATAAATGTGGAAAGCCTGTCAAAGTCTTCTCAAGCTGACTGAAAATAATTGAATAAAACATTATAGATTCATATTACGGAGTTCCAAAACTTTGTTTACAAGCAAAAAATATACCTACATATATAACTTCATTGTTTGAAAGCTGGGCGCAAACAAGGAGTACACGGACCTCTCGGCGCCTTATGAATATCTAATCACACTGAAAAGAGATGAAAGATGGGTTCCCTAATTCATAAAGACTTATTTGCATGCTACATCGGGCGTATTTTGTTAAGGAAAACGTAAATGCCTACGCAGACCATTTCGGCACTCCTTTATAAATGATTTTTTTTGTTATTTCAGCAAGAAAATGTTGAGTAAACTCGGTGCTCAAATAATAACAAAATAGAACTCAGATGAGGGTATAACTTGCTTTTTGATTAAAGTACTTACGAAATCTTGTTATGAACTAGATTAAATCCATGTCTAAAACACACATGTTATTTTTGCAAACCAATTTAAAATATAATATTTCTCTCTTGTTTTTGAAATGGGTTTGCTGACAGAAATTGCTCTTTAAAGCGATGCTCGTAATTTTAATGTCCCGGGTAATTTACCATTTTTTTTTTCTTATGAATAAAACTAAAACTTTTATAACAAATGGTGATAATTTAACTGCTGTCATGTTGTGTTTGAAGGTATCTCATATTTTTCATAGTACACAAAAACTATTTGCTTAGTGAAGAAACTATCTATGTATGCATATAATAAATCTGTAACTAATCGCTGTCAATCCATAAAATATAATATTATAAATCCTCTGATTTTTAGAGACTTTTATTAATGTAAGAATTATTTTTAGAATTTCTGTTTTACAACTTCTCTGTGACTTTGGATTTCAATCAAAAATAGGTAACGGCTACCCACAAGATCGAATCTGTTTACTAACGAACTAAGTCACACGTTTTAATTCAAATTACAACCATGTTACCTAGCAATAAAGTCACAAATCTTTAAACATTATCTTAAACTTAGATAATCCGACATCTAGTTGGTATTGTTCCCCGAAGTTTGACATGCTATGGATACAACTCATTAATGGCACACTATAATAGTGAGCACTGGTCTCTCTCCTCATTATTGAGGTGAGTTAAATGCACTTTTCAAATTGTGGTTAGTGTCACATTTCGTTTACTATAAATTGTGTTTAGATCAATTAGTTAATTAATGGAAAGCTTTGTCAGTTTAAATAATCACGTCTAATAATTATAATTTTTGAAAAGACAAACAGTAGTTTTCATTCCAGAAATCATTTCTTAAGGATGCAGAGCAGACGGAAGTTTATTTATATAGATAACTAATTATTTTTTGTGTAATGGTGCGTACAGACTATATAACAAAACATGTCATAAAACATAGTTAAATAACATTTTTTTAATGTGGACGATATGTGTTACAAAAACAAGTTATATAACATGTTACATAATCTGTACGCACCCTTAGAGATATAAAGGTCATCATAATCACATACCTGGATTACCACCTGGTCACATACCTGGACTGAAACACTTTATTCCCGACAATCCTCCTTATTTTTTCCATCTCGCTTCCCTTGGGATAATTGTGGCAGTATTTTGACTTTTTGCGATACCCAATTATTTAAATTTAAAATGATTTAAAATTAACATTAAAAATATTTTTTTTATTTTATTTTAGGAATAATTTTTAGAACTTTATTTTTTTTATAAGGTTTTAAGTTAAATTAAACTAATAGTCTTCAAATTTATTTATAAAGAATCCATTATAAAGAAACGAAGTTCGAGATAAAACTGGAACCAATAATAAAATAGAATTAGAAAGCTTATTATGAAAAAGCGCGACGAAGTACTTAGTCCCTTAATTAAGAGAAGAGACCGCCTCATACTGAGGCTGGTAATGAGCACTAGTTAAAGTAATATTAATTGTTTTACTCAAAGTAAGTCAATTTTCGTACAAATCTTTGAGAAGCGGCTGTTAATTAACTGATAAGGTAAGGTAATTTAAGTAATTTAACAATCTTAATTAATATTTATACACAAAATACAGATCTTTTTGAGGCGGTTATTACAAACCTTAATAAACGATAACTTAAAGTAATTTCCATACTTATTAGTGAATTCTGCTACAGATATTAAAACGGAAATAATTTCTACGTTGTCAAACAATGTTGTAAGTATGAGAAATCACATTATTTATACTATATTATAGGTACATTTAGGTTTATATAATGAATGTTAGTGTTTTTGACTCTTTTTCTGAAATTCATTTGGCCAATGTCTGTTTTTCTGGGCATCTGTACGCAAGAATCTCATAAAGGACTTCACATATTTGGATGCGGTTTAACCAATGTATTGTGGTAAGTTTTCATTTATTATGATAGATTTATGTCAATAAATTTAAACATCAAAATATACTTTAGTTTAATGTAAAAGAAGGGAAATAATACGACTGTTTTTACTTTAGGATTTTATAATTTTTTGCTCCATGACAATACATCGAATAGAATACCAAATCAAATTCGTCAACGTCACATCTTTCTTTTTCAAATAACATCAGTTCATGCAAAAAGTATCGTCAATGGCTACAGATAAGGCTAAGGTTATGGCTTTGGCTTATATTGACACCTTCCGCTCCACCGTCTGGCTGTGACGGCTGCCTGGCTGTGGCTGGAGGGAATCATCAATATGGCGGGCGGTGGCTTTGGCTTGACTTTGCTTTAACTAAGGCTAAGGCTACGTGATGCGTTGGCAGGCGGCTCCTTTAGGCACAATTTAGCTGGCGCTGCATCAGCTTACGTCACGTCCGTTACAATCGGCCATCCTGCAACAATTGCGTCCCGCAATTGGAACGCACACAAAGGGTTATTAATTTAACAAAATCAGCAACAACTTGTACTTGTACTGGCACAGCATGATGACAGCGACATGAAATGGCATACATCACCTTTTATGCTGAGATATACTCCTTCACGTAATGACCATTTTTATAAAACTGATAAGCATTCACTGATTTCTCTTTACATTTTGACAAGGCTCTTTTCTTCAGTCAGACTGATTATGGATTCTTATTGAGGGCTTTCCCAAATTTTATCTGACTGATTTGACAGTTTTTCCTTTTCAAGTAAATATGGCATTGCATCTTGAAAACTATTTTCCATATCGTAGTAAGTATACTTATCAGTTCGTCATTGGCATAAAATTTAACTCTGTTCAGCTGTTCCACGAGATCCATTTTCAACATTTCTCTACTAGCGGCAATACGCACTTGGAATTGAACATCACCTGTAACAACAAAATACAAACGCGAGTACCTATCTCTCCACGATCGATCCTTCCAGACCTAATATGAGACATTTCCAAAAAGAAATCCTGTCTCTGCCCAACTTTATCAATGTTTGTTTCCAAAACATCAACGGCTTTCTCAAACTGTCATCTCCGTCCGGCCCGATTTATATTTAGTTTCAAACTATCAAAATCTCCTCAACGAACTTTCAAATTTTGAATTCAATAAAATTTTAGTCTCGAAGCCATGTAATGTACCTACTGATATTATTTCTCCCGTTAATAATTTATTCTGTCTTAACCACATCCCTTAGTTATGTAGACGAAATGCAATCGAGTTTAATCTATTACCAAATCTCATTTATAGGTTCTCGTAATATCTTTTCTGGCTAAACATTAAAGTAAAAACAATACAGAGGTCACCTAATGTCCAGAAGCGCTGATCCACATTCAAATCATTACAAGTCCACGTCCAAGTCTCCCCTTCTTTAATACTTTTATCGCTCTCGATTTCGACCATTGCTTTTTATTCTCTCCAGTCTTAAGACGTAGGTATTATGTTTTTTAACATTATTATCCACTTCTGAATGTAAAAGAAGGGAAATAATACGACTGTTTTTACTTTAGGATTTTATAATTTTTTGCTCCATGACAATACATCGAATAGAATACCAAATCAAATTCGTCAACGTCACATCTTTCTTTTTCAAATAACATCAGTTCATGCAAAAAGTATCGTCAATGGCTACAGATAAGGCTAAGGTTATGGCTTTGGCTTATATTGACACCTTCCGCTCCACCGTCTGGCTGTGACGGCTGCCTGGCTGTGGCTGGAGGGAATCATCAATATGGCGGGCGGTGGCTTTGGCTTGACTTTGCTTTAACTAAGGCTAAGGCTACGTGATGCGTTGGCAGGCGGCTCCTTTAGGCACAATTTAGCTGGCGCTGCATCAGCTTACGTCACGTCCGTTACATTAATGAATTACAAAATTATTCGACTTATGTAAAGTTAGTATATTACCCGAAGCGAAGGTTACTGGTGTAAAATAAGAACACAAACAAAACCAGAATAATGTAACAGTCACATTATACCGCGTCACAGAGAAGCAAATGTCTTATCTAAATTTATGAATAGAGGGGTGAATAATGTATTTTTATGTAATATTCGTTTGGTGTAATGGTTTTGAATATATGTGATACATGTTGCATACAAAACAGTTCGAAGGGTTGTTGACCATTGACAAAAATACACCCCTTAAAATAGGGTGTATTTTTTGGGTGTGGCGATCAAATTGGAATGATTGTCAAAGCGTTTTCGTAATAAAATGTTGGTAAAACATTTCCGGTTTTTGACGATTTGAGACTGTTATCAGACAAATTTTAAAGCTAGTATACTGTTGAAGTGCCTAGATACAAAGTACCTAAACAATCAATGGTTCGTTTTATAATAAAGTGCTACATGTAGTATTGAATAGGTACTGAACAAGAAAAAATCATAATGTAACAAAGTTAAAATTGAGTTTTGCTGATTGATTAATACAGTATTAGTTGATTTATTGTTTTGCTTTACGTTATAATTTTGTAATGAATGTACGTATTTAAGTTATTTCAGTTAGAAACCCTATCATACCTTAATATAAAATTGCAAAAAGTCACGTACCTACCTACCTACATATGTATGTAATTTAGCGGTTTATCAATTAAATAGTGGCACTCCTTATAATGAAGTATATTGATATTGGGGCTGTCGAATGATGGAATAGTTAGAAATATATTAGTTATATGGTTTTAGATTAGTTTAAATAAAAAAAACTCGTATGCCCCGTAGAAACGATTCACAATTCTATCATTATATTCATTTTCTAACCTACCAGTGAAAAGTTCACCAGCACCAGTGGGAAGAAAAAATAAAGAGTGTCATAAATAATTCAAATTGCCATCACTATTGCTTCCCAGTAAAGCCTTCTAGAAATATTTTTAACGAAAGGGTTGGGCTTGGAGCGGCCTCAAAGGTACACAAAAGAGTATAACCTATTTCCACGCAGACGCTTTTCATCGCGCAAGAAAGGAATAAATTCCATAGTGTGTCATAATAACTGACATAGATAGGCCACGTGTTGAATAAACAATAAATAAAAAAAATCTATACATATAATAAAACTGTAACTGATCGCTGTTTGTGCAAATATAGAGAGGAGACGTTGTATGTAGATTTTCCTAAGAAAGAATGCGTGACACTTTACGGGGCGAGGGGGCGTTAGATCCCGCCCACTTCTTTATTTTCCATCTAACGGTCAATAGTAAAACTACTCGCTTCGTTCTATATCGATTTTACTATGTAGTTTAACTATCTCACACTAGATGTCAATAAATGTAGGATATAACAGGGACGTACTCAGAATCAGCACTTCATCCTTTTCTTTGAAAATGTGAACGTCCATAACGCTGTGCACAGGACGGGCGCCGACGGTAGACTGACTTTAGGCCACGCCTTCTGTGATGACGTCAGGATCTAGTTGAGTCACAGTGTACAGTTGCTTAGGCCGTCTCCTCTCTATATTTGCTTCATGGGCTGAACGGATTTTTATGGGACTTTCACTGGAAGATATAGGAGGCTGTGGGTACTATTGACAACACACAAAGACAAGGAGACACGGACAGACAAAGACCATTTTTAACTCACAAATCGAAATTCCACCTCGCTGGGATTCGAATCCTAAACCCTTTGAATGACAGTCTGGCATAGCAAACATTACGATCTGCAGGTAAAGTCAAAGTCAAAGTCAAACTGTTTATTTCATCTAGGAATTTACAAATTCACTTATGAACGTCAATTTTTTGATTCTACCACCGTTTTGGAAAAGTGCTTGAGGAGAAAAAAACGGCGAAAAAAAACTCCTCCGCATCTTTTAAAATAAAAATTACAATATTACTTAATTGATACAGGTAAGCACTAACCTAGCGGAGCTGGTTGCAGAGCTGGTAATTTCCATGCCTTTTTGTCATCTAAATATTCCTGTATACTATAGTAGCTCTTGTCTACGAGTTGTGCTTTTACATGCTTCTTAAACAACTCTGAAGGCAGGTCACGGATTGCCTTAGGGACTTTATTATAGAACTGTACACCAAGCCCCATAAAAGAACGCTGCACTTTACCTAGCCGATATGAAAGCGTCGCCAAATCATGCATCTTTCTTGTTAAGCGATTATGATAGTCGCTGTTTTTTTTATATGCATTTATGTTGTTTCTTACAAAAACTATATTACTATATATGTACTGTGAGGCTACTGTAAGTATACCTAATTCTTTGAATTTATCACGGCACGATTCCCGATACCGTAGTTTATGAATAGCTCTAATGGCCCTCTTCTGCAATACAAAGATTTGTTGTATATCGCTTGCTGTATTATCTGTATTATCGGTATCCATATACTCTTTAGACTCTTACTAATAATTTTTAAATGGACTACCCTAATAGGACTCATCTGTAACACTGCTCCAGTCCCCTTAATTACTGGCAAACTATAGTTGTGTTAAACACTCGCTGCCCGCGCAGTAATAAAATATGGAAACAGGACACACTCTGTTGCGTTCTCTGTCACACTTACGGGCCTTACATAGAGCATATAATTATGTCCATATGCGCATAGAGTCGCACCACTTAAGTGTCGATATATTTATGTTATGGAAAAAGAAACAAAAAAGTAAAAAATTGTGAAACAAGAAGAAAACTATTAGGTAAAGGTACAATCATTTAATATTCGTCTAATACTATTCTTCATCCTTCTAAGAATCGATACGCAGTTATCGATAAGTGACGCACCGCACGCGCTTATCCCTAGCGCACCGATGTTTCACGGGCAGCGAGTGTTTGATACTAGTATAACCAAAAATATTCTAACATCTTCTGCTAATTGGACTAACTAATCCTAGTTCCCATTTGAGACAAGTTTTGTGTCAGTCGTAGCGGTCATGGGTAGCGGTGTTGGTTCTGTTCTGCATGCTTATTTGCTGCCTTAATTCCATAAAAAAATATACTGAAATTGTACATTTCGATGTATTTGCGGTCAGATTTGGTGATTTAGGATAACGAATATTTATCGTTGTTTACAAACTTATCCAAGGAGTAATATAATCTGTTCGGTTAAAAGTTTTGTGAAGGGTACGTTTCTCGGAAAAGTTCGAATCGATTTCTTCAGAAACTTTTGTATTTGAGGAATTTTCGTTTCTTTGGTTGTTAGCGATACTTAATTACTTAACTTTATGTTTACGGTTTACTGATTGATAGGTTTTATATTTCAATAGTTCAGAAGAATATAAATTCATAATATTATTGTTGTTTAGTATTCGTTGTTTGTCGAATGTTTACTTGATCAGTTTCCTTATTGGATTGGCTGATTGAAATATTTCGCTTAATTAATTACAGAATACCTACAGATAAGAGAAAAATGGGCTGCCGCGGGATGTGCGAGTATGAGTGCCCTTAAACTATACTGCCAAACTGAGGTTGGTTTACAACGCAAACTTTTTTTATTTATTGCAATATTAAGATCTACGTTATCACTCAATTTGCCGCTTTCCCACCCTATGCCGCCTGTGTGCCGTACACACCTTGCAGCCTTAAGCCTGTATTTTTTTTATTTCCACTTCCTTATTGTTTATTCTTCATTGGCAGTTTTGATGCCTTAAGTGCAGTGCAGCCGATATCCTTTGGGAAAGGGAGATCTCCCACCAGGCGAGACGACATGCCTGGGGGGCGGCCGAGGCCCCGAGTGAATGTAATCGAGGTGTGGTATAAGTATATGCGGGCGATGTATAAATCTTCGATAGCGCATTTCAGGCTTCGGTGACGTCACCATGTGACGTGTGTGCGGTGTCGCCACAATCCAAAGACGATAAAAAGCCGTACATCTGAAAAAGTTCAGTCTATAAAAGCAGTCTTGAAGTCGGTTAAAAATTACTCGCGTGCTTGAACGTCGTAGAATTATTTCACGTGGGCTAATTTACCAAAGTGAATTAGTTATACTAATCACTAGATTAAATTCACTCACACATTATTTAGACATAGTTTACGCTTGTCTGACTGTCCACCAATCACTTTAGATTTTATCAATCTATGGAACAAAAACATGTTTATAACCATTATAGTAATACAAAGTTAACTAACGTAATAGCGAAAGTATGCTCTGAATAGTTAAATACGGATTACACATCCCAAAAAACTATACCTCTAGAAAACGTTTCAGTAGGTAAAAATCTAAAACTTTCCACGTACAGGGAGGGTATTAAAAGTTGCCCATCCCCACAATTTAATACCAGGTAACCCAAGGCACCTTTTACAACACAAAAAGATAATTGAATAACATTTCTGAACATTCTTGTTTCCTCCATTGGTGTTATAAAAATACTCTTTTAATTTAATAGGTACGTAAGCAGTAAGTTCCTGCGCCGTAATGACTGGCGTCGACTTCGCACGAAGCTATTACTACGCACGAGCGCCGTTTCACTAAATTGCCTCGTGACTTGCCGGACGAGTTAAGCTATTTACACAATGGGAGTGGGAACAAAGGATTAAATTATACTAGTGTCAGGGAAACCTAAGAAAAATATACTGTTATTAGTGGACGCCCTCGATCCGCTTCGGGATTAGTTTCCTTACGTTTTAGCCTGACCAGGTTTACAGAAAACAATGACAACTGAAATGCATTAAGGGCGTTAAAGTCTTCTTTTTAACCGACTTCAAAAAAGAAGGAGGTTCTCAATTCGACCGTAAATATGCTTTTTTATGTGTGTTCAGCGAGTTTTTCGTCGTTTATGGGCCGATTTTGATAATTCTTTTTTTGTTGTAAAGTAGATATGCGCAGTGGGGTCCGCTCATAAGGACACTAGGATCTGATGATGGCGTCTCAGAGAAATCGAGGGGAACTTTCGAAAATTGTATGGACGACTAGTGTGTTTGTTCATGTTATCATAAGTACGTTAAAACGCTACCATTTCATGAAGGTCTGGACTCGATCTGATGAAGCCGAAAGACAGTCGAGGGAACTCCTCAACGATTTACTGCAGTTATCTAGTGTTTGGGCTTGATTAATTTGTAGTGACGAGAACTTTACACTTACATGAGTTAAATTGAGCGCCATCTGGCGAGTAGTTTTTGAGTTATCTCTGCTTATCAAGGTTGAAGTCGGTTATTTTTTTGTAAAAAGCAATAATTATTCATAGTAACATTAGTTACAGTAACGCTCACATCATTATGACCACTAAGTCGGAAGTGTTAAAAACTCCAAATCCCTCAGTCTTTTTCTCTTTCAACTACTTTAGTGAAATAATTTTATTAATTACAGTAATAGTACATTGAAAAAACCAGACTTATTTCAAGACTGTGAATAGTTTTTGGCATTTAAACACAAAATAATATTTCAAAGCAACAAAATAAACCACGCATACACAACGACTCACTGAAAAACAATTTACGAGTCACGTTAAGAAAGGTAAGTGTTGCCAGATATCAGTTTTATTAACTTGCCGCAATGTCAGGCTATACAACTATTAAATAGATTCCCGTTTTTGACACATTTTTCATTAATGCTCCTCGCTTATTGATCCTAGCTTGACTTTTTAATAGTAGTGTATAGATTTCCTCAATTTATCGATTATTCAAAATAAAAGGATTTTTTCAATTCGAACCATTACTTTCTGAGATAAGCCCGTTCACACAAACAACCTGTTCGGCTTCATTATATTATTATGTAGTAACTACTTATTATAGACACATCATATTATAAATAAATTATAAACGAGGTTTGCCAACAAAAAACATCTGCATATTACTATATCATTACACTAATTTTATTGTCATCAGATTAACGAGAACACGGACTGAAATTATCGAAAGTACCTACTTCTAACCTTGGATGTGCTTCAAAAGTTATATGATTGACCGCGTGAGGACTCTTTATTACCTCCCCGAGTTTTCAAGGGCTCACGAACCTTGAATCCCTCGTCAGTCCCGGGTGTTGTCACAAGAAATCAATTCGGTAAATCTTCGGTCAGCATACAACCCCTGATACATGTGCTTACCTTTCTACCAATCCACGCTAAAGCACAGCGACCGCTTATAGTGTACGGCTAAACCCGAATAAGAACGAAAGGTAAATAATTGCAGATAAACTAGTATATTTAGTAGCTAACTTCTATAATACAAGAATAAAAAAAAAAGCTACAACCCACTAATGGCCCACTACTGAGCACGGGTCTCTCCTCATTACTGAAGAGGCCTAGAGCATACTCCACCACGCTGCTCCAATGCGGGTTGGTGGAGGGGTTAGTAGCCAACCCAGTGTCGAAAGTTAATACAAGAATATTTTCTTAATAAATTATAGTTAATTTTATTTCATCTCATTACAGCAAGTAGTACCTAGAGATTTGATGAAAATATTGAGGTTGCAATTTTCACTTAACAATTTCTTTTTTGACCCGCTTTTCTAATGTGAATCAGCCAGAAATTGCCTGAAAAACGAGTAATTTTCTGGTAAGAAGTCATCAGCGTGGCGATGCGATATCGACATCGTTTAAGACAACAGAAGGAAAAAAGAATGAAACTTCTGGTCGGGACCTATATGCGTAATACCTATTATAAATAAGTACCTATTAAATTTATGCGTGCAATGAATTTATAAATATACATAGATATTGCCTTTTAAATAGTAATGAATATATAGGTAGGTGAGTACATACTTTACCAACCTTTAAAAATTTCATATTATTCCGTTACACTATACTTACTTAGGTACCTACTTAGATGAAATATCTTTCATGAAATGTTGCGAGATAAGACAATGAGTTCAGTGAACTGCGCTAATTGATTATTGAAACTAAATTTAACAACGTCAGCTGAACTCTATTCTGTTACATTAATATTTAATCACATTTTATGAATCATAATTATTCAACACCAGTAATTTTTCCTTACATTGCTTCTGAAAACCTGTGCCTTATTTTTCTACTCACGAAAATTATATTTTAAATGATAATGTTTTTATTTTGTGATCTGTTTGAAATAAAACAAACACTTCATCGTCTTCCTCCTGACATGATCTGATCACCTTCGCACTTTCAAACAAAAAACTCAAAGCATTATCAATACGTTGATGAACGAGAAGGAAGTAGACATGAATTATGATACTTAATTTAATTGAATTAAGTAGAATAGATTGTTTAAGCTTCAGCATACGAGCTAGTAAAACTCGAGCTTTTGGCTGTACGAGCTTTACTACAACGCATTGCGTATGGATCGCTTTTGTTGCCGTAGTTTTTATTTTTTCTGACCCATATTGGATCTGTTCCTGAGGTCAGTTGATCAGTTTATTTATATTCGTAGAACAAAAGGCAAGAATATTGTGTTTACGAAATACTCTCTAATTATATTCATGCAAAAATATAGATCATTATATAGATAGAAAAAATTGAACTAAATGGCTTCAAAACATTGATAACCCACTATTGATCCACGGCTCTAACTAAGAGGTTACAAAGCATATTGCACCACTGTAGTTACTTTGGGTGAAGGGGTGAGTGGCCCACTCAACAGGTACGCGTGAATTTCACATCCTGGTTTTTATTTGAATTAAGCGAAGAAATTATTCTTAGCAGTCCTGGTAATTAACCATAAGAAAGGGCCGTGTTCCATCTTTACCACGTTAGAAACGCCTTTTATATTTTGTAAACTTTGATGGTGTGACACTTATAACAAGACGTTCTTGAAGAATGTCACCACACTTAAAAAGTATTCCATAAGCTGTATTAGGTATATACTAGTTGTTACCATACAACTGTTATGAGGTTATGACTAACCGCACCCGCGTTTTATTACTCGGTCATACGTTTATGTAGTCATAACGTAAAGTCACAATGCTCGAAAGTGTGTAATGGCATGATAAGTTACACTGTGGCCATCTTAACCAACCTCAAGTATTTGAACATTGAGGGTATTATTTATAATGCAATTATACTTATTGATACTTACTCAGTTTTCCCATGTTGTTGATCTTCAGTCTTCAGCAGCTTGGTGGAGTGCTAATTAGTTCCTTTATATGTTTTGAAAACTCTGACCACTGCCTGGTACGGACAAGGCTCTGGTATGATCTGGTGGCTCATCTGCTGTCACTATAGATTTATCGATATTGGTACGAAAAATTAATTGATCAAATTTCTTAAGAGTGTTTTTTTCTGGAAATTCCGAAAGAAGGAAACATTGAAGCTTAAGGGTCACGAATAGAGGTGGTCTTTCACGATTTCGTCTGTTAATTGGAGTGTTTTTAAATTGTCCATAAAATCATTTTAGTCTTTATGCCCATTCAAACAATTATTTTTTCTGCGGGTTATATCGTCCAAAGTAATTATTTTATTCAGTTAAGAATCGAAAGGGTAGTGTCATTGAGTGTAAAATGGACAGTGTCAAAGGTACTATTATCATGGAACCCTCTTTTCTATGTAAGGCTCCGAAGTATTATGTATGTACATTCGTCATATAATTGAACGGAATAGGGGAGACGAGACAATTATAATTTAGTGTGACTAAATTATAATAATTGAGAAAGACAGTGCAAATGCTGACAATCAGAAAACAAAAACTCAATTCAAAGAGAACGCCAGTAAAACATTCTCATTTAAGCGTTTATTTTTTGGTGGTACCTTCATCATATGTGACAAACTTTCAACCTCTGTTACCTGAAATGAAAATGGAAAAAGTCTCGTACAAAATTTAACTTGTAAATTAATAAATTAGTCTCACAAAATAATTCAACTAAGTGTAGTGAGTTTAAAACAATTTAATGTCAGCCTCGCTGACAGAATTCTAACGGGCTAGAACAAAAGAGGGTACATAATTAAAATAGCGTGAAATGGCATTGTCACGGGGACAGTTAGCAGTAATTAGTTAAAGCAGAGTTCCGTTTAAGCATTTATTGTGGTTTGAGTGGCATTGGACGAATCGTTACACGGCTCGCGTTTCACGTAATGTGTTTTGATCACGATAAAAGGGTGGTAGAAATTATTATTGTAAGTCTTTATTTACTTACTCGATATCCCATGTACCTATATCTACCGGGCGTCCCACGGCTATGCCACATGAATGGAAAGTACCTTAAATATTAAAGATAGGATATTTTACTGAAAGAAGACATCGTTTTATTTTTAATAATAAGTAGAACTGCATTCACAGATTTTTTAAAAATCGCCTACCTCAACCGGGAATCGAACCCGCCAAATGTGATAGAAAAATTACATGTATGCTTCCAACAATTAACATTATCATTTCAAAGACCTACCCACTTCAGATACGAGATTTCCGTGGTATAAGTACATGATAATAATAAAGCGATACATGAAGTGTAGTAGGTACTTGTATGCATTTCTTCATGAGCTCACAATTACCATGAAACTGAAAGGCGATTTTTAAAAAATCTATTATAATGGAGGAATTTTATGCCTCTACTAAAACAAGTGTGAGGAGCAAGATCAGCAGGAGGTGGTGATAAGAGATCTGCAGAAGCGAGGTAATTAGGCCGAAACTGAAAGCTCTTTCCATTAAAAGGAAGATTTCAAATAATAGGTACATATAATGACATTATGTTTCAGAAAAAAATTATGTGGATGTCCGAGCAAGAGAAACATTGTGGTAGAAGGGTTTCGTACTCCGGTTCGAATGACGTTAGATCGACGGTCGATACCAATATGGATTAACCGTGTATATAATCAAAGGGATTAATGATGTTATGAGGAATCAAGACGAATATTAATAACAGCACTATATAAGATTGATATAATAAATAAAATAAATATATAATTGTAATTGCATAAGTTGATAAAAAATGCTATGCAATAGCTTTACCGCGGCAGTCTCCGAGTGCCACACGTCTTTTTTTTAACCCGTGATATATGGCAATCCCTGTTAGAAGTCAGTATAGGTACTTAGTTGATTTAGATTCAGAATGCATTAAGCCCATATACGCTAATCGGTTGCAGAGTCGAAATGGAATAAATTATACCCGTGCTTGATGACAAAGAAAAAGCTTTTAATGGTAAGAATATAATTATTATGAAGGACGTGTCTTTACTATAAGGCCCTTTGTACACAAGGCTACGCAAATCTGCGATACTCAACGATTTTAGTCTTCAAGTGACTACCGCCATACAAATCCATTGAGGTTCATACACACGTCGCGTCGCCGACATTTGTCAAATGTCTGGCGGTAGTTGCTTGAAAACTAAAATCGTTGAGTATCCGAAGATATGCGTAGCCTTGTGTACGAAGGGCCTTAGACATATCTACCTTTTGTTACTTTATGCGAATTATCTTAAATACTGATGTTATCTTTTATAATCTGTTTCTAGTTATACCGTCTGACATATTGGTAAAAAGATCAACTCCGAAACTCATCAATATTCATCATCACATATTCATTTAGTAAAAAATAAGTGTAGCGCAATTGTGTAATATTTATACCTAATAAAGAGAGACTTTTATTAACAATTGGGATAAACGACGATAAATTGTATTATTTCTACCTAAGAACTGACAATAATATATATATTAGAAAATAAAAGAAGGATAAGCGGATTAGAATTTTAATACTTATTAATTTATAAACAAGACGAAAGACTGAGTGACAAACTAATTATCCCCTAGTTAACCTGCTTAAAGCCTCAATATTTACACAATGTTGATATTGACATTTGATGGAGATCTTTGAATAAAAAAATAGAGTAAGTGGACATATATTCTTTTCAACGCATTTAAGTAATACAATATATTTATCGTTATATAAATTATGTAGACACACTTTATAGGTATAGAGTAGATATAAGTGCTTATTATATTTGTGTACGAGCCCTCTCTTCGCTTTGGGAAACCTGTTTCTTGACACCCACGCTGAGAATATTGTCGGGTGTAATTTTAAACTGATATAACTTTTTTGATAATTATCTGGACTGTGGCGACACCGCACACACGTCACACGGTGACGTCACCGAAGCCTGAATCGCGCTATCGAAGATTTGTCGATCGCCGGCATATATACCACGCCTCGAGTACATTCACTCGGGGCCTCGGCCGCCCCCCAGGCATGTCGTCTGGCGGGAGATCTCCCTTTGCCAAAGGACGAAATAAAACAAATTTTGAAATTAAACTTAATTCAATGAACTCGCAATCAAATCGTTTGATCTGCTTCTGAGATTAACCGATACAAAACCACAGACAAACAAGCAAACCGACAAACTGAAAAAAAAACTAAATCTTTTGAGTTCCTTTGTGATAACAGTCTCCAATAATGGTGATTTTTTTCATATAAACTACTGGTTAACGCAGAAAAAAAAGCACTAAACGCAAAATATTGAAATACAACACTTTACATTTATAAATAAAAATATTATCGATAATAGCTATTTTCCGTCCCTGTTTTATGTTTGAATAAGCTCTCTAGCCAGCAAATACGAAGTTGAAACCACTGGCAATATATCACACGCAGGTTTGTGGTTATCTACAAGAACATGTTCCTAACTTTTCACTCATGACGTTATCTTTGTTTTTTCCTGTTCGCGACGAGTGCGGACAAGGTGCCCGACTACTCGCGACCAGCGGCTCTATCATTGAATCGAGAGCGCTTATTAAATGAATTTATTTCGATATTGCTACTTTTTGAACCGTCATAGTGGCGAGTGCTCGTTTCTAGAGATTTAGATTGATAAAAGTAGGTAGATTTTGATTTTTTTTTAATTATTCGTCCAGCGGCGAGCGCTTATTCGAGTAATTTCATTGGATACAACTAATTTTTAAATCGCTCACCAGCGCTGGTCGCTGAGATGATTTCAAGTGATTTTCGTTTGTACGACGATTACGAACGATTCAAGAATAGAACCCCTGTATTTGTTAAGCTGACTTAGCTAAACGACGCAACAAAATTGAGTCGTGGAACATAGAAGCACTTTTAAAGAAGTTTATATTTTTCACGGTTTAGACAGTAGGTACTTGTAAACACCTATTTTTTATTTCGATGTTATTAACTCAATTTGATATCTGCGATAAATTGGCTAGACGTATTTATTCCATTTTCATTTAAAAAGAAACAGAATTTTACTCCGCTAAGAAATAAAAAAGGACATTTTACCCCGATAAGAAAAAACAATTTTATATTGTGTTCAGTGACTTTTGCGTCTTTTATGAGCTGATTTGATAATTATTTTTTTGTTGGAAAGAAGATATTCCAAGGTTGGTCCCATGATAATGACACGTATCTGATGAATGCGTCTCAGAGAAATCGTGAAGAACTTCCTAAAATTGTAAGGGCGACTAGTGCGTTTGTATTGCGCTACAATTTCATGAAGGTCTGAGGCCGATCTGATAAAGCTCGATTGAGGGAACTCCTCAAGGATTTACACATCACTCATCTTGTGTTTGGGCTTGATTAATATTTGTACCATCGCGCTAAACGCTAGACACTAACTTACTCACGCTACCATACCACAGATTCCGTGCATCGCGAATGGCAAAGACAAGATCCAAGGACAAACATTTATATCCGTTACGCAAACATCTTTATCGGTTATTTACCTACGTAGTGGTGATAGCCTAGTGGTTAAAAATTCGGCTGCCTATTCGGAGGGTCCGGGATCAATTCCCAGGGCACGCATCTCTGACTTTTCGGAGTTATGTGCGTTTTTAAATTAAATATCACTTGCTACAAAGGATGAAGGAAAACATCGTGATCAAACCTGCATACCGAAGAGTTCGCAAAACTCAATGGTATGTGTAGTCCGCCAAACGCCAATCCGCACTTGGCCACTTGGGACTATTGGCTATTCTGAGACCTGTGCTCGATAGTGGGCCATGATGGGTTGAGATGAAACATCTCCGGAAATCAAACTTACAGCCAACTAGGCTACCAACACAATAGGCATACTACAATAGGTATAATATCCCGTAGCGCACCTTAATTAAACTGCATTCTAGTAATGCTTGTTTACCGAGGGCCCTGCAAACTGCCGTACGACCGAGAAACGTGACGTGAATGGGGCCACCGCCATTTAGGTGAGCTACTAAAAATGTTTTAGGTTATCACTGTTGCATAACCATTAGCTTTTTGGTGTGGTAGATTTTTTTATGTCAATGATTTTAAGGCATGAGGTGAGAGGTTCGTCACTCATAGATAATATTCTTTACGTTACTCCTAGATATTAGTGGATTTTTATGGACCATGCCACTAGTTCAACGGTTGTACTACTCAGCTGAACTAGTGAGAATCACCCATATTTACCTTGCGTGGTTTCGGTCCATTAACAGTTATATTTCATTGAGGTGTGTAAAAATACACACTGTAAAATTGTACATTAATAAGTATAAAATAAAAAGCATTCAAATTGATTTATCAGCCGTTACTTTGCGGAATTCCATCATTCAGATTAAACATTAATCTACTTTGCTCGCGGATTGTTGAAAAGTAGATTAATCTTTAATGTGTTAAATCGCATTACAATTAAAATATATCTACATATTATAACATTTTAAATAATCACTGCAGAAAAATAAAACCAATAAATTATTCAAAAAAATAAGTGAATGCTTAATGTCGCTCGCTATAACGGCGAGGGAAAAATCGTGAGGAAACCTGCATGCCGGAGAGTTAGCAAAACTCAAAAGTGTGTGAAGTCTGCTAATCCGCACTTGGCTAGCATAATGGCCTTAACCTTATTCTTAGAAAAGATCCATGCTCAATAGTGGATCATGTTGGGATAAGAAGATGATGATAATGTGACAACCCTGGCGTATGTAGTTCACTAAACCGGAAGCAATAAACAATAAGGGCCATAAACATGTCAAGCGAACAATAGAACAATAGGGCGCGGCCGTCTCAAAAGTACGCGCACGACGCTTCGACCTTACGGCAATAGTCTTAAGGTTGAAAGTCGATTGCAAGGAATATACTAGAAGGTTATTCCAAAAATTGCAGGAATATTCTAGATTGGCGTGAATAGTAGGCGAGTGGTATAAAAGGGGCACTTGGTCGAGTGGGTGGCATTCTAGTTTTGGAAGCGAAACCAGGAAGAACCAGCGATACCTACGAGCGATACTATCGAGAAGTGAAGTGATTTCTACGGGCGAAACAGTGATCGACGAGTGTGTTTACGAGTACCTACGTGCATAGTGTTTTGGTGTGTACTGTGTACATAGTGTAATTGTGTATCTACGATTACAATAAAGTCTTTGTGGTACAATTTGGCATTTTCTCGAACCCAGTGCTCCTGACACGTAACAATAATAATGAGCTCCACCGAGTATGGGTTAAAGAAGTAAGTGGCGCACTCTGATAGACTGGCCTAAAAACCACCGGCCAAAGTGGACATCTTTGTCCAGCAGTGGACATATATAAAGGTTGATGGATTGATAGGCTGAGCACGAGTCTCTCATTATCACTGATGAAGCCTAGAGCACACTCCATTATGTTGGTCTGGTCGATTGGTAGAAAGACATAAATATTCTTGCATAAAATTTGCTAAACTTTAATAAAATAATTTTAGTATTCTGGTTTTACTCTTAACTCTCGTATGGATCGTTTCAATACACGTAAGATGTTACAACACTTGAAGTGAAATCCATAACTCGATCATAAAATACTCCACCGCTCAAATCAACTATATCAAAGATGTAGTCGATAAAACATGAATTCCAACCGGCGTATTTCAAATCTCGTCATAAACGTCGGGGGAAAAAATTATACACCCATTTTATATGGATGAATAATGCACCAAATCGTTTTAATCTTTACCAGCTTGTTGTATATCTAAAGATTAACGACAAGCTATAATAAAGTCCGACATAACTATGTCGGTCATTTTTGTATATTTTTACGTAATTTGTATAATAGTGATGTATAACTTAATTACTATCGGATCAAAAGTTGTCATGAACACTAACTATATTATAATTTATATGTCAGGCTTTAAACGTTGTATTACCCCAGTTTAATAATTCATACAGTCATCCAATATCTCCTTGTACTTGGACGTAGTGTATGTCTTCCATAACTTGTATTTATTCCCTCAGCAGCATACAATTTAGTTAGCAATTTTTTACAATAGTCCCGTAATAGGAAGTCGTCCATATGAATTATGGAACACAATTTTTTTGAAATACTGAATAAGTTAAAATATTGACTGTAAGTTTAGTGCTATCAACAATAAATTATTCATTTAAATCGTTTTCCGTTACTCAACTTCGGTCAAACAAGTTGCTTAAAAAGGGGAAGAAAACGAGCCAAACTTGGGAGTAAAAAATCGGCGTGAATGACAACGAGTCTATAGAATCCTCCCCTTATTGTTCCTGTTGTTAGATAAAGGAAAGGGGAAGGTTGTGTCAACAAAAAATATTAATGAGATTTTGTTAAAAGGACACCTTGGTGCGATGGATATTTTACCACGGGGTCTCGTAAAAATTTTGCTCGTTCTTATTAAAATTTGTATTTGCTTATAAGGGACAATTTCCATAGTATTGTAGGTACTGTACTTGATTTGATTCCGATAATATATGTATTGTAAAGTTATAAAGATGGTAAAGATCAGTTGTAAAAATCTCTACGATCATCAAACTTGGCATAGTACG
This sequence comes from Hesperia comma, assembly GCA_905404135.1. Taxonomy (NCBI): domain Eukaryota; kingdom Metazoa; phylum Arthropoda; class Insecta; order Lepidoptera; family Hesperiidae; genus Hesperia; species Hesperia comma. The sequence continues at coordinate 3,852,573 of FR990020.1, read as the reverse complement.
TATTTTTACTTTATTAATTCTATGATTAATTTTCAATTATTCCTATCAATTTAGCTTTCGAATAAAGAGTACCAATTTTAAAACTTACATAATACCTAATTACTTTTTATGTACCTACGTCACATTATTATGTGTAGGTATAATATAATTATGTCTATTGATAATACCCACACCAATGGAAAACGCCCTCTTCGATTATTTATCAGCCGATTTATACCATAAACAAATGTTTGTTCGCAGTCCTATAATATTATACCCTGTTATCAAAGCAAGTAAATTTGAAAATAGCGACCCCGAGATTAACCATTCCCCAGAGGCCACGACGATAACCGAAAAGTAGGGTCAAAGAATACTGTCATTCACCAAGATATGGGACGTCGCTATCGCCGCCCGGAGACACGACGAAATAGAGAAGATATTGGATTACACAGCGAGAGGAAGTAATCTCAGAACAGCACTCAAATACTGCAGTAATGGTCGAGTCGAGGGAAAGGAGTCATCAGATCTCGAATCAAAAATGCAACCATGTAATAAATGGAAACATTCATTTTATTTTTATTTCATATTTTTATTGGTTCTTACATATTATGATTTATTATTATACTATAAAAGATATGCGTAGGAATTTCCACTCTAGATTTAAACGAAGGTGATGACATGACATTATAATAAATAATAATTAATTTCAGAAATTAAAACCACTTTTCAAGTGCTAAATGAATTATAAATGCATGGTAAATAAATTTAGTTACAATTCCGTTACCAAATTGTTCTCATTTTTTAATAATTTGTCTATAAAAAGACATCCTCAACATAATGCCAAGTTTCTCCGCTGTTTTGCTTCCTTTTAAACCGTGAGAAACAAAAGAATAATCAAAGTGTCTCATCCATCAAAAAAAAATCTCACGTTTTCCGTTTCTTTTGATGGAGCTAATTAATCATTAAATCTGGTTCTTAATGAGAAATTGAATGATTCAATTCGTTCGTGATAAAAATTCATCGTAAAGAATGTTTCCATTCGTAAGGACAGTTTTATTAATCACGTTGCGCGTTTTTATTCGCACCATAGTGATGAGTCAAATAAAATCATATCGAGTTTTAATTGTATTTTGTAAGGAATTATTATAATATGTAGATATGCCTACACTAAAATTCAAGTAATGGTCTTCTAACGGACATTAATCTCCTCATCTCTGCGGAAGCCTATGGCTTATTCCACCACTACTTCTTTAAGGATTGACGGAGGAATTAATAGCTAGACTGGTATAAGTTATTTGCAGACATCAAGTACGTAAAATGTATCACTGACTCGTTGCTAACCGTAAATCAACGTAGGTGATACAAAGTCCGGCAATCCAAAACAGAAGCCTCAACCATTGTTCAGCAGAATGAACCATTACCAAGGAAGGTTTACTCGGACAGTATGGGATAAGTAGGGCGGAATCCCTCACACATTACCTATTATGTAAATGTGTATTATATTAATTATCTAAGAGGATCACAAATTATAACGCAGTAAACTCGCCACTCGACGAAAGTTTCCCACCGTCGCTTAAGAGAAATAAATCAATAAGTAGGCCTTTATTAGAAACGCGATAAAAACGGCACGTCGGTGAATACAAAATAAGTTACAAGGGCCCTCGTCATGATGGATTGGATCGAACAATAAATTACAATATTTTTGTTTCCAATTTAGTAATATCTTTAGGTAAGGTAGCAGATAGCAAGGTCTTTGTTGTATAAGATATTGCCATTAATGTCGGCGTTATTCTCAAGCCTAAAGCAAGTAATTGCATAATTTACACATAAAATAATAACAAAAATAATTTTTACGTATAACAGTCATATCGTTGCGACATCACCTGCACGTCCCACGATGACGTCACCGAAGCTTGAATCACGCTATAGAAGATTTCTACACTGCTGGCATATATACGAAAGTCATCACGTTGACCGCAGGCACGTCGTCTCACCTGGCTGGAGTTCTCCCTCTGCAAACGCGTATTTGAATTTAATTATCAAATGCTTCTGTGAAGGAAAAGCAATCATGAAGATACTTGCAGACCTTGCAGAATTCTCCGTAAAGTTCTCAAAGGTACGTGGAATCCGCCAATCTGCACTCGGTCAGCATAGAAAACTATAGCCTGTGCCCTTACTTATCAGAGGAGACCCGTGCCCACCAATGGGACAGTGAAGTTACGATGATGATGATAACTCTTATTGACGTATACATATTTATATACGCGAAAGGGCACTTACTCATCAAATACCGAATACTAAATCTCGAATACCGCCTAGCTAATAGGAATGAAATTAGGCAATGGTAAATTATAGTTAGTAGACGTTCGCTAAGAACGGGTTTCATCATAATACACATAAGGTCACATAGGCTTAGAAACTTTGAATGAAAGTGCTTAAATTGCAAAGCATATATTATGAAAATTGGTCTTTGGGAATATAGTTAGTTAGAAATAATGAAGAACCTCTATCAACGTTTTTGAAAAATGTTAAGGAAGTAAAATAGGGGTAAAAATAAAATTTTGCAGAGTGGTAATTTAGAATTAGTAGGCGTCAGACATCAGATATTAACAAACGCACTAATCACTCCTACAATTTTATAAATTTATCTGGCTTGCCATCAACAGATCTTGGTGTCCTTATAATGGAACCACCCTTGGAATAGCTACATCTTAACAAAATTTGAATAATCAAAATCGGCTCAGAAACGACGAAAATCGGTGAATATTACATAAAAAGCATATATACGGTTGAATTGAGAACCTCCTTAATTTTTGAAGTGATATAAAGAGAAATATAAGATGTTGCGCAAAGACAATCCGAATGTACCAATTTTTTGCCAACCAATGTTTACGGTAACCCAATGTCGCGGCACACTTTGCAGGTCACTGCGTAGTTTTTTTTTGAGGTCATTGCATTGTCTAACACTGTTTTATCCTGATTTACTCCCGCGGCGCAGTTTTGTTCCTTTTCCTTACAGCGAGCTACTGCCAGCCTTTTGTACTCAACAGCTGAATATATTTAACGAGCTTCGGTTGAATTGTTGCTAACTTACTACGGCTTTATTGCTTCCTTTTTGACCGGTAACAAGCAAGTGACCTTTACTCGTAGTTGTCCAAAGCCAATTTGTTTTCGATTGTTAAATTATAAATTCAAAAGATCAACAGCGTTAACAAGAAGTAATAAAATTTATTGCAAAGCCGAGTTAAGGGGAAGTGAAAACTTTTAGTGCGGAAGGCAATTTTTTAACGCGACTAGTTTCATGTCACTCTAAACTTTTACCGCAAGGCAGTAAGAATAAGGAAGTGTGCTTGTATTTACGACTTCACATCGTTAAAAGTTTTCTTAGTACTTTCCAAACCCGAAGCTTTTTCGTAGCTTCCGGTTGCTTAGACTTGCTGGTGAAAGCAGCCTTTTATTATGTTCACACACACGTACTAAAAATCATTGTTTTACTTTTAGAAAAAAAAGATAACTATACCATACCAAAGAATATATTTTTATGGAATTAAGGTAGCAAACGAGCAAGCTAGCACCATTTTCCGCTGCTACCCATGACAACAGAACTGTGGCCGACTTAGAACAAGACTCAAAGGGACAGGGATGGTTAGTCCAGTTAGCAGTTACTTTTTTATTCCTCACTAGCTCACACTCATTTAATATATTATTGCCTTATCTTAAAGTCATTAACAAAATAAATCATGAATATTTTTCAAATTTTCAAATCCGTCTTAAAAAAATGTCTACTGCCAATCTACCTAATATTGTCCCAGAAAAGTATTATTCATTTAATTTAAGGTGCTAAATCCGCTAAGATATAATTTTTAATATTGTTAGTAATATTATGCATTCTTATAGAATTTTCATAAATAATACTATTTACATTACCAATATTTACTGAAAAAAACACTTCATCGAAGCAAGGGAGTTAATTTAACGTAGTTATAGAAGTCCACGAGACCGGTGTTCATGTTACCTACTCATGTCTAGCTCAGTGAACTGAAAATTGGCCTGCGATCTAGAGCAGATTTGCTACGTGTTTTTGAAGTATTTCTTTGAGCGCAGAATAAAAGTGAGTGAATTTAATGATTAAATAAAAACGAAGCAAGGTGACGAAAATATTTGGGCTGTATTCGGGGCACAGAGGGTGGAAATTACGAAAATGAAATTTCATACTTGTTATGAAAATATTTTGTTAGCAAATACCATTATTTTATATTTTGAAATCTGTGTTTATTGCTTCGCCCTGTTATATTTATTTAACTAAACATTATTTACAAGTGATTTTTATACTTTTTATAGTTTTTATGAAATCCAATAAATATCGAGTAGGTACAATACTGTTTATACAAATATTTATGCAATGATATACCGGCATGGAAAAAACAAGATTAGTTTATTTTACCTACATTCACAGTATAATAACCAATTGTGAATGTTTGCGACATACGGTGGGTATTCGTTCAAGCGATGGCGTAGTTTGATTCTTAAAAAAGTGTTTGTAAAAACCAACTACGAACTTGATTTCATGAAAAATCAACTTAATTTCATATAGGTACTCATTCATTCACATATAAATTCCCTACTGTGAAATGCTTTTTTTATACCTAATAATTTTTCAAAAATGTTAGAGCCTGCCAATTCCACAATTTTATTACCACATAATATGTATATATGTATAAGAAAATAGAAACTTAAATATAAACAAAGCTATCCAAATTATTATCGAAGGTAAATATAATTATATTTATTGCTAACATAAATAGAGTGAAATATCCGTGACAATTAATGTAATTTGTCTTTTATTACCTTTCCCAGAACAATACCTAAAATACAATTTCTTAATATCACTGTATTATAATTACGTATTTCCAAAATATAATATAAATGGATAAGGGTCAGCTCACACCGAGACGCGACGCGACGCAACGATACTGGAAGAGGCCAGTGATATCGCGCTGCGCCGCGCGTCACCGCGAGGCGCATCTCAATGCCGCGAGGTGCATCGTAAAAGTAGGCAATCTTGCACGCCGCGCGTACCGACGATGCACGGCTGCGTAGCGATGCACCGCGCTACGCCGCGAGGCGTCACGAGACGCAGCGCTGCATGAAGCAACGTATTCTGAAGTGCCACAATGAAATGTGTATCTTTTCGTGTAGAAAATAAAGTTCTATTTGAGCCGCTCTTTGAAAGACTGCGCGCAGCGTCGCGTCGCGTCTCGTCTCGGTGTGATTTGACCCTAAGAGGTTTCAGGTGTTCTAAAAAAACAATACTGGCTAGTGAGCAGGCCATCTTCGAGAATAGACAAATAAATGATTAATTAAAGGACGATTCTTTGATGTCGTAAATATTGTTATTGAAGTAGATATAGCTTATTAATAATGTATATATTTGCTCATAGACATAATTGCTTATATTTCCAATAAAAGTACATTATATTTATAACACTGTTGTGCCGGGCTGTCGATTGAAGTCGGTGAGCAAGTCATCTTTGATTCGCGCATTTAGGTACTTTGGTCAATAAATACTGGCTTTTAGCTTGAGTATTGTACCTACTGCTTTATGTTTATGCTTTATGGAGTGTGGGTTGAATCTGCCATACGAAAACTACTAATAAATAGGTACATCAAATATAAAAAAATATGCGGTATCGTAACGGGAAGATGACTTTTAAATTAACACCATGAAATTGGAAAGCGTACATAATTGTAATTCTTCGCCAATTCACACTGGAACAGTGTAGTGGAGCAGTGTGGTGGTTATGCTCTAGGATTTCTAATGGGCTAGGGTTAATTTTAATTCTGATTTGTTAATAAGCGTTTGAAGCCAGATAACTGACTTCAATAAAGGAGGAGGGTCTTAATTCAATTGTATTTTTTTGTATGGATGAAAGCATATTTAACTGGGTGGTGCTTGTCACATAGACCCACTTTTTAGGCGACATCTTTCAGTTTTTTTGAGTTATCCCAAATAATGCATTTTTAATTATTAACAATTACGTTAATTCAGAGGTTCTCATTTTATTCCTTGTTGGTGTTGAAGTAGGTCTCGGTTTATTTTAGTTCTCAAATCGTGTAAGGGTATGAATATTGAATATATGTATATTTTCTTTTTTTACAATACATAATTAAGAAAAATCTTAATCCTATTATATTATCCTATACGATAAGTGATACCACTGGTTCATTTGGCTTGTTTTGTAGGGAACGGTTGTTGAACGAAGAGATTATGGGCCGGGCGGAAATCACTCGGTATGACGCGCTAGGCGAGTTGAAAGCCTTAAATAAGATGTATTTAAAAGTTCATGATTATGACGCTTTTAACACGCCATGATTAAAAATAGGTAACAAAAGCTAAAAATAACAGAAAAATCTTCTTATATGAAACATGTAATAAGTAATTTGAAAAAAGATATGGCCATAAATATTAGGTCTTCACATGCCATAATTATATTTGGCCTGTATCGCCTCCTGAAGTAAAGGGTAAAGGTAAAAGCTATAATCTACCTCACAGACCAAGTACGTAGGCAAACTTCAGAGACAACGCCCAAAGCGTAATTCAAATCTGTTTTGACGTCATTGCGTGACGTTACGTAAATTACAATGTGTCGACAGTTCAAACAATAAGGTTAAAATTATTTATGTATAATCCTTAATTATTGAAATTAATGTTCATTTTACGCAAGCCGCGTATAAGGTAATTTCTGTTTCGTAATTGCTACTTAGTACTTATCAAAGCAACACATCCCTTACAGAACGTGACTACCGCGGGTGAGGTAAGTTTAAGGTAAATTAATTATCCCTCGATTCCAAAAGAAGAATAAGGATCCAATTACGCCCCGAGCTTACCTAAGAGAAAACCAAACAATCGCAAATTAAAAGGTGGGAATTTGTTCGTAAACCGCTTACTTGCCCCTAATGAAGTCGGTCGGATACCGAAACCTCCTTATTAATGCCAATGAACTTGCCGAACATTCACTAAACTCCGTTCCTGTTGAAAGATTTTTCACTCGGACGCCTAAATTGATTACTCGGTTCATTCGACGACAATGGCCCAATGAACAGTTATAATTTCATTTCAACAAGGTTCAAAATAGGTTGGTTTAGATTCGGATTAGTAAACCCAAAATCTAATGAACCATGCTGATAATAGCTCTGCCTCGTTAGACTTTCATAAAGCTTAGTGACATTATTACTTAACGTAACTTTACATGTTTGGATTCGAGGGCACAGTAGTTCCCTACTATATTATAAAAGGGAAATAAAATAGTCGTGCACAGACTTCAAAATCATTTATCAATGCCCATATTGAAAACATGAAACCTTCTCTCTGTTCTTTAATTAAAATCATCTGTATATTTTCGAAGATGGCCTGATGGCCTGCTCGCTATCCAGCTACATCTTTTAGGAACATCCTCAGTACATCGCACCTCTCCTTGCCTTTCCTCTCCTCTCCTCTAAGGAACCTCATCAATCCACAGCTCACCTCCCCAACTCACAAAACCTCACCTCGCCTCACTATATCATATTTCACCTCGCATTTGTTTTAGTCAAGGTATGTTTTTTCCCTACAATGTATAAGTTCAATATGTACTATCATGCAGCTTTTCTTAAATAAAACTTGTTTAAAGATTAATATTATTATTAGCATCAGAAACATCGTCTTAATGTACGTAGGTACGTCATGAAAATTGAACTACAATTTCGTAAGCGTATACTGAAATTAAATCGTAATATTAAGCTTGTAACATAATAATATAATTACTCTGTATAATGAGATTATACTCGTTGTGTGATATTATTGAATATATTAGGTACTACTTATTTATACTCTCACAGACCATTCCCTTGCTTGTATAGGTGTAGTGTCATCACTATCATAGGTAATCTTCGCGACTGTCGAGCACGAGACTCCTCTCACAATATGAGTGGTTAAGGTCACAGTCCACCACGCTGGCTAAGTGCGGATTGGGGAACTCCACACTTACTACTACTTTGATTACATTATGAAAAACTCCTAGGTTGCAGGTCTCCCGTTTTGTTTCACCAACTCAAGGGATAATGAAATTTTAATCCAATAATACAATGTTTTTAATGTTAAAACACTTCCGTTACTGAGTGACTGACAGAGAGCGCATAGCCAAACTGCTATACGCAAGAAGCAAAAGTAAGTTCCTTGAGAGATCTGCGGAGCACTAAGAGAGAATTTTTGTAAATTCTCCTCTAAGAGCATAAAAAATGGATACACTGACACATTTTATTTCTTCAATGGATTCACTTGAAACTTTGTGTATATGTTCTGCAAGTGATGACTAAGAAAGGATTTTTGGAAACTAACCCCTCACCGAAAGTAAAAGGTACGTGCACAATTAACCAACTACCAAGAACTAACCAACTAATATTCTAACACCATCTACTAACTGAACTAACCATCCTAGTCCCTTTGAGTTTAAGGTCGTTCACAGTTGTTAAGAGCGGCAGCGGAAGGGTTGTGCTGCATGCTCGTTTGCTATCTTAATTCCATAAGAAAAACTTTTGGAAACTAACCCTCACCGAAAATAAATGGTACGTGCACAATTTCCAGGTTCGAGAGTCCAACAAACTCCGCTATCTCTGCTATGCTACAAGACGATAAAGTCAACATTATGGTAATGTTACAATAACGGGCCTGGAAATTGCGTTAATCGACTTACTTTCGTGTGTATTACGAATACCTTCCCTTCACATCGAGATCTTAAGTGGCTTCATTATTTTGTTGTAAGCAAATTACAGTCAGTTAACCTCCATTACTAAATTAAGTCATTCATAAAAGATACGTTTATTTAACGAGTCTCATAATTTCGTTTACATCTTGCTTTTACTGTCCTTTTGTGTCGTTTGTTTATTTATAATGCTTAATAAATAACACAAAGACGTAATTTCTTAATTCTTTACCTTAGAGTATTTTCGTCTCGTAAATCTTTGTCTGAATTAAATTATACATTCAAGATACTTTGCTTATGTATATTTACTCGTCTAGACAAGTAGAGGTATAATGGTAGCTACAAGCTACTTCACAACGCGCCAATTTTGTTTTGTCTCATTACGTTGCATGGTAAAAAAATAACAGTAATGAATTAAGCCTTTCTATTTTTTATAAACTTGGCAAAAAGAATAGAACGACTTCAGGCCGTCGGTCGGGTTGAGTTTTTTAAGGCTTAGAAGCGCAGTCATCATAATGACGCATGTAAGAGGTACGAGTTTTTTATTTATTGCTTATGCCGAAGGGTATTTTAATAATTATTAGTATTCATTGTACACGAGACCATAGCTACATTGGTCCAGCCAAGACACTGATTACGAAACAAGAAATCGAGGATTCGATTCCCGATAATTTGTTTTTGGGTTGTGGGTGTTTTTCATACAGTTAAAGCTACACATTTGCTTCGTGGTGATATAAGTTTAAGATAGTTTTGCACTTGCATACCGTTTGAGACAAAATAAATACGTTTCTCGTTTAAAAATCATTTTATAGTTCAACTTCATTGCGCTGGACTGAACAATGATCAATTCGTTAGTACAGAATAAGTTTAATTAAAATGCTAATTTCGTTGCGATATTAATCAGGTCGCGTGATAAAATACGCTGTTTTACATAGTTCATTTTACGTTATCGTCGATATCAGGAAGTAATTGAGCTATCAATAAAACAACAGCTTTTCAGAGAATACGATTTTCAGGTTATTTACGCAGTTTGATAATATTTTAAAATATACAGAACCGTAAAAATATATTTAAAATAGTTACTTTGTGGGTAACTAATCAACGTAATTAGCAAAGCGAAGTGAGGAAAAAGATAAGTACATAAATCAGCCCAATTTATGCAAGTACATCGGAGAAAGTCGACGGAATAATATTGTAACGAATCGATCGGTAGTTGTGTCCATCCTTTACTTATTTCTACGATGAAGAAATGAAAGGCTCTTGTTTTTGAATGGCGATGAAGCTGTGGCGTTTATATTGAACTGCCGTTTTCTATGCACGATCGATACCGTTCTAATATTCTAGGAAATTGCTTAAAATGGTACTCAAATCGTCAAGTCGTCAAGAAGTTTGCAAAATACAGGTAAGTAATTAAAATAATAGCATCTCTGTATTATATTATCAAACCGTAGCTACGCGCTCGAAGCCCGATTCGTCCATAAGGTTTATTTTTGTTCTGGAGATCCGAGCAAATCTAGGCACACAAACCGTCTGCAATCCCGGACAAGTTGTCTTCACAGTAAATACTCGTATTTGTAGAATACTCGACGGGCGCCGAGCGAACGAGAATCTGCTTTATTTGAATAATTTGATTAAGCCAACCCGTGGTGTCGACCTCAACCGCAGATGACCTTTACGGCATTATAATAAAGCCTATAATGCTGTACATAGCGGTCAAAACGAATGCTACCATCGATCGGCGAGACAAGCTGATTGCGGCCTGAAGCCTCACTTAGCGTCGGCTTTAATGTAGAAAAGATTTGGACAACAGTGTGAGCGTATTTTTTATTCAGGATAAATAATTATTCTGACGAAAACGCCGAGATGAAATACTGTATTAAAATATTTACCTTCTGTATATTTTACGCATCTTAGACTTGAAACAGCTGTAGCTAGATTTTACATAATCACAAAATGAAACTGAATCTTTAATTATGACAAATTACGGTGGATACTAATTTCACATTCTTGATGACGTTACCAAATACCTTAACCTGAAAGGAGATAGGATAATTATATATATCTAGTAATTGCATATTTCATATTATAATAAATAACATCAACAATCACTTTATTCATTAACTAGCTGATAGACAAATACACAAATAATTTAAAAATCTTTGCTTTGGGTTCTATTGTATTAATAAGTACCATTTTAAGAGATTTTCTCATATATCTTTCTTGTACACGAATCGATCCATTGCAGATAAAATAAATAAATCACGTTCCAAGCGCAAGCGTCGTTAGATGAAAATGTGCCATTTGTTAAGTAAGCCATCGGCGATAGAATTGCGGAAATCTGCGGTTTATTTGAAAACTGTACATAAACGCTCACCCTCCTCACTACAATTTCGTTTATCGAGCAACGTTGACACGCACACACATAAAACACACAACACCTAAGCCCGATGAACAAAGTACAAACCGTCGCAGAAACTAATACGAATGCTTCCTACGTCATATTGAACGCTATTGTTCCTGCGAATCAATAAACATCTCCCTAAGATCTTTATGCATTCCGTAATCTTCCTGCTATTGTCTCCATGAAAGGTAGATGGTCTCATTAGAGGAGAGTGATGCAGCCTCTTTTCCAGTTTCCAGTTTCCACGCATTTTAAAATTGGAACAAGTAGTTTCAAGCGTTAATAGTTTTTGCATAACACTTTATGTATTTAAAGCAAAGATTTAAAAACGTAGAAAGGCCCTTCGCTCAACCTATAGGTATAGTAGTTATTATTTTATTTGACACCAAAAAATTAATAGTGATATCTCGCTTTCGCATAGGTTCTATTAGAGTTTTCATTTTTAATGAATTTATTATAGATATAAGAACACTGTTTGCTGGAAGAGATTTCTTTTAGTAATGAGCAGTATCTATGTACATTATCTATACCTATCTATACATATTATCAAAAGAAGTCCTGTTTTCTGTCTGTCTGGACGCGATAAACTCGAAAATTACGAAACAGATTTTTATACGGTTTTCAACATTAGAAAGAGTGATTCTTTAGGCAGGTTTAGGTATATAATTTATTATACTTTTATGTAAATTAGTAGAAATTCGGCGATATATGTGCAAGAGGCGCCAACTGAGAGCTTCCACACGAACGCCGCGTAAACTAGAACAAATATTGTTGAGTAATGTACTAGCGAATTCAAGATCTGAAAAAAAGTCCGCTATATCATGTCTCTAACTCTTACGGTTGACTTACAATAACTACTTTTATGTTAAAATTTTGAATTAAAAACGTTCCGTTATTTTCAATACTATTTTCTGTAATTCAGTATTAATCCTTATCCAAATGAATATGTTAGTTAGCTTAGGCATTTAATGCAGATCAAAGTTGCCCTGTACACTATATCAATCAGATGGACAGTTTTTGAGATATTGTCGTTAGAAATAATATTTAACAATAGGTTGCAGATCGACGTCTGCCGGGTCAGCTAGTTTATTTATAATTTTCTCTTATAATATGATCGTATACATAATATACATAAACTACTGTAAAAAAAACACGTTTTGAAGCTACAGGTAGAGGCTTATTTTGTGACATTTACTCATTTACCTTCGTCTAAAGTGTGGTAAGGTCGTATCTATGTTTTCAAACCTCTGATTTAAAGGGATACAAGGGTTTTATAGGTATAGCTTTCTTACTTTTTCAGTTTACATGGTAAGTTTGAAAAGTAAGGTTTATTGAACTTTCAATCATTTTTATTAAAATGGATCTTTTAATGAATTTCTAAGAAGGAAATTAACGTGGACTGTAAAAGAAGAAAGAAAAAGTAAGCAAAGTTTTCTTAGGAAACTAAGTTTAAACTCAAGAACAACAAAGGATTTTCTAGAAACCTGAACGGAATAAGCTGATATTTTTTATGAGTTACGGCTGCATTTTCACACAATTACTATTTAATATTGACATAGCGACCGGTCCCGGCTTCGAATGAATAGTAAAGCATTTTATTCTTTTTCTAGTAGGTAATAAATACAGCTTCATTATCTTCTTCATCTGACCCCATCATGGTCCACTATTGAGCACGTGTAACTTTTCACAATGAGAAGATTAAGTATATTGTCCACCACGCTGGCCAAGGGCGGATTGGCAGACTTCAACACTTTTGAATTTTGCTAACTCTTCGGAATGCAGGTTTCCTCACGACCTTTTCCTTCGCCGTTATAGCGAGTAACATTATAGTATGCTTAAAACGCACAACACTCCGTAAACGTACACAACAAACAAACAAGAACACACACAGGTGTGTGGGGATTCGAACCCGAGTTGGGCGGCTGAATTCTCAACTATTAGGCTATCACTGCCTTTGTCACTTGAAATTACGGAGCGTTCAAATTGTTACATATTTTTTAAAGTCTGCCTAGCAGTTATTTTACTATGTACCTAGTACTCTTTTTTCATTGTAAAATTTATTTAAGAATAATATTTTTTTATTTTACACTAAATGACATCCAATATGTTTTTGCCAAGCTAGTCGACGGTGACTAAACTTTTTTCTGGCCATTGAAAGTACAATTCAAATCTGTCTGTTTGTACTGTAAGTAAGTGTTTCCCAATAGCTGCAACTCATTAATGGCCCACTATTGAATACGGGTCTCTCCTAATTATTGAGGAGGCCTAGAGCATACTTCACCACGCTGCTCCATTGCGGATTGGTGGAGTTTTCTCAAATGTTTATAGTTATTGGCACTATATTAAAATAGACAAATATAAAAACGACTATCCATCTTTCTGTTTGTTTCAATAAAGTTATATCGGGATAGATACGGAATACCATCTCACGCGAACGAAGTCACAGCCAAACCTGATAGACAATAAAAAATCGTAAAATAATAGTACATTATGATACAAGTGTGCGAAGTTGGTCATTACAGTCGAGGCGGTATTGAGCCCGAGCCGCAAGGCGAGGGCTGTAAATAGAGCCAAGACTGTAATGAACAAAGCACACGCGTATCATACGACGTTTTTCAACACACGCGAGGAAAAAACAATTAGGTATCGACATTTTTCAGTCACAAATCAGCAAATTATAAACTAACAAATTAATGTTTGCACAAAATGGCGCGGTTTATTTTTTCGCGCGCCGTATCTTTGGTTGAATAACTATGCGCGCGCAGGTTAAGTCCAAGGCACCGAACATTCAGCCACAATATATTAAACTAAATAATTATGTATTTCTAATAAGAATTTACGGTAATTAATGATTTAAAATATTGTATTTTTTAAATGCTTTAATAGATAATTAGATGAAGTATAATCTTATCTTATCAGATTTTGACTAAGTACAACAAGTTTATTTATTTACAAAATAATAAATCTTTTGGTAACAACCTCTTTACGGATATTAAAAAAAAAAGTGGAATAAGAAAAACACTAGTGCGGTAATGAAAAGTAAAACGCACTAGTGCGTAATAAACCGCATTCCGGGCGTAAGACTAAAGAAAAAATAGCAACTTTACGAGCAAGTGTGTTGAAAACGAATTTCTGTATAACGTAATTTTCTTAATACGCCTAGATTTTTCCGTTCTAAATTCAAACAGTGAACGTGATCAAAGGGCTCTGCGGTATATACCTCTCTAATTCCGAGCCGTTTAAAATAAAGGAATTTAGAGGCTTTGAGTCCTGAATTTCGTTCTTTCTGCACCACGACTCGGGTACAATTACGACTCATTATGCTCAGTTAATGGCAGTGCATTACACATGCAAAGGCAAAGTACTAAGTGTTCATGAAATAAAAGCAACCACTGATGAAATAGGAACGACTAAACTGAACCGTATTGTAGTTTCGTGACTCTCGGGAACATTATGACGGAATTCAATGTTTATACCTAATTATTCGGCTCGTCATCGCAAATACAAATTTAAAATCATTTCTTCGTGTAGAGATTATTTATAAACTTATGCATGTGATTTTTTTATTCTATCACCATTTCGCAAATGTGCTTTATAATCCTTAATAATGGGGAGAAAAATGGTCAACTCCTCAGCACATTTTTTAAATAAAAAAATGTTTGTTTACAATGACTACGATATTGTTATTCACCGTAGCAATTGATTTACTGATACCTCAACCACGCGTATATCTATGCGTTTAATCAATTTTAAATTTCCCATCGTAATAAACATACTTAGTATAAGAATCATTTTTTTAATGCTTTCTTATGACTTGATTCGGAATTGAGACGGAGCTATAACGCATAGTTAGGCAGTTTTCACATAACGCTATTTGCAAGCGACTAGAATCTTGTCAATGTATAAAAGCGACCGCGTCTACGATACGATGGGGTGCCTCTTGTTTGGTATAACAACTTTTCGTCGAAAATCGCTTCGACTAATTTTAGTTGGAATAAAGTCATTTCACATAATTATTCATTTGATCGAATATTTGATTGCCATAATTTTATTTCTTATCATAATTTGTTTCGAATAATATCTTTTTATCGAATGTTCAAATGCGCTAATTTTAATTAAAGTAATTAGGTTAGAGAGGAGCGAAGCGACGAGCGTGTTAGGTTAACAGGAACCATCGCACGAGCCGAGCGAGCGAAGCGAGCGTGCCGCGGCAGCGGCCGGCGAGTGCCAGAACCGACTTTAGGGCGTTTATAACCTGAACATTTCATGAAATGAACATTGTATAAAATAATATTCGATCAAATGAACATTATGTCAATCAATATTACACAAAATGAATATTCGATCAAATGAAAATTATGTCAAATGATATTATACAAACTGATTATTATCTTATACGTTGTTCCATTTATTAAAATTATATCAAAAGTTTTTTACGAAACAAGGGTAACCCGATACGATGCGTATCCTGTCAGTGAACAGTGTCAGATACAGCGAATTTTCAATTGCGTTGCAGTCGCGTAGCTAATAAATAGCGTTGTGTGTGAAGTGCCTTAAACTGGGTTCGCATTTGATATGGAATTCGTTTCAATCGCGCTGCACACAAATTCAAACTTTCCGCCCCTCTGCTTAAGGTACATTGCAGATTGACGACGACAATTTAAAATACCGTATGTAAATTTTGCTTAGAAGCTAAATTGAATTGTGAACGCAGGTAATAAAATTATTTTTAGCTACAGTAGCAATTCATATTTTAGCTGCTATGTGCTTATTCAGGTGCTGTGCGCATTATACATACACAAAAATCTAGCTCTTGAAACACGCGCTATTATATTTCTTTATAGCGCTAATTATGTACCAGCATTAAAACTTATTTTAGTTTACAACTAGGTTCGAATGTTAATTCAAATACTTACTACTCTAATTTCACTTTGAATGACACATGGATTAAACACATTGTGTTACCAATTCCGGACAATGAAATCATTTCTCTCCGCCAACGTAAATAAATGTAGGGGGATCGCGTGCTTCGTTCGGATCGGGGGTTAAAGTCCGTGATATATTAAATGGAATGAGCGTTAATTTGAGAAAAAATACTCCCGAACACCGCTGCTATTAACCTCCATTCACGTCTATAGTGTTAGCATCTTGCGTGCTTAATAGAATTTCCTTTACTGAGGCATTCATCATTCGACGTCTCCGTACTTGACCTCAATACGGTATCTTAGCTGAAGAAAAAAACAAATAGACGCTAAACTTCAGCCTCGTGCCAGCTTCTCTATATCATACTCCTGTTTCGTTTATATTTCGACAAGAAATGAGTTGTTGTTATTTTAACTAATGAGTTAAACTGTAGTTATTTCTTATGACGCCCGAATTTTTCGGACCTAAAATATCTTAAGGATTGCTAACGAAAATAACCGAGTACAGCAGCTTTACATGCTCAAAAAATTTAACCCATCTACCCGATCGCTCAATAAGTTCAATGCAAGCCCCGGACAATGAACCCTACTTAATACAATTTTTTATTTAAGTAACGAATATTTTTTTTATTTAAGTAACGAACAAATTAATAGCTGAGCAACCCGATGGTAAGAAGTCATCGCCACATTATAATAAAATTCGAAGCAGTCAGTCACCAAATTGTGATAAATTATCCGGTAAAAAATATAGAAGGGAGTCTCCAAACTCTGTTCTGATTGCACTATCGGAGAGCCAACAATAATGAGTGTCCTCTGCTTCCATTTGGTTGCAAATGCATTTACCTTAACTTTTACTTAACATTTACCAGATGGTTCGCCTGTTTTTTGTCGATTTCCATAGAAAAGTTCAATAAAGCTTATTTGTGCCGACATCTGATAATCATGGCGTTGTCTACGGCGTTTCAAACCTCGGTCTTTATGGGTAACAATAAACGGGGCTGGTTTTAATAATTCATTAAATTTTTACTATCACATGTTTCATTCATACCGCGGTTGTTTACTTCAATCCTGAACGAGAAATCGAGAAAAACATCGTTAAATTTCGATAACAAGAATCGTATTTTATTGCGTATGCTTAACAACTTCTCCTGTATGTACGGATGTAGATGAGGCTTTAAAAACAAATTATTGACACTTATGAACCCTTTTGTTATTTGAAGATAAAAAATTAATGGATGTCATACATCTGATTATGATATCACAATGAAAAACCCTTCCTCCATGCGTTGACACTGAAGATACAAAAGAATTCAAGTTTTATTTCGATGCTCAATAAATATTCAAACAACAACTTGCGTGAAACATTAATTGATTTAGGCATCGAATACCCCAAAGTAACATAAACCTTAGTTGACAGCATTTCAATGGCTGTTGAGACACTCGATGTATTAATAACATAAGGATTTCAACGAAGGGAAAAGAAATTGTTACGTCATCTCGAATTTTTGTTAATCCCACCCTTCACGACGAAACCGTAGGCTTCTACAAAACAGAAGTATTACTTCTCTCGATCTGACACAAAAGTACGAGTATTTTTAAACAGCCCTGACTTGATTCTCCTTGAGTTTTATAAGCAATTGTGATAATAACAAGCAGTATTTACCGAGGCTTTCACCAAAATTGCTTGTATTATTTGTTCACGAAACAATAATGTATACTTTGTCATTTCAACCTTCCAATCATAGTGTTTCTGAAACCAATCATGAACATCGATAAATCAAACCTATTTAATCATTGTCTTGTTCTCAAATAGTTATGACTTTTACTATGGAGTGTTTTCAGTGCTGGTAGTGTTAACACTTTCTAACGATTACTCTGCATAAAGTTTATTAATGATCGTTCATATTAATTAAGTGTTAAAATTGGCTAAAACGTGAAGAATGCACTGAATGATTGACTTCGATTCAATCCGTTTATGACCAACTACTGAGCGGTGATAGCCTAGTGGTTATGAATTCGGCCTCCTTATTCGGAGGGTCCGGGTTCGAATCCCAGGGCACGCACCTCTTACTTTTCGGAGTTATGTGCGTTTTAAGCATTTTAAATGTTACTTGCTACAAACGGTGAAGGAAAACATCGTGAGGAAACCTGCATGCCGGAGAGTTCGCAAAAACTCAAAACCAAGGATCATTTAAACCCATGCTACCCGAAAAAATGCAGTTAATAAATTTTAATTCTACTATTTCAGTACGTAAAAAAGATTTATTACCGTGTATTTAATCATACTACCTATGTAAAAATGTCAAGCTAGACTCAACAAACAGCTCAAAAGATTTTAGATGGTCTCACAATAAAAAAAAAACAATTGAGAAAAGCTAAATGGTAGCCCTATTCCAATCTAATGGTCGGATGCCATGTCAAAGGAATTCTGTAAAACGGAGTGCGGTAGAAATACCTTCTTTGGACGAATGGTGAAAAAATCTTAAGCGATAGCTTGCGTGACCGGGTGGTCAATGAAAATTCGGACGGCGTACGAAACATTCGATTTCTATAGTTACTTCTGTATGCTTAGCGACCTGCTATTTCAATTTAGCGGCATTTGAGCACAATAAATTGGTTCAAAGAAATATTATTTCGTTTCATTTCATTTCTCGAACAAAAGTTGTTAGTGTATTCGTTTTTTATGTTTTATTGTGTGTACTCTCTGTTGTTGGTTATCCTTCAATGTTGTTGGTGATTATGGAACTGGTTTGCAGAATCATATTTGTGGCTTATCGGTTTACTACTTAAGAACCACTACCTTACTGTCTGGTTTCATCCTTT
The DNA here is from genome assembly GCA_905404135.1 of Hesperia comma. Lineage (NCBI taxonomy): Eukaryota > Metazoa > Arthropoda > Insecta > Lepidoptera > Hesperiidae > Hesperia > Hesperia comma. The sequence continues at coordinate 3,833,707 of FR990020.1, read as the reverse complement.
TGTTCTGTTATTTATGTAATTTTTTCCACCTTTACACATACACTTCACAGTTCATAAAAGCATTTTTAATGTTAAGCATGTTTCCTATTTATATTGTAAATATCTATCCCTTTTTATTTACCTATGTAATTCTATTGCCTGAAAGGTTTCATTCAATAACTACATACTTAGCAATAAGGTCCTTTTGTGTTAAAGATTCTTTGTGATATTGTTTTATGCATCCTCAGACCAATAAAGTATTGGTCTTATTATACATCCATATTTCTGTACCTATACAAAAATTAATTGAATGAAAAAATAACGCGTTGATGTTCCCGTTCGAACGTAATGAGGGTAAAGTAAAAGCGTGTGAATTCGCCGCTAGAGGTGCTAGTGGAAAGTGAGGTCTGTCTGTCACTTCTCACTTATCTGAATATCAATTATCACTGTTTACAAAAAATAAAAATACATAATTATGCTCGGCTTTGACAGCAGGACCTCACTCGCCAGTGGCGCCAAATGGTGAGCACAAAAACGGCGACCCTCATTATACTTTACCGACATAAAATCAATTTCAATAATGATAAAATATTTGTATCCTCATCGGCAATAGAGTCATCGTTTTAGTGTTAAGTTGAAAAGTCAATCAGCGCCGCCATAAATCTGAGTGAAGAACTGACGTGTAATCAACATAGGCAAAGGATTGATGTACTGCTTGTAAATCTGACGGTTTCATAAATTATAACATGTTCATAGTACGGAACAAGTAACAGGGAGACGGGAAGCGTAGGATACAGCAGTGTGTGACACGTTGTCACCGATCAATCAAAACATTGTTACGATTATGTTACAAACATGTTACATGCGGGTAAGCTACAATGCCGCTACAGTTTTAATCTCTCGGTAATCTTCGTGGTTTTGTTGTAGGCATTACTTGAATGTTTTAGTATTGATAGGAGATTTTAATGGACTTATTATTAGGTTGTTCGTAAAGTCATTTAGTTTTTTTTTTATAGATATGAAATTGAAAGCCAACTTTCGTATGAATAAAAATATTTCAGTAAATTCTACATTAGCCTTCCAGGTTCAGCATCATTTGCCATCTTTCTGGTAGAATACTATCTTTCTGGTCTTTATTGACAAAAAACTGATACAGGCCATTTTTGACCTCTTCCCTTCAAGTAAAGATTTAACCGTCCATAAAATTTTGCAACGAATGGAAGGCACCAATTCTGGAGAATAATTATGTTGGAAGTGGCATTACATCCACATCAGATCATCCGAAATAAAAATTGTGACTTAACTACATTTAAAAATTTTTCATACTAAAAATACATAGTGACGAAAACACTGCTTATTGCTCGCCATACTTAAAAGGAAACCAACCAAAAACTACTGCATAGATTCAATTGAGCTTTTTCACATTTTTACGTATATACGTAGGTATATCAATTACAATTATTAAATATACTACTGAATATTACCAAATGTAAAATAATAGGATGTGTAATTACCTATGTAACAATTAAAGTAAATTATAAATATTTATATTTAACACGATCTCAGGGGAAAAATTAGTTGAGTAATATAAAGAACATTTAACATAACTCTAATTTATGATTATGTCCATACATAATATTACAAACGCAAACACTATTACAACTTCCATAAAAGTATGTAGAACTAATTTGCAGTCACGCAAAAGGGTATTTAGGGATGTACGATGCATTTTTTCTCGTCTGTCGTTCGTTGAAAACGCTATTATATTTTTAAATCACTCTGCGTCCTCAAAAAAGCCACTTTCTAGAAAACAATTTCGTGTCAAATCATGTCTAACATTTATAAGGTGGTTTGAGTAAAATTGTTTCTTAGTAGGTACTTCTGGGAACTAAATGTCTTTATTGCAGTAGCTATACTCCGTTTACATTCGGCGTAAAATTCATTTAAATGGCAACCCACACAAGCTATACATGCCTTTCAATACGTGTCATTATATGTAGATTGATGACGAGAATTAAAAATGCCTTAAGTAAATTTTGCTTACAAGCATAATTTAAACTGTGAACACCCTAACCATGATGGTTGTTATTAGCGGAAAGTGGGAATTCCGTATCCTTGACGATTTTGGAATAGAAACACACATTGGTTTGTGATTTGCATACACAATACATTTTTATACTATGAGCCTTAATGTATATTTTCAGATAGGATATTTACTTTATTTTTCTAAAGAACCAGTTGAAATAAAACAACGATTATATTGCACCAAGCATAAAATACATAGTATGTTAGGTTTATCAAAAAATTGGTTGTCTGTAAAGTCTGTTTACTGACGATAGTTGAACGTGACAACGTCTTAAGAAAATACTGATGGAATGGTAGCATAATCACTAATAGTCATCCTAAACTATCTTTGAATACTTAGTTATAATTTATTTACTGTTATATTGCAGTTAAAAACCTTTATTAAATATTTTACCAAAAAGACTAGTCGTTGCATACCGTATAACGAAACATTAATCTTTAGCTAGTCTGTGCATATTATGTCATGTCAATGTGCCACAAACAAGTCAAAACAAACCTGGCTGGTTATAAATAATTTCGATAAAAACTAAAGAGATGTCAGAGTTACATTGACAAAGGCCGATTGTGCTTCTTTGTCGCTCGTTCCGCGCTCTCGCTTACATGGGACGCCTCATCACGCCTCATGACGTCAGATAACGACGCATAGACGTCATGTTTTTCGTGCGTGCAGCCGGGTATATCGATTTATAAAACGTAACGTTGTCACGTCAAAAAAGTGATTACAATTAAGGTAAGTGCACCTTAATTTGCCCAAGTAAGAAAGGTTTACAAAAACATATTTTTTCAAGCGGGCAATACTTGACGAATGCTAAAAAGGTTATAACAATATTTACTATTAGACGTAGTATAAAACAAGTACCGACACGATTACATTATAGCTTTTATCTGGCTATAAACTATAGTATCGTCAAATTCGTGCCATATTGCAGACGTCACTCGCTGAGATATGGTACATAAACGGGGATACGAGTATAAATCGCTTGCATGTACTAAACTAAGGGTTTAAAGGCTTTTACTGTCTTTCAGACAAAATCATTTTCTAAAAAGAAAGTTATATGATAAGCTTACCAGACGTCTACATTAGATCGTACAGGTGTAATGACGCTAAAATATTGAGCTTATCGCTGAAGCTACAGCATTTTCTATGGGCTAATTTACATTCGGTTAGCTTTATTCGATTGTCGATCGTTTACGGTGATTGACGTGAGTTTCGGTTGGTAGTATCGCTCGTAAACTTACCTCGAATAGGTCACAAAATCCCTGATGTTTGGCTGGATCGCAGGTGTTGCTTTGAAACACGAAATTAAGATGTTTATAAAGGCTCTGCGTTGAATGTAACAAGTTCCTATTTATATATATAAGTCTATCAGATAAAAGTAGTTTTTTAACACCCGGTTTCACTTATTTTGAGGCGTCCATCTTAGTTCTCAATGCTAACACATCTGCAACCTAATTGCAACGAGACTTTTACTAATAATTACTCTCTGGACTATTACTAACAATCCTTTACCCAGTCCTTATATACCTACTAATGAACTGATGGACTGAAATTTTTGAATTACCTGCTAATATTCTGAAGGATAACATCGTGAGGAAACTTGCATTACTAAGATATAAGTCGCAAAACTCAAAGGTGTGTGAAGTCCGCAAATACGCACTTGGCCGGAGTGGTGGATTATGGCCTTAACCTTTACATTCTGAGAAGAGATCCATGCTCAATAGTAGGCCATGATGGATTGAGATGATGATGATGTTGACTCTTCTCAAACGGTCACTAATATAATTGATGGCAGCGATATAATTGATTCTACGCGCTTATTTGCCATCTTAAGACCATTTAAATAGAGTTATAAAAATTGGTTTATGATGATTGGCCCATAATTATTTCAAGGATTTTTTAAAATATTTGTCATATAAATAAAGTAAAGGACCAGACTAAGAAAGAAGAAGGTCCTATTTAAAGATAAAGAAGAAATACAACAATTTAATAATAATAACGCTTCACACTCATAGCCCCACACTAGGATTCCTTGTGTCGTGGGTGCCATGGACAACACACAAGACAAGGACACACACCCAGACCGAGAACGGAAATTCCAACTCATCATTCAAATTTCCGCCTCGCTGGGAATCGAACCCAGGACCCTCGGAACAGCGATCCGACATGTTAACCATTGCGCCATCCGGGTCGTCGATGACCTAAATACTTAAATCAATTACAAAAGTAATCATGGACACAATTTTATTGTTATTAAATGAAAATTAGGCAGATTTACTTTGCAATACTTTGATTTATTTTAAAATATGAAATTACACGTTTTGCACTAGTGAAGTCACAGAGCAGAGAGAGAGCCGGAAACATGCATAGACTAATAACATTATAGACATTATGATGAGCGCAGATTAGGCATAAATTTATATTACAACAAATTTATATAAAACGAGTGCTTTTTAAACAAATACATTTTCTAAATAAAATTGTATGCAAAACGAGCTTAAGCTTTAGGTAATAGTGCAATTTGGAAAGCATAAATAGTAATTTGGAATCGAGAAATGTACCCATTTCGCACTGTAATGGTATTCTCTCCATTCCTAGCAGATAAGACGTCCCAATTCTCGTTCCTACACCCGTTTGGACAAGGCCCTGTTAAAAGTAAACATGCCATTTTTACAAAAGTAGGGTTAAGGGGTTTTATGTCTTGCTACAGAATTTCCACGCTTAATAGGTATTTCTTCTGCTTTTGTTCCTACGGCTAATAAAATTAAGTTTTAGATAAATGTAACTACGACTATTTAACTTTAAAATGTTTGACTTTACTTATTAGGTAAATGCTTTTTTCCGCATCTCTTGTTCAAAATATTTTAAATTTGTCATCGATTTAAGCCTTACATATTAAAAATGTTAATAAGTAGATAATCAAAAATTCGTACCTATCGATTTAAAACCTGTTAAAGCCAATAATTACATTTTACCTTTATTTCGATACGTAAAAACAAACGTAAACAACTTAGATGTGTATGTCAGCATATAGATCAATCTTTACGTGTATACTCGTATACCTACGTAATGAGAAAATGTATGAGGAGATTATAACGTGTCAAAGAAGTGTAAATTCAAAACCTAATATTTAGTAACAAAACAACGTGATGTTCATACATTATTCAGAATAAAAGCAGTTTTTATTCTATAAAAAGGTATTCCACCAAGAAAGGTGAAAAGCAGAAAAAATAAATCGTAATCTGGGACGAGGTAATGTACATGTTTCGCATTGTAATTTTTACGCTCCATTCCCCACGACAGACGTGGAAACCTCTCTGCCTGTAGCGGAGACGAAACAGGAAAATGGAAACTGAAAAATGGTTAATATACATACAAAAATTCAAGAGACCGTTGTTAGAAACATCACAACTTTGGACTAATTAATCTATAATGATATGTTTCTTATAGACAATTGAATTGAACTTACTGTCCTTGTCTCTGTTAATATTATTTCGCCGGAAGAAAAAGTTAAAGCTGTTTCAGCATAAGAGTGTGCTTTAAAAAGTATAAAAAGCACAGTGAAAATATTTAAAAAAAATTAGTTGCCTGTAAAGTCGGTATACGGGCAAAAGTTTTACGTGACAACGACTTTGAGTGGTAAAATAATTTTAATGTGAATATTCATTCGTATAGTAGGAAGAAGGATGAAATAATAGTAACAATTTAAAACATTTATTTATACAAAGAATTATATTTAAAACATTGTAACACCATCCGCCATGTAGCGCTGCTAACCGTTAGACCATTAACCATTAGTCACAACTAAGTGAGGTAACAAACGAGATTACTCTACTTCTCCAGAGATGGCGCTGTACCATTTTCTGAAACACGCCAACGTGTGTACGCCGTAGCTACCATAAGTAATGTTAAGGAGGAAGGGACGCGTGCCTTTCACTTTTTATGTCTGTCTCTCTCGCTCTTAGGCGGGCTAACCATGCCCGAGTGGAAGGGACGCGTGCCTCTCACTCGCTCTCATTGTAAGCGCATAACGTGAGCGGAGCTACTAACGCAGTTTCTTGAAGTGCCACCCGGCAAACCAATTTATAAGACGTTGTCACGTCAAAACATGACACAGATATTTAAATAAGTCAACAAATTGTAACTTGGAGCTGATTGAAAATTAAAGACATTAAGAAGTTGTCAAGGCTGAGCTCAGCAACTATTATGAAAATGGGTCTATTACTTGATATAGTAAAAAAGAGATTTCCTCAGTATGAGCACCAGGAATAGATATATTTTACGGTGCGCTCGAGCATCTACTGGGTTCATTATTTAATATTTCATACGGAACATGAGACACAACTTATCACAGTAAATTATATTTTAGTTAGTTCGCAATTAGTCAGCAAGGGAAGGTATGCGTGTTCGCTCTTTATCACGCTATCGTCTTTACATCACTTTGTCATTTAAATTCATTATAGGCAGATATAGTAAATGTACACGTTAATGCAGCTTACTATAATTATTATACATAGTCTTTTTTTTCTACTAATTATACTGAGTTCATAAGAGCTCGTGCAACTATAGATTTATGAAAATTGGCCAACAAATAATGAAGAACTTTTCAAAATGAACAAGAGGCGGTGAGCTTTGGAAGACCGATGTTAAATTATAAGTATTAGAAACAATGATGAAGAGATGATGAGAAGTGATGAATGAAAGTTGATGAATGAAACGTGTGAGATGAGCGTAGAGTAAAATTTCATTTTAGTTTTACATAATATGCTATTTTAAGTTTAAAGTATGAAAGTAATTTTACTTTCAATGCAATAAAATAACCACGAATGATTAATCCGAAATGGTAATCAACGAATTTGTAAATTCAAGTTTGTGTGCTTACAGCATCGCTCGTATTTTGTATCCATATATTTTATACCTCGAGAAGACTTATAACTGGGCTTGATCCATATAAATGAAATGATTTATTAATGCAAAGAATATTGCAGCGACATGTAACTGACAGTGGGAGAGTGAACCGTTATTGAATGTTCGTGTGTTCCATGATTTTAGTCGTTATAACTTATCTGGTTTCTTTTTGTAACGGACCGAAGCATTAAGAACATGAAGATGATACTTTTTTACTTCTGATGAGACCAAGTGCATACTGCAATTTATGGCTTCAAAACTACTTAAGGCTAGTTTTTGCAATGACGGTTAAGAACTGATCGAATGGTATTTGTTTTTATTACGTCAAATGTCATCGGAAAATGAGTGCCTAAATATTATAATCAAAGATTATAGCAGTAATTAAAGCTGTAAGTATTCTATACACGGTAATAAAGAAAGTGTCGGAAACAAATTATCGTCCACTTCAAAGGAAAGCACAGTGAAGGAAACTACGCAACTCATTAATCTTCTTAATGTTTGGGAAAGCGTGAAAAATGTACCAATTCCTATATGACCTCCTCTCGTAGACAACAGCATAAGGATTATAAATAAATCTAGCAGCAAAGTCATGACGATTACATATATGTATAAAAAAAAATTACTTCTGAAAACCCACGGCACCAGAACATTTTCGATGGCATGGTAAGATTGTGTTGCCTATTCCCAAAATGTAGTGCAGAATTGCAGGTTTGAGTGGAGCGCATTTCTATGACATACGAACATTGTCGGGTTTCAGTTTGAAGGTCCAGTGACCACTATGACAGGCGTATAAATTACTGAACTGCATTTTCGGTTTCCTACCGACGAAGTGTTTGTACAGACAAATAATTCTCGGAATAATATTTCATGCATCGTATTCTATGACCCGAGTCAATCTTAATTTGTCGATTTGTCTAACTTCGATCATAAATAGTTAGTAGGCTCGCTAACCCATTTAACGAGTCCCTTATACCATTAGGTAAGATAAATAAACAAACCTATTCTGCAATCGAAATTGAACCATATTTAATGATATCAAAAGGTTACTTCACATTTACAGAATGAATAAATACATTTCAAATGATATGCCACACTGTATCACGTGCCTCAAAGGTATGGTAGTACTTGATGTAAATATGAGTGTGAGTAGTGTTTTATGTCTAAATATATCTACTATAAACTTTCTGCACTCCTCTTCCATATTATTATAAACTTTAACTCTACCAAATTTCATACTCCTTGGTTCATGAAATTTTAGTTAAGAGAGAATTCATATTATTTGCTACACTTATTACTTACAGGTACAATATTTCGTTTTAACAGTTATTTACTAAGTTAGTTCCCGAGATTAGCCCGTTCAAACAATCAAACAAACTCTTGGGCTTTATAATGCTTGGTATATAATATTTTTCATTTACTTTCCTCTTTGCGCGTATCCTTATAACTATTAAAAATAACCTATTGAATATTGTCAGCTCTGTGGCTTAGTTGGTAGCAAACCTTCCTGCGAAACGACATGTCCCGGGTTCTATTCAAGTTGGTTTAGTCAGTAGGTGTCAGTTGGTTTACGGATTGCAGAGTTTGTTAGTATCCAAGCGTTTATTATTATTGGATGATTATAACTACCGATATTAGTGATTACAACGCTATCCATAAAGTCATAGTATTTGTCATCTATATGTAAACTATCGGCAGAGTTAACATAATGAATACGCTTATGAATAGCGTGACGCCTTGTGGAAACATTGATTAAATGTTTTAGATAAGTAAAGCCTAAAAGATGCCGTCCTTGAAAACTTCTAACACCTTCGAACAATATTGAGAAAGTTTCAGGGTTCATTAATAACGATCCCCTATTTCACTAAGACCTTGTTCTTATCGCGGTCACTGACATGCGTTTGTATATTGTACGAATTATGTTGAAGACTATAGTCCTACAAACATCTTTTGGCGCGTGGGTGACAGAAACAGTGCCATAACGCACATAACTCCGAAAGTCGAAGTTGCGTGCCCTGGGATTCGAACCCGGACCCTCCGAATAGGAAACCGAATTTTATCCACTAGGCTATCATTGCTACATATTATTTGGTGCTGCTACCTAGTAATTTGGGCTATACTAAAACAAAAATATTTTTAGGCGGTCTGTCTTTCTGTTTGTCCGTGAAATCTCTGGAATGGCTGAATTTACTTTGATGGGACTTTCGATGGAAGACTGAGGAGGTTAGAGGGCAACATGTAAGATATTATGCCAAAATGCCACAAGATAGGGATTTACGCGCGAATCCCACGCGACATAGGAAACGCGCCTATTAATTAAAACGCAGTATAATAAAGTCATAACGAGGTACGAGAAGCATTAATGTAACAACACTAATCGTTTGCCTCTAGCATTCTTGCACAGCATTCGTCGCACTACTTGACACATATTAGAATCCTTCGTGAAGTAGAACAACTGAAACACGAGTTTCTCGGGTTTCCCTTTTTACCTGAACCCTATACTGTTCAATGCAGTTCATTTCTAAAGAGTTCAGTGGTAGCTATACAATACCGTGCAATTACTTAGCGGCATATTTTTTCAAATTGAAAAGCGTTTAGTTCTTGTCTTGTTTTAATATAAGAAAATTGCTCAAATAATTATTGGCTACCAACTATAGTACCTTACCTAGGTCACTACTGAGTACGGGTCTCCCTTATCATTATGGCGGTCTAGAGCATACTCCACCCTGCTGCTTCAGGGCAGTGGATGGAGGGGATAGTGGCCAACCCACGTATCAAATTGTTTATACCGCTCCTATGGCCGGTGACATGGAAATGATAACCGTTAGAAACTATGGCTTGACGTGTTCTCTAAATCATGGAAACGCTAAAAAAATTGCTGTTAGCGGTCACCCATCCAACTACCGACCACGCCCGCTGTTGCTCACTTGAGATTCGTTCACAGTATAACAATTCTATTCACAGGTTTTGACTAATCGGTTAATTGACTTTGGACACAAGACACGCCTAATTGAAGTGACTCTGCTGCAAGGGAGTCCCCGATTTAAATCCCGGCCGACGCAAATATTTATGTGATGGACAAATGTTTGTTTCCGGGTGTGTTATTTACGTTGTCCGCGATACCCATAACACAGAGAATTCTAGGGCGGAGGACGAGATTATCGTTTACATATTTATGTTATTATAATCCCTATGAAAACATAATGCAAGTTTATTCAGTAAACTCGTTAGATTTAGGGCTGATTTACATTGATACAGTAGCTGGCGCCAGCATCACTAGATTGTCATCGTTAATATATCGGATACTGGATGCCGCACTGGATTGTAACATGTTTACACTAGTACAGTGCTGATCCAGGTCCGAAATCTAGTGATACTGGCGCCAGCTACTGGATCAATGTAAACCGCCTTTATGCAGATACAGTTAGATGATCTAACATTCTAACCAAAATAAACAGTACAGTGGAACAATTGTTTAAACTCCATCCGGATGTTTCAACCAAATCATTCGTCTTTTCGACCTTCGTACCCACAATTGCATCGAGTAATTTTTCAGTAACAGTCTTGTATGTTCGATCGGCCACCACATCACGTAAATAACTTGAACTACGGGCAATTTGTACGCCGTTACAATCGACCTTAGGATTTGAGGCGCATCTATATATCGCGGTAAGTACCGTAGTTATTTATTGCATTCCAATTGCGTTGGCATTGACTTTTAATGTAATCCATGAGATACTTTGACTAATTTAGTATTATTTTCGTTTGTAGATTTCTAAATTGATATTGTTTTAGTTTTGTAGCTTTCTGTACCGAAAAGATAACAAACGAAACTCGATTATTACGCTTCCACTACGTGTCTCCCACAGGGCTCTTTCTCTTGAATATAAATATATAAAGCTAGGCACCTGAAACCAGTAATAATAAAAATCTCAAAAATTCAATCTCGAAAAATACTGTTACGTGTCAGGAGTAATGGGTTCGAGAAAATGCCAAAATGTACCACAAAGACTTTATTGTACTCGTAGATACACAATTACACTATGTATATGTACACAGTACACGTCAAAACACTATGCACGTAGGTACTCGTAAACACACTCGTCGAACACTGTATCGCCCGAAAAAATCACTTCACTTCTCGCTGGTATCGCTCGTAGGTATCGCTGGTTCTTCCCGGTTTCGCTTCCGAAACTAGAATGTCCGCAGTTGACCGAGTGCCCCTTTTTATACCACTCACGCACCATTCATGCCAATCCAGAATATTCCGGTAGTTATTAGAATGAAGCTCTAGTATGTTCCTTGCAATCGACTATCGACCTTAAGACTGTTGTCGTAAGGTCAAAGCATCGTGCGCGTTCTTTCGAGACTGTCGCGCTCCATTGTTCCATTGTTCGCGTGACATGTTTATGGCCCCTATTGTTTATCGCTTCCGGTTTAGCGAAGTACATACGCCAGGGTTGTCACAATACTAAATTTTACCTTAATAAACCAAACCATTACTACTTATATCCTTCAGCGGTAGGTAAGGAACCTTTGTGATATTGTACTTAATGATAAGAACATGCTTACCAGTGATCAGGTGGAGAAAAATAAAAAAGACAATAAGTATTTTATGCTGAGGTTTAATAATATGAACGCCTCCGTCCCTTATCTCATTCTAAAACCGGGCTTTGATCCGCTTAAATACATTGAATATTCGATTAAGGTTCACAAGTTTACGTCGATTCGAACCGGGGACGTTTTTCAAAGGATCCATTTCAAATTTGCTAATGTTGCAAAATGGAAAACTGGGAGTTTGTTCCACTTCTGACGATAAACGAATAATAGGTAGAGAAATTACAACTTCAATTTTACCCTTAAAATAGACCTAAAGGAAAGACGACCTAGATCTGTGAATATAAAAGGGATAAGATATAATGATTTGGGAGGACGGTGGGTAATAAGTACGAAACAATATTGGAGGTACTGGTCATTGTATACCACGCTGTTCAAACGCAGATAGGTAGTCACACGAGTTTTCGAGAAGGTTATGGAAATAATGTTCTTAAAGTGCGTGAGTTCTCCAACTCTCTAGTTTGAGAACAATATGGAACTGCAGGTGCAGAACATGTTTTACATTGACGATAAGCAAATAATGTGTTTATGTATGTGACGATCCATTCCTTTAATTTTTAAATACTAGGGTTATAGGTTGACCAGGAATATAGAAAACCTGCAGTGAGGGCGCTAAAGTTTCCGTTTTTATGGCGGTTGTAATTATAGTATCGCTCATGTCATTTTGACAAATTCGTCGGAAATGTTATTTATGGGAATTTAAAAGGAAATAATATTTTACCACACAGAAAAACACTTTTCTTTCATGACTATGAATAGTTTTTGGCATTTTGGCACAAAATAATCACTGAAAGCAACAAAATAAACCATGACAAATCACTTACAAGCACTTAACGAGAGCAGCTTAGAAAGTAAAAAAAAGAAGTAAAAAAAGGAAGTAAAAAATCGTAAAAAAAGTATGTGTTGCCAGTAAAACAATTCAACAAACAACAAAAGAAAACAATTTCTCATCAGCTTAGCGCAATATGGCGAGGTTTTGTATATTCCTTGTCAACTTATACATGCAATAATCGAACGAACCTAGGGTTACTGAGTATAACAATCAAACCATTCGACTGTGATTGATTATTTATAGCTATTTACATAACTTTAATCTCCTACTTGTTCACTATCAAGCACGTTCATATACTTACCCAAATTCGAGTGACAAACGTTAGGTTCTTTATTCACTATCTCTCCGTACTTTATTAGGATAGTACCTTTAAAATCCCTTTCCCATTCGACCCTCAGTAACGTGTATGTTGATGCTTATTGGAAACCTTTCCTTTGTGTTGAGATGCGTGACGTTTGTATAAGCTGCTATACTGCTTCGTAAAGTTTAGCGGCAATTTCCCATGGTTTGCTATTTCTTATAAGTGGGTGTACTTGGTTACATATAATGTAATGTTTAATTATATTGAAATGAAAAAAAGGTATAAGGTGTATTCATTAACGCGAAAAAGTTCCATTATCAATTTTTAGATTACTTTTGTAACAATATTGTTTACACTGTATTTTAGAAAGTTTGGTGAAACATGCAAAGTTTATTTTATTTGGTCAGTAACAAATAATAATACGTAGGTTTTTTTGATTTTCGAAGTTAGTGCGATTCATATTCGTTAAATTTTATTTATTTTATATTTCATTTGCGATTACCAGTTTCTTATAAGTAGCTATAAGATAATAATATGACCGCTGCAGAGATTTATTTTTGACTTGAAAATAAGAATACTTCTCCACGATGTTAATAAATCTATTCAGACATAGTTAAAGATCAACACTCGGTATGACGTATTAAGTTTCGATCTGAAAGTTCTTATTCTCTCTTATTCTTCTTGATCAGCATCGTATATGCGATGCCTTGGGTGTTCATGATGACCACTTACACGCATCATCCACTCATTTGTCAGCTAATTTCATAAAAATATATAATATTTAAATTAATGGTGATCTACTTTGGATTCAATAGTATCCACTGACAAAATAAGCTATTGAATAAATTGTATTAGAATTGGAACATTAATATAATTCTAGCAATACTTATATTTGTAAAGATCTCCGAATTATTTTTAGTAATATTCGATTACTGGGAATTCATGAAACCTATACTGTTGTGTTCTAAGTAAAATTTTGTCAACATTTAATGACGAGAAGGTCACAAACGGAAAACTTTGGAAGCTGTACAATCCTCGTTCTTTTGTTAGTTGCAAAACTGTTTCTATGCTGTAAAAAGCTTCTATACCTACAGCAATTGTTTGGTTTAATTTTCAAGTCAATTTTACCAAAAACTTAACACGAAAACAAGTTGGCAAAATTTCTCAATTTTTCTGAGTTTCTGACTGACCGACTGACTGAGTTTTGACTTACACTATTTCGTGAAATTTATAATACCTAATGTAAGAACTTTAGGTGCGATTATGCGTATACACTTTTAAAAGGCGATCAACGTAGGATTTCAAAAATAAGTTACAGGAAAAAAGGTGTATATCCTATTGATCGTATCTTTATTTTATATTGTTATATTGAGCAATATTTTTACGACGCTGAAAGCATAATTTGACATAAAAAAAATTACCTCCCTGTAGCTTGGAATAAATTAATATTTAGTTGATTCTGTTACAAAACACCAAACTAATATAAAACGAAAAAAGTAATACCGTCATACCATGCATTTTATAAGTTTAGCTTTGTAATTATACCAAAACATTCCTACGAGTATATTCTTATATGTATAATTTATTCTTCATTTGCATTACACTACGGCCTATAAACAGCACAAACAACCGACGAAGTAGGGGTTTCGAACAACAGCATTGTATAATACAATTTATTTCTTACCAGATAGGATTCAATATTGTATGCATACCTAATGGGTAGTAATAAGGAAGACCGAGATACATCGAGATAGCCCCGATTGTAGCGAACTTGAAAATTGTGTTTGCGTAACGTGAGATTTATTATTTAGTTTCAATTGTTGGGTCGAGCTTTTGTTCTCCGTATTTATGTACCGATCTGAAGGATATGTTTTTGGCTGTAAATAATCCCACTGATTATTAAGTTTGATGACGACGTACTTGGGATTTTAAGCATGGATTACCAAATACGTGCTTTGTAAATAATAAAGGGTGATTCCCACTAGTTCAACTGTACCTTATTGGTAGGTACTTCTTTATACGTATAGTATTGATCTAATTAATTATTGATTTAAACATTTGTTTTGTAGACATTGTTATATTTTTCACAGAAGTAAGTATGTACTATTTTCTGGATAAAATGAGAGAGCACCGATGAAATTAAATAATTTGGTTATGTGTTTACTAGCAACTCACCACGGCTTTGCCCGGGAAGTAAATCATAATATTATACACCCATAATTTTTGACGTGAAAACGTTACGTTTTATAAATCGATATACCCGGCTGCACGCACGAAAAACATGACGTCTATGCGTCGTTATCTGACGTCATGAGGCGTGATGAGGCGTCCCATTTAAAGCTTGAAGTGCAAGCGAGAACGCGGAACGAGCGACAAAGAAGCACAATCGGCCTTTGTCAATGTAACTCTGACGTCTCTTTAGTTTTTATCGAAATTATTTATAACCAGCCAGGTTTGTTTTGACTTGTTTGTGGCACATTGACATGACATAATATGCACAGACTAGCTAAAGATTAATGTTTCGTTATACGGTATGCAACGACTAGTCTTTTTGGTAAAATATTTAATAAAGGTTTTTAACTGCAATATAACAGTAAATAAATTATAACTAAGTATTCAAAGATAGTTTAGGATGACTATTAGTGATTATGCTACCATTCCATCAGTATTTTCTTAAGAAGTTGTCACGTTCAACTATCGTCAGTAAACCGACTTTACAGACAACCAATTATTTTTTCATCCATTTTTCTGTCGTATACTAATAGGTATCAAAATTTTTCTTCAAATGTGTACTTGTAGATATGAGACTTTCCGAAATTTACTACAATAATGGTCACATTACAAACAATAGCATAATTATTATAAAACTAGTAAATCATGGAGTTTTCATGGAGGACTAAGTATTTTGCAACGTAAGATTTGTAACATAAAACGGTCGAGTGAATGCGTTGAATGAACCTATACAGGTTCTAGAGACAGGTTGAATACTATAAGAAAGTTTATGACGATGAAGTTACATGTAATTTAACCTAATGCTAATTTATTTAAATAAAATAATAATATGGGCGTTAAGTGCCTACTAAAGGCTTTATTATAGTAGACTAGTAAATCCGCCCTCGCTTCGCTTCGAGAAACCAGTCCCTTCAAAAATCTCTATAAATTTTAACAAATTATGTTATTCCGATGTTTAAGCTATATTACTGCAAAGTTTCATGAAAATCCGTTCAGTAGTTTTTGCGTGAAAGAGCAACAAACACACACACACACACTCACTCACTCACATACATCCTTACAAACTTTCGCATTTATAATATTAGTAGGATAGGAAGTAGGAAGGATAATAGGATACTGTAAGTAAATAAGAAAATACAAACACGGTTCATTGTCATTATCGAGTACTAATACAAACACGCCTTCAATCAAAATTCTTGTACATAATTATTTATTAACAAAACTACTGTGCTTTGAAAACCCCTTCCCAAATCCCGTTTCCTAATATAAATATTTATTGCAGAGTCTTTACGCCCATCATAATCGAAAACAAGTCAGTCTCTAGCGCTATAACCCCGAGAATTTTAATTAAAATTTTCAGAGGTGAATTTTTCGTCTGACGGGCGTCGTAGATTATTAGGCAGCTTATTATTTTAGGACCCCGGTAAGTAATCAGGTGCTTTTATCAGGGCCCACATAAATTTCTGCCGAGCATAATGAGACAGCTATGTGGTAAAATGATGGGATCACTTTAAATATTTATGAGCAAAACTTTGTCTTAGGTTAGTAAAGGCGTGTAAATTGCTAGACACAACATTAAAGCTCATATTTTTCCATTATTTAGCCATTAATTAAATTGTTTTGTTGAGTTATGAAGTGTGGAGCTCTTTATGAAAGTTTAAAACTAAGTATGAGACTGGATTGTCAACGATATTAAAATACCTTACGAATTTTACATAAATGTCTAAACAGTTTTTATTATTCAGATTTATACAGTTTTTACATTTCTAACACACTACACTCAAAGTATCAATATACGAATCAAATTATTGCTTACGCTCCCGATTGGCTAAAAACAAGGTAACCCTTCAAAGGTGAACAGAACAGTGACTAAAATTTATTTGTATGTATGTTCACCTAGTGATAAGTGTATTTCTAGTTCTTCAAGCTATTGATTTGTTATTATTAAACTAGAGAACCGCCCGCGCTTCGCTTCGGGACCCGTCGGTAGCAGCCGCGTAGGTGCCGGTCCCGTAGGAATCTCAGCTAAAAAGTAGCCTCAGTAGACTGTAATATTTGCCTATGACGGTAATTCAGAACTTGCAAATGAATTTTACTAACGCCATCTATTAACAACTCCGGAACTAAATATCTAGCAACTAAAAAACATCGATCTTCCCATGGGAATGAGATGTTTTTCCGCGGTAAAAAGTAGCCTACGTCACTCTCCACCTTCCTAACTATCCCCACATACATAAACCATACCATAAATAATAGCCATGTTGCGACGTGAAAGCGTCACAAACAAACAAACACACTTTCACATTTATAATATTAGTATGGATTAATGTAAACGGAAATTTATTAATATTGGTCACTATGGGCATCTTTATGATTGAGCAATGACTTAGAAGGTATTTCATTATGGACACAAATCTTGTAACATTCCCATTATTGTACCAAAACAAAAAATATATTGTTGCGCTATCACAATCGTTAATTTTCTATCAGTCCATTTGTTCGTTATTTTTACTTAAAACACTAATTAAATAGTGCCTCCCCAGAGCTCATACAGCTTAAATGCTTGCTGCAAATTCCTCTCAATTAAGGATAACTAATTCTTTGAGTGCTCGCCGCACGTGACACAATAAGACTACACGTCGCGCGGGAAAGGAAAAACATACATATTTATACTATAACGTTTCGTTGCTATTTAGCGCCAAGTGATAAATAATACAGGATAACTGGATGAGTTGAAGTCTCCTTTTTTGTCGTAAGGCTTATTTGGAGACCTACTAACCCATAATACCCTTTGTTCGATCAGTGATCTCGGATAAACAGAACCTGGCTTCATAATATATTCCATCAGCAGGGCTCATCCATCCATCCACCGGCCTTTCTCGGTCCGCTGCTGGACAAAGGCCTCCCCTAATTTGCTCCACTCTGACCGGTCCTGCACCTTGTGAACAGCGGATGCTCGCTGTCTTCTTCAGGTCGTTAAACCACCTGGTTGGGGCGCGTCCTACGCTCCTTTTTCTTCACCTTTAACAGGGTCACCATGAGGATAAGGGATTGTCTTTGCTACAGCATCCTTTCTCGTACGGGAGCTCATACAATACTTTCTGTATAGCACTGAATGACTATTTCACAACAAACAAAGAATATCGATTTTTTGGTGGATTGAAGGAAAAAAAATGTATTATTACACTTCAAATAAAAACCATCCTAATATTAGCTGTAGCGAAACAACGCCTTCTTTATTTTTCCTTTTTAAATATTTAACACAATCATCTTTTTATAAAGAATTCTTAGAAATGTTATTTATGAAATAATAAATGAAATAAAGTAACTAGCTTTTTTAACATCATCTTTCTAGGTTCAAGGATTTAGTCTGGGCGTTTATAATGATTAACGTTTATTATAATTAATGTGATGATTACGAATTGTATGAACAGTTAGTCATACTACTATACTAAAACAGAAAGCTTTGAACTTATATCGAAACTGATGTTTTAAAAGTAGGAGCCTACGGACTATGGGACTAGACACATTTTGAGTCTTTTTATAGATTGGTCACAGGTGTCATGGACGGCAGTGAAATAAAAGTGTTATAAGCCTTTAAAACTATTATTATTTCGGGAACTTCGCTCATAGACTGGCAATATACGCCCATCTTCAGTATTAGGCAGAGTGAGGCAACTGCAGATATGGTTGGTAGATGGATGAGTGATCGCTAAAAACGTCCGGCACTTTGACTAATCACTGACCTCTACAGGCCTTCACAAACCTACACTGAGCATTACGTACGGTGGAATATATTCTATGCTTCCTCCATTATGAGAAGAGAAGAGTTGTTCACATTGTAATGACAAAACACGTGAATAAATATTATTTAATTAAATGTAATTTAGTATTTACTGCAGCTGGAAACAGATGGCACAGTAATCATCGCGAGAAATGACGTCATTATCACGGCGTGGTGCTTCTAGCAATTAGAAAAGCAATCTCCGGCCTCAGCAGCTTTCGCTCGCTTGAGGTTTCAATTATTGTAACTTAGGGATAACAGTGTTATTTATACATCTATAATTAATTTATTTGCAAGAGGAAGGATATTGCTTTATATGAGTGACTTTGTATCCTAATTATATTTTCAACAAGCGATTCAAGTCCTTTTCCTTCCTTTAATCTATGGCTATTTTTCTTTTTCTGTTGGTAGCAAATTCTTTATATCAATAGTCACTGTAGCCATCTAGATAAC
Source organism: Hesperia comma (assembly GCA_905404135.1). Taxonomy (NCBI): domain Eukaryota; kingdom Metazoa; phylum Arthropoda; class Insecta; order Lepidoptera; family Hesperiidae; genus Hesperia; species Hesperia comma. The sequence goes on along the minus strand of FR990020.1, from coordinate 3,814,521 downwards.
GCATTTACGTGACAAATAATAAATGTTTCTTTTGGATCGTGGGTTCTAGCCTAGACAGGTATATTTTGTAGGTACAGACCGCAAAGAGAAACCTTACCATGACGTAAGCATAATAAATGAGAGTTGTGTATTTTCAAACATGACTCGATATTATTCTCATATAACATAATATTGTTTCCTTTTCGTGAAGCCTATTTGCCAAGTGGCTTGTATATAACTTCTTGTGTAAGGACTTGACGGTCAGTATTCTTTTATTCTTCTTTCTTCGTTACTTGCCTCTTCTTTGTTTCCCTTCCCTACGCATATGAGTTTACTGTTTTACTCGTGTCCATGGACAGCAGCAAGTAGTTACCTCCAGGTAATCGATTCATAAAAACAAATGATTGTTTTCCAACTATCACGATATAGCAACTAAATAAATAAAAAAATGAAATGAAGGAATAGTAAATCTTGGTCAAAAAAAGATTATAAAGTTGGAATGCTTTTGTCATCAGATGTTATATATCTAGGCTGTCTGAGTTTCAGATCTTTGGACGTTATCCAACGAGAGTTGCACTTGTTCAGTAATTGTCTTATAGTGGAGCACTTATGAAGTGCTAATAGCTCTGCGGACTGCGGGAATCTGAAACGACTACGAAATTAACACGGAGTGATGTAAGATTTATTTAATTTAATAAAATTTTATTACTAACTTTTTACAAAAAACTAATCGACTTCAAAATTTATAAATAGAGATGACTAAAATATTATCCGTCAGATGTCGCTCTGTATATGAAATCAGACGACAGGCACCAAGCAGCTTAAAAAAATATACAAATCTGAAAAATTATTCAAAATTTATGTAGAAATTAAGTACCCATTATTAAGAAAATAACCTAAAACTCATACTCGTCAGACGTTGCTGAAAGCCAGAGGTGAAGTTTCAACTACAAAAAGAATTATCAAAATCGGTTCATCTAGCGCAAAGTTATGAGGTAACACTTATAAACACAGTTAAATTAATAATTTCCTTCTTTTTTTGTAAGTCAATAGGTGATCTCCTGTATACATACAGACATAAATGTACCTGGGGGGCGGCCGGACCTCAACTGCCGATGTCAGTGCAGTGTGTCAGTGCACAAATTTTCGATAGCGTGATTCAGGCTTCATTGATATCATCGTGTGATGTGTGTGCAATGCCGCCACATCACCCTCCTGCCGCGACCGGAATTCGATGCCGATGAGGCCTTTGGTTTGGTTCTCTTCCATTCACGGGGAAATTTAATCAAATTTAAATATTAAATGTTGTTAAGATCTTGTTGCCAGATTCTACAAACTTTATTAACTTTATTGGCCCTGTCTTCAAGTAAACGACAATCACAGGCTTATTTATTGTAAATAGTACCTAGAGATTAAGATTTATTTCACCATTCGTGGCACGAAATACTCAGCGTGGGATTATTACAATAATGGTGAAGTCGAGATATAACATTAATACATTTTATTGATTGATTGGCATGAAGCCTAGCGCAAATGTAAATGGAAAAATTTTGTTACTTTTATTATTTACGGGAATATCTCAAATGAGATACCTACAGAACTGTAAGGACCTTTTCACACGACGCTATTTATTAGCTACCTACGCGACTACGACGCAACCCACAGTTTGCCGACGCTGACACTGGTCACTATGACAGTACACGCATACGTAGACTCGCCTGCATACCTAGACAAGATCCTAGGCGCTTGCAAATAGCGTAGTGTGAGAACGGCCTAAGTATCACCTTGTGGGTAAATAATAATAATTAATTCCATTTCATTCAGTTCCATAACGTTATAGATATCTCGATTCCGGTGAACATACCTCACATGAAGAAAATTCAAAACATTGAATAAAACAGCCAAAAACTCTCTTTAGAAGCATCAATAAAATCATATTCGCCGTCACACGAATCCAACCTTTTGTGTACAAAAAAATATCTCACAATTTTATTAACACAATAAATCTTAAAATGCAGGCGCGTATGAAATTTATTCCATTTCCTTTCGATACGATCTAAATGGAAATAAAATCAAAATAAAGCATTCCGCACATTTCTCCAAGTTATAGATATAGGTAAGTAACTTGTATCTGTATTTCTTTTTAGTATCCATTGATTTCTGTGTCTCGCAAGACTTCTGCGTACTACCTTTCCCGTACTACCTTTGAAAATGAAAATGAAATGATTTATTTCGAACTTCGTTTTTACAAACACCTTTCGAATGTCACTCTACGCCATCGCTTCCACAAATCCCTACGATGAGTGGCCTTGGTAGAAGAAGCGGCAAGAAACTCCCAAGGAGTTTCTTTTTTCCCCACTCACAGTTACAGAGAACACTTATCACTACTTAAGGCTATATTTCAAAATCATGTCCAGGCTGTATCATCTTGAAAATATTCATCCAATTTATAATAACCCTTCGTCATAAGAATGTCCTTAACATGAGTTTTTAGCTTACAGTATGGCATTTCCGTCAATTCTAACGGAATTTTATTATTATTTGAATATAACGAGTATGTCTAGTAAAGTTGAATTCACTCAAATAAGTTCAAAAAGTGTTTAAACTAGTAAGCGTACAACAAAAGTTTTAAATATAATCCTTTTATTTAATGTTTGGATGTCAATGATATGCGACATCTTTTCAAAGAAACAACGTGTGATGTCACTATTCGCCACATTTAAGCATTTGTAGGAAAACTCACATGCTAGATATGATTTCTCGAAAGATTGAAACATTTTAGTGTATAAGCTGATCCTTTGAACAATTGACTTCTCAGAATAAAGTTGGGTGTTTCTTTGGAACAGTTTAGTTTATTCTATATTATATTTTCATGGTTTTTTTTTCAAATAACTTAGCAATCCCGTCAAAGACCTGTTTCCTTGAAGTACCTGCAAGTTCTCTTCAGGTGAAGTTATTTATTTTCATTTATAAATCCACTAATTATTGTTAAGATAAGTTTTTATATTAGTTCTTTTCAGAGACTTTTATACGTCTTTAGATACTTAGATCAAGTTAGGTATAAAAAAACACTGAAGTAAAAGGGGAATTAATTACTGTCACTAACATTCCTTGTCCTCACACTTATTAACTATCTAACCAACTAATATTCTAACAGCATCTGTGAACAGGACTCATCATCCTAGTCCCTAAATTAAGTCTTATTCTAAGTCATTCGCAGTCGTCATGTGTAGCAGTGGAAAGGTTGTACTGCATGCTCGTTTGTTACCTTTATATAAAATTAATCGTATTTGGCCGTAACTTACAAACTATCAAATTTAACCCTGTGGTTTCGCGGATAATACTGATAAATTTCTTATGCCTTTATACTATGTGTCAACGACAATTTAAAATAATAATTATGTCAGTTGTCTCATTTAAAATCAAATTTAGCTCAAGATAAGTACAAAACCTATCATGCGTTAACCAATGATATGTTAAGTGACAAACTCAAAATAACAGTGTTAAGTAACTTGAACACGTTAATTAGTAACGTTGTGTATCAAATTAACAATATTGAATAATGAAATATTTTTTGGCTAAAGATTAAAAGTTTGATATCTACTATAATAAAGCCTTTAGTAGGCACTTAACGCCCATATTATTATCTTATTTAAATAAATTAGCATTAAGTTAAATTACATGTAACTTCATCGTCATAAACTTTCTTATAGTATTCAACCTGTCTGTAGAACCTGAATAGGTTCGTGAACGCATTCACTCGACCGTTTTATCGTCAACTTACGTTGCAAAATACTTAGTCCTCCATGAAAACCGCTTATATTTGAACCGTATAATAGTATGTTGCCCATGTCAGTCCTAGCGGTCTATTCTAAATATTGGTGTAAGCAATGTAAGCATAGACTATACAGAGTAATATGCGTAAAAGTTTTTGAAAGTGAAGGGATATTCTTATAAACAGAATGTTGAAAAACAAAATATGAAAGCGACTTCAATACTAACAAAAAACAATAAAATTATACTCCACGCTTGATATGGCAATTATTTTAATGGCAACCCGTATCTACAAATTCCCGCATTTCACCTCTATGATCGTGGATCATCTATACTAATATTAAAATTGGAAGAGTTTGTTAGTTTAAATGTGCTAATCTCACGATACTCACGAACCACTGATTCGAATTAAAAAAATCTTTATGTGCGGAATAGTCCATTTATTCAGAAAGATAGGCTATATTGTAACATCACGCAACGAGCAAAAGAAGCGGAACAACATGTTTCCCCAACGTTATTCCTTCGTTGAAGTGATAATTATATTCTTCTTATCACCATTTTTTAGGGTTCCGTACCCAAAGGGTAAAACGGAACCCTATTGCGAGACTTCGCTGTCCGTCCGTCCGTCCGTCCGTCCGTCTGTCCGTCCGTCTGTCACCAGGCTGTATCTCATGAACCGTAATAGTTACACTGTTGAAATTTTCACAGATGATGTATTTCTGTTGCCGCTACAACAACAAATACTAAAACACTGAATAAAATAAATATTTAAGTCGAAATATGGCTTCGACGCTTGATAAATTAGTTACCTTTCGCTCCAAGAGATGGCGTTGCTTGTGGCTAATTATGTGGCTACAAAAAACTTAAGTAAATATTTAAGTGAGGCTTTCATACAACGGGCCAGATTTTCTTGGCGTTTTATACATAATGGTACCCTTCGTGCGCGAGTCCAACTCGCACTTGGCCGGTTTTATTTAATGGTGCCTGATTCGAACAAATGCAATGCTTCACTATGCAAAAATCCTATAGGCACATAATGGTTAATTTAAATGACAAATAAAACATCTGATGTTTTAATTCCCCAAAAATGTTTTGCCAAACAAAATGAACGCATTAAATTCCGTGCTTATTTTGGATTATACTGCTGAGCGTTGTAAAACTCACTCATTTGGTATTGGCCCGATTACTTTACAAATGTCCGATAATTGTACCATTTTCGTATAAAATCACTTCATATATTAAAACTGTAACTGACCGATGTATGTACTTAGCAGATTTGAAATTTTGCCTCCTTATCTATGTAGTTATTGCTAGTTATGTATATTATATAATAGTTTAATTATAATTATAATTGTATCATATTTCAAAAGTATTTTATTCATATTATATATAAAAAGAAAGCTTTAATTGCTACATGCATCATCATAAATTTATTACATGTTAATGAACAAACAGTAAATATTTAAATAAATATTTATTTACCATATTTTCGTTAAACGAAAAAGGGTTGGACATAATTTTATTTCACATAGCTGGTATTTAAATATAATTATATAAAAAATATAATTATATAAAATGTTTTTTTTATAAAAGTACCCTGCAATATAATATGATAAAATAATTTTAATTTTGGAATAAGTCCGTAAAAGGGTTTCTTCGACAGGTTATACCAACTTACTGTCGGGATTTCAACTATTATCGGAAAAAGGCTAAGAATAGCAGGGCATGGATGGAGCTCCGAGAAATGGATCTCAACAGTTAAAGATTCCAAGAAATGCAAATTCATTCAAATGTATTCATAGCAATTTCAATACTAAATTCAATTTATTAAGTATCTTAAGATCGTGCGTAAAACTTTTTTTAATATTATTTTTCATTCACCCTGCTAAGCTTTAGTTAGTTTTTCTTTTGTATTATTCAATACAAATATTTACTTGGGTTTCTTTTAACCTATTAGAAACAATAAATAACCAAATGTGACACCATTCTATGGTATAAAATTATGTGGGTAAGCAGATCCAAGGATTAACGAAAACAAACGGACACAAGTAAAAAACATCTTAATACTCTGTATTCATTTGTACTTCCATTTTTTTTTAATCTTCATATACAGATGTAACTATGTGGGAGAACCAGACTGAAATATGAACAGCACATACCACACCAGTCATCAATTTCAAATATTTGACTCAACGTTATAAACCACGTCAATTCGAATGCAAGCCGCAATCGATTTTAAATTATGTGTTGAATATTAATCGAAGCAAAAAATGATCTCAAACCTCAATTAAATTATTCACCTCCAATAATCCACATTCCCTAGCGCAACGTGCCCGAGAGGCGCCATTTTTAATTAATTCCAGATAATTACCTGAGAACGCTGGCTAGATACGAATCTGGAAAGTGACACCAAGTTAACAAGCTGAACTGATTTTAATGGCCCGACTCACTTGAAAGTATGTGACCTAAATACAAAATACTTTTATCCTTTTATCGTTTGCTTCTGCAGAGAACACGCTATGAAGGCTTTATTTTATAAAGAGAAATGGGGTTATTTTATATTTCAATAAGCAGCAAACAAGTAGATGAGTTACCTGGTAATATCGTTTTACATGGATACTGGTAACATAAAAATTATCACTACCTAATACGTTATCGGTAAAGAAATAATATGAAAGAATAAAGGAATTTAATAAAGAATATAATAGAATTTAGGAAGCATTTAAAGCAAGCGAACGGTGGTCAGGCAGGTAGGTATCACCTCAGTTAGTGGCCGGCGGCTGTTGTCAATTCCGATACCCTGCCCTGCCTTCATCGCCATCTTAGATTGGAATCTATATTGGGACCTAGGCCGTCTCTACGAGAAAGACCATAGTTCCTTGAGCCTAAACACGGGACTCTCCTTATCATTAAGGAGGCCTAGATCATACCTACTCCACCACGCTTCCCTATCTAGTGCGGATTGGTTCATGTCGAAGGCCTCTGACATGGCTTAACGACTGCTAAATACTGATAACAACCGGGACCGACGGCTTTAGTTGCCCTTTGATAGACGGAAGTTTTCAAGATATTTTTGGCACTAGCGATCACCCATCCAACTATCGACGTCATCTGCAGTTGCTTAACTTTGCCGATCGCTTAAGATCGACACAAGGCTTTAAATAAAGTGTAATTTTCAGTGACGTTAAATAAAATCGTGCCTTGCATTACAACGACGGTGGCTCAAATAAATAGATTTGCAAACGTTCTGTTTCAATTCAATTCATTAATAAAATGGCGGGCGTAGCAGCGTTTTTAATTAATTCCGGGTAATTACCGGAGAGCGCTAGAAGCAAATCCGGAATACGACATCGGGATAACAGGCTCAATGGTTTTAATGACGCTTTATGCCTAAAAACAAAATGACCTATTTATATAACTTTGCCAGTTAATTTTAAAGCATATTATCATTAGTATGATCGGACTTCAAACTCTTAAAATTATATTAGTACCTTTGTAAAGTTTACAATATTGATAAGTCAAGCAAAAACTTTGAATCCTTTTAATGAAAATTGCGCTGATTGAAGAGGACCCTAGTAATTTTTGCGCACTATAAATAATTAATATATTTTTAAAGTAAATAATGCATTACGAAAACATGAAAAACATAACTGAATCAAATGAGACTTTGCACACAATACTATTATTATGTTACTCTAATTGACATCTGAATTCAATTCATGCCTCTGTGATATATTAAAGAGCACTTAGCATTGACAGTAACAACTTAAACATTTATTCTAGCAGAATACTTATTTTAATATGAAATTCAGCACTTTTTTTTCTTGTAACGCTTGATTACGATCCTACCCGATGTTAAGTGAAAATGTTAAGTTCTACTTCGTCTCCTTGCAAACTTTAATTTTGCCAATTCCAAAAATTGAAGGTTAAAAAAATTCCCCGACGTTTTGTACAGTCCCATCTAGTATAATGAGAGTTAACTATGATAAAATCGTTTATTACAATTTAATTATTATCAATTCGATTTCCTGCATCAAATGGACTACCTACTATTGTTCACTGTACAGGGTGTCCCGTAACGAATGGATAATACGGAACCTATTTGTAGAGGGCATCATGCCGGTTCAGATGAATAAATATTATGTTCAGTAAAAGTCTTTCCGTTTCCGAGATATTCGACATTTTCAACATTTTCAAAATTGTTCCACCCTTCGCCATTCTTTTTGGCGCCAGGACTATAAATGAAGACATTTGTTGAATCTGTTTTTTGTATCGTACTCCTGGATAGATGTGCTATCGAATATCATCAATTATTTTTATATCAAAAGCACAGATTCTTTTTAAATTAAGATTTAACACCAATTTAACGTTTTTTCATATTCCATTCCTGGCTTTTACTCTGCCGTGGTTCAAAAAAAATGTAAGGTGGCTTGAATGCCAAATAAAAAAAAAACTAGCGCATTTCACCCAGATTCCGAAATGGTATGTTACAGGGTATGGTTCACCTTTAGATTTTAAATTATTTCCTTTTAAAATAAGGTAGACCCCATTTTTATGTTATTACAAATTAATTCCAAAATTTGGTTTGTTACCTTAATCAGTTTTAAAACCATCCAAATTCACTTGACTGTCCCTTATTTGTCAAGAGAGCTAAATTTGTGCCCTAATTTAAGAGATTTAAGCCAAAAATACTTCACTACCTACTGAATACGTAAATCCCTTAAAATGTTAGTTAATGATAATGTGTGTGATAGGTGTTTTTTCCTATGTGTGTTACCTCAGAACTTCGAACTGGGTGAACCGATGTCGATAATTCTTTCGCCATTCGAAAGGTAGAGACTGCTGTCTGGTCCCATAAAGGTACCTAGGACCTATCATTTAGTCGGTTATAAATTTGAGCGCCACCTGGCGAGTGGTTTTTATGTTATATCGATTTTGAAGTTGGTATTTTTTTTGTTAAAAGTTAGTTATTTCGAATAAGTTTTCAAAGAGGCTATTTGCTCTCTTTAATCTGGTGGTACCAGACTAACCAGATTTAGTCTTATTCTAGTTATCAGGATCAGGCTTAAAAATTATTGTATTTACTAATAATGGTGAATCAAGAGAATTTGGATGGTTTTGAAGCTAATTAAGGTAACAAACCAAATTTTGGAATTAACTTGTAATATCATAAAAATGGGGTCGACCTCGTTTTAAAAGGAAATAATTTAAAATTGATAGGTGGACCATACCCTGTAACATACCATTTCGGAATCTGGGTGAAATGGGCTAGTTTTTTTTTAATTTGGCATTCAAGCCACCATACCTTTTTTTTAACCAGGGCAGAGTAAAAGCCAAGTATGAAATATGAAAAAACGTTAAATTGGTGTTAAATCTTAATTTAAAAAGAATCTGTGCTTTTGTTATAAAAATAATTGATGACATTCGATAGCACATCTATCCAGGAGTACTATACAAAAAACAGATACAAAAAATGTCTTCATTTGTAGTCCTGGCGCCAAAAAGAATGGCGAAGGGTGGAACAATTTTGAAAATGTTGAAAATGTCGAATATCTCGGAAACGGAAGGACTTTTACTGAACATAATATTTATTCATCTGAACCGGCATGATGCCCTCTACACGTAGGTTCCGTATTATCCATTCGTTACGGGACACCCTGTATGTACTTAGCTCTGACTATGAGTGATTTTGTTATGATTTATGATTATGAGTAATATCTATTCAATTGCATTTTTCTGTGTTAATCAAAACTAACAGCTTCACGACACGGTTTTTTTCATAATTATCCCGGTTGCTGTCGATTGAAATCAGTCATCTCATCAGCCATCTCAGAAGACTTCAGGCGGCATGAAAACTTGCGATGCTATGCCCCAACCCCACTGCAGCACTGGAGCAGCGTGGTGGATTATGCTCTTGTCCTCCTCAGTTATAAGGAGAGACTTGTGCTCAGTAGTGGGCCATTAATGGGTTGAAGCCAAGAAGAAGATCCATACAGCAGGTATAGAAACCTGCAAAATCCCAGAAACTATATAAAAAACTCACCATACCTGATCGTGTTGCAAAAGATTGATTGCTTCGTCACTCCAACTTAATTTAAAATAGATTGCGATCATTATCGGTCGCCGCGCGTGTACCCGAGAAACATCCTGTGCTTGGTACCCCGTTACACGGACTATTTGGCAAACTAGCACCGCAATTAGAGGTATCGTGAACAACTTTGATTATGCAACATCCTGCCTGGGCCAATTTTAACAAACATTCGAACATTTTTTTGTAATAAGAAGGAACTAAAACAAAGTTGCCAGTTAAAAAAATCTGCCAGTAAAGCACAGTTTCAAAGCAAAACTTTACTCTGTTCGTTATATTCAGCTACGTTATAATGTAGCGATATCCTACTAATATTATAAATGTGAAAGTATGTTAGGAAGGAATGAAAATGCGCGATACAGCCAAATTCCACGCGGGCAGAGCCGCGGGCGGAAAGCGAGTAACATTATAAATATACAAGTAGAATTCGTTTTAATGGCAACCCACACAAATTGCTACCCAACATATTGCGAAATGCGTATTGCGCACGTACCACTTGCGCAATGGTTACCAGGACTACGGCCTGTACATATTGAGAGAAGACGGAAGCCCAATAGTGGGACAGTTATAATTTGCGACCGTTATTTCAGTACCAATGAACATTAGGTAAACATATTTCATAGCTATACAAGAACTAGTTACTACGAGTAGTAAAAATGAAACATGTTCTACGATCAATTAGGAATTATCTAGAGCAGTTGTTGACCCAGTCATAGGTATATCCATTTTTGATGCTGAAATAACAGGCAGACAAATGGAGAAACAACAGTTGACAGGTAAAGCAAACAAAGTGTAAAGAACACAGCAAACATAAATATTAATTGCTTTTAGTATAACATAGTTACAATAATACACTTACTTCTGTTTGATTTAATCAAACTTCATGTTGTCTGTTTTTGCGGTTTTATTACCTTCTTTAGTTTAAGTCAATTTTGAATAAAGCAATTGAATATTCAGGCATATTTTTATGGAATTAAGACAACAAACGAGCAAGCAGCATCGCCTTATCGTTATCGCCTTGACTGACCCAGGACAAAACTCAATTAGTTTTAGTCTCATTCTAATTCGATCACAGATGCGTTGCTACCCTTGAGGGCTGATAAGTATGGTCACCTCTAAAAATGTGTAACCGGCTCCTCACCCTTTTATCCGGAGCATAATTGCTGATACGCAATTATTAGGACGGCAGAAATTGTACTAAGGCTAATAGGCGGTCTAGAGCAAGCAAGTCTAGGCTCTTATCACCTATAAATAAAAACGGTTATTATTATTGTGGCAGTACCTCTTTGTGCAACTATTGCAATAAATTATTATCATGTGGAGTTATAGATAATCAAAATTCTCCCAGAATATCTCATCTATACTTAATTATAATGAAACTGTCTCATCATGTACAAATATAATATGTAACTTGGTTATTTGAATATAATATGTAACATGGTCACAGTTGTTATGGGCGGCAGGGGAAGGGTGGTACTGCATGCTCGTTTGCTATCTTAATTCCATAAAAAAAAAAAAAAAAAAAAAAAAACAAAGACAGCGAAATTTTTTAAAAATATCAAATATACATTTTTTCGACTGTAGATAATAAGACCCAAGTACCCCGAAGCGATAAAGACGGTTACGTGTTTAAAGAATAATAAGCAAAGCTCTATAGTCAGTATTATTTGTTCCGTAGAACCCGTCACGAAGTGATTTATTTAAGAGCCAGCATGTTTGAAATACAACACTGTACAACTCCATTGTCACAGCGATTATAGATTGACAGGAACTGATTCATTGCCTTGTTAGTTCCAAATGTATTAAGTAACTAATCAACTATCCATTAACCAGTCTTTGATTAATTGTTATTTTAAAATGGATACATTATTCCTATTCATTTCACAGTATTACTCGTACCTAGTTATTAAAAGACGTCCATAAGTATCCATAAATACCATTGGCCCGATTTGGATGGAATTCGGAATGAAAATAGTTAAGAGCTAGGGTCGACATAGGCTAATTTTTTCAAAAATAATCCTTAAAGCGTTGAAATAAGGGACAAAAGTTAACAATACCAATACATGTTAAATCTAAGCCGTTTGACCGAAGCGAAGTGAGAGCGCTCACCAGTAATATTTATGATAATACTGTTTGTAAATTAGTAACAATCTTCCGAAAACCTAACACAAAACACGATGTCATTGTAAAGGTTTTAATAAGCTACGTATTAGGTGTTTGTTAGAATATACCAGAAACTTGCAGAATGATTTATTCGGGTAATAAGTGTCGTGTTGGTGAACCGGTATCGGTAAGACTCGGCAGCCCAAACAACCGCCGGGTCAAGACATAAACTCCGCATTGTTAAGATAATTTCTAGTTATTTTAAAACTTTTACAAGGAATTAAGAATCGAACCAGCATGCAGCACCACCCTTCCGCTGCCGCCCATAACAACTCGCGTAGAACAAGATTCAATTTAGGAACTATGATGGTTAATCCAATTGTCGATATTAGTTGGTTAGTTTGTTAGTAACCAATTGGATTGTTAGTGATAGTGTGTGCGTTTAGCTGTTATTAGTTAGGTATAGTCCCTGAATAGGGTGTTGCTATCCTTGTGGATCGAGACGATCGTCTCTAAAAATCCTTTATTTTTATACTATAACAGGTGGTAAGGGCCTAGAGCTCACCCGGGGAAGTACCACCGCCCGCCACGGTACTTAGTACCATCCCTACCGTGTAATAAATGTTTTAAGAACAATTGTGTTCCGGATAGGAAGGTTTGGAGCCGGTTACACTTTTTCAGAGGTGACCATCTCAGTTCTCAGGGGTAGCAACACATCTGTGACCGAATTAAAACGAGACTCATACTAACAATAACTAACTGGACTATTACTAACATTAACTAACAGGACTAATTATCACTAACGGTCCCTGTCCTCACACTTATTAACAAACTAACCAACTAATATTCTAAAACCATCTACTAACTGGACTAACCATCCGAGTTCCATTGAGTCTAGTTCTAGGTCGGTCACAGTTGTTATGGGCGGCAGCAGAGGGGTGGTGCTGCATGCTCGTTTGCTATCTTAATTCCATAAAAAAATAGTGTCTGGGACATACTAAAGCAGCAAAGTTATAGATCTTCTCTATTATTCGGTGTTTCTTCTCTATTGTCAAGACTTGAACAATAGTTCAAACTCAAAGGGTTAAAACTCAAAGGTTTTACGATCCTCGTCCTCAAGTTAAATAAACTAAGCTAGTTAAAGAGCCAAATTAAAGACGGCTAAACATCGCACGGTTCAGGCGTGTAATCTTCACTGCTTAGTATAATATAATATTATTATTCTATTTTCTTAATGCTTCTTAATACTATACCTGCTTAACTGCTATATCTTAACGTAAGTAATCTGTTTCTATGTATTAAACATTTAAGTTTTAAAACTCAAACTCAAATAATTTATTCCATGGAGTATTTAAAATTACATATTTATGAACGTAATTTCTTGCATCTACCAACGTATTATAATGTATTCTTTGTATTATCCTATGATATCACATTGAAAAAATAAACCGAGTAGTTATATATTTTGGTTTAAAAACGATACACCAAAACATGGCAATATATCATAAGTTACGTCACACCGCTGTCGAGTATGTCTTGTGCCAGCTCAAAGGAGCTAAGGAGTAATGCTTCTAACCTATATTAAACAAGTTCTGTTGACTGACATCTTTTCATAAAGAGCAGAGTTTGATTTAAAACGTGTACTTGTTGACGACTCAATGGCGGAGAGTGAACGAACTTTTAAAATTGAAATCCTGGATATTTACTGAATCCATTTACTTTCAAACATTACGTAACGTAGTTGAATGTTATCTGAGAAAGGGTTGATAGAAAATAAAATCAATGTAGGGAATAATCAAGAGATTTATCAGATTCAGAACGTTGTCAAAGAAATAATAAAGCAAAACACTGAAATTACCAAAGTACTAAAAAAATGCGGTATAATATTATGTAGGAGAGTAGTAGGAGTATTCTTAAACATTAAAAAATCAAATAAGAACCTAAGAAGAAAGATGAGGTAGAAATATAGTTTAAAACCTAACTTGTTCGGTAAAGCACAAGTCGTTTGTGTCCCCGTCAAAGCAGTTAACATTATAGCCCTCTTCCAATTCGCTGTAAACCGGCTGGTATTGCACATCACGTCCATCATGTTTATCGGGGTGACACATTTTATTTTATGATCCTATTTGCCATACATTCGTATCCGACGATCGTTATCGAAGATCAAAGTTGTTACTTGGAGGGGAAGACTGCTAAACTGTTTACCTACACATGTAGATATGCGAATTGGAATTTTGTTTACACAGACTGAATTTGTCATTTGTTTTGAGAAACGAACCTTCCATCCAAGACTGCTAATTTTGTATTCACAGTGTGACAAACATAGACTAGATGAAAAATTATAGAGCTCTGATGAGCATGATCAACATGAGATAGAACGAGAAAGCACTATTGTAAGGGAGAAGAAAATTTTGTTTAGCAAAGTTGCTGTCCTATAAAACACCGCCATCCAGAGTAAGACAGAACATAGTATTATTCTGTTTTTTTTTTCATCTTATTGGTGTAAATTGCTCCTTTTTGACTGAGTGCGGTGGATGACACAGATACTTAAGATACTTGATGTAAGCACCCTTTCAAAAATCAAAAATTACTATTCAAGTTACAAAATTAATTTTGAACTTGTATTAAATTTACAGTTTTGACTGCCCTATTTCTACGTTTAAAATACCCCAAGGACATGAGTTGATTGCGGGGCAGTGGTCCAACTGCTCTGTCCCACTAGTTGGACCACGGGTCTTTACTAGGGGCAGTTGGGCATTCGTTTCACGAAGATAAGGCGAATTACCACGGTACGATAGTTAGAAATGTAAGTTTTAATTGCCAACATAATTGAATCGGAAACACCATTGTTCATTCAAAGAGGTAATCTATCTGCAATATCAACTATATATAACTATATATTATATTATTATATTCTATGTAGTATCTGGTTGACTTGCAATCTGCAATGTAACTGATATTCTGAGCGCTAACTTAGTATGGTATATCAATATCCCACAGAATTTCAACTCAGTTACTCCAGACGTTAGACTAAGCCATAGTTTTTTCTACGGTAGCACTTTGATGTATACTCTGATAGTTTCGCTGACGATTGTGGTCCACTACATAATTAAAGGCATTCAAAGCGTCTATTGAATATGACGTGAAGCTGCGATAGCTTTGGATCTAAAATCCGCACTCTGCAGCAAAAAATACCACCTATAAAGTCGTGTGGGTTAAAAGCATTATCTGGGCTGGTATGTCGCGCTATTTTTTTACTTCTCAGAGAAGTAGCATTTTCCGTGTGTATTTGAACTGGCCTCAAAATATATCATTTTGAGTGTTACTTTTATGTCCATATACTCACAGCATCTTCATATACTTACGCCCGTAATAAAGTCAAAGGTTAAATTTGTTCCCACGTACCCATATCAAACCGAATTTTGCTCAGTAGGCTGACTATCTAATTGAAAAGACCTAACACATATCTAGAAACGTTGGTTTTTGGTTTGGGCCAGTAAGAGATATAAAGCTAAATAGTATAGTCTGTTAATTATCCAGAATATTCATTGAACCACAATGGCTTGAACTCAATTATATGAATAGATTAAATCCCGTAGCAGAGGGCAATGTGGAAGGAAAAAGGGGAAGAGGACGATCACCCACTCGATAGACGGACATTATATTGAAATCAGGTAACACGAGAACCGTTCCCTTAGACTTTCCGAGATCAGAAAACCTTGAATAATGTGATACTGAAACTGTAGAAAGTGACAACCTTTAGTCGCGGAGAAACGACTCTAAAGAAAGAAGTCCGTTAAACCCAAAAGAACTTCATCTTCATAGTTTTGGTAAAAGTTTTTTCCACGATAAAATACTCCTTTCATTCAGTCCACGGAATTTATAATAACTGTGTTTCAGTCTCACAAAGCAGACGCGAACTATCCGACACACGTTCCTGACATCAAAAACATAATGTTCCATCTCTGAACATGTAAGTTCATTAAAACCGTGCCTTTGATCTTCTTTCGCCAGTTCAGATCATTTTAAAGTGGTTGATTTCGGTTTGAATGACGTCATGCGGGCTTATTTAATTGCGGGACAGATTCACAAAAAGGTAAAGGTGTCGTCTTATATTGCTGGATGAAACCGCGTATAATCATTCGATTTAAGCGTCTGTTCAGAAATGAATCAGGTCTGTAAGTGATATAATTACCGAAATTGAATTTCTGCTACTAATACATAGACGCTCACGTTACACGACACTTCTAACTTACTTACTATTATTATTTTTAACCTGTCGTTTTCTTGTATCATATAAATATTGTTTTTCTAAATTCTTACCTACGTCGTTGCTCGTGTTAAACTTACATTATGCCATTTTCGTTATCCAGTTCTTAATGGATTTTTAAAATACTAACAGACTCAGTACATAAGTAAAATATTTGCATAAAAATAATATCGGAATATAAAAATCTGTAAAATATCATCGCTTGACTAATCTAATTAATAACGTGAAAAATTGTTTGCGAAATTATAAATCTAAAAGTGTATTTGTTTGTCCTATTTTACAAGAACAACAATGGATCGACGTGATTTTCGGTACCGAGAATGTTGAAAAATTATAGATAGGTAACGCCTACACACCACACACACATAGGCTACGCCTACGCACGGATATTTTTTTCGCGTAAAATACGAGATTTTTACGCGAAAATATGTTTTAATCAAATAAACGCTATATACGGCGTTAGGGACGCAAAATTGATATGACGTGTGATTCTGAATAGGTAATATTTTTTGCGTGAGTTTACTAGTAACATAATAAATTGTGGTTCGGCATGGTGTACTGGTTTCCTTAACATTCGCTCAGCGACTGGATGCGTGGTGGATCTCATTTTAATTAATTGTGCCGCACTAGGGATTTCAAGGATTGTTTTTATATAATTAATTTCATTGTCTCGTTTTTATTGTTTGCTACGTCATGGAATAAATTAAATTGCGAATTGAGATGCAGATAGTCTATTTAAAAAACGTATCCAAGCTGATGGTGCGATACAATACACGTACGCTATGGTGCGATACAGTTCAGAACACCTAAGGTCCACAGAAACACAGAAAATCTAAGGTGATAAACTAAGAGATAAATTCTAGAATGTTAGAATCATCAACAAAAAATATTGCCAAAATTAAATATTAACGTGGAGAATATTTTGTTACGTTAAATATGTTGATGAGTAAAACTATTTGATTTGATATTAATATTCAGTAACAAACAGCAGTATTTTTAAATTTAGGAAGTTCTCGGATTTTTAATGATAATGTGTGACCATACGTAGATTTTATTTTAATAAGTGAACGCAAATAAGATTTTTTTGGTTCGGTTAATTATCCACGTCGTAGAGATTAGATAACTAGTATGACCTTCAAATATAAAAACATTATAATGTGTTTTTCTATTTATACCGAGCCAAAGTTTTGTAATTTGAAATCGCGTCATACTGGTGCAGGTTTCTGCGTCTCTAGCTACATAATGACGCAGCTTTATGACCGCGGCTGCTTTGCGGGGGAGCTCTAAACTGACGAATAATATAAAACTTGACTGACGATGCACTATCATTATGCCCGATGAAATTTTAAGTATCAAAATTATTCTACACCGTACAACTAAATAAAATCACAGTATTGTTCTGATATGTTAGTTTAAAAAATGACGATTCATGTGGTGTAAAATTACCATGCCGGGTCGCCGTTCGAATGGCCCTGGGTTCCCAGTGAGGCGGAACTTTGAATGATTGGTTAAAATTTCTGTCCTGTAATTCTATGCTTGTCTCGTACGTTGTCGTTGACTCCCATTATACAGGGATTCCTAGTGTTGGGCTATGAGTTACTTATATATTAAAAATCACATGAGAAATTGGTTTACATAACACTAAGGCTCTAGACAGACGGACCGCATTTCAACTGCAATCCAACCGCAAATTGCAGTTCAGGTGCAGTTTGAATGCAGTTGACACGACTGCAATAGAACTGCAAACCAAACGCGCAACCAAATCAAACCAAACTGCAATTGAACTGCAATCGGACTGCGCGTTTGGTTTGCATGTACTATTGCAGTCGTGTCAACTGCATTCAAACTGCACCTGAACTGCAATTTGCCGTTGGATTGCAGTTGAAATGCGGTCCGTCTGTCTAGAGCCTAAATAATTATAAAGTTAGCCATAACAGCTACCCGAGCCAAATATTTTATAATCTACAGCTTAGCGTAGTTGTTTGTAAGACTTCATTTACTTTTCACAACCTTTTATTATGGACAAATTTTCTATTCTTCGCAAGTTTATTATGCAATGATTTTGGTGAGATTACAATATCGTGTCGCTGAACAGTAGGTATATTTTTGACCTTACCATCAGGAGTTAAGAGTTATGATTTAAGTGTGGTTATTAACGAATGTAACAGGAAAAAAAGAAAAGAACAGGAAAGTTAAAATCACGTCAGATTAGTTGCCAGTATTGTTCAAATTAATTACGATTATTACCTAATGTTAACCGAATAGACCGTATAATTATTATGATAAACTAGTAAACCCGACCACGCTTCGCTTATGGGAAACCAGCCAGGGAAAATAGGTCTTAAATGGAAAAAAATAGTTTTTTATCTACTTACTTCACAGTTATCGTAATATTATGACCAAATAATAAAAAAATCCCTATAAATTTTAACTTATTATGTTATTCCGATGTCTAAGCTATATTACTGCAGATTTTCATGAAAATCCATTCAGTAGTTTTTGCATGATAGATTAACAAACACACACATACACACACACACACACACACACACACACACACACACACATACACCCTACAAACTTTCGCATTTATAGTCATATTAGTAAGATGAATATTTGTTGATGAATCGCCTAAAATACTTTACTTTTAGAACCACCACCCGGCGAAATTACTGATTTAATGTGTGAGTTCCATGAATCACGTTCTTAGCGAGATAATGCCCGTACAAAAGTCATGTACATTTACTCATTCCTATATTGTACTCGTATCTCGTCTAGACAAGACACTTGTCTAAAACAGAACTACAAATTGAACGATCTCAATACTTCATTACCAGATTTGCACGCAAGCCCTTGATAACTGAAACGAATATACACAGGACATACACCAACGAAATTTCTCCTTTCATTGTTTATATTTGAGCTTATTCCTAAATGTTATGTAGTAATTATGCCCCTTACTATATTCTTAAAAATATGACCGTAATATATTCTTTGTAGCGGTGATAGCTTAGTGGTTAAGAATTCGGCCTCCGATTCGGAGGGTCCGGGTTCGAATCTCAGGGCACGCACCTCTGACTTGTCGAAATTATGTGCGTTTTAAGCATTTAAATGTCACTTGCTACAAACGTCGAAGGAAAACATCGTGAGGAAACCTGCATGCTGGAGAGTTCGCAAAACTCAAAGGCGTGTGAAGTCCGCCAATCCGCACTTGTCCAGCGTGGTGGACTGTGGCCTTAACCTTCTCACTCTGAGAAGAGACCCGTGCTCAATGTGGGCCATGATGGGTTGAGATGATGATGATGATATTCTTTGTTCAGCAACATTTAAGGAAAAGTTACTACTTTTTACGGTACATCAAAATAAAAAAAATATATCAATCAGTATTTAAAGTTATAAAAATCCGGTCAAAAATTATTTTCCAGAGTGGACACTACTAGTTGTCATATTTTCGAAAGCAAACCGAGGGAATACAAGTTTGAAATATGCAGCAAATGATTTGAACAACCTGCCGGCATTGGTTTTCTCATATTCCTCTCTCTGTTTCTCATTCTTCAAGAGGAGTTAGTTAGACCTTCAGCGTGACAACTGTGAAAACTGCATCAAATTCCATTCAGTACTTTTTACGTGATGCCCGGATACACAAAAGACAAACATTCTAAAAATAATATTTTTAGCTCTTGCTGGCCCTATAAGAACCATTCATATTTCCCAAATATCTCCTATGTATCTTCAGACATAACCCGAGTACATTCTAATTTTATAGATAAAACTAGCTTTTGCCCGCGGCTTCGCCCGCGTGGAATTCGTTTATATCGCGAACCGGGGAAGTGGGGGAGAAAGTACGTCATCAACTATCTTCCTGGGAAAATTCATCAAAATCGTTGTTTTCATACAAACTTTCATCCCCTATTTCAAGCCTTTAGGGGTTGATTTTTAAAAAAAAATTAGCCTATGTGTGACTCTGGGTCTTCAAATATTTTCATTCCGAATTTCATCCAAATCGGACTGGTGGTTTAGTCGTGAAAACGTCACAGACAGACTTTCGCATTTATAATACTATATGTGTGTGCCCGCTACTTCGTACGCGCAGGAGTTTATTCCGCGTAACTCCAGATCCCGCGGGATTTCCAGGAAGACAGACTTGTTAGTTTTATATTAATGTTTGTTTAGAAGCTATTTATACCCCATACGCGAAGAAGGTTTTCCCGCGTAAATTCCGATCCCGCGGGATTTCTGAAAATATCCTATATGTTAATCTAAGTTGCCCTCTTTGTGTGTGTCCGCTACTTCGTACGCGCAGGAGTTTATTCCGCGTAACTCCAGATCCTGCGGGATTTCCGGGAAGACAGACTTGTTAGTTTTATATTAATGTTTGTTAGTTTTATATTAATGTTTGTTTAGAAGCTATTTATACCCCATACGCGAAGAAGGTTTTCCCGCGTAAATTCCGATCCCGCGGGATTTCTGAAAATATCCTATATGTTAATCTAAGTTGCCCTCTATGCGTGTGCCCGCTACTTCGTACGCGCAGGAGTTTATTGCGCGTAACTCCAGATCCCGCGGGATTTCCGGGAAGACAGACTTGTTAGTTTTATATTAATGTTTGTTAGTTTTATATTAATGTTTGTTTAGAAGCTATTTATACCCCATACGTGAAGAAGGTTTTCCCGCGTAAATTCCGATCCCGCGGGATTTCTGGGATAAAAAATATCCTATATGTTAATCTAAGTTGCCCTCTATGTGTGTGCCAAATTTCATGAAAATCGGTTCAGTAGTTTTTGCGTGAAGGAGTAACAAAGCTATTTATACCCCATACGTGAAGAAGGTTTTCCCGCGTAAATTCCGATCCCGCGGGATTTCTGGGATAAAAAATATCCTATATGTTAATCTAAGTTGCCCTCTATGTGTGTGCCAAATTTCATGAAAATCGGTTCAGTAGTTTTTGCGTGAAGGAGTAACAAACAAACAAACAAACAAATACACAAACTTTCACATTTATAATATTAATAGGATGATCAACAGATGAGAGAACCAATATCAATAAAATATAAAACACCGAATGTAACATTAATCTAACAACAATATAGGTATGAATGGAAATGAATTGGCTAAGCCGTTGCTGGGATTAGCAGGAATAAATGCATACTTAAACAGACAATAATAAATATTGTTATGAGTCCTATTGCGTTAATACCGACGTTCAATTATGGTTTGTCCCAAATATCTAACATCAATTAGTTTTATTACATGATCGCAATTGATAAGATGTGACCTTTAGAGTTTAACCTAATTTCATTTTCATCTAATTAGAGTCCTCGAAGTATTACTTGGAAACTTCGTAGATATTATAATAATATTTCGTAAAGACTTGATTTCAAGTAATTAACGACAAACTTCAAAGTTAATATGCGTGTTTTAACGAAGCTTGTTGAAATTTCTCCGTCTTAATAATTTACGATATAGATAAGTATTACCTGTTACTTATAGGTATCTACAGGTAATTGTATATATCTTGAGTCTCGCCGATGTACTTGAGTCGCCGATAAATAACCGATTCAATGAACCTTAACCAAAGGGGCGGAAAGCTGCAAAGAGGGTTGCCGTTTTTGTGCTCACCAGTTGGTGACACTGGCGAGTGAGGTCCTGCTCTCAAAGCCTGCCCATACATAAACAGTGACATTCAGACAAGTGAGAAATGACAGACAGACCTCACTCTCCACTAGCGCCTCTAGCGGCGAATTCACACGATTTTACCCTCATTGGTGTGGGTTGCTATTAATTCCATATCGACCGCGAACGGAGTATACCTGCTCCACCAATCCACACTGGATCAGCGTGGTAGAGTATGACATAGGCCAGCTTAGTTATAAAGAGACATCGCGCCCTGTAACGAATCCTACTATCCTATCCTACTTCCTACTTCTTACTTCCTACTAATATTATAAATGCGAAAGTTTGTAAGGATGTATGTGAGTGTGTGTGTGGGTTTGTTACTCTTTCACGCAAAAACTACTGAACGGATTTTCATGAAACTTTGCAGAAATATAGCTTAAACATCGGAATAACATAATTTGTTAAAATTTATAGAGATTTTTGAAGGGACTGGTTCCCCGAAGCGAAGCGAGGGCGGATTTAGTATGAGTTATAAATTCGTAGAATCTTTGTTTGTTATAGAGGCAAAAAAATCTAAAATTGGTCGTTTTGGGACCAATTATTTAATGTTAATTGGTTGGGTAAGTTAGCTTACACATGCATTGTAATTCTAATACTGTAACTGCCACTCTAGTAAGAGACCATCTGCCAGGCTGGGCAATCGTGCCGCAGGAGTGGCCAAGCTCCGATTGTTCATAATACATATTAATATAGAACGGACATATTAATTTTATTGAGCGTTCTAATTATGCTCTACTGATTATTAACTTCTTCTATCTAATTGTATGTACATCTACGGATTAACTTACATAATCATCTCTTATGAATTCTCGGCACTCTCGACTAGTAGGTACAGTTGAGTTCAATTATCTTGTCGCAGTAGTTCAACTGTCAAGAGTAGTTGAACTACTGGGACAAAATAGTCCCACTAGCTTAACGGTTGAACTACTCAATTGAACCAGTTCCCACTAGTAGTTACCCAGCTAAGAAAACTTACATAGTGGATTCAGCTTTAATGTCACGTCACTATGTAATGTGAATGCGATCTCGCCATATGACATGGTGTAAACTTGACCAGGAATATAAAAAACCTGCATTAAGAGCACTAAAGTTTCCGTTTTTATGACAATAATAATTATAGTAACGTTCATGTTATTTTGACAACTACGTTGGAAATGTTGTTTTAGTACATAGGAAGCCATGCATTTCACAACTATTAATATTTTTTTGACATTTTAGCAATAAATAATCACTCAAAGCACCAAAATAAACCATGACAAACAACTCACTGACTAGTAATTTACGAGTGAAGCTTATAAGGTAAGTGTTGCCACTAAAACAAATAAGTTCCATGAGTTTACCGCAATATAGCGAGGTTTTCTATATTCCTAGTCAACCTACATATTATATTTATACCAAACAATGCTAAGTAAATAATATTATTAAGCTAAGTAAATATAATATCTATAATATTAAGTCGTCATTGTCAATAAGTCAGCGTCAACGCCGGAAGTGCATCGGTCGACCGCCTCTGATCAATCAGATTTGTGGCTTCATCGGTCGTAAACACATTGATTGAATATCAACACACTGTTAGCTTAGACGGAAAGTTTCTGATCGTGAGATATAATGTATCATCATGGTGCGCTGCTTAGAATCTGAGATATAATAATTGCTTTTTACAAAAAAAAATAACCGACTTCAATCTTGATAGGTAGAGATAACTCAAAAACTACTCGCCAGATGGCGCTCAATTCAACATGTAAGTGTAAAGTTCCCGTCACTACAAATTAATCCAGCCCAAACACTAGATAACTGCAGTAAATCGTTGAGGAGTTCCCTCGACTGTCTTTCGGCTTCATCAGATCGACTCCAGATCTTCATGAAATGGTAGCGCTTTAATGTACTTATGATAACATGAACAAACACACTAGTCGTCCATACAATTTTCGAAAGTTCCCTTCGATTTCTCTAAGATGCCATCATCAGATCCTGGTTTCCTTATCAGGGGACCCCACTGCGCATATCTACTTTACAACAAAAAAAGAATTATCAAAATCGGCCCATAAACGACGAAATAATCGCTGAACGTACATAAAAAAAAGCATACATACGGTCGAATTGAGAACCTCCTTCTTTTTTGAAGTCGGTTAAAAAACAAAGGTACATTGCTGGACAACGTCTGCTGGGTCCGCTAATATAATTTATTTATGTTTAATATATAAAAAGTTTAAAGTTGTGTGTGGTCGTGGTCCTCTGTGTTTTTTTTTCAATACTAAGAAAAAATATAATTAGAAACCGCAGGAAAAATTCAATTAACTTAAGTAGGTCATGATCAAAAAAGGAAAACGTTAAAAAGGCGTCACTAACACGTATTATCGTATCTTGCGGAGGTACTAAAATGAAAGAAAATCCAGTGGTGTTAAATCAAAAGGCCTTAGTTCAATCAAATTTGCGGTCAGATCCCTCGTTAGTACAAAGTGATTGAACGTCGACGCGCTGACACTGCGGTGAGAGCGGTCTTCCGTCATGTTAATACGTACTAATATAGGTCAAGGCTCCAAGAGATGTTTAGGGTTCGAATTCCAGAATGTTTTAGTTAAGCTTCGGCTTAGTTTTTCTTTTAAAATAAAGAGTTGGAAGCGCCAATGCTGACGTTCCGAGTAAATTCGGTCCGTTTGTTTTTTTACCGTATTAAAGGTTGAATTCTACTAGCGACTGCCATTGGTTCGCTTAAAAAGTTGGCGAGAAGAAAAACCTGGGGAACGGTCGAAACTAATATGCAAGCGATGTAAAAAACTTCGATAACGTCATTCAGGCTTCGTGACTTCAACATGTCATGTAATGACACCACATTTGAGAAAATGTAACGGGTTTACATATTTTTTATGTGTTACAAATAATTAGTTTAAAGAGTTACTTTATGGTAACAAAACTATAAAACTTCTATAAAAATCAAAACTAAATAAGTAAAGCTATTGCTTAAATAAACCATAAATGCCCAATTATGTCACAATTAAATGCTTTAAAAAACTAATATCGGTGTTCTTATTTTAATTGGTTAACTAACTTATTTATTTATAATTATTATTATTAAGGTTATTTAACTGGTTATTTTAACTGTACCTATTCGTTTGATAGTATGTTATAAGTATCTAATTATCCCTAAAGTAAGTCAGGGCCAATGACTATAATTAGAGGGGTCGTGAAATAGTCGACTCTGGAAAAGGAAGCGTCGTCGTCGCGAATGCTCTAATTAGAGAATGTTCTAAAGAGAAATTTTAAACTTTGAGTTTTCAGTAACAGTGTTTTTGTTACTTTGATAGAGATAATTGGCTCGGAAAGTCTTTATTCTATGACAGTCACAACAAACGTAACTGTTTATAACAAACAATTTTGTTCGATCTAAGATGTAAAATCGAGAGTTTAAGATTTTTAGTAAGAACGCAATTTCTTCTTATGGCTGCCTTTTATAGTTGTAGACCCGTCAAATAACAGTCTTATTGCCTATTCGAAACTGGCTTTACTTGACCTAAAACAGTGAAATAGTTTCACTGGTGGCATCCCTAACAGAGAGCCCTGGGTTCGAAGATTTTACGCATCTTCTATGTTCAAAAAATATGCGCATTTTAAAAATTTATAACTACTTGTTTTTTTTTTCCACGATAATATCGTGGGACAACTTTTAAAACGCGTGTGAATTCTAGAAATTCAAACTAAGCTAACGAGATAGAATTTGGACTTATCCGTCATGTTATTTGGGGACCACGCGGCGTGGTCCACCCCCAACAGTGGGACTGTTATGGATTTTAGTAATGATGAGGCGATCCAAATGAATGTTTAGGTAATCCTGTATGGAGAAATATTTTTTTACCTGCAAAATAGTTACTGTTTTCTAGATTGAATTACGAACGTTTTATAATCGTACATATTTTCGTAATCATCTGGAAAATACACCCATTCTCCACGTCTTCATCTCTTTTGGACTGCTTCAATCTTCATCCAACCACTGTTCTCAAATGTATCTGGAACATACACTAAACTTATTTTATGCTTCCGAATCCACAATAAATCACTATAAATGAGCGATGCCTTTTAATAATGTAAGTAATCCTATGTAGTCTGCGTGGTATTTGGAGTCGACGTATTGTTAAACGGCCCAACTCAAGTATGGCCGGCTATTAATATACAAAAACCTCCGAAATAAAAATACGTTCTACTTAAATCTTATTGTAGCATGGAATTCAAGAACCTCATTACCTACAAACTGAAAATCAAAAGCATTTTCTTTCTAAAGGTATTTCAATGCTCTTAACAACGTAGGATTTAGTGAAACGTCTTCTGATATAAAATTTTTCATTCTAGCTTAAAAGGTAGTTCAATTTTTAACCGACTTCAAAATAGAGAAGGTTCCCAGTTCGACTTTTTTATATGTACGTTATTTCGTAATGTACTGAGTGAACCAAATTTGATTTTTATTTTTTTAATCGTCGCTTGTCGTCCAGTCTCAAAATTTAAGCGATCTCTGGTGGGTAATTTTCGAGTTTTCCTAAATCAGTTGTGTTTAATTTATGGTCATCACGTTATGTCTTACTTTTTCTCAATAATAACAATCAATTATTGTTCTTTGTTGTGTTATAATAGTGTAATACTTTCACGAAAATACCACTTACAATTTGTAAAGTGTAGAACCACAATTATATTTTAGTATGCCCAATAACGTGAAGCTGGAATGAAATGTCACTTTTTCCATTTAACTCGAATATTCCAATAGATGAATAAAAATATAATACTAAAATTTTATTCAGTTGTATAAAATTTGAGGATGAAATACGAAAACACACAAAACGCTTACATAAACTGACACGGACGATATGAACAAACACATCGCAAATAATATAAAAATAAGAAATGTGAAGAAACCTCGGTTTGCGTACCATAAATAAATTAACTTTATCTGTAAAATTGTTCCTACGATCGAGAATCGAACAGTCTGTAGTGTTTGTTCGATAGAAAGAGTATAGATAGGTATTTCTCAATATTTGGATTCCGGTCGTAAAAGGTAACCAAGAGAACCATACTAAAATACATCCTCACAGGGCTATAGAGCCTGAAATAAAATTCTTGAATGGAAAGAAGTAGACACCTGAAATTCTTTATAGGTACTTAATAACTAAGTCTCAGACGTTGTAACTGACACGCGTTAAAACTCTATCCTGGTTGATTTTACAAGGATAACACAATTAAAACAATCAAATATCGTCTATGAAAACAACGGTAGACTGTATTAGGTACTTACTATTTGTTTAATATAAATTCAAATTTAAACATAAAACCCACATTATAATTTTCGCCAGTGTTTACATAATTCTCTAGAGTTAAGGGAGCATAGTTAGTGTTTTGACTCGGTTTTCTTCGTGTCGCTGCGCGCATTAACCTGAATGCTTGTACGTGAAATTATGGTACAGGTGTTCCTTATTTGAATTTAAATTATGTAAAATGTATGCTAAATTCTTTTGAATACAATTAAGTGTGCTTTGTGCTTAACAAAATTTTCGTAGAGTTAAGACGTTTATTCTCGTGACTTAGCAACAAGAACAAGCAACGAAAAATAATTTTAGCTTTAAGTTTCACCATTAACGTGAAAAACTGAGTGAAACAAAAAATCTGAGAGGCCTGACTACTTCGCCATAGTCAATAGCGAAAATATACCTATTTTAAATAAAAACTATTACTAACCGATTAAAAAAAACCTAATTTTTACAAAAAACTACCGACTTCAAAACTGACAAGAAAGGGAAAACTTATGACTTATCGATTTTGAATTTGGTTACTTTTTTGTAAAAAATCAGTTTTTTTTTCAAATTCATATTATTTAAGTAAATATAATTCGTGAAAGCTTATTCAAACTTAATCAAGAAGTATATGACGGCAAGTCAGTTTAAAGAAGCCTTCGTTTACATACGAGTACGTAATACACTGTCTTCACTGCTGATTTTCTCCCGTTTCATCGCGTCCAAGCGACTCTGTTACGCCCAAGGATGATACCATACCATGATAACTATAATATGAACATTGTGTACCTTACAGTATTTTACGGCTAACTTTTAAAATTTCACTGCAAACACCAATACTGCTTATATTATAACATTTGAATACAAAGGACCTATAAAACTGTCTGAGAACCGAATTCAAGTTGCACAGTTTACGTTCAATGTTCAACGCCATTTCCTTTTTATATTCAATATTGTGGTTTCATCTTAGAACTTAGCTTTTGTATGTTAGAAAACTTTAGAATCGTTTATTATCGTTTATGAATATCTCATTCCTGAAGGTATTGCTTATCCCCACTGACCAATTCGGATTAGGTTCAGTCAGAAGAAAACCCTAAATTATTATAAAATGGTACGGATTCTGATCTTTTTGCTTTGGTACAAAATAAAATACTTTCTGAAGTTACATTTTTATGTTTTTTTTTTTCATTACTTTTGACAGAATATTACTGTAAAATGAAATTCATTTCATTCTTACGTTCATTTTGTACTTTTGAACTTTTCTTTACTCATTGATACATCTTTCTTAATACTTACCTATGATTAAACAAAAATATAGAGGTTCTTCGATATAAATTAAAACATGCTAAATACAGTATCAATGTCAATAAACATGAAAAGACTGACTTCCGATTTGACAAGCAATTCATTGAGTAACGAACGACGTTGTAATGTCGTAGTCACACCATCAGCTATAGTAATATCTTTCAAAATGAAGGAAAGTATTAACTAAATGACATAATTTTGATGATTCATAATGAATGAGCGACATAATTTTGTTTTTAACTTTAGGTAATAAAGTAGGAAAGCAAAATGTAATATCACATTAATAAAGGTACTACCTAATATTCAATCACCTCCCTGGCAAGGCTGAACCAATTAGAAAATCAAAATATCGAATTAAATTTAAAATGCGGTCGAAATATTTATTTATTTAATAGAACATAATATGCCCCTTGTACGAAAAAATGTCTAGGAACATCCGGCTGGACTAATATTTCACCCTCCAAATCGTAGTAATAGTAATAGTATAGTATACATGAAAAGATACCATAGCGTTATTACTCTTCTATTAGGCAGGATAAGGTTAATAAAGGAATGGGGGACTCAAACCCTGCAAACATAATACGGAATATAAGTGAGCACAACAAGTAAAAATGAACGATTAAAATATGTTGTACTAAGGTATGAGTTTTGTTTGTTTACATGAATGTACGCAAGAAAAATTAGCACCATTAAGGATACGTGGAACCGCACCGACCTATGAATAAAAGATTTCATAGACTTTCGCTTACTCTTTATTCATAAGACAAGTCTGTATCAAGGCCTCCAAAGTTGGGTTTTACTTCGCGTTCAATAGAGCACTCGCCATTATGTCGATAATTAAAGGGGCCCATTCGAAAACTCTGAAAAGTATTGCTAATGAAGGTTTAACAAGGAAAGTTTTTCTTCTGCATCAATAAGTCGGATCTTGATTTTGCGTATCTGTTGATAGAATCTGCATTGAGTAACGTTATTTGTAAATTCTAATTTGTATAGTTTTTAACGAGTTTTGTTTTAAATTTTAAACGTGACGGTAATTGGATTGTAGTCGTGACAAACAGACACTCAATCTATCTATCGCGTCCTTCGAGGCCGGCATCGCGTTGGTGACACCCCTAGTGTTGTAGTGCTGCCAATAATGCGATGGTGATAAGACACATGAGGTAGGTTAGTAATTTGTGGTAAGCGATCACTGGGGCATGTGAATCTGTATGGTTTCTATTTATCAACCTTTTGGAGTCTAC
The DNA here is from genome assembly GCA_905404135.1 of Hesperia comma. NCBI lineage: Eukaryota > Metazoa > Arthropoda > Insecta > Lepidoptera > Hesperiidae > Hesperia > Hesperia comma. The sequence continues at coordinate 3,784,812 of FR990020.1, read as the reverse complement.
TACTGGAAACGACCTCCTCGACCTCCCTTAATTAGCACCACTTCAATATGCCCTGGGTCCTTTAAATCCTACTACTCTTATCGCTGTTTAGGCTTATTATTTATTTTTTAGAATAGGAACAACTTGTGCTTCTTTTACTGAAACATGGCGGCCATTTGCAGACTTTTCTAAAACTGTGCAGTCGTTTGATGGTGCTGCATACAAAGAGTAAGTTTTTGACTTCGTTGTGGTATACCACTGTCGTGATTTATTTCAATACAGCCTAACTTGGCTTAGCTTAAATTTTTTAAAATTTAATTCCAAGCGGCTTCACCCGCGTGGAATTTTTTGTATCACTTTATCCCCTTTTTATTTCTTAAAAGAGGGGATTTCCAAAAATCTCTTTTAGTGCTGTCCCACACTCCTAAATTTGGGTTTCTTGCGTTCATTATTTTCGGCTGTGCACTATCTGAAAGTCAGCCACTCAGTAATGGAAGAGTTTTATAAATATTTTATATTGATATTTTATAAACAGATTTCTGAATTGTAACATATTTGGAATGTATTTGTATGATCATACCAACGACATAAATAAAAAATGTTCTTCCTTCCGCAGTTACACTTCACTGATAGGGTTAAAATTACTTAATTTTTTTCAATTTTTATTACCTAAACCAAAAAAGTTGTTCACGAAATATCAGAAACAGAATGATAAGTAATTAGAATAGAATTTCTGTATTTTTTTAATTTTTAACTAGCGGTAAAAAGGTTGTGGATAATGTGATAGTAGTAAAATTTAGACAAAAAAAACCATAACCAGTATAATGCAAGTAGTCATTTTGTATAAAAACAATAATGAAGGGTTGCAATTAATAAAGAGTCACCCAAATACTACTATGTAATTTATTCTTCCACCAGGATACTGCACAAAACGATCAAAAACCTGATGATAAATGATGCTATGCCACCAGAGAAAAAAAAGAACCACAGACTTGTAAAAATTGAACCTACCGACTTAAAACTCAGTCTGAAATAACAATTGCGTGTAATTGGGACTACTATTTCAAACACTAAAATGAACCACAAGTACAATAAACGTAGTAAAGCTTTATTAAATTGTGACGTACCTACTTGTGAACTGTTGCATGTCCACACTTTCGTCAGCTTCGTAGAATCGTAGAAGGACCAGAAGTTTGATAGTTATAACACTATAAGTGAAAATTTACACTGTCTAGACTACATTCATGTTGGTTTTGTTGGAATGTCTTGTATGTCCCCTGTAATACAAAGGTGTAATTAAGGTACGAAAACTGTGAACAATTAATTAAGTTACCAAAGGTAAATACTAAAAAGAAAGTAAATTCATCTCAACCCATCATGGCCCACTATTGAGCACGGGTCTCTTCTCAGAATGAGAAGTTTAAGGATATAGTCCACCACGCTGGCCAAGTGCGGATTGGCGAACTTCACACACCTTTGAGTTTTTGCGAACTCTCCGGCATGCAGGTTTCCTCACGATGTTCTCCTTCACCGTTTGTAGCAAGTGATATTTAAGTGCTTAAAACGCACATAACTCCGAAAAGTCAGAGGTACGTGCCCTGGATTCGAACCCGTACCCTCCGAATAGGAGGCCGAATTCTTAACACCTAGGCTACAACCGCTACTTACGCAAGAAAGTAAATTAGTATAGCAGAATAGATTAATTTTATTTGTGCTATTGGTGTTGCAGATAATAAAATATGTGATACTTATATGATATTAGTTTTGTTTAAACCCAATCAGTACCTAACGTATATAGATATACTTAAGTGCTTTGCGACTTCAAAAATCCTTATAATAATATTAAGAGTGAAGAGCGATTTTTTAAACGTAGCATGAAACGGAGAATATCTTAGCATTTTTCATCTTTGCAAATATATCATACTTAACTCCGTGACGGTTGCTACTTGAGATTAAACTTCCATATTACGTGATGAAATCTACAAAAATATTCGTATGAAGAATAAAAAGTTAAAGAAAAAGCAAGGAGATGAAGTCACTTTCATCTGACAAGGACGATGCGGGTCCCGTCATGATGTCGTTTGGCGAAACAAAGTACTATTGTATATCGTGAGATACGAAGAAAATTTCTCAAATCGTAGATACGTTTGTAGTGCCGTAAAATCGTACATTATCTATACTTGCTTTAAGCCACTAATGACCTATTGCTGAACACCTATGTTTCCTCCACTTTTTACTTCTGTTTCAGTACAGATTAGTGGAGGATTGCTTAAAGTAGGTACCCTTCGCAGAACGAAAACCCAAAATAATTTTTTAGCCATTACCCATCCAACCACTTCTGACTTTTTTTAGTTATAAGCGTTTTAAGCATATAAATGTCACTTGCTGTAACAGTGAAGAAAACAGTGTGAGGAAACCTACATATTATGTATTTCTTATTCCTTTTACCACACTAGGATTGGCTGCCATAGAAAATCAAATCAACTCAAATCGGGACTAATCCAGTTAGCAAACGCTTTAAGACTACTAGGTACTTCTAAGTAGTACATACGTATTAATACAATTTAAGCAATCAATTCAAGACGTGTAATCTGATTTTACGATATATTTCGGTATCAAGGCCAAGTGGAAGGGGATTACTGGAGTAGTCTGTCTAACAGTGATGAGAGTGTACTTACCAGAGCTAGAATCATCAAATTAATTATAATGCGGCAGCCGCTTCAGCCAACTGCTGTCGTTATTTGCACGTGTTCCGTGCTTAGGGCGGCTCGTTGGTCATAGGCGAAGCGGTTTCAATATAGAATTGGGCAGATAAATCGGTCCATAATTTTTCGGTCAAGTCAATTTACCTACATTGAGATTTTGGACACAAAAAATTTACGCGATTTTTACTTATTTCACTTATTGATTTACTTAGTTTCCTTAATGGAATTATAACATACAGGATTGGTTGTATTAGTACATAGTATCTCAATGATTGGTTGTATAGTAAACCCAACTCTGAAACGAAAGAGGCGCTGTTGGACGCATTTGACATTCATTTGACCAATCATTGCACACTAGTAACTGACATATGAATGACCACAACGTACTTATGAATGACTTTTCATTAGTTCAAATTTTTGCCATTTCAGAGATAAGTTGGGCGCACTGTAACCCACAAAATAACAGACAACTCGCCTGACATTAAATGGTCAACGTCACTCATGGACATCAGTAACTTTAGAAAATCATTTATGTTTATGGCTTCGGCTTATAACTGGAAAATCAGTTTGGAAAAGTTCCATGTGCGATAGTGTTAGTATACTTCGAATACATTTTATTTCTCCTCTTTCAGCCTGCAACACTTCTTTTCATATTTCGTTACGTTTCCATCTACTTATTTCACAGCTGCCACTATAAAGAATATAAATAACATATCTCATCATACTCTAACTAACCCTTCAATAATACAATAATAGAATAATTTTCGTTGTGGATCTTCGTTAATCTGAACAAACCGAAATTACTTCTATTCAAGTATCATCAAACAAAAGCCCCCATTTGTACCTTAGTAACAGAAAATCGTTCTAACAGAATAAATTATTGAATCGTCAGCGCCGCACTGGATAGTAAAAACACTCGGAGGCTATAAAATTTTCAATAAGCCGTCGACAGTAAATTCGAAAGGATAGAAGGGGTGAGAGACTACATTATTATAGATAAGGATCTACGTAGCCAAAATGGATTCCGATAAATTCAAGTGAATTTGTTCTTAGAACATGTAATTATTGAAACAAACATTTTAATTTGTCTTCTCTTTAACTTCAATATTTTTGTTGATGTATGTATAATACGTATGTTGTATAGAAGGTGAAAAACTAATTTGATGCATTTGCATTTGACGAAATAAGTCATGTTTAGGGTGACGTATTGCTTTTGTCGTGCACGCATTATGTCACCCACTATCGGTCGACTCTTCTGTACGTTTGTCGGCAATTTGTACAAAAAATAGAGTTCATATTTAAGGTTCCATACTCAGTGGGTGAAAAATGGAACCCCATTTAATATGTCTCTGCAGTCTATCTATTTTGCTGTCACGTGGCTCTATCTCTTGAAGTTAAACACCTGAAATTTTGGCAAAATGTCTGTAATCATGGCCGCTATTCAAAAAAACCAAAAAATATCTTACTTTTTATAAAAAAAGACTGACTTCAACGTCGACAAGTACAAATACATCTAAAACACTCGTCAGGTGTCGCTTTTTAGATGGGACATGAGGTGAACAATCAACAATCTTTCGAATAAAACAAGAATAATCAAAATCGGCTTTGCCCTTTAATTGTTATGAGGTTACAGTGTTACTTTAAGAAATACAGGCGAATTGAGAACCTGCTTCTTTTTTGAAGTTGGTTAAAACCATGGACAAAGAATTTAAAAAAATGATTTTCTTCAAGTTTTTTAATATAGGTAGTTCAAATATTATATGTATATCAAATATTAATTTTTTAGGTGGCAGGGCCTAGAGCTCACCCGGGGAAGTACCACCGCCCGCCACGGTACTTAGTACCATTCCTACGGTGTAATAATTGTTTTAAGAACAATTGTGGTCCGGATAGGAAGGTGTGGAGCCGGTTACACTTTTTAGAGGCGATCATCTCAGACCTAAGATAGCAAACGAACATGCAGCACCACCCTTCCGCTGCCGCCCATAACAACTGTGACCGAATTAGAACAAGACTCATACTAACAATAACTAACTGGACTATTACTAACATTAACTAACAGGACTAATGATCACTAACATACCCTGTCCTCGCACTTATTAACAAACTAACCAACTAATATTCTAACACCGTCTACTAACTAGACTAACCATCCTAGTCCCTTTGAGTCTAGTTCTAGGTCGGTCACAGTTGTTATGGGCGGCAGCGGAAGGGTGGTGCTGCATGTTCGTTTGCTATCTTAATTCCAAAAAAAAAACAATCGGCAGTGGTATAGAACTGTGTGTGTGTATGCGAGTCCGATGTGCAGTTGGCTGAAAATAATTTACATTGTCATACATGTTACATACATATACATACAAGAAATAAAAAACAATCGCTTTTCTTATCACCATATCCTAAGCTCTTGCAAAATACACAATCTTTAGTTGATCAACGCGGTCGCGACGTGACGACAGGATTCCGCTCTTTGATTGTCGACTAAGAACCGATTCTCAATCAAAGGGTGAGGGTAATCTGTTCTATCGATAGCGTTTTATTATTATTATCTATATTAAATAAAACTCTTGCGTTACTGGTGATTGGCTGACAGACAACGCACAGTCGAAACTACTGAATGGAGGAAGCTGAAATTTGGCTTGTAGGTATGTATGTTTTTTGGAGAGTGTAGGGGGGTGAAATTTAAACGAATTCCACACGTGCGAAGCCTGCGAGCGGACGCTAGTTAAAAATATATTTGTCAATAGAAATTCAGTGCAATAATATGTTCCACAAGGGATTGTACTCAGTTCGTGCTGTTTCCATCGCTACACCTGCGACTTAATTAACGCGCTAATATGGTTAACTAAGAAAATACTAGGCCATAAATTAAATACTTATTATGAAGAATAATTCTAAAAGTACCCGTCAGATGTAGTTTGAATTAATATGCGACTAGACGTAAAGCACTAGCTTTCGAACACAAAAAAATCTCGACCAGTGCAAAGATATGAAATTACACATAAAAATACATACAGTTGAATTTTCTCCTTTTTTTGGAGTTGGTTAAAAGCACCCCGTGCGTTTTACAATTCACGTGTGTTTTTCAGTTATTCTAGCTACCGCTAGCCTATGCTAAGTAGTATGGGTTGAATACCAAATGTAGGCACTATCAGTAAGTACTACATTCGCTTGAGTACATTCGGCTCGTACTCGCAAAGTACATAACCCCACTTGATCAATGCGGCTACGTGACGTCATAGTCACTGCTACACAATTAAACCGAAAGGTTAATTGCTCTCCTTAACCGATAACGCATGAAATGGATCTGCTGAAATGGAGTTCATCCTATACATCTAATATTCATTAAGTATTTTATTAAATGTGTGGATCTATACATTTTTCTTTTACATGTATAAATATGTAGAAATATCATCACCGTAATGTGACTTACATTAATTAAACATATTGATAACATAAATTGAATCATTAAACTTAACAAATAAAATCTTATATGTATATAAAATTGTCGTGTCACAATGTTAGTTACCTTACTCCTCCGAAACGGATTTACCGATTTTTAATAAATTTTATATGCATATTCAGTAGGTCTGAGAATCGGCTATTATCTATTTTTCATATCCCTAAGTGGTAAGGGTTGTTCACCCTTAACATTTTTTTGGCAAAACAACGTTTGCCGGGTCAGTTAGTATTATAAAAATAAAATTATAATCACATTATAATTTGTAATCAAACACAATTTCATATAGAATTTGTTGCTAATTGTATGACGAAGTTCATTCTAATTTTTTACATAGTTCTGTAACATTTTCCATAGTGAGTAGAATTATATTGATACTAAAACTAATTCGAAAGCCACTGGAAACTAGTTCAAAATCTCTCAATACTTCAAATCCGTGAGAGCTTCTAATACAATTATATTCCTGCTACAGCACGTACGATGTGGAGTCAAAATTTGATATTCTGGGATTAAAGAGCACAATAAAAATTTTATGTGTTAATTATAATTTTCTTTTAATGTATTAAAATTAGTTACAGTGTTAGAACCATAGATTTATTATATAACTAAAGATCGGCAATTGTATCGAAACCAAAAATGAATCGCCCGCTGTCAATGTCACCGCCGAGCGCGATGCCTTCCTGGTGGTTTTTATATCTAGAGGAGTCATATCCAGGTACCGCACAAGTAACCATCACTAATTAAGACTACAAAGGACGTTATTCCACATAGAAATGTAAAAACTAAATTAAGTATTTTGAAAAAATTGAGGAACAATTTTTGACAAGTGCCCGCTAAGACCGCTATGCCGTCAAAAAATTGGTTTCGTCTATCTATCTCGCTCTGCCATACGTGTATCATATGTTTTGCTCTTTCGCATTTCCAATCTATCTAAACGTCAGTGTATGCTACATCTATGGTTAGAACTCACATACGAGCAAGTTTCCTCACGATGTTTTCCTTTACCAAAGTAATTGATAATTAATTCCTGATACGCACATAACATAATGTACTTGGAAAATTATGAGTCAAGAATACTTCGAATTTATTCATTAAAAGTACGTACGTAGGTATTAGTGCCACGCACAACTTGTTTTAGACTTGGCTGACATAGTGTCTTATGTCTAGCACAGTCTAGTCTAGATTAATAGCACTACCAAGACAGTGTACAGTAAAGCTTATAAACAAGAATAAATCAAGTGCTAAGCAATAAAGTGAAATAACCTACAGGCACGTAGTAGCACAGTAAAGAGTTATTAAATTTATTCAAGTAGAAGTCACATTCATTATGCTTGACACGATTCTAGTAGAAAAGCGTTGTATCATATTTATTACAGCTACTACGCATCATAAAATTTATCACAGGATACAAGGTGACTCTACATTTCTTGAAAAAAAAAACGTTATCCTTATGTTATCCTAAACAAATTTATTTCATCTTCATGATATTGAGATTATTTTAATTTAGACTGAATGAAGAAACTCAAACCATTATATTTATTATATTATATTATATTATATTATGAAACCAGAAAATAATGTTTATTTATAGCAATCATGTAAAATTGTTCATGAAACATGCACATTATTGTTTTTATTGCTGTATCTGAATGCTCTTCTTCAGTTTACTGAGCAAAGTGAGGACTACCTAGATAAATATGCGCATAGTTTCTCATCTTATTCAAACACTGCAATTAATGTGATTGCCCGCCCTCACCTAGCGTTGCGCAAATGACTCGGGGATATATCGGGAATTGGATGTGCCAGTAGGTAGAATTACATTAGGCTTCACGTCTACGCAAATCACCTTCAGTTATGTGGTTTTAGTCGGAATATAAGGTAGAACATGGTATAATTTGGCACGTTAAGGTCTGTCACATTATTCTTCTCTGCTTTTGGCACAACCTATTAAATAATAGACAAGGCAAAGGCTTGATATCTGTTCAAGTGTTTTAACAATACAATACGGTACAAATGTTCTTTATTGTGCACTTACAGAGAAACAAAGACAATTTTATTGAGTGTGTTACACAAAAGGCGGCTCTATCGCTAAACAGCAATCTCTACCAGACAAATAGCTTCCTCTCTTTAAGTCTACGTTTCAAATTTTTTACTACTTTACTCTCTTCTTTTATCTTTTTTTTTTCTTTGTTACTTGGCAAGCAATGGTAATATTTTTGTAGTAGCTAGTAGCCACGAGTGAGAAAAATCGTTTATAATTAACCGGCTCAAACAAAGAAGTCCACAACTATCGAACTATCTAACCTTCGAGTAGGTACATAAAAATCACCTACCAATGCATCAGTGATGAAATAAATGCGAAGACGGCTTGTTTTCAGATTATCATAAAGAAATGTGTACAGATCTGTAGCTTGGTTGGATAGACAGTCTAGGTATTTAAATTTATTCCAAAACGACATCTGCAGTCAGTGGTTACGTTAACCACTGTTCTGCTTACTATTTCAAAAGATACTGTCATACTTTTTAACGGGTATTCTAAACTTTTCCATTTTTAAGTACATGTAAAACTTAGTAGTCAATTTAAAATCAATGCAGCATTAACGGGGTAGTACCACCGCCCGCCAAGGTACTCAGTACCATTTCTACCGTCATAATAATTGTTTTTAAGAGCAATTGTATTCCGGATAGGAAGGTGTGGAGCCGGTTCACTTTTTTAGAGGCGACCATCTCAGTCCTCAGGGGTAGCAACGCATCTGTGATCGAATTGGAACAAGACTCACACTAATCATTACTAACTGGACAATACTAATATTAACTAACAGGACTAACTATCACTAACAGTCCCTGTCCTCACACTTATTAACAAACTAACCAACTAACATTCTAACACCATCTACTAACTGGACTAACCACCCTAAATTGGGTCTTGTTCTAAGTCGGTCACAATTGCCATGGGCGGCAGCGGAAGGGTGGTGCTTACATGCTCGTTTGCTACCTTAATTCCATAAAAATAAAAAATAAACAGTAAACAGTAGGTACGTAACTTTAAAACTTTTTTCGATTACACTGATTCATTTTCTCTATAAATTGTAATGATATATAATTATTTACACATTTAACATTTTTGTACACATATACAGAACGTAACTCGTTTGCTTACTCAATAAAGTTTCCCGGTTAAAAATTTATGAAAACTTTAGGCAACCTTTTCGAAGTTCAGTCGAACGATTACGCATTTCACAAAATGAAAATTCATTTAAATTGTACAAAGATCTTTACACTACATTATCGCAGGAAATTAAAGCTTTCAACAGACTCCGAAACCAAATATGGACGGTCGTCACGATTGTTTTGTGGAAAATGTTATTTATGACGGGTAAATGTTGGTCGACCATTCGTATAAAGGCTTTTTGCTCCGGTGCGCTATCAGAAGGGATATGATCCCAGATAATGTTAAAACAATAAAATTATTTCGTTTTACTGGGTCTTCTGTGTAATTTACGATACCTAATCGCCTATAAATTGTTTACTTACAATGTCACGGTTTTATTTAAACGTTTGAGTTTTGTATTTTAGATTATTTAAAAGGTATTTTAAAAAGTGAAACGATATTAATTATGTACACACATGATCCAGTTATATCTTTATTACAATACGTATTTTATGTATCTATGACTTATGACAATAATCACTTTTCATTGCGAATTATTCATTTCAGATCATTACCCGACTTTAAAGTTGACTGGAAACTTGCAAAGATAGATATTTTATTTTTCTATAACATGTTTTATAAACTAACTACATACAACGGCCAGCGGGAATATTGAATATTTCAGTAGTCTCGCTTTAGCCCGGATGTGGAGTATGTGTCCTGAAACGTTAGCTGCGCCCTCTGCCAGTAAATACCTCATAAAATAAAGCTACTCCAAGCAGTATATTTCGCACATGCATTATTAACATCACGCATTTTGTCCATGCTTCTGAGTATCGTACCGGACGACTTCAAACGAGTAATAAAACATGTTTGAGGACAGACATTTTTGGCTGTTTCCTTGTGATTTTAATGTTTTTTCCTACTATGACGTAATAGTAGGTCCTACTGCAAAATTAATGTGACGTAATTGTAGGTTACGTCACATAACTGGTTAATGTTATACGTCATATTAGGACAAAATAGTAGGACGACGAAAAAATTGCCATATATTTAGGTTTGATGCCGAAAAATGAGCTGACGGGTGCCCTGATACTAGGTGATTATCGTCGCTGGCAGACATTAGCCACAGCAAAGGCATCATCGACGATATAATATTAGGTAGAGGCTAAAGTTTGCCCAGGGTAGTAGGTACCTAACACAACCCGCCACGCTACATAGTACCATTTCTAAGTAATTATCATTATAAAACAAATAAATGCCCCGATTAGAAAGATGTAATAATACTTTTTATATGCTGGTCGCTGAGATGTATGATGATGTATGAGGGTAGCAAAACATGTGTAATGGATAGCTCTTACTAACAATTATTACTCATTAGACTATTACTAACAACAAGTAAAGACAGACTTAACTATCCCTAACATTCGTTGCCTCAATCTTTATTATTACAAACAAAGTAACCATTTAAAATTCTAACATCATTTGCTAACCGCATTAACTATCTTAGTCCCAATTTGTGTCAAGGTGTATCACGTTTTCATGAGCAGTAGGCAGCAGATGGGTTTGTTACAGATCAGGAAAAAAAGTGACTTCCAAATCAAGGCTTAAATCGGAACGTGACAAGTCGTTTGACAGTTCTGGCTCTAGCAAGAAAGATACAAAAGACCTGATTAGGGTGGAGCTCTGAAGAAAATTCCAGAAAATGAAAAGTCAAGGAAAGGTCATAAAGAACGAGGGATTCAGATCCCTCCTGTTCATTTTGGCTGGGCTCTATTTGCTTCATTTTTCGTCATCATCTATCATCATCACCTACTAACTGATGAGATTAAATCACTTCTCACTAACTAAGTGCAGATTACACAAAAACTTTGAGAATACTATGAAGTGGTAATTTTATTTGTAGAAAAACACAAAGACATCTTAAATAATACAACTTTGTACTCAACACGAACCATACCAATTAACTTAAATATTTTATTTCTTTCATCCATTTATTTTCAATGTTGAAATAAGTACAAAGCATCAGAGTAATAACTTTGTAGCCGTGAACGGAGAATCCAGTGAATAATTAAAGGAATCTGGTCTGGACGTGGGTGTCGTGGAAATAATGACGCTGTAATCCGTGAACGTTGTACTGCTTCGCTAATAAATTTTCAATGCTCCCTGATGAAACTAATGACTTGAAATTATTAACATCTATGTATAAGGTGGTGTCCTACGTGTGCGACGAATACGACACGACGCGACGTCGCGATCGTGACGTAAGCGATCAAATCAACGGTCTCCCTACTTGTGTCCTATGTGACAGTCTGCGACATCACGCGACGTAGTTATTGTCGCGTGTAGCATCGCGTCGTGTTGGGTAACGTCGCGTCGTATTCGTCGCTCGAAGGAAGGTTGACGCGCCCATTCCATACCACTTAAGTTGGGCTAGATAATTTTCATGCTTTGTACGAAAAGTATCAAGGAATTACGGATTTTTGCTGCTACAAAAAGGTAAAATAATCCACGAAAGGTGATTTACTTCTCAGTCTTTGAAAGGTGAGTTGATCGAGAATTTTAACCTATTATTCAAGGAAAGGTGCTTGAAGATCATCAGTACAATCAAGATTACTTTTAGAATCAATAAGATAAAAAATCATCATAAACTTCCAGTTCGTATCGTTTCAACTCATTGGTGTCATCTCAATGAAGGCTTAGAAGGCTTAGAAGTTGTACGATAAAATTGGATGTAGGTAAATCCTGAAAAATAGTACAACCCGCCCTCAGGTGAAAAGTGAGCCTATAAATACCAAGTTCACGGCGTAATGCATATTATTTCTCACAAAAATTCTGAATTCTACTATAGGGAATCATTGTCATTCCAAATTTCCAACCCACATTGTATTGTATGGAGAAAAGGTGAACTTAAATATCAATTTTCTAAAAATATTACGTTATTCGATTGAAACTTTTTTCAAGAACTCCGTCCAGTTTTGGTACATTATTCTTAAATTTATATTTGAACATTCTCTCAACATGATAAAAGCTTAAAGAAAAAATCTTATTATGAAAGGGTAATATTGCTCACAGGGTTTTTGTAAGCACCATTGGCTACATGACCCACCTTTGAAACGACCGATACCGACCAAATAGGTGTTTTAAATTCCTACAACGCTTTCAATGTAACGTACGCTCTTAGAGAACTAACAGCTATTTAGCTGTAGGTAACGGGATATTACAAATTGAGTAAACGCGTAAACGAAGAGTACCTGCTTATGAAATCGTCAACGTGAAAAACTATGAGTAAAAGATTAATTCATATATGTAAATACTACACGTTATTGATCACGATCAACTATTATTAGTATTACTTAATAATTATTTAGACATATTCCTTTTATTTAAATAAATAAAAGTGAACGGGTGACCGTTAATGACATAAAATTCTTAAGCGTGTCCGTGTTTGGAAGGGCACGTTATGTAAGGAAGTACTGGCACACAAATCCTCAGCCAAAACCCGATGAGAGGTTGACTTATGAAAGAAGGTAGTAGCCTGGGCACGCACGCTTTACGAAAAGATCGAGAGTCGCCGAGAATATTAAATTGCGACTCCCGCTAAAACTTTACTACCCGTGTTCCCTGTTCAGTATAGATTGTAATAAGTAAATATTACTTACGTCATTTTAAATTCTTAGGGTCCGTTCACAAAGACCGGCTCGGAGAGGACAGCAGATTTTATTACGATGGAAGCAGAGTTTTGAGTAATTGTATTAAGATTTACTTTTGTTTTTGTATGTGCATTTCTTTAGTCATTAGGAATGATTGAATGCGTTTCGTGTGAAATAATAAGAAGAGCCGATCGGCTCTGATTGCGTGCTCTTTCTCGGTCTATGTGAAAGAGTTGGCGGCTCCGCTCCGGCCAATTTCAAGTGTATACGATCCGGTTTGTGTAAAAAGAAAAATACGAGCCGATGCTCTCAGAGCCGGTCTGTATGAACGGACCCTAAATCACAGAGGCGGAAAGCTGGCATTTGTGTGGGATGCAATTAAAATGAATTCAGTATAGTAACATTTTGAAAAACATAATAATTATTAGTACTTTACTTCTATCAGAACTTGGTCAGGATAGTATAATATGGGACTGACTATGAGAGGAAACCAGAGCGTAGCAATGCGACAGATGATGAATAATTTTGTTAGGTAATCCTTGCCAAACAGACTGGCTTCTGGCACTTCTGACCTAACCTGGTCTGCTAGAATGGGATTTGGGTCAGCATTATAGCCTAGACCAACACGGCCGAAGTTAATTAATTAATCTATTCTACTTTTATACTAACTTTACTAGTAACTAAAATTTTGTTTCAAAAGGCCGTAACCATAATCTTGTTCCACGCTTTAATTGAAAGTGTTTATTAAGTGCCTTTAATTACTAGATGTCGGATTACAGCTTTGTTGTTAAGATAATTGAGAGAGTAAATTGAATAACCATCCTAAATTAAGTTTCATAGAATTAGGTCGAATACAGAATGAGAAGTCATAATTATATTAAATTAATTATTTTTCGCCGCAAGTAATATAAGTACTCTAACACACTGCAAAATTTATTTTTTTATTGAGGTTCTTACTACTACTAGGGAAAAGTTAAATTTTTTGAAATCGGATTTTTTATTACCTAAACTTTTGCACCTCTTTCGAAGAATAATACACACGTATTATATTTGATATACCTAGTATAAGCTCACAATTAGCGGAAGTGAATCTAGATAAAATAAATTACCTACTGGTAAACATTTATTACAGAAAAAAGTCCCTTCAGTGACAATATAGAACAGTTACCATTTGACAACATAGATAATGGACAATTTTGGAGTGCAAAGCTAGTTTTTTTTTTACATAAAAATTAGGTGCTCAGTATAATTAGAGTAGGGGAGCCAGGGGCATGTATTAACGGGGGTAAGTATTAACAAGCTCATAGATGCAAAACTATTAATGAGTGTGATCTGTGTACGCGATGCGACGATAAGAACAACGTCCCGATCACGTTGCGACCTGTCAGGTGTCGTCCGGACACCGCGTTTAAAAGTTCTGTGTCATGAGTGAATTTTAGCAGGTAAACGATCTTTTTTACACTAAAACTTTTTTGATTTTTAGTAAATGTAATACATGTAACTCATACAGATTATAGTGAATTGATGGTAATTTATCTAGATATAATATCACGTTTATTCTATTTAATTATCTTTTGTCGTTCTAAACATACAATGTTTTATTTAAAAGCGTTATGCTCGGGGCAAGTATTAACAAAATGTCAGGGGTAAGTTTTAACATGTTAATACTTGCCCCTGAAGATGTAGAAAGATGTTTTACAAAATTTATTTCTTTATTTCAGAATGAGAAATTACAGGCATGGCATGTGGTGGATCGTATTCATCAAATACTTCAGGAGTTGATTGATTTGAATGCAGGTCATGCAAAAAATGGGCGCATGGAAAATGTATCAAAGGGAACCCATACAGTTTTGTATGCCTAAACTGCAACCCTGACGATGATTATGATGAATAAAGGATTATGATTAATAAACTTAATAAAATTTTTTTTTTATTAAGTTTGATAGATGTCAAGCAAAAGATATTAATTTTTGTATCTATGATTGTATTTTGTTTACTTTTATTAATGTTAATGATGAATGAATCAGTTATTATTTTTTGCATATTTGTTGTATAATTTTAAAGGCTTATATCGTAGGGGTAGAGCGTTGACACTTTCTTCTATAAGTATAATGTGTAATAATAATAATAATACCCCCCTGGGGGATCACCTTGCCGTGGTGGGGGGGCTTATGGGGAAAGGTCATGCTGCGAATAGCGCAATCTTTACTTAGTTGTACAATATCACCTATACAACACTTTCCCCAACTAACGATCCCAAAGTCCTCATAAATCTATCTCCACGTGCAGTTCGAACATCTGTAACCACGTGAGGACCAGACCTTGATAGCTTTCCAGCTAATTACTTATTCAAGGCCATCGGAGCTATAGTAAACTCTAAAATTGCGATGCGTTTAAGAAGCGGTAATAAACTACCCCAGGCGGGTACCAGAGCGAATCGTGATGGAGAATCCCGTCTCCCGCCTTCGGGCCGGAGCTGTCCCACGTATTCTGGGGGGGACACCGTGTCGCAATCTTCTGTCCAGTTTAAAACTGTTGCAGACAGTCATTTTCATCCGTCATCATCAGTACATAGTGCATCTTCGTCTAGCATATTTCAATCAATCCCGTCCACTAACCCATATTCCCGATCCCCATCACACTCATCATCAACGACAAATAGCAGGCTACCGGAGGATGTTGTGCAAGAAACTGACTCAGTTACATACCTTGCACCCACCACCGCCAGCCAAATCAAGCGTAGAAAATGGAATACAGAAATGAACGAGTTCATACTACGCACTTACTATCAGCTTACCTTAATGGAAACTGACACAAAAGGCTATTTACCTCTACTGCACACTAAGTTTATAGAGACATTTCCAGAAATGCATATGATTAGTCGACAGAGAATAGGCGATCAGAGAAGAGCAATAATAAACAAAAAACTACTAACACAAACAACTTTGGATAAAATATACAGGGAAGTTAATGAAGAAATAAAAAATATGCAGATAAACATAAATAAACAAAACACAGGTATATCAATAAATACAGATAATCAATCTCTCTCAGACTCTAGTAATATACCACCAAACATAAATACACAACAAGTACTAAAGAGAACACAAGCTGGTCAGCGAATGCGTTGGACCAAGGAACATAACGAAACAATTATGCGACTTTACTACAAAATCACACTGCTCGAAGAAAATGTATCTGCTTACAGGGGGCTACTCCATCAGGCTTTCATCAATGCGTTTCCTGATCTAGAACACATAACAGAACAGAGAGTAGCTGACCAAAGACGTTTAATAATACATAATAAATATTTGTCGGAAGAAAGATTAGGCGAAATTAAAAGAGAAGTTACACTTGAATTACTGCCACAGTCCAAAAATTACTCACACGCGCAAGGTAACACCACTTTACATGATACATATTCAGCCACTCAACTTACAGTTATGCCTGACCAGAATCCAACTAACTTTGAAATAAACACCCAAACTCAAAACAGTGAAATAGAAAAAACTTTTGAAGCAGCCTACAACTATTTTAAAAATATTAATCCTACACAAAGAAGTTTCATTCCCAAGCAAAAGACTTCAAGAAGACTCGGTACAATAATAAATTATATAAATGATAACATCCTACCCAAATATATAGACAGTGATACAGCATTTACTACTTTGCAATCTGTACTATACTGTGCAGCATGGACAGCAGCAAAGAATAATGGAGCCAAAATAGAAATACCTCCGAGAATAAATGCTGATCGTAGAAATAGAAAAAATAAGCCAAAATGGGAAACAAGACTAGAGCGTAAAATACTTGATCTTAGGGTACATATTGGGCGACTAACACAGTACATAAAGGGTAACCGAAGCGATAAGATAGTAAAACATATAAAATACATACAAAGTCAATACAAGAACCACTCAACACACGAAAATCCTAATACTCACCTTTCAGACTTTTTAGATACTCTTAAACAGAAACTTTCCACCTATAGCAACAGGTTAAAAAGGTATAAAACCTGCACATTACGTAAGGTTCAGAACAAACAGTTTGTGTCAAACGAAAAGCAGTTTTATCGCCACTTAAGGAACGACACCACACACAACAAACAAAATACCCAATCAGAACCATCCCACCCTTTAGGAAACTTGACACCAACTGATATTAATAGTAATAAAGCACCATCTGCTGTTGAATTACGTGAGTTTTGGGCAAAGATTTGGGAAAACCCGGTTCAGCACAACAAAGAAGCTGACTGGATCCGGAATGAACAAAACCGCTACGAAAACTATGAGTCTATGGAATTCCATTGCATACCCGTTGAAACTTTTCGTGATGTTATCAAAAGACTGCATAACTGGAAGTCCCCTGGTTCGGATAATATTCACAATTTTTGGTATAAGAAATTTACATATATTCACCCATTCATTTACAACTATATCAATAAATTTATTAAGTCACCCCACACTTTACCCGATTTTATTACTGAAGGAATCACATATATGTTACCTAAAGATCCAAGCTGTCTACTCAACCCATCAAAATATAGACCCATAACCTGCCTTCAAACATTTTATAAAATAATTACATCATGTTTAACTGAAGTAATATATCAACATATAGATAAAAATTGTATGTTATCAGAGGAACAGAAAGGGTCTCGAAAGTACAGTCAAGGATGTAAGGAACAACTTGTAATAGATGCAGTGGTACTTAAACAAACTAATCAGAAGAGATCAGACCTGTTCTCCATGTATATAGATTACAAGAAAGCATTTGATTCCGTTCCACATACTTGGTTGCTTCAAACTTTAGAAATTTACCGTATACATCCTCAAGTTATTTCATTCCTCCAAAACACTATGTCGAAATGGACGACAAGGTTAAGATTGAATGCCGACTTAAATACAACAGAGACAGAACCTATAAAAATACGGCGAGGTATTTTCCAGGGTGATGCTCTCAGCCCACTCTGGTTTTGCCTTGCCCTCAATCCACTCTCTAATTTGCTAAACTCAACAAATGCAGGATATAAGTTAGAATACAAATTTACTACTGATTTACAGACTGACACTTTAGTACATAAAATAAATCACCTATTATACATGGATGATATAAAGATTTATGCCTCCACGGAAGAGCATTTACAAAATCTTGCTCATCTTACCGAAACATTTTCTAAGGATATATGTATGGAATTTGGAGTTGACAAATGTAAAATAAACTCTATAAAAGCTGGACAACCCTTCGAACACGAGTACTTCATGCAGACCGGGGAAATAGTAACGGCGCTAACTGAATGTGAGGTATACAAATATTTAGGATATAGTCAGGCGCAACAAATTCAACATAAAGACGTAAAAAAATCTCTGACTATACAATTCAAATCCAGATTAACATCTATATTGAGAAGTCAATTGAATTCAAAAAATACATTTAAAGCAGTTAATACTTACGCAATTCCTATCCTCACATACTCCTTTGGAATAATTAACTGGACTAAAACAGAATTAAAGACAGTACAAAGAATAGTCAACACTACAATGACCCGACACAGAAAACATCACCCGAGATCGTCAATTCTAAGAATGACTCTGCCAAGAAATGATGGAGGTAGAGGTCTTATCGACATTTTAAACTTACACAATAAGCAAATAACTAACTTACGTACCTATTTCTTTAACAAAGCCTCATCTTCCACGTTACATAATGCAATAGCACAAAATGACAGAAAACTTACTCCACTAAATCTATCTGACAAAGCACAACAAAGAAACGAAATACAGACTGACAGACAGACGAAATTGAATGAATGGAACCGAAAAGCATTACATGGACGACACCTTCACGACTTGAACCAAGCAACCGTCGATAAGACAGCATCGAACGAATGGCTCAAGCGTGGAGAACTGTTCCCCGAGACGGAAGGGTTCATGCTAGCTATACAGGATCAAGTAATAGAGACAAATAACTATAAAAAACATATCATGAAATTGCCCAATTCTTCTAACGATTCCTGCAGAAAATGTAAAGGTTCATCTGAAACCATTCAACATATAACGGGTGCATGTAGAGCCATAGTTCAGACCGAATACAAACACCGACACGATCAAGTAGCAGCCATCATCCACCAAAGCCTGGCATTCAAATATAAAATTATAGAAGATAAAAAACCATATTACAAATATACCCCTCAGACTGTACTAGACACAACAGATTATAAATTGTATTGGGATAGGACCATATTGACAGATAAAACTGTTCATTACAACCGTCCAGACATAACTCTACACGACAAGAGAAACCAGATAGTATACTTAATAGATGTAGCCATACCCAACACACATAATCTTACTACAGCACACACCGAAAAATTGACTAAATACACAGATCTAGCTACTGAACTCAAAACACAATGGAAGGTGAAAGCAGTAAAAACCGTACCTATCGTTATATCGTCCACCGGAGTAATACCACACACATTGCACACAAGTTTAAAACTTTTAGATATTCACCCACTAACATTCATCATTATACAAAAAGCTGTTATCCTAAATACGTGCCGTATTGTCAGAAAATTCTTATCAACGGACATTACTACTTCAGCTCTCGTGCTTGGCTAAGGCCCGCACGTTAGTGTAGAATAAACCCTTTCGAGGAGATACAAAAATATGTATACCAATAATAATAATAATAATAATAATAATCTTTATTTCAAGCAACAGGGCTCATTTTACAATAACATACAATCAAATAATTCATTCAAAAATAATAATAATAATACTAATTCAAATAATTAAAAATCTTACTACTTACAATTAAAATGAAATTAAATATAAAATAATAATAAAACATTAAACAACCATTCCTAATTTAAAACAAAATTAAAAAATTGCATATTGAAATTTTAAACTTACAAATTAAAAATTATATTAAATTAGACTAAATTAGACTAAAAATACTAATACAGACTACATATAATAGTAATACAGACTGATTAAAAAAGTGTTGATAAAAAATAACCTAATGTTGTATCAAGCTTGAAGTATTAAGCGGCATTGAGTGAAAAAAAGATAGTTTTATTAATTCTATTAATAAATAATATGCTTTACAAAAATTTATTAATATTTACTTAGTGTATAAGATTGTAATAATGGTGAAAATTAAGCAATATATTTCCGTTAATATATGCCCCAGAGTAGTTAATACTTGCCCCAAGGACGGGGTAAGTATTAACAACCGACTTTTTTTAAAAAAACCGCTCTACAGCAAAAACTAATACGAATTGTAGATTATTTTTATTACTATGTCAAAAAGAGATAGTTATTATATGTTGATAGTAAATCCTGTCTCCATAAATTAATTAAGTTCAGAATTACAGCAAAAATAATAAAATTTGTTAGTACATGCCCCTGGCTCCCCTACCTACTTATATAGCTACTGTATTTTTTACTGATGTAATCAAAAATTTGAATTGGAGGATAACAATGTATTTCTGTGAGAAATAAATTGTGTGTTCAAACATTGTAAACATCACATAACATTTTTTAAATTATAAAGAAAAAATCGTAAAACTCTCTTATAAATCACACGTTTACCTCGATAAAGTATGAATATTCAAATTTTATTGCAATCGTAGCTTAATACAACGAACAGAGAATAAAGTCATGAAAATTTAATTGAGCGAGTGTAACAATTTTAACAAAATAAAGCCCAAGTAAATTATGTTGTGTTGTAGGATACAACAAGGAAAATTTATACAACTTTTACAAAACAAAATTAAAAATAATAAAAACGATACAGATGTCATGGTACGCTCATTTGAACAAAAGTTTTCGATATACCTACATATAGAGTGTCTGGGAAAGATTTAGCGATAATTTAAGGCTGGATAGTACATCTCATCCCCTATCTAGAATGACCTATCGATGTGTCCTTCGTCCCTCCACCCCCCAACTACAGCCTTTTAAAGTTTCAGTACATTTATTGTGTATGTACTTGTAAAAAGGCAATAACTAAAAAGTATGTGGTTTCAAAGGTTTAAAATTGGTGTTATACGATTGTACATAAAATTAAAAGACTACTGTGAAAAAGAAGTTAAAATACAAGTAATTGTAACTGAAAAATCAAGCCCGTTGAGACCGAATTATTTGCTTCTCAGTAAACATGTCTCATTCAGGTTCCATCCCTATCCGAAATTGATCGAAACTCTATCAGATACGGTTACGGTTACGGAGCTCTAACATACCTGTTAGCAAGTCTCTCAATTTTATACTGAAACAGTTCAATACTAACGCTCGCCACTATAGAGTATTTAATAACTTTATTTCCTCGCCACAACTCCATAAATGCACCTACACAAAAGCCTTTTACTATCTGCATTCCCATCGTTTAGCGTTCAAAATGAGTTCACCGCCGATAGACTCAAATAACTGTACTAAAAACCGACTAACATCGACAAGTATTAAAATGAGAATTGACAACATCATCAACGTAGTTGCAGTCAATTAAATACGTTTTATTATAGAATTTATAGATAACCAACAAACGACTCTTGAAGGCTAACTCAAATTACGATTTACGAGACACGATAAACACCAGCGTTCAATACATAAAGAAATATCCAAAATTCGTTCATCCAGAAAAATTTAAGAGAAAACACATAAAAAAATACAGTCGAACTATAAGTAGGTAGCTTATTTTCTTGAAGTCAATTAAAAGCGCGGTTAAGTTGACAATACATCTACAATTACATTAATAAATTATTTTTTATTTGAATATATTTATGTGAATGACCATCACTGGTCGTTACACATATTTTTTGCCCAGTATTTTAAAACAACTAAAATTAGTTTTGTAAACAGATTGGCCCGATATCAATCATGTCACTAGCGCCACCTGTCGATCGGGGTCATACATCTTCATCGTCGCAAGACGTTTCTAATCCCTCTAATCCAGTACATCGCCGTGTAGTGCTCAGACGGTAATAAGGTTTGATTGTATTAGACGTTTGTCCGAATCCATCTTGGGATTTGTGTGTCACAGATAGATGGGACGGGAGCGTGGTTTGCATGTCTGCCCTTGTTTGTGGGAGAGATTAAAATATTGTAATCAGAAATGGGTTTAATCATAGTTACAGATTAAGTACAATTACATTATTAGTTGTGTCGATTCCGTTATTACAATGTGGGTGTATTCAAGTCAAAAGGGATTTTTTCTATGTCTGCGCAATTAGTGTGCTTAACAGAAAATGCAGTATATTCATTGTTTATATTTTAATCTTTTATTAATTACTTACCTTTTTTTTATCCGTGGTATTTATCTTTATTTTATCTCTGTGGATCAACGTTTTATACCTAAATTTATTTTTAAACTTTATATGTTATACAGTTCATATTCAAAATGTGGGTATTTGTTTATCCAAAATAAGATAAGATAATATAGATATTATAAGTAAAGTAAAAATGGACTATTCTCAGATACACACATTTAAAACACAAGCACGTAACATGAAAGCAAACCAACCTCACAAGACTTAAAATAAAGAAAACAACTTGACAAATATAAAATAATATTTTTCTTTTTATCTAGATTACGTTCCAACTAAAATAACAGCAATTCGGCACGTTAGCGTAAGTGTGATAAATGAAGAGCCGTAGAACTATGTTCGTAGGCGGCTACGGAACTACGAGTACCAAACGTGTCTGATCGCATCAATCATTTCCGACAAATTCAAGACAAGTTGCCGCGTAGCAGATATCGTTGGAGTTTGCAACACGAGAATTATAAGGTATTAATATTTCATACTATACTTAAGTCGTCGAGAATAATATGGAATTGCCACTTCACGCTAATAATAAAATTACGTGTGTTTTAAGTAAATGTTTACAAGCCAAATTGAATTAATTTGGCTTGTAAAAATTTAGTAGTCAATCTGTCATTTAAGTTTTTTTTTAGAAAACCAGTCAAAGTATGTAGAGAATTGAAGGGTCTGTTGGCGATTCCAAAATAACAGTGTTTTTTCCAGTGCATATACGCAGGTATTTACACGATATTAAAACACAAACAAACAAACAAATTTCTGTCTGTCTGTATCTCTGTCTATTTGTCCGCGCTAATCTCCGGGACGGCTTACCACATTTTAATGGGACTTTCACAACGAGATGGAGGAGGTTGTGGAGCAACATCATCGCTAATTTTTATCCCTGAATTCTTGAGGGATCGGCATACTCACGGAAACATCTATGTTCGAACAAAGTCGCAGGCTCGGCTCGTGAGAAATAGGTAAGTTATGAAACTGTCGCAGTTTCCGGAATGATATCTTTCAAGAGTTTAATAGTACGTTTTGAAACAGCAATACCGAATCAATATCGTACCGTATAGCATTTGTTCCTTGAACTGGGTCCAGAGTGAAACCGGGAGGGAGATATTAATTTCTCAACTTGGACGATGGAGGGCAATTAAAACTTCGGGACAGAAATGTGGGATGGTGAAAGTTGCGATTCTTGATTCTTTTCCGTTTAATTTCATCTCTAAATGCTAGCTGATTAATCTCCTCTAAGCTGTTAGTTGGCAAACGTACAAAACAATTAGATGATTAGCGAAATGTTTTCGTAGTTGAAATCTCGAGTTTATTTGAGTGCAACTTATTCACCTACCCTATTTTAATTAATAACCCGCGCTCTATATTTTACTCTTACTTTAATAGTCATTCGAAAGCATATAGAAATGTTTTACCTATTCTAGTTGTAGTTAGTCGAATTTAATTCTTTTTCTCAAGGCATCTAATTAAAAACATATGGAATTTTAATTATAGTCATGCTAAAGTTCAAAATTAATTGATGAAGTCAGTTGTCATCAAATTGGCTACTTTGTTCCCTCGAACGACACAAAGGATCAAAGAAACATCCATACACAACATTTCCCTAATTCGGGTAACGTAGTCGAGTTAAAACAGCCAAAATTATTACAGCAGCAGTTCATCATTGCCTTGTAATTTAATTTAATCGTTCCGTGTAACGATGTGTCATTCAATAAATTGATAACATTGACCAGACGTGATGTATTAGTGGCATTATTACCACAATTAGCCCATTAAACACGACAAATCACATATGTTGTGCTAATGCTCCAAATTAACACTGGACCAGCGTAGTATTGAATCGGTGACAGCAGATTGCAGACAGATAAGGTAATGAAATTCTCGTAGCCACCTTGCGTCGATTCCGAGGTATCGACTAGCTTAAGCAACTATGGGCGGGTCAGTAGTTCGCTGACTGCTACTAATAAAAAATTCTTGTGCCTATCCTTAGGCCAAGTCTTTGGATACTATTGTTATCGTGAGATAACTAACTATGGTTAAGCCATATCGAGGATCTTTGTAGGGATAAAAATTTCATGGGCTAGTCACTGGTGCCTTCACAATTTTTTTTTATGAAATTAAGGTAGCAATCGAGCAGCATCACCCTTCCGCTACCGCCCGTGACAACTGTGACCGACCTAGAACAAGATTTAATTTAGGGACTAGGATGGTTAGTTCAGGTTACAGATGGTGTTAGAATATTAGTTCGTTAGCTTGTTAATAAGTGTCAGGATAGGACAGAAGTCTAATGTTCAACCACGTGACTATCACTTTAGATTTATTCACAAAAATGTAACATTTATAAACCATTCACAACAATAGTAGGTATACTATGTTCCTTAGACGCATAATATTAGTCTAAGCTGCGTCTCAATTCAAGTGTCCAAGGATTCATCGTAGGTACGTGAATGTAATCCACGTGTCTCGGCAAATGATGAGGCAGTTCACTGCCGCAATGGATGCATTATGTGGTAAGTATGCGGTCAACCCAACTGTAAATCACCTGGTATTGTTATACAACACCCACCAGTTTCTATACTGTGTATACGTAACAACAACTATGACTTAATTATTATCTTATGATTAACCAGCTAGCCCGGCCAACGTTGTCCTCCAAAATACCCATATTTGGATCTCAGGTTCTAGGCAACGTATCAAGGTGAAACATACACCACTACTACGTTTGATATATTATGAGTTAGTACATTAATTTATAAATCTTGCTGTTAGGTAGTGGGATCGAACCTTATACGGTAAAACTTCGGTATATACTTGTAAAACAGATTTCGTCTGATTATTCAACGAGACATTACAATCAATTACCTACCTACGGGTCCTGAAATGAGGGGCGTGGAAGTATTACTTACCATGTATTACAGGAGACACAACCAAATGTAAATAAATAAGTTATATTACGATGATTAGGATATAAATAAACATTAGTATACATACGTTTAGAGAATAAACACAGCGATATTTTCTTAAAGTAATAAGTACGTAGAACATTCAACGCGTTTGTTCAACTCCCGTCTCGGTTTTCCTAAAAACACAGGCAACAGGCCGATAGAAACTGTTCGTCAAAGAAATTCAGAACATAAAAACAGCACTAACAAATGTGTACCGCAGAACCGCTGTCATTTTTCGTTTATCACTTCATCCAGATTGTACGACTGAATTTCGGTGCGGCGAGTTCAGTTTGAAAATTGTTTTTAACATGTCACTGTTAAAAATGTGTGGATGTTCTAACAAGTTGTTTTAGAGTTTCGGACGGTTCCAACTTTAAAATATCATGAACGAAGACCGCCGTACCGGCGAGGCGGCTGTCCCATTTTGAATATCGACGATTTTAGCCGGAATAAATGCATGACCTACGTTTCAGTTTCAATAGTGCAAATATGACGTAGGTATGTTTCTTTAATCAACGAAAAAATTCAAATTATGAACTAAATGAGAGTAAATACAATTTCGCCGGTAAAAAAGGATAATCGCGTACCGGTTCGTTAGTGTGGCGAACGACGCCCGAAAATATTTTTTAATTTTCCTTCCTACATTTTGGGCTTCACGTTCATTGTGAACCTTTCACTTCGGCCATTTCAAGCTGGCATTTACATTTTACACTACACTGACTGCAGGCTCCAACTGCGCGGAAATGGATTAAATTCAAACTGGTTTTAGGTGCACTGACAATTTACCAGATTATGAATTGTTCTGCATGCCTTCGTCACGAATTTAATTTTAGTACTGGTACTGAGTAATTACGAAGTCAATGTTACTTCAAATACGCTTATAGTACGACGTCATGGGTTGATTCTCAGTATTTTATCGAGATCGTTACTGCGGGTACAGCCAGTAGATAGATGTGCTACTATTTTATTATTGACTAGTTCCGCCCGCAGGCTTCGCCCGCGTGGAAATCGTTTAAACTTCACCCCCCTATTTCACACCCCCTTCGGAGTGGAATTTCCAAAAATCCACTCTTAGTGCTCCCCTACACTCCCCAAGGAACATACATGCCAAATTTCAGCTTCTTCCGTTCAGTAGTTTCAGCTGTGCGTTGTCTGTCAGTCACCAGTAACGCAAGAGTTTTATATATTGTTACGTGTCAGGAGTACTGGCTGTACTGGGTTCGAGAAAATGCCAAAATGTACCACATAGACTTTATTGTACTCGTAGATACACAAATTACACTATGTACACAGTACACACCAAAACACTCTGCACGTAGGTACTCGTAAACACACTCGTCGAACACTGTATCTCTCGTAGAAATCACTTCACTTCTCACTGGTATCGCTCGTAGGTATCGCTGGTATCTTCCTGGTTTCGCTTCCGAAACTAGAATGCCACCCACTCGACCGAGTGCTCCTTTTATACCACTCACGCACCATTCATGCCATTTCTAGAATATTCCCGCTAATTCCGGTACCGTTTGGAATGAGGTTCGAATACGTTCCTTGCAATCGATTTTCGCCCTTATGACTATTGCCGTAAGGTCGAAGCGTCGTGCGCGTACTTTCGAGACGGCCGCGCTCCATTGTTCTATTGTTCGCCTGACATGTTTATGGCCCCTATTGTTTATTGCTTCTGGTTTAGCGAAGTACATACGCCAGGGTTGTCACAATATTAAGATTGGCAAAAGTAGTGAAGTTAGTAAGAGATGATTTGAGTGGTGAAATTTCTTAACGGCTTCAGAACTCTGAAAGGTGAGGCAGGCCGGTAATTAGTCCCTATAACTTTCCAAATATACTGGCTCATATAAATATCGTACTAGGCTTTGCTGATTACAGCAAATATCAGCATTAATAAACCTCTTCAATGAAACAGATATTTAGTAACCACAGGTAAATATCGCAAGTAGAATGTTGTTCCATTTTATTTACTTACCTAATGATAAGACCAATCTCAATATCCATTGATAAAAAAATCTTTAACGAACGACGTCGGTATGCCTTTACATCGACAAAAAATGTTTCTTTGACATTTTTTTCGGCTTCTAATAATACATTAAGTAAACAAAGTGAACAAGAGATTACTTTGGAGCAGATTATTAAGTAGGAGATCTGCTATAATAACGATACTAAAGAAGCAAAACCATAGATAATAAATATTTTATAAAATTTGTAAGCGGCGCATTATTTACAACAGGTCTTAGCTTTAGCCAGGCTTTGCAACCAAATACAATGGTACGCTTAATAGATACTATTTTTATCCTAATTGACTAGAAGTATTTTGAAGGATAATCAAATAAAATGAATCGTTGCAAAAATCCTAGAATGAATGCAGAGGTCCGGATAATTTGAATTAATACGCTTAATTAGATTTTGGCAATAAACGAGTTATTTTTAGGATGATTGCAAAAATCCTAGTTTGTTTAGGACTATTGGAAACTTGAACGGTGGTTGCCTAATCCACATGAATAAAAAAATTTAAAACAGTAAAATTGCCGAATTTCTCTGATCATCTTATAATTAGTGTGAGTGAGTACCTAAGGTAAGAAAATACAAACCAAACTGCAATCTATATCGACAAAAAGCGGAAACGCTGTAACCCACAAAATAAAACAGCTTCACCAGTCGATGAACTTTAAAGGTTTAAGAAAATAGTGGATTTAAATACGATTAATTACAAGGACAGCTTTGTACAGACATTCTATTGTGATTTGGATCATGCGACGGAAAAGTTTTTCTGGTTCCAAATCAGCAATAAGAAAAAATTTCATGGGTGCGGGGTTTTGGAATGCACGTTTCTGTTGTTTTTGCGTCGATATAAAATGAGAAAACTGTGGAAAGTCGGCATAATCGTGGCGCAACTGTCTAGCAAATAAGCGTAGCAAGAGAAAAATGGAAACGCTTTTGCGTAATGGCTTTAGTGATGTATTTTTGACGTATGTTCAATTGCATAGTTTTGTCGGTTCTACACGTGTGCGTTGTTTTGTACACCAACGAGTTATGCAGTGCAAGTGACAGTTTCGAATGAATAACGCTACGTGAATGTTTTTATACGTCAACTGTTAGGCCCTTCTCACACTACGCTATTTATTAGCTACGCGACTGCAACGCAATCCAAAATTCGCTATATGTGACGCTGTTCATTGACTGATTGTATACGCGTCGCTTCTTTACTTTGACAACATCCTAGTCGCTTACAAATAGCTTTGTGGGAGAAAGGCCTTAGTAGACTCACGTAATTTTTATTCAATTATTAATTTTTTCATTTTTGTGATACGAACCGCCTTGTTTATTTTGATTGAGAAAAAAATACTTACATCTAACACGTAGACGATTAATAATAGAATTCTAGTGTATCGTTACTTTGGAGAGTGAATAGGCTTTATCTAAGTTAGTGCGCTCATCACTATGACTTCATCTCCACTTACCATCAGGTGTGATCGTTGTCAAGCACTATCTTATAAGAAATAAAAAAAAAAATATCTCCATTCAAATGCGTTAGAAAAACTATAGGTAGACTTTTTTTAATATTGGAGGGGCCACATTGCTATAGGAAGCTTCTCAAATGCATGTGACTTTGTGAGCCAATAATGGTGTTGAATTCTGAAAACATTGGTGTTATAATTGAATTGTTTGCCGTATTAGAATTTTTTGTTATTTTGCAAGCTAGTCTTTATTTTTCTGCATTGCAAACATTAGCTACATCCTATCCCAGCTGCGAGGATTGTCTCGAGAAGAATGTCTTATGGCATAATGTACGCTCATTGTATTTATCATCGAGTGTAGGTATTTCAGTTCTAAAAGTAAAATTTTCAATATTTATAATAAATATCAATGTTCACTTTTGTATACTTTTATATAACACATACACGCCTTAAACTTAATTTAATAAAACGAAATAATAAACTTTTCCACGTCCTTCTAAAGAAGGATAAAGAGTAAATATGTCTAGTTTGCGCTCCAAGTACGAAGTTAGTTTTAAAGCTAAGATGACAGCAGGATATGACGTAATAGGCTTACTTTCTTGGAATAAATATTTGATACTTTAGAAGTAAACATTTCAAGGAACTTTCATACATTTACCTGGCAATTTAATTTAAAATTGAAAAGTTGTCCTCTAAGCCGAGAAATACTCGTTAAGTCTTTATAAGATCGTATGAAGTTTCAAATCGTTTTACCAACTTTATATTAACGTAAGTACCCGTACTTCGTATGAATTAATTAGATGTTATAATAATAATGTTATGTTAATTTTATGCAATCAAAATTATATTATAAGGAGAAAGCTTTCGCTCTGTTGAGTCCAGCAGAGATAATGTGTTTTAATATTATAAGGAATGAACAATATGAACATCTACCTATTGAGGCAATGGATTTTGGACGTTTGTATTTCGACGCTATATTTCGAAATATTTTTATGTGATAGATAAATGTATCTTTTTCGATCTTCGTTGTTTTCAAGAATGTTAATTGTATTGTGTTATACTGCCATTCATAGGGTCCTGGGTTCAATTCCGAGCGAGATAGAGATTTTAAAGATGAGTTTACACTGGTGTGGTTATTTGATCACAAGGGCAAAAAAACATGCAACATATTTTGAATTATTAAAACCTACCTAGGTAGGTAGGTAGGTACCTAAATTAGAAGGATACACACAGTCCGACCGATTCAAAGTTCAGCCTCGATGTAAATTGAACCCAGGACCATTGGAACGGTGTGGCGATCAGGCAAAGTAACTATTGCACCATGTGTCGTCAGTCTCAGTCGTCACGTAACTTATTTGAGTAACGTTACGGCGTGAATTGAGGATATACAGAAGTTTAAATTCCACAGGGGTCTGCAATCTGGCACGACAGTCGTATAATAAGATACGAGATAAAGGAGACGCATAGAAAATTTGTTTTAAAATGGGCTGCCAGCATCACGAGGCTAGATTCGAATTGCAAACTTTAATGGAACAAATCCCGTTCTTAATCCTAAACACCTTTATATTGGACGTTCCAAAACTATTCGTATCGCGAAGCGGTAAGGTTTGAAATCAAAAAGGATTATAATAAAAGTGTTGGAGACAGTTCAACATAAACTCAAACTGAATTTACGCTTGAATATTTTATTCCATGGCCAAGTTTATTGTAGCATTGTCGCCAAAGTTTTCTGTAATTTGTTTAACTTGCACTTACACGCTTCCATTTCCGAATGGTATCTTTGAGAAACTTTGACTATTAAAAATCATGTTCCATAGAATATTCGATATTGGGTTGAGTTTTTCAACACATTTTAAATCTATACTAAATTTTATAAAGCTGAAGAGTTTGTTTGAACGGGCTTATTTATCTTAGGAACTACTGGCTCGAATTCAAAAAATATTTTTGAGATGAATAGTCTATTTACTTATCGAGGAAAGCTTAAGGCTATAAAACATCACACTCCGACCAATTTGAGCGAAGCGTCAATGAAAAATGTTGCAAAAATTGGATACCATTTAATATCCATAAACTTAGAGAACAGGTCTCCCAAACTGAAACAACAGCGTTCATTAGTACTAAATAAATCACTTTATTGATTCATTTTGCCAATAATGTAAATTTTTCATGCATTCATATTTCTCATGGTACTACAAACTTACCATTTTACACACACTCGGTCGTAAAATGCGAACATCGTACATCACTTTAGAACTGAGAGCAAACCTTGTATGCATTTACTGCCGAATGCCTAAGTTTACACGTTCGATCTAAACCCTGGGCTACACGAAACCATTGTGATTTATTGAATAAAATTGTCTATCGGAGTTTTTATTGTAGGTAATGTTCAAAATTGTATTAAGGGTATTTAGGCTCAAAGAATTCTGATTACGCATAATGACCGTAAAAATAATGTGGAGGCAAAAAATAGTACATACGTAAAAGTATTTAAACAACGTTTTTTTATATGAATTGATTCGTGTTTGGTTACATGCATTCTGAATTACAAGGTTAAAGCCATAGTCACCACCACGCTGGCCAAATATGGATTGACGGAATTCCCACACTGAGTTTTGCGAACTCTCCGACATGCACATTTCTTCACGATGTTTGCCTTTGCGTTTGTAGCAAGTGACATTTAACTGCTTAAAACCCACATAAGTACGAAAAGTCAGAGGTGCGTGCCCTGAGATTTGAACCCGGACCCTCCGAATAGAAGGGTTATTCCCACTGGTCAGATTGGTTTGACCAACGGGATTTTTTTTTCTCGTTGGTCAGATTAGTTTGACAGCTGAAAAGTACATAGAAAAAAGTACAATCAAAGTAAAAACAGTTTTGAAGGCCGAATTCCTAACCTCTAGGCTAACATTGCTACAAAATTAAAAGCTTCGATAGTCCGTAAAGAAAGGACGTCAGTCTGTCCCAATCCTAACAACAGCGAGAGTTCCAAAACCGAACATCACAATGCTTGCTTGCAAGCGATATGGAGGCAACATTCACAATACCAATAATATTTACTCAACTAAACGCTCTTCTGCAACATGTAGCTTGGCCGAATAGAATTGAATGACTATTACAGAAAATATATCCTTTTATAGAGTCCTTGGAGGATTATTGAAAGCGTTACAGAGATGCAGCGATCTACACGATTTACACGGTCGGTCCTTCAGGTAAAACCAATATAGCGCCTCTTGTACGCCTGTGTAATAATAATAACTTTCTTGTAAATAAATTAATATTTTAACCGATTTCACAATAACTTTTTACAAAAAAAAACGACTTAAAAAAATAAAGATAACTCAAGAACTCCCCATCAGATGTCGCTGGAATTTTATTGGGATCAGACGTAAGGCACTAGCTTTTAAATAAAAAACTGATTATTAAAATCAGTTCATCCAATCAAAAGTAAATAAATAAATAAATACAATCGAACTGAGAATCTCCCGGCGCGGCGCTTTGAAGTCGGTTAAAAATGGAATTACCTTACCTCCTATTTTTTTTTACATAAACCGATTTTGATAATCCTCTTTATATTCGTTAGCTAGTGCTTGTCTAGGTCTATTCCCATAATAATTTGAGCGATACCTCAAACAAATGTGTATTTATTCTTTATTATTTTTTTACCGGCAAACTATCGGTGAAGTATTATGATTAAAGTTCTATACATCGATGACTTCCTAGCAACAGTTCATTTTTTACTGGCTGTTAATTAAAAACGTAGATACGCACTATACCTAATACTCACTTTATGTAAAATTTCTGCACATTTTTTCTCGTACGAATACGTTGAGAGTAGCTCACTCGCTCTAAGCCGATCTCGGTGAAGCTGAGGTAGCTTACTTCAGACATGCTAACTTATCTATTGAGTGGGTAACTTTGTTCATTTTCTAGCAAGCTCAAAAGATAACATTGCGAACAAGTCCGTGCAATAAATATGTTGGAATTTATTGGTATTTTGTAAGTTGTTAAGTAGACTTAGCGTAACGGAAACGGCTGGTCTATTCTCTATAATGAAAAAGTAGGAAACAGTCAAGCAGGGGAAAAATCATCGAGACGTATTTAATAAGAAAATCGAGAAATTACTTTGCATTCATACAAAATCTTAACCCCTATTTTACCCCCTCAGAGGTAGAATACGTGAAGGATGTCGTGGAAGGAGAAGAACAGATAATAGTTGGAGAAAATTCAGAGATTGCTGCTGTTTTTACGGTATTCATTTCAAGTGTCAGAGTGTACAAAAATAAAAAATCAAATACAAAACACCACAAATTCAAATACAAAATACCAATCAGCATATTTCACAGAATATGGCAAACTCTGTTCTAAGGGGATGTCTACTAACTATAAACTACCTACCTGCCATATTTCGTTTTTATACGTCAAGCGATTTTGGATATTTCGTGATGAGTGAATGACCTTTCGCTTTTATACATTAAATAAAGAATATTAAAGATAAAACAAACATTTGTACAAAAATATACTTAAGTTTGGACTGATTGAATGACATTATCAAAGCTGAAAACCATTAAGACCGGATATTGAGCTTTTTTTAATTCCTCGGCGATAGGAAGTCGATTGGATACATTTTTTCCTTTTATGGAGCCTTATTTTCGTTACTATAAGTAATTATTAGACATTCAAACTTAATTGATTGTAATCGTAAATATTCTATTATATATAATATTTTTATTTTACCTTGGAATAGGTTATAATCCTATAGGTATTAATATATTTTCGATTTAAAAAGGACCTTATTTACTTAATATATTTTTTAATATCACGGGCATTTTTGACAAATTAGTTACCATTATTACAATTTAAGGATAAATCTCATTTGCAATAACACGCGAGCAAACACAATCCAAACATTGTCCTAAACCAAGGCACCATCAGGGTAAGTAGACTCTACGGCAGTTTTCTTTTTCTGTAAATAAGACTAAAAACTGGACGTCACACCCACAGGTAGAAAACTACGAATATCAATACCTAGAAAAATGGTAAATTGTTTTTGCTTCTAAAGCTGTGAAAGAAATAAAATGAAACAAGTTTAAAAAAAAATTTATAATTCGTTGAATTTTTCTCTAAAGCAAAAACATATTTCAAATAATATTACTATGACCAACTTGACACAAGTAATAATTTTATTTAATAACATGTCAAGCGTTTCTCTGACTGATCGCTGTATCGACATTAATTGGAGTTTTGCGATAGTTCGCCAAGTTTCTACTTCGATACTCTTCAGGACAGATTTGTTATAAATATTGATAAGTTTCCCTGAGATGATTAAGGCCACGAGATCTTTTCTTTCTGTGTCGCAAAGTGCCATCATTTATATCGACGAAGATAAAAGTAAAGAACAGTTGAAGAAAAAGCAGATTTAAAGATTTATTATTATATTTCCGTGATGGCTAGGTAGCCATCACGGCGAGGTCGCAGGACGAATGGTAAAAGTTTGGTTGAACTTAGTGTTAGATGAGATACAGTAAGAGAAAGAAATAATTGTAGTAACATCGTAAAAAATAAAAGTATAGATGAAATAGGTTGCAGTCAGCAGAAGACCGTGGGAAACAGCCGCTGATTTTCAGGGCGACCCGGTGCAATGGCCATTCTTGCTACTAGCCATACTCGTACCTACATTTAAATAAACAGCTGATATCGATATGCATACATTATCAATATTATCATTATCACATTTTCATTGGTAATAGCATCGCTGGCCACGGTAGGTAACTAGTTCCTTTTCTATCGTTTAATTAGGTATCGTTTTAACAGCAATTGTGTTCCGAGTGTGTGGCTGGAAGGAAGGTGTGGATAGAGTTAGACTTCTTTAAAGGAGACTATCTCAGTTCTCCAGAGAAAACCACACTTTTGTGATCGACACATTTGTGAAACTAATCCAAACATATTCTTAACCATCTGCTAACTGTACTTACTGTCCCACTTCCCGTTTGAGTCGCGCTCTGTGTCGGACAATTCCATTAAAAAACCTGATCGATAAAACTTACTGAAAATCATCAATCAGATTTTATTTTCAATCGGACCAGTAGACCGCCAGTTTCACCCATCATCCAAATCTGTACAAAATATATACAAAATATAGCATGTTCCTACAGTTCTCAGTTATGAGAACAGAAAACTTGTGACGTAAGATCGATTAAGGCCCAAAGTCGCTTGTATTCTTGAGCACAGAAATTTAACTCAACGCCCTTAATCTCATTAAAGCATCAGTAATTTAACAAAGTTTCTTATAAAACACTTGACCCGTCTCAATCGGCGTCATGTAACGTCAATTTGTCGAACGCGCAACGTGTACTTGAATGTCGTATAAAATTCCAAAATCTCGATTCAATTTTCTACACGATAAGCTCTATATTATGTACATACAAATATTTTATGGGAACGTGAGTTTTTATATTTTTCTCATGTTGTTTTAGATCTTAGTTCAAAAATATACGAGTTAAAATTTGTAAAATTTTCTCCGGGTTTCGGTACAAAATTTGATCAAGTGTTTTGAAATTCTAACTATGATATTGAGTAGTTTGCAATGAGGTTATTTTATACTGTGGAAAATTGATGTTTAACAAAAAAACAACTTAAATGAAATAAAATCCATTGAAATAAAATCAAAGTTGCGTTGAGGTGAAAAAAGAAAAACATGAATATTATCTGTGCTGCAGCATGACTACCTATGAGCCTATCCACAGCTTAGGCCGCGCGTGAACGCAGCGCTGATATTTCAGTATAGATCCTGTTTTATATAGAGTATATAAAAAGACATACAAGTTAGAGAGAGAATATATATGTAGAGAGGTATTTTATAGTTAAGCAAGCAGTTTTTTAAACAAAGATTTTGATAAACATTTGATTAGTTGTAAGTACCTAAATTTTGTTAGCGTAAGGAACGAATGATTTCACGAACCGCAGCGTGGGCAGTCGCCAGTTAAAATATACTTTTACAGGTGAAAAGTTTTTAGCGTTTCTGAATAGACCGCTGTTTCATTCGAATAAATTATAAACCATTTCAATTATCCTCCCTCGGTCAAAAGCACTTTCATTTCATCAGTAGGTTCACTTTTCCGGATTTTAAAATTAAATTCAGATTTAAATCGGTTTTCGAGCTATTTTTAAATAATTTAACTGTCAACTTTAAAAGTATTTCGGTATAACCAACAGAAAAAACTTTTTTACCTTTTTCATTTCAAAATAAGGATATAGGTATACTAAACTTAGTTAACTCAAATTTTAGCTATCAATAAATTGGAATTATGAACTTTTTCGCTTAATTAGTCTAAAGGTCATCATATCCTGAGAAAGGTCAACGGTCATATTGAGTATCAAAAATACAACCATCGTAACGTTGGGGATTTACATTCCTTTCGAAGCACGGAAACAAACATGAAATGTTAGCCACTACTGGCCACACTCTAACTAACGATCGAATCGGATGACCAATCGGTCAAATCGAATTGGTTCAACCCATTGGTCATCAACCAAGTATCACCCCGTTTCTTGAAAGCTTTATATAAAAATGCATACAATACAATGTCCACATACTGATATAATCAAAGTCCGTAATTCTCGTGCTATATTCTTATTTACTCCTGATGCATAATGCACTGTCTGAAAACTTGTGTATCTTAATCATCCCGTACAGTAATTAAAAGCAATACTATAATCTAGCTAATTAAAATCAAAACAACGTAATGTTTAATTTTCATTCGAAAGGAGAGACTGTTTTTTCCCGAACAATAGCCTCCGCCGCGTTGTTTAGTCGTAACACAATAAAATAAAATTTACAAAAGATTTAAGGTAATGCAAATTAGAAAAAAATTCAAATCAGGAGACCAGCTAATTTTCTTTCCCGTTAGAGAATAAAGACCGGTACTCATCCGCTAATGTTTATTCGGTAACAAAAGTAATCAAGACATTTTATGTCCAACATTTAAATGAATAGACCAGTATTTAGGTCAAAAGATTTTTTATCGGGGTTAAGAAGTTGTAGCAGTGGTTGTCTTAGTTATTTAAAAACGTTTGTCTTGATTGTATAATTCATCACTCCAGAGCCGTGATTACTATTGCTAGAAATATGAAAGCATAACGAATTCTTTGGAAATGGATTCTTTTGTATCGAAAATCTGTCACTAGAAATCGTCATTTTCACAACAATTTATGCTGTACAAACAGAACGCGAATGTTAAATTTTAATTTCGTTTTTTACATTATCTATTAGGTAGGTATATGTACATGTTTTGATATATTTTTAAATATATAGAATTTCCAAAAATAATTTATTTTATTTATCTTCTTCTTCTTCTTCTTGGTCGTATCACTCTTGTCAGAGCGGTCGTGGTCGTCATGTAATATCGTTGGTTTGGGCAGATGTTATGCGCCTAACGAGCAATCGCCACTTGTCTCTGTTGCCAGAGAGTCTAGTGCATTCGTGTAAATGACCGCCAACTGATGACTTTATTTGGTCAGTCCAGCGCATGGGTGACCTTCCGCGCGGCCTAGTGCCTTCCACTTTGCCCTGAACGACAAGCCGTTCAATTGAATCGTTCTCTCGCCGCGAGACGTGTCCAAAGAGTGTCAGTATTCTCTTTTGAACTAAAGTCGAAAGGCGCTGCTTGATGTCGAGTTCTTGAAGGATGGAGATATTGGTGCGAAATTCAGTCCATGAGACTCCAAGCATTCGTTTCCAGCACCACATCTCCAGGGCATCTATTTTCTTTCTTTCGACCTGCCGCAAGGTCCACGTCTCTGCAGCGTACAAAAATATGGGAAACACGAGAGTTTTTACGAGCCGGATCTTTGTGGCTTTAGTAATGTTCTTGTTCTTCCATATTTTCTTCAGCCTATCCATCGCAGTTCTAGTGATCGCCATTCGTCGTTTAACTTCGTCTACGCAACCGCCATTATTCGAAATCAAAGCTCCAAGGTAGATATAGGATTGGACGACCTCGCAGTTCGCAATTTGAGTGACTTCGGGTGAGTTGTTTTTACCACGGTCTATAATCATCATTTTGGTCTTACTGCGGTTAAGCTTTAATCCGAACTCTTGACTGGCACGCTCCATTTTGAGAAGTAGTTCTTTCATATGACGAGCACTAGATGCAAACAAGGTGGTGTCGTCGGCATAGCGCAAATTTGTGATCCTTCTTCCGCCAATAGTCACACCGTCTTCCCAGTCCTCAAGGGTAACACGCATTAATAGCTCTGTATAGGCATTAAACAAAAGCGGTGATATGATGCATCCTTGTCGAACTCCTTGTCGAACGAGAAAAGTATAATTTATTAATGTAACTCATAGATGACAATTGATTAGCATAATTATTTCACAAAGTTCTTCCTGCTCAGATATGTTACATTCAACGTCTTTACCACAACGTATATTAATTTTTTAATATTCCGTTTTTGGGTGTACATATTGTTACTACAACATCGTGTAAATGGGTGCAAATTAATAATATTGTTTATTATGGACCGCACGTGACGGCCTGAGCTTGTAATATATGACACATATATGACATAAGCTGATGCATTAAGGATAATATACGTACAGCGCTTATTCAAATAGACTTTGCAGATGGCTCATACAAGTATTTAGCTTATTATTATGTGTTTAACGTAAAATAATATAAAACTAGTAGTAAAATGTATATTATGTTAATATGTATTTCAAACAACTAATTTAATGAACATATTAAGAATAAAGGAAAGAAAATAACGAATAATTATGTTACAATAGTAGATGCTTCGAATTTACTACACTTTTACAAATGCGAAAGTATGCTTGTCGTTCTGTTATATCCTTGTCTTTATGTTTGTCTATGGCACACACGAAAGAGGGCATTCTAAAAAGCTTTAAATGCGTAGAGTTATTTATGAACTTATTTATTTGTTAGATTCATTTACAGAAATCCTAATGGAGAAGAATTCCAAAATACACGATCCATCAATCAAAAGGCGAGTGAAAATTCACGCAGTGAGTACAAACCGCCGTCAGTTGTACAGCAATGCCGTAATTAGATTCCAGTCGTTTGAAGCGACGTCGCTCTGAACCGCGAAACGTATAAACGACTGGCAACTGGCAAAGCAACGACAACGGTTTTAATGACAAGTTCAACAAGAATACCGTATTATAGTGCGCCCAACTTATCTCTGAAATGGCAAAAATTGGAACTAATGCCGCCATGTTAAAAAGTCATTCTTAAGTACGTTGTGGTCATTCATCTGTCAGTTAATAGTGTGCAATTATTGGTCCAATGCGACCGATAGCGCCTCTCTTCATTTCAAGGTCAAGTTGGTTTTAATATAAACTTAAAACCCGATTATGTGATTGAAATAACTTTGCTTATGAACTTTTAATTCTAAATGATCACTCAAGATAGACATTGATATGGAAAACCAAAGGAAGATGCTGAAATATTTTCTACCAGTAAACACCCTCGCTTCGCCCATTTCAGCTCCTTAAGGGTTGATTTTATTAAAATATGTTTGTGATCAACTAACATTGTAAGAAAATTTATCGAAATCGGTGAGTGTTTTAGTATTAGTTTTTTCACCGTTCAATTTTAACGCACTGGTCCCACATAGGCTACGGTTTTTTTATCTATTATCATTCCAAATTCCATCCAAACGCTTTAGCTATGAAAGCAATACAAACACACAGAATCGCATTTGTAATATAAATTTAGATTGTCAAATACTATGAAAATTAATAAATATCTCCTATAAAAAGCTGTTCTCACATATCTTCCATGTACAGAATGTGTTATAGTTACGTACAGTTGTATTATTAAGCATAAAAGAACATTTTCTATAATAAGGCACCGCGGCATTTGCTTCAAGAAACAGTATTTGTACATCCAACCCACGCTAGAAGCTTTGCAATGAGAATGTTTGATGGCAAGCCTAACGAAAGCAAACCTAGTATGCAAATAAAGTTATTTATTCTTGTGTTACGCATTTGTTTCAATACAAATTACGTATGTAGCTAATTTAGTAACTCTAGGAAAAAGCCAAGTAGTAAAACGAAAACCTCACCAATGTAGTCACGACACACGGAAATCTCTGTGGATTTGAATGTGTTAGCGTTTTTTATATAGTGTACATTGTATACATTCTACATAATTATTGTAATAAATTTTTAATTTGTTTTTTGTGCTTCATGCTGTAACTACGACTTTATGAATTTTCACATTTTATTTTTCAATATACATTTTATCGCCAATATTGATTTATTTAGAGTTATATCAGTAGTAGAGAACCGCCCGCGCTTCGCTTCGGGACCCGTTGGTAACAGCCGCGTAGGTTCCGCTCCCGTAGGAATCTCAGCTAAAAAGTAACAGCTAAAAAGTTAACAGTTAGCCACAATTTTTTGACGCGTTTTCGCGGATTCGATGTTCTATCTAGATATTTAAAACATCAAAGTGGATAACCTATACATTCTCACATCACACCAATTCATTTTTTAAACGAATTTTATATTATTAAAAGATTTTTAGGATTTTTGTCTGTTCGGCTATTTATCTTTGACATGGTTTCATCTCAGAAACTGCTTAACTGATTTGAATGCGGTTTTCCCTAGCTTATTTTGGTAAGCTTATAAGTCATCTCATTCAATGGCCATATTGAATACCCAGTCGACTTCAACTGTTTTTATGAATCATCCGTCTATTATTCAGTCGCATGCCCGGTGAGCTGGCCAGGTACATTAATTATATAATATATTAATAAATAGAAACTCACAAAAATTCTCAATCGATACACGATGTTATAGAAAATCGTATTCACAGTTTTATAGGAAAAGCCATTTCGTTTGTTTACCCGAGCGTCAAAACACCTATCGTCGATATAAATCAACGGTAATCTTGTTTGCTGGACGGAATCGAATGTTTGTTTTTGCCTTTGAATAATTACGAGCTTTATAGGTACAGTACGTAAGTATGTATGACACAGATAGGATATGGCAGTATTTTTATGTAATTGAGGTAGCAAACGAGCATGCAGCACCATCCTTTCGTTACAGCCCATGATAACTGTGAGCGATCTAGAACAAGACTTGATTTATGGACTAGGATGATTAGTGCAGTTAACAGGTGGTATTAGAATATTAATTGGGCACTTTGTTAATAAGTGTGGGGACTTGGACTGTTAGTGATAGTTAGGCTTGTTAGTTGATATTACTAATAGTCCAGGAAGCCAACATCGCCAAGGAAAATATCGTAAGAGAACCTGCGAACATTTGAACCTCATATTGCGAAAAGAGATTCGAGGCCAGCAATGGAAAACAAATTTATTTATTTAAGTTCATTTACAATTTCGATGTTTTTAACCGACTTAAAAAAAGAAGGAGGTTCTCAATTCGACCGTATATAATTATACCGTATATAGACCGTATATAATTTCGTCGTCGAAAGTACATATGTAGATATTATGCGCAGAGGAGTACGCATGATGGCATCACAAAGAAATTGAGGGAAACTTTTGAAAATTGTAGGGACGATTAGTGTGTTTGTTAATGTTTTCATAAGTAGGTACATTATTGCGCTAAAATTTCGTGAAGGTCTGGAGTCGATCTGATGAAGCCGAAAGACAGTAGAAGGAACTCCTCAACGATTTACTGCAGTTATCTAGTGTTTGGGCTTCATTAATTTGTAGTGACGAGAAATTTGCACATACATGTGTTGAATTAAGCGCCACCTGGCGAATAGTTTTTGAGTTATGTCTGCTTCTCGACATTGAAGTCGGTTATTTTTTTTTGTAAAAAGCAATAATAAAAGTTAAAAATCTCATAAATATACAAAAACAAATAAAAATCCGAATATACCTACCGAGTTTCATCTTTTTATGTAGTAAAAATAGTAAATTAATAATAAACTCTCACGTGAATGATAGTGAACTAAAATAATAGCTACGTTACGAGCATATCGGCAACTTAATTTTACTGCGACGTGTCATGTAAATAGTAAGTACGTGTACCCAGATTGCATTCGATATGGAATTCGTATAAATGGCACCCACACAAATGCCAGCTCTCCGCCCTTGTGATAAAAGTACAATGTGGGTTGACGACGAGAATTTAAAATACCTGAAGTAAATTTTGCTTACAAGCTAAATTGAGCTGTGAGCACACGGAATAAACATGTTTTTAGCGAGAAACGACAATACTATACACTCAGCGACCTTAACATGGCGTGTTTCTCTCAACCGACCAAAGTACCCGTTATTCATATGCCACAACAGTAACTATCTTTCAAATGTCGCCTCGCTGGCAACTAGCTGCATTTCAAAAGTCTCACGGGTAATTTTCGTAAGCAATTAGAAAGGAAAATGCCAAGGTAATTACTCAACGCCTTCCGACACTGCATTAAGGGAAGCGGGATGAATAATTTTTCACACCAATTATAAATCTGTCTGCTCACTGAAAGTGAATCGTGGACCGAATGAAAAGTAATTTCGTTTTTAAAGCGTACAATATACATAGAATTTACGATGATTTCTGCAAATACATACTTTTTATTTATTTTGTTAATTGATTATATTTACTACTTTCATAATTTCATAATCCTGTGAGTTGCGACTCTTTTTAGACAGCAAAACATAATTAACCATGTTTTGTTGACATTTCGATGCTATCTAAAACATTGCTTACCTACTAATACATATTTATTTAACGTTATATTAATAGCACACCGTAAAGAACACTTATAGTTTTAATAGGTACATATTTTAAATTAAGCAGACAATAATCCTGGGTGGTATTTTCGCTTACTAGCGGTTTTTTTTTTGAGACCTAATATTAAGACAAGTAACACGTCGGGCAGAAATATACGATACTTTGATATTAGACAGATATCTTTTCATGCGGTATTCTCTAAAATTGTCTGAAATTCTTTATTTCCTCATACATTTTTATTTGAAATCCTGATATTATTTGTGTGGTAGATTCATTTTAACCTGTCTAGCTGGTTAATAGGTTGGCTACTTCAAAAATCACCTGTGAAATGTTTTATAAACATCGCGGCGTTGGTCTCAGTTTTAGAAAGCCAGAAATGTAATGTAAAGCAGACGTGTCTACGTCTCTACAAGAGTTTATCATCAACGGCTCATAATTATCTACTCATTAAACTAGCGGCACGCTATGATGGCCGGTTTGACGTTTGTCCGCTCATGAAGTTCCGTATTAATTGATAACGACTTTGAAGGAAATAATTGTATTACTTTATTGACGATAGTGATGTGCAGAGATTCATAAATTTTATCGAATGTAGTTTTAGGTTTAGGACTCAAAATTTATTTATTAAATTGATTTCTAAAATGTATACAAGTGTAGAAAAATCAGTTTGCACCATTTAAGGGGTGAATGTA
Organism: Hesperia comma; assembly: GCA_905404135.1. Lineage (NCBI taxonomy): Eukaryota > Metazoa > Arthropoda > Insecta > Lepidoptera > Hesperiidae > Hesperia > Hesperia comma. Next base: position 3,741,727 of record FR990020.1, on the reverse strand, counting down.
CTTGTGAATATGAACAATTTTCACTATGTGGACAAACCTCTGAAATCGCAAAAAAATATCAGCTGTTTCATACAAAAGGTAAAATTTTTATTTTTATATGATATATACCACAACTCGGCATTTGGTTTTCTAAATTGAAAATTTTTAAAAATGGAATCTAATACGATCGTCACATAGGATCGCTGGCTAGCACAACTACTACCTCCGGCAAACTCGCGTCAATGCTCAATGCAAAACAAAGATGAAAGAAAGAAGAAGGGAAGATTATGAAAGAGATGTGAAAATAGATAATATTATAGAAAACGAACATATAATTATTAATGTAGGTGATGATAGCAGTGACGACAGTGAAAATAGTAGTATGGACGAATCTGATTAATTATGGCCTTTTGTGGCACCTTTTTTGGTATCTTTTGTATTCATATGTTTCTTGTGTGCATATAAAGTATGTATATTCATTTTCATTCAAATATTCAGTTCGTTCAAATAAATTAAATAAACATTTACATTTTTGTTTTATTAAACCTATTTAATCAGGTACAAAAACAAAACTTAATTGTTTTTTGTTCGAGAATAAATTGACATTCCACATCACTGTTGTAATGTGTCAAACCGGCCATCATAGCGTGCCGCTAGTGTAATAAAAGCTGGATAACGTCAAAAATGTGTCAAATGTATGCCAGACTATTTGAGTGCGATAAAAATATGGCAAACTATTCGAATACGAAAATACGTGTCCAATTGTTCGAATTGAAGTATTTTTTATAAATTAGCAGACATTATCAAATCGTTTGTTGGCAATTTGAACTAAAAATATAATATCTCGAGCGTGTTTATGCGATCATCGTTAGGTATGTATTTTCGAACTTGCCATCTCTGACCTTAAGCTTATTTTTAATGATGCTAGTTTACAATAAAGGTTACCTTATATTTATATTTAGACCTATCTAAATTAGATCTTGATCTAGAATAGATCTGTGACGGAAGGAAATATGAATATTGTGGAATAATTCTACTAACAATATTACGACAGACAGACGGCGAATCTAATAAGAAGAGTTGTTTGTTACGTTTGATCACGCAAATTGAGCATTGGGAATACAAATGGGAAATTTCTTTCCGAAACTATTGACTTTGTTCAAGAATCTAAAGGGCGAATGATTCAACGAAATAATAAGGCGAGCTTGTCACAAACTCGAAGCCCAATATTTTTCTATATTCCAGTTTTAAGTAACTCGTTAATGACGTGGCCAAAACGAAGATGGATTGTTTAAATTGTTATTATTCGCTTCGGGAAACCTATGTCTTAGTATCCAACTCGATAATTTTGTTGTGTTGTGTCTGGAGGTTAAAAATTATATAACAGCTTTTTTATAACTCGATTTAAATACTACAAACACTATTACCATAAAACGTACAAGACATTTTCCGAGATAAAACTTATTGCATTAATAAAATACACTTTCCAACTGCCCTTTTGGTGCCCCTAAAATATTGTAAGGTCATATCTATAGTTTTTAAATCTCTGCCTGGGACCCCTTAATATTCAGGCAGAAATACTAGCAATAGGATTACGAGGCCGTAAATTGCGTAATTACCAACATTTTGTCAAAATACAATAAATTACAGGTTTGTATAACTTGGGACAACTCTTTTGCTTTATCAACCAACCAAATCCTGAAACAGTTACGAAAATATCAGTAAGAGGCTTCGAAATTTAAACGATAACTTACAAGATAACAAGCCGAGTTGAGGGAAAAAATTCGAAGCTTCTCGAACTTTCTGAACCGCAGTTTTCGTCCTCTCGAAGGTATAAATTAGACCTATTATCTGTTTGAAGTTAACTTTCCTATCTGAATCAAATGGTTTGTTTTACGAGGTCGTCCTCTGTAAATTGAAATATAGAAAATACTTTCTGCAGCTATCTGACTAGCTTCATGTATGTTCAAAATGAAGTAGATTCTTTAAGAAAATAAAATTGTAATTTCTTTAGGTATCAATTTTATTTCGTTTCGTAAAACAATATTGGTATCTTCTTTTACCATTTTTGGTAAGATGCTTTCCTCTGGACATCTTCATCATTTGTTGATTCAAAACTTCCCCGATCGTAGTGTATCCTAGTAAACAAATGGACAAGGTGATTACAATAGGTCCTTTCTTCTGAATGATGAATTACGTATTCATATAAACACGAGTAGGCTTTTTTACCTGCGGCTTACCTGGTATAACGTGTCCCGTATGAATGCTCATTTGTCAACTGTCACTTCTAAATCCTACCACTTTTATAAAACTTTTCACTTCATGGAATTCTCACTTGAAAAATTTATCGTGTATACATAATTTAATGTACCTAATAATTGCCCCACTTTTATCACGTCAACTATAACAACTGTACACTGGAAACAATCATAGACAAGTCAAGGCAGAATTTACAACGCAAATAGTCCCAAGTCAAACTACGTAAACATAATATAAAAGAAGTAATTTACGACGATAAATATAAAGAAAACAATAGCCATGAATTGCCAACGTATAACATTTCTAAATCCCTATCTTATTTCACTTACAATCATTTAAACCCCGACACACCCCAGAAGGACGGACGGACGAAGTTCCGGTAACAATTTTGGCGAAAAAGAACACAATTCAGTCTCAGTTCGTAGCCAGATTAGGGCAAGAAGAGGCTCTTATTCTATTTTCTTTAAACTGAGACCAGCTGTTGTTATTTGAAGTGTGAAATAAAGCTTACTTAAAGATAGCACCCGACTTACAGAGAATCCTCTAATGCCTGACACGAACTGAGTTTAGCCAACATTTCTGTCCCGAACGATTTCATCTGTTACACTTTAATGTTTTTTTGTGCTTCACTGTACTTGATTATTTCCAATCTTATAAATCTTTCGCCTACAATCAGCTTTATAATGTCTTTTAACTAGATCTTCCTTTATCCAACTGGGAGGCACAAAAGAAGGCAACGTATTTAACAGTGTACGTGTTTGTTATATTACTTTATTCTTCAGACGATATTAATCTTGCAAATATCATCAAAGACTTAATACCTAGATATAAATGTAATATACCCGTAGCAACAACCAGACATCGTATTATGAAGAAACAAAACTGAAAGTCTTCGAACTATAAGTGATGTTGCAGAAACAATGAGTTTGAAAGTCTCCCTTAGATTTCACTTAGGTATAATTTTTCATTTCAAATCACTATTTAGGATCTTCAACTGAATACTGGATCTAATAATGAAACTTGAGAGGGAGTATTTGGTAAGCAATTCTAAATCATCATGGCCATTGCAACTCATCACTGTCACTCGTTATAGCTCTCACAATATGAGAGAGACATAGTCCAAGGTCCAACACACTGCGTATCGGTACTTAAAATTGACACGCTTTTGAGAACACTATGGAACACAGCACAGATTTCTCTACGATTTTTTTGTTAACATTGGAGGTGCGTGCAGGCTTCAAATTCAACTGGTACCTCATGAGTATAATATTCCATTTATTTGGCTAACACTTGCTTAAATAAACATAATATAATATAATCTTAAAATTATACTTAATTGAAAATAGAGTTACTCTATTTGTTATAAGCTTTATACAAAAACAGTGTCGCAATAAAAATGCAGCACGTTTATTTACAATATATGTATATGAATGTATGGCTAACCTATGGCTTTCCATTATTAAAACGATACCTCACTTACCTCTTTGATTAAAGCCATTTCTCTCATTTACGTTATGAACAACGCATGCAATACTTTTCTTTGTATACTGTTATTGCGTTTCAGTGCGGTTAAACGCATGCATTGGCTGTGATGCTCAACGTTTAGTGAAGAGCGTGGTAGTTAAAATTGCCTCAATAGAAAACACAATAAGTATAGTACAATTTATGCTTTCAGCAACGTAGTTTTTAATGTAACTTCGTTGTGGTCTCTATGTTAAAACATTAAATTATTTAGTTATCTGTTTTATTTATTCCGTTGTGTAACTTATGAATTGCCTGTTTATCTCTGTGTCTGTGTTTATATTTATAGAACTTTAAAAATAATTATGCAAATTTATAAATTGCCTATAGTAACCAACCCAAAGGCAGATTCTTTATAATGTGTTCTCGTGAGGGGGTTTTAGGTCTACTTGGAGTCTCTTCTTATAGTTGCTAAAGTGTAGCTAAAGCATGTTGTTGCTCTAGTGTAGATTGGTGGAGCAATGAATACATAAATAAGTAGAACAACTGACCAAAGGCTTCTTCGAAATTTACTCAACAAATTACGATTAAGTTACGAGTAACAACCGCCTTACTTTTAATATAACCTTATAATATAAAGGTTTTTTTTATTTATATATATCAAGCTACACATTAATATGTAAAATACTAATGCAGATAACATTCAGGATGATTTGTATGAAATATGAAAAAGATTAAATACTTATATACTTAACCTAAATTTATGAAAACCGCTTCAAAACTAGCTGGTGATGTATGTTCGATATTGGAAAAGCTGATAAATTTCATTTGTATATTGAAGATGTCAATTATTTTGAAAGCAAAAATAACTCGACTTCATCAAAGTGAAGTGCACTATATTTGTATCGTTAATTTCACGTCAGCAACAGGAATCAATCAAATTACCAATACGGATTAAAGTATTATTTCATTACTTTATGTTTTTGATTTTCTTTTTTGCGTATATCACTGTTATCCGACATACCTTTGAGTATAATAATATCATTGTACTATAGCCCAGCTTAACTAAAGGTTAGCTGGTAGAGAATAACTTTAGCATTAGGTCCGCCTTTTGAACTGTACCTCATTGATATTGGTATAATAAAGTTATAACATAGTAGGCGAAACCACTAAAGCTTTTCATTTAAATTTTAAAAGAATTTCAATCATCCTTTTCAGTAACACATGAATCTGTATTCATTTGCGGTGAGCCGGATAAAGTTTTTATGAAAATTATTAAGTCTTTTTTTATATTTCTGTAAGTAAAAAGACGTGTGGCACTAGGAGACTGCCGCGGTAAAGCTATTGCATATCATTATATATAAATTAACAAAACAAAAAATAATACTGCATTTGTGATAATAATAATAAAATGAATGTATATAGAGTAATAACTCATTTTTTCACAATTTTTTCGTGACTTTCTTCATTAATAAATGCACTTTGTTTATTCATATTTAAAACACTTTGTACACAAATTATACGAGTACAGATATTCACTGTTTTACAGTGGGCCAAGAAAGTGGTGTACCAGTTTTCATTTAGTTGCCTAGTTATCAAAAGTTACATCAAAGTTCATAGGCAATATCACTGAAAGAGACGCATAATAATGACGTAAGCCTAATTGTTAAGAATACGTACATCATAACGTCACATTATAGGTGCAAGACATTTTCATCTTTATTAGAAACGGATAATGCATTAATTTGTGCAAAGATTTAAATATTCTGAACAAAAGCATAAGAACTATTTCAGTTGACAAAATAATTATTTTTAAAAAGAAAATTGACATTTGACATTTAAGTCCTACAACGATCTTTTGGCGCGTGAATGATGTGTGGGTGACAGAGACAGTGCCTTACAGTTTGTCTAGCCTGCATGGCACTGTCTCTATCACCCTCAACTCATTAATATAGTGTCATTATTTTATGTCATGTTATTATTTTGTATGTTTTAAATCTAAATACGCGATAATTCGACTATTATGAATACATGTTGTCGATTCCAACGCCTTATTTAATCCAGATCTACATGTAATTATTCTTAAAACACCGAACCGACGGGGCGAAAATCAAATGTTTGACAGGTAAGATTTGTATGGGAATGGGAATTAAAATTTTCATTTTTAGTATTTTCCTCGCAATTTTCATATTTTCTCATCGCTGCAACCTTCCCTGAACTTCCACGAATATTTCAAGACTAAAATTAGCCAAATCGGTTTAGCCGTTATAAAGTAAAAGTTAGTTAACTCAGTTAAAAGTTCTGGTATTTATCGATGTGTGGGTGCATAGACATAGTAACTATGTCTGTGTGTAGGGTGTAATAAATTTTCGTTACGAAATTTTTGCATTCGGTCCCCGCGCCCAAGGCCCGCGATAAAAGCTATGCAATAGCTTAAAAATCCTTCCCCTCTGTTAAATTCTGTTTGACGATTTTTCTATGCGTTTGTTCCTGATAATCTCATAACCAGCTTGACTATATTTATATCTATTCTACACATATAATAAAACTGTAACTGGCCGTATGTATGTGCGCGCTAATCTCAGAAACAGCTGAAAAGATTTTTAAGGGACTTTCACTGGGAGATAGAAAAGGTTGTGGAGTAACATAATTATAGGCTACTTTTTATCCCGTAATTCCCGCGGAAAACCTCCTATGCACGAACGAACTCGCGGCTACAATTAGTAGTGTCCTTTTTATGTAGGTAGGTATACCAGTCTTCATTTTCCTTCAAATAGCTATGTATCTAAAAAAACACGCGAAACGTGACACTACGTTCATGTTAGCAAAAAACCGTGGCTCGATTAAAAAGATCTAACGTATCGGACAACAGGGCGCAACGAGGTTAGGCAAATTGAATTTTACACATCGGTGTAGCAGTGGGCCAGTCAGGGTCGGTCGAGCTCTGTAGATACTAGATTACAACGGAGTGGACAAGGCAAAACCGGCTTTATATTGAAGAAATAAAGTCCTACGTGCATTTTTGAGTGTTGAAGCTTAATCATAAATACCTTGATTATTTTATTACGGTAGTCGATTTATCAACACCTGTTAAACATGCTTATGTGAGATCATCATACTTCATATACAAGCTTTCGTTTATATGCATAAACAGCGATAACTACTTTACTATAGGTACTATGATTGCTGGACCCATGATGTACCTAGTAGAAACACTATAGACTGACACCCCAGCATTTGAACATTGCAAATTGGTCCTTTATAAATCTGGTTAAAGATTTAAGAAGATAGTCAAAAACTTTTTCCATGGATATCATTCATACAAGTACCTACTTGATTTAACTGTGTCCTTACTAAGGCTACAAATCGTTCGCGTTAGGCTTAGATAAAAGCTACCATTCCTTCTATAAATTCTCATTCTACTGTTAAACGCGACTACTAAACTTTGTGGCCACGTCATTTAGCCGTACTTTGTCCGATGAAGTTGGTTTATATCTCGTTTCTCGGATCCTGGTATTTAATGTTTTTCGTTGCGGCGCTAAAGTTTAAAGTGTGCGTTTAATTTTTGCTTTGTCTCGGGTAAAGTTCCTCTCGCTAATTCCATCGCGCCTTGGGGATATTGTTTAAGTTTTGGATTTGCCGTGCTTCTGTTTACATAGTAAATAATCTTAACAACAACCCTAAACTTCAAAGTTGGATCATGTCGTATAAAAGTCTATTTTAATAGGAGCGTCTGTAAGAATCAAGTTGTAAAATAAAATTACTGCGCGTAAAATATTTAATACATTTTGTATTTTATTAAACGTTAACGCCTGTGTGAGCATAAGTGCGTGTGTACGTAAGTGTAGATAAAAGTACGTAGGTAGGTATATCATAACGTATAGGGATGATTTATAAATTGAAAATGTATAAACATGGTTTTTAATAAATTTTACTATAAAATATACAAATAAGTTTTTTCTTCTTTTCAGATTTCGTATAACTTTTGTGCAAATTGCATTTAGTAATGAACAATATGCTAAAACTATACTACAGTTGTAATAATAAAATATAATTTAGTTATTGTATTGACATAATTGTTACGTTAATGTATCATCAACGTTGTACATAAAACGTGGGATAAATACTTAGTACATATTTTAAATTAATAAACAAATAAAATTAATTGAAAAAATTAAAGAAATTTAGTCAGTTTAAGTAAATTGACTCAATTATATCATTTCGCATTTTGTTAATTATTTTTTAAGTAAAACCCTTTCAAAATCCGTTACTTAAACGTTCAGTAAGTAGCTGAATGTTCTTTCAGCTCCCATTTCCTGAAAGCCCCAGGTGATTTCATATACATCGCCGCCATTACCAAGTCATAACAATATCCGCTACGACCGAACGATCATAATCGTAGGTATCTACAGCATCAATATTGTGTATGGCATAGACACAGATCCAATTTGCATGCTAATAGTGGCGTCCTTTAGTAATGTTTAATCTATGTTCGTACACTGCAAACTGGACACTGGTGCTATCAGTAAAACAACAACACTCATGAATATTAAAAACTTCAGAGCGCCAAGCGTATTCCGCTCCAAATAACTTATTATATGATATCGGCAAAAATCAGCTGGGTAAAAATTCTTTTGGAAAAACAATTTTTGTTTTCGAATTTCGAACCTTTCATACGGTCTTTGTACGTCGTATAGGATTAGTGCGAGAATATAGGTAGCTAGGTTGAATGGTCGGATTACTTATTGTTTTCGCTACTTTTAATAGAATACAGCTGTATTGCGCTCGCTATAAATATGGATCAATTTTCAAACTTTTCTTAATGGATTTTTTGAGATTCATAACCTTGGAAACTAGAAATAAGGAGAACCGTTTGTGTTTATTTAAAAATGTCCATAGAAATGTGTTAAATAAGGGTGGCGCCACTGTAGCTACGGTAAAGTTTTTACCAAATTAATTTAGACAACGTGAGTAGTTGAGGTTTTAAATACTGGGATTTCATCAACTACTGTAGTCAGCTCAAATACTAAATTCCTTACCTCAACACACTTCACTCCATTGACAACTGCTAACTTAATTTCAAACCCTCTAGCCACTATAACGCTGTGGTGAAGGATTTTTTAAATGCTATTTACTTCTTGCTGGACACTTTAACTAGGTTTTCCTATGTGGTACGGTTCTCCTCGTCTCTAGTCTTTATAGTAACAACCCTAAACATTTCCGTTAATTTAACAATAGGGTACTTTCCGAAATGAAAAATAAACTATGAAATTTGATAAAAATAAAAATTTATGTAGAAATATACTTTAATATTCTGATTTAGAGTCATAAAAGCACATAATTATTTTAATAAACAATATTAAAATTCGAAATTTTTAATCGGTATGTCACGTGACCTTAAACACGAGAGGCATTGGTGTGGCGTCATAAAGGCAAACCTATTCCTCCAAGAACCAAACTGTCACTTTAGTTTCGTGCATAACAACTTGAATGAATGCCGGTCTTACATACAGTGCCACAAACTTATTTGACCTGGTAAGGGTGGCGCTACTGTCTTGGTATTTTTCTGACAACAGTATAACATTTGCATTAGTTTCAATTTTGGCCACCGGGTCAGATAAGTTTGTGGCAATGTACAATTTACCATTATTACGTCATCAAAATGGCTGACAAGTTCTGACAGCGTTTTTTCGGAAATAAAAAAAAATAATATTTTCTTTTATTTTAAGGCGAGAAAGCGTATTTATTTTGCCGAAATATATTTTTTGTTGCTTTTTATTAGGAAAATCAAGTTTATTTGTCACTACCGAAAGAAGGTACCCTATTATTACGAACTAGTCATTACACGCCCGCTTTGCTAAATGCAAGAGTTTCTCTAGTATCCTTAACATAACGTTAATGCATTTTGCATGTTAACCTTAAGGGGAAATTTCTCTAAACAACTGTTAAACTAGCGTTAAATTTTATTGCTTAGTGCAAATTAATTAAATGAAGGAAAAACTAGAGAAAGTCGTTACTTTAGTATAGTATTAATAACACTGTCGGGTTTAAATAATTGTAAATAAAGTATTTGATAAAAAATATTATAATAATGATGCCAAATATATTTTATTTTAGATTCATTAGCAAAATTTATTTAACATCAGATTTTGTTTATTTGTATGTACGTGTATGTTATATACCTCCACGAATTCGCACTGGAGTAGTAAGTATGTTCTGGTGGAGTATTCTCTACGCCACCTCAGATAGAAAGAAGGAAACACAGACAAAATATACATAAACACATTAATCACATCTTTTTTATTTTTATCATACATTAACCACACTTCCTTGGTACATTTTCTTAGGGAAATAATTTCAGATAATTATTTAGTTTAATATATTGTGGCTGAATGGCGGTGTTCGGTGCCTCTGGACTTAACCTGCGCGCGCATAGTTATTCAACCAAAGATACGGCGCGGGAAAAAATAAACCTCCGCGCCATTTTATGCAAACATTTGTTCGTTTATAATTTGCTGATTTGTGACTGAAAAATGTCGAGTACAAGTTTAGTGACGAAGTACAGTTAGATTTGGATACGACGCCACCAGATATTATTGTTTTTTTCCTCGCAAGTGTGTTGAAAAACGTCGTATGATACGCGTGTGCTTTGTTCATTACAGTCTTGGCTCTATTACAGCGCTCGCCTTGCGGCTCGGGCTGTGCAATACCGCCTCGACTGTAATGACCAACTTCGCGCACTTGTATCATAATGTACTATTTCTATCGTGTATAAAAATAAAAACTACTCAAATGTTAAACTTAAGACGCTAAATAAATATTTAACAAGTTTCAAGTACCAAACTAGGTAATATAATTGCTTTTTACAAAAAAAATAACCGACTTCAATCTTGATAAGTAGAGATAACTCAAAAACTACTCGCCAGATGGCGCTCAATTCAACATGTATGTGTAAAGTTCTCGTCACTACAAATTAATGAAGCCCAAACACTAGATAACTGCAGTAAATCGTTGAGGAGTTCCCTCGACTGTCTTTCGGCTTCATCAGATCGACTCCAGATCTTCATGAAATGGTAGCGCTTTAATGTACTTATGATAACATGAACAAACACACTAGTTGTCCATACAATTTTCGAAAGTTCCCCTCGATTTCTCTGAGATGCCATCATCAGATCCTGGTTTCCTTATCAGGGGACCCCACTGCGCATATCTACTTTACAACAAAAAAAGAATTATCAAAATCGGCCCATAAACGACGAAATAATCGCTGAACGTACATAAAAAAAAAGCATATATACGGTCGAATTGAGAACCTCCTTCTTTTTTGAAGTCGGTTAAAAAGTTACATTTTAAGATCAAATTTCATTTACCCTAAACTTCATAATTGTTAAAAAATTCAGTTCACGTTCTGTTTACAATACACACAGCAGACACGGTATTATTACCAGAGTTATTTTTATAATTTCCATCACGTATCCAATATCTTGAGTTGTATTATTCGGTCCATAAATTCTACGGCTTGTGAGTAATAGAGTCGCCACCGATTCAGGTTTGTCGACAGCATACATTATGTGAGCAGTGATATACTGTGCGGCATACATACCGACATTGGAAGCCGTGACATGACTCGTAAGCCCATGGGATTAAAGTTTATATTCAAATGCACGCATGTGACATGTTCGGAGGACACTTTCTGACATGATAATTATGTGTACATGTGCGGGTAAGTGTAACGTAGAACCAAATTATCGCGCAAGATAACTGACGGCGACATTCAGCTCAACGTACCTACCTACTATCTGTCTGTGAAAGACAGCGAAATTGGAACGTGTCTACAATCTATGTTTACGAGATAATATTTGAATTAAGGCTTTTAGAATAACAAGAAGCAATTTAAACGATGATCTTATTTAGGATGCGTAATAATTTGAATGGCATTTATCGCTTATTTCAAGTTCAAGAAAAATTAATAAGAAACCTGTACACTTCAATGGAAAGACTTTTTAACGAATGGTCACTGGAAGAATTAGTTCTTCAGTAAAACGGAGACACTGAGGAGCAGGGTTAGCAGGAAATGTTAGAATGAATGAATGGTAGAAATGGTATGGAGTGGTGAGGTGCTGAAAGATACGATCAGAACGGAGTCTTCCAAAGGGGTATGGCTGATGACCAACAAATTGTTACTGGCCAACGAGCAGGCCATCTTCGGGAATAGACAGGTGATTAATAAAAACAAGGAAAGAATACTTTCTGTTAATTACCATAATGGCGAATTCACTAGACATACATGGCAGACCTCACCTCTATGGGTCTGTGCCATGTGTGCTAGTGTAGGTCCGCCGCAGTCAGTCTGACAGACTGACTTAACTTAAGTGGCTATAACCTATTTATAACCATCTCCTGGGCTTGGATACATCCTCATAAGTGAGGAGGCCTAGAGAATACTGCCACCACACTGTTCCAATAGGTAAATGACAGGTAAGTATCAAGCAATATTCAGGTTCATGTTCAGGTGGCATACTTATGACAAACTCCAGGAACGAATTGCACCACATCTCAATTTATATTTCCTACAATTTAATTGAAGTATCTACCTACGAGAACATCAATTCTTCTAAGTAATATCTACAATTGCGAGCAATGATATAAAGAATAAAATTATTGTTTAGTAATTGAGAAAGAAAATTAAAATCTGGTCGCCGTAAAACAACATTGAACAGCAATATATTTTGGCGACCATTTTTTGCTCGTTTGCAGAAGGCCGGTTCTTCCGCACTCTTTAATAAACGTTTTATTTAAGTAGTTACGATTTTGGTAATGGCTAAACTCGGGTCCCTTTCCGGGGTGCAATTTTCTCTGCGGGATTGGAGAATCCCATGGTTTTCCAAAACTGATTTGAAACTTATTTGTCTCTTGCAATATAATAACTCTCTAATTGACTGCTTGAAGAAAATGTATTGAACAGTCTATGTTAGTTTGTAAAATGAACATTTTTTTCCTATATGGCGCTATTTTATTGTTTTTTACTGAATAAATTTACTAAAAAAATATTCATTAAATATGGTGACATTAAAACGACTTATTGTAGAAAAGAAAAAAAAATAAGCTCAATAATGAACAAAGTTTATAGGTATACCATTTAATAGGTTTTTGTGAATAAAATCTAGCTTTTGTTATCAGTTTCCACTTGGAATTTCCGTTGAGGATTTGTTACGATTTAAACTTGGTTGAGTTTTATAACGTAATCGGGATTAAAGTTTTTATCTTGTGAACATTAGCTTGCTAGTTGTATGTAGAACTTGCTAGATTTTTTCCCGAATAGTTGTTAAAGTTATAAGCAATTCACACTGATTAGGAAGGTGATAAGAAAAACCTAAAGACGACTAACAAATATCTATTTATTGACATCTTACTTATCATAGTTCGAACTTTCCTGGGCACAAACGATTTTTAACCGGAGACAGCTGCAAAGAAAATCAAATTTTAATTAAACTTTTTACAACCTTTTAGGTTGACTTCTATGTTTGAACGGAATCTTTTAGTTATAACGGAATCTTTAAGTCTAATTTTCACCAACTTCAAGAAATCTGATACACTTGAAAATTTTCACCCAGGTCAAGGGCTGATGAAAATAGAAGAACCCCCCCCCCCCCCCCAAAACGGCAAAAGAACTCCTAAATGGTGAATGGCACTGGTGACAGTGGTGACACATAAAGTGTTTTTAGATTTAATTAGTTTATCTTCGTATTGTAAGTGACTACGATCCCATATATTTGTTAGTACTCCAAAAAAGTTCAAGAGCTCATCCAATCACAAGTAAATTGGTTTATCGGGTTTCGTTCTTCGTCGAAGGTATAGCTAATATAATTTTAGTAGTCGCCTTTTAGCGATAAACGGTTGACTAAACTTTTGTCCCCACCGGTATACGAAGGCGCTAAATGGGTAAGTTTAGAACTACCCTACTGGACGAGGTATGAATATAACATGAGGTCGCTGGTTTGAGTTACCTTGTTTGATTAGTATATTTGCTGATATAAAGTAAATTTAGTCGTCCGTGGTATAGAGCCAACTAATAAAATCTATTACTTGTTATTGACCATGGCTACATCGTTGTTGGAGACGGCCAGTGTTATTATTATTTTAATCTCAACACTTGGATTAGCTACTAAGTCCTCCACCGGTTCGCATGTGATCTTGGTCTTTTAGTTTATTTAAAGAACGACGAATTGTAGGCCATTACTAGCTTGAACCATACTCACTATATCTTACACAAACTGACACAGTACACATACATCGTAATGCAATATTATATTCTTTTAGGTTTTAAGCGACGTATTCAAAAATATACACCAGTTTTAAAATAAGCCGTCCAGCATTACAATCGCGAAAATCGCATCAAATATATAAAAGCAGTGGTTTAAGCGCGTTTCTCAGATAAAAATACAGATAGACAGACAAAAATTTAAAAAACAGTTACTTTTTCATACAAGTATGCATAATAATTCTAAACCTACGAATGCTATTGTACATGAACCGAAATCACCATCGTCTTGCTTGCATTTGCTTAACAACATCCCAAATCTGTATTCCGCACACATTAATAGTTGTAACAAGTTGTACTCGTAGTAGGTGAGGTGTGTGTCAAATTGGGAACGAACCGAACCTCGCGTGTTCGGGATTTACTTGTATTGATTAAAGCTGTGGGCTCTGAATGCGTTCACAGCGCCACCAAGCTTGAACAGCCACGAAGGCATTTATCATTTGCCTGAATATAAAACAATATCCGTGCTGTGTTCAAGGCATATAAAATATATGCCATGTTTAGAAATAAGTTGCACCTACTTAGTGAGGTGTAAAATTGCTTTAATACATATTTAAGCAGGCTCAGTTAAAATGTAAGGAATTAATGGAATATTATTAAAAAAATGTGTGTCGGAATGTTTGTCTGAGCGTCACACAAAAATTATACTACCTAAATAAAATTTTATGCGGTGTAATTTAAAATTTGGTACACGTTTTAATTTAATACGCATTTTAAAGTTACCTCAGTTACCTTAAGTCAGTTTTTTTTTGTAAAAAGTTACCTAAATCTAATGTACTTACATTGGCCTTCTGTGGACAAATAACCTTTAAGGTTGTAACTCAATGAAATAATATTGAGTATCAAGAAGAAATCTCCAATTAAAATATGATGTAATTATCTGCACGAAAGTCCACGCCAATCTTCTATAAAGAATCTAATTTCAGTAGGTCATGACCCTAATTTTGGCTGTCTACGAACCGAAAAATTCAAATGACTGCAATATCGGCTTTATATGAAGAAAAAACAGAATTAACTTGAAATAGCTCCGAATAAATAGAATGATATAGACTCTATATCATCTCTCTAGACTCTCTAGACTCTATATTATAGAGCGAAAGGTATGTAAGTACTGTTATGCTATAGCCTTAAGAAAAAAGACTTCTGATGAACGTGTGCACATGAGATGCCACGATTGTACTATTGCATGGGGCGCAAGAACAAACAAGAACACCTTGCCTGACAAAGTTCTTTGCCGTCGAAAAAAACCCCCACGCAACAGAATACGTTATTATTCTGTCTCTTCTTTATGTCATTGGTGGAAGTTGCTCCTTATCTCTACCTATACCTCATGTACCTACTCTTCTGCGTCTTTGTGTTAAGAAGATTTAATTGCATCGTGTAGAAATAGTTTGACATTTTGATATACGAAAATCTAAAACATTAAAGTTCCAGGCCTCGATATAATTAAATCATTTTAATTAAACCACAAATTGAATGTTAAATCACGCATCGTACTGCACTAGGAAAATTAAAGTTTGAAATTATAGTAATACTTGGCTACATAATTTATTGTTCGTAATTTAGGTTGTTGATGTTGAATTATGTTTTTATTGAAAATTTTAATGATAATATGCTGAATATTACTAATTATGATTTTTTCTAATTTAGGTAACTTTAACAAAAAAAAAATATGTTCCGTTTAAGTGCAGAGCTACAGTAGTAAGAAAACTAAACAATGATGAATAACGTCTGAGAACATTAATATATACGTGCAAAACGTAAGGTTTATAAGTCCCTACACCATTTAACTCTTTCCGCAGTGACTGTGTCCCAGGTGGCGTAATGTACCATGCCGGATCGTCGTTCTAGGGCCCTGGGTTCAATTTGATGGATGATTTAAAATTTTGGTGTGTGTGTGTCCTTGTTTATGTGTATGTTGTCCATCGCACCCACGGCACAGGGAATTATTTAAAGTTAAGAGCTATGAGTGTGTAGATTTATTTTATTTTATCTGATCCTTCCACATTAAAATGTTGTCGACCCATTTCTATCTTCCATTTTTTATGACAAGTATAAGAACGAGTCATATCAGCAACTTAAATTCTTTCTCATTCAACATAGACTTCTGAATACAATACGGTACGTAAACCAGTCATAGTATAACTATCGCACTATAAAAACTTACCGATGACGTAAAGGAAAAAGAAAGAAATAACACATTTCTTTTTCGTCTTTAAACAAACTGCAATAATAATCTCGGTCAATTTTTTTCTAATGTTGAAGGAAAAATAACAAAATAAAATATCTGTGACGAAATTCGAAGAAAAATTCATCATCAGCGTGAGGTATGGAAACCCACGAGACCAACTAGTTCTCAGGTCGATTTTGGTGTATCTCGAGTTAGATATTAAACTTTAACATCTAAGTTACTTAACGTTCAGCTCATGAAACCGTTATTACAGCAATACAAAACTTTAAATAAGTATTATTGTAACAGTTACTGTCAAATAACCCTCAGTTATAAGAGGTCACGTCGTTCCTAACTAAATTTAACAGTTACGTTGAAGTGCGCTAATATCACGATTGTGGTAATTCGCGCCTACATGACTTGTGCCTAGCTGCTTAATTGAATTTATATGTGCGTTGCTACAACCGCTATTAGTATTACGTGGCGTAATAGTTATAATTGAATTCTGTAACCAATAGCGAAGCTCATTGTGGTAATCGTAAGCGATAACATTTATACTTGACTCGCCGAAGATGTGGAAATCTCTAAAAACTAATTTATAACGTATGATCAGAGTTCAATTTTGCTTGTAAGCAAAATTTTACTTAAGACATTGTTAAATCTGGCAGTTGTGGGTTGCAATGAGGGTCGCCGTTTTTGTACTCACCAGTTGGCGTCACCGGCGAGTGAGGTCCTGCTGTCAAAGCCCACCCATACATAAACAGTGACAAGTGATATTCAGACAAGTGAGAAGTGACAGTGCCACAAACTTATCTGACCCGGTGGCCAAAATTGGAACTAATGCAAATGTTATACTGTTGTCAGACAAAGACAAAGACAGTAGCGCCCTTCTTACCGGGTCAGATAAGTTTGTGGCACTGACAGCCAGACCTCACTCTACACTAGCACCCTCATTGAAATGTATTCCATATCGAATGCAAATGAGTAGGTAAAGGAGAACGTACCGTTTTTAGCAAAAAGGGATCTCCCACCAAGCGTGGTGTTATGCTTGGGGAGCGGCCAAACTTCCGACTAATCATGTTCGAAGCTTATATAAATGCAAGCGATGTCGTTGTACACTGTAGTTATTTTCGGTCAAACCATCTCTGTCTAGTCATGTATCCTACATGACTGTATAGAGTACATTGAGAGCTGATTAGTATTAGTAATGAGCAAATAAGCAACCTTTAATCTATCACCCATCCAAAGCGAGAACTACTTATATCACATTTTATTAGCTTGAAGTTTCCTTGTAGCGTTTTTTTTTTTCAAATGTATACTTGCTGTTGGCCGTAATGGCCTTCATTGGTTCGCGCGAAAGGCCACGCTGAGAAGACTCCATGTAGCGTAAGGCACTTATAACACAACGCTATTTATGAGGTACGCGACTGCAATGCAATCCAAAATTTGTATGTATCTGACACTTTTCACTGACAGGAGACGCGTCTACGATGCGACTATATACTATACGGTTTCAATAATTTCGCAAAGACAACTTCCCATGAAATAGTCCATATGATCATACACAGTAGCGAGACTAAACTGTGTTGTAAAAAGCCAAGCAACTTTCCAAGGAAGACCTGGGCGCACTGTCTCATCCATTATTCAGCAACTACCACAAACAGAGCAAATTGGCTGAGACTCAAGGATGGAGACTCTTAAATTAAAAAAATACCATATTTCGTATTCCCTTCAGACTGTCACGCGGTTTACACAACTTATCCAATAATTCAAAAGTAATAACGTGTCATAATGATGTGGAAATAATTAACTTGTGGTGTAGGTATACTGTATAATATGTATTATAATTTGAAACACACGGTTAATATGACAAACGTAAATGCTTCTAATTCGTATTAGGGCATATTAGAGAATCAAATTAGTGAATGAAAAATATACTAAGTAATACTCGTAGGTACTAAGGTAATTTTGTAAGTACTTGTTGTACCTAGACGTTGTTTTTTATATCCTGAGTAGCTGTCCGCTTTTAGCTTTACCCGTGAGAAAGGTTTGTTTTCATTTATCGCTTTTTCATCCCTTTTAATTTTCAAAAATCCTCCCTTAGTGCTACCCTGCACTCCCCAAGGAAAGTACATACCATATTTCAGCTTCTCGTGTTCAGTAGTTTCGGCTGTGCGTTGGCTGTCCGTCGGTCACTCAGTAACCGAAAATTTTGTTTTAGGTATATTGACATCTCACTGAATTCCACTTGATTTAATCCAGTGCCTCTATTATGAGTTGTTGTAGTAAACGTCAAACTGTTACTATTGCAGTTAACGTTTAGAATTTGTATGAGAATCCGTACAGCGCCTCTAGCGGTTACGATCGAATAGTCTAATACTGTAGTTACATTATGAGTTTTGGAAATGAAACTACAGCGGGTATCGTAAAGACGTGAGACGGTACAGTTTCCGTTACGTTATGTTGGCATCCATGAGTAATACCTCTCTCATTCTTTTATTATGATGTCAACAAGGATAGAACGAGACCCTGGCCAGCGAGCCTACATTTGTGAAATTAAAAAAACAAGTCTATGGATGCTCTACAACCCGACTAAATTAGGAAATGTGAAAGAAGAGTGAAATTAATGGCGGTTTGGTACCTTTTCAATTTAATTACATTAGCGTTCTGCGTCAGTCGCATTCAGTGTCAAACTGTGGTGTCAAAGTGTTGCTAACTTTGATGTTTTAAATATCTAGATGGGACATCGAATCCGCGCAAACGTGTCAAAAAATTGTGGCTAACTGTTAGCCACAATTTTTATATTTTTAGCAACTAGAAGTGAACGCAAAATAAAAATCATATTTAACAATTAATTACACGCAAATTTAAATGACAGGATATTTAGTTTGACCATTCAAACGAGCAGTGGTTCCCCTTGCCAAGTGAACTCGACGTGAATTGCCCGCAGACTGAGCTCGCCAACGCTTATATAGACTTCAACTTAGAAAACGTTTTCGCGGATTCGATGTCCCATCTAGATATTTAAAACATCAAAGTTAGCAACACTTTGACACCACAGTTTGACACTGAATGCGACTGACGCAGAACGCTAATGTAATTAAATTGAAAAGGTACCAAACCGCCATTAATTCCACTCTTCTTTCACATTTCCTAATTTAGTCGGGTTATAGAGCATCCATAGACTTGTTTTTTTAATTTCACAAATGTTGGCTCGCTGGCCAGGGTCTCGTTCTATCCTTGTTGACATCATAATAAAAGAATGAGAGAGGTATTACTCATGGATGCCAACATAACGTAACGGAAACTGTACCGTCTCACGTCTTTACGATACCCGCTGTAGTTTCATTTCCAAAACTCATAATAGCTCATAATGTAACTACAGTATTAGACTATTCGATCGTAACCGCTAGAGGCGCTGTACGGATTCTCATACAAATTCTAAACGTTAACTGCAATAGTAACAGTTTGACGTTTACTACAACAACTCATAATAGAGGCACTGTAGTTAATGGAGTTATGAGCATTTACTATTAAAGCAGCGTTTTCACGATAGCATCAATAGTAACGTCCTTTGCGTTTACTACAACAACTCATAATAGAGGTACAGATCTTGATTTTTTATTTAAATGCCTTTAGGTGGCTCATCAAATTCAATAACTTTTTCTATTTCCATGACTTCACTACTTTGAGGGACCGCTTAATGAATCTCGACAATGGCGCCAACTATCCATTTCACTTGTGAATCTAATAATCCATGTTGACCTACTAAAATATATAAGAAAACCTGTCTAACTGCAGAATGTAAATATCTATTAGTGCTAGTTCATAATAGAACACGCGGGCTCGGTGGCGGGTGCGGGCGGGGTTGACGTGGCGAGCTCGTGTTCACATTGGCCGCCAGGCGTTTGCGCGAGAGTTCCGGAGGCCTGCTACGAAAAACGAACGTTGGCATACGTTACGTCGACGTTCGTACTTTGAATTTCGTACCACAATAGTGATTTTGTGTCGAAGAATGCTGCTAATGTGAGCAAAGTAGATGTCGAGTACGTCTACGTGAGCAATAATTAAAAAGTATTGACGACCGTGCGATCCGTCATCCATAAATTACGTTCGTTTTTCGTAGTACCTAAGCCTCCAGTAGATATTGCCGCGAGCGCGCCGCGCGCGTCGACGCTAGATTGCCCGCTACTTAGACCGTACGTGCGTTTCCTATATGAACACTGAGATATTACGCCATTATGTTTGATATTTCGTGACCGCGCCCGCCACCGCGCCCGCCACCGCGCCCGCGAGTCAGTATGAATGAGCACATAGCTCTCCATTTGTCCCGAACAGTAAAGTGGCGGGCATTCTCGTTTTCTGTTTCGTCTTTTTAACTGACTCTCATTTTTATATCTGACTAAATCGCTAGGTATTTTATTATTAATTCTGAAAATTAATGTTGTTACACTGTAATATTCATAATATGAAGTATAGGAATGACGATGAGTATCGAACACGACTATTCGTATATCGAATATTGCAAAATATATTATCGACGACGACGAAGATCATTAAATATCCCACCTTTTGTTTATCAAAGGCAAGAAAAGCGATATATCGCAAAATATGTTAAAAGAAAACCTTTTAAAAATGTTTTCGCAAAACACCACAGAAACGAAAAAGGTGTCAACATAATAAATCATCCAAAAATATCGTAAGATTAAAAGTAAAGAAACGCGAATTCAATATTGTTTATCACTGTAACTGTATAAGATTTTGAGAGCAATGTTTGTTTGTGCTTGGACAGAACGCGCGAAATTAAATTTCCAACACTGCAAGCGCCGGATCTAAAATGAAAATCTATAACATTAAGGTGGGGTAAACAAGCCCCTCGTTTATTTTGGGCACGTTCCTCCGGAAATTGTGTTCCTTATTATTGAACGTTATAAATCATACCACGTGTGGCTAGGCAGAATACCTATTTGGTACCTACTTAATTTCGGTAATGTATTCGCAGGCGTTTAGGCTTTTCTCCGGTGATGAAGACTTAATGAGTGTATTACGTGGATGAACTATTTCTTCTGAGTATGTAACATGTAAATAATTGAATATTATCAAAATAAAATCTCCATCCGCGACAAACAGACAATGAAAAACCTGTTTAACATTTAGGTAAAAAATAATTGAACGCATGCCATCTATGCCATGCCAGCTATGCCAAAAATATCTAACTAATACCATTAAATTATCTTAAAGGATTTACTTACTCGTTGGAAGTTTACAACTCTTAAATAGGTCGTAAAATATTAGAAGAAACGGACGCAGCACTCTTAAGTAAGTAGAAGTTTATTCAAAATTTATGTTATCATTAGAATTTTATAAGACGGTATGGAAATGTAGATGTATGAAGCGACAGCTGTGCAGGAAAACTTACCGTTTTCGAGCAAGCGGGCTTATATTTATGGAAGCATTTAAGATTACATGAAACCTAATTTGGGTGTATCATTAAACATACCTATTTCTCTTTAAATTTATCGAGGGACTATCTGATAGATTTATAAATGCAGATGAAAATCAATTATACCTACAACTACATGTTATTAATAATAAACATATAATTTTTGAGGATCGTATGTACAGTACGATCAGGAAAATTTAGCCACTAGCGGTCACCCATCCGACTACCGACCGCGCTCGCAGTTGGTAACTTTGTCAATCACGGATCGACGCAAGCCACCGGGCAATAAGTGATTTATGCACTACAGTTTTCTTACTTTATTTTAAACTAGTAAACCCGCCCTCGCTTCGCTTCGGGGAACCAGTCCCTCCAGAAATCTCTATAAATTTTAATAAATTATGTTATTCCGATGTCTAAGCTATATTACTGCAAAGTTTCATGAAAATCCGTTCAGTAGTTTTTGCGTGAAAGAGTAACAAACGCACACACACACACACTCAATCACATCCTCACAAACTTTCGCATTTATAATTGAGTAGGATTACTTTACCTACCAATACAGTCACCAAAAGAGACCGTGATGTCACTGCCAAACTATAACAGTGGATGGATGGTTACTATTTCTCTGAAGGCACTGTCATACTGTACTGTGATACACTGGATTATAAGCCTATAATTACATTTCTCCGCTACTATCATTTTATGGCTACATAATATTCCAGTTAGGTTTAATCTTTTCACGCCTGCCGGTATCCATTATGCTGTCATTACGTTATCTTTATCGTTTTCGATATTACATTAGGCGTTGTAATACCATTAGTTCTAATGTAGGATTAAATATTACAATCTTTATTATAGCGTTTTCCTATATCTACTCATATAAGTTGTAAAATAAAATAATTTTTTAAGGTACAAAGAATGGTTGATAATTAACGTTTAAAGGAAGCAAATGAAGTTAAAAAGATAAAAGAAAGTTAGGTTTATTTTACAAACAAAATACAACTTTAATGATAATTCCTACTAACTTGATAGCATACAAATAAATGTATCATTATAATTTATTGTCAATGATAACAAACTTTACGAATTATCGCGAGTGAAATCCTTTTACGTATTATGTTTAAAATCATCTGTATTCATATGCGTCACTGGCCACCAAGTGAATTGGTTACCTAATCGGTTCCATAGTGAAAATTGTCCCCAAAATAGTTTCATTATGATCCACATCCTATAGTATCTATGATTTAGCCCTTTACTGTACAGAGAAAACTTGACTTAATTTGACATACGCGTAGGTAATTTTTCATATCAACAAAATGATTACATTCATTTACATTACATTACATTACATTTACATAAATACAAAATAACTATTCTATCATTAGGTATAATATTTTCTCGCCTATTCTCATGTAGTGTGGAATATTTTTAGATAGATCTTGAAATAAGCTGTGCGTTTGTACTTAAATCTAAGGTCGAGTGAAAGATATAATAATATCCTGGCAGCAAAATTCCTTTTGTGCCGCTTAGTTTAAGAGCATAATAAACCGTAAATAAAATAAACGCCAATGAAGACCCAAGTAAATTATATCAGACTAAAAATGTTTGAATTTCTGCAGTAATTAAAAATAATGAAATGGTCTGAAAAGGCTTTAACAAAACTTGAAAATGAAAAGAGTGTAACTGCAGTTGTAACAAAAAGGTTTAATTTAGCGTACAGATAAGGTATATTAAATGTTTAGTCTATCTAGTGTTGTTAAAAACAAACATTTACCTGCCCGGGACAGGAATCAAACTCATGTTCTCTCGCATAGCAAGCACTACCAACTAGTCAATGGCGTCGATAACATTGAACAATGTGATCTTACGTAGGTATCCCTATTAACATGCATACAAAATAATTCGTGTCTACAAAATACAAAATAAAGTGATTATTTAGGTATATTTAAAAAAGTTATTTATGTTATTGTTATAGCAGGAAAATTACCAATATGGAAGTATATTATTAGGTTGGCAAAAACATTGCTAATCCTTCCGTGAAATCCAAGCAAATAGGTATCTCTACCAAGCAAATAGGGTACTGATCCATGAAAATTATTAGTAGGGTGTAGGGTCAGTTTATGTCGTGTCTCTTACCCTAAAGCTACTGTTCCTGGTTCCTAAATATTTTAATTCACACACACTTCTATTTTAACTTCTTTATATAGTTTGACACATTGTGTGTCTACTGTGTGAAAAATTTATAACTGTCCATGTCTTCTGGAATAAATTGTAGGTTAGAGTTAATTTGCTTGGCCGGCTCAATAAATACTGGTTTCTATATCCCTTCTCATCTTTTCTCCACTAATTCTATGTCACAGTTCTCGGTGATCGTGACAGTATGTGCTGATTCGCTTGCGGTCTGTGGCTTCCTGCTCACAAATCACAAGCTATTGTGTGTGTTAACTTAATTACATGCAAAGTTGGGTAGTACCTAAGTACATATGCATTATCGGATCGGCTTATTCATACTGTGGTTAGTGATTACTTATGGTAATTCGGTATTATGTAAGATGCAATTTAGTAGTGCTATGCAGTTTTTGTGTTTATTACAGAAAGTAAATTACAGATAATTATTTATTTTTGTCCCTAAATGTTGCGTGCTTGGTTTACCTAGTATAGTTACTTATAGTTTGAATTTCGATTTATGTGCTGAGTAAATGAACAATTTAGCTGATAAGTAATTTATAACAGGTAGGCAGGTAGGTAGGTAGCTCATGGCTATACCTACCGTAAAAGGATGTACCGCCTCAGAACAAAATTCACATTGGGTGTAGGATGGTAAGTACGACAGCAGGAAGGTCATAAAGGAACTTAATTTTTTTTTAGTCACGTGATCCGTTTACGTCCAACCCTGTAGGTGCGAATGAAAATTTGTTTCTTTCTTCATTTTTATTAGGAGAATAAATTGTCATTATAGTAATAAATATGTTACAAACAAAGTTGTGTTTTTTTAAGCATTTAAATGTCACTCACTATAACGGTGAGGCAAAACATAGAGAGGAACCTTGCATGCCGGGGAATTCCCGCAACTCAAATATGTGTGCAATCTGCCGCACTCGCCAGCGTAGTGGACTATGCCCTAACCTACTTTTTCTCATTTCTTATGGTGAAAGAATATTTGCTATCAGTCTACTAGTTTTTCAGTTTATTTGTGACAAACATACATTTATACCTTTTACATTTCTTCTTTGTAACAGTGTATATAATATTTAACAGTTTGCGTTCTCAAACACCTGAAGTTTCCTATTCCTCATTTGACCTGCTTCGTTAATGCTACTTCTAATTTCGAGTGTAGATCAGAACATTCCAGAAGAGAAGTTATATTCGTAGACGTTACAAGCTAACTTTACACTGCGCTCACTGACTCATACGTGAAGGCGAAGTATTAGCTTCAGGCATAGTTCAGTCTCTTAGTGGTTTGCGGTTCACCCAGCCATAATTTAAGCTCTGTTGTTCCCTATACACGTTCAGAGCTAATACCTCATTAAACATAATGAATATTAATTTATTACAATAATATAATTTACATGCTCTATATTAGTTACATTTTAGAACAGCTTTTGTTAGTTTTACATTAGCTATTAGTATTTGGAAACATAAAAAATATTATTCTATCTGTAATTTTCTTCCTCACTTTTCCAATGGGTACAGCGATTCCTTATGCCCATCAAGGCTTATTGTGACCTAGAAAGAACGTACCTGTAAAAAGTGTAGGTACTAGACATTCAATCTGATTCATATCTAGCGATTCAGACTCATAGGTGTAATTTCGTAACAAAATATATTACGTCATCATCCTCCTGCCCATGTCCCACGTGTATGTTGTTTATTTCATAGACAATAGATAAGGATAGTAAAGTTTGTGCGTCACAATTTCAGATGAAATTTTCTATATATTTTTTGTGAGATCGTGACTTTTCAGTGTTAGTCCGTCTACTGATAGGACACACACACTATTTAATTATTTTCATAAATAATTTAACAACTGGATTATGAAAAACCTAATAAAAATAAAAAATGCATATACCTACACTGTTATTATGATTTAATTTATTTATTTTACTCTGTATTTATGTATGTAATACTTGTATTTCAAAACCACGTATATAGGTTAGTTTACAACACGACATCTCTACAGAATCTCGAATTCGGGATGTTTTGTTATTACAGATAATAAAATGCCACCAAATTCCGGCCGACACTACATTTCACTGATGCCCGCGGGATTGCTGAAATCCGCAACGTGAAATATAACGTTTATTTTCATAGTGTTATCACCAAAATAGGGTCACCAACTTGAATAATTAAGATTTGACGTTTGATATTATTTTATTCTTTTTTTTAAGAGCCGTGTTTATTTTTTATTTTGTTCTATGCAATTATGTAATTTTACTTAATTCATCACCTTTAGCCGGAATACTAATTAAACTTGGCATCTGTATAATTTGTATTCAAGATATACAATACAGATTCAGATTCAACTTCTTCAACCCATTAATGGCCTTCTACTAAGCACGGGTCCATTCCAAATATTATTTTTGGCTGTATTGGGGCAATCTATAATACTAATCTCCTTCGACAGGCATGGCAGACACACCAAAAAGTCGTAAGAGATTGCAAAAACCAACTTTTATCTGACGGTAGAGCTGCAAGCCCCAACCACCCTCTCAGTTGAGTCAGCCGTCAAAACATCTAAGTACTTTTCCTGTTTTAGCTATGAGTATAAGAGCCGGTATTTTCGTACTTTCTATTTCTCAGTCAGAAAAGCATCGGTGACGCCTTTCATGATGCTACCGTTTATGTGCGACGGCGATCACTTACTTCGAAGGCTCGCTTATTGGTTTGTCAACTATTTAAATAATAGACATAAGGTAAGGTTGAGATGTTTTATGACAAATAAATAAAATACATTATGTTACGAAACGTAACAATTACAGCAAAGTAGCAACCCTAAGCTCAACCAGTAATGACTATATAAAGCCCACCATAGTCCTTTAAGAGTTATAGTCATAGTGACTGTTGCTAATGGGAATTTATCGGCAATAAAAACTTTATATGGTGCTTGACGGTGGAAAAGGTTTCGCGGCGTACCTCAGTTATACTTAGTTCAATTAAAGGAACTTATGTATTAATTTTTTTATCGCGTCTTCAGCAGAATCTGAAACTACGGGAACTATTGTAACTTTGTCAGTGGATAAAAATGCTCATTGTTTTTTCTTTTGTAGTCATCTAACCTTACCAAAGGAACATAAGCTGTAGTTGTTAATAATTTATACATCATATAATTTATATATCGGATTCTGGCCATCGAGAAAATAAATAATTGGTGCGAGAGCACTTTTTGAAATCGTTCGATGATGATTTCATTCTTATGGCATCAGATAAAACACCAGATATGGGGATAATCTTCTGGAGTCGGTTGGGAAGCTCGACTGATACACAGTGAAGGACGTGGAAATCATTGTACGTAACAGTGGTGCTTTGAATCGTTGTGATAGTATTGTTTGATGTTGGAATTACACATTTATTTTTTATGCGTGTTCTCTTCTGAGTGTTCAAATTATTTTATTCCAAAGCTCGTGGTTGTCGTATATAGGTAAGTTTGAACGACATCTGACAAGTAGGTTTTGAGTTATCGGTACTTGCCGATGTTGAAGTCGATTTTTTTGTCGGAAAGTTAGTTATTATAATTATTTAGGCAGCCAGCAAACGAGCGAACGAATCGCCTGAAGGTAAGTGGTCACTGCGGGGTCTTTGGCATCAGCGACATCAAAGGCATCAAAGCAAGAAGAAAGAAAGTCTTATTAATTCCAAGATAATATTATCACAGCAAAGATCGGCCCAGTCTAACAATGACTTTGTTAGCTCTTGGGCAAACTTCCGCGCTCTTTTTAATATTAATACGCTGTTTATAATGCACAACACCAAAGGCTTCAAGGATACTACTTTCCAACCGTAAAAATATAAAATCATCTAACAAATTAAGTACTAAGTCAGGAAGAAAGCTGTGCAAGAAGAAGTAAAGAAGTACCTAATAGATGTGAAGAAGTAAAGAAGTACCTAATAGATGCCAAAATAAGCTCGATAATTTTAAAAAATTTTCTAGGTCTAAACTGCTGCTTCTTTTTGATTCTATGGTAAGTTATTTGCGTCTCATGAAGCATCTAAGCATTCTACATTTTCACAATCAAGTTCCGTAATAGGTCACGTAACTTTTTATTGTCTGCTTAAAATTAAATTCATCTTATTAAAAAACATTGAAATTTCAAATAGCCAATTAATTAACGGTGTCCAGTTACTGCTCAGTTTCCCCTATCTTTTCTCCATAGGTGTTCGAGGGTATTTTCATCATTTTACTCACACATTTTGCCCACCTCTGTTTTAAACTAATGTTCCGTATGTCGTAAATTGGGTGCCTTAAAATTCCTCCCAAAAATTCCGCAGCCTGACTGGCCCGACCGAAGAACACAACAACACAAACGTGATTGATGATAGTTATTAGCCTGCGGTAGGGTTGCCAGCTTCAAATTAGCAATTTCGGGATGCCTTTGCGTAGGGGATATTTCGTGATTACTTTGGAAAGAACGTTGTAAAATACTTCAACACAAATCTGTTTTAAATCTTAGTTAATCGCTTCTGTTTGCTTAGCTCAGGATTACTCGTGTTTTGAAGGCTGTTTATGTCAAAGGAACCTTTTAAGATATATTATTGTTTCACCAGAATCACATATTATGTGCAAACATATGTAGTATATTTTAAATGAAGTGATTATAAAAAGTGGAACACAGAATTCATTTTGTCCATGTAATACTCGTATTAAGTACCCACGTAATAATTAACAATAAAAAGTTAATTAAAAAGAGTATTAACTAACGCGACCGATATAGACTGAAACAATATAAATTTATATTAAAGTATTTTGCCATTTTTGATCGTAATTCGCTGCAGAATTAGCTAAAAGTGCTTCAAGCGAGTTCGCTTGATTGTTCGCACAGTTGTGCATAGTAATTTTATTAAAACTCGACATTATTTACGGCTCGGTAAACAGGACATTCCATCTTTATTAGCTTACTTGGTGACAACAGTGTTCTCTGACGGCGAACCACAATATTTTTCCTCACCCTAATTGCGTTTTGTCAACATGCTTTATAATTCTTCCCGTCACTAATACTTCAGCACTGATTTCGCTATTGTTTCTCGAAACTTTGGAACAAAATAAAATAAGACGTTTGATGAATGTCAGATTTGTTCAGTTATAAGGACCGGATTTTAAGACAAACAAAAGAAGAATCACAATGGGAAATCTAAATGGAGGATAACAATAACTTTATTTCATTTCTCAAATCAGAACAAACATTGTTCTGTTTCATTTGTTACTAATAAATATTATAATAAATCGTATTTTATTATCTGATCTTTTCGTTCGAATCCTTTACATCGTATTAAATTATCGTTTCTATTATAATCCATGTAATTTTCAGAGTTGTTCAACAGAGAGGAAATTATAATAATAATAATAAATATAAACATAGAATTATTCGATACGTGTCATTAATATTGATAAAATAGGTACTTAATTCTCAGACCCAATAAGTATTTATTTTTTATGTCCACAGCCAACAAACGAGCAGAAAACCTCCGTCATGGTACGTAGTCACCCTCGCTCACTGAAATTAGTAATACAAATGGCATCACCGAAGCTAAGTAGGCTAAAAAAGACAAAGAAAAATGCTTTAAACCTATCAGCTGAAACACAACTAATCGGGCAATGGCTGAATCAAGACCAGCTTACTTATTAAAATAACCACTCGGATACTGCTAACTACAGAGACAGGAGATATGCCCCTCTTATTTGAACGAGCCTTTAAGCTAGAAGACGGTAGCTAGACAGCTGGACCTCAGCCCTGTCACAGGCAGATAATATAAGGAAATTAATCAAGCCATAATTTTATTCAAATTCAGAACAGTTTACTGCCCACAATTATTCCGTGCATAAGGTCAGCAAAAAAGTAAAAGGTACAGAAAATACTACTTCCGTACTTGGCAACGATTCAGAAGTTAGTTCAGCTGACTATTATGTTTGTATGCGCTATTTATTTTTTGTAGATAAAATTCTTGAAAATAGTACGTACCTTAGGAAAGTCATTATTTTCGGTTGTAATTTTATTCCATTTTTTTAAAATGTAAAATCAACTTTTGGATTTAAATCCTTACATTTCATTACACTAAAATTGAAGAAGTGCTAATATCGGCCTGTCATGTACGCTTTTGCGATACTTCTGGTATTCCTGTCATAATTAACTAATCTAACTATTTAACATCACATTAAAATTATGAAATTATATTGCGAATAAAATAAGATATTAAATAAATACGTTAAAAAATCATCAAAATTTACCCTTTGCTAAATAGTAGATCATTTCAAACAATTACATAAAGAATTTTCGAGAAAGAAATTATTTTAAAAGAGTTCAAACATTTTAAGTATTCCTTTGAGATAAGAACTCTTCTAATTATCTAGAATGCTCTCTTCATTAACGGCACTTGGTTTAAGTTGAAATTATTAGCATTTAAAAATCATGTCATGCAGAGAGATAACATTTAAAATGAATAGAGAGGGATGAAAACTTTTTCATGCAAATACTAAGATGACAAACGATGACACGAACTACTTGATGGTAAATAAACAGTCGCCCATAGATATCAGTAGTCCCAAACGTATCATGAAGCGTTGGCGATGAAAGATGGGGAAAAAACAGAAATTAATTTCTAGGTAACAAGCCAAGTGCTAAAAGTGTTTCGTAAAATTCCATAGTCAGCAAAATCTTCATATTTCTGTTCAAATCATTCGATTGATTGGCAAACAAGAAAAATTAGCCTATTCTATTATCAGAACTAATACAGTCATAATAGTGTTATCAGAACCTTTCACCGCTTTCATTTCATATTACCGAACCTTAATACTACCTAATCGAGATACTTCTAATCTGAAAGTGCATACTAATTCGAGGTCGCTATTTCCGAACTGAAATAGCCTGGCCTCACCGTCGGTCGGAGAGTATGACACACTTTATTATCGCGCTGGCGTAGAAATGGCACGACATTCGTTAGTGTCATCGGTCGATAAATTAATCCTAATGGCTTATATAACTTATAGACTCGTAGTGACATTGCGGTGCTGAAGATTATGATTGGTAGGTACAAGAGACGTAAAATAATTAACCCATTACTTCCCAAGCATCGAAATCTTTGGATTTTTGATATGATATTTTGAAACTAAGTTCTTAATAGGCTAAGAAAAAATAATATGAACAAAAAAATAAAAAAAATAATATCTTTAATGCTGAGTCAGCGTGTCCTATAAATATGACAGTGGGAACATGTGATTAAAAATAACACAAGGTAATAATTATAAGAAAATTTGCTTTATTTGAAAACTTGAACTTATACAGTTTTAAACATTAACTTTAATGAACTTATTTGGTATGGTAAGGTACAAAACAATCACTGCAGAGTGTTTTTTCGCATTTAGCGCAAAAAGTAAGAGGTTTTTTTACAACCTTGTTCCTGGCAAAGCCTCTGTTTGTCCCTTTTTGTCATATAGTGACCAATATTGTCAAAACGAACAGGTTGTAAAAGCCGTTCTGATGTACCTTGTGTAGGTTTGCTTGCCTTGCCTTCCGATTTCTTCATCCAAGAAAAGCAAACCCTCCGCCTGAAATCTAGCAGAGGGATGGTCTCATTTTTATTTACATCGTTGTAAATAATCCATGCATTCACTAGGGACATGTCTAAAATACGAATGACTAGAGGCCAATACCACTTTTTGCCTCTGAAGCGGATCGGATATTTAGAAATCAACCAATCATGTTTATCCACTCCTCCCATGTTTTTGTTATAATTGTGTATGAGTTTTGGCTGATTCACGGCTATTTTTGCTTTTTCTGTCTTCGAGTACCTACCTAGGTATTAGTTTTTACAAAAGGTTCTACAAAATCAAAATTGGTCAAAAGACATACTACATTGTTGTCATGCCATTTCACGCATAATATTTCGTTACTTTTATCGAAACGGTGATCAGAATATCCTCGGTCTTTCTTTTTCATTTCTTGTTTACTCATGACAGGACATTTTTTAGTCCTATTATCTCTGACTGTCCCTGTAGCTCTGAAGCCTTGAGATTTCAAGTCGGTTAACAATTGCATGGTACTGAAAAAGTTATCGAAGTAGACTACATGTGCGCTCGGATTTGTACACACTGCAAGCAACTTTTTGACCACCCTGGAACCCAAACCATCACCAGTACTATCGGACATTTGAGCATCTGACACTGGTAGAACTCCCATATCGTCGTCAGGACCTTCTTCTATGTCAGTCATTTCGTCCACTTCGTCCGGAGGTAATAATTATGGTAACTTCGATGTCCTCCAACTCCTCATCACTGCAATCTTCTATTTCTTGAAGGTAGTCCACGATTTCGGACACCTTCAAAGCTTTCTTATACTTTTTTCTAACTGGATCCATGATCTGTAAATAATAAAAAATAGAGCTTATACTACACGTTTATATAACCACTAATACATATACGAGTATAATACATCATTTGATAAAAAATAAAATCAAAATATTATTACTAACCTTTCCACTTTTTTATAAGTAATCACTTTTGTTTTACTCAAATTCTATGAATGATGTGCTATGATGTGTGATGATGTGATATGATGCGTATAGTGTTCGGCAGAGACCTTTTGACTAATGTAAACACAAAACCAACAGGAAACAAACAATTGACACGTTTGAACTAATGCTTAGCACTGTAGGTCCGGACATGCTTTCGCGACAAATTGTAAAGGCATGTTCCCAGTGTCATATTTATAGTACGGCTTATTTTGAAAGATAACCACATGTTTATAAATTATGTTTTGTTTATGTTTTTATTTTTATATGAGTGGTAGAGGTCTAAGAATTAGTTTTATGTAAAATTAAAGAGGGCAAGTATTTCATATTAACGTATATAAAATCAAAATGTGATGCTTCTTTTTAGGGACTTAAAATGATCAATTTGATAAGTTTACAGTAAAATTACGGATACACTTTCTGCAGCAGAAAAAATATATTTTATCAGAAAAACAGTGTAAAAATACTATAAATGACAGAAACAATAAAAATAAATGACCTAAAATGTAAAAAAAAATGTTGAATATGGTGTCCTAAAATTAGGACAGTGGGGAGGAATGGGTTAAGCAGCAAACATGATCTGCTTTAAGTTAAGAGGCCAAAATAATAAAACCATGAGTATTTAGATGAATCAGAGGGCATTTCTTGAAAAGCATCATGGATCCGTTGCCAGCCGACAAGTGAGCAAGAATCCCCATACCCATTATGTTTGGCTCTCTAACACGATCGATTTTAGATCTGCCAAATTTTTTGGCATGAGTAAGTATCTACCTAAAAATTCAGTTGGGTATTACAAAACCCAGCGATTTCTAGCAAGAGGCACATAGGTACTGTCATGATTCAGAAGGGTGCACCAAAACAAGAGGAGATTGATTTAAACTCAATGAGACCCTTACATCCTTAACTTGTTATCGAATGAATCGACCTTCGGTGGATATAGTACAGTTCGAAAATTGACATCTAGTGGAAATTTCTCTATTACTTTATACTTAAAAACACCTAGTCTAGCTATCGGGTAACATACTATCCTTCAATATTCCATTCCTTGTGGCGGTCAATTTATCCTTAAAGAGGAGCATGCTAGATAATGTTCTTTGGCCAATAATTTGATAAGCATGGTTAAATCCTCCCAAGCTTCACTAGGAGGATTAACCCTAAACGTATTAAACCATCAAACAGCTAACGTATAATTGAGCTCAAAGGTCATTATAAACTGGACTATAAACAATGTGATCCCCTATGTGTTTGTTCGTTTAGTTTGTTCAACAACTACATTGTTTTAGGAGTTCCGTACGTGGAACGACTAATCGAACCTCTATTGTTGTGGTAACGTTTTCAGGCTAACCATTTTGTACAATAAGGGAAACGAGGGAATTGTGAAACTGACAATCGAATTTGAATCTTAATTTGTAAGCTGTATCTTTTAATATTTTAACTAACCGATTAAAGACGAATTCAAAGGGACTATAATATAAAATTAATGTGAATCATTTGTAATTAAGTTGAACTGCCAAACTTTATAGGTATCATAACTCAATAAATTGTAACATTTCAAACGTTCACATTGCTAGTTAAAGAATATAACGCATCTTTTTAATTTCGTATACTGCATTAAAACACATAAAGTAATGCATAAAAATATTAAAAGTTGCTATTTTGAGTATCAAAAGAAAGTGCTATTGGCACATTTCTAATGTGATTTTTTAAGAACTTCTAACTTGTTTGTTTTTCAATCTATGCAATTCAATTGTATTTCGTTCACAATCATCAGTTGACTAAACAATTCTATTCTACAAGAAAAGTTTTAGAGAAAAAGACTAGGAGTAAAAATCTGCTGTAGGTAACAGGCGACTTCAACTACTGAATTTTTGCGAATAGGAAAAATGTACCCTTTCGTTCAGGAAATACCGTTTTAACCTAATATTCATTGAATTAAAGTGAATCCGTTATTCCTCTAGTTTATAATTTTATTCCAATGTTTGACTAATTTTATGTAAATTGTGAACTTGATGCTGAACAAGTATGCTTATAATTTCATTATTTTCCAAAACTTATGTAGGTATTAGGTAGGTAGGTATCATCAGTAGGTATTACCTATATAATGACTGTCGGAGTGCTGTTTTGAAACTCTAACATCCATTACATCGTACTGATGGGTGCAAAAAGGTACTTTTGCTGCACCTTCTTTATTGGAATATCATCTGCGAAAATGTGTGTGAGTGTTTTCGATTGGGTAGGTATTCTTTGTTCTTAGCCGACAAGTCATTGTTGGTACCTTTGTTTTTCCTGGGTTATGGTCTCCACTTATGCCTCTTGTTCGTTTGCTGTCTTTAAACAGTTACTTATTAAAGACAACAATTATAGAGAGTACATTATATCGCTTTAAATAGGTAATCCAGTCTAAATATGTTTCTAAATAGGTAGGTACTAGTTGACAAAACAAAATAAAATTACAGTGACAGTCTGTATTTAAAGTTTGGTGATTCTAAACTTTAAAAATTTGAAGCCTATAAATAAGATATAAAGGACAAAACAAAAGTAACACGATATTTTCCTTTGTCTTTCGTTCCGAAGTATCAGTTAACAAGAGTAACAGACTTCAAAGGTAAGAATGCTGACTTTAATTGTTATAAATCGCATTGATTCTGTAAAGCTTTGGTTTCCTAGGAAAGCGGTGCCGACATGTAGCGGCCGTAACATTACGGACGCAAGTAGATGGCCGTCTTGACGGTGATGACATGTGGAAAGTTCCACGGCCGTTTTGACACACCGTCAGTCATTTTAATAATTAATAATTCATCAGAATTTAATATTTCTCCACTTTCACGCCACCAATTCTGTTTTAGTTGACTTTTTCGTTTACTTTTTATTTTTTTGACGATGTTCCGAAAAAAAAACACAAATACATATTAAAAATAGCTTCACCGCTATCAATAAAACGTTGACCAAACCATCGGTGTCGACAAGACGGCCGTCATGCAAATGGCGGTACAGCTTTTTGACGTTACGGTGTCAGTTACCGCTCCCTAGGAAACCGCGCCATTTCGTTTACATAGACAACGTTCTAGTGACGTCATTCACCGCTGTGTTACGGCCGCTACATGTCGGCACCGCTTTCCTAGGAAACCAAAGCTTAAGACTATGCTTGCATAAGTGAACATTTCAAAGAGTGTTTGAATGAATGTATTAATGCTACATAGTGTTCCGAATAGAAAGATATGAAGTCGGTTACAATTTTTTAGAGGCGACTATCTAAGTCCTTAGAAGTAGCAACGCATCTGTGAGTGAAGTAGAACGAGTCTTGTAATAAAAACTAAGTATGATCACATAACGTTGTTGTTTTATTTCCATCGGTTTACAAATAAAAAGATACGTCAGTTTAAATTATCCCGTCTAAACTTATATCGCTAATAAAAAAATAAATTTCCGAAGTGAAGCGATTGCGGGATATGAGTTATACAATATATTCCCTCGGGATCCAACTTGGCGGAATGGATTGTAACGTCACACGAGAGGTCGCACGTGAATACTGCGAAATGCTTGGAATCTGGGCCACAAACGTAGATGTGAAATGTTCGCTGGGGAGTATTAGCTTCACCCAAGGTCACAGGGGCATGTGTCGTTGCTGTTAATTAAACATGGATTTTATAGTTACGTTACTTATTGTAACGAAACGTTCATGTCCATGTGTCTTGTGTCGATCCTATTCCTGTGTCGCCGAAAATATGGTTAAATTTAGCTGGTAAACAAAATTTTTGAACGTTTTCGTGCTTCAAATATCATTATCCCGGTTTATATCGTTAGACAAAAGTCGTTAAACTGAGTCGAAACTTTTGGGCGGCATGAAAACTTCCGGCAATTAGGTTGGCCAATTTGTACAGCGATAGAATCAAAAAAATACGTGCATAAGTATGTAGTATGTATATGAATAAATGATTTTTAATATGAATTTGAGTAAGGCAGTTACGTTAAGTAGTTTAAAAAATCATGTCAAACAATTTTTAAGTGTACATGCTACGAGATAATTATAATATTTCGCGAAGCAAAGTGAGGGCGGGTTCACTAATCTGAAATAAATATCGAGGTCGAACCGAAATCGGAATGAAGTTCAAATAATTTTCGGGATTAAGCGAACATTTCAACTTGGTGTCTCTACGGTTTAGTATTAAAATTAACCATTAAATTTTGTGGTCGCGTTTCGGCCGTTACTCCGTTCTAGTATTAATTAAGGTCAGAGGGTAACGCAACAGATGCCGGGACCGATATCGAATATTACGGCTCTTGCTCTTTGAAGGAAAAGTTGAAAGAGATGGTACACCTCGATAGATGTGAGGATGAAAAACAAATTTTATGTACATTTTCTTCCTTAACAAATTCAAAAATTTCGACCATATTTACACTTTTGGACCACATTCCACGATATTTTTATAGTTTACGAGTTTTACTGACTGTAGAGAACCATCTGATTTTAAAGTGTATAAAAACTTGGATAACGAATCATAACAAGCAAAACTCGCCAACGAATCAGCCAACTATTACAACGGATAATTTAATTCAAAACACTCCAAATTTTCCCATTCTGAGGGATCTGAGGTATAAATTTTAATTTTCTTTACAGTTACTAATTTTCAGACCGCAATTGGGTATGTCAAATATCATTCGTACCTAATTCATATAGATCAAACGAAAAGTGTGCTACAATGATTACAGAGTGTACCTACTATAATATGTAGGTATGTATTTGCATATGCTTTACTAAATAACATAAAACATAAACCTTACGATACATAAATAGTAACTGCCCACAGAACTGCCTAAAATTTTATGCCATGACCGAGACACAATGCACGATGCAATTTTCAATATTTCATACATTTGGATTGTACCAATAACTTACGTGTCAGAATTGCGATGGAGTTTGGGCTTTCTATATTGGATAAAAAGTGGTACGTTTTCGGACAATATCAGAGAAAAATCGAACACTTTTGTTTAATTTTTTATATGCCAAAGGATTATATTACTTTTATGTGTGAGTAAATTATACTTATTTCTTATTTATCTACTTTCTATATCCTATGAAATATCATTATTCAAATAAATTGGTGTAGAAAAATATTGTGAAAGTTCAGCAATTATTCTAAGCAGTGTTTGAAAAAATTTGTAAAGTCCTAGCTTTTAATATTAAATATCTCATTTGCGGTACATATGATATGCAACGAATTATATCGAAAGCATAATTATAGATATCGGGTAATGTAGATTATTTTACGCCCACTAGAAGCTTTAGGCTATTGCTTTGGTGTATTTTAAGAGTAATAAAAAATAGCTACTAAAATTATATTAATAATAATAATCTTACTCATGTAAGTATAAGTAGTAAAAAGCCGGCAGACATGATGGCTATAAGTCAGATGTACCTGAAATTTACAACTGTGGCAATGGGGTCACCATTGAACCACCACAAGTAGATATCACAGGCGTAATTCAAACTAAAACACAGAAAAGATTTTTGTTGACTCGATATAGAACATCAAAGTTCAAATTCTATCAACTTTATTTCTGCAACAAGTAAACTACTTTCCGCTTCTAACTTCATAACTACTGTACTTGAAAACGATCGGCTACTAGCTTCATCGCTTCAATACGATCCGTTTCTAACTTCGTCCTGTATTGTTATGTTACGTTGTGCTCGTGTATCGTTAAAATTTGAATCGTAAGTCATCGACTAAGTTCAACAACTTCGAGTGCGATTGCAAGCTAGGTGGATAATCGCTTGTAGCAAAATTTCATAAGTGCTCCAGACCTCCGGAAGGATAGTTAGCCAACGTTACTAGGTGTTCTTAGCTACTGGCTGCTAGTAGTTACTCTCATGTGGAATTGGAAAGTGCTGCAATTTATTCACATCATAGAAAAATTTGAAACAAAAGAATTTGATATACTTTCTTACTTGTCAAAGATTTCTTCCTTCAGTTGAGATTATATTTTATGAATCCTCTTTAATC
This sequence comes from Hesperia comma, assembly GCA_905404135.1. NCBI lineage: Eukaryota > Metazoa > Arthropoda > Insecta > Lepidoptera > Hesperiidae > Hesperia > Hesperia comma. Next base: position 3,703,373 of record FR990020.1, on the reverse strand, counting down.
TTTAAATAATTTTGATAAATCAGGTTAATTATTTTATTAATATTTATGCCCTCTTTAGTTACGTGCCAAATAAAATTCTTTAAAGTATATTATTGCTAAAATACCGAAATGTTTTCAATTCTAAAGAATAAATTGTTGTTGTATCTCGAAAGACAATTTTTTGGTATCTGCCACTCTACCAAATGCCTTGCCGTAACCCTGCTGTCATCTTGAATGTCTGTAATTTCTTTCTAACCTCTTTCTTCGTTCCTAACCGGTAATGCCTTTAGTCCAAGATCCCAGGGCCACCAGACGTCACGTATTTTCTGACGAAGGAAATGTGGACGATTGAGTAGTGTTAGTATGTACTAAGAACGCATGCCTACCTGCTAGCTTGCTCAGACGGCCAATTTTCAGGTATCAGGTAATCAAGGTACATAAAAACATTACTTACCTCACGTAAATTCTCCAAGCTGATTTTTACGTATATTTTAGGCAATATCCTTAAAAATAAGTCGCCAATACTCCCAGACACTTTCCGTCGGCCGTATTGCTTTGCAGACGCTTTAAAGCTCCCAAAATAATTACTTAACTTCACGTAAATTCTGATGCTCCATTTTTATATATGTCTACCAGACAACTATTTTAAAATCTTTTACAAGAAGACAGACCGATCCAAGGGGCCAATCACCCCCTAAGCTCAATTTTAATGCTTCTGTGGGTAGGAGCGCGAGGGCATGAGGGCATGAATAGGGACGAAACTGAAAACGTAATTCAATGCGTGATATTCAAACGGAAACGTTACTAAAGGGTATATTTTGTTTTTTAATTTGTAGTAGAATATCTACTTTTGTAAATGGCACCACCAAAAGACAGCGACTAGCGACTCACTGACAAAACCCGGTAATTGATCTCCGTCGAACCAATGAAAATCATATGTTCCATCTTTTAATGTCCAGCCATTATTTTCGGGTTTGAAAATATTTATCATCTTCATAGTTGCATTGTTCCAAAGACTAGCAATATAGTTAGCCCGTCGGAACTGTTGCCAAAGCTCACTTTTAAAACAAAACTGCATCAAAATCGGTCCATTCGTTTAGGAAGTACGAAGGTACAGCAAACTGGGGTTAAAAAGAACGTAATCAACTAACTTTTAATGTAGGTAAATAAAGATTCATTTTTGTTCATATTAAATTTAAATATTTACATAAAGTGCCAACCCTGTCCTCATTCAAACTTCACCGTTTCTTTTAAAACCTTATTATTCCCTATTGAAACGGTCGGAGTTTTTATTCATACCTAGGACTTGCCTATTCGCCCACAATCCGTTCCTTTTAACCCCAAAAGATAATACAAAATACTTCGACTCGGAAAAGTTTATTGTTTTTAAAAAATGCTAAGTATTTTGACTTACCTTTGTAATTACCACGTCTAATATGAGTTACTTTATGTATTTAATAAACTTTTATCACGTAAACACTGAAACTTTTTGAAATATCGTACAAGTTTTGAGACCAAAAAACCGCCACTGTTTGAATACCTGTCTTCAATGCGTAATTATGACCATTTGTTGCTAACTTCATTTTCGTTTGGTGGTGCCATTTACAAAAGTAGATATTATACTACAAATTAAAAAACAAAATATACCCTTTAGTAACGTTTCCGTTTGAATATCACGCATTGAATTACGTTTTCAGTTTCGTCCCTATTCATGCCCTCATGCCCTCGCGCTCCTACCCACAGAGGCATTAAAATTGAGCTTAGGGGGTGATTGGCCCCTTGGATCGGTCTGTCTTCTTGTAAAATATTTTAAAATAGTTGTCTGGTAGACATATATAAAAATAGAGCATCAGAATTTACGTGAAGTTAAGTAATTATTTTGGGAGCTTTAAAGCGTCTGTAAAGCAATACGGCCGACGGAAAGTGTCTGGGAGTATTGGCGACTTATTTTTAAGGATATTGCCTAAAATATACGTAAAAATCAGCTTGGAGAATTTACGTGAGGTAAGTAATGTTTTTATGTACCTTGATTACCTGATACCTGAAAATTGGCCGTCTGAGCAAGCTAGCAGGTAGGCATGCGTTCTTAGTACATACTAACACTACTCAATCGTCCACATTTCCTTCGTCAGAAAATACGTGACGTCTGGTGGCCCTGGGATCTTGCTCTACTTCAATGTTACTGACATTCGTGAACGATCATAATCAGGTATCGTAATCAGATATGTATAATCAGGTGTCATGTTGCTTGTTGATCAATAAAAACGTTAAAAAATGCACATGTCACTTCTCCGCTAGTTATAGAGCACAAAGAAATGTTGTAGATTACGCTTCAGGCATTTTAATTACTACAAAGACGAACGGACGTCATAGCGCAAATAGATTAAAACCATTTAAAATGCAGTCACATTATTTATCACAGTGCTGAAATAAATACAAGTTCAAAAAATACTCTTGCATATTAAAATTTTCGTAGGAACACAAGCAACTTCTGGCTTTGAAACAATACAAAGCCACACGAGACAAACTTATTTACACAAAACATTGCGAGCGTTAGCGCGTATTGGCAAACCAACGCGGGTGCAAAGGGGAAAGATAAATTCCCTTGTTCAAAACTTCACTCTCAACCTTGTCGTCTTGTCATTGTCATGAACGAGACCGAAGTTTGTGCGGTTACTTGCTGTTCTTTGAACATAATTTCTTCATCCGTGTGAATTTCGTTTATATCAGAGCCCCATTTACCTCATAACTACAACTCTGTGGCTCTAGTGAAAAAGGGTATAAGTCCGATTTTGACGAAAATGAGTTAATTATACCAAAATGTTCAGAAAAAAAAGATCTACCGATTCGTGAAATCAGATCTTGCCTATCTTTAAAAATAAAGAAGTTAGCAATGTGAAAAAGGGGTTAACTAACACTAAAAATATTGCAAAAGTAGGGTATAAGTGCATTCTAATTTCTTTACACAGAACTATGATTTTTTTATTTTGTGTCTTTTGATCTAAATAAACATATATTTTCAGAGCTTCATTTCATTTGGTGAATACCGGTACAAGTACACTTGTTTCTTAAAAATTGTTAAGTGAGTAACGATATCACTTGATGTAAATCCGTTTTCACCAAAATAAACGATAAAAATCCCGAATAAGTCTTTTGATATCCGTTTTCACGAATGAAATATTTATATTACCAAATGCAATTTGACATAAGTTAAACTATACCAAAAAGTTACTGCTATTTTTCGTGAGAAAAGAAATAACTGATTCATACGGGATACGGTACATAGGGGCGAGAATGAGATAGAACAAGTAGAGACTACTGAAGAAGAAGTATGGAGCGAACAAGTCGTGATAATCAACAGAGATTGATGAAGAGAGCTCCTGGTAGACCACGAATATTGCGTACAGGTAGTGTAGGCCGTTCGAGAAAGATTTATTGAATTACCGCAGTTACAGAACCAAATATTTCTGTTGATGAAAATGAAGTTGAAGATTTTTCAGTGATGAGCAACTTCTGTGTGATTTTGTAGGTTCCGCTGAAATTAGTTTGAAGAATGCACTAAAGAGTGTTAATAAATCTGAATGGGAAGAAGCAATTTTACCTGAAGTCAGAAGCCTAGTTCAGAAAGGTACATGGGAGATAGTTAGAAGACCGCAGAATAGGAATGTCGTTGGCTGTCGTTAAGATTTGACGACGAAGCAAAATATCGACAAGTCTTAGAAGAAGGCGAGGTTTGTAGCTCAAGGTTTTAGCCAGCGGTATGGAGTCGACTATGAGAAAACCTTTGCGCCTGTTGCTAGACTGGATACTGCAAGGTTGTTGATGGCACTCGCAGTTGAATTGAACTTGGGATTACGCCAAATAGACATTAATACTGCTTACTCAAATGGATTCCTGGACGAGGAGATTTATTATGGAGTTACCAGAATTATTATTAAGAGAAAGTTTAGTTACGCTTATGAATCGAGAAGGAGAAGATCCAATGGTCAAGAAACGCGCGCAGGCCATGCTTTTAGAATTGGATAGTGGTTGCGATTCATGCATATTGCGAAAATCGTTGTATAGCTTGAAGCAAGCTGGACGTCAATGGAATCTCAAGCTCAACAAGGAATTGACTGATATAGAGTTGAAGCAGAGTCTTAATGAATCGTGTCTATATTTTAAACTTCGTGATAATATATATTTATTCCTATTGGTGTACGTCGACGACATTTTGATCGCAAGTCAAGAAAGGGGTTTAATCACGAAGTTTAAAAATGAGTTTTCGAAAGAGTTTGATTTGAAAGACTATGGTGAAGTAAAATATAATATGTTAGATGTTAGAAATGTTTGTAGAAATGAAAATTATGTTGAAAATTGGTTGAAACGTTTTTGCATGGAAAATTGCAATAAATGTGCTACTCCTATGGAGATAAATTCCAAACAGAAAGAAGAGAAAAGTGGAGATGAGCGCAGCGAAGCATGGCCTTATCGAGAGCTAATAGGTATTTGAATTACCTAGCGAAAGCAACAAGACCTGATATTGCTAATGCGGTGAGTAAACTTAGCCAGAAGATGACAAATCCTGAAAAATTCGACTGGAAATTAGCGAAGCGTGTGTTGCGTTATCTGAAGGGAACATTTATGAAGGGGGCATTTATTGTAGGTGGTGGCTGTATATCGTGGCAATCTCGAAAGCAGCGTAGCTTAACGAACGAGACAGAGTATATTAGCCTATCCGAAAGTATGAAGGAGGCTGTGTATCTCAACAGCTTGGTGAAGGAATTAAAAATCATGAGGTACGCTGTTCATGTCGATAACCAAGGGGCTATACGAGTATTCTTAGCTCAAGACCCTGTGCACGTTGCACGTATTAGATATCATTACGTGAGGGAAGTTTTGAGGGACAAGAACGACATGGAGTTGAGACATGTACCTACCCACTGGATCCATGTTAGCTGATGTGCTTACTAAGCCGTTATCTAGTGTTAAACATTACAAGTGTTTAGATGGCTTAGGTGTTAAGATCAACTGAGTTCTCTTTTGGATATCTTTAAATTTAAATTTATAGGGGCGTGTCGAATATACGAACTTATTGGTGTTTTGTATAGGTATGAGTTTTGCTAGATAGTTGTTTGATAAATAAATTTTTGTTTGTTTTCTAATTGTTTTCCTGATTTAAAAATGAACTGTGTCACAGGCACCTCTTAAAACACTTTTTACTAAAAAAAAAACAAACATAATAAAACTACATAAGATGGATATAACTTACACAAAAGGTTCGCGTAAGTCTACATGCGCCTTTACGGCACGTCTAATAACTATGCGAAAAAGGACACAAGTATTTTTTTTTGGATTTTTTTAAAATTTGATCGTTTCAATGAAAAGTACACATTTAATTCATTGTTTTGAATTACTCCAATTATAAATATCTGATTTTGTTTCTTAATTATCACACAAATAATTCCAAATGCGTATCCTTTTTCACTTATGTGAATTAACTTTTATTGTATGTGAAAAGGGGTATTACTTCTTTTATACCCTTGTGTCGTTCGTTTTGTGGTAAGTATAAGTCGCTATTTTGAAAACTATTCAGATTATGTAAAAATTAATGCCAGAATAAGAAAGAGCATACATTTTTTACCTATATAACACATCACATGTATTTAGATTGACAGCTGTTTAAATGCCACACGTACTTAAACAAGTAATTTGGTGCGCGCGGGGCGTTTTTTGCGTCTCCTGTAAAGTTACGTTTTTAGACTTATACCCTTTTTCACTAGAGCCACAGAACTATCTTCCTGCGAAAATTCATCGAAATTATTCATACAAATTTTAATTTTCAAAACTTCACGGGTTGTATTTCGAAAAAAGTTGCCAAGTGTGTCTGGGTCTGCAACTATTTTGATTCCAAATCCAATTAAAATAGAGCCGATGGTTTAGCCGTGAATAATAGACAGACGGACAGATAGATATTCATACTCGTGTGGCTAGAGAGACTTTATCCCGATTTTAGTCCGACTCAGTCACCAAACTATTTTTGGATGGCCCGGCGGGAGGCCTTAGAATCAATTTTTCTTTTTTCTTTTTCATTTCTGTCTTTCTTTTCCGAGCATGCATTAATGATGTCTTTTGTGTATTTTTATGTAAAAAGCTGACAACGAACAGACTTAAGTGATGAGACTTAAGACTTAAGTATGCTTGCTTCGAGATACCTACTTGGAGACATTAACTTGAAAATAAGTTTCTTTTTGTAAAATTTGTAATATTAAATATTATATTAGCTTCTTACTTAATAATCATTATAATTAACTGGGCTAAAATTAGCCTAAACTTAGCTGCCTAAAATAATGACTTTTCCTTGCCCAAAATCTCCAACCACCATTATTATTTCGTTACTTATAAAAATAAGTAACAAAGTAACTTACACAAAATAAGAACCAAAATAGTAAATTAGTGTCATTTAACTTTTAAATTATGTTTAAGTAACAATAACAAGCAAAATAATATGACAACTGCCAACAAGTATTTTTATATTGAAATCAGATTTAATTCGAATCATTTAAGGAACGATGTCTGCGTCAGTCTTCGAGATGTTATATTAAAAGTAACTGAAACGAATTTTATATTAAATTAAATTTTCTGGACATCTGTCGTACACCCTTCGCATAATTCGGATTGAGATTAAGCATTAATGAATAATTGAGTTTTTAATTCCGTGTTAAGTTTAATTAAATAATTTCCCCTTTGGTCGGGGAGACCGGAAAGTTAGCGGGCCGTGAACACTTAAATCTGAGTGTTGGCCATTCACCCTACAGTTCGACATTCAAGAGACCTGAAAATGGTTTGAATTAAAATCAGAATGTAGAAAGTGCCTATTAGGTATGAAATAATTTTCAGACATTGTGGTTTTCTCTTTTCTCTTAAATTAGAACTGATGCGGAGTTAAAAAGGATTAAATTGCAGATTTCGTTTTGAACCCAATATAGTATTAAATTAAATTGTAATTACATACGTGTCGTATATTGTATGGATTATTAAGTTTCATAGTTTTTGTTTATGATTATTATAAATTATTCATTAGTGTATTTACTATAATAGAAACACTAAATACTCATACCTCTCCACTAGGATTTTCTGGTTGCATACATTTTGGTTATTTATTATTAGTTAAAAAAGAGACAATGAAACAGATGTGTAAGAGCACTATTATAGTAAACAAAACATAATTTTTAAGAGAACCATATTATTTCAGAAATACATATTTCAAAACACACTTTCTAAATACAACTCTGTAAATAATTATTATTTTCATCAATTAGGTAAAGCTAGCTATAGTAGCTAGCATGTAGACTTTTATACTTAGTAGACTTTTAAAAGTAAATAATACCCTGAACAACCTCGAAAAAGTATATTATAGCTAAGTAACTTTACGACGTGCCGTTGAATTTCGATCAGAAACTAAGAGTAAAGCATCTCGTTAGGACCGTCCGTCGATGTACTGATTTCCTCCATTCTTCCAGCATAATGGTTCTCCAGTCGCAAGTGACACTTAATTTCCACATCGCGGAGGGATAACAGGAGGCTATGAATAAATTCATTCAGTAACTCTTCCAGCAGCAGTGCAGTCGAGCGCAGCCATTTTGTTTAAAATATTGCATGGATACGTGTTGGCCATCGATGTTTTAGACTGAAACTCCATTACTAAATTGCTATGGATTGTGAGCGTTACATCAGGTCGCTGCGTACTTTTATTTTTTATTGATTGGCTTTTCGGTACCTCTTCTGTAATTACCTGTATTTTGTCTGTATTTCAAAGCATATATCGTAATTACAACGTTTGTTTTGTTTCAATTGGTTAATAAATAAAAAAACTTAACTAAGTCAATTTAAAGAATCATTCTGAATGTGCCTAGTAGGGACTGGTTTCCCATAGCGAAGCGATAGCGTTCGATTATTTAAGTCCCATATACATATTTGTAAAATATGAGTTTAAGAAGTTTATAAGTCTCGTTTTAATGACACTCAGACAGACTTACCCATGTATATTGTGGATAAGAATTTGCTGAATTTAAGCTGAAAGCGTGGGTGGACGACATTTATAATTTTGAAATTGTCAAGAGGAGTTTTAGAATAGACAAAAGTTTTAGAAACATGTACTTACGTGGCGAAAATATTGCAAGATATTTTTAAACTTAGGGTTATAATAGTAAACAAACTCTTTCAAAGTTTTTAGTTAAATAATACTGAACCATCGTGGCAACTACCACCATTAAAAATAAGATAGCTATGCAATATTGTGAGCGCATTTTTATATGTACCTAGAGCATCTAGTTCAAAAAATTCTAGCTAAAACAAACTTGAAGCTTGTTCCTATTCTAAGTAATGGAAATTAAACATCACTGCGTCGTATGGTCTTGAGTTTGTATTAAATTAGGTAATGTTAATGACCAAATACCTAATTGATTTTTCGACTTCCTTTCCTCTGTTTAATTGGATTGAAATGAGTCGTAAATGTGTCATGTTGCCATGTAGGCTTGGCTGTTCATGTGTCGAACATCATAAAAAACGGTTTACATTACGATTACATTATTTGAATGCCAGCAACACACTTCAGCATATTACTTTAGGTATACGTATACACCTCAAAGCGGAGCGAGAGATTTCACAAAATATTCTAATGGTCCTGTTACAAAATGCCTATCTCAAAGCAAACGATTTATACCCGAGTATGTACGCGACTTATCAGTTACCTCGTATATTTGCGCAGAGAAATGCGGTGAAAATCTTAAAAATGAGTTCACTGACTCAGATACTTGTAGAACTACGTCCTTGTCATTAAGCTGGCCAAATGCCAAAACATTTTTGTAACATAACCTCTCGGGTTAGCTGGCATTGGTTGGTTTATGTTATTATCAATTTTATTGTAGTATACATTGTATCACTTACATTTAGATATATTTCCCATTAAGTGTTTAATAAAATTTTCTAACTCTTATTCTCACACCTTTTTCGACTAATAAATAGTTTGCCGTAAAAGATTGCAGGCTACGTCTATTTTTTGTGCTATATCTTTTTTTTAAACAAATTAGATGCCTATTCGACACATGCGTAGTTATAATTTTTTTTCACTAGGTATAGTTCATTGAGATACTATGTACCAACGCTATACTTCTTAAGTGACTTTCAATTATGTCATTTAAATGATTTAATTACTGTTCTAATTAATGAAAAATTCGTACCGATAACAATAATAGCTTTTAAGTTAATGCTTTTTAATGAACATCAGTCTTTATTTCTGGACTGAATTTTCCACGTCTAACATTTAATTTAATCTCGTCTTTATTCTTTGTTATATTCAGAGTTACACTCAATTTTTTGGAAGTAGGGTCAAGTGGGGTAAGAGAAACATACTTTACTGGTATTTTCATATTTTGGCCTTCAGCTATCAAAATTATACATTTACTTTGATAATAATAGAAACAAATCTTCTGTTTTGAAATATACTTACATTTTTTTTGACACAGAACTAAATTCTTCGTGTAATTACGGCACAATTTAGGAACAAACATAGGTCTTATAAATGTTCCTCTTTCCCGAGATTCGGAGTAAGAGGAACACTCGATATTTTTAAGTAATAACTTATGTTTTTAAGTGTATAACATAGCATGTTTTAAACATTTTTTTGAGTAAAAGGAATTAAACCTCGCCTCGTTTTAAATAAGGTCTTCTTTAGGATGACAGCAAACAAAAACGAAATTTGGGGTAAGAGGAACATATAAGTAAGGTCAGAGGTACTAAACTCTTTGTGCTATTAAATGATTGTATTAATAAAAAGAAGAACCGCCATTTTTTTAAGTCGGTAAAGCTACCAAAAACCTTTTCCTAATTCTAAAAATTACTGTACTGAAATCCACTTTAAGATCGGTTCAGCCAAATGCGAACTTATGGCGGACAATACGTAAAACACGTTTTAAAGTGCAAAACTCCATTTTTTAAGTCGTCTAATATACCTAAAACCTTCTCCTAAGTCTGAAAAATACTATGCTGAAAACTGCATCAAAATCATACACATACATACATACAGATCAAACTCAGAACCTCCTTTTTTTTGAAGTCGGTTAAAAATAGAAATGAATGGCGCCACTTTTAACGGCCCTAACTGCTTCTAATAGTTTTTCTTTCGGGTAAGAACTTCTATCGGTCTTTCTTACGTAAGCTCGAGGCATTTTGCTTTTTTTCTGTAACAAATAAATAGTAAAGCAAATCATGGCTATTTTCGGAACGTGTTATATTTTAGCGGATTTTAAATATGTTTGTTACCCCTGAAATAGGAAAAGAGGAACATATGTTTCTCTTAACCTGGTATAGCCGTTCCTCTTTCCCAGCTTGCCATTTTGAAGGTTATGTTATTATTGACATCGAAAAAGCACTAAAAACACACGTTACAAACAATGTAATACGTAGAAAATAAAGATTAAACGTAATATATACACTTGCCATAGCAATAAACCGCAACACTGATGTTTTTAATACTAAAATTAACTTAAACAAGGAACGCCGCTAGGTCTTGTTTTTTTAGCTTGACATCTGATATTTTTTTTTATCTTTTGCTCGCTTACTTGCTGTGTTCCAGCGCAATCTATCCAAGAATATTTGAACTACGCCTAATATTGTTTTATCCACGTAGTCACCATAGAGCTGGGCATTATAGTTTTCTTTTTACGAGTTATTGTTACTCTTCCCCCAGTGTCCCTCTTACCCCACCTGACCCTATATTAGCCAGACAAAGAAAGTTTTTTCTAATAGAATATTAAACATTGTGCTAACAAAGGTGATTTATAAATAGCATTACTTTATAAAATGTGTCTTTATTCCACCTGACTTAAAAAAAAAACTTGTTCAATGTGGTTTCATCTTCCACCAGCTTTTTCAGTTACGGATTTTAATGGAAGAAATGTGTATATTAAAAGTGGTTCTGCTCACCAATGCTCTTTATTGAAAAATGATGTGTGTAGTAAGTCAGAACTAAAGAGTTCATGTACGCTTTGGTCCATATACGACGAAATATAGGTATAAGAGCGCAGATTGATGTACTTAGAACAGATCAGAAGTGAGTTAGATACCGCTAAAATATTGCACTAGTTACATACCTAAAACTTGTGAAGGTCTTCGTCTCTTCGTTCTCAATGTCTTTGTGTGATAGACCATTATAAATACGTACCATAAATGCACACAGCTGAAGGATGCTGGACTCGAATTGAGAAGAATGCTCTTATGAGATATTGATAGATACACAATTGAATATTTGTCGAATAGTTATGATTGTATTCCAGTTAAATATTCTGCCTCTGTTGTTTTTCTTTTCCAAAGACCTAAAAATAACGTTATAAGAAACAGGATTCATATTACCGATATTTGTTCGCACTCTTTCGAGTCAATATTTGCCATCGCATACGGTTGGCTTAACTCAATAACAACGCAGAAAAACTAGACTATTCCACTCATTCTGCGGTGGTATAAGGAGAAGCAAATAGTATTGAGGTATGCAAGAAAATGTGGTATTTCTCTTTGAATGTTTGTAGCACACATCTATCCCCCAGACCTTTTAAACCATACAGGTACCTATAGTATATTCGAACGTACGAGTGTATGTAGGTAGGTATTATATTATACTTTAGCTTTAGAGTATCCAATGTTCTTTGCCTTTTTTTCAATACCAATCAGAAGAAATTCATGACATACTAAAACATACTAAAACCGACGTATTTCACCAGTTATAGATTATGAGAAGCGAATTCATATAACTGCCAAGTAACCCCGGTCATAAAACATTAAAACGAAATTCTCACATCGTTACCATTGTTTAATACATTTGTATTCAAACGTAATACGAGCACGTTCAAATATTCAAATTATTACGTTACAAAATCCGAATAATACAAATGTAGCTTCAACATTAATCTGAAGCAGATACATAGATACAGAGCAGAGAGCCGAGCCCATTTGCGTGGATGCCAGCCTCTTATCTGCCCCGTTGCTAAGCACGACGGTGACTTACTGTGATTGTCCAATCACGTTAAGTGTAGTCACGAGACCTTGGAAGTCGGGCTGTAGGCTATTTTATCGGGGAACAAGGGATGTCTTCTTATACAATTTGTTAAAAGTGTTCCTAAAAATGTCGTATGGAGTTACGTACTTTTTTCTGTTGCTTTGCTTCAGAATAACAGAGTTGCTTGAGACGTTGATTCGTTGTGTGCCGGCTATGGACTTAAGAGCCAGTACTTTTTTTTCTTTCCTTTTTATTTTGACTGACAGCGTATCCTACGAAGCTGCCTGATTATTTCTTGGTTCGTTATTTGGTATTAACGCCTTTGGTAAAGGGAGAAATGCTTTCGTTTCAGTATATCCGTTGACGTAACTTGATGGTGCACACTGCACACTGCTTTATCCTTACTTGCACAACTCTGATCGGTCGTGAGCCTTCAGAATCCACCGGTTATTCCTGGTTGGGTTTTTCCAAATGCCATTTTTTATTTTTGTTTACAAAAGCATATGTTGGGATAGTATAGAAATAAAACCGTTTGGGAAAATCTGCCAAATTGAAAACGTGAGGTGAGCCGCTACCTAACTACTACATGTAAAATGAATTCGACCACTCGTAAATCTGACATAACAATTACCCACTAACGTATACATTTTCGTACTTACTACTATTTAAAATTTGGCTTTATAAAAGCCCAAAATTAATTATATGTACCTACCTAGGTAGGTTTTTGAAACATCTTTGAAAACTGTAAACTATAGCTACAAGTTAGCTGTAGGTAAACTAAACTTTATTAGTTTGATTCAATATTTTGTAAAACTAACTTACTTGTGAATCTACGTCCCCTTTACACAATTTTAAATCCAATAATCACTACACTGAATTTTCTTACCGTTTACCAAAAATGAAATGATACGAAAAGTTTCACAAATTTACTCCAGCATTAATATAACGCTAACGTCGATTAAGAAAGCCATTTGACGTTCACTTAAGCCAATAGGTAAATAACGTCGTCGCACGAAGTGACATATTATTATCTGTAGAATAAACGTAGCTCGTGCCTCGCATGAACTCCTCGGGTGAAGTCGAGTGTGAAGAGGCGAATTGAGGATAATTGCGAAAGACGTAATGTAAAAAGTGACTTTCTTGTGATAAGTGGCTACAAAAGGGCAAAAACGTTTGAAATCGTAAATTGCTTGTTGAAGAAACGTGAGGGCCAAAGATTCCTCGATGAAATAAAAGAGAACTTAAGTGAGTACGTTTGTAAGTATGTTTCTCGTGTTATCCTACCACCTTATCCGATCTATTTTATGTATTGCGCTATATTTCTGGCTTTCTTTATGTAGATTCAAAAGGTTTGATATGGTACGCACGAAAACCTCACAATATCAAAAATAATGGAAATTTTTTAATTATCTAAAACTTCAATGCTATTAGCGAACTAGCTTACTAACACGCTTTGCTAAGTGATCCAACCATTCTAGTACCTATTTGAGTTCTGTTCTGTGTGGGGCACATCTGTCATTGATGAAAAGAGGAGAGATAGGCAAAAAATTTTCCTTCAGACAAACTAAAACAATATTTACTGTCCCCAAAACAGTTTAATAGATTTAAGCAAAATTTGGCACACGGATAGTTTAAAACATACTTTTTGTCTTCATAAGAGAATCGGTTCCCGGGGGGGGTAAAAGAAATAATTTAGTAGCTTCGATATTTGTGTTTTATAACCTACTTCAAAAAAGGAGGTTCTCAGTTTGACCTGTATGTATGTATGTATGTATATTTGTGCGCGATTATCTCGCGTTTGGTTTAACCGATTTGGATGCGGTTTTCAGCATAGTATTTTTCAGACTTAGGAAAAGGTTTAAGGCATATTTTTTTGGCTGAACCGATTTTGATACGGTTTTCATTATCGTGTTTGTCAGACTTAGGATAAGGATTTAGGTATATTAACCGCGTTTAACTGAACCGATTTTTACTTTTCGGCGTTAAAGTCGGTTCTATTTTGTTAAAAGTTATTCTTTCTTTGCTTACAAATCCTTCTTATATGATAAAGTTCTGATTATGGGTTCTGGAGATATAGATCAACTTATAATATATTTACAGTATGAAGGGACCTATCGACATTTTATTTGGATTATCGAATATAAACATATTTCGTCTACCTCTTGGGATGTGATATCGTCTCTCTTGAAAGTGCACGTCGAGCTGTCACTCGACTTGCGTATTGTACCTTTCTGGGTTCCCTGAGGGCACAGTGACACGCTTCTAGTATTACGTTATATTTGAAAGGCTTATTGATGGTGTAACATTTGTATGTAGTTGATATATGAACTGTAAAACCTTCTGTACATAACATTAGGTTTTCAGTTTGTACCGTGCAGCTGTTGTGTTGTGATTTCACGGAGCCTTTTGATAGATTTTTTTGTATCTTTGATGGCTTTAACAATTATAAACCCATCATAGTCAATGAAAACTTTAACATAAACTTTATAATGAGAGGAGTCTTACAACAATAACCCGACTCTGTCAACATTGAGATACTACCTACTTGAGATCAACATTGAGCTACCTATAGTCGGCCACACACTTTTTTTCGTAACTAAATAAATAATTAATTTAAAACTCGCACAAAATTCAAAGTAAATGCTGTGTTATCACCACTCTTTTTTCTAAGTTTTTTACTCTAGATGCGACTGCTGAAGTCGCATCTACTTGACTCATATAATGTTCCTTACAGTTTGGGAAATAGGAAATTCTTTCTTCACTCCGTTATTGGTTGGCAACGCCCGATTATCGATGGTATTGGAAGCAATTGATTAAAAACTTTAACTATTTTGCAATCTTCTAAGCTATTGGCAAACTAACTTCATTAATAACACACTTTACTGTTTCGTGTTGCTGATATCCATAAGTGAAGGTGAAATGGCTGCCAAGTTCATTTGTCAGCTATTTACACAGAAAATAGCGCCTATAAACAACTTTACGATGATCTACTAGGCACTACTTATGCCTAAAATGATATTTATGGCATCGCCTAAACTCCCCCGTGGTTATAAATCGGAGCCACTGACGCTCAAATTTAATTAATGATTTCTTTTATAAAACAAGTTGTAACGCTCAAAGCTGAGTGTTGGGTCACAAGTTGGATGGTTGAAATGTTGACCCAGTTCGAGACATCGATAAAAGTATCTTTTTAATGAAAATACGTACGTTCCCGTAGTTTTTAACGGCCCCATTCGTAGCTACAGATATTGGGTTGACTGGTGTTTTTTCAACTATTATTTTAATTGTTGACTATTTAAAGGCTTTGTTAAATTAATGCCATCGATTCTCAATTTTATTTCAAACCTAATACCGAAACCTTTATTTACGTTATAAATAAACTATAAATTCAAATCAGCAACAAAATATTCTGCGATACCTATTAGTAAAACTCAAGTTTTTTTTTAAATTGTCCCCGAAGTTGGTTATGGTATAACTATAGCTGAGACATTTTAGTAGAAATTAGGTTAATATTTATAATAAAGATGCTCCAATATAAACATACGTATAAAAAAATTACACGTACAGATAGATAAATAAATAACGCTAAACGTTTATAGCTTCCCTGTGCCGTGTGAGCCATGGACAAAACACAAGATGAAAACATATACCCAGACCATGAACGGTTCAAACTCATCAATAAAATTTTCTGTTATGTAACGGTTAAAAAATGTCTCTTGCTATAAACTGAACCTGCAAATCCTACCTTAACATGAAATAAGCTTGACCTCTAAGAAAAATACTTAGTCGCAAATTCTTTTCAAGTTTTTCATAAACTTATTATTCTACTTTATCCTTCTCAGAAGACGTGCGTATTTAGTTTAATCACCAATTTCTCGGACAAGTTTTAAACTATACGATTGTAGCTTACCTGACAACCTAAACTTGAAGACTTCATTTCTTTTTACGTGATAAAATTAGCAATATTATTTTTACAATACCTATCATAATGATTTTCGCTCTTGAATTCGAATTGATACAAGATTTTGCAATTCAAGTTGAAAGAAAAATTAAAAGATAATGAAAAATGAAAACTCGAGCTTAATTTCAAAAAATTAGGTACTAAGTAGGTTTTGAGGATTATAACATTAGGAGTGCGTTTAGGGACTTCGGATTAGCTTTCTATTAAATTAATTTGATCAAGTGTCTATTAAATTTATCTTGAATTTTCTCGATGTAAGAAACCTTGAAAACTTTTGTCTCTAAAAACCCGCTTAGAATTGGGTTCCATATTTGAATATATTTTCGGAGAAAAGAACGAAGATATTATTGTTTTTTTAACCCGACTTCATAAAAGGAGGGGGTCTTTAATTCGACTTTCTGAATTTTTGAATCGATTTTTTGAATATGTTACCTCATAACTTTGTACAGGGTGAACAGATTTTGATATTTTTTTTTTAATGAAATGGGACCATTATTTATTTAACTAAACGGTCCTATTTCATTTTTAGCGACTTTTTTTGGGTAATTAATATCTAAATTTTTAAAGGTTTTTATTTTTTTTCGCTAAAAATAAATAATAAAGAAAAATGATGTGTTGACGTCAGTGTTTGCTAAATATACATATGTATGTGTTTCTTACAATTCTTCCTTCTAAGCATAACGCATACACGAAACATAACAATAAAACTGCAGTAAATTACAGATGAAATATAGCACGTACCTACATGATGACGTATTAATCAATATACACGACATAGGTGGGTATATTCAATCGATAAATCCATAAGATAATTAAAGGCCTACCTATATAATTATTATACAAGGTGGATACTACCATTCAACAATAAATGAAACCACGAGCCCTGCTTCATTCAAGGACATATTACATTTAGTAAAAAACGCCTAAAATCTTATTTACAAAAATGTTTTTTTCAAACAAACTAAATAGCACAAAAATACAGGAAAAATAGAACAGCCTATCTAAACATCAGTCACTCACTTTTGACAAGAGCGGCAACAATCTTCTGCTATTACAATAATAATAGATACAACGTGTTGAAATTTTGAATATTGAAAAAAAAATTGCTGTGGCTAAAGCAAAGGAGGTACTATTTGATTGAATTTTTTTTTGGAGGCTTAGGTAATCATTAGGTACATAAAATTAAATTTATTGTTGTATGGTGGTAACCACGTTGTATATTATTATATTACCAAGAAATGTGTGTTTTATTAATGCTTATCAAAATGTGTAATAAAGTAACTCCTATTTTAATAAAAAAATGTTGATCCCGCTTGCCAAATAACACTCGAAAAATATTCCCAATAGGAATCTGCGCAAATAAATGGGAGACAATATTGCGATTAATGTTTTTAATGGGTATATACAAAATGTATATTTCTGCATTTCTCCGTGGCATAACTTGGCATAGTGAAATTTTTCACTACGCCAAGTTTCAAATTCCTACATACGATTATTATTTATTAAAGGGTACAAAGTGTCTTTTGGAATTAGGTATTTATAGATGATTCTCGAATCCTGCAAGTAGCTTCAGTTTTTCACATGATGTGCCCGCTTACATTAGGAATTCATAATTTCAAGCAAGGATAAGTAATTTGCATATCATTCACAACATTTATAAACAAACGCAATCAAATTTAATATTAAATATAGGGATTTTTTAAACATTAATATTCAATCTGTTTCATATATAAAGGTTATGATATGCTCGCGTGTATTTTTAAATTTTTTTCTTACTTTCTGGCTGACTTAAAGTAGACATTCTATTAACTAATAAATATATTACTAACAAACTAAGTTGCATAATGAAACTGAGTGCGAAAATGGAGTCTACTTTCCACAGCGAGCCATTTATTTTTATAATAGCCTTTGTACCGGTTAATTAACTTTGCAGATCTTAATCCCGGATTAAAATAAACCTGCTCTCCCGCCGTCTTCATAACTTAGACAAATTTAATAAGTATTATCTTAGAATTCATAGCCGATGCCATTGCTCGCTTGAATTTCAATATTTGTGGTCCAATTAGCACCTTTGATTTACTCAGATTATCTTTCAGTATTACTGAATTTGTATTTCTGCTTCTACGAAAATGACAAATATAGAATCCTACCGTTTTCATAAAAAAAATCCTTTATGTGCTTATATGATACGAATTTTTCTTCGTACGTTTTATTCCTGTTTAAACCCTGAAATTAATACAGCAAGTGCGGAAGACTTCAGAACTGCAAAATGAATTAATTTTGTATACCAAGGATTAATTTTAATACAGAGATTAACATTTTTTTTTTGGTTATTTAGATCACAATAGGTAATATAATTAAAAGTCTTAATTTTCGTTACAGATAAAACATAAATCTTCATAATTACAACACAGGGACGCAACTAATAATCCTTACTACTACTAATAACGAATGTGAAATGAACCCTGTTTGATTGTCTATCTATCCGCTAGGTATGTTTAGCGCTAAAGCTAGTTGGAATAAATTTTGTATGGCGGTAGTTGGAGAATTCAGATAATATGATATTTTTCATCCCCGAAATCATACTTAACGGGATGAAAAGGAAGTAGGAGGAATATAGTACTCATCGTGATTATTCTTATCGCATAGTAATATTTGGCACATACATGGGACATAGGATATTTTATTCCTGACGATAAGTTACCGTAAGATCATTTTAACAGCATTTAGTTGTTGTTAGTCACTCACGCGAGCAAAAACTGGAAAATAAATAATCATTTAAATCTGCAAATTAAAAGCTAAAAATTCAACACATCCAAGTATCTGGCACGGAGTTTTTCAGATGTCTTAAAATAAACATAGCACAAGTGGTAGCCTCATTCGTTCATTGTTCAAAAGAGATTGAACGCTTTCAGCTCCTTTTGTAGTTTAATGAAAGTGGACACAATGAGGTGACGACGGGACAAAAGAAAAGTTCTTAAACTGTTAGGAGCATTCTTCGGACGAAATAACGCATTTATACTGGCTGGCTGTGAATGGGCAAAATTTTCAGAATCGGACACTATAATATAGAAAGAAATTTATCACAAAAATGCGAATAGAATGTTATTCCTGGATTCTTTAGAATATTATCAAGATTGACACTGCATAGCAAGGAAGTGTATCACTTTCCTGTTCTCTATCATTGTCAGAAAGTGTGTATTATGTTAACAAAATGTTCCCAAAACTTCTATGGAAAATCGTCAAAAGGTATCATCATTGATAATGATGTTAATTGTATTTTAAATTGGTGTTTTTCGTTTGGCGTTTAAGGGAACAACGTTGAAAGTTTCTTCTATTTTAAAATTGTACTCGTAGTTAATTAATTAATTACCATCATCCGAAAATCAAACAGAAATAAGTTCTTCAAGTTTGCGTGTACAATACTTCAAGAAGTCAAGAATAACTCCTTCAGTCTCATCGATATTAATTAAACTTTATTCTTCAGTAGTTACTGTAGCTATAATATGAATAAAAGTGGTAAACTCAATTGTAGTACTCCAAGAGTGCTTCGGAAAGAAACTCCGAGTAAACTTTTCAAGCACGTCACTACACGTCAAATATGAGTATCAGAGCAATCGATATCAGTGAAACCTTATTGTTGACAGCGATTGAAGATCATCACAAAAGTGGATAATTATGGTTCTTTCTTGGACTTTCAAATCTCCAATTGTAGCAGTAAGAGGGCCGTGGTTTGTTCATGATTACTTGTTTTTGATTATCTCATGTCCAAGGCAGTCCTATTCATATTTATCTTTTATTATTATGCTAATGTTATGTTGCTATTGTATCTTTTAACGTTAAAATTGACGTTCAATGTGGAATAACGAATTTCTTACGCTTTTAGTCGTCGGTTATTCATTTTATCCAATAACTGGTTCACTATTTCAACAACTCGCTAAGGTTGTTGGAACGGCGGGTCGAAACGTGTCCTAAATAAACTTACAAAGTAAACAAATGCCTTTCGTTATTCATATACCCAGAATACTTTTTAAAAGTTACGTTTATGAATTGGCTATGAGGAAAGATGAAATGAATTATATAGCAGTTAAACGATTTATGGTCAAGCTTGAAAGCGAAAATCGCTTTATAGACCATTTTGTAATTAGTTTTGGTCAAGAAAACTTGATCCAGCTCAGCTATGCTCAAGGCCTTTTTTATTCGTATAAATATCGGCTATGAAGAGTATGACTTGGTTTAACGAAGTTAGACAAAAATCAGCTTTATTTTTCTTTCAGTCAGCATTAGTTTATTTCAACTCACAGCAGCAATATAAAGTTTGTCAATATTTCCGCTATGCCTTGATACCCAACACTCCCTGATTGGGGCCGCTCAGGCGTAAAATAAAGTTGAACGACAATCCAGTTGCCAAAGGGAGGGCGATACAATATAAGCACTATACGCTACGAAGTTTCAGAAGTATTTTGGGGCGCAAGACCTTGATTTTCCATAGTTATTAATTTCGACACAAGATTTAGGAGAGACCTAAAATTGAGTTTTCAATTAACGTGTTTCTTTACTGATTCAGAGAAACTATTGCGTAGAATATTCATGGAGGCATAGAAACAATTACTGTTAATAATCATTCTTAACAGTAATTGTTTATAACATACTCGTAATTAGTGAAAAATAAAAGTTTAGTGATTTTTAAACATACAAAAAATATAATAGCCATTGAAATCCATTACCAACCTTGCTACAGTCACTGATACATTGCTACTCTTTAGGATTTAGGTGAAATTTTGAATATCTTGCCGTTTTTCATTATATACCTCTAAAATGCCTCAAAATATTTTGTTAACAGAATCTTTGACAATTTACATTTTGTCGCTACACAAAACGTAATATTCTGTAATTCCAAGTTCATTGCAGGGATTTTCTTGTTCCCTCGGTTTTATCATGGAAGTTTATTGAATTATTTGCTCCACGTTTTATGTGCATAAGAAATGTTCAATAAACAAATACTGGCTTGACATCTGGTGTTTTAGAATAACATTCAGACTCGCAAGGAATTTAGATGAGAGGTCAGCAATAAAAGTCTTTGTAATGATAAAAGTTCGACCGCAGAGCGGTGAAATAGTACAAAAACCTTTTTTGAAACTTGCTAAGCTAGCTAAGCTAGAACCCACTAATGGCCCACTACTGAGCACGGGTCTCTCCTCATTATTGAGGAGGCCTAGAGCATACTCCACCACGCTGCTCCAATGCGGGTTGGTGGAGGGGTTAGTGGCCAACCCAGTGTCGAAAGTTTTCAAGCCGCCCGAAGGCCTCCGACATGGCTTAACGACTGCTATCAATCGATAACAACCGGGACCGACGGCTTTACGTGCCCTCCGAAGCACGGAAGCGCTCAAGATATTTTGCCACTAGCGGTCACCCATCCGACTACCGACCGCGCCCGCTGTTGCTTAACTTTGTCGATCGCTTAGGATCGACGCAAGCCGCCGGGCTATGAGCGCTTTTGAAACTTGTCGATGATAAAATTTCAACTTACAATTGGACCTCTTCTAAGACCTGTAAAAAATACCCAAGGGATTAGGATGGATAAGGTAATGTAAACCGCCGCGCTTAACATGATTGTTCTTTCATCATCCTTTTTAACTTTATTTTTGAAAAAAATACAGGATTTCTCGTATGCAAATATTATAAGACTATTTCCAGAGTACACCATCAATATTGATGAAGCTTACTCATATCCATTATTAAGTTGTCCCAGGGACAATATAACGTATATAACGTGCCACTTGTAACTATCGAAAAAACCTTTTGTCTGTTATTTTAAACTATAAACAAAATTTCATATCTGAATCTGATTCATTTATAAGGTCACGATACATATCATCACTCTTGCTTCCAATTGTAAGCCTCCTTGATATATTAGGGGATTTGAGTACTTGGCAAAGTTAGCTAAGAAGCTTTGGACACTAAATCTGCCGTCGTTATCAAAAAAGGCACAACTGACATTTTACAAATGTTGAGAAAATCGCGATTGAAATATTTTTTGAATTTTGTTGAAAAAAAAAATGTTAAAAATGTTTTTTCGAAATTGTGTGAATGTTAAAAGTTGCGTTTGTTTAATATGTATACAACTATGTAATATTATATTTTTAATTTTAATGGATATATTTAATAATAAGCATATTTACTTTTAACTTAACATAAAAATTAACATTAAATCAGGAATATTACGTTTAAAAGGCACATGTAACCAAATATGCCTTTACATTGTAAAATTTTGGGTGAAATTTTAAAATGTTACAATGAAAAGGCACTTATACTCAAATGTGCCTTTTCTCTGTAAATAATTTGAATAAATACATACAGTAAATATTACAATTAGTTCCTAAATTATATTCCTAATATTTTATATTTTATACTTTTTGATGTGTAGTTTATTGAATCCCTGCAATGGGATTGTATAACATAGAACAGGCGTATAAGTATAATTGTATTACAAATAAAATAAGGTAGTTATAAGAAAATAAACGTTTATTTTTAAAAAAAGGTTACAAACAAAAGAAATCTTAAAAAGTAAGTACTATAAATTATATACTATAAATTATAGTAAAGGCACAAACGCCAATATGCTGTTTTTATATAAAACTAGAGAACCGCCCGCGCTTCGCTTCGGGACCCGTAGGTAACAGCCGCGTAGGTCTCGCTCCCGTAGGAATTTAAAAGTAGCCTACTACTCGCTCTCTTCACTCCACCTTGTCTGAGGTGTGTGGAGCCCTCGGGACAGTTAGTTCCCCTTTGGGGGTGTCTCTCGCGGCCCGTTAAAACGTGCCGGTCCTTGGGTTGGGCCCTAAGGCCCTTGGTTGTCCATCTGTGGTTAACCAATAGGTCAAGTCCGGTGAGTGGTGGCCTTTTTACAGGCCACAGAGTCTTAAACGGGATGGGGTTCATCTTTGCGCCGCCCAGGCGATCGAGGCCCTACCGGGTGAATCCCGCTGGTGGGAAGCCCAGCAGGAGCCGATCAGATGCCGGGCGATGACTTACGAAGCCCCAGTATCAGTCAGTGCTAGCCCCGTCCCGCGCAACCAGCAAGTCGCGCGGGAAGGCCCAGCGGTCCGGTGGACGGGTGTGGAGCGGCGCCAGGTCCTGCAGATGCGGGAACCGCGACGCGTCGACACGCCCGAACATGTTGCGTGCCAATCTCTCGATGAAGTCGTCCAGGCTCTCGACTCGAAGGTCCCTCTGGATGACGGCGTTCCTGATGTAGGTACCTCGGCGCACCAGTCAGCCGGCGGAGTGCAATCGCCTGAACCGCGCGCATCCTCTTGCGCTGCGGTTCGCTGGCGAGCGCGTACCACGCCGGTGCCGCGTACGTGAGGCGGGATCTGATGTAGGTCTTGTAGACCCCGAGCTTCAGTCCGAGAGGGAGGCTCGAGGAGAGCACTGGTTTCTGCCATCGCGCTTCTGGAATTCGCGACGGCTTTCGTAACCTGTGGCTTCATCGAAAGTCTTCCGTCGATTTTGCCCCCAGGTATTTGGCCTGTGGGGCCCATTGGATATCTTGTCCGTGAAGCTCCAGAGTAGGGTCCCGCCTGTTGAGGTATCCTCCTATGTTCACGGCCTGCGTCTTCCCGACATTCACCGACAGTCTCCATTCGGGGAGGGCATCAAGCGCACGCTGCATCTTGACGATGGCGTGGGTTCTATTCAGCGACGTGGTGATGTACGCCACGTCATCGGCATACAGGGCAAGCGACGCCCCCCTGCCGCCGGGATGTCGTCGGTGTAGCAGGCGTAGCAGACCGGGGACAGGCAACTCCCTTGCGGGACGCCGGCTGCGATCGGACGCTCGTTGGATTCGGCGTCATCAATCACTACTCTGAAGCTTCTATTTTCGAGGAAACTGGAGATCACCTTAACGGCACTCCGGGGCGCCGACGGCGCCGACGCCGAGAAAGCCGTCGTACCAAACACGGTTGAACGCCTTTTCCATGTCGAGGAATACTGCACACACGCGTTCTCTCTTATTCAGAGCCGCGGTAACGGTGTGCAACACCCTCGACAGTGTAGCCGTGCTGTTCAGCGGCATCAAAAAGTAGCCTTCCACTTCTGTTGGCAGCTAGGCTATTCCACCCCGGATGCTTGCAGTTCCTGTCGCCCGCGCCCACCACCGGTGTCGGCGAGTCCAGCAACTTGCGGACATCAGCCAACAGGATAGTGCCAGCGGGCGGGCGGTACACTGAATACAGCCGGAGCGGGGAGTTCTCGAGGCAGAGCTAAAGTAGCCTATTACATTTGCCTATGACTTAAGTAAATTACATGTAGTATTTGATAGCGTAATTCAGAACTTGCAAATGAATTTTATTAACGCCATCTATTGACATCTCCGAAAATAAATATCTAGCAACTAACAAAAACTCGATCTTCCCATGGGAATGGGATGTTTTTCCGCGGTAAAAAGTAGCCTACGTCACTCTCCACCCTCCTAACTATCCCCACACACATAAACCTTACCATATAATAGCTTTGTTGCGACGTGAAAGCGTCACAAACAAACAAACAAACACACTTTCACATTTATAATATTAGTAAGGATTTTAAGGCGTAGAGGGTAAATAGAAAGGGCATAACTGCCAGTTGTGACTTTTCTTTCTACATTAATTGCTAAAGTGTTGGTATAAAAAATAAGCACAGTTGCGACATAAGCCTTTTATATTAAACGTACGTCAGTTATGCTCTTTCAATTAAATGTATTAAAAATAAAAAGGTGAAATAAAAGTCATATCTTACAATATGCCCTTTTATCTTAAAAGAACTTTTAAAAATAGTGCAGTTATGCCCTTTAAGCTTATGGTATTTCCGTTAATTTTGTAGCTAAAAATCCACAAAAAATTAGGCAGATAGGCCTTTTTTTCCTGATTCCGAATATGTATATAACTCAATTTCACAAAAAATGTCAGTTGTGCCCTTTTTCGGTACCACGGCAGAAATTTAGTACTTTAGTATATAAATACACAATACGCATACTATAAGTAACTGATCGATACATATGCTTAGGTACAGCTACATAAATATGTATGCTTTTGAAATATCTCCTTTAAGCGACATCCTTACTAATATTATAAATGTGAAAGTGTGTTTGTTTGTTTGTTTGTTTGTTTGTTTGTTTGTTTGTTTGTTTGTTTGTTTGTTTGTTTGTGACGCTTTCACGTCGCAACAAAGCTATTATATGGTAAGGTTTATGTGTGTGGGGATAGTTAGGAGGGTGGAGAGTGACGTAGGCTACTTTTTACCGCGGAAAAACATCCCATTCCCATGGGAAGATCGATGTTTTGTTAGTTGCTAGATATTTATTTTCGGAGTTGCTAATAGATGGCGGTAATAAAATTCATTTGCAAGTTCTGAATTACGCTATCAAATACTACATGTAATTTACTTAAGTCATAGGCAAATGTAATAGGCTACTTTAGCTCTGCCTCGAGAACTCCCCGCTCCGGCTGTATTCAGTGTACCGCCCGCCCGCTGGCACTATCCTGTTGACTGATGTCCGCAAGTTGCTCAGCCAACAGGATAGTGCCAGCGGACCAGAGGGACCTTCGAGTCGAGAGCCTGGACGACTTCATCGAGAGATTGGCACGCAACATGTTCGGGCGTGTCGACGCGTCGCGGTTCCCGCATCTGCAGGACCTGGCGCCGCTCCACGCCCGTCCACCGGACCGCTGGGCCTTCCCGCGCGACTTGCTGGTTGCGCGGGACGGGCCTAGCACTGACTGATACTGGGGCTTCGTAAGTCGTCGCCCGGCGCTGATCGGCTCCTGCTGGGCTTCCCACCAGCGGGATTCACCCGGTAGGGCCTCGATCGCCTGGGCGGCGCGAAGATGAACACCATCCCGTTTAAGACTCTGTGGCCTGTAAAAAGGCCACCACTCACCGGACTTGACCTATTGGTTAACCACAGATGGACAACCAAGGGCCTTAGGGCCCAACCCAAGGACCGGCCCGTTTTAACGGGCCGCGAGAGACACCCCCAAAGGGGAACTAACTGTTCCGAGGGCTCCACACACCTCAGACAGGGTGGAGTGAAGAGAGCGAGTAGTAGGCTACTTTTTAGCCTAAATTCCTTCGAGAGCGGGACCTACGCGGCTGTTACCTACGGGTCCCGAAGCGAAGCGCGGGCGGTTCTCTAGTATTTTTATAAATTCGTGCACCGTATATATTT
The DNA here is from genome assembly GCA_905404135.1 of Hesperia comma. NCBI lineage: Eukaryota > Metazoa > Arthropoda > Insecta > Lepidoptera > Hesperiidae > Hesperia > Hesperia comma. Next base: position 3,677,189 of record FR990020.1, on the reverse strand, counting down.
CTTTCTCTTTATTGATTCCTCAGCCCAAAGGTTGTCCGTGACTATTACTTTTATCAATATATTTGTTACCTTTTTACAGTGTGTATACCTAAAGAGTATTATTCTATTTGTTAATGTGATACAACGTGAAAGGACGTTCGTAATTCTATGAAATAGATTTCCAAAGAATTGTAGGTATGCGCATTTGTTTCCGACAGTCTCAGAAACAGTTTAGCTAAGTTTGAGACGGTTGTCAATGAATGTATTGAAGTGAACTTCGAGCAACATTTAATGTTCTTTTAACTCAAAGATTATATCAATTGAAAAATCCATTCTAAACATCTAAAAAATTTTATTGTTGGTATCTACTACTCGTATTTCCTGAAAAGAAGCAAAAACTAGTCATAGCTACGTATATTATGGAAGCTAAAAAGTATTTAAATATGTTGTTTTTTTCGTGCCACTTAAATATGTTAGATATTCATATATTTTAATGTAGGCAGTGAATTTATTTCAGGTAAAACCATTGCGTGAGCTATCAGCTTTGCCTCCTTCTTGATCTCCGAAGGATGCTTCAGCATTACTTATTACAGTATTTTCTGCTGTGAAAATTAAACATTATATGGTTGGAAATTGTTTACATGCTACATACGAATAAACCTGCCTGGCCATCTTGAATTAGTAGGACGTTCGATAAAAAATCTTTTTGTAATAGGTACTAGGTAATAGGGTATTTTTTAATCTTCTGGTTCCATAGACTTCTTACAGACGTAGACGTTCTATTACCTATTTTTAAATGACGACCATTTTAGTTTTCAAGGGTAACAAGACAAGAGCAGCAATCCATCTGTGATCAAATTAGAACGAGACTCGTACCTACTTAAAATTACATGCTGGACTATTACTAAAACCAAATAAAAAAATCTAGTCATGCTTAACAAGAAAACATTTCTAATAGCAATTATTCTAAGACCAGAAGAGAAGACCAGAACATCAACACCAGAGAAGACGGAAAAACTAAAAGAAAGAAAAATCAGTTTTTTTTTCATATAATAATAATAACAAATCACGCTACACACTATGATTCCCTGTGTCGTGGGTACCATCAAGTTGTTAATGGTACACTGTGATACAAGAATCGTAAATATAACTTTATTAACTTTTCAATCAATAGGTACTTGTATCTTCCAAAATATAGCCTGTTATAGGCAAAATGAGAAACTCACTATACCTACCGTCTCTTTTAGAATAAAAGGCACAAGGTCCAACGGTTCCGAGAGCTAATTTTATAAAGTGAAAAATGTCAAGGCTAGTACCGGTGGCTGTACTAAAGGCACACACGACACGTAACTTAAAGCGATCCTTTCAAAGGCGTTGTTGGCCTAATTAGCGTCACTTGAGCTACAAAGTCTAATATAGGATTTAATTCCCTAGCGTTTTCTCAACAATCGCACTTGTGTGTACTTTATTTAGTTAGGTACTAGTAATGTAATTTTATATGTTGGCTAAATCTCTTCTTTACTACGTGGTATTTTTATGTATATACTGTCGACTGGTAACTTAGGCAGAAATAACGTTAATTCGAACCAGCAATTCAAAAACGTCTTTGAAGTTTTAAGATGTATAGGCATTGAACTATATTTTGAATTATAGCATATTTGTATTGTAAAATAAGCTGACAAAAAGGTGTTGTTAAAAATGTTGTAGGCGTTAACGTAAACAAAAAAAAACTTTAACATAGATTCACGTTAGTAAAAAATATGATACCAATGATACGACAACTTATATGTGTATATTTGATAATAGTGTAGCCTTCTCACGGATATCCGTTACATCTGTAGCTCTCAGACGCTGGATGGGAAATAGATTTACGATTCCTTTCAAGGTCGATACTAACGTAAGGATAGATAAAGATCCTCCTCAGGATCGGTAGCAACAGAGATATCTCAGTGCCCAGGGATCCATAGTAAGAGAAAATTGTCACTGCCTAGTCCAGACTCCAACAAATTGTAGAGCTATCCCTTATCTTATCTGTCTATACATATAAAAGCAAAATATCACTCGCGTATACCTAACAAAATCTCGGAAACCGCTTAAAGTATAAAGATGAAATTTTGCAAGGAGGTAGTTTATAGTTAGAAGGCATCCGCTAAATACAGCCTAAGAGGGTCAAATAGGGGTTCAAAGTTTGTATGAAAGTTAGGCAAAAATACTTCTATGCGGGCTAAGCAATGGGTATCAGCTAGTTTATGGATAAAGATAAAATGTCAAAAGAAAATTCATGATTATGTTGTTATAAATATTGAGATGAGGTATTACTATTAGAAGTATCTGCCCTAGCCCTCGTACGAACATATTTCTTTAAAACATTTTTACTTAAATCTTTAGGTAAGTAATAAGTTTATTAATTTTGGTGTCTTGTTCTAAGTCAGTCAAAATTGGGATGGTACCCTCTAGTACATAGTATCTCAATGATGGTACCTACCTGATTTTCGTTGGCTATCCAAAGTCTATAAAAATTTATTCTAATTTTGTTTTTACTTACTTATTGCGCCTGAATTTAAAAATTATTTAAGAATTTCCCAAGTTCCTCAGAAGCACAGATAAGTCGTTAAACCAATATCGGGCAAGAAAAAATCAAGGAGTAATATTACAATAGTTCTCTTTATGGGCTGACATTATGTTTGTTCATCGAATTGAAACACAAGAAATGTTACTAAAGTTCTAAAGTTAAAACCGTCTGACAAATTGAATTTCGAAAGTTAGTGAAGCATTGTAGACGGGGCCAGCAAAATTATCCGAAATTGTTACAATCCGTGCAACTTTGTAAACCAACGATTGTCTTTGTCGATAAACTATGCGTTTCTTATATTTCCCATAAAATATCATGCTTCGAAATTTATGAGTAAAAACATAGTACTATCCGAAGATGGTACTGGTTTGGGACATAAAACTTTAATTATTTTTAAATGAGTTACTACATAAAGTTTATACGATAAACTAAGTACTAAAAATTGTTTGGTTTTAATAGTACCTAGAAGTAATTTATTAACACATTCAAAACATACTTATTATGGTGTTACTATGTTACCTAATCAGGCATCTCATTCACGAAGATACTTCATCAATGATTCCTCACCAACTGAAAGTTTCATCATAAATTAACACCATTGATTGATCAAAAAAATGTTATTTATTTATATAAGTACTCTTTATACAGTTGAAAGCAATGCTTCATTGAAGAAAGATTTTACATAATAATTATTACGCTTACTTAATGATTTCAAAATGAATTTCTGTCTAATTTATTTTCAAAATTCTGTACTAAATTTCAAAAGTCTCAGAATAGTTCTTTTAATTTGGCAACTCTAAATTTATGTAACATCTTTGCTGTCCAATTTAGTCCGATAAGTAAATATTGATAAAGTTTCCCGTTCCAGTTACAGTTTTGCGATTCAACCCGGAGTTCGGTTCCGTTTCGACGGTAATTGTTCGGATAAACTTCAAAGCGTCACAGATTCCTAGATCTAATTGAGATTTATGACAACATGGTCTGAACTATATTAATTAAAATCAACCTTACGTTGATTTGTTTTGGATCGCCATCATCATTACAGACCCGTTATTCTCACTAACAATCACAACAATCGTCAATCTAAATCGAACTGTAGAATTGGCAGACTTCATAAATTTTTATAATGTGCTGAATATTTTTCAGGCAATTCTCCTCACGATGTTTTCAAACTAATCAAACGAGACGCAATTGAAGGATTTATAAATAAGCCGATTTTTTTATGGATGGGCGGTTATTTTTTTTTATAACGCTTCACACTCATAGCCTCACACTAGGATTCCCTGTGTCGTGGGTACCATGGACAACACAAGACAAGGACATACACCCAGACCGAGAACGGAAATTCAAACTCATCATTCAAATTGCCGCCTCGCTGGGAATCGAACCCAGGACCCTCGGAACGGCGATCCGGCATGTTAACCATTGCGCCATCCGGGTCATCTTTATTATTTGTTATCTTTATTATTATATTTTCTGCTCTTTTATAAATAAATACAAACTTACCACGCTGTACACATCCATGCAACGCTTAAATTGACAATTTCATCAACAATCTTGATTTTTACTTAGCATCATTTTAATGCTTGACTAGTGTCAAGTGTCTAATGATAGATATACAATTAAAATCATTATCGTACGCGGGTAGAACCAGGAGGCCGCAGCATCCTATGGGCCTCGTACAAAGTACCTACGCTTGTAGTACCCTTTTAGAAATCTGCCTCAAAAATCCTATTTATCCAAGAATTAATTAATTTATTTATTTATCCAAAATTTAGGCCCCACTAAATCAGGAGATGAATTCGGCCATAATTAAGATGTTAAAAGGTACCTGGGTAGTAAACACAGATATTTAGAAGAAGCCACTCTTAATTTTAAGACCCCCACCCCACATTACAGAGACAAAAACCACCCATTTTTTGTAACTGGACGACAAGAAATAAACAAAAAAAATTGTCGGAACATATATTTTTCTAATAAATAACATTCTTGATCAACACATCTCACAATTTAAACATTCTAGCAAACAAAAACTTCATTACAATGTAAGATGTCGAAGAAATAACGTCGATGTTTCTCTTAATATTTCACGAAGCTCAATTTCTATACATTAGACCACAAAAATATTTTGTTCTGGGAAAGAAAATCATGCTTGCCTTCGTTACTTGAATCCTAAGTACACAGTGTTAAAAATGTCGAAAACAATTTTTATTTCACTTTTACTTAAAACCAAAATTCTTGTTACTTATTATTTTTTACAAAAACCCTAAGTACGCGCGTGAATAAATAAAATAAGATCTAAAATGGGAATGTATAAAAAACCCAATTGTCTGTCGACGACGCTGAATTTTTATTAAGTGCCTATTCACAACATCTTACAGTATAGCTGTAAAAAATTTACGTGAACTGGCAATTTTGCCGCACGAGAGTTTTATATACCTTCTTACTACCCCGATATCGTCATAAAGCCTGAAATTTAAGCCTTTACATTACGGACACATTGCTGAGTAGAATGGCAAGCTTCTTTGTGTTTGTTTTACATAGATAGGTATATTTTTTTACGTTAATCATTAACAAACAAGAAAATCCACCTGACGGCATGTGAATATCGACGTCCACGGACAGAATATAGAAAAAAGAATAGGAAAAATAAACGATGTGATACATGTAAGGTTGAATATTTATTAGGCTATGGTATATCAGTGCTTTATATACACTATGGTATATTTGTGCACTATACACTACATAGGAATCAATATAAGTAATAATATTATGATATTATCATTACTTATATAATGAAAATAAATTTATGAATCTAAAAAAGAAACCCCGACGTAAAAATTAAATATGTGTGTATATCTCATACCAATAACCTTCTTTACAACAACAAAAAATACACAATAAACGATGTTATTTGATCTGGAAAATAACGGTACTCTCACGACAAATTTCAATACGAGTAAAATATTACAAAGTATAGAACCGATTTAGTACGAGTTATATCCAGAATATTATTAAGACATATTAAATATAACAAAAAACACAAAAACAAGAAAAAAGTAACAATATTGAACGAAGTCACTTTGAACATTACATATTTCTTATTCAGAATATACGCCATTATTTTGATTTCTGAGAAATTGATTCATATAATAATAATAGGATTGATAATAATAATTGATTCATATTATGATGATAATGTTGATTTCTGCGAAATGTGTCAAAAGAGTTCATATTTCTATTGAATCGTTAACTCGAACAAAGCTTTACACTGAGGTATACTTACTTAAGCCTTGTTTCAAATAAAGTAGGTGAGTACATAATTTATAGCGCTTGGTTTAAGTTTTCTGGACCGATTTAAATCACCAATTTATCTTTATAACGTCAATTAGTCATGATTAATTAGTCATTACTAATCGCATTCAACACGTTACTCTTTCGTTTATTCCAATCTGATCCTCAAACAGTGATATTTTAATGAAGGACCAGCTTCAGGTTACTTGTATATTCGCAAGTAGGTATAAACGGGCATCCATTATTTTCATAGCATTTGCTATCATTTTTTAAACGCTTTAAACCACGTTGTCCATACTTCTAGTGTTTCCCTCGCTTTTATCGAAGGCCATTTTGACGCTTATTTTATACGGAAAGAAAATTCTATAAAAATATTTAGACAATTATGGGCAGCATCGTTTCATACAGTACACGTTATATGGTTCGTTCAAAATCGAACTCATATGAGATAAGGGCCTTGTATCGGTTATTCAGGGGTCTCATCTCATCCTATTATAATTCTTAGCACGTACTACTCTTGCTAAACCAAATTTATAATTTAGATTTATGCTGTGATTGCCTATAATTGTAGGAGCAGTTATGTATACATCTATAACTTAAGAAAAATTTAAGCTTGTGGCGCTGTATCTTGCGTTGGCAATCCAAATAAATAATTAATATAGTAGGAGAGCTGGCACCAATTTTGGGTAGGTATTTAAAGCAAGCTGAAAACTTGTTTATAGCTCTTCTATCATAACCCAATATAGTAGTGCAGACCGCTGGTCAATACCGGGGCTAAAGCGACCACGAATTTTTTTTTTCTTAAAAATGCATTTGAGGCAATATGAGATTTTTATATGTTATGGAAGAAACTGAGTAAAATAAAAATAAAACGGAAGAGTTAAATTTCAAGTTGCCTCAAATACCTTTTTTAATTTTTTTTCAAAATATTTTGCACGTGCTTAGTAATGATAAACCCCAACTGAATCGTCTGGCTTTTTATTTTTTTCATTCCTCAAACATTCAACTAGAACCTATACCTACTTATTAAGTTTAACGGCCATAACAAAAGAAAAAAAACAATAAAATAAATTTGCCTTTACCGTGTCTTTGTAGATATAAGGAAAATATAAAAGCCATGGATTTTTCTGAAAAATCTACACGTGTTCTTGTGTTTCGTAAGGTAACCCCCTGGTGGGATTTGAACCCACAATCTCCGGTTCTAGGATCCGGGCCTTTCCACCTTAGGCCACAGGGGATGTTGATTGCAGGGAAAAATTTAATATATCGATTTTATCCAGATGAACTTATGTTTTATTTAGTGACTCTTTGTAAGTAATAATTCTTAAATTTTCTTTGATCAATTTCCTCTCAAGTAGGTACCATCACTAACTTTTAAAAACGATGAAAGCTGTATTCGACTGACGAGAAACTCGCAAGACATGAAGTTGAAAATGCTTATACTATCTCATATAAAGATATAATATGAACTAACCAAATAATAATAATATTATGTGTCAATTATTTCTTTGATTCATATCGTTGGTTACAACAAGTTCTGTATTGTCGGACCAATTTTGGTGAGTTTTTGTTTTGTGAGTTTGAATGGGTCACCGAAATGGATTAACGCTGGGAACCGGTACGGAGCACTATTTTTAACAGTTAATTTAAACTATTGGGGAAGTCGAAATCGAAGTTGAAAAAGTCATAGTATTTGATGAATATTTCCTAAAGGTATATTAAATTATAATGTAATGAATTAAAAAATCGACCAGTAGTAAAATGAGAACGTACCTTCATGTGCTCCAGTTGGTGGAATAACCATCTACAATGTAATTTGCTTAGAAATAGTATCTAGCAGTGATGAATATCTAAATCTTTACTTCCATACAAAATTATAAATGCGAAAGTCTGTCTATGTGTCCGTCTGTCTATGACGCTTTCAGAGCTTCACCACCGGTCCAATTTGGGTGAAATTTGGAATGAATATAGTTAAAGATGGGTCACACATAGGTTGTTTTGTTTCAACAATCAACCCCGAAAGGATTGAATGAAATAGGCGATGATATTTTATGGGAAAAAATATTTTGTGTGAAAAGGTCATACATAGACTACCTATTTTTTCAAGCACCAAACCCTAAGGGGCTGAATTAGGGGATGAAAATGAAAAATCTAAACCGCTTAACGCAAGAACCTGAAGTTTGGCATATATATTTTTCGGGGAGAACCTCCAAATTACGGCCCCAAATTAGGGCAATTGAGGCCAAAAAATTTAACATAATATCAATGAGCTAAAAAAACTAATAAGCAACCGAAATGAATTATTTATTTGTCAAAACGGCTACAGCCCGTAAACAGTGCGACGTAGTATTGAAACTGTGTATATCAGCAAAGTTAAAGCTAGCCACAGTTGGGCTTCGTAACTTTTCTATCCACCTAACTTCGGACACGCGTAACTTCGTTAATTGTGAATTAGGCTGACTAGCCCGTAACTCTGTTAAATATACAATCAATACAGACCTTTATTGTTAAATATATGCTGAATGGTTTTATACATGTAAATAAACTTAACTAGATTCATACCTTTTCTATCCTTTCAACAGTATGCTAATTGAAATGGATTAGTGATGGTCACGTGTCGGTATTATGCTATCAGCATATTTTGACTGTTACATTATCACTAACTCTTAGGCACTTCTCACACAACGCTATTCATGAGCTACGTGACTGCAACGCAACCCAAAATTTATATGTATTTGACACTATGTACTGACAGGAGACGGTTCTACGATGCGACTCCTGTCAGTCAAAAGTGTCAGATACATAGAATCATATAATACTCATAAATAGCGTAATGTGAGAAGTGCCTTACCTCTATAAGCCCCATATAGACGTATAGCCATAATATAGGCGTAATATTACCTATCACTGAAAATTTTATACTGCTGTGTAGTCTCGCTGGCACAAGCGTGGTTACTAACCGCAAAGCATCTTTATTTTTTCTTTATAATAATACTGAAAATAAAATGATTAGATAGATGGGTAGCTCTTCAAAACGTGTTATCAAATTCTATCAAACATAGCTAAAAGTCACAAACATGATTCAATTAAAACCTGTAACAAATGTCTTTGTAACAGAGCTAACTTACTACATAATATATTATAATGTTTTCGATAAATATCACCTTATGGACCTTCATATTTTAAAGTCTGTTACCTGCACATAAAGAATAGATTTTTTATCAAAACTTGCTTTACGTGCTCTAACTTATATTGTACAGGCAATACGTTATGTCTCACAAAATGGATCGAGTCCCCGAGAGATCATAAAGTTTGAATCGAAATCATAAGTTCTAGTTAAGTGCCTAGCAGGTATACGAGCATTAGATATAAGATTAAAGTTCTCCAAAAATGAACGTATAATATTTTAAAATTATTTATTATAACACAGGACTTTCTTATTTACTCAAAAAAAAACTTTAAAAAAAGGCACCAAATATATCTACGTATCATTACTATCTACGTATTTCGATCTATAAGGCGTATTCGCATTAAGATGAAATACAAATTCAATGGTGGAAATAGTATAAATTGGGACTACTATACGAGAATGTAATTTCAATACCACGGTTCAAATAGCACAATGCAATAGGTATACTAAGGAGATTCCAAAGTGCCCCCTAAACAGTAATTAAAAATAGTAACGTAGTTAGGTATAACTCAAAGCTAGCCCACTGTGTGAGAGTGGCATACTGAGTTATGGGAAGCAGGCAGATGCGCGGAGACCATAAATTCCCTACACTCGATAGCTGTTCGAATACCAATGAGTTTGGTAAAGAAGCGTTTACTCTGAATTGTTCAGACTTACCTACACCAGACTAATGTGTTAGTGTGTTACAAAGATGCTAGGGATCTTGCCATTCCTACTTAATATTGTAAATGAATGTAAACTCTCTATCTCTCTGTTGAGTTGTTTCGGCTTCACCACGGAAACCAATTTTATTTGGTAAGTAGTTGTTTCGAGTTTTAATACACTAATATATATAAAACTCTTGCGTTACTGAGTGATTGACTGACAGACAATGCACAGCCGAAACTACTGAAGCTGAAATTTGGCATATATGTTTCTTGGGGAGGTTAGGGGAGCACTAAGAGGGTATTTTTGGAAATTCCACCCCGAAGGGGATGACATAGGGGGGTGAAGTTGAAAGGAATTTCACGCAGGCGAAGTCTGCGGGCGGAAGCTAGTACACTATAAGGGAAGTTTTGACGCAAATCTGGCGATAAGGTGGCTACATTACACATAAACATCGCATCACATATAGGTAGCTACACACATAAAGTTTTTTTTTACAAATTCGCTTCAATTTAGCTGAAAGGTTGATGTAGCCGATATCGTGATTACAGTACTGTTATTTTTGTCGCTTATCAAATCACAGATAGCTATCGATATATTTGACTATAGTGTTAGTTACACACGTGAATATTTATTTTGTTTTAGTCGCTTGCTGTTGTTCAAAACACCTTAATCATTCGTGTACGTTCCTCATGCACTGTGTATCATAGAAAATGTCGTTTTTATATATTCCTATATAACATTATCGGAGGATCGTTTCCACTAACTCTTCGGCTCCACCTGCGCCTTAACGCGTTAATTAGTGCACCAAATTTGACATTACGCAGATGTAGCCAAACGTCCTTAGTGCGTTAAGCTACGCGTAGTTTGACATTAACACTAACATGAACGTATGCACAGATGGAGTCGTAGCATTACGCATGCAGAAGTAACGAGGCACACGTTCATCAATACAGCGATAGTACCTCTTGAACGTGTAGGTGAGCTTCAGCCGACGTTCATTTACGCCACTCAAAGGAAACAGGTAACTGGTAACTAGGTTAATGATTCCTATATGTGATCATCTGTATACGAATAGTGTTGCAGCTTGGGTATACAAGAACCAAGTGCTCTACCGCTGTTTGCCTACAGCTTGCTTTATAGCTCTCGATTTTTTTTTGTTTTCCTGTTTTAGCTGTCGTCGAGTTGATGTATGAGAAAAAACAGATGGAAAGGAAGACGAAACGAGAGACAGAAAAGAAAGAAAACAATGTTGATAGTGATTTTGCATGTCGACGGTGGTCCAAATGCCAAAATCAAGCGTGGGTAACATTATTTGTAATTAACATGTATATGTTACCGTTAATTTGCGTAAATCAGATAGAGTGCAGATTAACGAGATATTCTGCAGATTATCTGGCTGAGTCAGTTAAAGTGGAAAAAAAATAATTGAGTTCCTACATTAACTAGTTAATCTGCAGACTAACGACCATGCATACGGTAAAGTCTATAAAATAGGTTCTTGTTTGAATAAAAAAATTTAATAACAGGTGTAGGTAGGTCGAATTGGTTACATAACCGAATTAGCCTACCCCTACTTCACGTAGTCTTGTATGCCCTACCCCTAGAGTGTTTTAGACGTCACGGTTCGAAGTTATGCCCCATTTTTACGATTCGGCCAAACGTTGATGACCAAATCGTGAAACGTAGACGATTTCACGATCTGGCCAAACTGAGTTGACCATTTCATGAAATGCGACCATTTCATGATACGAGTATGGTCGATCATTTCATGATGTGAGCAAATCTACGATGTGGCCACGACATCAACACAAATTGGTACTCTGGTAGCCAGTCTTCCGCAATTTAACGATGTGCCATCCGTTACTGTGCAGACTGACTGGGTAAAGTGCAAATTTTACACTTTAACGAATGGTATCAGTGAAGCTGCAGATTACCTAGTTAATGTACATATTAACTTATTATGCCTTTTAATGGTAACATATAGATATTTCGTTGTGTCCATAAAATTACATTTAAAAACAGACAGCGCACTCAAAACACTTGATAATCTTCAGCGTAATCAATTCAGCAGATAAAAAACTGCTTCGATTTCGTGCCATTAAACAGCTCTACGGGGATGACTAAAAATGCCTAACGCGAATGCGGCCCATGAATAATTAAATTTCAGCATGAGCGTCACTAAAGGTAAAGCGATAGCTTATAACAAAATAGTGAAAATAAAAAGTAGGAAAGCGATAATACAAAACTTATTATGGGTTTCCTAAAATTTCTCGAGGTTGACTGTTAGGGCGCATTCGAAAAGAACGCTGGTTACCGGCGCCGATCTGCCAGTAGGTTTGGGCCGTTTGGGTAAAAAATATCGATATTTTTTCAGATTTAATATTTATTTATTTAAAGCTCTGCTGTCTGCTCATGGATCGCATCATGTACCTATTTGACCAATCCGATTTCTTAAATTTAGAAAAAGAGTAGGTATGCAGTAGGCTATATGGGTTTAGTTTCTTTGCTTCAAACACAAACAAAAATTACAGTCTATGACCTACTTGTCTATGACAATGACACTGCTTGTTGGTTTGGTTGGTAAAGTGCCACAAACTAATCTGACCCGGTAAGAGGGGCATAATAATTGCATATTGGGAAAAAATATCGATATATCGAAATATCATATATATTTAATTTAATTTCAGATACATTTGGAAAATATCGATACGATAAAATATGTTTTTCCCATTTGCCCATCCCTGTCCCTATCTGTCAGCACTTATCGGTATAGTCTATGATCCGAATCTAAATCGACATTCATCGGGTTGATAAGAGAATCAAAATAATTTTATAATAAATTTCGTATATTAGAAAATATATTAAAAATGGGTAGACAACAAAAATCCTGGACAGAATATAAGTAGGTATTAGTTTATACCACTCTTTAGTATTGAACAAATATTTCTTAGTATTTTAAATGATTTTTTTGTGTTTAATAAATCTGATATTCATTTATTACGTATTAATAAATCTTTTTAAATACTAAGAAATATTTATTAAGCACTAAAAAGTGGTTTCTAATAAATTATTTGTTAAATATTAACAAATATTTTTAACTATCAAAAAAGTTTCTATCAGTGTGTTTGATTTTTTTATAAACCCGATGAATGTCGATTTAGATTCGGATCTTAGACTATACCGATAAGCGCTGGCAGATCAGCGCCTGTAACCAGCGTTCTACATGAATGCGCCCTTATACGTGTAGAATGCTGTTTGGCATTAGGTCCACGTGTACCAACACTAGGCGTTGTAACAATAAAGGATAAATACCTAAATAAAAAAATATATTGACATCGGCTTTAAACATAGCTGCTGCTAAGGCTGATCACGAACGATACACATTAAATTCGACGCATTGACAAAATTTTAAAATATATTGATTGCACTGCACTGCAATAAAAGAATGTCGAAACATATCTGCTAGCTATCGTTTGGCTTCGTATGTTATTAAAGACTTAAACACTTTCCCAGTACTGAACTGCATCAATTATCTAAAGCCCCTTGTAAAATAGCTTTGGTCAAACCCTCGCAGTCCCACGAGATAGACAAAACAATTTACGTATCGTGTATAAATTAAAATAACAAACTCTAATCAAATAAAACAAAAGTAATTTGTTTAAAAAAATCCAACACGGGAAACTAGAAAATCTGTCATTTACAGTCTTCGTCACATTGAATCACGTACTTTTAATTTTATTCCCCATTTTGGTTGAAATGACAAAAAAACATACTTTCATGGACTAAAAATTCACGTCAGGTTAAAACTAAATTTTAAAATTTAATGATTGATAGAAATCGTACAACACTTTTTACAATTTGTTTACTCAATCCTTACCTATAATGTCGGTCTATATTTCTCTTTACAAATATTATACCTATTTGGAAACTTTTTCAATGTAAGTACTTGCACTTACTTGAACTTATTTCGTATCAAAATATAGAAATAATGACTCCATTTTGGGTATACAAAATGTGGTCATAGCACATGAAACAAACAATGTTACATAAGGAAATGGAGTCGAATAAAACACTAGGATTCTATAAATTTCGCGCACACTATCTAAATGTTTTTCATTGTACAAAGATATAATTCACCCTCGCCAGATATAGGTAAGCCGTTATGCACCACGCCTTCGTTTCGCCAAAAAATACAAAAAACTTTTACAACTCTGGCCGGGTGCCCTGGAAGTGCCTCGTGAATAAAATGGAGCAAAATACTGAATTTAGCCTTTCAAAATCGAGCACGCCAGCGGGGTTCAAGCTTGAATAAGTTGCTGGAATGGAAATATGCTAATGTTTTTAGGTAACTGGTATGAGTAAAAATTTAGAACGCTAAAGATCCTACGTCTTGCAATCAATACAAAACTACAAAACTATGTAAATACTTGAACAAATATAAAATAAACTATCTTGGATGTTAAAATAAATCGTTTAAAATTTTAAAACTACGGATCTCGGCCTGAACTCATAATTATTAGGATTAGATTCCCTACTCTATAAAGTAGATGTTTTGTCGTCTTCATTATCTATTCAACACGGATCGAAAATCGAAAAATCGGCATAATAAATGTACAAATCGGAACTACTTTAGAAGTACTGACTGAGACTTTCACAACTTTATCAATATTAATAAGTTCCAATTGTGACAAGAATCTTGTCTTACCTCAATATCTGGAAAGATTTCGAAAACTTAAGTTAAATAACCTTCTGGTGCAAACCGTAACATTTGTTAAGTACATAAAGTACTTATATAAAGTAGTTTAATAAGAACATAATGTATGTAAAAAAACATAATAAGATTGATAGTATTTAAATTTCATAAAGTCCCACTCAATCTTGTGGCGATATAGCACACACGTCACACGGTGACGTCACTGAAGCCTGAATCACGCTTACAATGATTTCTGCATCGCCCACATATATACGAGTCGTACAACGCCTCGTGTACATTCACTCGGGGCCTCGGCCGCCCCCCAGGCATGTCGTCTCGCATGGCGGGAGATCTCCCTTTGCCTCCTTTAACGCTTGCCTTAAGCCTTAATCTCAAAGATGCATTGTATGTAGAAGTTATTTATATGTATAGGATATAGTATAGTTCCCGGTGCGAAGCGAACAGTTTTAGTCCTAAATCAATAATCTCACAGACAAAGCACAACCCGGATCAAAACATGTAGGTTTGGCTTTAATTGCAGTTCTGATACGACTAGTTTAATCTGTCTATCCAACAGTGAGAAGTTTGCGCCATTATGAAGCCTGAATACTCCCTCGTACGTGCTTATACTATCAATTTCTGCAAACCATTTAGTTGAAGTTTGGAGGCACGGCTTATCATAGTGTTTGTTTAACTTTAAACCAGGTTGAAGCACTAGTTAATATAAACCATTATTTATTTTCGCGGTCTGTGTCCTGCCTTGGACTTATAAAGGTGGAAAAGTTATTTTTGGGGGGTAATATCTTCAATAATCAACATATATTTTAATTTAATTGTGTCAAAACGCTTAAATAAATGCACCTTTTTGCTTATGGTTCTCTTTAAACACTACATATTAAGACAAAACATTTCAAAGATATCTGAGTAAGTACCTACCTACTGTAAGGGATTGTAGGCATTATGGGACCACTGGAGAAAATGAAACTCCGATGACTCAAACACAACTTTGTCTCTATACACCCTTTTCTGCGTCCGTGGTGTAATCATCTCTTTCACTTTTTCACGCCAAATTCTTGGTTTAATAATAATATTAATAATATTACATAATATTTTTCACACAAAAAAGTTGGTGTTCAAAAACTAGTAATTCTATATCATTCGCAAGTCTGAGATCTAAAGGATTCATGTTATCTTGAACGTCAGCCAAACTCCTCGGGACATGATCCCTGCTGAATTACGTTACATCGAACAATTTCTTTAGATAGAAGTTTTGGACCTTTATGGCATGCGATGATGATGATGATGATGATGATCCTACAAGTTAAAAGACTTAATGATGTGATGTCTTGCAAACGTCCACTTGTAATAACAAACTTTAGAAAAAATAACTGACTTCAAAATCAATAATTAATTGAGATATTTCTCAAAAACTACTGGTCAGATGTCGGTCAAGTTCATATGGGACAAGACAAGTACTTACTACCTTTCGAATAAAATACGAAGTAGAAAATTATGAGGTAACACACAAAAATGCAGTCGAATTAATCACCCCCTCCTTATTTAAAGTCGGTTAACAAAATATAAGGTACGTGAACAATGTATGTCTGACCACAAAAGTCCTAAGGTAGGGATTATTGTCTCACTTATGGTCCCACTTGTTCGAGTGATTAGTACAACCGTTGAACTGTATTGTTTGCAATCCACGGAAAATTATCTGATGAATGTGTCTATAGTGAAATTATTACGTGATTGATTAACTGTATTCAATGCCAACAAAGGGCCGCGCCACATTAAATGGAGGTTACTGAACCTACATACTTACTCCGGACCTATGTCTTAATAGTAACCGCCTTCGCTTCGCTTTGAGAAACCTATTCTTAACAGTTCTGTTGGGTACCTACTTACCTGTAGTGTTTCATTTAAAATTTCTCATACAAAAGCAATTGTTAATTACTATTAGGTATCTGATATTTTCATATTTACAGTACTAATTAATCATAATAGGTATAAAATATTAAAGCGATAGGTCACTGACATTTATATAAAAATGAAATTTCGTAGGGAAGAAAGTTCATAGAGTAGACGTCCGCTAAGAACAGATTTTGTTTTGTTCCACAGGTTCCACTCCTAAGAAAGTAAACTTAGGGATAAAAACTTTTTTGAAAATTAGTCAAAAATACTTCTACACGGGCTATACCGCGGGGAACAGCTGTATTTTATAAAATACACCAAAAAATTTTTTGCAAATTGTACTTCGTTATTATTATTACTATACTGAAATTCCCAGCAATGCATACTTAATATGGCGTCGATATCTACAGCTAAAACTCTT
This sequence comes from Hesperia comma, assembly GCA_905404135.1. Taxonomy (NCBI): domain Eukaryota; kingdom Metazoa; phylum Arthropoda; class Insecta; order Lepidoptera; family Hesperiidae; genus Hesperia; species Hesperia comma. The sequence goes on along the minus strand of FR990020.1, from coordinate 3,660,481 downwards.
GTAATACAAACTTATTCTATCCATAGACGAATTTAAGATTATTCTCGTAGATTCTATAAATTTATATCTCAGACCAATTCGTATTTCATATTCGGTAGATTTTGTAGATAGTGTCTGCGAAGTTCAGTGTATAAAATGTGTTACCGCCAAGTTATTTGGTACCGATAGATTTTTCACAATTCTCACAACTGTAATTGCTTTTTGACTGTGAAATGCTCAAAACTCAAGTAAATTTTTGAACTACAGCGTAGTTTATAACTACGTTTTCATCATTGTGTCATTTTCTAAAAACCTGTTAATCTATAGGTACAAAACTATAAAAACCTGTAAGTGATTACTCTCTAAGTCTCAGATTTTTTCTCTTTTTCTATGGTCATTCTGGGTATGTCTGAGCAGAGCGTATGTACGATGTAAGTATGTACTTATATTTATTTATACGTACATTATATTGTTACGAAGTAAATACTCCTTTAAACATAAACATGATATTAGTATTCTAAATCTTGAGGGAGAAATTCTCACGTAGAAATTCTAAGCAAATGAGGTAAAATTGAAAAGCACAAAATTGTAATTAACATCTCATAAGTATACATGCCGTGTACGTAGAACGTAGGTAAATGTAACGCCCACGGTACAAAAAGTAACGAAATGGAGAATTTTAATTTGCTAAGTACATTCATGAAAAGCGAAAGCCTAGTAGTTCAAAGGTTCCGTCATAAATTTTCATTTCAATTCTATCCTATCCTTCCTATCCTACTTCCTACTAATATTATAAATGCGAAAGTTTGTAAGGATGTATGTGAGTGAGTGAGTGTGCGTGTGGGTTTGTTACTCTTTCACGCAAAAACTACTGAACGGATTTTCATGAAAGTTTGCAGTAATATAGCTTAGACATCGGAATAACATAATTTGTTAAAATTTATAGAGATTTTTGAAGGACTGGTGCCCCGAAGCGAAGCGAGGGCGGATTTACTAGTATTTCTTATAAGTACCTAACATTATGGGTTTTGAAATTTAAAGGTTTCAATCTATCCTTGTGTCCATTTTCGTTAAAGTAAAAAATCGTTACGCAATGCGAGACATAGTAAAGCGTCATTCTGTCTCGTTTGTTGTTTAATGTGATAGGCAGCTTGCTCCTAAGTGCGATAAATGACATCTACACAACTGTACTCCTCTAAGTCTTTGGCTAATTTAGAAATTCTTCAGTTGTATCGTGTCAAAATAGTTTACCTATTTAGTACACATTTGGACGTGTCAATCTAATATAATACGACAATTGAAGCATTTATAAATTAACATACGATATATTGATAGATGTTGTTGCTTGTTTTGTCGGCCCTTCACATAGTCAAAAAGGCGAAGAATTCTCCTGACACTTATTATAGGTATGTATAGTCCGTTTTTTTAGAATAGAGTTAACTACAAAACAAATCACTGAGTTTCCGAAACATCACATTTCCACAATGTTACACAATGTTACAATTTACAATTATAATGCATAAATGTCATACATTGTGCAAATCCATGACAACTTCACTTTTCACAGATGAATCATTTCAACAAGAACTTGACATGTTTGACATTTTTTCGATACAGCGCCACCAACTTATCTCTAAAATAGCAAAAATTAGAACTAACGCCGCCATGTTAAAAATTCATTCATAAGTACGTTGTGGTCATTCATCTGTGTGTCGAATTGCGTGCAATGATTGGTCCAATGCGTCCGACAGCGCCTGTCTTCATTTCAAGGTTAAGTTGGTTTTACTGTACATGTGTAATGTCAGATGACTTTCACAATTATAGGCCCTATTTGTTTTGTAATTAACTCTCTTCTAAAAAAACGGACTTTATGTAGTTCTGCAACCCTGACATCCATTAACATTATACTTGTTGATGGTCTCAGTACGTACGACATTTATTAAAATCTTTGTCAGTAGTACACTACGTAGGGTCATTAGGGGGACTCGTAAAGGACACAACCCTAAAATGCATCCGCTGTGAAACAAATTTGGTGAAGGCAAACGAAAGCACCCTTTTGTACGTCAAGTAGCCCCGAGGGAGGCGACTCGCGTTAAATTTTCAGAATACAGCCATTTGAGGGAAATTACTTATGTGGGCGTTCTTGATACTGAAATAAGTTTTAAGGCATACATTTTATATTAAGGTACTACTTGTAAACTCATTTCACTTTGAAACGATTTTACCATTTATAAGGAACGAAGGAATTTTTCAAATTAACATTAGGTAGTATCTATATTTTTACGCTGTTAATCAGACTGATAAGACAGACATAGGAAATTCTTTATCTACACTGGAGCAAATTTTGAAAAAAGGAACTACAGAATCCATAATATGCCTACCTACAGGAAAACTTACATAAACATACAAAATTCTGAAATCTCTAGGATTGTACACGTATGTACTCAGGTAAAGTAGGGCCATTTTAATAGGCCACATTTGACAACTGTTTGTCTTTGCTTTATAGTGAGGGTAACCTGCTGAAAAACATCGATTAATCTAATTAATCGATAAGGACTTCAAACATCTGTAAATTGAATGCGATTGTTATAAAAAGTATTAATAAGCGCACAGTTCACACAACGACTAAAAAAAATGACAAAAATAATGCGTCAAATAATGGAGCGAAATGAAATCATGACTTTTTTGTAACATTTCACGTTTCTAGATACTGACTTGTGAGCCAGACGTTATTATATAATGTGGTTTAAGACATTTATTCTCATAAAGACATCAAACGTCACTTACATGAGAACTTAATCTACATACAAAACATTTATAAAGTTCGTCGTCGTCACACTGGCAAAGTTATAATAATCTAAGTTGAAAGTTGAACTTATTTTTAGGAATTCACTGGCATTGTCTTTATTGTAAATTCTTAATAATGTATTGAGCAAGTTCACTCTTAAACACGTTATACGACTTTACATTTTTTATATGTGAGGGTAATTTATTATAAATTTGTGCACCTTCAAAAGTAATCATAGTTTTGCCGTAATTTGTTCGAATCTTGGGTAGGACAATAAAACTCCCTCGGCGAGCGCTTCATGCTGTTTGTTTGATGAACGTTATGTTAGTGTGGATGTTCCGATTGAGTGTTTTTCGAATAAAAATACAAACATTGTATATATAAAGATTTTTGACAGTCATTATTTTTGTTTCGTTGTATATTTTACTAGTAGGTGTTAAGTAGTGATAATTAAAAAGTAATTTGATTATTTTATTTTGTAATATTTGTAGTTCATTTATTTTTACTTTTGCCGAGCTTCCCCAAATCTCAATAAGATAAGATAGGTGTGGTTTAACCAATGTATTATATAAAATGTAACGTATTTTACGTGGTATACATCGCACAATGCTGCGTGTTGAATAAATAAATGCTATTAACTTATTTTTTATGTGCTTAATATGATCCTTCCATGTTAAATGAGTGTCAATAAGAAGGCCAAGATATTTTTCATGGTTTTTTTGTTGTAGGGGGATATCGTTAATTGTAAGTGGAGCGTGTGGTGGAATAGGTTTATTTTTAGCTTTAAATAGTGTGAAGCAGGTCTTGTTAATATTAATAGTTAATAAGTTGTACTGGAACCAATTGTATAATATATTTAAGTCTTCCTGTGCTTGTGAGATAAGATTATGTATGGATGTACCAAAATAAAACAAACAAGTGTCATCCGCGTATAGGGTGATATGTCCCTTTAGTCCTAGATCATTAATGTTATTAATGTAGATTAAAAATAGCAAAGGTCCTATTATAGAACCTTGGGGTACACCGCATGTTATTGGTTGTGTTATACTTTGGTAGCAATCCATTTTAACTATCTGTGTTCTTTGAGTTAGATATGACTCAAACATTTGCAAAGCTTTACCAGCTATCCCGATGGTTTCTAATTTCTTTAAAAGTAGTTTATGGCTGACAGTATCGAATGCTTTTTTTAAATCTATAAATACACCGAGAACTATGTTTTTTTTATCTATATGTTGTTTTATTTTTGTTACAAGATCGACAGTAGCTGTGAGTGTATTACTTTTAGGCCTAAAACCATATTGGTTTGTGGAGATAAAGTTGATAGAATCCAAGTATTTATGTAATCGTGTGTGGAGAAGTTTTTCAAGAATTTTCGACAATACCGGCAAAACAGAGATAGGTCGATAGTTACTTGGGTCTGTCTTTGATCCCGATTTGTGGATAGGTGTGACCTTTGCTACTTTTAGCGTATCCGGAAATATACCATCTAAAAACAATTGATTAAAGCATTCGGCTAGTTTATTGGATATTACGTGTTTAATACATTTTATCGCCTTGGTACTTATTCCATCAAGACCCACGCTGCAGTTGGAATCAAGATTGCTAATTATATTTAAGATTTCTTTTTCGGTACACGGTTCGATGGATGACATTTGAACGTTTTGAGTAATAATTGATGATTGCAGTGCCTGCATAGTATTATTGTGAAATTTTGTTGGTATTTTAGCAGCCAAGCAATTTCCTATTGTAGAAAAATATTTATTAAAAACGTCACAAATTTGGATGGGATCAGTTATTTCGTTGCAATCAACTACGAGTTTTGGAGGAGCACAAATTTGTTTAATTTTATTATTAACTAAAGTGTTCACTAAGTTCCACATTTTCTTCGGTTTATTGCTGCATTTTGAAAATTCTTTAAGATGATGAGATTCTTTTTTAACTTGAATAAGCTTAGCTACTTCAGACTTTTTTTCACGAAATTTCTCTTTCAAAATATCATCATCTGGTTTCTTCTTAAGTTCCGCCCACAATATATTTCTTTGATTAATTTCAGTTATTACCTTTGTGTTAATCCAATCATCCTGTGGTTTGTTTAGAATTTTGATTTTATTTTCCTTACTTTTTTCTATACAACTCTTAATCATATCTTCTAATATTGTGTATACATTGGTCGCATACTTGAGTCCTGATTGTTCTACTGAATCCAATAACTTACTGTAGTTCACAGTTTTATAATGAGAGTATAGTTTAGATGGTGGTTTTAATTTCTTTATTTCTAAAAATATGTGTTTGTGGTCGGATAATGGTGAGTTTATTGTTATCATGTGAAAGTTATCATGAATCAGGTTAGTGGACACGTGGTCCAAAATGGATTTTCTAGTTGCCGATGCTCTAGTGCAGTATTTTTTGTTAACTTTGTTAACAATTTTGTGTCCTGATGCCTTTAAGAGTTGATTGTATTGCTTAGTCTTGGCGTCTTTCGTCAAAAGATCAACATTGAAATCGCCAAAGACAATTGCTCGGCGCCTGCGTTCCAATTGAGATTCATATGTTTCGAGAAACGCTTTATAGTTAGTATGACCAGGATTGTATACAACTCCTACATCAAGAGAATATTTTTCCAGTTTGACCCATAGATAATTGTTACCTCCAATATATTCGGAATATGACAAGTTGTGTTTAATATTATTGTGCACGTACGCTGATACACCACCACCACCAGTATCTGTTCTATAATTATAATAGTGAGTGTAATTTGGAAGATTGAATGTTTGTGCTTGGTGATCAGAGCGAAACCAAGTTTCAGTTAACAGAACAACATGAACAGTATTCGGTATTGCCTTCAAAATGCACTTAAGCTCGTCAAATTTACCTTTTTTACATATACTCCGGGCGTTGAGGTATAAAAATTTAAGGCGTGATTTGTTTGTTGGAAAGTTTTCGTAACTGTCTAATATTTCATAGGTGCTGGTGTTTATACTGGTATCAGTAGCCGTCTCGTTCAATGTTTGTAGTTTTTTGAATTCAATTTTATTATTTTAGGCGTTCCATTTATATATTTAATAATAAGATTGGTTTCACCATTACTTTCACGATGTCTTAATTCTTCTTGTAGGCTCTTAAGAAAGTTTTGTTGTGCTGGAGTTTGGTCAGAGTACATCTTGATTCCGTCTGGTAGCTTGCTTTTATTGCGGAGGAGCTGCTTTGCTGGTCCGACTATATTAAAGCAAACCTTTAAGCTACGGTTCTTACCCGCAGTATGTTTGCCAATTCGAAATATTTTAACTGGTTTAGGGATATCTACGTTTAGTGAAGAGATGACTTTAAGAACATCGGCCTCATCTTGTGCTATTTGTTCCTCAATTTTCAGGAGTCTTGGTTCCGGTAGGCCCACGAGTATTATATTTTTTTCACGGATGTTTCGATTCTGAAATTCTTGAATTATTTGCTCTCCTAGGGACAGTTGGTTCTCTAGCTTAAGAGGCTTGGTTTGTGACAACTGTTTTATATCGGTTTCAAGTGACTTTATTTTATTTTCACCAAGAGATATTGATTGCTCTAATTTCGTAATGTTACTTTTTATACCTTTTTGTTCTATTAGTATATTAGATGTCGATGATCTGATATCATTTATTTCTGTAATAAGCTTATCCACATTATTTTGAATTGAATTTATAGTAAGTTCATTGGAAGATTTAATTTCAGCGATTTGGTTTTTAATATCTGTGATATTTTCTTGCATTTTTTGCATGATCTGTTCATTGGATCCTACATATTTTTCCAATAAAGAGCTTATTCGGGACATCTCCGATCGCATATCTTTTATATCATCGAGACATTGACATTCTTGAACATCTGGCTTCTTACGTTTACGAAATGTTATTTGCGTATCCACATTAAGATTACCCATTTTAGACAAGTCCGGTTGCGACCCACTCATGCTAGTTGCGGCGCTGGTTGAGGGTAGATGCGGACGAGGCGGAGATCGCTGGACACTCATTTTTATAAACTAGCCACACGGTGCGTGAACGTTACAGATAACAGCTGCTTGGTGTCACTGCGTATAATGATGCACTGTTTCAACTATTTTATTCGTGGTGTATAAATTATATTGAGGATAGATTTACTGTGAACTTCGACTAGGAAACTGACACACGTCTGCTCTGTGCGACGAACGACGAGTAACAGAAATAAATGAATGATTACATATTTTTTGGCCTAAAATGTAATAAAATAAATTTTGTTTGTATTAAAATACATTTTATTTTGTAATCGTAAAATACTTTTTAACGATTAGTTCGACTTCTCGAATTCAACTTATCTACTCATCATTTTCTTTCGGTACCATCCCTGATATTTAAAAAGAAAAAGAGTTCACTGACGTAACTTTGTAACGACGTCAGTTCCTTACTTTTAAGTGTAAAAAGTTTAACAATATCTAGTATGGAATGTATTAGATACTATGGGGTGCCTCCCTTACAAGGTTACTTTGTAAAATTTTGACGAACTGTCAAATGTGGCCTATTAAAATGGCCCTACTATATATGTACATAGGTTATACCCACAGATACTCAGGTCATTTATTTTCCTGCCGGCTAGATCTTTTCCGTCCTATTTTGAATTTAAAACATTTTAGTATTTTGCGCTAAAGAAATCGAACGCAAATATTGTTTGAATAAAGAATGTCTGGTACGACGCGAGGGCCCCGCCAGCTGAATAATAAAAAAAGAAATCAAATTAAGATTTCGTTTTCAAATTAAAATTAAGTTTTCGTGCATTTTTACGTATTATTTTCTATTATTTTCTATTATATATATGTCGGAGAAGTAAAATAAATAATGGACTTGTTTATGTTTACGTACTGGTAACGCCATCTGTTATCGATTCAGCCTATTCATTGAGTCAGTAGTTCTAGTCAAATTTGTCTTGGAGATGTCGCGTGTCACTGTGATGTTTGGCAGATATGTCAAAATTACAAGGTGGATTGGATGCAGTGGCATGAGATGACACACTAGACAATCGAGACTTGACCGCGCCGGGTGTGCGTACTGATTCCAATCTGTGTTTCGAGACGTAGAACATGGCGGACGCCAGATATCCACAATAGAAATATTAGAAATCCTTTAATCTCTGAAAGCAGCGGTGGGATCGGCACAGCATTTACCCAACGTGCTTACCCAACCTCCTGTGGCAACGGAAAGTGAATATTTTTGTGGTGATAATTATAATGAGGCGTAAACAGTGAGTTGCTATGATACTATGTAAGATGGAATCTGGCGTAGAATTTTGGTATAACTTAAGGATTGTGCAGAAAAATGGCAAGTACCTATCGGTATGGAGGATTTTCGCGAGTATTGGGTATGACATATTTTTAATTTCATTACATTTGGTAACAGACTTTAATTTTGCCCAAGGGCCAAGTACCATTTGAAGTATTGTGATATAAGAAGTGATGAATCTTAGTTAAGCTGGTCGGGTCTTGAAGAGACCGTGGAAGAGTCCGTCCGTAAGGTTTGTTGGTGTAATATTCCTGGTTTGGGCTAATTTCGGGATATTAACAAAGAGGCATATTAATCTTCCAATAATTTATTATTAGAATGACAATGTCACTTCTTACAACATACTTGCTCATCGAATGGCCGTTCTTGTAAGTGGCCATACCTCATACATCACACTGTTAATTAAATGAAAATGTTTTCGATTTAAAATTAAAAATCTACGTTTACAAAATTGTTAAAGATAATGGAGGTAGTTTACTATAAGGTCGTACCTAAAAAGAAAATAAAATAATTCGATGTGAGGTATTTTGTTATGCATTCAATGTTGATACATTTTTAAATTGATAACGAGATAATATGACGTATAGTGCAGTGACCTTTTCGACAAGTGTTTTATTTTGTCGCATGTTAAATTTTTAAAATTATTTCTTGAATACTTTTTATTTGTATGCAGTAACTGACACCACTGATACTGAAAGTAAAGGTCAGGTAGCGGTGAATAACGAAGGTATTCTTTTAATTGTCTTGGTGTTTGGTGATTTGGTACTCCGCTTATAGCTAAAAGGATTAATTAAAAAAGAAAGACACACACAAAGGGGGTTGCTTTATTTGTGCTCAACTTGGCGAAGTATTCCATTTGTCTAGTACCTACAACAATAATTGGCTTACGCTTTTAAAAAGTGAACGGTTTGGTTTTTCATTGGCGACGTCGATCGAATGAGGGTCGCCGTTTTTGTGCTCACCGGTTGGCGCCACCGTCGAGGTGAGGTCTTGCTGTCGAAGCCCGCCCATACATAAACAGTGACAAATGACATTCAGACAAGCGAAAAGTGAGCACCTCACTTTTCACTGGCGCCTCTAGCGGGGAATTCACACGTGGTTACCCTCATTGGTTACTCATTAGTTCACGTTGTTTTAAAAGTGAAACACAATACAATTTTCATAGGTTTTATTTATTATGTGACAGGGTGTTTTCGAGTGGTCTCACTATAATGACGTCTTGCGGTTTGGTTGAACTTGCTTATAATTCTGGTAAAGAGTATTCAGTATGAGATAGATGTTATGTTCAGTAAAGAATAATCACTCTAATGTTGTTGCACATTTGCCAACTTATGTCAAGATAGGTCATCAAATTTTTAATGACTATTAATATTACAGCGATTTAATTTACAAACAAAGTTCTTGGCTTAAATTCTAATCTGAAATGTCACTACTGACAGGATGGATATAAATGAAGAAATATGCTGCAATTATTGAACTGGAACGTAATAATGAAGTAAAGCACATTTTATTGTTTTGTATAGTATTCTAAATGCCCGCGTGGTTCATTGTTAATTTTGAATATTGTCTAAGCGTTATCTAATGATTCAAAGCATTGTTATTGGAGTTATTACGGACGAATTGGTTGGGTTCTTGCCCGCTTTAGTCGCTATATTTTCGAAGTGAATGAGGTCGGCGTGGGCGTTTACGTCGGATTTGAGCTGCGTTTGGGAAGCGATTCTGGGTTTTAAGGAGCTGGAGACCGGGACCTTGTCTGGTACCTGTCTGGAACCAAGGGTGACATCGCCTTGTTTTGGTAACATGAAACAGGGTGAGGATTCATGGCGTGCAATATTAGATTTTCAAAACCGTAATATGGCTCAATTAGTCGAGATTATTAGTACGCCTAATATCCCTGCGCCTGTAATACGATTGCCCGAATTTATTACTTTTTATTCTTGAATTTGCATAATTCTAATGTGATATACACCAAATAAATTTTAAGTTTGATTGACGGTTACCACTTAGAGATAAGTATTTTTCATATTGTAATACCGGATGAGTTTTTAGTTGCAATTATTATGATTTGCCGTGAGATTTTAAGTCTAGGATTTAGTGTTCTTATAACCGAAAGTAGTTTCAGTATTTAGAAAATTAAAATAACTGAGACAGTGGACTTTATTCAATACTACTGATATTCCATCTGAATTCGAACCACAATTAATAGAACTCCTTGAGCAATATTATTGTCATGCCTTTGTGAAGGGAATTACCATAATTTATACCCGAGTTAATAATAGGTGAACTTAAGGATAGGTACGTCTTGTCGATCCACATGAGACTGTCCATCAGCGATTATTATCATCAGTTATTCCCCATTTGCTAGTCCTATTTTGTTAGTCAAGAAACGTAATAGTTCCGATAAGATATGTGTGGAATACCATGAACTTAATAGCAATACACAAACATGAGTCAATAATGCATTTAGGTTGAGAAAAGACACTGGAAAGATTTATGAACACTATTCGTTTGATGGAATGTCTGCGGGACAACACATAAACTGAACTAGAGTTTTAAAAGTTTGTTATAATAACACATGGTAGGATTGCAACTAAAATACTTCATTAAGTTATTACTCGAGTCTTCATTAGGTAAAGGACCCATTGTTGGAACATAAAAGAAATATTGTGTTACTAAACAAAAGTAGTGAATATGCAGTCAATTTAATAATGAGATAATCTGGTTACCATTATTTTGTTAATTATTGAGATTTTTGAATTGTTTAAGTCTGATTATTATTATCTTATTATTCAGATCGAAGTATTAAGATTAGAAAGTTACTATTTGTTTTCATGATTTTGAAACAATAAGTTACTAGGTATTTAACATTTAAGGTACCTATCTATGGTATTGTCAGATCGGTTTTTGCTCTCATGCTTTGCAGATGTAAGTTATTTTTGGACTAATTGATAATGACGCACTAAATGAAATTTGATACAAACTTCATGTAAAAAGTTGTAAGTAAAAATTTACGCGGTACCAAATTCACTTTTGATAAATGGCTTAAATTACTGATTTGCTTTTATGCACTGAATAATTAATGTCAGTTGACGGTATAGACAGCATTATATCTAGTTATATAGTGATTAACTAATAAAACTTCATAATTTTATTGAGAGATTTATTAAATTTCAGTGAACTTGTTTTGAGTAGTGATAACTTGTTTGAGAAAAATAACTTTTCTGAGAAATGTAAAATTTGTTTTGGATTAAACTTTGGCGATCAGTTAATTTATTTTGGGTACTAAGCAAAGTAATGATGTTTATGATTTGAAAAGTTATATGATGATGATGTTGAGTTAATGACCTTCAGCCATTTCAGTTCATGGGTAAACTGTGACAATTTGGTGTTGGATTTGGGTTTGGATTACAGCTTTAAAGCGGTGTAAGTGCTGGTTTGGTAGTGGCTCATTGTTTTGGAATACTGGTTGACAGGGTAAGAAACTAGACCGGGTCGGACGGAGACGAGATTTTTGAGAGTGATTTTAGGTAGACCAGGATGGACGAGCAAGCTCTGGTGATAACTGGACATTGAAAGCTCCGCGCTTTGTGCTCCCAACGCTTGAGTATTGAAAGCTCCGCGCTTTGTACTTCTGACGCCTGGACACTGAAAGCTTTTTCGCTTTGTGTAGTGTGTTACTGAAAGCTTAACGCTTTGTAAACTTGTGAACTGAAAGCTTTAACGCTTTGTGTGGTGTTACTGAAAGCTTGACGCTTTGTAAACCTGTAAACCGAAAGCTTTTACGCTTTGTGTGGTGTTACTGAAAGCTTGACGCTTTGTAAACCTGTAAACTGAAAGCTTTTACGCTTTGTGTGGTGTTACTGAAAGCTTGACGCTTTGTAAACCTGTAAACTGAAAGCTTTTACGCTTTGTGTGGTGTTACTGAAAGCTTGACGCTTTGTAAACCTGTAAACTGAAAGCTTTTACGCTTTGTGTGCTGTTACTGAAAGCTTGACGCTTTGTAAACCTGTAAACTGAAAGCTTTTACGCTTTGTGTGGTGTTACTGAAAGCTTGACGCTTTGTAAACCTGTAAACTGAAAGCTTTTACGCTTTGTGTGGTGTTACTGAAAGCTTGACGCTTTGTAAACCTGTAAACTGAAAGCTTTAACGCTTTGTGTGGTGTTACTGAAAGCTTGACGCTTTGTAAACCTGTAAACTGAAAGCTTTAACGCTTTGTGTGGTGTTACTGAAAGCTTAACGCTTTGTAAACCTGTAAACTGAAAGCTTTAACGCTTTGTGTGATGTGTTACTGAAAGCTTAACGCTTTGTAAACGTGTAATTGAAAGCTCTATCGCTTTGTGTGTTGTATTGCTGAAAGCTTAGCGCTTTGTAGACGTGTAAATTGAAAGCTTAACGCTTTGTACACATGTAACTGAAAGCTATATCGCTTTGTCCAGTGTATTACTGACTGTTTGGCGTTTTATAAAGTTATAGTGCTCAACGCGAGAGCGCGTTGTTTGTCAGTATGGCCGTGTCGGAGAAGTAAAATAAATAATGGACTTGTTTATGTTTACGTACTGGTAACGCCATCTGTTATCGATTCAGCCTATTCATTGAGTCAGTAGTTCTAGTCAAATTTGTCTTGGAGATGTCGCGTGTCACTGTGATGTTTGGCAGATATGTCAAAATGACAAGGTGGATTGGATGCAGTGGCATGAGATGACACACTAGACAATCGAGACTTGACCGCGCCGGGTGTGCGTACTGATTCCAATCTGTGTTTCGAGACGTAGAACATGGCGGACGCCAGATATCCACAATAGAAATATTAGAAATCCTTTAATCTCTGAAATATATATTATTTTCTCATAGTGGGTGATGAAAAGTAGAGTGTATCACTCGGGTGCAAGTATATTTTGGCTCGGGCGACGTACTTTGAATCCCTCGCTACGTTCGGGATTCTACTAAAGAATCCCTCGCTACGCTCGGGATTCTACTCTAGAATCCCTCACTTCGCTCTGGATTCAAAAAACGCCCTCGCCGAAAAAATATTACTTTGCACCCTTGTCATACAATCTACTATTGTATGAGGTCACGGCTGACTAAACATTCATATCCACATGTTTATTATAATATTAAAAGTTCGGTTGGATTCATAATTAAACAGACAAGACATTCCTGAAAAATGCAAATGTTACCAAAATGATTGCGTTTTATTATTTTTATTCTTTTAAAACAAAGGTTTTACAATATCATTGAATTTCCTTTTGGGAATTTTGTTCAGTTTGTCGCCACAAGTCGGTGGTAGGTATAGTTAGTTAGTCTGTGAAGATAGTTAAAATTGTAGGTCCTCTTAGAGAGCTTTTTCGTATTTCTTTGAGGAGTATTATGTTAAAGCACTTGGAAACCTAGAAGGAAGCTCATGTTATAACTTATTTACCGCATAATTATACATATACCTAAATACATATCCCACCTTCTTTTACAATACAAATAACCAATTTTATACTTATATATATGAAACATAAACCGGTAACTCTTAAATATTGGAAAAAATACATTAATTGCTTTGGATTTTCAAGAACCTATTTTAAGATAGATGAAACAGTGATAGCCTAGTGGTTTTTGCGTTGAACTTTCGAAAAGGGGGACCTCGGCTTGATTCCTGCCTTTATGGAAATGATGTGGGTAGATATATTATTAATATTAATTTATTATATTTTGCTTCAGTAAAGGATGGAACAATAATTTACGAATATATATTAAATATATTTTTCTACATACCTATACTAATTCGATTGTAGGTACCTATGCATTATATTTTCATCACAATCTGCAACTTTTATCCAGTAATATAACTCAACCTTTTGTGTTCCTTTATTGAAATTTCACATTCCAATACACTGAAAACATTTCCAGTTGCGATCTAAAACTAAAGAGTTTGTCTTCCGTAACCATAACCTCGGAAAACTCTGGATTTTCCACAAGAGAAAACATCGCCGCAGTATCACGGTACAACAAACTTGCTCCAAATATTGTGCCAATAATTTGGAAGTTTCAAATTTGTCTCAATAACAGGGCTGGCAACTTTTGCAGCGGAGCCGGTCGAATGTGGACCGGGAGTAGTAAAGTTTGCACGCCCAACTTGCCCCAAACGTATGAAACTTGTACCAAACTCCCGGCTAAATGGAATTGACATTAGTCTAAAATAATGTATACTTTGTGTTACGCGAATGTTTAATACGGCTAATTTACACTTTGCATAAGCGTTTATTCTCAGCAGTCTCGAGTTCTCAATGCCCAAAACCGCATTATACCATCGTTCTATGATTTTTTCTCTTCTCGTACTCCTTGTTACTGTACAATACTGTACATAAGATTACTGTCTTTTAAGATAATAATATTTTACTTGTACCTAAATCAATATCAATTATTAATGGGATTTGTGTGGTTTTATATGGACTTAAGAATGTTCCAATACAATAATCTGTATAAATTAACAAATACCTAACTACAAAATTCAATATTTAAATATTAAATTAAATCGTATATTTTTCAACCTTTATCAACACATTTTAATTGAAATAGATTTTAAGTCGTAATTTTATTTTACTACTTCAAATGGTGTTTGAATATTATATTACTCTTAGGTATATGGAGCGGGTATTAGTATATATAGCGAATAGGTTTTATTTTAAAGGCCAAAACTTTAACATAATTGTTAACATCCACCATTCACAAATCCGTCAGAACTAGTAAACGAAAATTCTGTTATCCATTCATTATCGATCCTCATTATTCCAAATCAGAATATTGTGAGTAAACTACTATATCATCATAGTATTTGCATGTTAACAACAGTATTCAGTTCTAATCACATACCTGCAGAACTACTAATTGCAAGCCCAAGTTTGAGCGAATATTATTGTTTCTGGAAGATATAGAACTATGTTGCAGTCGGTAACGAACTTCTATGTTTACCAATCACTAAGTTTAGCAATTGATACGAGTAATTTTGCAGTTGATAATTTACTGGGTAGGTTTAGAACTTGTGTTCGATTTATTTAAGAAAATAGCATCTTAATATTTGAAGAAATAAGGAAGAAAAAGATTTATAAGACACTGGACACTGTAATCTCGTATGTTGTTCAGCAGAATGTACCACGAATAGGGGAGGTCAGCTTGGACTCAAAAATTGATAGACCCATACACCCCAATTTCACCACATAATTATACAGTCATAATTATTTCACAAATACTTTCTTAAAAATTTGATAACTATTTAATAATTAAATTTGATAATTAATTAATGATAGTTCTCTACCGATACGCACTGAACCTGTGTAAGTTCTAGATCTCCTCAATGATGAGGAGACCAAGAGCATACACAACATGACTTACTGTATAATTGCAAGTTGGTTGTGGTTTGCATATTGGACTTCAAAAGATCCAAGTGAGCATAATTATAGTCATCATCATCTTCCTACCCATTTCCCAATTTTATTTGGGGTCGGCGCAGCATGTTTTTCTCTTCCATTCGTCCCTATCAGCCGTCACTTCTACACTGACTCCTTTATCTTTCATATCATCTCTCACACAATCCATCCATCTTTTCTTTGGTCGTCCTCTTCCTCTTCGTCCACTCACATTTATATCAATCATTCTTCTTGTCACATGCGTTTCCTCTCGCCGCATCACATGCCCATACCACGACAATCGGCTCCCTTTCAATTTTTCTGTGATTTGTGCTACTTTCAGACTTCCTCTCACATACTCATTACTCACTTTATCCATTCTTGTTACTCCACACATCCACCTCAGCATTCTCATCTCCGCCACATGCAATCGTCTTTCATCCGTCTTCATAATTATAGTATACCTATGATATTACAGATTTTCACGAAGAGCGAAGTTTCACCATCAAGTGTAATATTTTCTCGTTTTCAATTATATCAGTAATAGTTGTATAATATCGAAGTAGGCAATGCTTTTAAGGATAGACACTTAATTAATTTACTTTTCTACCCCAAGGTTGTCTGGAAGAAATAGCTACTACCTCCGTTTTCGTAAATACATATATTTGCACTGTTAGTTTACAACTAATATTATTTATTTATCAGTAAGCACATTAAAGTGTATTGACTTTTATTCTATTGAATGAACATTAGGTAGGTACCTACTAATAAATGTTTAAAAATAATCCCTTTTTAGTGCATAATCTAGGGGTCGCAGCTACACCTGTTTTTCTCGCACGAGCCGCCGTTGAAATTAAATTCTCGACATATCTCGTCGCAACGGTCCATGTCACAGACCTGGGTATGTAGTCGATGGGCGCCTGAGTCGAGATCTAAAAATTAATAATAATATGAATAAACATTTACTTACTCATTCCCCGCATTACGATTTCCTCTGTCCCGAGTAGCATGGACAACATAAAAAACACATCACTTGCTAGCTTGCTACTCATTACCGAAGTACAAACACTTATAATTTAAATTACATATATATGTATGTATATCCTATCATTAATTTATATGATATAATTATACGTCACGTTGACGAAATTGAGACTCCTTATTTCACACATAGGGCCACTACCAACTTAGAAAGGGGAGGAGTAAAATGTATTATGGACAGAAATATTGTGACAAAGCAATACATTTAAATGATAGGTAATAAGAAATGATAATAACCGCACAAGCCGCGAAATATATACGAGCTTTCAAATAGAGTCGAATATCGATTCCTACACTGTTTTTTTATTTTAAACTTGTGCGTATACCTATTACCTCAGACGAATAAATTATAGACGGAGCGCTGTGAACAAAAGCGTAAAGCCGGCAGAAGTCAGCTGAAAGCACACAACGAAACCAATAGAATGCATAGGACATTCTTGTTGTGGTTGACAGTTTGAAATAGAACCAATTTAAACTTTATTTTTTGGAACACAAAGCTTCATTCATTTTTTATTATTTAGAACACAAAAGTCGTTTTGGTGTGAGTGCCGCCATTCTTTTGTTCCCGGCGTGCCGTCTTTAGTTTATTGGTCTGAGCCTATTACAAATTAATTAGGTACTTTATGATTTACTTTAGTAAAGGATAAGTTCGTGAGATACACTGTACACTTGCGAGTTCACCAATGTGTTTTGACGCGCACTTGGCCAATGCAGTGGATTATGATCCGTTATTAATTGCTAAGAAGAATATTATCAGTAAAACCAGCGGTTTCACCCGCGTCCCGTGGGAATTACTTCGCGTACGTCAGATAAAAAGCAGCCTGTAGTCTTCCTGCATAAATGAGCTTTCTAAAACTGAATTTTGTTTCAAATTGTACCAGAAGTTCTTGAGATAAGCGCGTTCAAATAAACAAACTCTTCAGTTTTTTTACACTTTGGGCTACATTGGCGCAGTTTTATTAAAGAGCCCGAATTTTTTGAATATGTAATATAGCCTATTTCACCCGGGAATAGTGTAGCTTTCCAACAGGGAAAAAAATTCAAATCGTTTCAGTAGTTTCGGAGCTCATTCAATGCAAACAAACAATCAAATCTTTCCTCTTTATAATATTAGCATTATTAGTATAGAAGTATAGATAAACTCACCACCATGTATTCGAGCAGCTACTAGTACGAAAAACGTCATTATAGCCAACACTACCCAATATCCCTTCATTTTTTTAAGAAATAAAAAATGTGGAAAATAATCATCAAAACGGCTGTTTTCAGTTTGCAAAATAATATGATGAATTCACGCTAAAATACCCTGCTTATATACAAAATAATTTCTGTCATATAAAAAAAATCTAACATATTTTATTACTATGATAACAGTAAAATGTACACTAAAATTTACGTAGATTTCTAACCGGTAATAATTACATTTTTGACGAACATAATTTAAATACCAAGCATGCCACTCCATCAATAGAAATATTTAAAATCTATTACGTTGATTAATTTTTTTAATATTAACTCTAACTACGTACAGACGATTTCACTTCAGTCTATTCTACTTAATACTATTATTCGTAAAACTTCGACACACACCTCGTAAAAATTGGGTTAAAAATGCCTTAACAAAGGGGATCAAAGTCTAAAATCCAATCACAACATTTCTATCCTCCATTCAGGTTCGGAAACAATTTAACATTGTTAGGTATACAATAAAAGTACTTAACAAACTCACTTTTCCATTTTTATCCAGTCTACGCTTAATAATTGAGTACGGCCCCGTTAGTAAATAGGTTCATTATTATAAAAATTGGTCAAGTATGAGTCGGACTAGTATACTTAGGGTTCCGTACCATCGAGTCGCCTAAGACTTTGGCCATAAGATAGAATGTAGAAAAACACATTTTTATGTTTTTGTGTGGGGTAGGTACCGCCTTCGGGATCTAACTTCTTTGGTATATATTTTGAAAGTGATCACTTTAGCATACCTACATACTGTGAAAATTTTAAGTATCTTACTATTTCCATTCAAAAGATAGGCCTGCGTGAAAGCGACAGACAGTGGAGGCATATTTATAGTCCCGTTAATTACCATAGGGTACCTACGGAACCCTAAAATGAAGTAACGAACAACATACTTAAATTTACAAGAATGGACGTAAGTCATAAATATGTTTTTACACTTGAAGACTGAGATGGTCGCCTCTAAAGAGTGTATCCGGCTATACAGCATCCATCCATAATGAATTTGATTGCTATCGCCTTTAGCAAAGAAGTTTCTTCTAGAAGGCTCTAAGTGTTCTCCCAATTGCGCCTGCGCAAGATAAATTTCCTCATTTAAATGAACATAAGAAGATTTTAAGTATGCGGGTTTATACATTCACTTTCGTCATAAAGACCGCACACGATAATAATGTTGAAGGTAATAAAGATAAAATATCTCATCGTTCATAAACGAGGGTTTCTAATGACCTCGTTCCTTCTTCATCACAGCATTTCTATTCTTCACCGGCTAAATAGCTCGCCATTTTAACACGGATACTCTATAACCATTTGCATAAACCTTTTTTATAAATTTCTTATGAACTAGAAGAGCTTATTTTAATTATATTATACCTAGTTCGGGTCGCCCCTCGCGGTGTGAGGGTTATACGCCATAGCCTACCACTAGCCAAGTGCAAATCGGTAGATTTTAGACACGATTGAGACCATTATGGAGTAATCTCAATACTAGTTTCCTCACAATATTTTCCTTCACCTACACAAGTGATAACTAACTTCAAATAAATATTTAATTTTTGGAAATTACCTAGTACGTATTTGTATATTCAGGTATTATGCTGGATTCGAACCTGGGCATCCGGTTCGAGAGGCCAACGTCTAAAACACTCAGTTATCATTTAGTGTGGTGCTTCAATGAAAATGACTGTTTGAGTCGACTCCAAAAAAGTAGGAGTATTATAAGTTTTTGATTTTAATAATTATTTTTTTATTCAAAAGCCGGTGCTTGTCGAGCAGCATCTGACAATTGACTTTTGAGTGCGATCTTTACTTATCCATTTTGATGTCGTTTATATGTTTGTTTAAAGTTAAATTAAGGTAAAGGGCCACAACTTCGTGCTAGTACATTACTTCGTTAGTTTTGCTTCAGGCGCAAGAAATAAGCTACGTACATAATATACATTAAAATTATACATCAGAATAAAATATCTATCTCCTAACCTGTCTAAAAATCAAGTTCCAACATTCTACCTACTAAACTCAATGAAATAAAACGCTTGGAAGTCCCATCGGCCGCAAACGTCGGTGAGAGGTGAATATGCTTCCCTATACCGTAAGGCAGGCGCTCAAAGTTCTTAAGCTCATAGAGAAGAAACGGTAAGTCCATTCAAATAAAGACTTAAACAGTGCTTTTATATGTCCCTTAACAATTGATTTGACTCATGAAAAAGTTCCATGCAGCTTGAAATGCTTTTAAAATAGCAATAAACCGACTGACGAAATAGCGGTCATTTTATATTTCGGGTGTCTCCTATTTCGTGACATTCACGAATTAGGGGTTTTATAGATACATTTTCGTTGTTCGTGTTCATATATTAAAATTGAAAAAATTGAAATATAAATGAAAAAAACGAATAAGGTATTTAATTTCAGTACTTGTAAGCTAAATTCGGAATATGTTTTGTTTACTAGGAAATCCATAATACGAGCTTAAAGATGACCCAATTCTACAATTTTAAACTAAATTCGCATAGGTACTAGCAGCATAATTTCGTTTGTTATTCGATTTGTTTTGTCAATATTCGTATATTTTATTATATAAATAGTGTACTGAATAGTCAATTTATATAATCTAGAAAGAATCTCATTACTTGAGTGTGGTAATTTCGAAAAATCAATAACACGAAACAAAGGACTTATTTTTTGTTCCTTGTCCGTTAGTTCGTTACAAATAATTTTAAAGTAGTTCCAGTCACTTTAGCATAATAAAAAGTTTTTTTTTATTTAATCATAACTTTAACAATTTATAAACAATTTGGTATTGATTAGCAATAGGAAACCACAGAGGTTTATATAATTATGATCTCATATCATTATTTTATATGAGATGCTATCATTAAACAACCTCGGATGAAAAATACCTAAAAAGCTGATTTTTCGTATAGGTGTTTTTGTATAGGTATAAATTTTGGCAGTCATGTTAGATCTCGGAAGTCTTATAAAAGACGCACAGGACCTAATAGTAACTCAACATCAAATGTGAAAAAGTCTGCTTTTGCGATTATATTGGTTTCTTTTTTGTAGAAATAAGGTAGCAATCGAGCAGGCAGCACCACCTACCTATACTTCTATACAAATAATAATAATAATAATAATAATAATAATAATAATAATAATAATAATAATAATAATAATAATAATAATAATAATAATATAATATATAATAATATGTATAAAGCGGAAGAGTTTGTTTGTTTGAACGCGCTAATCTCAGGAACAACTGGTCCGATTTAAAAAAATCTTTTTGTTTTGAATAGTCCAATTATTGAGGAAGGCTATAGGATATATAACATCACGCCACTACCGAAAGGAGCGGAGCAACAAGTTTCCCGAAGCGAGGGAGTCTACTTAATAATATTGTCTAAGCGTGATGTTATTATAGCCTTCCTCAATCAATACACTATTCAACACAAAAATATTTTTTGAATTCGAACCAAGTACTTCTTGACATTAGCGCATTAAAACAACCCTTCCCCTTATTACAAGCGGATGTCGTCCTGCAACATACATAATATAGTATATTGTTAAGTAAGTAGACGCCCTCGTTTCGCTTTCGGAGACTTGTTTCTCCGCTCCTTTTGGTCTTAGCGTAATGTTATGTAAGTAATAACCTTCCTCAAAACAAAAAGAATATTTCACATCGGACCAGTAGTTCCTGAGATTAGCGTGTTCAAACGAACGAACAAACAAACTCTTTTAGTATAGATATAGATATAGTATAAACATTAATTATCAAAATATAGTATTTAAATATATATATTTTTTGAAATTACCAAAAAAACTTTAACAAACGTTGTCACGAAATAGGGGACACGAATTCACGAACTTAGGAACAGAGCCAAATTTTGTCACGAAATAGGGTTCAAACAAGGGGTCCACAAATAAATTAATAAAAAATTTAGTTCTAACTAAAACTGCATAATTCATACCTTAAATTACTAACAAAAGACCATATTCATTACACAAAAACTTTCAGACTGATATCTTATGTAGTAAAATTTAAAAAAAATCTTAAAGTCGGCGGAGGCTTAACATACCGAAATATGGGACACTTACCTTATCTATTTTTAAAAGAACGGAAATGAACTACTTTAATGAGCTACATACTTCATTGAACTAGTGAGCTAATGTTCCATGATAACGGTGACCTAATACCAGAATCGGTGACGTATCCAGTATGTCTTTACCTCTGCACGCGGCCGTGCTTCCAGAGAGAGATAATAAATCCCCGACCACCTGCCTGCAAGGGCCAGTCTTTCTTTTAAGGAACAAAAGTTACTGAAAAACTCACCATTGTGCTCTCATCCTCGATTTATGTCCAGGCAGCCTGCTGCAACCGATGTCCGTACAAAATATGGTACTTTATACCTGCCCATTATTAAGTAACTTGACAAAGAATTTTACATTTTGTTCGCAATATTTTGTCTGCTGAGTTACTTTAAGGAAAATTCGAAAAGAGGTGGGCGAGCCTGTCCGCTTATGACCAGGAATATAGGAAACTTGCATTAAGGGTGCTTAAGTTTCCGTTTTTATGGCAATAGTAATTATAGTAACGCTCAGGTCATTTTGAGAATTACGTCGGAAATGTCATTTAAGGAAATAATTATAATTGATATTTTAAAGGAAATGTTATTTTAGCTCATATAAAACCACTTTTCTTTCACGAATGTGAATATTTTTTGGCATTTTAGAGCAAAATAATCAGTCAAATAAATAAAACCATGAATCTGTCCATGATACATAACTCACTGACAAGCAATTTTCGGGTGACGTTTAGAAAGTAATTGTTTCCAGTGTACATAGTATCTCAATGTTTCCAGTAAAACAAATAGTTCGATGAGCTTACTGCAATATTCTGAGTTTTACTATATTCCTGGTCAACCTACACCTAAATAATATATTACTAATCAGATTGGCCATACAGCTAAAATGTAAATGTAAAAAAATATCCAAACTTCATGTCCAACTTCAACTATTGTTTCTAAAGCGTATAAAATTTAATTTTAATTGTTTCTGATCGTTTATAAATAGCACACAAGCGGGCCGACCGCTTGGTGTTAGGTAACCGTTGCATATAGGTTGTATTGTAGGTGTTGCATAACCGTTGCAATATAGGGTATATTGTTGCTAATTGGACTGAGATAAATAATGGCTCTCATTCGTAAACCTGTTACCGTAACACACCATTGACCCTAAGGCCGCTCACTCACATTCGATGACTCTCGCAAAATGCGAAGTTTTTTACACATTCGTGGTTTAAGCTGTCAAAACAGTGAAGATAATAAAAATTATAGTCGCACATCAAAGCGCAAACCTCTAATTAGATAGTCTCTCACATATTCGCGCAAACATTCGTACAATTTACAAATATTTGCGCGTATGTGAGCGACCGCGGTAACATACTACCTACTCTGACCCTTATGTAGCAAGCCCATACGACCGACGACCGTTTATAAACACCCCCACAATAGCTCGGTAATGTATAATATTATGTAAATGCACTACTCAATCACTACTGAATTACGAGTATATACCCTAAATAAAGGTATCACGAAGAAACGAACGCAAATATACTATCGCGTTAATTTAGCAGAGTGCTCCAGATGAAAGCTTGTAAATGAAACTTCAACAGGACCATTATTTATTACTGATTTCGAGATGACTTTATGATTAGTATCTTTCTCTATTTCCTATAATTTTGAACTCGACTAAACCTTTCTAATTTGTCTTCGAAGCCGCGTTGCGGGTCTGTCTACTTAGATAGGTATTTAAAAGGAGACAACGGAGTTTGACCTGTTTGACGTAGTTCCCATCTATAGGTATACAAATACAAATAAATTCCTCCTAATAATTTAAGGCAACAATAATAACAATAATGCATATTATGATTACATGTATTGCAAAAAATACCTTTGTGGGTTAAAATTTCAAAGACATTTTGATATAAGTTTAGTGTTCAGAGTTATTTAATTAAATAAGCTGGTTACGTTGAGCTTTTAATGTAAATAAAACATGCTCCTTTTTTAAAGTAAGATCATTAGTATTTAGAAAATAAACGGGATGAACATGTCTGTCTGGCTAGCTGCCTTTAGTTTGAGTCAGCCGCCAAACAACTCATTTTGCCCCATGAGAGCTGGAAAGCTAGTACTCTCTTTTTGTTCACTTCTTTCTTAACCAGTAAACCTTTCCCGTTCTTTTGCTGTTGCTGATGTCAATAGGCTATAGAAACCATTTACAGTCGTACAAGGATCTTTTGGCGCGTGGGTGACAGAGACAGCGCCTTACAGGTAAGGCAAACTGTAAGGCACTGTCTCTGTCACCCACCCGTCAAAAGATCCTTGTAAGACTATAGTATCAAATAGCTCATTTACTTTTTTATCGCCCACACAGATATACACACAGACATAGTAACTATAGACGGAATGCTGGGAATAAAATATTGAGGCCGCAAAAAAGAAGCCTAACCTTGTACACACACGGCGGAACTCACACATCGAAAAAAAAAGGAAGCCCAAATTGACAATTTGAATTGTCATTCGTATTTAATAGACGCAGTTACAATAATTTAATTTGATCGCAAATATGACGAAATGCGTTATAAAAGGGTGCGAACATCAAACTGCTAAAATTAAAAAGCTGGATGGAATCACATTTCACAAGTAAGGAAACAAAATAATTCATATTTACATTAAATCAAAATATAAATATTTCTTTATTATTTTGACACAAAATGTCAACCAATGCTGCCATGAGTACATTTTAGATACTCCCCAATTTATTGGAAGCTTGGAATATCATATTGGAGTCAGCCCAAAAACGAACACCTTTTCCTTTATTAGTACTGAATGATTCGTGAGTGTTTGAATTCATTTTACGTCTATCACGCGGCTTACCTCACCTTTTCCTTTGTTACTCCTTTTTATTTTCCTTCTCTTCGGGATCTTAGATTTAAGTACCTATCTATAATATTTGTAAATTATTTTATTGACCACTGTCAACGATAGGGAAGAGCGGGGCCCCCCAACAGGCATTTATATTTATATTATTAATTTTTTTTTCAGATTTTTTCTACGACTTTTTTGCCATTGTTAATACTCATACCAAATTACAGCTTTCTACAACTTATAGTCTCTGAGTAAAACAGCGGACGGACAGACGGGCATGGCGAAACTATAAGGGTTCTTTGTTTACTACGGAACCCTAAAACTGCTCCATAAAACTATTATTACAGCAGTAGAAACACTTCAACTTCGCAAGTGTTTCTTTTTAGGTATTGTGCGAATTGATCGACTGATGATGGCGGTGCCTTTGTTATTTTAATATTTTATTAAATTGATTTAATAAATTTATGAACTGTTTTATTTTTGTTGTAACACCTTACTCTAAACCAACAATTGACAATAAAGTATAAACAATTAAAATTTTATTATACTAGTTTGGGTAATTGAAATCCATAGTATGGCAATACTGACAAACGCACCACATGCAAAGAGAGCCTGCCTCACTTTTGATTTCATGAGATTCTGTCTATAGTTACTATGTCTGTGGATATACATATAATTCATAGACATAGATATATGATGATCATATACCTACATTAACATAGATCTTTTTCCGTGGTCGCCTAAATATTTAATTTATTTCAAAAATAAACTTCAAGTTATATATCAAAATTTAAGCACATACACGTGAGGAAAACAGCCAGCGCTCAGATTAAACAGAAGTTAAATATTCATGCCTTTCATTCAACAGTAAAGACGTACTCAAATCACAAAAACGCGAGGCTACGATGCACGGGAAGTGCAAAGTTTAAAAAGAATCTTAAGTCGTAATAAAAATGTATTTTAGCTGCAGATTTGCTTGTGGCTTTCGAAATATACAGATTTCTCGTGATGTTTTATTTATGATTTTTATTCAGAGGGGCTAAAAGATGTGTGAAATGCGGTATAAGCGTAGGACCTTCTTCAATTCTTCGATCCAATTGACGGTGGCTGGTTGCTGAATAAGGGATGACTCTAAGAAGGTCTGAAATAACTTGCCTGCATTAGTATTTTTATAGCCTATGTAGGCAAGAGAGCAAACGTGTCACTTAATGGTAAGTGATCATCGTCACCCATGGATATTGGTAACACCAGGGGCATCACCAACGAATTACCGGCCAAAAAAGAAGCGATAGACCTTCTAAAAAGACCTAATGCTCTGTTTCAGTTCGATTATAATGCGGTTGTCTTTAATAGACCAGAGAACATGTATTGTGCTGTCTAACGAATGGTGAAATATGATTTTATAAGTCGGCACGCTTAACCATTAGTTGCCACTTATCATTCGTTCGTCTACCGTATTCCTAAAATAAAAGAAAAAACCTACCAGTCGGAGAACGAATGGGTATCTCACCCTGTCTAGACATGGCATCAGTACTAAAACGCTGTGACGTAGCACCAGACCCTTTGCAAATGTGTCTAGCATGGTAGTTAAATTTATGGTTACATGAATAACTCATAAAGTAACTGCGAAATAGTTTTGCGATTTTAGTCATAAAGTTCCAAATCCTGTTTAATATTTTAGGATATTATAAAAATCATATCAAAAACGTAATTGTATCTATCCAAAAATATAATAATGCAAACAATTTTAAAGGAGTGGATGCAACTTTATTTATGTACTAGCTTCCGCCCGCGGCTTCGCCCACGTGGAATTCGTTTATATCGCGAATCGGAGTACGGGAGGGTGCTCTGCCTACACTCCCCAAATAGCATACATGACTTTCAGTTTCTTGCATTAAGCGGTTTAGATATATTCTTTTCATCCCTTATTTCAGCCCCTTAGGGGTTGGCTTTTGAAAAAATAAGTAGCTACCCTCCGTTTGACCTTGCATCATCGTCTTCGCGAGAAAATTTATCGAAATTGATCAATCGTATTTATAATATTCGTGTAGATTAGACTGTCGTGTTACACAATAAATATTATCTTTTTATTATCAATATACTTATCGCCTTTTGCTTGCGTTTACTTTGAAGACATTTTACGAGTTAGAAAAAAAGAGGAGAGTCCAAGTTTGATTGCATTTTGAAACAGTTATATGATACACATAGCTTTTTACATTGTATATCGATCGATTTTGATTTTGTTCAATTTTTCGAAAGTTGGTCCGTGTTGTTGAAGACGATTCTTTTTGACAAAGTTATTTTATTAACATACGAACATTTAGTTACGAACGATTAAACATATTCAATCAATACTTTGGGCTGAGATTTGTTTCTTTCTGTCTATTCTTCATAATATTTCTTTTTTGGCAGGAGGAGGCCTGGTCGCAGACGGATATCTTGGCTTAAGAACTTACGAGCACCCGTGGATTATTCAGAGCAGCGGCGTCCAAGTTACAGACCGCCATGATGATTGTCAACCTTCATAAGGAGACGGCACCTTAAGAAGAGAAGAAGATTTCTTTCTTCTATGTATCTCTGTGTATAAACATCGGCGATGCCGTTGGTTTCTGATGTCCATGGTGGTCCATGACCACTTACCATCCAAAGGGTCATGTGTTGGTTTGACGGCTATTCACATGAAAATGTGAGCTTTCAAGTAAAATACTTCTATAGGGATAACGTTGGACCATTCAACAGAATAATGACATCAGTAATGCTTGCCCAATACGGCTCGCGGCGTTTTTGCTCCAATATAAATGACCGAATGTATTCATATCGTGTCAACTCAAGATGGTCCTTTTTGTGAGCCCTTTCAATGTCAGGAATGAATGATCTCATCAACCCTTCTATTCATATTCGGGATATATATTATAGCTGGCTGTGCTAATAAGTGTAAGATCTATGGCAATAAATAAACTAATCATCAGGAATTTTAAGATAAGTTTTGTCGTCAAATCATGTGACGTAGCATCTATCCGTATAAGATAGGTTAATCCTTATTACGTTACGAAACCGGACTTATTCTTGACAAAATTTTACTGAAAATAAAATTCTTATTGTAGGTATTAAAAAGTATAACACAAAATATTTATTACCGTTAGTAATCTCATGTACCTAAGTTGTTTGTCAGTATCGACTTTGCTTATTTTACAACTAGCTTTACCCTGCGCGCGTTGCTTCGCCACCAACATAAATAAAGAAGGGAAGACATAATAGTTATAGAAATTTATTTGAAAATAATCGAGTGAGTCATTAGATTTATTAGAGTTGATCCATTAAAAGTTTTCGCATCTGCACCTGCGATCTACGCAATCGCCTCCATCGAACATGAATCTCCTACAAGTTCGATCACACCACTCCGAGTAGCAGGTTTTACGACGAAAGCTCAGCGGTGTAAACTCTGATTCTTTATCTGAAAAGCACAAACCAACAGATTGAAAACGAGGCACATAATTTAACTTACAGGTAGGTCTACTCTTGGACACCTTCCCTTACTCATGGTAGCATGTTACAATAAGCATATGCTGTGATAGCTAGCAGCACATTAAAGCAGGCTTAGGTAAGCCAGCGACAGACAGGTATCTTGCAGGAGTCAACAATTAAAAAAACGATGCAACAAAAGTTTCTCATCTTTTACCAGTCAGAGAAGCGTAAAGCAATGATAGCCTAGAGGGTGGATGTTGGACTACTGAACAGCAGGCGGGTTTACACTCTGCACTGCAATTGATACATCACTTGCTTCGATGGAAGAAAACACCTAGAGAAAAGCGACAGATCTGAGAATGCTCCATTATGATCTTAATCTATAACTTCCAACGACAGCATATGCTGTCATGATTTCATAGTACGTTCACTTCGCTGGAATTCAAAGTCTGAAGTCCGCCATCCGCACTTCGCCAGACTGGTGGTCTGTTGTCTGCACCTCTCATTTTGTGAGAGAAGACCCGTGTCAAGCAGTGGGGTAATTAGCGGGGAAAAGTTGATGATACTGATTCCCCTAGCGAAGGTTCCACAGTTGATTTCCAAAAAGATGAAGAAGTAAAGACTTCGATGAACAAGCCTTTTGAACGAAATCACAGTTGTTGATTAATGAAGGAAAGAAAAGGGAGACTCTTTAAGAAACAAATGTAACTTACCAAAGGACGGCATAGCAGTCGTCAATGTGTACACTGCCAAAATAACAGCTAACACCAGCAAGTATCCGTTCATTTTGTTTGAGGAGTATTTGGAAACTGCTAAGTATTGAGTTATAATGACTACCACTAAAGATACCGCGCTTTTATCGGCATAACTTTCTTGTTATAGGTATAGCAGGCGCAATCCATAAATATTTGTTTTCATTGCAATTTGTATTCGATGAAGATAAAGAAAAGTAATTTGTAATTATTTTTTTATGTTTGTCCGTTAAAAATGGATTTTAGTTGCCGATTTGCATGTGGCTAAAAACCATAAATGAAGTATGAAGCTCCACATTACTTCCAAAACTATATTATATTGCTACGTGTCAGGAGAGCCAAAATGTACCACAAAGAGTTTTATTGTAATCGTCGATACACAATATTACACTTCGTACACACCAAAACACTATGCACGTACTCGTAACCACACTCGTCGAACGCTGTATCGACCGTAGAAATCACTTCACTTCTCGCTGGTATCGCTAATTCTTCCCGGTTTCGCTTCCGAAACTAGAATACCACGCAGTCAACCGAGTGCCCCTTTTATACCACTCGCCCATAATTCATGCCATTCTAGAATGTTCAGGCAGTTGTTGGAATAAAGTTCTAGTATGTTCCTTGCAATCAACTTTCGACCTTATGACTAATGTCATAATTAACTACTTGCATCATGCAAGTACCTAGTTAATTATACAATAAACTACTACAAAACATTTATTACACTAAACTGCTTGCATCATGCAAGTAGTTTATTGCTATCTAAACAACTCATAAAATTCTTGATCTTTTTGACAACTTAACGTTTCAAGTTTTGGCTTGTTGTAAGCAGCACATACCATTACTTCTTATGCGATTCTTGTACGCAATTGAATTATCTCTGCATTTGCAAGCTCATATGAGTGCAGCGCGTGGAGGTGTTTTGATCATACCTAGTCTTCAGAGGCGAGAATAGTTGAGACAATAGAACTTGCATGCAATAATCGTATGCAATAATCTACGTGTAAACAGTTTCATACAATTGTGAATGGCAATTATTGCATGTTCTTAATTACATTCAACTTTTTCTCTTGCATGTGCAAGATAATTGCATATGTAAGGATATGTAGGGGAAGGAAGGAAGGTATATGTAGGGATTTAAAAATTTATTCGTATTCTACTCCTCTGATTAGTAGTAAGGCGTTATAAGATATGTTAATTTATTATCAATTAAGAATTCAGATTCTCAAAAATCAAGAAATATAAATAAGTATAGCCAAACTGTTCTAGTAGCAGAAAGAAAACATCTTATATAAAAAATTAACACAATATTTGGAAGATTACGAGTACATTTATTTACTTACTAGAGCATTATAAGTAAGATTAAACAGAATTGACAACGCCAACATTGCATATTTCAAAAGTTATTAGTAAATAATCGAGTGATTGTCGTTAGAAATTATCGCATTTACATCTGCTATGTACACAAACGCCACTGACCATTCCGAGATTCCGGCACTGTTGGTCGCACCACTGTAAGTTGCAGTCCTCGCGGCCAACGCGATGAATTGGAAGATCTGATTCTTCATCTAAAAATAATAACAATGATTAACTACTATGAACTATTAATACTGTTAATTACATGTCTAACTAACTGTCCCTGCCCAAATTCTCACATTTCATTTACAAATCAACTAATACTCTAACACTATCTGTTAACTGGACTACCCATCGTTACCTCTATTTGAGTCTATTTCTAGGTCGGTTACAGTAGTTATGGACGCCAGCGGAACGGTGCTGTTACATCGTTTGCTACCAGAACAAAAAAAAGTTATTAATTTAGGAACGAAAAGAATGCATTATTTAAATATTTAATAAACTTACCAACGGACGGCATAGCAGTCGTCAATGCGAAAACTGCCATTAAAACAGCTAAAACCAGGAAATATCCCTTCATTTTGCTGAAGATGATAATAAATTTTAAATATAAAACCGGTGGTACCTAATGTTCAAAACAATTCTGTTGAGTTTGAAGTCACACTAAAGATTCCCCACTTTTATAGCAAACTCCTTTTTATTTGCGTATAGTTAGTACAATCTTCACATATTTACACTCAATACCAGTGATAGCAATTTGCGTTTGATAAGGATAACTGAAATACCAAGTTTTATTTAATTTACCAGGAATACCACAAATAAGCGGTACATAACGGAATGGTTTTGTCGCAGTTATCGTTTCTTTATGTCAAAAGTCGACAATTATGCATACTTATCACCTGATGGTATCAACGTCGCTAAAGGATGCCATTAACATCAAAAACATAGAAAATACGTATGATAAAATTAAGAAAAAAATACAATAAATTTATGGTAGGTTGTTAAATTTCCATGTTAATTCCAATGCAGTCATTTCATAGGCATTCGATAAACTGATTAGAAGCATACTTAGAATTATTTTCGTACCAAGAAATTTCAGGAGGTTAGAAGGTAACGAAATGGTTCCGTCCTCATCGTTACTAACTAAAACAACAAGAATTTAATTAAAAACTGTTTTCAGGCAGTCCAAAGCATGAAGACGTAACTTTCCTATTACTATGTTCCAATATTGAATCGATTTTACTTTTGATATTTCAAGAAAGTGAATTTAATTAAGTTTCCAGGAGACTTGGTTCAACAAACCGTTCCCAATACTTCAAATTAAAATTTTAATTAGGTTAAAATTTCACTTTAATACTTCACGATACTTTATTATCGGACAAAGTAGTTACAATAATAATAATACTTTAAAACTGACAAAGCTGCTTCCCTTGTGAATAACAACGGTTTACAACTTGTAGTGAATGGAAACGTCTTTTGTATCAATTACCTACAATGAAAGTAGTGTCGCTAAAAATAAGATATTATATTCACTTGAGCAAAATAGCTGGCATTAAAATTAAGCAGAAGTTAAACACGTATGCTCTTCATATAGAAATATAACAATGTACCTACTTCAATCGCAAAAACGTGAGGCACTGAATGTTGCGAGTACGATGCTGAATGTGATGCCGTACAATGAATGAATACTGTAAAGTTAATAAGAAACTTTATGTTAATAGCATAATAGAAACGTATTTAGATTTGAAATTTCATATTAACTTTTGAAAGCAGATATAATGGCCTACAGCGGTATTCAAGATGCGTACTTGGCTAAGTAATGAAACAACACTATCTATGCGTTCCTCATGCATTACTTATCTATGACGTCTAGTAGCGTTGAATACAGCTCTGTGATTGGTCCATTTGATATGGCGTACTTTACACTATATAGTGTTTATTAAGCCAAGTACACTTCTTGAACAACGCTGTTAATAGTACATTACGATACGGTGCGTAAAGTTGGCCATTTTTGAACGGCGTGAAGTTAGCGCACGAGCGAAGGGAGTGCGATATACGCCGTTCAAAAATGCAACTTTACGAACGAGTATCGTATATTATTTTATAGCACGAGTGACATAAACCCGCATAATTGTAGTTACAATAGATAATAGTTATGTCATGATTTTCTAATTTAATTTATTAATTTTGATAAAAGTATCTGATTTTGTATGAAAGGAGGTATTGACATAAATATGAGTAACTGGCAGGTTAGCAAGAAAAGAAGAAAAAGATGACATTGGGTAATGGCATGAATGTAAATTATTATAGCGATTGTAATGTTGGGAACACAGGTTGGGAAATAATAAATGTGTAATATGATTAAAGTATAAACAGGTTATTTTCATTATAGTTATGATTTCATACTTTAATTTCATATAGATAACATATCTTTTTAAGTTGTTACAGAGTTAAAACACTTTTTAAGTTGCGATGATGTTATTGTTGTTTTATGGTGCAAAAGAGAATTATAAAGTGTAACATGAAGAGTCAGATAAAAAAATACGAAAGGAATTATCACGAATTTATTAATATTTAAATTTAAAGTTTTCTACAAGTTCACACAAAATTAGCAGTAAGCGCTAAGTTGGCAACACAGCAATCAGGTGTCAGTGACGTTTCGCTAGTGTCAAATATGGCGACTGCGATTTGTCTCTCAGAACAAATACAATTTAACATAACTGGACAATAAGAATTTTGCAGATATATGTTGTCGACTCAAAATCTTTGTTTTTTTATGTTTTATTATTCAGGTAAGAACTGCACGAAATTATGAATATAGATTCATTTTTGCATGGTGTGAAGTTAGCGTCATTTGCCATGTAATAAGGAGCTACTTACGCCACAGCTAACCGTGGCATAAGTGCGGGTTTAAGTCACGCTGTGCTATAAAATATTTTATTGATGAATATTTAGAGTTCATCTGAAAAGTTCAGTTTAAGAAGCATTTATAGTAGGTAAAGTTATCAATTCAAAATAATATCATCAGACCAAAAAATATAACCATTAAATATATAGCTACCTTACTTAACTTCTTACTCGGATGAACTTGGACTTTGACTGACTGAAAGAAATCATTTTTCAAAATTCATCAACTGAGGGTGATGAAATTTAAACGAATTCCACACGGGCAAAGCCATGGGCGGAAGCTAGTTAACTTACAAATTTATTTTAAATAATATGGTAGGTCCACAAAAACATAAGGCCAATACTTTTACTAAATTTACTAAAAGCGACAAAATGTATAAAAATCGCATAGGGTTTTAAACTTTATAAAATTATTCAGAGATTGTCACTGTTTGACGCAAATACATTTATTCTGTTTTTCATCACAGTAACCTGCGGCATATCCGAGTTTCCTGCAAGACTGATAGCACTTGTTAAAATCGCAGGCGTCGCGACGAACACGATAAGGCGTATAGTCAAACTCTTCCTCTGGAAATGAATAGTTATATTCAAAATTTTAAATAATATACAACAGAGGAATTTTATACCTCTACTAAAACAAATGTAGAGAAAAATCATTAGAAAGTGGTGAGACGAGATTTGGGAAAGCGAGGTGTTTAATGGATCGGTGCTTTAAAGAGGAGAGATGCTTTAGAGGAGAGGAAAGGAGAGATGTAATGAAAGTTTTAAGTTTAAGGTACTCTACCAAAATTTTACTTGCCAGCAAGAAGCCAATTTTTAAAAATACAGATGAGTAATAAAAGAGAAGGTAGAGTGTTAAATTTTGTTAATTGGCCATTGAATAAAATAGAATGGAAGAAGTAACAAAACTTACCAGACAGCGGCATAATATTTTCAGCAAACGTCAAAACAAAAAATGCATTAATAATAGCCGTAACAAGCCAATAAAACTTCATTTTGTTAAAGAACATTAAAAAATGGAAAATAATGTACTAAGTATACAATTATACCAATGTTTAAAGAATTTAAAGTATCTACAGGTACGTATTTATAACAGTACCTTACTTCTATAGATATACCTAATATGATAAAACAATCCTCACATATTTAAGTACTTACACTCAAATGCAGTCAATTCAATAAGCATTAAAAAAATTGATAAGGAAAATATTCAGAATTGTTTGTTTAAAGAATTTCGTGACAAAACATTCTAGCCAGGTTACACAGGAAATTGCGAATTCCGTATTCCGTATTTCCGTATTACGAAAACAGCAAGAATTTAATTTAAAAACTATTTTTAGGCAATCCAGATCATAAAGACGTAAATTTCTTATTACTAAGTATGTTCCAATATCGGATCGATTTTTCTTTTAATAATTCAAGAAAATTAATTTAATTTAATTACCAGGGAACAATAAAACGTTTCAAATACTTCAAATCAAAATTTAAATAAAGTTAAAATTTCCCTTAAATACCTCTAGATAATTTATTACAGTTCAAATTAGTTACCTACAATAATTAAAAACATTTGAAAATCACATAGTGTTATTCCTATGTAAATAAATATTTCCAGTGAATGATAACTTCAGACTTCACTTCACATTGTTAAAGTGTGAAATCTTATTAATAGAGGCATAAGTTCCGCCAAATGAAGAAAAGATCTAACACCAACTAGTCTAATTTCAAAATATAAGGTGTCTAGATGTGTCATAATATATTATAGCTAGTAAAATAATAAAAATAATAACAACGAAATAAAATAAAAACTTTTTTCTTTCTTTCTTCCCCCCTCTTTGTAAGCGTTACGTCAGCAATGTCTGTACATATATTATGTACGTATAGGATCACGATCAGGTGAGTCATATTCTATTCATTTGTAGACTGATAGCTATTATATTTACATAAAAAACAAAAAGCAATAATTTCGAATATTTTATTAACAATATTAAATTACAGATAATTACGTTTATTGAATCTCATCATTTATATTAAAATGATGAACGGGAATCATAAAATTTGCAATTAATGCTTCGACTGCTGCGTCCCAATTACCGACGGAATAAACTTTGCTAACTGAATTAAACTCCCAGTTTGAAGGCAGGTGATTGGCATCGATAATATAATTGATAATTGACAGAAGAACGAAATAAGAATTGAAGCTATAATGTCAATTATACTTTCGAATATTATATTGTCCCATTTTCTATACAATTTGCCGACTTTGGAGTTTGATCATTATTTTGTATGCTTTAATTTTATATAGACTTCGCCTTTAGCACTCTAGACAGAGTGTCTCGTTGTCAGCGATTCAACAATGTCCTAACTAATATTATGAGCTTGTTGCGTGAGTTCACCCGGCGAGTACTCGCTGACATAGGTATGCATCTCTTTTGTTTACACGAAATTTCATCTTCCGTCGCTGTCTTGGGCGAGTAGGTAATGCGAGAAAACAGCCGAGCTTTTACTCGCTGCTCGTTGCCGGTGGGACACCTGCCTTATAGCTTCATTTTTCGAGGCTACGCAAGTATTTGGTCAAACTTTTGACATCAAAAAAAACATTTGTAATCACAATGATCAAATAAAAATTCATTTTATTTCATTTAACTATGACTCAAATTTCATTGAGGCTAAAGTAGGTAGATATGACACCAATGCACCAATGACATCTGTGTAAAGTCAGAAGTAAACAGACAGAATTTTATATCGCTACTTTACGACTCGATCCAAGAATCGAATCCGTTTACGATGGACAGGTTGTAAACGCGTCGAACGATCTCGCTTATAGTATTAAAAAGTGTTTTAAAACGACTTGTAGGTATTTGATTAGGGTTTAAAATATGTATAATAAATATTTCCGTTTAAGTTTGTTCATGTTTGTACCTATTTGAAAGTAGAGAAGAAAGTAGAATGTTAAGTTAAAAACAACTGTGTTTATCCTACTAATTTAATACTATATCTTCCCCTAAATTAATCCTTATCTAATACTACTATTTAATTTAATATACCTAATATACAACATTAAGAAACATTGCTAAAACCAAACATTTACATGCAAATTCCATATTTCATTATAATTATGTACGGGGTCCTGAAAGTGGAAGTAAACTGATGATTTCTTTAATTTTTGGAATAAGAGTCTTCACTTCTGACTGAAGAGGAGGGAGGCGGAAATTAAAATTTTGTGCAATTCCATTCACCGAAAAATCTTCGCTCGAGGCCACTTAACTCCACTGAATAGACTCCCTTCCCTCCACGGACTATTTCGCTGAATATAACTAATTTAAACGTTATACATATAACGGTCCTAATAGCAGTCAATTAAAATAATCCTTACTGTTTACTTCGAATTTATTAGTTTCGTTCGAAAATGTTTAAATTTCTTTTTGTAAAAGGCTGATCAGCAGACGAGTTACTTCAAAATAAGCAGTCATCATCGTCATTGAACATAATTTACCCCAAAGGCATCACTGATGCGATGCCAACTCGACGTTCGAAGATTAGGTACGTAACCAAAAAAACTTTGTCGTCCACAAGTAGTAAAATGAGAATTTAAAAAATTACAAAGGATATGATTTTACCGTAAATAATATTCTATTAGCTCTTATTTTCTCCTCTTACGCATACATAATGAGGTCGAGACTAGCCGGCACTGCAGGTAAACTTCCTTTCCAGTAACAGTTTAATATTTAATGCGAGCTTACATAGGAAATTTTATGTGTAGTACATAAGCAGTGATAAGCTTAATGGTTTGATAGAAATAACAGATATAAAGTGAGTTTCAGGGGCGTTAATGGTGAATGCATTTAAGCATTTAAATGTCACTTGCTACAAACGTTGAAGGAAAACATCGTGAGGAAACCTGCAAACCGAAGAGTTCGTAAAACTCAAAGGTGTGTGTAGTCCGCCAATCCGCACTTGGCCTTACGTGGTGAACTATGGCCCTAACCATCTGATTCTGAGAAAAGACCCGTGCTCAATAGTAGACCATGGTGAATGCTGCCCGAATGTTTTATATGTGACTTGTAAATTTTTGTAGTTTTTGGAGGTCTGCCTGCTGTAACTCCTCCTGAGTCTTGTTCTGGGTAAGTCACAGAAATGAGGTTCTGTCTGCTCGTTTACTATCTTAATTCCATTAAAAAACAGATAAACCATTAAATTTTATAACATCTACAGCATTAATAAACACCCACACTTAATTTTACTAAAATATGTTTCATATTATATAGACATCGACTACTTGCTGTCTAGTGTGGGTATACCTAAACAAATTCTGAACCTTCTTACTTTCTCTACCAAAATTTGAATAATCATAAGAAGGTATTTATAACATTACATGACGCAGACGTAATAAATGAATCAGTGACGATGAAAAATGAAAAAATAAGGTAAAACGAATGTTATTACGTTGATGTATCAACGAATACACAACATTTTGTATCATTCCCGAATACGAACTGAAGCTCCGCGACGGCTTGTGATCTTCCTTAAATTTATTTTATTACAAGTTATGAGACATGAAAATAGACGTTATTATGTTGACAACGTTCTTGTAAATTTGACTGAATTAAGTCTATTATGCTGCGAAGAATCTTCCTTGGATTTTAACCTAAGTGTACGAAAAGTTCCGCGAAATACATATAGAAATATAAATAGAAATATAAAAATTATTCTGCCAACTTATGAGTAATGTATGTATAATTATTTAACTAACGCATTTTATAAATATAGACTATAATCTGGGTCATGTCATACCTATTAGTAAAAAAATAAGACCTAAGTACTTGAGTTGCCGAGAATATGGAAAAAATTCTTCCGCTAAAATCAAATGTAATCTGTTCAAACAGTTCTGTTTAGCAAAATTTTTAAGTATCTAATCCTCCATACTATACGCAGAACTTCTAAGTATACGGTTAGTAAATATTATGTTTTCTTTTTGTATGCTTCTAGACCCGCTGTTTGAGACTATTTGTTATCGCACTATCAATAACAATTCCCGTATTACTAACCAGGCTTTATAACCAACTCCACTTACTTTATTATTATAATACCTAGGTACGTATTTTTGCGTCAACACATAAATCAGTGCTATTAAATTAGCTTTACCCAAATAGCCTAGTATTACCAGGGAATTAATGTTCCGCGTCCGATATTTAGTTGAAACGTTACCTATCATTTGCAAGCATAAATGAATTAAGTTTGGGAGCCGAGAAAGGCAGGGCAAACACAAATCACGCTTGGTCTGTAATCGACTTAATTTACTCATGTTTCGTAATTAATAGCCTCCGCGTGATATTGCAGTGATGAGTGATACCGGTTCGTATGTCGTGGGGGTTAATTCTGATAGATGCCGCAAAGGTTAATATGTCGCAGCGGAGAAATTTTGTTCCGTATACGTAGAATACGTTTAATTGAGTAATACTTTTCTGGGAGATGAATAGCTGTGCGCCTGGCTTATTAACATCATCAACTTCTAACCTTATGAGTTAAAAGGCTTCGAGTTTGTTATGAGAAGTGGGGTTTCAGTTAATTTGGGATGTAAGGGGTTTCATCCGTCTTTGAGTCTAAGCCGATCTCCCCCGCTTGTGGACAACCCTAGTGGACAATAGCCGTGTTCACAGTACCAGAGCCCCGACTCTGCTAATTTATAAATGCATAAATTGGGTCCCGTTTGAATAAATTTGACACATTTTGTATAAATAATGTATCAAAAATTCATTAAAAAACGATACAATCGAGCCGCATTTCAAGCATTTACAAATTATCAGAATAAGGCCCTAGTCTTACTTTTCAGAGGTTGCTGAAATTAATACCAATCAGTATAATTGTCAATTTACTCTAGGCTTGTTGGGAGTAATATTGCCCGGTTGGATTGTATTGATTCTTGCAGGAATCAACCGCCAAACGAATGACAGAGCAAATCAAATAAAATTTTTCCATAATAAAGAGCGAGGTTATAAAATATATGTATTTATGTACGAGTATGACTCACACAAACAAATTAATCAACATCCCCTCACATTTACAAACAATGTTTTAAATGCCTTAAAATCGGATAAAAACATCAACATACAATTCACACGTCTAAATTCAAAATCCAATGCATATCGCCAAAATTGTGTCACCGTGGAACTATCATTTCTCGTTCACCTGATTTTATGAAAATATGATTGGAAAGTAGGGCACAGCGTGTAACGCATGATGAGAATTCTAGGGTTCTCTTGTAAGTCAACATTTCAAAAAACTGCAGATGTAATCCTCATTGTTTTTAATTGTTACCCATTGTTATTTCATTAATAGTTTAATTTTAGTTTGTATTTATTATCTTTAAATTTTCTTTGATCGTCTTGTGTGATTAATCGTTAGACAAAGCCCTAACAAGTCAAAAACTCTAAACTAATATTTATTTTAAGATCCCACTTAGGTCTGTTATTGTAGATGTCCACAAGTTTCTAGGTCAAATAGCTAATAAATAACGAAGGCAAGGAAATTTTGTTAACAAGTTTGACACTAAAAGTTTTATGGGGTTGTATCACGAAAATGATACTTACCAAGTCACAAAATATTTCCTTATTGGAAATGATCGCTCGGTATAACGGCCCGTAATTTGTTGCTCCTTGGAGTAATCCTTACATTATAATTTTGGTTCGGCTATACCTGTTATTCTACATAATATAGTAACTGATATTATAAAGAGCCAAATGAGTTTTTTTGGGTTACAGAAAACAATCCATGAAGCCACCTGATGGCAAGTGATCACCGGCGTCCAAGGACATAATCACATGAAAGGCTTCACCAATATTCTGTCGTTCAAGAAAGAAGGAAGGAGTAAAAAGGAATTGTCAAGTTAGAGTTAATAGGTTTTTTCAAGTTAGCGCGCTTTACTATAGCTACTTTGCCATTTAACATCAGGTGGGATCGTTCAAGGGCTAACTTATACAAGATAAAAAAGTATAGAATCCGGTAATACTTAGAAGCGAACATCTTAGTCCTCTTAGTCCTCCTTAGGGACGCGGCACAGCTGTGACCGAATTAAAACGAGACTCTTACTAACAACTAACTATCATGAACAGTCCCTGCCCCAGTCTTCATACCTACTAATAAAATAACCAAGTAACCGTCTTACACAGTACATGTACTTACTTACCCCATCCTAGTTCTTATTTGATTCTTATGCTCTGTCGGTCATTGCCTTAATGGACGGCATTGGAATGGTGGTGGTTCGTACTCATTATGCTATCTCAGTTTCATAAAAAAATCAGAAACCAAAATGAAAATCACACCAGGAGCGACCTGGGCTGACCATCTTCGACTGTACTCTAGCGTCTCTAGCTACATGCATCATGAGCTGGAAAAGTTGGCATGGAGTCAAGATTGAAGGATGTAAGATGAACCTCTTACTTCCTAAACGGTCACCCGCACGTAGGTACTGATGGCATAATCATTGTAAATTAAACTCTAACTCATACATGTAACATTTAGGGCCCAGGAATACCCTGGGAATTAAATAACCACTGGTATTTAGAAAATTTCGTTTAGATACTAAGGGAATATTAAACAACAAATTGAGTTGGTACGAGATCTAGCGGGTGGATTTATTTCATGAATGTTGATATTACTATCTCCGTATTCTGGACCTCCCAGCTCCTCGCTTCCCGCTCCCCTCCGCGCTCTTCACCCCGTCATACCACAGCCCAGTCGCGGAACTCGCAGTTTAAAGCCTCTATAATTTCATTAGCCTCTACTTCGAGTCCGCAAATTTCAGAATTGGGTCCGAAGCGAATTAAAGTTGTTATTAATAAATAAATAAAAACGACCATATCGAGGGCAGTCATTAGTCACTGATAGATATTCAATACTGTACAATATATTTGCAGTACATTCCATTCCAGTATATTTGCTAAGGGAAAAGTGAATACTTCCCGGACGAAAACAAACCTGAATAAATACCTAAACCTGACAAAATAGGTAGGTACAACAGGGGACAAGCATTTTATCATGCAAAGCAGACGTAGATAAACTAATTTTTTTTCTGCGGAGATGAGTAATTCACGGATGATAAACAGATACCTAAT
Organism: Hesperia comma; assembly: GCA_905404135.1. Classification (NCBI taxonomy): domain Eukaryota; kingdom Metazoa; phylum Arthropoda; class Insecta; order Lepidoptera; family Hesperiidae; genus Hesperia; species Hesperia comma. Next base: position 3,619,249 of record FR990020.1, on the reverse strand, counting down.
TATTAGGTACACTCCTGGTTTCGAATTTTGCGAGTAGGTACAGCAAAACACGGATTTTTTACCTTAATGGCAACATTCTAATTGCTTATAAATTCATACCTCTGCGCTCCTGAATTCCTTGGCTCATGAATGGTAGGGACCTCACAAATAACACATCACTACACCCATGACGTGCAAACAAACGATTCCGCATAAATCCCGGCCAGGAATTGACTCCGGGATCCCTCATTTCGCAGTCCCATTACCAAATACGAAATAGCTCACGATATCATGTGAGGTCAAAATGCCGTTCTTGTACTTATGTCACATTTCCCCGAATCGTATTTACGAACACATTTATTGAACAGTGACATCTATTGACACGCAAACACGAACTCACATCATAAAGCATCCCTCAACCCGACCGATATTCAAATTTGGAACATATCGATGCTCCATTCGTTGCGGTTTGTGAATGTATGCAATATTCATGAGCGGAATAGAACGGACAGCACCAGGTGCGGCCCGGGGCGAGCAGGTGATGCGCCGCCAGCGACATCTACGTGACTGCCATTACCAATTAAACTAACGTTACGTTCAAAATCAGTATCGTTTAGTTGTATTGGGGCGGCTTACAATGGTTTTAACCCATTAATGGACTATTTGATCACACAACGTCCCAAAAGAGCCGTGTGGAATCCCTTCTTCGTGGAAACGCCGTCTTGCAAGGTCTCAATCGCAGACGCGGAAGGCAGGTGGATTGTTTGGGCCACTCGTTGTGTCTTGGTTGGTTTAGGTCTGTCAAGTAATGGGCAGCCTTGCGGCCGCACTGTCAATCCGGTGTTGGGAAACCCCTTATAACTTACCTACTAGAGAACCGCCCGCGCTTCGCTTCGGGACCCGTAGGTAACAGCCACGTAGGTCCCGCTCCCGTAGGAATCTCGGGTAAACAGTAGCCTATTATAAATGATATACTGGAACATCAGATATAACATTTGCCTATGACATAAGTAAATTACATGTAGTATTTGATAGCGTCAATCAGAACTTGCAAATAAATTTTACTAACGCCATCTATTAACAACATCCGGAACTAAATATCTAGCAACTAACAAAACATCGATCTTCCCATGGGAATGAGATGTTTTTCCGCAGTAAATAGTAGCCTACGTCACTCTCCATCCTCCTAATTATCCCCACACACATAAACCATACCATATAATAGCCATGTTGCGACGTGAAAGAGTCACAAACAAACAAACAAACACACTTTCACATTTATAATATTAGTATGGATAACTAAGCAAGACTAGAACATAATCCACCATGACTCAGTGCGGATTGGAGGGGATTGGGGTAAGGGGGTGCTAAGGCTTCCAACATGGTTTAACGATTACTATCTCAAGATAAAATGGGACCTATGGCTTAACGTGCCCTCCGAAGCACGGAAACTTTCTAAGTTTTGCCACTGACAGTCACCTATGTGACCTATCACGCGTGACCTTAAGCCTACTACAGCACAATAGTCATCCAGGAATTTCCTGAAATTGTTGTAAAGAACAATAATATCATTTTTTTAAGTAGTTTTTACTACTCATTGAACTATATTTCGTATTTTCAATGTTTACGTTTATCATTCCCAAGTGTTTTGTTTAACAAAATTATCTGGAGTACGTCGCCAAAATCATATTGTCCATATTCCAGCGCGAATTGATTAATGATGTCGCGCGAACCGCCACAAAACAGGGAAAGTTTGCCCAAACTCGACCAAGTTTTAAGTGAACTATCACCGCCATGTGCGCGCTATAATTCATTAAAATGAATAAAAGTGTCGCTTCAAAGTGGTTACAGTCTCCCGGGGGTCTAGCACAGATGCTTATAAATATAATTGTTGGTAATTGTTTTTGAAGTGAATTTGTCTTTCTGCTTCTATATTATAGGAGGGTAGTAATTAAAATAATGACGATAACGATACATAGTCATAGACCCACACTAGGGTCCCCTGTGATATGAGTGCGATGGATAATGTACAAGAACACACACCCATAATGAGAATAGAAATGTAAACTCATCATTTAAATTTCCGCCTTCCGCCGAGAATGGACCCCAGGGCTCTTCAAACGGTAATCCGGGATGGCGACCATTGCGCCAAACGGGTCCTAAAAACATTAATTATGCAAAAAACAAAACATATAATATAGGATCACAAATTAAATTTCTCACATCGATAGCTAAAACATAAAAAAATTGTTACAATTTACGAGCGGCGGAGGGGTTATCGCCACCGTTTTAGGGTTACGCACGCAAAGGATAAAAAACAAAACCGATGCCTTCGCTCTCTATCTCTTTGTCATAGGTCTTAGTCTTAGGAGTCTTTGGGCAAAACGGCCCACTCGAAAAACGTCCCGCGGGACTTTTTTGTCCTGTACACCTGTAATTTTCACAAAAAACGCTATGATCACAACAAATAAGAGATAAAAAATTAAATTAAAAATTAAAAAAACCCCCGACACAAACATTTAAAAAGTAAAAAATAATATCTTTAAAATAATACGTCGCGTTGGGGGACCGCTTCTAACTATTCATTATCTAAGTACGATTTTTTTCATAAGTATCACTTGCCTACCTACTTAGTCTTAATTTTACCCAAGACTTATCATTTATCAATATTTTTTTATGTTAAAGTTAGAAGTAAATGGAGCGGTCCCCCAACGCGACGTATTATTTTAAAGATATTATTTTTTACTTTTTAAATGTTTGTGTCGGGGGTTTTTTTAATTTTTAATTTAATTTTTTATTTTATACTTTTTATAGGTAAAAACATTTTGGATTAAGTTATAAATATTCTCTTACTATTACGCTTTCATTTGAGACCCCACACGAATATATTTGCATACATAAGGCTATTTTTCCCCGCTTTCACCCCCCACAACTAATAAACGGCTCAACCGATTTTCATCAAACATATTTTAAAATATGCGCCCGTAAGTTCCCTTTAATACAAAAAAAAACTAAATTGAAATCGCTTCATCCGTTCGGGAGCTATGATGCCACAAAGAGACAGAATGAAAATTCTTCCCCCCTTTCAACCCCAATAACTTTTAAACGGCTCAACCGATTTTCATCAAACATATCTAAAAACACGCGCCCGTAAGTCCCCTTTAATACAAAATATACTAAATTGAAATGGCTTCATCCGTTCGGGAGCTACGATGCCACAGACAGACAGACACACAGACACACACACACACACACACACAGACACGTCAAACTTATAACACCCCTCTTTTTGCGTCGGGGGTTAAAAAGCCAAAGGCCTCTCCCCATTTAAGGAACCTAAAAAATGTTTTTCCACATTCTGTCTAGTTATTAACAAAATTGGAGTTAGTAGGTACTTATCAAAGATAAAACGTCCACGTTTACGATTCTGAATCTTATCTATTTATAGACACCACTCAAAGAAATTATCTAACCTGTTAGTAAATATGCTTATTATGATAATTCATTTGAATTGAGACAGGCAAACATGAAAATACACTTTTGTGATTTTGCAAAGGTGCCATTTTTCCTCGTACGTAATCCTAAAATGGTGTCCTAAAAGAGTGTCTCGTCATCAAAAAGCTTATTTCAATTTTAAGACGAAACTGAAAAGATTAACTTCGCGTCTTTACATTACCTATACATATCTACTTTCAACGCCATAATATTTAGGTACAACCTGAAAAGAGCTAATCGTCTTCAAACATTTAAACAAAACAACTTTCATCACAGCTTTCAATACTTTCATATACGAGTAGGTATGTCTCTTTTAAAACAAAAAGAAACGGCATCAAAAAATATTTTACCTACCCGTTTGTGACCCCACAAACAGACAAACAAATGCAAAACAGATAACACCCCTTTTTTCAAAATGAAGAGATTTGAAATTTAATAAACCTTGTTTGACTCATAATTTCTCGATTTCCTGCACAGTATAATATCGTTTTGTCACAAAAATTCGGAATCTTTCATATTACGTTACGTTAGTATATATCACGTCGGAGTGTACCTATATTCAGTACAGTTTGTGAACTCCCATAAATGTTAAGTTTTCATGGCTGGTCGCAAAATGTAAAAATTCAGTGGATAAACTAGCAAGTGAATGCGACAAACAATATCGACAATAGTTTGACGTTTCGACGGGAATAGAACGCGACTGAAATTGCTGAAATATATAGCATAGAGGAGTTTTGCGATTCCTGTCTATGAGGGTGTTCTAATACTGACCGCACAGCACAGGGCCATTTCAATGCACAAGCAATATCCATGGATAGATTTACGTATTACACAGACGTTTCAATTGCGAATAGTATTTTAGGGTACGTAGCACATGCGATAAAAGGATGTGTATGATGTCTCTTGCAGGATGGAATTGCATATATAATTCAAAGTTCAGCTTTATAACTGATGCATTATATTTGAAAGTACAAACAAAAGTACGCATAATTCATAGCAATGTACCTTTATATAAATAATATGTTATGATATATGAATGTTATGATATACATCATGACCTAATACATTTTACTATCAATATTTACTTACTTATAAACATTTTGTCATAATTATTTTGAAATAACAACAAAATTCTATATAGGCAGATGATCAATGTTTAATACCTTGAATTCATATTCCCATTCTATTCACGGCACAACATATTCAACTAAACGAACGATAAAATTTCCCGAAGCCACGTATAATGCAATATTCGTGGCACTGTGTGAAAACCGGTCTAAGCATCAAGCAGGGCTTATCCGGTCAGAAGCGAGCGTCTACCCACTCATCCGGGCGGAATATTCGCTGTGGATATTATTATTTATGCCCCTGACAACCCTTTTAGCGAGTTTGCTAGGTTCCGATTTCACGCGTGGAGTAAACCGGCCCGTTTTTGCTTTCGGGTAGTTTTGACGAGATAAAATTAATGGTGTATGATCCGTGACATTTTATGAATAATAAAAGATGTGCCTGAAGAGCACCGATCCTCAGAGGGGAAGGTTAAAGCATACTCAACTATGCTGGTCCTGTGCGAATCAATAAAGAGATTGGCCACAACCCATTAATGGCCCACAACTGAGCCGGGTCTCTCCTCATTATTGACGAGGCCTGGAGCATAGAATAATTACACTCCGTTAATGTAGAAAGCATTCAAGCTGCATGAAGAGCCCCAACGTGGCATATATACCTATCTAACGACAACTGGGACTGACGATCTTACGTGCCCTCTAAAACAAGGAAAATCAAAGATACGCTTGGTCGTTTCACCACCGCACGCAAACATCGAACCAATGACACCATCACCGATTAATGTCTACGAAGGGAAATTCTTGAAGCTACCTGAAGAATGGCAGTAAGAACTCGGCATCAGTAACTCCAAAGATGACATGGATTATACGGGCTAAGAAAGAAGAGAAAATAAAGAAAGGAGTATTAGAGGAATCTAGTACGAGTAGTACGTAGGAGAAATATAGATACTGGTATAATATAAATAGATACTGGCATATATTATATAATATATCTATGTAGATACTGGCACTGAACCTCTAGCCGAAACACGATGATTCGTTGGACGGCTGGCTTAGCTAACCAGGAAGACTTCTCGGGAGGAAAATAATACCAGTGACATATTAAAGATTCATAATAATAATTATTATTATAATCCCTTCAGAACTCCCGACAACAAATAGACGCCGGCTTCTGTCGCATCTTGTAACTCAACGGTTAGGATGTGTGTATAATTCGATGTGGCGTATGGGATCCATCGGAAACATATTCATGGGCCCTAACAAGGCCAGAAGCTTCATAAATATTTATTGATCTCATTTACTATGTTTCTTCCGTACCATTCATAAAATACAAAAGATTATCGGTCATATAAAACCCACAACAAACATTAATCCCTTCAAATAGTATTAAGTACTTGTAAGCTTAATTTTACATAACGCTCGCAAAAAGCTTTGTAGCGCACAAAGCACTTTAGTTTTAGGTTAGGCTGGAAATATTTGAATTAAAATCGACGGGGCGATGAAGCGGATGGCTTTTTTACCCTTTCAGAGCGCCGGGAACACACCTGCGCAGCTGTGGCGTGCTGCTTGAATTATGTTAATTTTCTTAATTCAAAGCCCCTGTCTCTTCATGTTTACGTTACGCCATTTTGACAGGAGTGTATGGGTAAAATGAATAATGACGTAACGTGTTTGGATAATTTTGTGACGATTTACTTGTAATTTATTTAATTATGTTTGTTGAAACGAGCGCACTGGCACGTCGTTTCAGTGATTGGAGGGGAGTAACTAACCTGTGTGTCGGATGTTTTATGACACATAAAGGTGCCCGACACGATTCAATTACAGCCGTTGAACAATAACAGTCAGGATTAGTGATTTGTAACCGCGTAAGTTGCTACGTAACTGAATTTTCATACAATTGACATTTTTCATTGTTCTGTAACCTATTTTACGCAAGTTTTTGTGTCAACTATGTACTTATCCCCGCGTGATGCTTCGGTTTACTTGTACGCTTAATTAGGTACTTGTACATGCCTCCGAAACATTACAATTCAATCAATTGACGACCCGGATGGCGCAATGGTTAACACGCCGACACGCTGTTCCGAGGGTCCTGGGTTCGATTCCCAGCGAGGCGGCAATTTGAATGATGAATTTAAATTTCCGTTCTCGGTCTGGGTGTGTGTCCTTGTCTTGTGTGTTGTCCAAGGCACCCACGACACAGGGAATCCTAGTGTGGGGCTTTGCGTGTGAAGCGTTATTATTATTATTATTATTACTAGCTGTGCCCGCGGCTCCGCCCGCGTGGAACGCAGTGTGTCACAAAGTTTTTCCTGCGTGAATCCCGACCCCGCAAGAACTCTAAGGTAAATAGTGGCATATATATTGCTCCACACATATTAAGTACTCTACACTTGATTTTTTACTATGTTTTAGACATACCGTACAAAAATCCGTTATGTATATCTTGAGAAAATCGATAAAAAGACTAAGATATAAACGTGTTTTTTTGTTCCAAACTTTAAGCATAAATTTAACCACGATAATTAAAAAATATATAATTTTAAACTCCATTGGTACTTTTTTCAGGTGCTAAAACATAAAGACCAGAAGCGATGCTAACCCTCGAGAAAACAACATAAAGTTGGTCATGAGAAAAAGAGTCGGTTCGATTCCCGATATAAAGATATCCTGATATATAGATGTAAATGAGTCCGCGACTTGATTCGCTCATGGGAGTTGTTCCCGGGTAAATCTCGATCCCGCAGGAAGTCCGAAACAATAAGTAGCTTATTATAATACTTACTCTATACCATACCTCTACCTCCCACTAAAAGTCCCATAAATATCTGAACCCACGACCTTATGAGTATGAGTTTTTACCGCGTGAATCCTGATCCCGCGGGAATTCCGAGATAAACTATACGTTGCTTCACAACTTCCTCTATCTCCCAGTGAAAGTCGCATAAAAATCTAAGCCCGCGATTTGGCGCATAGGGGTTTTTCCCGTGTGAATCATGATCTCGCGGGAAGTCCGGAAGAAAAAGTAGCCTATACGTTGCTCCAGAATTCCCCTCTACCTCGCAATAAAAGTATCATAAAAATTCAAGCCCGGGCCTTCGCGCATAGGAGTTTTTCCCGCGTGAATCCTGATCCCGCCAGAATTCCGGGATAATAAGTACCCTATGTGTTGCTCCAGAACCTCCTCTATCTCCTAGTGAAAGTCCCATAAAACTCCAAGTTCAGGACTTGGCGCATAGGAGTTTTTCCCGCGTAAATCCTTAAACCCGCTGAAATTTCGGGATAATAAATAACCCATGTGTTGCTCCAGATTCTTCTCTATCCCCACTGAAAGTCCCATATATGTAAATCTAAGCCCGCAACTTCGCGCATAGGAGTTTTTCATCATAATTTTTTGAGGATTTGTCAGGATAAGGATTTTAGGTGATAAAAAGCATTATAGGTACATTAACTTCATGGCAATAAAGTAGAAATTTCCATTCCAGCTTTGAGTATGCTTCGGGATACTTCGGGATCCTTCAGTACGCCGTCGCCCACTGTCGCGTCGTCACCTTCGCCCAAGCAGCACTCGGTGCGGCATGCTTAAGGACGCCTCGTCATCCCTAAGAACGTTGTAGCATGCCAAGGCCATGCCAATTTCCGACAGTGTGCGCTGGCATGTAGGGATGCCGAAAGATCCCTTTCCTTGCCGATGCCGATAATGGGCGCCGGGCCTAAGTGTTGCTCCAGATCCTCCTCTATCTCCCAGTGAAAGTTCCATAAAAATTAAAGCCCGCGACTTCGCGCATAGGAATTTTTCCCGTGCGAATCCTGATCCCGCGGGAATTCCGGGATAAAAAATAGCCTAAATGTTGCTCAGGAATCTCCGCTATCTTCCTGTGAAAGTCCCATAAAAATCCGTTCAGCCGAACCGGAGATTAGCGCGCACAAACAGACAAACAGACAAACTTTTTTTTTTATTTTAATTATTTTTTTTAGGTTGTTGTTCTAGTACTCTTTCTTAACCTCCCTATGGATTTTGTTTTGTCACTTAAGTCAACTTGAATAAACACTGTAGGTACCTCTAATTGTACCAACGTTATCCCCATTTTTGCACCCTTTGCTGGCTTTTTTTAAATACTGAATTTACATTGAAGATTACTTATTTAACTATAATAATTTTAAAATATGGGGTTAAAATCATTTTCGGTTTAGTCAGAAAGTTACCTTAAAAAATTACAAATTTCCGCATTCATTTGTGTTTTTTTTCTTTTCCTAACAAAATATCGAAAAACTGAGAAACACGTATTCTATTAATTTATGTGATAACCCTTTGTTGCAAGTCTGAAGCAAATCGGACGACGTTATAAAAAAATTCCATACAAACTTTAGTCACCTATCCCTAGGGAACCTTAATATTATTCGAAAAAAAAAGTAGCCTATAATAGACACCAGTATATAGGTAATAACTTTACCGAGTTTCAATTAAATCCGTCCAGTGGTTTACGCGTGATGATCGGTCAGACAGACAGACAGACAGACAGACAATAAATAAAAAAAATATATTTTTGAGTTCTATCTCGATATGTAAGTGCCCCTTAGTCGAAATTTTAAAAAAATATTCAATGTACAGAACACGTGCTCCTACAGTTTTATTATAGTATAGATTATAATTATTTTAGGAATTATCATGTTTCCTCTACTTTACAGTTTAAGAGATAGGTATTTTTTGTAGTTCTATAAATTGTAAACATTCAATTCAATAACTGAAAAAAATAATTTAATGCTGCCAAAAAATTAATTTACTAGCTTTTTAATTAACTTCTGAATTCACGATCACGAGTCTAAATTCATCTTTCGGAATAATAAAATTCGGGGGCACACACAGAGATAAGTCAATACTTACTTAATGAGAGAAAGAGTCAGAGTGACAATAATAAAAACTTATGTGTTTGTTTGTATAACAATATAAGGTAATTCCTAGCTACGTTAAATAAATAAATAAATATTAGATACTGCTACACACAGCCCCACAGGATCCAGGAGTCATGAGTGAAAAGTGCCATGGGGGAACTTGGGACCCTTGGAACAAAGATCCGGCATATTATCCACTCCGCCATTTGGGTCGTGGATGTTAAAGTTTTAAATAATAGCTGATATTCAATGACCAGAGTTCACCCCGCAGTTTTATCATAACCAAAGAAAAGACAAATCACCCAGACACATCACATAAATAACACATTTCACTCAGTTTTAGTGTTGATATAACAGATAGAGCTCAACTTTATTAATGACATAAATATACGTCGGTTTTTCCTCTTATTGGATGTTGGTCCTTCACCTGACCTTTACATAACGTCTACTTTTGATTGATATAGGTTCGCTGCTTACCTCTTTCATCGCGGCCACTAAACAATCTCTATGTAATCTGGCACCTCGACGGGCCATCTCGAGCCTAAGCAAGCACTCTTGATGTAACCGTTTATAACCTTACGGCTTATGTCTATAGTAAACGACTGATGGGTGGGTTTGACACCAAGGTCAGTCCCCACTATAAATAACCAAGGCTCACGTTACATGCCATTAGTATTGTTTGACTTAAACTTACTTGCTCTTTACAAGATCTTGACAGCTCTTTCCAGGACCTGATCAACACTACAGCATTCCTGTTTTCCTTTATAGAGGTGGCAATCTCATTGACTGTGTCGTAGTATAGGAACTACAGAACTCAAACTCAGACGAATAAGAAAAATGGAATCAACAAACGACACTAATCCCACGCCACATCTCGTCTCTGACGTATTTGTATTACCCGCCATAATTATGAGCTTGGAATAATACAACGCGACACAGCCTAACGAACTTGTTCTTTCAGTCGGCCATCGGAGTGGAGCTTGCTGGTCGATACGTTACAGACGCATTACGTTAGGTTCTTCTTCCTGTAGGTATAATATTTATTTGTTTTCGTCTCAAAAGCTTCCTAAATATTATCATAATCTTAAGGGTTAAACAGGACAGATCGTGTTTGATGGTCCAAGAAAAGCGCGTGCACATTTGTACACGTACAAGGATAGGTATCCAAGTTTTTAAGTCACACGCTAAACGCAAATGTGTAGATAAATGCGGCCTTTCACCGAGAGCATTTACATGAATTATCCTTGTGGTACAATAATGAAAAGCAATAAACCTTCCAACGTTACCTTATACGTTGTAACATGAAGTTGCTACCTAACTAAGTACGAGCCATTTCCTGAAATATAACATCGCATATTCAGACATGTTATCGTCGATGCGCAAATTACAGGCGAATGCTGTCAGTAGAAATTATTCTAGCGTAATGCTCAAACTTGAGCTTGGATTGTTAAGTTAGCGGCAAATATTCTCGTTATAGAGAAGCACTTTACGACATGCATAATGATGAAACACATATTTATTTTATGCAAATATTATTAACATTGCAAGTGACAACTGTTGTGTATGTCAGGTGATTGGTACGAATACGACGGGTGAACGATCAATATACTTTATTAAACTCTTTATAGTTACATGAGAGAAATGTAATATGTAGCCGTAATTCTAACTAAGGTACATGTAATAGGTAATGGACGAATGACAAAATTGACAGTAGCCGTAGTGAATAGAGAAGGGTGACCGTAGAGAAGAGAGTATGGTTTCATATCACAGAGTAACGTCGTAACAGCCTCCTCCACGTTAATAAATTATAGGTCCAGCCTCTTAGGTGGTCTCCTGGTCCTCGTGCTTCGACGTAGCTCCGTTGCGGTCGGTGTAGATGTAGGCAGTGTCGGTTCTGTAGGTTGTAACTCCATTTGGTCTGTTACTGGTCTGGTAGTCTCTCCATCAGACATCATGGTTTTCCTCCTTCCAGGGCTTCTTGTAGATGGCATCTCACTTTCCTCTGCTGAGCTAGGTTGTGTAGTTTCTTCTATCACTGGATGTTGTAGTTTAGGGCTCTGCCTTGGTAGGTTTTCCTGTAGGAGTCTCGGCTTAAGCAGGTCAGTGGGAGGTATTTTAAAGTTGTCATCATTGCCTGTGTATCCCGCTCTAATCATTTGATCAACATGTCTCTGATGTCTCTTTCCATCTACTTCCACTTCATAATGGAGTTTTCCTCTTCTGTCAAATATTTTTCCGAATTTCCATTTATTGCTGTCATACATTCTAATCTGTACTCTATCTCCTCTCTTGAATTCTTTCTTCAGTATTTGATCATTATTTTCCTTATTTATTTTCATCTCTGTCTCTCTTTTTACCAAATCAATCCGTGTTCTGTATATCCTTTTAAACATCATTTCAGCTGGGCTAATCCCTGTAGTATTATTGGGTGTCTTTCTATGCATAATTAAAAATTTCTCCAATTTGTCTTGTAGAGATCCTTCTTCGTTAGCCATTGCTTTCAATTTATTTTTCAGTGTTTGTACATATCTCTCTGCCTGACCATTGGTTGATGGGTGAAAAGGTGCTGTAAATTTGGCTTGTATTCCATTTTCTTTTAAAAATCTTTGCATTTCTTCTGATCTAAACTGTCTTCCATTATCTGAAACTTGAGTTATTGGTAAGCCAAATGTAGTATAAATCTTTTTTAGTATTTTAATAGTAGCTGTAGCTGTGATAGATGTAGTTGGTATGACTTCTAACCATTTTGTATATGCATCCACCACTATTAAGAAATATTGGTTCATGAATGGTCCAGCATAGTCAATATGTATACGACTCCATGGTTCCTTTGGATATTCCCAACTATGTGTAGGTACTTTTGTAGGATTTCTCTGCATTAAACAACATGTTTTACATTGTCTCACCATATTTTCTATGTCTATATCAATATTTTTCCACCAAACGTAGCTTCTGGCCAAGGCTTTCATTTTAACGATACCTGTATGAGCTGTATGTAGCTCCTCCAATATTTTAGGTTGTAATAGCTTTGGTATGACGATTCTAATACCGTAGAATATGCAGTTATTCTGTAATGAAAATTCATGTAATCTTTTAGGGTCTTCTCTACCTGATTGTATATCTAGGTACAGTTTTTGTAATTCTGAATCTCTGGCTGTAGCTTCTTTTATTTCCTGAAGTGTAACTGGCATCTCTGCGATTTGGTTGAGGTAGAAAGCATCATCATCTGTGAGCTTTTCTGTATTCGAGTATGTAGTCGCATTTCTTGAAAGATAGTCTGCATTTCCATGTTCCGTCGTTTTCCTGAGCTTAATCTCATAGTTAAATCCAGCCAAGAAGTTTGCATAATGTACTAGCCTAATGGCAGTCGTTGCAGGCATTGTCTTCTCCGGGTGTAATATTCTAGCCAATGGTTGATTGTCGATAACCAGGATTATCTTCCTACCATAGCAGTATTGAAAGAACTTCTTTAGTCCCCATATTAATGCTGCCGCTTCCTTGTCTAGTTGGCTGTAGCCTCTTTCTGCCTTTGTTAGTGACCGTGAAGCGAATGCTATTGGTCTTTCTGTCTTGTTTGGCATAATATGAGATAATACAGCACCAAATCCTGTGGGTGAAGCATCCGTTGCCAGTGTAACTGGTAAGCTGTCATGGAATGGTGTCAGAACCTTTTCTCCACAGATTTCCTGTTTTAGTTCTTGTAATACCGTTTCACACTGTTTTGTCCATATAAATTGAGCATCTTTTTGTAGTAATTTGTAAAGCGGATTTAATTTTGATGCTAGATTTGGAATAAATTGTTGATAGTAATTTATCATTCCCAAAAATGTGCGTAGTGACGAAATATCTGTAGGTCTTGGACTATTCTTTATGTCATTGACTTTTTCTTGTGTTGGGTGTAGCCCTTCCTCATTAATTGTGTGTCCCAGGTAAGTAATAGATTTTTGGAAAAATTGACATTTCTTTTTATTTAGATGTAGCCCACATTCTTGCAATTTCTCAAATATTTTCCTGATTCTCTGCAGTAGCTGTATATATGTATGTCCTTGTATGGCAATGTCATCAAAGAAACATGCAGTGCCTTCCATTCCCTGTAGGGTTTGATCCATGTATCGTTGCCATATATTTGGTGCAATTTTTACTCCAAACATTAACCTTTTCACTTTATAAGTTCCTTTGCATGTACTAATAGCTTGCATTTCAGCTGCCTCTTCGTTTGCTTTCATATGTAAGTATGCTTGATTAATATCCAATGTACAAAAGTATTTTCCACCACTCAGTTTTGCAAATATTTCTTCCACTCGAGGAATAGGGTAATTATCACTGTGCAAATTTTTATTTAATGTTGCTCTGTAATCTGCGCATAAGCGAATTTTTCCATTTTGTTTTACAACTGGAACTATCGGAGTTCCCCACTGTGAATAACTCACTTTTTCTAATATCTCTTCACGCTCTAGTCTGTCTATTTCAGCTTCTACTAGATTTTTGAGTGCAAAGGGCACTGGTCTTGGTTTCAAAAACACAGGTACTGCTCCCTCTTTCAATTTAAATGCCGCTTGATAATCTTTAATTTCTCCAATTTTTTCCGTAAATAAATCTTTATATTCTTCCAGCAGAATAAGTAATTTTTCTTTAAATTCTTTCTCTGTAAGATCTCTTTCTTCTTTATGTAATGCATGTACGTCAAATTCTAGATTTAACTTGCGTAGCCATTCTCTTCCCACAACTGTATCCACATTTCTGTCAATTACAAATATTCTGCCTTCTATTTCTTTATTTTTGTATTTAATTTTTATATTACAGGTTCCTGCTGGCTGTATTACTTCGCCTGTGTATGTACGGAGCTTCACTGATGTATTTTTCAGTTTTAAATTATTTAAATTATTTTTGTAAAACTCTGTAGAGCATGTTGTAACTGCTGCCCCTGTATCAAGCTCCAATGTGTGTATTTTCCCATTTATTTGTAATGAAATATTAAATTTATCATTTTGGGCTTGTTCCTGTTTATATATTTTATGTATCTCATATATTTCTTCTTCATTTTCATCTGTAGAAAACTCACTTTCTATTTGTAATTGTTTTTGGTCTTTGAAGCAGACTGACTGAACATGTCCTCGGCGATTGCATTTCTTGCAATATAATTTATCTTTCAGTCGACATTGACTTGCCATGTGATTCATTTTTCCACAGCGGAAACAGTGACTTTTTATTTTATTTGAATTTCTTCCATATTTGGTATTTGTATTCTTTGTATTGTATGTATTATTTTTATTGTAACATTTATTTGTACTGTGCGTATTTGTATATGCCCTACTTGTAAGTTTATTCTTTTTATTTATTGAAATTTTATTTATATTTGTCTCTTGACCCATTTCTCTTGTTTCACATTTTGAAGTTTCTATTGCCATTGCAATTTTTACTATGTCTTCAAATTTAGTACTAGGGGATTCTTGTAATAACCTTTCTTTTATTTCTGCATTGCGCAGTCCCCTTATAAATTGCACTCGGAGGTGGGTGTCGAAGGTAGTTTGCTTGCAATGATTGCAAATAAAATTGCATTTACCACCAATTTCTTTGAGGCCAGCAACATAATTGGCAATACTTTCTAACTCGTGTTGCTGCCTTAGACAAAATTTATGTTGCTGTGCAACCTCGCCTGGCTCTGGTGAGATATGATTTTCTAATGTTTTAACGAGATCCTCGAATGATTTTGTTTCTGGAGTATCTGGTGCGGTAATATTCTTTAATATTTGATAATATTTCGGGCCGATGCAATTTAAAAATATGTGAGCTTTACTTGTGGGGTCTGTCACACCTTTTAAGGTTATGTAATTTTTCAATCTTTGTAAATAACTTGCGAATGACTCGTTCACCTCATCATATGCTTGTAATGTAATGCCGCTGAGATGTTTTTCTTGATTATCACGGCTTTGTAATGCCTTTTGTAGGTTAGCTTGTTGTACTTGCATGCCGCGCATGGTTTCTAGCATTTGGCTTAAAACTTGCGCTAATTGCGACTCCATTGTATTTTTTTTACTTTGGGAAGGAAGAGGGAAGTTGTGAAGCGGGTTATCATCACCGGACTGGTACCCCTGGAGCGATAGGAATATAAGGTATTGTAGGAGCACGTGGGGAAAAAAAATTTTTCTTACGATGTTGTAGCGTATTCCTTTCCGGATGATCCCATCCTCGTCGCCAGATTTGTTGTGTATGTCAGGTGATTGGTACGAATACGACGGGTGAACGATCAATATACTTTATTAAACTCTTTATAGTTACATGAGAGAAATGTAATATGTAGCCGTAATTCTAACTAAGGTACATGTAATAGGTAATGGACGAATGACAAAATTGACAGTAGCCGTAGTGAATAGAGAAGGGTGACCGTAGAGAAGAGAGTATGGTTTCATATCACAGAGTAACGTCGTAACAACAACAATTTCAAATAATGCAACCTTTAGTCAGTATTAAACAATTTCGACAGATATACTGTAAGGTATTGTACTGTGGCTACACTGAGCCTGACAGAATTGAAACCACACTAGAAGCCCTCTGGGCTGTGTATAAATGTCAGCGCCCTCTCTGTCCCCGAGCTCGAAACTAGAAATAAACAAGAGCTTCGCTGTTTAGATAAAAGATAGGGAGGAAAGTTGTAAGCTGGTTGTTTGGTCGCGATAAGATTTTACGCAGAGCCTTCTCTCAAGCCAATATAAGTTCCCTTTCGCTATCTGGACGGAGCGTTGTCTTGTTCCCATTCTTAAGCCATTCGATAATCCACCATCACAACTTAAGCTTATCGGTAGCTAGATTGTATTTCTTTTTGGATTATTTCGTTAGAGTAAAATATGTTTCTAGTTATTGTCATCGAGACCCCTATCCTAATAATTTACTTACCTATCCTAATTGTTTCTTGATTAGTGTAATACTCAGTATTAAATTCTGTAATAATTGTAGCTACAGAAACTTACTATGCACGACGGCTAATATTTCGAAAAAGAAAATGAACAAGCTAGTTGGCATTATTTTTTTTGTTTTCAAGGGGGAAACCTTCAAAAGGTATCCCGTGTCATAGGAGCGATACAAGGTTATGTAAGATTTACCACCTTGCGACCAACTATGGATTCTAACCTTACGTGCGACATTTGACGAACGATGCATTATTCCACCCCCATTGTTTACGTCCACCTATTTTCGCTACCTACTTAACGTTATACACATGCTCCTTTGTAAGGACGATATATTCCTGACCCTGGACTTATGACAAGAATAAACGTATGTAAACTAATCCATGTTTGTTTAGGTCTTGTGTTTGGATAAACTTCGTACAAAACCTCTGGTCTGTAAAGTCCAGAATTTGTCAAGTTCAAGAATGCCATTCTAATGTTTTGGTTCATGTGTGTTTACAACTTTGTTTGTGTGGATGCTTTGTTTCGGCTGACAACGTATCCGAATAAATATGAGACAAAATAAATAACCTGGAGAAATAAGTGTTATTTAAATTTAAAAACAATTTGAGTGTGCGCTTGAACTGTGGAATGAACTAATGTTGAATATATTTACTATGCATAGTATCATTGACCATTCAAAAATATATTATCAAATCTATGTTTGGATATTAAAGTTGAAGAGTTTGTTTGTTTGTTTAAACGAGCTAATCTCAGGAAACGGTTCAAATTGTAATTTTTGTTTGTTTTAGGAAGTCTATAATATTAATCAAGGAAGGTTTATAGGTACAACATCACGCTACGAACAATAGAAGTGGATCATTAATGAAAAGTGTGGCAAAAACGGGTAGATATGTAATTTGTTAACGCAATGAACAACTTTGACAAAACAGCATGGTACAACAATCTAAAACCAACGCTTAGCGCTTCAAATTATTAAAGCCTATTAGCTCATATTTTTAAAAGCTTTTGATATTAAGTATAAAAAAATCTAAAAATAAAGAAGCTGGCGTTATATTTTCAGTAAGTATTCTACAGATTTTAATACATTACTGAAATGTGAAAGCGACACCGTGCTCATGTCTTTAGGGAATGGTAATGTATAACGAGCTATGAGATAAAAATAAACATAATAGTTTTTAATACTAGTGCATGGGAGTGCAAAACACATGTGCTCTTACTTAGGGTCCGTTCAGACAGACCGGCCTGGAGAGAAGAGCAGATTTTTTAATATGTAAACAGAGTATTGAGTAATTGTATTAAGGTTTTTTTTTTTTTATGGAATTAAGATAGCAAACGAGCATGCAGTACCACCCTTCCCCTGCCGCCCATAACAACTGTGACCGACCTAGAACTAGACTCAAAGGGACTAGGATGGTTAGTCCAGTTAGTAAATGGTGTTAGAATATTAGTTGGTTAGTTTGTTAATAAGTGCGAGGACAGGGTATGTTAGTGATAATTAGTCCTGTTAGTTAATGTTAGTAATAGTCCAGTTAGTTATTGTTAGTATGAGTCTTGTTCCAATTCGGTCACAGATGCGTTGCTACCCCTGAGGTCTGAGATGGTCGCCTCTAAAAAAGTGAAACCGGCTCCACAAAACCTTCCTATCCGGAACACAATTGCTCTTAAAAACAATTATTATGACGGTAGGAATGGTACTGAGTACCTTGGCGGGCGGTGGTACTACCCCGGGCGAACTCTAGGCTCTACCACCTATAGTTATTTTTGTATTTACACTTATTTTGTCATTGGGAATGCCTGAACTCGTTTAGTGTAACATAATAAAAGGAGCCGACCGGCTCCGATTGCGTGCTCTTTCTCGCTCTTGCTCTCGCTGTTTCTCGATCTATGTGAAAAAGTTGGCAGCTCCGATCCGGCCAATTCCAAGCGTATACGATCCGGTCTGTGTGAAAAGAAAAATGCGAGCTGATGCTCTCCGAGCCGGTGTGTGAACGTACCCTTATGGTTACCTATGTATATCTACATTATCTACTGGTTTCCAATTTGAACAATTAATATTAATACGAGTATAACAACTAGTGAATTTGATGTAATACTAAAACCGGTACCCACATGAAAGATTATGTATAAAAAATGTTTTAGACATGTTTTATTTTTGCCTTTTGTCTCAATTTTGTGTTGCCCTTGTTTGCGTTTGATTTGCAGGCATTAGATATAAAGTAATGAAATTTAGCTTAAAATGTTTATATTGCTACGACTGAACAGTTAGCTATATTTTTTTGTCTTAATTAAAAAGATAATCATGTTTATAATAATGTATTAGTAATCCTTTGTAAATCACAATTCAATTTCTAGTATTGGTATTAAGCGCTTGTTTCTTGAAACAAAATAGGAGCAATTAGGAACCAATTAATAAATCATTATTTTACGGCAAGCATAGCATAGTCTGACGAACTAACGCTCCGCCATTGAAATTGACTTGAAATCAACTGTCCAATAGTTGTTTTATTTTCAACACACATAAATATTACATAAATGATCATAGCTATACATATAATTATGTAGTTCGTAAGTTGATAACAGAAGACAGAAGTTTGTCTGTGAAAATTGTATACTTTTGAAAAATTAAAGGCTACCTAAAAAAATAACACAGTCTATTTGACGTTCATACATCATGAGTCGTCATTTTTGATCTTCTCCGATGGTCTCATATTGTTGTAAAAAATAAAATTGGACGTATGAGGTATGGGACATAAAGAAATGATAATATAAAGTACGTAATACGGGGAATTTTACTTCCAATTTTCGGCGCTGCCGCACCAGTGGCATATCCAAGCTTATAATATCAATGGATACTAATAGGTGCTAATAATTTAAAAAATTTGAAAAAATAACTTCTATGTCACCCATCAATTTATTTCGATTCTAGCTATATCATAACTTCTTTTCTGAATACAAAAAGTCTCCTAGAGCTCAAATACGCGATCAGAAAGCCACCTGCAATTTTGCAACTGCATAATTCCCTAAATTGAAAAGCCATGTTAAAGCCAATGGGCTTAAAATCCAATTGCAAGCTTTGGTTTTACTTACACCCGTTCTCTTCTTTCGAAAAGCACTTGAGCCATTTTCATTTACGGAACTAAAAATTTTCATAATTTTATTAGTCACGTCAGAGCAAAATTTTATAAATGCAAAGAAAACAAAATAACAATTATGTTAACATTTATAACTTTGCAAAAGCACCCCAAGATGCAAAAGCATCCCACCGCACTGGGAATCAAACACAGGGCCCTTCGTTCGATACGGCATGAAAACAGTTGCACCTGTAAGGTGCCGTAATGACCAATGCATGTAATGACCAAATCGAAACACATACACTGTCTGAATTTATTACAAATCACTAGTATTTACTATTGTCAAATAACAATTAGCGTTGGTGACGGCCTCCATTAGGTAAATAAATAAATAAACGCAAATTTACTCATACTCCCGCACTAGGATTTGATTATTTATTACGTACATTTGGAAATTCGGTGATATCGCACAAACACACACGTTACACGGTGACGTTACGGAAGTTGAAACACGCTATCAAAGATTTCTACACCACTCGCATATATGTATATACAACGCCCCGAAAGTATTATGATGGTAAGGTAGAATACTCGTGTTACATACATATTTCGAAACACTAGGTACCTACCTATAACCACTGTATTGACAAAATCAAACCTTCTTCTTTTGCTTTTATAAATTATCTGTCTATTATCGAAAAGGCCTGCTTGCTAGCCTGTTACATTTGTTAGAATACCTGAAACCTGGAACCACACCTCGCCTCAGCACATCTCAACTCACCACCTCCTGCTAATCCTGTTCCTCACAGTTGTAGTAGAGGTACGAAAATTCTCCGGTGATTCTTCTTCTTGTTTTATAACACACTAGCAAACCCGGCGAACTCCGTTTCGCCACCAGATGGCTTCGTTTTTTGTAATATTTCGCTTGGAGACTAAAGAATTTTTTTTTGTTTTATATTTTTTGGTATATTTTGGTTTGTAGTAGACGCTATGTATCACAGATGGCGCTGTATGTGAAAAATGATTTTCCCTGTTTTCCTCCTTTTTTATTGAAATTTTCCCTGAATTTTGTTTGCTACAAACGTCACGGAGCCCGAGACCTATCCAACGAAGGCAAAACCGTGGAAATCGGTTCGTGCGTTCTGGAGTTATAGCGTCAGGAAGGAAAACCCGACTTATTTTTATATTATAGATGACTATTAGGGTGTTACCAGACCAATCGATCGTTTGTCGCACGACGCGACGGCATCGATTGATGGTTGAATGGATTAGTCGACGTCGATCGATAGTCGATTGATCTGGTTACATCCTAACAAGTCACACAAGAACAAACATTTTTGATGAAGCCTGGATCCATCACAAAGCAGAGCCACTATCAACTAGACTGCAAGGATATGGGTTAAATAATCAAATAAGTAGAACTTCCTCACTCGCGGTTAGAGTTGTAAAGAACTCGAGTCTTTGAGTCCTAAATTTTGAACTCGGTGACAGTTTTCACGACTCGAGTCTTAACCGTAAGACTCTTAAGACTAGAGAACTCAAGTCTATATGAGCTCTTGAACTCGAGACTCGAGACTCGAGTCTTCTTTAGCGCTCGAGTCCATTTTACGCGGCGAGTCGCGCTCGAGTTCTTTCCGCTTGGAGTCTTTTTGTTTAAAGCAGCCAATAAAAGGTTACTTTTGTGAGATATAATTATGTGTAACCAGAATGCGATGTCGAAAAATATTATTATATTGGTATAGAAGTATAGATATAAATTCTAAATAAATCACTGTCAGCATTTCGAAGAACAGTTTGAAGAAGACTCGAGCTCTTTTAAGACTCGAGCTCTTTTTATGACTCGAGCTCTTTTTAAGACTCGAGCTCTTTTTAAGACTCGAGTTCTTTTTAAGACTCGAGTTCAATTTTGGCGCTCGAGTCTTCATGATAGGACTGAAGCTCGGCTCGACTAGAGACTCCGAGTTCTGTTAGTTCACGGAGTCCTAGAAAATTGAGCTGAGTCTATCGAATTAAGACTAAAAGACTCGAGTCCTTTACAACACTACTCGCGGTGGCTACCAATAACATTCATCTAACAGACATGCACTAAGTCAAAGATTGCACAAACTAGCAAATACTTGACGGGTGCTCTCCACTTCACAACTGCAGAACAATAGCGAACTGTCCAACTTCAACTACGATATACAACACTGACTTGTAGTCTTGAACAAACGTTGACTTTAAAACAGACCTTGTTAAGGACTTCAATTATTAAGTTCTCGCCTGTATCACACTAGACAATATTATGCATTAACTTTGTTTTATTAGTTGCAAATCACGTCTTATAACAAAGTTATAAAATAGATCACCCTCTAGCGTAAAATTTGTTTGCACCATTAATGGTGCAGATGAAATGAATTAGTTTAGTTTACACCATTAATATTAATACAACTCCTTCACCATACTTTACTTGTAAATTGATATAGGTTTATTTGTGAGTTACATGTGGACTGTAGACTATAAGTTTTTACTATGAAAAAAAAATATTCATCGCTCTGCATCACTGTTCCAGCCACGGGTTCCAGCGGACTCAAGTCAGGATTAAGAACCTTCACACACCTTGGAAACCGGCATAAAGAATCATAACGGTGGTAACTGCAGCAGAAAAGCTTTAACAGATTGTCGATTAGATCTTCACCAATTAATATAGGAGTGTAGAGGTAAACGAGATTATAAATCCTTCTTGGCCGACAACGCATCGGTGTAGAAGTTTTAGTATTGTCCATGATTGACAAAAACCACGTACCTACTTTAAGATAGCTCGTGCTCTTTTATCCCAGAGTATAACCAGGGAGTATAACAGGACGTGCTACTCCCTGGACCTCGGAAGAAATACCGAACCCTTGGTATGCCCATGCAATAGCTATTTTCATCTGAACTTATTTTGGGTTACTGTGGTTAAGTCTTATAATACTCACGATAAACATAAAGATATGCAAGTTTGCAAATACATTGTTACCGAAGTGCACTTAGCTGCTACAATAGCAAGTTTGGAACAATCGCAAACTGTCCAACTCCAAATGAGACTTGCAGCGGTTAAGTTCAGGACTGGGGCAGCGCAAACAGAACTGATACAAGATCATTTAGCGTCATTAACGCGCTTGAATTGAGCCAACAGTGAAATGTCAGTTTTATCCAAGTATGTCAGGAGTGTTATTTAAAGAATTTTAAAATTTGCACACCATTACCTACAGTAAGGTAACCACAATTTCAGCAAATAAAATAATAATTGATTCGATCACATTCATTTATTGGTTCATTCATATTTTGACGGATTCATTTAAATAGTTCTATACAAACCCATAACTGTCCCACTACAGATCTTGTCTCTCTTTTAACGCCATAGGGTAAAAGCTATAAGCTGGCCATAGGCGTCTACGCTGATAAATGCGGATTGGCGGACTTCACACATCTTACAGAACATTATGGAACACTATCAGGTATACAGTTCTCTCCAAGATGTTTATCTATCACATTTGTGGCCAAGAATCAATTATGTTTATTTATTTAATGAATTACACCAACAGATGAACACTATCTGTGAAAGAGATTTATCGGATTTCACTCCGGGATGGATTGGATGGTTTAATATCTCGGGGCTTCTCTTGATCACAGATAAACAGCAACATACTATTAATACAATTTGAGCAAAAATATATCTTACTTATTAATTATTTATTTGTTGTTTCATTGAAAGGCTGCAAATAAAACTATCGTATTTCTTTCAACCTGATTTTAATGTCAAAATATAAAAATATCTTACGCTATAACATTATAGTACTATGAACTAAATTGAGCAGCTTATTTACACATATTTACACAAAATATTCATTTAAAAAGTAACTCCTCTCACCAAATAAAACTTTGAATTTAATTAAATTTTTGAAATTAATTTTTCAATAATTCACAAATGAAATGTGTTGTCCCTAAAACCAGTAATATAGTGCACACACGTGTAAGAGTAAAAACCTATTTATAATTCTAAGAACTCACATTATTCGCACAAGCTAGATACGAGTATACCTACGTATTTGTACAACAATAACATTTCAAATACATAAGCTCTGTAGAAAAACAACTTTCATGACATAAATACCGAAGTTATTTTTCTTTTTATGTAATTTTTGTCACTATCTTAATATTAAGTATAAAGTATAAAAGATTTTCAAATACATCACCTAAGGGTGTTACCAGACTAATCGATCGATCGCCGATCGACGGCATCGATCGATGGTGGAATGGATTAGTCGACGTCGATTGATCTATTGGTCTTAGTAAAAACTATAAATCGACGTCGACTAGTCGATTCCACCATCGATCGAAGCCGTCGATCGACGATCGATCGATTGGTCTACTAACACCCTAAGAAGTACCTAATGCAAAATAGAAAATAAGTTTCACAATAGGTACTAGTATTCAAGTTAATCAATAAACGTAAGTAGGTACACATATCACAAAACTACACAATATAAATCTATTCTTATAATATAACAAGCTTTTGGGTATCTACTTAAAAATAAAAATTATGTAAAAAATCATCCTTAGTTCGCTTCAATAATTAAACCTGCTTGTGCCTATAAGCAATACTACTAACTTTATTCAGGGATTATAATCCTCGTGTTTACCTCATTTTATCGGTTATGAATCAATTTTTGATAAAAAAAACTTAAAAAAGATATTCATTTAGTGCGGTAATTGCCTGAACACTAGAAAAATATTTTCAAACCTTTTCACAGTATTAACACTCTTACTATTATCTTATAACCCGTGGAAAAGCGATATACCTAAGTGTGTAATAAACGTGCCAAGTATCGTGTAACACAGTTTCATTGTTTCCGCGTCACACTCGCACAGACAGATGACAGACAGACAATAATTTGTGTCTATTTATAAACTTTGATGTCAAACGAGCAGATAATGGTTTCTATTTAACCCCCGACGCAAAAACACGGGATTCATAAAGTCTTGTTTGACATTGTGTATGTATCTGTAGCACAGTAGCTTCTCAAAGAATGGGCCGATTTGAGTGCGGTGTTTTAAAATCAAAAGCCAGTTTTTTATTATTTATGAAGTTAAGATAGAACACCACCCTTTCGTTGCCGTCCATGACAACTGTGAGCGGCCAAGAACAAGACTCAAATCTTGAGGTTTTAAGCCCTGTTAGCAGGTGTTATTAAATTTAATAGCATAAATTAGTTCGCTGATCGATTCGTTGCTTTGCACACCTTGACATCTATGCTTGAGTCACCGAAGATATGGAACTGCCGCAATTAATCTCAAGCTCAAATTAAAGCTTAATTTAGGTATCTAGGTAAAACCTAGTAAATTATAACAAGTTACTTAAAAATCATTATTTAATTTTCGTTCCAAAACCATGTTTTATCAAAATCCAAAACAAAAAATGTGATCACATTGAGTTAATTCGCCTGAATAAATTAATTATGCCGATTTAAAAAACATTATTTTTAATACTGCTTGATAACAGAGAAATCCGTGCAAATCTGCAAGTCAAAATATTATGGACGCAAAGAAAAATGTACAACTTTCGCTTTCAGAGAATACTAACACCAATTAAATTATAATTTGACCTAGTTGCACTTTAATACACAACACGTATAATATAACTACTTTAATATGACCACAAATGCCGACTCCTAAGTTTGTCGTAGGTACAGTATCACTAATTAAAGAAATACAGTCTACTTACATTCGTCCGTCGTAAGACTCGACTCATTTTAATTATTTCTAGACTTACTTTGGAATTCCTGCGGTAATAACACCAAGTTTCCTGTTTGTGTTCCACAATGGCAATCCTTACAAGAGAACAAAATAGAAGAAAAAATATTATTTCATTGTAGTGTCTTATGTAGGTAAACTTATGAGTTTTTCACTTTTTCATTTTACTGGCTAAGGAGCTTACAGTCTCGAATACTTTTTGTATTCATAACTTTTACTCCACAATTTACTCTTTCAGGGGGACTTGTTTTCAATAGCCTACATACATTAAAAACCCTTGTGAAACGTTTTATGTTCCTATCTTGGTTCAGGGTGCATTAGCTGTGTTTAATTATGAAGATAATTACAATATTCTCCATAACATTATTACATAATACCCAACGTTTTACAAAAAAAACCGACTGTAACATCGACAAGTTAAGTAGAGATAAGTCAAAATGGACTCATCAAAATATCATTTAAATTTACACGGGACTAAACGATAAGCTTTCGAATGTGAAGACGTAATCATTTCACTCAGATAAAAGTTGTGACTCTTTTTTTAAATTGGTAAAATCCAACTAACTACCCATAACAATTAAATGTACGACATTTAAAACGTCAAAAACAATCCGCAGAACAGCAGCTGTTTTGGTAATACAAAACCTAAGTCTTAAAATGGTCAAAAGATATCATCAGACCTTTTCTTACTTTGTGTAATATCGCCGTTAATTTTCTTGTAGAAACAATTTCTGGCACCTACCGCGCTGGCTGCCATAAACATTTAATTTTAACTGTTTGTTTAAAGCTCGTTTAATGTACTGAACCTCAGTAACGGCTTATGGCTTCATATTTCATAATGTAGCATAAAGTAACTCTTGGTAACTCAGTTATTAAAACATTTAGAAAATCTAGAATTATCAATTAACTTTCCTAAAGTACACCTACGTAATGTTAAGAAAAATAATTTTAAACACAATAATCGATCTCAACATCGACAAGTAATAAAATGTAAACGCCATGAACGTAGTCGACGTCAATTAAATACGAATTATTAAAGATAAATCAAAAGCTACTCGTCTGATATAATGTTCTGTAAACTTCTTTATTGTTCTGCTGTTTCAAAAGATATCTTAATGTTGGCTACCTTCTCTCTTCATCATCCTCTTTCTTCACCTCCTTCATCTCTATTTTTATCTCTATCACACAAATTTCCTTACATTTCTTTATTGTTTTCTTTGCTTAAACATAAATAATTCTATTCTTCACTATCCAAAACTTCTTTGCATTTTATCGTTTTAACTTTTATACAGTGTGCGCTACAATTAATTCTCATCATCTTTCATAAGATTTGCTTTTTGAAGATTTTAAATGATGATACTACATAGATTGCTTTGTTTATTCATATGAAATTGCTTTATATCTTTAATAATATTCAATACAAATGTTAACTGATTCGTGCAGTTTCCTATAGCATCTATAATACTTCGAGTAATTCTACAGTGAATGGCCAAATAGCTAACTTGGCAATTCAGATTTCCATATTTTTTATCTTAACTGCACCTTACAAAGAAAATAGATCTCAAAAATTCAACAAAAAATTAAACTTGTAAAATAGCGAATTCAAGAATCATACATATAAAAATCTTTTTTTCGTTTTATTAAATTTAGTAAAACCCTGTAATCTTAATCCATCTATCGTCATAATCCTATAATATTATGTCTGTCCCTAATAATTTGGCCAGGAAGGTTGATACGCACACCAGCTTAAAGTACTTCACACAGTATTGTGGCTGTATAGGTAATTAGTTAATTACTTTAACAGCACTACTGTATTCATTTCAGATAAAAAACAGCCATCACCTTTACATTATGAACAGCCCTTAACCGTGTCATAAATTTATACAAAATACATAGGTAAAATTATAAACAAAATATTTTTTACATATAATACTTAAAGTAAATTAAAATCATTTAATACTAAATTTACATGCCAACAAACGCCTACGTGGACTAGTAATATTACAATTTACACTAAAGAGCTCAAGTTAGCAAAATTAATACATATTTATTTTGGAATAATATATAATGGTTTTAATTATCTGACTATTACGCCTCCATAATTCGAGTATTTTCAGTCACAATATATTTTTATAACTGCCTTCGTTTCATAATTTTATGAAACAGATTATGTGGACAGTAAATTTCTCCCGACCTTTAAAACGGGTCCTAGACCTTATAATACATTTTGTGTACACAATTAGTAAGATAAACGCAACCAAATCTCTGTCTTACAATTTCTCGGAATTGGGGTCACATGAAAGCATGGTAACTTACTGTAGGTCTAGGCTCCGATTACATCGTTACAAAATCATATAAGCCATCTACCACAAGCAGCTTCAAATAATTTACGTTTTCACAAAATTATTCTGTATAATGTGTGGCATGGCAACCCTATCATAAACCCTATTCAAATCACGCACTGCCCAACCACATAAACCGTAAAGTGTGTAAAACTGTAAATATTGCATTTGATGTGGTAACATTATATTTATACATGTATGGTGTAAATCATGTAAATTGTGTGGGTTAATAACTCAGGTAGCTCCGTGGTTTCTTTAATTACTAAACATTAATACTAATGCTACGTTTCTAATTTAGACTGACTAGTATTCCTCGAAGATTCACAGGAGTCAGTTTTTCTTGCGTTGTCACTTAAGACTGGTCGAGCTGGAAAATTTAACATTTAACTGTCATTAATTTATAAATTCATGATATAATTATGTAAATAATCAATTTGGAAGAATAACAAACACGTACATGTAAATTCCCCGATTAATAAATGGGATTAATATTGTGACAGCCCTGGCGTACCTCGCTAAACAATAAACAATAGGGGCCATAAACATGCCATGCGAACAATAGAACAATAGCCGTCTCGAAACTACGACGCTTCGCCATTACGGCAATAGTCATAAGGGCGAACGTCGGTTGCAAGGAACATACTAGAATTTTATACGAATCGGGTCCGTCTGGATTTAGCGGGAATATTCTCGATTACCATGAATGGTGCGTGAGTGATATAAAAAGGGGCGACCGGTCAAGTGCGGACATTCTACTTTCGGAAGCGGAACCAGGAAGATACCAGCGATACCTACGAGCGATACCAGTGCGAAGTGAAGTGATTTCTACGGGCGATACAGTGTTCGACGAGTGTGTTTACCAGTACCTACGTGCAGAGTGTTTTAGTGTGTACTGTGTACATCGTGTAATTTGTGTGTCTACGAGTACAATAAAGTCTTTGTGGTACATTTTGGCATTTTCTCGAACCCCATACTCCTGACACGTAACAATATAATGGAGCCCTTAATATTAATGATCATGGTCATAATTACGTAAATTAAAAATTTATCTACTTTGCAATAATTCGCGAGAAAACTCGTATCATGTATATTTTCATATAAGCACCTCGCTTTTACATAGGAACATGCAATAAGATAAAGATAATATACGCCAACATTCCACCACCAACCAAATGTTCGCTCCAAACCCAGCGTCCAAACCATGGTAAATAGACATCAAGGTAATCGTAAAGTGAGGTTCTTGTGTGAGCGGTGTACACGTTTCTTCCCTTCCTTCCCTTACTACTTACTACTTGGTATAATCTAATCAAGTTAACTAATTGCGAAATGACGTATTCCTAACTACAATACAGAAATCGGTAACACTACACAGTCAAGACTTTTCTGATTATGTGCGAAAAAATATAGTAAAGGAGAATTAAAAACGGCAGTTTGTTCAGGAGTGTAACCATGCCTTATAATTTTAATTGTTCTAGCAATCCTAAGTCTAAAGCCCTTGTATTACATGCCCCGATTGCGATAGGTGGTTTGCTAAATTAGACCTATCAACGTGGCCATTCATGTACGCAGATATACCTACTCGTATGTTCTCGATATCTGATACTACAATTCCTACTAGTTAGCACTAATTATAGTTACCTACACCATTATATAGATTAAAGTGACAATATTATTCTTTATCTACCTAAATAAAATGTTCTGTCATGGGTGTAACATTAATAAATGAAGACTTATAATTGAAGGACTTTGAAAGGCAAGTTTAGTGCTTAACTTAACTCTTCATAATTACTCTTTTTAATCTAGAAAACTTCTATAAACGAGAAAATAGAAAACTAAGTAATCAGCCGAGCAAAAGTCGATAATTGCCAATCAACTCTAAGGTTTTCTAAGAGATTGCAACTACTTTCTCATTACCATTATATCTGATAATGAATACACCTTAAATAAATAAAAAATATTACTTAATTTTTTTATCAGATGTAACGTCTTTCCAGAACTTACCAAACATTCGGAGTAAGATCTTCTCTATTCCATGGAGTGGAGATTCGAAAAGCGCACACAGTATCATGGCAAGGAAGAACGTGAGTGCAATGTGCGCTATTGCGTTTGCCGCCTGAAATATAAATACGTACAGTTTCATCAATTTTTGAGTTAGAGGTAGAGTACCTGGCAACAAATAATGCACATCGGTATTCAGAAAGAGTTAATCGGTTAGTTTCGGCTTTGTACAGCGTTGTCTCTCTCGCACATTGCACTTATAGGGCAATATCTATTAAGAGGTACTAAAGCCCCTTTTAAGTACTTATAACAATAATAATATTGATGTTCCGTTTTAACCTATCTTTATATATTTTATTTCTGAGTGAACGCGACCATCTTCTACTGAATTCGAAAGAAAAGTGAAAAGTCAGCGGTAAAGACTGTGTAGTAAGAACAACGCTCTACAAAGCCGTACATAACCGATTATCTCTTTCTGAACTGGGTACTGTACAATCTTATGTAGGTATAAAATAATTATTATTGCGTGTTGATATTTTGCCTGTCAGTCTATACCACCACTGCCTACTTGATGGGTTTTACCCCTCACACTGTGAGAGAGTCGTGTCCAGGAGTGGGATGACCATCCCACTGGTGACATAATCACAAAATAATGGTGACTATTTAGGTAGGTACTCCAAGCGTGCAAGCTAATACACTCTTTTAGAAGCAACAGTGCAATTAACTGGAATTTAGATATAATTACTCTTTGTTTTAAACAATCAATTCTTATACAAAATGAAGATGAACTTTTATTGAATTTTATAAAGTAAGAAAAGTATAGTTTTTCTTCTGGCGCAATAATAATAATAGTGCATGAGTCTGCGACGACCAGACCTTCATTATTTTGTACAACCTGAAAGTTCCTTTGCGAATGCCCTAAACACAGTTAAGAACGATTAGGGACCATGATATGTATTTGGATGTTGATTACTTTGCCAGATATCAGGTAACAAAGGTACATAAAATAGTGCCTCAATTTTATTAAAATTTAAAGCTCAGTTTTTTTATATCTTCTGTAAAATAAAATAAGAAATGACGTTATCCATTTCCAGACACTTAATACGGTTGTAGCCTATTGTACTGCCAGACACCCTTGAACATCACTAAATTATACATTTGTATTACATATTACTATCCCAATGCTGGCCTCAAGTATCTTTTCACAATATTAGGAGTTAAAGCCATAATCTTCACTACGCCCTTCGGGAATCAAACATTTAAACCATTTAGCTATCACTGCTTGCATATTATGGATAGTACCTAATTGTTGCAAACCTTTACAACAATTACTGATACGAAGATGAATTTACTTACCACAGTAAAGAACGTGATATGTAACGGGTGCCTCAATTGACCAACGTAGTACAACTCCACAATACCATTGACTAAATACGCACAGAACGTTAACCTTGATACTGGAACCAGAAACTTCCATGTCAATAGTTTCCCTAATATACCTAAAAAGGAAGCAAACAAACAATAAGACGGAAAAATATGTTAATATCACACTATTAAAAGATTATGATAATTTCACACTTAATAAATTAAACATTCAAAGTTTACGAAAGCCTAAAGTGGATTATTTGCAGTAAATATTTTGTAGGTATGATTTACTTGTTTGGGTGAGGAGTTTAGAGAATCTATAGTTCTTTATAATATTTTTTTATCCAATGACGATACGGTTTCCCGCAGTTGTTCCACCGGTGGGACAACTACCTCATTATTTTTAACGTAATATTTTGACCTTTGCTTGGTAACGGACAATGCTCGTACAGGCAATTTGTAATTTAATACGTTTAATATTTAAACCTACA
This sequence comes from Hesperia comma, assembly GCA_905404135.1. Taxonomy (NCBI): domain Eukaryota; kingdom Metazoa; phylum Arthropoda; class Insecta; order Lepidoptera; family Hesperiidae; genus Hesperia; species Hesperia comma. The sequence continues at coordinate 3,587,862 of FR990020.1, read as the reverse complement.
AAAATTATATTTTTAAATAAATATAGCTACTCATTTCTTAGTCGAAAAGATAATAAATAGCGGTATTTTCGATCATCAGGTCGACGAACCCGTTACTCGAGAGCTGATGAATTAGTCATGTACTCGTAATTGGATTCGTCGCTCCCAGCAAATATACGACGTTCCAACTAGAATATTGGTTACAACATTTCCAAGTTTCATAAACTAGTGATGTAATGTTTGCTGAAATGAAATCATATCACACGCGTACACCTCGGAATTATGTAAAAAAGCATTTGATATCCATACTAATATTATAAATGTGAAAGTGTGTTTGTTTGTGACTCTTTCACGTCGCAACATGGCTATTAGGTATATGATATAATTTATGTGTATAGAAATAGTTGGGAGGGTGTCGAGTGACGTAGGCTATTTTTTGTACCGCGGGAAAACATCTCATAATCTTAAGTCATAGGTAAATGTTATAACTTATGTTCCAGTACAACATATAGGCTACTTTTTATCTCGAGAATCCTACGGGAGCGGGACCTACGCGGCTGTTACCTACGGGCGAAGCGCGGGCGGTTCTCTAGTCTAGATATAATTTGAATTCAAAATAACTTTGCTTCATATTTATTCGTTAATTCTGAAAAAAAACATCAATACACTACACTTTGTGCGAAACCAAAACTACTAGTCCGATTTTCCGTTTATCCTTTTTCAATATTAAATCTTAACCATCGTGGGTTTTTTTTCAAAATTTTTAATTTTATTACTTGTTTATATTCTAACTACAATACTTTCCAGCAGTACGTTGTATACTTTAGAAGCAGAGGATGCTTTCCACGAGCAACAGAGTTTAAGCAAATTCGTAGTAGATCTAACAAAAATGATATATAAATTTAAAACGACCTGTCTGTACATGAACGAGCAATGTGCACTGAACCAATGAGCCGTATGGATAATATTATACATTAAGTATCACGTTCAAAGAATTTTGACCGTGCAGTTCAGTAAACTCATGTTGGGCAATGAGGTAGATCATTTTATAACTTAAAAGTGTCAAATAGACTACGCTTTGACTATTTTAGGTGTTGCACTGGTTTTACTATCCGGAATAAAGCGGTTTAAACCTGTTATTTCTAGTACAGTGCATATTCCCTGTGTCGGGGTTGGAATGAACAATATACGCCATTAACATCCATGTCCCGGGATGAAACATAAGAGGGAGGGTCTAAATAGACTAAGGGACGGGACTAAGGGATTAGACTAATCCTTTACCAGGACCACTAGCACCTAGAGATCGTCCAAATAATGAAGCTCACCCCCATTTCCTGTAGCGCAGGCTATAATGAGCCAACCATTAGCGATGCTCCAAGCAAATTTATGGAGCGATATGTAGGCGGCTGCTTCGATCACACTGTATTGGTACCAATCCTGGTAGAAGAGGCTGACGGAGAAGGTGGTTACTACTCCAAGGACGATGCCTGTCAACCAGCCGAACGTTTTTAACAGTTTCGAGAACTGGTAGCTGAAAATGAATACAATCTTTCACATTTTATGATATGAGCCTTAATTTACTTCAGTTAAATTACAATTTACTTAATTACTGTAACGGCCCTTGCGGGGCACTGGTCTCTCATTATTTATGAGATGTAGAGTGTTTACTACGTTATCTAGTATGGATTTGTAGAGAGTGAGATATCCCAAGAATCTAAATTTTTATGTCGCCTACAGGCACGAGCAAATGTGACTATTACTTAATTGTCTATCTAAATATAACAACCAGTACCAGCTTAATCTGCCCTCTAACTAAAGACGAACTCCTAGGCTAGGCTAGGACATTGGATTACATTATAAGATGAACTTTATAATGTAATCCAATGTCCTAGCCATATCTATCTAACAAAATTTTACCACTAGCGATCATCGTATCCTCATTGAAGTTTACAGACCACGTACTTATTACCGTATGAATCGTTAGTAGGCTAATGAATATAAATACTGCAAAAACGTAATACTTACTTTTCCGTCTGTATTCTATGCAAAATGTAGCCAGTGAACAGTCCCATGAAATATGGCGTCATCTTCATATGAGTTTTGATGTACGCCTCCCTAAAGTAATTATTTGTAACGAAGTCCGTGAACTCTCTGAAAAAAGAAATTACTCTGATGTTCTTTTTTCACAGTTAGAAATATTGCGTTTTTCCTGATAATTTTCAAAACAATTTAACCAATGTGAAAGCTGTTCATACAAAACGATATGAAAGAGTCCAGTTAAAACATTTTTACCAAGGCATAGAATTCCAGAATCTTCCATTTTATATTATCAACTTAGTTTAGAATAATTGATCAACTCACTTGGCATAGAACAGCAGTGTTGGATCTAATCGGTCCTTGTAAGTAATGATGGTGGGTATGGCCAAAGACACAAAGGTCCCCAAGCCCGTGAAGAACAAGCCGAACCGTCTCCAATGCCACAGACTATAGATAAAGATGGGTGCGATGAAGAACATCTGGGTGTCCACTGCGAGGTACCATGATTGGAACATGCACTAGAAAAAAAAACTTTATAAAAATAACACCTTATTAAATCGACAATAGCGGTGATAAGCTAGTGGTTAAGAATGCAGTTTCCTATTTGGAGGATGCGGGTTAGAATCCCAGGGCACGCACCTCTGACTTGACTCTGAGTTATGTTCGTTTTAAGCATTTAAATATCACTGGCTATAACGGTAAAGGAAACATCGTGAGGAAACCTGCATGCTGGAGAGTTCGCAAAACTCAAAGATGTGTGAAGTCCGCCAATCCGCATTTGGCCAGCGTGGTGGACTATAGCTTTAACCTTTTTATTGTGAGAAGAGACCCGAGCCCAGCAGTGCGACAGTTATGGATTGTGATGAAAAGTCGACAAGAGTGCACCTGGATTCGTATACTGCACGAACCACAAATTTTAAAAGTAATGCGTATCAGAATTTAATTATTCCTTTCTTCGGTAAACGAAACCATCGTGAGAAAACCTAAATACCGGAAAGTTATCCATAATAATTATTCTCAAAGGTATGTGAGTGACGCCAATCAGCACTTCGCGTAGTAGACTATGGCCTGTACCCCTCACATTGTGAAGAATGTCACCCGTGGAATAGTAATGTGTATCAAAGATGATGATTACTCGTTTAATGGTGTAACGGAAAAAAATACAACGTAACTACACACATACAGACAAATATTGAAATATCATAACTCTCTTTTTTGACTTCACATAATAGGGTGTAGAGCTTAATTATTAGTCGTCATATTCAAACAAAAAGGCTTACCATCTGATCAGTCCTGATGTAGTTGTTGATATAGAGGATATTAGCCCACCAAGTGGCGTCGCATCGCTCCTTTTCGAGTAGGATTTTATTCTCCCACATCGGTCCCTCTCCAATCTTTGGGAACCAAGTCATGTAAAACAAGATCACGACTATGTACGCTGGTGTTACCCTGGAAAGACATTATTTTTTTAATTTTCACAGCGGCTGACAACTTTGCATCCTATTTTTTTAAATCTGTTATCTTATCTTATCTTTTTTCCTTCTTATCTTTTTATCTGTTTTTTCTCTCTTTTATATCTACAACTTCCTTTCTTGGTTAAAAACGCGTATCGCTCTGCTAGTTCATCAGCAATTGTCATGAAACAAAATTGATTGGGTAAATATTTAAAACTAGAGAACCGCCCGCGCTTCGCTTCGGGACCCGTAGGTAACACCTGCGTAGGTCCCGCTCCCGTAGGAATTTAGGCTAAAAAGTAGCCTACTACTCGCTCTCTTCACTCCACCCTGTCTGAGGTGTGTGGAGCCCTCGGGACAGTTAGTTCCCCTTTGGGGATGTCTCTCGCGGCCCGTTAAAACGGGCCAGTCCTTGGGTTGGGCCCTAAGGCCCTTGGTTGTCCATCTGTGGTTAACCAATAGGTCAAGTCCGGTGAGTGGTGACCTTTTTACAGGCCACAGAGTCTTAAACGGGATGGGGTTCATCTTCGCGCCGCCCAGGCGATCAAGCCCCTACCGGGTGAATCCCGCTGGTGGGAAGCCCAGCAGGAGCCGATCAGCGTCGGGCGACGACTTACGAAGCCGTATCAGTCAGTGCTAGGCCCGTCCCGCGCAACCAGCAAGTCGCGCGGGAAGGCCCAGCGGTCCGGTGGACGGGTGTGGAGCGGCGCCAGGTCCTGCAGATGCGGGAACCGCGACGCGTCGACACGCCCGAACATGTTGCGTGCCAATCGCTCGATGAAGTCGTCCAGGCTCTCGACTCGAAGGTCCCTCTGGATGACGGCGTTCCTGACGTACCTCGGCGCACCAGTCAGCCGGCGGAGCGAAATCGCCTGAACTGCGCGCATCCTCTTGCGCTGCGGTTCGCTGGCGAGCGCGTACCACGCCGTTGCCGCGTACGTGAGGCGGGTTCTGATGTAGGTCTTGTAGACCCCGAGCTTCAGTCCGAGAGGGAGGCTCGAGGAGAGCACTGGTTTCTGCCATCGCACTTCTGGAATTCGCGACGGCTTTCGTAACCTGTGGCTTCATCGAGAGTCTTCCGTCGATTTTGCCCAAGTATTTGGGCTGTGGGGCCCATTGGATATCTTGTCCATGAAGCTCCAGAGTAGGGTCCCGCCTGTTGAGGTATCCTCCTATGTTCTCCACGCGGCGAGCCATTCGGGGAGGGCATCAAGCGCACGCTGCATCTTGACAATGGCGTGGGTTCTATTCAGCGACGTGGTGATGTACGCCACGTCATCGGCATACAGGGCAAGCGACGCCCCCCCTGCCGCCGGGATGTCGTCGGTGTAGCAGGCGTAGCAGACCTGGGACAGGCAACTCCCTTGCGGGACGCCGGCTGCGATCGGACGCTCGGTGGATTCGGCGTCTTCAACCACTACTCTGAAGCTTCTATTTTCGAGGAAACTGGAGATCATCTTAACGGCACTCCGGGGCGCCGACGGCTGCGAGATCTTGTAGAGAAAGTCGTCGTGCCAAACACGGTCGAACGCCTTTTCCATGTCGAGGAATACTGCACACACGCGTTCTCTCTTATTCAGAGCCGCGGTAACGGTGTGCAACACACTCGACAGTGTAGCCGTGCTGTTCAGCGGCATCAAAATGTAGCCTTCCACTTCTGTTGGCAGCTAGGCTATTCCACCCCGGATGCTTGCAGTTCCAGTCGCCCGCGCCCACCACCGGTGTCGGCGAGTCCAGCAACTTGCGGACATCAGCCAACAGGATAGTGCCAGCGGGCGGGCGGTACACTGAACACAGCCGGAGCGGGGAGTTCTCGAGGCAGAGCTAAAGTAGCCTATTACATTTGCCTATGACTTAAGTAAATTACATGTAGTATTTGATTGATAGCGTAATTCAGAACTTGCAAATGAATTTTGTTAACGCCATCTATTGACAACTCCGAAAATAAATATCTAGTAACTAACAAAACATCGATCTTCCCATGGGAATGGGATGTTTTTCCGCGGTAAAAAGTAGCCTACGTCACTCTCCACCCTCCTAACTATCCCCACACACATAAACCTTACCATATAATAGCTTTGTTGCGACGTGAAAGCGTCACAAACAAACAAACAAACAAACACACTTTCACATTTATAATATTAGTAAGGATTATAGTACGCTTGTTTTAATTAAACGTAGAGATCCATGTCAAAAAACGATTTATAGTTTAAATATGTGGTCATTTACAAGATCAATGACACATTTACACCTGATTCGTTTGGATTTTCTAAAGTGAGATTCTAAAGGGTTCCTTTGAAATCTCACTTTTTAAGTTTTTCATTATTTGTTCGTCCATAATATATCACTTATTCTTTGGTTTCAGGTTTCTATCTATTTTCATTCAAGGGCTAGAGCCCTGTGACAGACGGGTAGACAGCAGAGGCATATTAATAGGTTTCGTAGTCCTTTGTGCGCGACAGTCTAAAAAACTCTATAATTAACTGTACACAAAGAACTTCTAACACATTTAAATGTCCATCCATCCATCCATCAGCGTTTACATGTTCACTGTTGGACGTAGCCCTCCCCTAACACACTCTAACCGGTCTAAAGCCCTATTTACATTTAAATGTATCCTAACTAATTAATACTTACGTTTTTGAGGTTATTTTAAAATAACGTTTTTTTTTATATCCGAACCCAGTTAGCCTTATACTTTTTATCAATAGTTTTTATAAATATAATATAAAAGAAAAAGATCCCTCGCTCAACACAAAATATCGAAAACCACTTGACGTATAAATTGATAGTACCTGGTTGACCGAGCTTTGCTCGGTTGAAAATTATATTTAGTATGAATCGCAAGAAATACGAGGAATTCCGCCATCTATTCAGGAGTCAAATCATACAACTGTTCACTGAGCACAAAATTCATTTTACTTATGTTACGGCCAAAGGATCTCAACAGCGTGTTTCACAAAGTTGTACAGCGCCATCTAGTTTCATACTACTGAAATTTCAACACGTTACAAACAGTACCTCATAGAAGTTAACTGTGTGAGCGAATTAATTGCATTTTAAATAGGTACATACTTAATTAGATAAATTCATTGAACTTTCCTTCGTACTTTTCGCAGGCTTAGGCAGTCCCCGACTGAAATTTTTATTTGCGATAAAATGTATTGAATGTTTATGATAATTAAACAACATAAATAAATATACTTTTAGTTTAATGAGCAAGTTGTTAGGCGTACTTAAAATTTTATTGATTCTATTAACAACAATAGTAATTTCATCGATCTGACCATTATTTATTTAAAACTTTATTAAAATATATTATTAAATCGATAATAACAAAACTAACATTTATTTACAAATATTCTCGTAAATATCACAAACGCACGTTAAACTATCACTACGCGTCCTGCGAGGTCAAGCGAGATAATCGCACTGATTTTTAATTTTATTCAAACAGAAAATAGGTAGGTATAACGCAAAAATAGCGCTTCAACGTAAGAATGAATATTAACCTTCTGCGACTGACGTGGTCTACTTTTTACAATTCTACTGACATGGTAGTCCACCAGACACCATTTAAACAGGTGATATTTTGAAATTCCGTTGTAATTTCAATTACTTAATCATATTTTTCGCAAAGCTTAGAAAGTAATTAATTACTTGATACGATTATTTTAGAAAATTAAACAACAATTTTTAAGTGAAACAACTTTTATCAACTTGACCTAAATCACTCTTCCAATATCAACATAACAAGAAAAGGTCGAAAAAAATATCAATGTAAAAACTTTTTAGATTAACGTTAAGCATTTATTAAAGTTAACACAATTGGCTACCTGACTGCAAAAAATTACGTATTTTCAACGGTTCAATCAAGTGTAATAAATCCTCAAAAATCACAATTTTTTGGCAGTTTTTTTCTTAAAATATAGAAGATATTGACTAAAAATAATATCGAAAACAATATTTGGTTAACTATTTTATATAGCATTATTTTCTTCAACTTGATGATGATTTTTGATGGTGGAAGGGCAAGATCTTCATCCAAAACTGTACTGACCGTCATACTCGGTTCTCTAAGTAAATTCATGTAACCCAGCACTGTTTCTCTTTCGATATTCAATAAAAAAAGTCCACTGTATATTTTCATTCTGAATTTGACTAGATTCTAGTATATATATTATGAATAATAAATAATATTACGTAATATTTTGATGACTTGTTGGAAGTTTTCGGGGCCAAATTTTTCAGTGCCCGGTACATGTTGGGCTTTTTCGTGTAGTTTTTACTGTTTTTCTTTATCCTATAATTTATCAAGTTCCAAAAATTCCTTTATGCCCTAAAAAATTTGGCCATTCTCTAAATCACTAGACTCAAGCTCTTTCTCATCGTACAACCATTATTTTACGCTAGTTTTGGTTCAAAAAGATTAATTTTGACGTCTTTTTGGATCTGTGAGAATATAAGTTAGTATAATAATTAAAAACAAACAATAAATTATAATTAGTAGACTAACTTTACTGACATGTTGTTTAGGAGACACTATGAATTTATAACAATTTTACTGAGGTTGTTGTCTGTCAGACACTGACCTAAATACTGACGTGGTAGTCTGGTGGACACATTTCCTCGCCTAAGGGTGAATATACACGATATAACTGCAAGCAGCATAAAAAAACACACTTAAGCCCATGACAGGAAGGTACTGGGAGCGTTGGAGTCAATAATTAAAAAATAACGTTGCAATACGAGTTTTTCGATTTTGTGGTGTCTGTCAGACTACCACGTCAGTCGCAGAAGGTTAAAAATATATTCGAGCGCCATCTAGTTTCATACTACTGAAACAAACAAACCGTATCTCATAGAAGTTATCCTAATGTTTCATAGATGGCGTCAGTTCAACACGTTACAAACAGTACCTCATAGAAGTTATCCTAATGTTTCATAGATGACGTCAGTATGATGTTTTTAAAATCTCTTTATCTCGGGAACCGAGCTTTTCTCGAACCTGGGACCTTGATAAATCGATTCCTTGAGCCGAAAACCCCCTAATCTGTAACTTTCATGAAAATCTTTGCAGCCGTTTCCGAGATCATGATTATATATATATAAATAAATAAATAAATATACAAGAATTGCTCGTTTAAAGATATTAGATACGGGAGGTTTATGTTGTATAGACATCCGCTAATAACGGTTTTTGCTATAAGTAATCAAACCCTAAGGAGATTTGAGACCTCAAACTGTATCCTTGTAATAACCACTTATTAGTCCATAAATTACAACGTAAAATCTAAACAGATAAACCGATCTTGATTAATTTTCTCAGAAAGCTAGTAAATTACGCAAGATCAAACATAGGCTACTTATTTCTTTTAACCATCCCCTAAGGGGCTGAAATAAGGAAAATATCTATTTATTATTTGTTTCCAGAAACGAAGCGAGTGCGTACATTTATGAATATTTTGCGTACCATATTAGAACATCTTCGTAACAACAACACATAGCAAGGTCACAAAAACTCGGTGACTCATACGTAATTAACCCTTTGAGTGCGCCTTCAAATTAATGACGTAACCGGCCCAATCACATTAATTTCAAGTACACCCGAATCAATCACCGCTTTGATGTGTATTAGGTAGTAGTTAATTCTGGCTAGATTGGGGTGTAAGGGGCTCCATCCATCTTTGAGTCCAGGCCCACCTCCCCTGTTCGTAACAACAATGGGCGAGGTCACCGCATCTGGTCATACTTTTTAGATACCTACAACTGGACGTTATACCGTTTTATCGAGAAGAAACTTGGTATTTATGCTGTATCATTAGTTTATGTAACCTCTTTTATTCTTTATTTATTTTTGTTCCCTGATTACCTAAACCGTTTTCTGCGAATTCCGAGGTTGACTGGCAGAGAATGCTACGTAGCATTAAGTCCACCTTTTGTACCACTTATTATAAGAATCAATAAGGCATTAAAAAAAGTATTGGGGCTGAAGTCTGACTGGCTAGCTTGGTACTATCATTTTTCCAAACGGCTTTTCCAAATGGATTTCGGGCTGTGGTATTGAAGGCTATCTTTTTCGGCCGACAACCTATCATTGGTATCTTTGGTAGTCGCTATTTATTGACGACAGTGATTTAATTATTTGATGAAAATAATTGATTCATTAACTGAGTGTTAAAGCAGTCAATCTTACACTTGGACGTAAACATAACAGATAGACGAACACGTTTCATTTATTCTACTAAGGCACCGTAAAATATTTTAACACTCGCTTTCACATTAGCATTCCCTGTGTACTGAGTGATATATTCAGTATACATACGTAACCCATCAGAGACCAGAGAATACATTCATCTATCAATGTGATACTACAATCCCCAGGACGTTACGTTTAACCAAACAATCGAACTGTGGCCTTGCTAATACCATTGCTATTTTAGTTATAAAGACTAGTGTCACATTCATTTTGGAACGCTAATGCTTGCCGTGTGGTCTCATATATTCTGATGAGAAGTTTTTGAGTTATCCCTAATAATACGTATTTTATATTTTATTGTTACTTTATTAATTATTGTTCTAAATATAATTATTAAATGTCAATACAATAAAAGCGCTAATTATTTCGCAAAGAAGAAAATATTTTGAAGGTTTTCGAGAGCATTTCTTTGTTCGCTGTAATTTGGGTCGCACTCAAATTGTTTGGAAAATGAATTGTGTTTTATATTGGGACAAAGTTCCTTGTCAAGCAGCTTTGATGAGGGCTAGACCGAATACAGCGTAAGATTTCGATTATCAGGAAAGTCTCGGAGCTCGGAATAGTATTTACAGAATAGGGTTAAACATTACTCTGAAATACTCTTTTGTACTCAGTTAAATTTTGTATTAATCTCTCTCACACACACATCACATAGATAATAAAATGTATAATAACTTAATATTATGAACAAGGTAATTATGATTACATAATTATAGAGCAATACAAGTTTTCTTTCAACTCAAATAATTTATTTCATGCAGATATTTAGCAATGCACTTGTGACAGATAAATATTTTCACTGAGGTTGTAACACATTTGTGTAATATTTTTAAGGGCAAATCAATTATGGACTTCAACACTTCATTATCATCTCATAGGAACTCTAAGCCCCACAAAACAGCGCTGAACTTTACGTAAACTTCAATAAACATTAGGTATAAATCGTGACGGAACTAAACTACGATGTAAATGTATACTACTTAGGTATGTCTTTAAAAAATAAATATTTCAAATCTACGTGAAAAACGTATTTTTCTGCTCTTAATACAACTTAGTACTGTAATTTCCTATTTAATGCCAGATTAATAGACAGCAAAAAAATGATACATAATATTTTACTTAAAAATATTTATAATACAACCCACCTCATAATTATGTTGGTAAATAAAATTTCAACTTAGTAACCTGACGTACTTATCTTCTTAATTTTCAAAACTCTATCTTCAATGTAATTATTTCATTTACATAAACTTCGTTTCTTCAACAATTGTCTAAATTGTAAAACTATTGCATGCTGCTCCAACAGAAATTGCTAAAATAAATTTGTATTGAAGCTACTACCCGAATTGTATGAGTTTAACACAATTCAAAACGCAATTATATCATTATATAATTATATCCAGTCTCTTATTAATATTTTTACAAAAAGATAACCGACTTAAATGTCGAGATAACCCAAAAACCAATCGCCAGATGTCACTGAACTTTATAAGAGATCACACGACAAGCACTACGTTTCGAACAAAAAAAAGATTCATTAAAATCAGAACACCCAGTCAAAAGGTATGAGGTATGAAGCATAAATTAAATTCTCATTATTGAAAATAACTAAAAATCTGATCGTCAGATGTCGCTTAACCTTATGTGGAACTAGACGGCAGTCATAACCTTTTGAATGGCGAAAGAATTATCGAAATCGATTTACTCAGTACGAATTTATAAGGAAACACACATAAGAAAAAATGACATACATACGAATTGAGAACCTCGTCCTTTTTTTGAAGTCGGTTATTAAATAAACAATTAATCCATAATTCCGTGATATTCCATTACTTTTGTACCGCATCGATATGTTGGTATTATATCAAAGAACAACATGCGTATACCAGTAGCGGTAAAATAAGTTTCTATTTGGTAGTGACGTAAACGAATTGAATATAAAAGGGATAAGCAGACAAAGGCTTCGCAGGTGTCCGTGTGGATTACTGTACAGACCCTTTTAGCACTTCCAGCCATGCTGACATTTTGAATGGTCTCTGTGGATTCTTTTTTATTCAAACTATGGTAACGAAAAGATACTGAAATTTTATTTGACTCTCAATAGCATTTTCGTTCTTGGCTTTCAACCCATTAATGGCTCATTTTGGTAACTAGGTCTTGCCTTACACTTGAGGAGGCCTATACCTTACCACGTTACTCCAATGTGATTTGATAGGGTTTATTCCTAATGTAGTTAAGTGTAAATAAATAACGCTTCACCCTCATAGTCCCACACTAGAATTTACTGCATTCAAATCGAACCCAGGACTTTAGCAAACTTTAGCGCCCTTAATGCAGATTTTCTATATTCCTAGCCAGGCGTTACAAGCGATAATCTACAAATTTATTACTAGTTATTTAAATGATAAACACAATTGTCTTCGACTTTGGAATGCTCTTCCCCACGATATCAGGAAAATGTACACTAAACACAGCTTTAAAAAGAAAGTTCAAGCGTATTTGTCGAAACAGCTTTCGTTCTAATCTTTATATATCTTTTTATATATAATTATTATCATGTACTTATATGTATTCTCTATATTAAGGTCTTTAAATGTAACTTCTTCCTATGTTTCTCTTCTTTGCATAATTGTTTTTTTTCCCATATATTATATGCAATCATTGTTATTTCCTTCTGTGTGTCTCCTTTTCGTATTCTTTTTCGTTCTTTGTTGTACCGCCTTTGTAGTTCTCTGCACCTTCCTAAGGTTGACTATAAGAGAATGCTGTTTAGCATTAAGTCCACCTATTGTAACACTTTGTGTTGGAACAATAAAGAATAAATAAATAAAAATAAAAAAAAATTGTCAAAAATGGATATTTAGTACATCTTCGTACTTTCAAGTTTGGACTTGGTAACGTGAGTCGGATTTTTAAAAAACATTCAATTGATAAATGATAAAGTGCCCCAAAACTTCGTAATACAGAAATGATAAAATAAAATTTCTCTATAAAATATTCACGTAAATAAAGAAAAAACAGAAACCACCTGAGAACTAGCGACACGACGCGACGCCGAGACGGTGCTTCAAATTAGATTTCACTGTGCTATAATTTGCGATGGAGAGAGAAAAATAAAGAACTTGAGAAGAAAATAAAGTCAACGATTGTAGTAGATAGCTACAGTACACTTTATTGCACATACAAGTAAATATCGTTTTGATCTTTAAAACTCCAGACACTTCCTCTTTTTTATTATTTGATAGAACTAAACCTTCATTACAAAGATTCTATATAGCTGCTATCTACCACCTATATTATAACCGAAATTATGGCTAACATAACATTATTATGTTCGTGGCATAATACCCAAGTTAACATGAAAATAAGGCAGATTGCTGTATTAGTTAACATAATATCGTGCATCGGGGGCAACTAGCCCGACATGTTTTATTTGCTAGCAAAGACTAAGATGAAAGTTGGCAATTTGGCATATATCCAAGGATTAAAGATGGCTCAGCCTTATGCATAGTGAACCGTTACATCATTACATAATACTGTATATCATCTATTTTATACGCTAGAGTAATCCATCATAATTTCAAGCAATAACTGTCACACTTCATAATCGTTTAATAATATAGCAGAGATGTCCTGCTACTTCCTCTCGATAGTTGCTTATCTGACGTAAGAAATAATTATAGATGCATGTGGGATTGAAAATTAAGGCCTAAAAATCTGAAATGTATGGGAATCGGCAATTCGGTTCAGTATCCCTATTTCCGATTTTAAAGTAACAAACCATAAATTATTCTTGGAAATTTAACTTACACCAGGCAATCATCGATTTAATAATATACACTGCATTCTACATATTTTGGTGAAATCCTAAATTCATTACCTACAATAAAAAAAACTAGAAACGGTAGTATGTGACTACATAATTATAAGCCAATCTGACTAGATTGGCTTATAATTTTTAAGCCAAAAGTTAATTCATTCGATTCATATTTCAATGTTCTCTTATTACCCCTATAACACTCAAAGACAAGACAAAAAATATTGCTAACAACACGTATTGAGAGCCAAGACGCTCATAGAAACTTAATAATTTATTGAAAATTTTAATAATAAAAATAAAACTCTCACAGCTCAATAACTCTCCCCGATACCAAAAAGACGCTAACAATAGCTAGTGCTACATAACGTTTAGGCACACATATTTTTATGAAATATTCTTAGGCTGTTTAAAAAGTTAAAAGCTCAAGTTACCTGATGTATCTGAATATGAGGATCGGGATGACGTTGAGTCGACCGCGTCTCTTGTCCAACTCAATAAGCAGCAATCTGCAGAAGAGGAACGCGCTTAGGAATAAGAAAGTGTCCACTAGCAGCGTGTTATTCAACATGAACGCGTTGGCTGGTTGTCGAATTAACTAAAACATAGGTAAAAATAGCAGATTTAAATTTAGTCTGAAATAAATTTTATTACAAAAAGTGTTTCGTTCAGATATATGGATTCAAACAGACTGTTTGATAAAGAAATATATTTCAAACTCATCCTGGGTGACTCATCTAATAAAATAATTAGTAAGGCCTACTTACTCGATCCCAAGCTTCGGCATCCATAACTGGACCACTACCAATAAAGAGGCATGCATGACCTGCGGTGATGAAAATCATCGCCAGAGCCTTGATACCAGTAACGCATTCCAAACCTAGACCGTTATTCTGCTTGGTAGAAATTATCTTTTTGATGTTGTTGATCACTGAGAAGGAGACGATAAGATCGTGTGTAACGGTGCTCTTGTTTTGGCCCCATTTTATCGAATATATCTCGTAGAGGGTTGTCAAGAAGATTACTGCCACGAAAGCCAGCATAAACGCCCTGAAAGAAAACAAAGGATAAAGTTTAGTATGTGGACCGTTGAATTGGGTAACCATATTTTTATATCTAATAGAGTTTAGTTTAAGGAATGTTTACGCAAAATTTCAGACTGCGGAAATCAGTAGTTTTTTTTTTATCGAATTTTAAAGTCTTCACCTAAACAGTACTAAAACGCCTAAAACACGAAAACTATCCCCTCAAAACACAAGAAAAGGGTGTGGGGATGTAGGGGGTTGAATTCCGGTTATAAAAATGCCACCCACAACAATCTGCGCGCAGTTTTTGATAAAAATAAAAAATCATTTTAACCTAACACTACAGCTAAGTACATAGGGTCAGTTACGAAAATCCAAGTGCAAGTAGGTATGTCACAATTAAATGACTGTCACAATTATGTCGACCGAACCCCGCTTCGTAGGGTGTGTGTGAATGTGCGCGCAAGTGTGTGTGAGAATTACTCACACATACTTGCGATTACTTACTAGGTCAATAGAGTAGGATGATGAAAAAATAGCGGTAAGAATGGGAGTAGCGGGGGGATGGGGGGGCCGAAGGCCCCCCGTAAAGGGGGGGTCGGGGGGCGAAGCCCCCCGCCATAAAAGATATAACAAAAAGCCAACCACACTCTAGTTGGGTATAGGTTAGGTTCGACTGTAATAGAACCACGCAGAAAAAAGGGACCCCCGAAGGGGGTCCCGTCGACATATTTTTACAACACTTTCTGCCCTAATAGGTAGGGATTAGCTAGTTTAAACTTAGACCGTATTAGAAAACTGACCCCATGTATGTAGCTGTAGTGTACAGTGTTAATGTTAGCACTTTGAGGTTAGAATCGTTTTTTTTGTTTTTCTCATAAACTGTGCGTCGCAGAGCTTTGTGGGTGGCATCGATGTAACCGGGAATCAACCTCCTACATCCCCATACCCTTTTCTTGTATTTCGAGGACCTAGTTTTCGTGTTTTAGTCGTTTTAGTACTGTTTAGGTAAAGATTTTAAAATTCGATAAAAAAAAACTAAAAGACTCCGCGTCTCAGGCTTCGGGGTGGAACTTCCTCTCATCCCCCCCTACCCCATCCCCACCCCCACACCCCTAAATTCAACGGTCCACATACTAAACTTTAACCAAAACAAAACATTTTTAATGTCACATCCTTAGATTTATGTAAATGGGCCGAGGAAAGACGAGGAAACCAGCTAACTGATGACAAATAGTCCCAATTAACTATGGACATTTTAACAATTACACCAACTTACAGTGATGCCTTGTCAGCCTTAGGAAAAAGCTAGCTTTTATTGAATTTTAAATTAAAAGCAACCAAATCGTTTGTCCGAATAATTAAACGTTTTCAACCATTACAAATAAAATTTTATATGCGTAAAGTGATGTTATAATAAGAAAAATTTGATCTCTGTCATTATTTGCCGTAAAATCAACAAGAAAGCAGTAAGTTATCTAAAGAAGGAAAATATTTATCTTCCAATATGTGATCAATCCTAATACGTCAAAGTGAAATGTCACGTGTAGGGTATCAGACGTCTGTCGGGTTACTTTAAAAGATTAATTTCTTTCCTGCTTCAATTCTATTTTCTTCAGTTTAATAACGGCTTTCTCAATAACTTTATGGGTACAGTGCGCCCAACTTATCTCTGAAATGGCAAAAATTGGAACTAACGAAAAGTCATTCATAAGTACGTTGTGGTCGTTCATCTGTCAGTTACTAGTGTGCAATGATTGGCCAAATGAATGTCAAATGCGTCCGACAGCGCCTCTTTCGTTTCAGTCTTAAGTTGGGTTTACTCATAGAGATAGGAAGGGTTTACTATAATTTGAAATACTTTGGATCGTAACGGATTTTTTGACAAATTAATATTGTCCTACACTTTAATAAACCGATGACAATTCAGTGTTGTTTTTATGATAAACGAGGATAATGATACGTCTCATTTCAAAAATGTATTTTTAGGTATTGAGTTTTTTGCTTTTCATTTGACTGGTATTTTCATTTGACCGAATCTTTTTGTTTAGAATCATGTTAATAAAATATATTTATTGTGGCCCAAAAAAATTTGTAATTTACAGATCAAGATTTCTTGATGATATTTCCTGTCTTCGACAATTTTGTTTACAATACCCAGAATAAAATTCCAATCAAAGAGGCTTTACAATTTGTACTTTTTGTGTAATTTGAAATACTTTGGATCGTATTGTAAAATCATGAAATTCATCAACACCTTTTGTTTGAATTCAATACAAAATTTTAGAATGAAATTAAAATTTTAAGAAACGTTAAAGCTCTTAATTTACCGACACTTCAGTATGCTTCCTTAGTATTCAATTTTGATTGGGTAGCCAATTCCAATATTAGAAGATTTTATAACGGCGGAAGTTCTCCAAACAATAATAACAATGTTGCCGAGATTTTACGTTTTCGGAAGCACTCATTAAAGCCACAAACGGCCACCCATTAAAGAACCAACCGCGTTCGGTTGCTTAATTTTGGTCGATTGATACAGTCAGTGACCCTTAAAACATTAAACTTACAGGTAGCCGATGTCCAACTTAGAAACGGTAATGGGTCTTCGAGTGTAGCAATCTTTCTCGGTGACCACAACGCCGGTAGAGTTGCCAACGGTATGAACTAGTACGTTGCTGACGAAGCCAGCTACGGCGCTCGCATCGCAGACATTCGGCACGCACACAGCCCATCGTAAGGTTTCACCACGACCTGTTCGAACCTAGAAAGAGAGAAAATTCTTTTGTTAGTTTCGTCTTTATATATGATGCCGTATAAAAACAATTCACATTTTTACTTCAATGAGTATGGGTTTCTATAAGATTTCAAAGGTTTTGACATAGATACCTATACAATTTCTGCTTTGTAGATGTATTAGATATATGTAGATATTTATGTAAGATTTCAATAAAAGGTATAGACATTATTATTTATTATTTTTAATGTAGCAGTAGGTGGGTGTTTTAACATAATTCTTTATGGTATTTTTCGATATCTTCTTTTGTATTAAAATAGTATTTTATGAAAAAGTGATACGTAGCTTCCGAAAATTTACATTATTGGCTGCTATGCTTTGAGTATCTAAATAAAACTTCATGTCAGAGATGTTACTTTTACAATGCATGAGACCTAATTAACATGGAGTACCTACTCCAATACTTGGGCTGAATCCAAGTTGAGGTACTATCCAGAAACTTGAAGATCCACTTTGCAATGACTAACTCTCGGACGGTCAAGAATCTGTTAAATTCTGGAAACAGGAGAGATATAGGAAGTATTTTTAGAACGCCTGAGTTTAAACTGCGGTAAATTTTCCTGCCTTGCTATACGCCGTAAACCGTGTTCGTCATATTTCATCAGACGACCAGCACCAGCTTTCGATCAAAAACAATTAACCAAATCGGTTCACCCAGTGCAAAGTTATGAGTAACACAAAAATATATGGTTGAACCGAAAACCTCCTCTTTCTTGAAGTCGATTAAAAAAGGAAGGTACGTCACAATTTGAACAAAGTTTCTAATTCTATAAAAAAGCACAGTAAACTATTTAGTGCAACTAAATTGTCTTTGTTTGGTTACATCTATTGTATGAGAACAATACGCCTTGACCCGTTTGTGTGATTCCCAGGGGATTTGGCTCTGGAAAGCCCGATAATAAGTTAATTTTCTTACTGACATGACAGCTGGAAGCCTTGGAGGATTGCAAAAAACTTACCGCTTCATTTTTACGAACAAGTTACATAGTTCAATTTAATCATACTGGATTATTTTGTCAATACAATTTTCGATGAACTGCCTCATGATCAAAAAATTGATGTCTCCATGAATATTGAACAGTTACAAAACATTACCGCAGGTTTAGATACGTTTAGGTGAATTACTTTTTAATCAAGGTAAGGTATAAGGTTCTGCATTCATCTTTGAGTCCGATCCGACCTTCTCTATTCTTGGTCCCCCCTGCTGAACAATGGACGATGTTAGGTCCAGGGCTTTGCATACACACTACACTATGCAGTTTAATTCTGAAGATATTTTAAGTTGAATACTTACAATCTAGTGGCTTTTTTGCTCATTTGCCAGCTTTTAAAATATATAAAGCTCTTAATCATTGGGCATTCAAAATACATTAAAGTATATTGCTCATTCATACTTGTTAAAAGTTTGAAGAAAAATCCTTTATTAGCTCACAGGATACCATTGACCGTTCGCTTTAAATATTTACGCTCTATAACTATCGCGGGGTAGATTAATCTGTGGTAGAACTACGTATAAAAAGGAACCTATTATATGATTGGACATGATATCAAGCCGAGAACTCATTTTCGACTCTATAATTTTTACCACAAAGTTGTGCTGCAGGTATTTTTAGGAATGAAGGTAGCAAATAGGCATGCAGCACCACCTTTCTGCCGCTACCTATGACAATTGTGACATCTGTGACCGACCTAGAACAGGACTCAATTAAGAACAAGAATGGTTAGCTCAGTCAAACGGTGTCAGGACATCAGTTGATTAATTTTTGCGTAAGTATGAAAACTGTGGAGGAACTGTGAGTGATTGTTAGTTAGATAGATAGTTATTGTTAGTGAAAGTTCAGTTAGCAAAAATTAGATCGAAACTTGTTTGATTTTGGTCACAGATGTGTTCTATCCTTGAAAACTGATTGGGTGCCTCTAAAAAGTGTAATCATATGGATATTATTAAAATGTGTATGCGAATTTACATTTTTATGAAGCTAGTAGCGTTAAAAAGCCTCTAGCGGACTTGTATTTCGTAGCCAAGATGAAAAAATGTAATAACTATTTAAATAATTTCTTTCTTAGTGCACGGTGCAAACTCATATACCTTACATAGAACATAAATCTGCATCGCTTACGTATAACCTTTGTTGCAGCATTTTGATAAAAGTTTTCTTTTTCTTCACAATGGGCCTAATTATTGTACTTATTATGTTACATTACAAAGATTCTTATCATCTTAAAAATATATTTTACATAATTTAAAACAGAGTTATAACCCACAATATTTGCATAAAAAGGTTACGCGTACTTGGTGGTCTTACGGTCCTTTTCAAATAACTTCTATACCGAGTATTCAAAGTACTTATAAAAATATTTATATTTGTTTAGGATTAGCAGTATTAAAATTGAAGGAAAATACAATTACTATTTGAACGGGATCGACGTCAAATATTCATTTTATAAACTTTATAATCTAACTCTGTAAGACCCGAATTGACAATATAACAATAGAAAGACGTCAAACTCCAAAGGCTTGCCACTGCATTAAAATACTACAAAATACACTCCATTTATAACTCTTTTTATTAGCTTGACCAGGGTCTCTATTCTACTAATTTATGAACGCTTCAATTGCGACTACATTATTGAATAGTTTTATACATTTTTGACACATTCCGTATACAAAATGTGTCAAAAATTCAATCGAGAGCCAATTTATGCATTTAATAATTAGCAGAATTGGGGCCATGTGTGTGTACGGTCGAAAAAGTCTGATTAACTTGTTTTGGAAGGATGTCAGATGACAATGCGATGTTACAAACATATTTGGGCATATTTGGCTATAATTAGCCACTAAACTTAATGGTTCCAGGCAAGTTAGCTTTGTACGAGGGTGTTTTTATTTTTTCTTACTACTATTTTATTATTTAACTACTTGTATTTATCCTCCTAACCTCGTGTCGAGGAATATATCAATACCTAAGTATCTACAATAGAAAAAATATTGAGCACGAATTTAATTGATAAGTTTAAATATCTGGTTTTGGTCTGGGTGTGTGTTCTTCTTTATGTGTTATCCAGTCCATAGTACCATGGAATATTACTAAGGGGCTGATATTATAATTTTTGTTTAATTATTCACATTTTTACATTAAAAAAATATGTATTCTATTGTGTTGTTAAGTTTTATTTACCTTATTAATCTCTTCTCTCTGCCTCCATTTGATGGTGGCGAGACAGTACTGGCCTTCCACCCTCTCATCTTCACCCTGATCCTCCTGTCCGATGCCCACACACTCGTCGAAGTTGCCCAGGTGGTATGATGATCCGAAGAGGAGGCCTTGAGGAGACTTCGCAGAAGCGTCGAACACTGGAAACAAAGATATATTTGCTTAGAACCACATTGAGAAGGAAACTTCCTAGACAGCTGTATTTTTTAAATTTAAAAACCCTTGCGACTAAGAAAATCATCTAATGAGCTGATAATAACTATAATCATCACGCGACCGAACATTTTTTCAAATCATGGCTAAGAATCACACCGATCGCTACAGGTTTAAAAGGAAAAATCCTCATTTTATTCGGTCGATCCCTTCGAAAGCTACAATATCATACTGATCATAGGCGGGAACGCACACGTCGAACTTATAACACCTCTAGTTTTTGCGTCATTATTAAAAAACTGGTTACATCCATATCAAATTTGAGCGAGATAAATATTCCATGCTGTAATTGTACACCGATTAATTATTTTCCGTAAAAAATAGGGCAGAAATGTTTTTGGACAGATTTTTCTTTAAACCTTCGTTGAAATATGTTTTTTGTGGTATAAATCACGCAGACGTACATAATCTGCTGTTTATTTTTATTTTTATTCGCTGCTCATAAAGCTAATCACGTACGTAATAGGTCCAAGTATGCAGGAAGTCTTGTAATATTGACCACCCCGTAACCTATGTACCTACCGATAAGGCTCTTCTCACACAACGCAATTTATGAGCTACGCGTCTACGATGCGTCTCCTGTCAATGAAAAGTGTCAGATACAGCGAATTTTGGGTTGCGTTGCAGTTGCGTAGCTCATAAATAGCGTTGTGTGAGAAGAGCCTAATACGTTCTCGTTCGATATGGAATTCGTTTAAATAGCAACACAAATGCCAACTTTCCGCCCCTTTAAATAATGTTCATTGTAGATTGACATCGGGAATTTAAAATGACTTAAGTAATTTTGCTTGCGAAAATTGAAAATTTAAGGAACAATAAAGAAGTATCACAATTCACATCATACTGTTAATAAATAATGTAGTATAGTGACAATCACAAGCTACCCTACTATAAAAGTTACTGAACCGATCGATTACTGAAGCAGATATTGCTAATATTTACAAAGGACCCGAATAAACACTCCATTTTTCCGCGCTAGCAATTAATTCGTCTGAGAATTTTGACTCGAGGAAAATAAACAATGATTAATAAATTAAAGGTTACTCCGACCGTTAATAGAAATTAATGTTTTATAGGCGTAACGCGAAGAATTTTTAAACATATTTTCTGACGGTCAGTTTTTATTACCCTCATTAAATATAATTTTATTCCACTTGGGCCTCGTTCAATAAATTTTATTATTGTACGCTACTTCAAAGTACTACAGGCGCTTGCAGAGCACAGATTTTTTGTGATTTCTAGAATGCCAGTTTAACCACATTAGTAATCAAGCTAATAATGCTACACAGTCATAGACCCACAGTAAGATTCCCTATGTTGTGGGTGGCATGGGCACCATACAGGGAAATGACACATGCCCAATGCCCATACCAAGAACGGCACAAACACATCTTTTAAATTTTAGTCTCTCTGAAAAAAGAACCCAGAGCCCTTTAAACGACATTCCCGTAGAAAAACTACTAGATGACCTGCACTTGAAGTGGTGACCGCCGCAAAGCATGAGTAACATCAAAGGTACCAAGGATTGCCGCTCCTAAAGAGGAGTCTTGCATTATTTCTGGCTTTACGAGTAGCCAGTAGTTACTCGTAACTGTTTTTGGAATTTAACACCTTTCAGTCATATATCACATAGCTTAACATCTGCTATTCAACAAGTACAACCGGTTCACCTAATCACTTTACCTATGTGCCTGCCCTCCAAAACACGAAGTCAAACATTATGCCTGTTCACTGGAAGAAACCTGAAATCACTTGAGTCGGTCGATTATATTTTCCATCGACACAAGACAATGATGTAGATAAGAGACCCAACATAAATCTTTATAGTAATTATCAATTCGAATATGAACAGTCAATATTAATATCTGCTAAAGATGATGACATTATTAATATTAATCCTTATCATTATTTTTCATCAAAACTGTTACGCAATACAATATTAATCCGCGGTAATATTTTGTTTAATAGCAAGCATCATGAATATTAAAAGCTAATTAATTTTAGCACTTCAATTTGCGTCGCATGAAAATACGTTTTGAACTATTTGCGAGACATGGAGACATATAACAATTGTATATTAATAGATAATTATTATCAACTAGCTGTTGCCCGCGGCTCCGCCCGCGTGGAACTCAGTGTGTCACAAAGTTATTCCTGCGTTAATCCCGACCCCACACATATTAAGACACACTCCACACATCTTAAGAACAGTTGATTTTTTACTACGTTTTAGTCATACCGTACAAAAATCCGTTATGTAGATCTTGAGCAATCGATAAAAAGACTTTAAGATATAAACGTCGGGGTTTTTTCATTCCAAACTATTATATTTTTAAACTACATTGGTAGTTTTTCATTCGGGTGCCAAAACTGCCAAAACATAAAGACCAGCTAAAGCGATGCTGACCCTCGAAAAAGCAACATAAAGTTGATCATGAGAAAAAAAGCCGGTTCGATTCCCGATATATGTATAGATATCCCGATATATAGATATTAATGAGCCCGCGACTTCATTCGCTCATGGAAGCTTTTCCCGCGTAAATCTCGATCCCGCGGGAAGTCCGGAACAAAAAGTAGCTTATATAATGCTCCATAACCTCCTCTACCTCCCACTGAAAGTCCCATAAACATCTGAACCCACGACCTCATTCCCGGGTATGAGTTTTTACCGCGTGAATCCTAATCCCGCGGGAATTCAGGGATAAACAGTAGGTACCCTATATGTTGCTTCAAAACTTCCTCAATCTCCTAGTAAAGGTCGCATAAAAATTTAAGCCCGCAACTACGTGCAGGAGTTTATTCCGCGTAACTCCAGATCCCGCGGGATTTCCGGGAAGACAGACTTGTTAGTTTTATATTAATGTTTGTTTAGAAGCTATTTATACCCTATACGTGAAGAAGGTTTTCCCGCGTAAATTCTGATCCCGCGGGATTTCTGGGATAAAAAATATCCTATATGTTAATCTAAGTTGCCCTCTATGTGTGTGCCAAATTTCATGAAAATCGGTTCAGTAGTTTTTGCGTGAAGGAGTAACAAACAAACAAACAAATACACAAACTTTCACATTTATAATATTAGTAGGATAGGTAGTCCATCTAATTTAATTTACCGATTATGCCCTATATAATTAGAGATGATAAATTACAAACTCTAAATGAATGATTGAAATGAAAGACCGGTAGAAGAAGAAAAACATAACGCCAGAAGACTTTCGACGTGAATTGCCTAAAGAAAAACTTCTTACTTCTTCCTCTTCGGAAGAAATATTTATTCCTTCAGTTGCGTTTCCACAAAGCTTACATTTCATACCAGATAGTTAAACAATGCTTTAATTTGAAGATGTAAGAGTAGCTGCAGAAGTATCTATTTGAATGGTAAAGGCTCGCACTCAAAATATGTATAGCGCGAAATTACCGCAGTCTCTGATGTTTCAGTATGCCCGACATATTATACACGTAAATTAAGCTTGTGCCATTTAGTATTAAATGATGACTGCAAGTTTAAAATCAATGCAATAGCTACATAGTGAATATGGGCAAGTTTTATATAAATTAAAAAAAACGAGCATATAACACTACCCTTCCGCTTCCGCCCATGACATCTGTGACCGACATAGAACAAGACTCAACTGAGGAATAGGAAGCTAATCATCTAATACTAATTGGACTAACCATCCAATTAGTGTTAGATGATTAATTTTCCACTAATTAAAGGTACTGGGATAATACTACTACTATGGTGCCTTTAAAATCACGGAAGCATTCAAGATATTTGCCACAATCATTATGCTACCCCTACACTTGTGCAACTCAATCGATCGCTTCCAAATGGCAAAAGCCATCGAGTCCCTTCGAGACTAACCATCCTAGTCCCTTTGAGTCTAGTTCTAGGTCGGTCACAGTTGTTATGGGCGGCAGGGGAAGGGTGGTACTGCATGCTCGTTTGCTATCTTATTTCCATAAAAAAAAAAAAAAAAAAAAAAAGTTCGCGCTTCAAATACTATCAGCAATTCGTAACTATTGTCTATTCTTTCTTTGCTAATCTAAAGCCTCATTCATCTTGCGCCCGTCGTTTTTTGTTATTCAGTTAAATCTGGTAGCCTGTCGTACGTTTAAAGGTCAATAGGCCAAACGGGATGAAAAGAATCCTCGTCCGCGCATCAATGTCAGTAGGAAACCATTATGGCTCGGATGGCGGACTTTTCCGCAATTGTGATCAATGAAGATTATTGTCTCTTTGTTGTAAGACAAAGCGTGTAATTGATGAGTCCGTAGTGAAGTTTTAGTGCAGTAATTGGGGAGTTTACTAATGGTTAGCGATAAGCTTTCTATTATTGGTATCTGGAATTCTGGATGGTTTAGTTTCAATTTCCATTTGTTCGTTCGTTGTGATTCTGCTTTTGAAAAAGCGGATTGATCCCCTGCTGAATCAGGCATGGGTAGCACACTGGTGGCACATAAATATTTGTCTCTGGGGTCGTAGGTGTTGATCATGACTTAGTTTTTGTGTCAATGCCACTCGCGATATGGAATCCTAGTAATAATGGGGTATAATGTGTTAGTTTTTATAGCGGTTATAAGTGGAATGTTCCGTGGCTATCTGGTTATATTCCATTTGCAAATTCTCAAGCCACTGACGACAGTTAAGTGTATATCCTTAACGTTACAATTAAGCCTTCTACATAATAATAACATAATTTAGCCTAATGCACACTTGGAGTACGAAAATGTTCAAAAATTTTGACTTGCACTTCGAGTACGAAAATACTCAAACATTTTTAAACCTCACAGTTACCCAATTAGATGCCAACCGAGTGTGCTCAGATACTCTCTACTACCATAAATCATTAGACTGAAAAGAAAATATTATGACGTACATTCAAATTATAATACCTAAGTACTTGGTTTTTATACAGTTCGTCCCCAAGTAGTCTTGCAGCTTACCTCGTTATCCACCAAGCTTTGACGCAAAATGACTTGCATTATTCAGTTTTGAACGAATGACTCTCATATTTTAAGCATTTTTGTATTTAAATATTGGTTTATTTAATTTTTTATACCATATAGTGTGAAGTGAATAGTGATTGAAGTACCTAATACATAATGATTGAAGAGTCTGACAGTAAAAAAGGCAAAAAATCTCATTTGAATGTAAATATTGTTAGAAGAATTTTCTTTTCGTCTCTTTGATTTTAAAATACTTTAAAGGTCCAGTATTTCCTTACTTAGCATAATACCTTTACCTTAAGATTTTAAAATAAAAGGTTAAGCTTTAAACGATTGTACTTTAAATACATACCGTACGACTCTTGTTTTTTCTTTGCGTAGATTCAATAAAGATAGTATAATGGAATGTTCAAATGGATATCGTGCTAAAAATTCTATCCGAATCGTAGTGTATTTATTTCGCTTTATACGTTAAAGCATTCCGAAAACAAAGTGAACTTTTCACCAAACGGCATAAATTTTTCTGGCTGAAGATTTGAACGTGCCCAATTGATGTTTCTGGTGAAACTGTGTCACGCAAAAATCCCTTTGTCCCGTCGGAGGCTTCAATTAGCGACGGAAAAGCGAGTCCTGCGGATGGATCTCGTCCTGAATGACCAGGACTTTGTCTCGTATCGCTATCATCCATTCTGTTTGAAAGCCACATTGAATATGCCGTGCCGTGTCCATGAAATGTTTCAATGACTTTATTGCCAAGTATATGAGTAGCGACACTGTCGCGGGCTACGGATTTAGGATTCGTTAGTTTTATTTTATTTGTTTTTTTAAGAGAAGAACAGACTTTTTGAAATTGGTCCAGTGGTTTTTGAATTCTTCGTTACTAACATTCAAAATTGCGAATATTTTTTCTTTTTCTTGGTGTGGATATTATTTTTAGACAGTTTAGATCAGAGATCGTCACCCTTTTCAGGACCCTTTTATGTGTATGCGCGCCCTGATACAATAATATTGTTTTGCTAATGAATAAATATGCTACAATAAATTGCACCACACTAGCATATTCCTATTAACCATTACGCTATATCTACCTACAGGTGTTATTTTTGTTTTAGGTTTAAGAATTTTTTGACCCCTCTTTAATGAGCATTACTTCAACTAGGTACACCTTTTCATAACAACTTTTAGTAAATACAAAACCTGTAACATTGACATTGACTGTTTATTATCATTATTATTTCACGGTAATGATGTTCGCGTGATATTTGTAATTATCATAGTGACTAACTATACTGGTTGAAGGTGTAAAGTTATATTAACCCTGTAGAAGATGGCCTTAAGCCATGTTCAATGTTATAAAAAATCGTTCATTTGTTGATAATTATTTATATTATTACTGATTTTGTACTTAATAAAATAGCTATTGGAGAAAACAATGCATTAACAAATATCGAGCAAAATGGCTGGTTTATTACCTCTTTCATTATAGGAAGGGATACATTTACCTACTATTATAAGTAGCGGGTAATCTTTCATGAATTGAAGTCAATACATACATATAATTGATAGTATTAATTATTGTAAGCCGTCGCCGTCGCTCGTCTTGGTGTTGACAATAAGATTGTAGCTATGTAATCATTGGTTGCAAGTTGTTATTTGCTTAAGTAGGTAAAGATAACATTTACTAACGCCATCTATTTACCAGCCTTTGAACTAGGTCGTGCTGTGTTCTTCTAATAGGTACTCACACGAATAGCTCATTACTATATGTGACCAATTAGCAATACTATTTAATTAACCAACTTAATGTTAGAAACAACACAAAGAAGAAATAACAAAATGACACATATTCAGAGCAACTTTATTTAATAAGTAGCTTTTTATCCTTTTAGAGTAGAAAATTTCAAATATCCTCTCTAAGGCTCCCTGTCCACCGGAGCGGACTGAGGCAGCGGAGTGAAGAAACCCATAGCTAGCACGTAATCCCTGCCCACTGGCGCTGAGCGGAGATTTTATGCAATCTTATTTCTTAATTTTCTCCGTTTCTCCACTCCGCTTCCTCGCGCCGCTCCATTGGACAGGCAGCCTTAGTGCTCCCTACCCAAGGAACATGCATGCCAAACAGCTTGCGTTCAGTAGTTAGCTGTGCGTTGTCAATCAGTCAGTCAGTCACTCTATAACAGAAGAGTTTTATTTATATTGATTGATGATTTATATTTATAGACACCCACCTTGTATCTTATTCATGAATACATAATACAGCAGTCAATCCTAAGCAATATAACATCAAAACAAGCCTTGCATGCAGCAAGCAATATTCGAGTGAACTGATGACGCAATCTATTTAAGCCTCGTAGGGTACTTATCTTACTGTCAGCTAATATTAAGCGAGAGGTGGAATACGACAATATTATTAACTCAAATTATTTATTGCGGGTTAAATGCAATGATTTCCGCTAGGACCATCTTCATCCCCCAAGAATTGAATAACGCTCTTTTCACCACATTCCTTTCTTTGAAAAGAAGTTTCCTATAATGTGTTTCAGTTATTGTGCTGGACATCTAGTTAAAAAGTTGGTCGGTTTGGTGCTGCTCATCAATATCTGTGCGATGCCTATACTCTTAATTATGGATAACGGGTGGGATAGACGAAGATTCATCAAACAATGATTGGGCTTTATGCAGAAAAAACTCAGACGCGGGCACAGCTAGCCGATAATAACCAAATTTATTATTCTGTTGCTTCCATCAACAATCTACCGCGCCCCATTGAATGACACCATAAACTCATTTTATTTAATCTTTTTATTTAATTGTGCGCTAAACGTAAGGATAATCAAAACTATTGTGGCATACATTTGCGTGAAGCAACAATTTCTAACTCCACAATACAAGTGGCTACGGATTCTATTTTCCGAAGCTAACGTGCGGTCGCTAGTGTTATTAGATTAGTCGCTTCGCCACCCACTGTTCGTCTGCACTGACCCTTATGGACTAATTCCGCTCTTTCAGTCGACTCAGCATCTGACTGTGAATGTAACTGTTAAACAAAAGTGCAGTCTAATCGAAAAGGAAAGTTTCTATTGTATTCCACACAACGATATTGAAACAATGTTAATATCACAACTAAATGCCGTGTCGATAACATGTCATTGTATTCTAGACGTGGTAAATCTGATCTGGATTATGACAGAAGTAATTATGAGCCGTTTTGTAACTGTTAACGGGTTTAACCAGAAATATGTGACTTGGAATATACGCTGGGTTATGGTTAGATTGGAACGAGTTAAGACGATGTTTTTCTAGTTAACGTGTATTGTTTAAACTGTGTGTTATTACTAGTAATTTTCACATGTCAATAACAGATTAGATAGCTCTCATTAAGAGGAGATAGAACAAAGTTTAATATGACCATCTGTCCATCTCTCGTCAACAAATCTGATGACCGGCCCAATTCCATTTCAATTTCATTGCAAAGTTTAGTGCATAATACAACTAAAGTGCATAAATAACTTAGAGATGTATTTTTTGTGTTTCTGATTTTCAGCATGCTTGTCTAGCTCTTTGAGTAGGTTCAACTTTACACCTAGCTTAATATTTGTATTTTCAAGTTTGACATGTGTAAGTTTGTGAAGGTATGTAAGGTTTGTGAAGGGGAGGCATTGATTCTTTACTTTATTTGCAATTTAACTGCAAAACTTGTTACAGATATTCTGTACTCTTTTTGCTATTTCTTGTTCGTTGTTTTGTTTTTTAAATTATATTTTATTCCCTAGCTAGATATACCTCTCTGTGAGTTCTAGTTGGATGACATTTAGTTTTTATTTTGGTTTTATTAATATTTATTTCAAGAGCAACGTTTACTAGCTTTGTATAGAGTGGTTACCATAATTATACTCCAGTTCTGCGCTGTTCTCGGATAAGGACAAGGTCATCAGCAAATCTTAATGATGAAAAATATTGTCCGTTTAGATTTTTATTCCTATTTTGCTCGAATATATGTTCTCAAACTGTAATAAACATTCTTGGAAACAGTTGGTCTATCTATACTTGAGTCGTGTTAATAAGTATGGATTGCGCCTCTTTGCTATAAACAAGTTTATTACTAATGCTCACAGTTCAATTTAGATTGTGGGAAAAAACACTGTAGGCATTTTAAACTCTTACAAACAATATACAATGAACTATAATCACCGGGCGGAAAGTTATATTTTGTGGGTTTGTTTTGTGGGTTGCCATTTAGACTACCAATATAGTATCTCATCATCAATCAGTATATATAATAATCTCACAACTCACAACTCACTATTTGCAAGCGCCTAGAATGTTGTCCAGGTAAAGACTCGATGCGTCCACGACGCCTGTTCTGTCAGTGAACAGTGTCAGTGTCGACGAATTGTGGATTGTGTCGGAGTCTCAAGTCGCGTAGCTAATAAACAGCGTGTTGTGAGAAGACCCTTACTCCTCGTTTAATTTTTGAGGGTGGTCTTGGAGTCTCTTAATGTACCTATTCTACTTTTACTTTTGTCGTCCATATATCATATTTTTATATTTCTATACATGTTACATTACAATTTTGTTGCCAGAGTTTGCCATGTCGAAGGATGTGATACAGCTTCAAAAGCTTTTTTCATTATTAAATCAAAGCAATAATATTTTTTAAAGTTAAAGGGGGTACGGCTTCGAGTCCCAGGGCAGGCACTTCTGACTTTACGGAGTTATGAGAGTTTTAAGCATGTAAATGTCACTCGTTATAATGGTGAAGGAAAACATCGTGAGGAAACCTAGATAGCGGAGAGTTCGCAAAACTCAAAGGTATGTGAAGTCCGCCAATCCGCACTTGGTCAGCGTGGTGAACTTATGGCCTTAACCTTCTCATTCTGAGAGTGCAGTGCCCAACAGTGGGACAATTATGGGTTACGATGATGATAATGAAAGTTAAATAATATTATTATTACTAATTTGTCACAAAACTGCTAAACACACTTTTATTTACATAAAGTTATACTTTAAACTTTAAGGGATTCTATTGTATGGTCATTAAGTTATAGAGCTTTTTATTTTAAATGTTTATACAAAAAATTCGCAAAAATGTTGCTTCAATTTTGTATAATCACTAACATTAACAGATGAGAGGATTAACTACATTTGTTGCGCCTTAATAAGATTCAAGGCCATTTTTCTGAACCCATTTTAACCCGTCAACATTCACCCATAAAGGAGATGACCAGTTTTAGGCCAAGACTTGACACGTGTCAATTAGGTACCAAAAAAATTGTCTTATTTCCTTGATTAACTTAAATAAATATTAGCTTTTTTGGCAATGGCCAAATGGAGATATTAATTTTTTTTAAGTATTTATCGCTATCTCCGTAAATGTCTGACATATTAATATATTAGTATTTTTTTCGTATTTAACAATCTTCGTAAACGCTTACCATAGTTCGCGAATAGAGCACGCCCGTAGAGATGGGAACACTTAGCGTTCCTTTATGTTAACTATCGATTAAATAATCGATTGATGAACGTCATTCTCACAGTAATACGTCTTAATTAAAATAATAATTATGATTAAATGTATTATCATGTCGTTCCTATTATACAATTATATGATTGTTATTTTTAATAAGATAGTTTGATGTGTAAAATAAATAAAAATCGATACTGATTGCTTCAATGAATCGATTAACAAAGATCGTCTATTCTGTCAATGTCAATACGTCATATACGTCAAAATGTCATATTCCTGTATAACCTTTACCTAACAGGTTTGCTTTGGAATTTTTGCAAGGAAGACAGACTTTGAGACATCAATCTGTGCGTAAATTAAATTGTGGAATAGCAATCAATCGTTGCAATGCTAATCACAGAGTACTTTTGTATATACTGATGCTACTGGAAGTAGGGCATTAGACGTTGACGTGATACTTGCTTGCCATTGTACGGGAATGGATCGCGCCTCAAATTGTAAGTACTTACTGCTTAGTTATACTATTATCTCTACACTATTACTATTCTTATTCAGAAAGTGTTTTAACTAATAGCTTCCCATTGCAATAATTTAAAAACATATTTTGTACAGTTTATGTATAGTTGTACAGTTTAGGTACAAATGTTTCATACAAACCTATGAAATCTATTTCATACCCCTGGCCACTTATTAGCATTATCTATATTAATAGAACCAAATATTGTTTCAGGTACATTCTAATGATTTTTTGTGCCAAGCTTCTTGGAATGTCGCCAGCCAGTGAGGAAAGTAGACCAGAGGTGTCACCTATGGGGCACCATTGAATCTGCCTGCATTCTCTGTGGACACTCTCTTCTAAGAAGAATATGATTTCATCAATTATGCACTTCAGTACAAGAATGCAGGCGTTATAAAAGAATTGATTTTACCAAGAACGGTTTTTAGTTTTAAAGCATTTATAGTTTATATTCATTGATAATAATTTATTGATGAGTGTAGCGAAGTTACTAAATCACAAATGAGATGTTGAATTCTATCATCTAACTCCGATTTGGTATATAAATAATATTTATTTTGTCCTGGGTGTTAGTGATATTTAATTTGTAATGTCCATGCCACCCGCAACACAGAGATACTACTGTGAGGGTATGAGTGTGTTTGTGTTAATTAATAAACAAGCATGTTTAAAAAAATATATTATAATAAGAAGCATTTTCACACTTGTTATTTATTTTTATCTTGGTGCTTCAAGTGTTTACTCTTATTTGTCACTCTTGTTGGCAACACTAAAACAGCGACCAGTTACTTGACCGATCATTTATATATTATACTCATCTCACTTGGTACACACCAATTGAAACAGGCTCGGTCATATTTTGGGGACTATATAAGAGCAAATGGCAGATATCTGATATAAATGTACAGAGAGGTCGACAGCTCTCTATTACAAGAGCTGTCAATATCAGACACCACATGGTTGTTAAGAGGCCGAATACAGTCTAGGCACATAAGTGCAAAAACATATTTTGTTTATGTTTTAATCGATGGTACAAAAAGTGGAAGAGATGCTATTGTTCAATATTATTGCAACTGCGTGGTAGGAAAAAGGACTGTTGGTTGCTGTGCTCATACTATGAGCATTATATGGTACCTTGGTTGGGCAAGGTACCAAGAGAATATAGTGCCTCCTGCAAAGTCTCTAGACTGTACATATATTAATAAACTATGATGATGATACTGATTAAATGCATTAAAAAAACTGGTTTTTTATTTGAATTCTCCGATAGGTCAAAAAATTAGTTCATGTTTATAATAGTAATAGCAGCTTCAACTTAACTACCTTTTACTACTATTCTAGCTACAAATGCGTGAACTCGCTATGTGTGCAATAGGTTTATGTATCTAATCCATTGCAATAAATTAATAGACACCTAATGATATTGAGTGTTATGCACGTAGTAAGTACGGGTGTAAATACCCGTTCGTAAAAAGTATATTAAACTAAAATTATGTACAATGAAGATAATTATCCAAGTGGACTTAGTACCATAATTATTTAATGATATTTTCTTCATTAAACACGTAACCAGTGACACTCCAAGCACCTAGTTTGCGACAAGTATAACCTAAAAATCTCGAGGTTTATCATAAGAATACTTTTAATGGCCATTGCAGATTGTTGTGAAAATTGGGCAACATAAAATTAATATTATGTTGTAATTTATGGCAAATTTTCAGTTCTGTAACGTCGGGCCTGAGTTTGTATGGGAATTGGGTTTGTCCAAGAACTGCCAAGTAGAGGAATTTACCACGGTAGGTAATAAGTAGGTAAGTTGGTGGGTAAGAATCTAAACATAACAGAAAAGTCTACAATCTCATTACTTAAATGATTCTTCGTGAGTAAAATTATGATAATAATTGAAGAAAAAAGATATTCATAATTTGTATTAATAGACATTAAAAAGTAAACAGTTTTTAGTGTTATAGATAACTATTATATTTAGAAAAAACCATTTGTCTATAATTCAAGTAAATTAAAATAATCATTACTATGATGTATCTAATAAAATTTGCTCATTTTATTATCTTAACCGCTACAGTCATTTGTCATCGCTTACGTGCATCATTGCTAATAATTTCAAGTCATACTAAATGATGATTTAATTTGTAATTCTATTCCTTACGTACGTACATTAATAATAATATGATATAACAATATAACAGATTACGGTCGACTAAATCACCCCGTCTGCATTGACGGGTTAAGAAAAATCTTGGACAGAGATTTGCTTCATCCTGAGTTCTTTTAAGGCGTTAATATTTATTGACAATTCTTAGTTTAAGTGTTCTTTTATAGATATAGATTACTCGATTTATATTTAAACCATAGGCTACTACTTTACTTAAATTAAACGTTGAATTGAAAGATGATAATAATTTATTTGTAACCGACACAATATCATACTTACAAGTCACCAGCATGTGATCACTTAGTACCCATTGCTCATGATCATCAGCGAAATCAAAGATACTAACGATTGTTACCGACCGATAAACAAGGAAGATACAATGACCTATTCCTGTTTAACTAAAAATATATTAAACGGTTTTATTACAATAAAATAATTTTTAGGTTATGTACTAAGAATTAAAAAATAATTCGGTAAGTCCTGGCTACCAGATCGCACCAATCTTTTCATCAATCTGGGGTAGGTATAATCGGACAAATAACAAAATCGTTGGGCACGGGAAATTTCTATCATAATATTTACTCCGAATACCCATAAAGGCCCAT
Source organism: Hesperia comma (assembly GCA_905404135.1). NCBI lineage: Eukaryota > Metazoa > Arthropoda > Insecta > Lepidoptera > Hesperiidae > Hesperia > Hesperia comma. The sequence continues at coordinate 3,553,360 of FR990020.1, read as the reverse complement.
TTAGATGAAGAGAATTTCTCGTGTCGAAGATACGATTAACGAATGAATATCAAACATTTTTTTCGGTTCAAAATTCGCTCTTTGCCTTGGGCGACTATTGCCTCGCAATGAAATATTATTGTGTCCGTGTAAACACAATAATCAAAGCAATAATCGTATTTCGAGTAATTTAATTTATGCTTACTTTTGACAGGGTGCTCCGATTTTGATGATTCTTTTTTTGTTCAAAAAGTAGTGCTTGTCATAAATGGTCCCTTATTAATTAATAAATTAGAGCGACATATGGCGAATGGTTCTTGAGTTATATCGACTACGAAGTCGGTTATTTTTTTGTAAAAAGTTATTACGTACAATATACTATTGTAATCACTAAACTCGAATGACAAATCTCACACTTAAAACGGTTCGACCTGATTTGTGCAATACCTACCTACTCGTATTAACTTAAAAATATGTCACGCGATATCGTGTTTATACTAATCGAGATTCTCATAAGCAAGAATCTGCTTACTATAATTTCGTTGTGTAGACAAACATAGGCAATTATCGCCTAGGGATAAGTCATTATACGAGTCTCGTATAACATAATCGTAAGCGAGATTTTAGTTCTTACCTTTATGTAAAAGTTTTGATACGATTATGTGATGGCGATTATTCCTTGTGATAGTAGCGTACGGTTTCTCGAACCGAAACGTACGAGAAATCGTCTCCATCTAAATTGGCTCTTAAGCGTGCGTTATGCACTAATAATATAATAGATATAGGTACGCTTATGAATTTAACACATCGATTATAACTTCTTAAAATAAAAGTGTGAATCCTCTTCCCTATGAGCACAACAGTTTATTCTAAAAAATATATAAATATTTTCAGTCGGATAGAAATAAACTCCTTTACTGTATAATACCAGTCTCAATGGCAGCGGAAATTGCAAGGAACTTTCCAAGGCGGGCATTTAAATCAGTTCAGTTTAATGCATTTCTTTTCCTCATTCGTCTTCAATGGCCATTCATTCATCTGCTGTCCGTAATGATCTAGATTTCGAGTCTCAAGACTGTAATAGCAATGAAAGGGCCATTTTAAAACACAGTGGCCTAAATACATAGATGCTAACAACAAGGAGCTAAGAATTCATTTACGGGTTTTATATTGAAATATTTCAATGAAATTTAATTACTACATACAATGATACTGAAATACTGATAACAAAAGTGGGCCGTGTGTCCTCAGGGTATATGCACAGTTCTCCAAGCTGACCAAGTGCGAATTGACAAATGACAGGCATTCGAACACATGCGTTCCATATCTGGAGTCCAGTGGTCCAACGTTCAAATTATGTGGCTATTACTGCTGAACAGGTAAAATAGTAAGATATGTGTATGTGTATGCCTACGTAGCATTACTTCCATACTAATATCATAAATGCGATAGTCTATCTGTCTGTGACAATGAAATCTCTCTCAGTGTTCCCCTACATTCTTTAAGAAATATGAAAGATGTCTAAGATAGGTATATTGATTGATGTTAGTGAAACTATCACTTATTTGTCCTTGCACTAGTAACGTGTGTTATGATTGAGTGTATGAGCCCATTGTTAATTCCCAATCCGCCGGCGAAGCCGCAGGTAAGAGCCGCAGGTAACCAAAAGGTTGTTTGTATAATTACTTCAATATCATATTCATTTGACGCATAACTGATGAGACGTTTGCTCATGGTAATACCACAAATACTTAGTACATCTCACGCGATCTTCCGTTTAAACGTGCCCTTCGAAGCCTTATTTACCTTGCGGAAAAGGAAAACCGTGACTGTGTTATGGTCATTTGTGAGTTTGGTTCAAATGATTCGTTTGGAAATGTTTAAGCAATGTATCTACCTATATCAACAAGTTATTTTAATAAGTCTCCATAATAAAATATACATAAATGGTGTCAATGTTTATTATACAAGTGTATATAATATATTATGTAATTTTAAGTACACTGTATGTTTCCCTAAAAATAAATAAATCAATTAATTAATACTCCGTTCGCGTTTGATATGGAATTCGTTTAAATAACAACAACTTTCCGCCCATGTGATTACTATTCAGTATCGATTGAATTATCGATTTTGAAGTCAGTTATTTTATTTTATAAAAAGTAAGTTATTAGTTATAACAAAACATCTTACATAGCATAGCAGGTAGTTTCTAACAATGATAAGCTTGTAAAAGTCTAGGCAGGTAACACAAATTGGTTTCCCACGGGGCCAGTTCTATTCTATATCTAACCACACTAAACGCAACATGTTAGCAACAAATATGTTTTTTTTTATAAATGATAAGTCTCATTTCAAAATATATTAAGTATAAATTGTAGGTAGATACATGATAAGACTGTAATCTGTTGGATTATAACTTCGTCGTCAAAACCAGTTAACTATCAAATTACAGTTTACTAACTTTAACATGGTCCTCTAACATCTGTAATTCTGTACCTACATGAAATACAAATGAAAAACCTATTATCGTGCTAGGTATATGTATTTATGTGCGTTATTCCCACCTATTTGAGAAATTACAAAATTTCCTGACGTCGTTTCAAAAGTAAAATGTAAACGCATTTATTACAAGAATTTTTTGGATGGGTACTTAGGTACTAAGGCATCATAAGTTTCCCAAAGCATACCGAAGGCAGTATTATAATACGGCCCGTCAAAGAGCCCTGTATGATTACAAACCAGTCTTTACCTCCACTGAGAACATTCTGAAACGTAAACACGACGTGAATCCTAAGTTCTCCAACCATTTCACCACGTGGCCTTGGCACTGTGTTTGTTTACTGGACCATATCGCGGCGTTATGAAAACGTTGCGTTAAGGCCGCGAGCATATTGTTCTGAGCAGCGGTTTGGCGTCAGCATAGTAATGAGTGTATGGCGACATCGCGTCACTCATTTACGTCAGGTCAAGCCTGAATCACGCTATCAAGTTTTCTGCACTGCTTGCATATGTAAGTTCCGAACGTTGATCAGTTGAAGCGTAGCAGCTCCTCTGGCGTGACACCCGGGCAAGCGAAAGACGTTTATTTGCTAAAGTTGAATAAACTCACATTTTTGCCCATTGCTCTAATTGTAACGTTAGCAAATTTTGTTATCGAAGGTTATGAATACCTACTTACATGACCAACATTCGGCAGCCTACTGGTGGATTTTAAATGCAAGTTCCCTACCTCAAACCCTATTTGGTACATGATATAACATAATTGATGAAGTTTGATCGTTACTCACGATATTGATCACCGTTTTATTACTTTACTTGCATATTATAAATGAAAAAGATGCATAATGCTGATTGATGTATGTTTCGTGATATTAGGTACCTACCTAGTTAATCTTCTTCGTCATATTTTAGGTTAGGTTTAGGTTAAAGGACCTAAAGAGCTTTTTACTGCGGCTCTACGGGGAATACATGTTACCTCTAGCAGTAAGTCCAATAGTACCTCAATGAAAAGGGTTGAGTACTAAACTTTATAATTTAAGACATTTAAGCCACAAAACACACATTCCACCCAAATTTCCGTTTAAGCCGGATTACCACAAACTGGCATTTGTGAGTTAGGACACTCAAATTTGCATATGAAAATTAGATAACTCTACGGCACGATTATATGATATTCCTAGATTAAAATGTAAATAGAAATTTAACTATCTAATTAGTTTTGATTTTACTTAAATTCCTTTTAGAGGTCCCATACCTAACGGGTTAAAAAATCCTGGTCGATTCACACATGCGAAAACGATACGTTAAAGTGTCACAAAGCGACACAAGTATGAAAATGCATAACGGGGTGTCCTACGTGAGCGGCGAATACGACGCGACGCTGCGCAACACGACGCGATACTACACGCGACAATGACAACGTAGCGTGGTGTCGCAGACTGTCACATAGGACACAAGTAGGGATACCGTTGATTTGATCGCTTACGTCAAGATTGCAACGTCGGGTCGCGTCGTATTCGTCGCTCACGTAGGACACCGCCTAATACATTCACACGCGCGACTTTTTACAGCCTATTGACATGTTATCGTTTTGACACTTCATTGATGCATCTATCTATCTATCACATAGTTACACTGAAAAAGCAAATTTTCCTAGCAACACGATTTTTTGAAACTTTTAAAATGAAACAACTTACATCTGTTGTAGCAATACCGTCACATCTGGGTTTTCGACGCTATATGCACACTATACTGACCACCTGTGCTGACACTACCCTAAATTGTAGGTGCTTGGTGGTGGTGCACTTTAATACGTGGTAAGAGATGGGTAAGAGCCTAGAGTTCACCCGGGGAATACCACCGCCCGCCAAGGTACTTAGTACCATTTCTACCATAATAATTGCTTTAACAGTAATTGTGTTCCGGATAAAAAGGTGTAGAGCCGGTTACACTTTTTTAGAGGCGAAAATCTCAGTCCTTAAGGGTAGCAACGCATAGAGACTCAACAATATTACGAACTGGACTATTACTAACAACAACTAAAAGGGCTAACTATCACTAACAGTCCCAAGTCCTCACACTTATTTACAAACTAACCAGCTAATATTTAACACCCATAAGCAGTGCGATACGCTATCCCCTATCCACTAAGCTCTGCTCCGTCTTCATTAAGTAGTCCTTTCTCGCTCGACCTTGGCGCTCCTCGCGAATGCCTAAGTAGACATTCGGGAGTATCGCTGACTCACAAATCGCATTCAGATCGCGACGCAACTACTTTTTGTTATTGACCTAAATTGTGTAATTAATTGTGGAAATTGTACGAGTTAGCGAATTATGTGAGCATTATCAATCATAAAGCATCAATTAATGGCCCAATACTGAGCACGGGTCTCTCCTCATTATTAAGGAGGCCTAGAGCATACTCCAGCACGCTGGTCCAGTGCGTTTTAGTGGAAGGGTTAGTGGCAATCCAGTATTGGAAGTATTCAAGCCGCCCGAAGACTGTTATCTATCGATAACAATCGGGACCGACGGCTTTACGTGCCTTCCGAAGCACGGAAGCGCTCAAGAAATTTTGTGGGTATATGGTCAGGCAGGTACTTAAGTGGTGTTAGTGATAACTAACCTTTTTATCTACCTATAGGTAATAGGGTTAGGGATTGTTCATACCAAACGTATTGTCGGTCGCTGACTGTGAGCGCGCGTTACGCAGTTTATTTTTTTTCCATATTATATTCAACTTCTCGTTCACACCGAGCCACTCATACGCAAACTGAGAAGGTACACGTACATATTGGGGCTGACAGTAAGCATATACTCACACTCGGCAGCGGACAATACATTGGTGTGAACGATGCCTTAATCTTAGCTTTCCCGCATGGAATCCCTAAGATGTTCTAAAGTTTCTTTTATCTTTTCTCCTCTTCTCTCTATACTCACATGACAAGGCGGAAAGCTGGCAATTGTGTGGATTGCAATTGAAACGAATTCCATATCGAACGTGAACGGAGTATAAAGAACTACATATGTGTTAAGGCAAGCAATCCTATCAATTGAGAGTTTAATTAATCGTTTTTTATGAAGTCGTATCTCTTGTTAGTCACAGAAAAAACTATTGTTTGCCATTTCTGTCAATGCAAAAACTCCAACCAAATATTTACTAACAATTACCGCGCACGAGTCGTCAAACCAATTGAGATTTAACTCGCATAAATTTACACCGTAAATATTTGATATGTGTCTTGATGAGTGAGCTAGTCGTCACTATCATATTAATTAGTTCAGTACCCGAAACAGAACAAAGGCGCAAGACAAGACGCCTAAACGCAGTATACGTTACAAAATTGTTGAGCAAATCAAGGCGTTGTTAAGCACACGTCGGGGTCCTATTAAGTAGAATGAACCCACAGGGCATTGTGCAATTGAGGCGTTTATGTGTTTCTCTGTCGCCGGAACGTGACACGTACATAGCGTTTAGTTAAGAGCAGGGATACTCGAAGTATTCACTAGGGTTCGCCAATTAAATACTGTTTTTAGTATACTATGTATCAACCATTGTCTTCGGATAAGTTCGTAGGTGTAATACGAGTAGAGATATTTGAGCGATGGACTATGCACCGGAGGCTTGGATTCGACTCCTGCTAACATCTATAATTCCTCCGAAGCGCTCATAGTCTGGCGGCTTGTATTGATCCTAAGTGATTGACAGAGTAAAGCAACTGCATGTGTACACTGCGACTTTAATACATAGTAGGTACCTATCTCATTGGGGTGCGTTCGGTAGTTAGATGGGTGAACGCTAGTGGCAAAAATTTCTTGTGCATTCCCGTATATCGGAGGACACGTAAGAAGTCAGTACTGGTTGTTATCGATAAATAGAAGTCGTTAAGCAATCGACAGCTTTGGGGTTACATGAAAACACTCAATACTTGGGTTGGGCACTACGTCCTCAACCAATCCGCACTGGAAAACCGTGGTGGAGTATGCCCCAGGCTTCCTCGACGATAAGGGAAACCTATGCCCCGCAGTGCGCCATTAATGGGTTGCAGCCAATACAACTTTGACTTTGACTTTGACTTTTATGTACTTACAGCCTGTGCCTATCCCTCACATTGTGTGAGGCCCGTGGCCATGAGTGGCGATGAAAGTAATAACAGCTCTATCTGTAAGGAGCTCCATACAACATGTAAAGTCAATTCTGAGGTCCCTTACACCAATCAAGGTGATGGCGCCTATCTTTTTAGATGTCGTTGGTCTCTGTATCATCCAGACGAATCCCGAAGATACTTTGAACTGATGATCGGCTCATTCAATCAGGCTACCTTTTTGCTTGAGTCAACTTTCAAACGTAGTCCCGGCAAGGGGGCTTGAGGGTCAGTTTTCTTTCCATCTTTCCTTGGCCGACAATGCCTCATTGACTTGGGTTGCCATAAAATGCTGGTCTACACATTATTAACTACTATACTACCATAAAAAGTTACATGAACTGGCTTTTACGTTACGTACGAAAGCAACCAAAATAACGCTTATCAGATTTGGCAACACTGATCGCACGAATAGGCGTCAGTGACGTACCCGACACGTTCGTATCGATCTAACCATAGGTCCACATGGCGTTTAGCGGACGAATAATAATGGTCTGTACTCTTCGGTTAATATGCAAAACGCGTAATGTCATTGTTTTCCAACAGAGTTCTAGAATGTAGCGCGATGTAAATACGGTCGATGTTCGTCGACGTAGATGCGTCATTTGAAAATTAATCAGTCCACCCAACGAGACAGTGTTAGGTACGAGCCTTAAGAAACTTGTTACACGGCAATCTGGTGTTATTCTACAGAAATATTAAAAAGTCAAGTTTAGAATATCTTTCATCGAACAATGAACTATTTGATTAATGTCGTTCTTAATCTTAGTTCTTGAGGGAATGTTAATCACAGCCCACAGGTAGTGGGCGTTCTAAGCTCGATATTAAACGATTGAAGGTTATTAAGGTTCTTTTGTCGATAAACTTGAACTTGTCAATGAACTTACATTTAATGTAATTTACTACACATAAAATATTACTTTTCTAATCTCACTTTTCTTTATGCACAACAAGCTTAAAATCGATACTTTTTTTTCTTTGTACATCTAAAAATAACACAAATTCCGTATTGAGTTTTTTTTCATCTATAATTATTTTTCGATTTTTATTACTAACATTTTCAAAAGGAAAATTTTGATAGTAGGGGAGCCAGGGGCATGTATTAACGGGGGTAAGTATTAACAAGCTCATAGATGCAAAACTATTAATGAGTGTGATCTGTGTCCGCGATACGACGACAAGAACAACGTCCCGATCACGTTGCGACCTGTCAGGTGTCGTCCGGACACCGCGTTTAAAAGTTCTGTGACATGAGTGAATTTTAGCAGGTAAACGATCTTTTTTACACTAAAACTTTTTTGATTTATAGTAAATGTAATACATGTAACTCATACAGATTATAGTGAATTGATGGTAATTTATCTAGCTATAATATCGCGTTTATTCTATTTAATTATCTTTTGTCGTTCTAAACATACAATGTTTTATTTAAAAGCGTTATGCTTGGGGCAAGTATTAACAAAATGTCAGGGGTAAGTTTTAACATGTTAATACTTGCCCCTGAAGATGTAGAAAGATGTTTTACAAAATTTATTTCTTTATTTCAGAATGAGAAATTACAGGCATGGCATGTGGTGAATCGTATTCATCAAATACTTCAGGAGTTGATTGGTTTGAATGCAGGTCATGCAAAAAATGGACGCATGGTAAATGTATCAACGGGAACCCATACAGTTTTGTATGCCTAAACTGCAACTCTGACGATGATTATGATGAACTAGTAAATCCGCCCTCGCTTCGCTTCGGGGAATCAGTCCCTTCAAAAATCTCTATAAATTTTAACAAATTATGTTATTCCAATGTCTAAGCTATATTACTGCAAAGTTTCATGAAAATCCGTTCAGTAGTTTTTGCGTGAAAGAGCAACAAACACACACACACACACACTCACTCACTCACTCACATACATCCTTACAAACTTTCGCATTTATAATATTACTAGTAAATCCGCCCTCGCTTCGCTTCGGGAAACCAGTCCCTTCAAAAATATCTATAAATTTTAACAAATTATGTTATTCCAATGTCCAAGCTATATTACTGCAAAGTTTCATGAAAATCCGTTCAGTAGTTTTTGCGTGAAAGAGCAACAAACACACACACACACACTCTCACATACATCCTTACAAACTTTCGCATTTATAATATTAGTAGGAAGTAGGACTAGTAGGATAGTGATAGTGAAGTGAAGTGATAGTGATAGTGATAGTGAAGTGATGAATAAAGGGTGCTTTTTTATTAAGTTTGATAGATGTCAAGCAAAAGATATTAATTTTTGTATCTATGATTGTATTTTGTTTACTTTTATTAACGTTAACGATGAATGAATGAATCTGTTATTATTTTTTGCATATTTGTTGTATAATTTTAAAGGCTTATATCGTATGGGTAGAGCGTTGAAACTTTCTTCTATAAGTTTAATGTGTAATACAGACTGATTAAAGAAGCGTTGATAAAAAAACCTAACCTAATGTTGTATCAAGCTTTAAGTATTAAGCGGCATTGAGTGAAAAAGAGATAGTTTTATTAATTCTATTAATAAATAATATGCTTTACAAAAATTTATTAATATTTACTTAGTGTATAAGATTGTAATAATGGTGAAAATCAAGCAATATATTTCCGTTAATATGTGCCCCAGAGTAGTTAATACTTGCCCCAATGACGGGGTAAGTATTAACAACCGACTTTTTTTAAAAAAACCGCTCTACAGCAAAAACTAATACGAATTGTAGATTATTTTTATTACTATGTCAAAAAGAGATAGTTAGTATATGTTGATAGTAAATCCTGTCTCCATAAATTAATTAAGTTCAGAATTACAGCAAAAATAAAAAAAATTGTTAGTACATGCCCCTGGCTCCCCTATGCAAATTTCTAAGGTTGGGTGGATTTTCAGGGCCATCATATACCTACACAAGTCTTTTCGCAAAGGGTCCAGCGATCTACAACTTGAAAATATGGCTTAGGTAGGCTTTCGACATAGCTTAAACGACTACTACGATAGATTGAGACTATGCCTAGCTAACAACGGGGAACGTCGACCACCCACTGGCTAAAGACAAGCGCTTCAGGTCGCCACGTAAAACTCGGACTCGTAGTTTTTAAGTTTATATTATTATGTATGTTAGACCTCGATACATACATACATACATATTATACATTATATAGGTGTATATAGTCTGAAATTGATTTATTATTATTATACCCAAGGGAGCATAAAAACGCTTCATAAAAACCGCTTGCGCTTACTACATACATTGTAGAATACGTCCTATTCAACTTCCAAACCCCATTAAGATGCATAAATCAATCGATCGTTTATTTTTAACACAGGCAATAAACGCTCTAAAAATACCCACATAACGGACGTTTTTTTCTCCACAATAGTGATTGCAAAAACCTTGTAATTTATTCTGACAGTAGCAAATTATGTCAAGTTCAAGATTGTTTCATTTACTTCCGAAATAATTATCGTAATCTTAAATCAATGCCAATTAGGATTTTTATGACTTAATTATTATCTGCATAATTAAACAAGGTTACAATTTGCTAATCTTTGACAGCTGGTCATTAGGACTAGTAAGTATGTAGGTAGAATATCTATTATTATTTGTTTATGGTTGGACTTCATCTCGAAAACTTACGTTACATTACCATCACTGCAACTTAAGTTTTACTACCTAAGCCCCCTAGATGTGGTAAAAAAATTAATATTATTGTTGTATTTTTGGATTAGAAGCGGTATACCTATTCAGATATAAAATGCGCCACCATAAATGTAATTGCGGAAACCACAGTTAAATTTAATTTATTACGTTTTTGCGTGATAGGCGGACAAGCACACCTAGGCAAAATCTCTTAAAATATTTTTTTGGGTAAATTGACCCTATGAAACCCTTTTTACATTTTTGTGTAAAATACTTAATTCTCATTTGTAGCCATAACCAAGTGGTTCACTAACCTGTTACACTTGTTACAATCGTTGCCCCAGCCGGGAATGAAACCCAGGACCCATCAGGGCACACAAGATCACTACTAACTAGGAACCCGAATCGCCACAGAGATGATAGACAATAAGTGTGTACAACTAAAACCCAATCCGTGGTCAGAGTTTGTGCGACTACAACCCAACCCGTGGTCATCAGTTATAAATTAAATAACAATCTAGTCGCAGCGATGCACTACTCAATTATACAAACAGGAAATGCAGTGGACGGACACGTGAATGTGGTTCGGAATTCCATCTCAATCTCGGAGATACACGCATACACTTGTATACTTACCAGTTTGAGCGAGTGTTCCTCATTGTGTATAAACACTAGGAGTAATACAAAATGCAAAACGACATGTAACTGTTAGATTTACTTACAATTTTGATTTACTTAGTTTGGTAGTGTCGTGATTTAAAAACAATACGATTGACATTGAGATATTATGTATAGTAAACCCAACTTAAGACTGAAACGAAAGAGGCGCTGTCGGACGCATTTGACATTCATTTGACCAATCATTGCACACTAGTAACTGACAGATGAATGAACACAACGTACTTATGAATGACTTTTCGTTAGTTCCAATTTTTGCCATTTCAGAGTTAAGTTGGGCGGACTGTAGTGAAAAATTGACAAGCTCATCTGTCATTGACTTCATTGTCAGTAACTGTCAAAAGTTCTCCGCGCCACCGCAGTCTTGTCGTGACTATGATCCATGCAACTGGGTCGAAATATCGGTCATTTTTTCGAAATCGTAGATACCCATCTGCAGTAAAAACGTAACAGACGGAAGTGAGAGACGTTTTGCCGATAAAGAATAATATGTTTCTTGATTGATAGAAAGATAGTAAAAGCCTCAATAAACCAATCGGTTGTGATTCAATCTGGTCCAGGTTCGTACCCCTAAAGAGGCAGATTTAGTATAACGCATAAAATGTATTTTAACTTTGCGTATGTCCTCATCCCAAGGACAAGTCCGAAGCATTGACCTCAAGAACGTTTTTAACGATCCATTCTAAAATGTTTTTTACCATGTTTGTAATTAATTTTGTAACTTTGAGATATTGTAATTTACTAATTTCATATGCGAATATTTAAAAGTTCAAATTATAAATAGAGACAGCATTGGATGCTTCCAATTGCATTGACTACAAAGCATTGCGTACAAAACGACAAAATGAAATATCCCAAAACACCTAATAGTAGGGATGTCGGTCGAAATCGAACAGCGTCGTCCGACAACGCACGACAATATTGTCTTGTCGACGCAGACCAATGTCGATGTCGTATCTATAAAGCGATAGCAACTCTTGTCGCGGGACTTTTAATCCCTAATGAATACGAAGCTTAACTTTAATATTTTCATTGGAGGGATTTATTAATTATTAATCAATGCTACAATACAATAATTATTGGTTACAGACAATGTTTATTCATCTACGGTTAGAATTATTACAGATAATATAGAGCAATAAATTATAGCCTAAAACTAATTAATCACCTAACATTTGGAGCGACTTTGAATCGGACTGTATTCGATAATCACATTACTTTGATAATTACGGTACTTCGTTCATAAATAATTCAATGATTAGTACAATTTTCGAAAGAAAAGTAGCGCCATTACTTAAGTATAAGTAACCTTAAAAGAAGAAGCAAGATACTCCTATGAAAAATATTATTTAGTTTTTTTTTACAGAAAACTGAGTCCTCAAGGGTAGCAACCGAATTAGAATGAGACTCATATTAACAGTTACTAACTGGACTATTACGTACAACAACAAACAACGACTTATTGTCACACACACATGCCCTAGTACTCGTAACAATTAACGAACTAACCAACTGATGTTCTAACACAGTTCGCTAAGTGACTAACCGCCCTAGTCTCGATTAAAGTCTTCTATGTAGTCGCAGTGGTAATAAGCGGTAGACATAGGGTGCATAAAAATAAATTTCTTTTGCCACAGACACTACTAGTAGTAAGCACTAAGCGTACAGAATTGTTGATATAATACAAAGACGTAGAATATTATAAGGCAGATATATGTCATATATCGCAATTATCCTTTATATCAATGTTACACAGGAAAAAAAGAGAAAAGGAAAAGGAGTGGCAGGAGAAAAAACGAGTCAGAATGATACTGCCTTCGGTCTCTCACTGAGTGACGGTTTTCTCTGATGCCAAAGAACTTTGTCGGGCAAATTGTTCGTGTACGACATACAATCGAATATATTCTGCACTACACTGTTATACAATCTAGGTTTGAATGCGATCGCATTCACAATCATAATCAATTTATTGCATCATGCCTAACATTACATCAATTTGTTAATCTACGCTAGTACATGTAACCCTGTGAGGGCGTTGCAATTATGTCAATTTTATTAATTAATTTTAACACATTTGTAGTACTTAATCTTAAAGTAACATTTTTTTTCATTCAAAATTTTCACTTACAAAAAAATGTAATTACGACAATTTAAATAACCTGTTTAAATTAAATATTGCACATAAAAACAGTATCCCGAATGAAGGGCAGATTTCTACTTCCAATAACTTTCGAATTTTCGTGTTTAGACGGACGGAAATTTTATATAAAATAAATATAAATATTAAAGTTACAACACGTTTTGATATCCGCAGGCCAGCCCATTAAATACCTACTATTAGTATATTTTCTTGATATTAAAAGATTTGTTCTAATCTAATAAGAAAAAAGATGAATATTAACTTTAAAAACTGCATTTATAAATGTGGACGTTAATCCTAACGTAAGGATACAAAATTTCGCTCTCGTTTTGATCAATTATATTTACCAAATGAGAAGATAGAATGTACAAAAGCCAATTTTTAATATCTTTAACTACCCTGACCTGTATGCATGTAGGGAAACTTTTTGCCTAATTTTAAACAATATTAAGAAGTCATAGCTTGAAAACTTGCAGAATTTAAGGTCGGATAACAATCCATTGTGATAAATATGGCAAAACAGCATACTCAGAAATGTTCAAGAGATAAAGACTGTGACAGAAGGAGAGACAATCATATAAAAATGGTTCCGTTAGTCACCCTTTGAGTATGGAACCTAAAAAATGCGCTGATCAAGCCCCGACGTAAACGTATCTAGTTTTAGAACGTTCGTAGTAAGTAATTTGATCGCAGCCTAAATCCATCTAGATTGCGATAGGCATTGCGTTATATTTGTGTCGTTGTGCAATAACTGCGTTCCGCTGTGTAACTAGATTACCAGTAACTTGTCCGATTTATAGCTCGTACAGTTAGTTAAGGCGTTATAAATTACTGAATTACTGATTCAGACTCAGACCTATACCGTGCCAATGGATTTAAGGGTTCCATTAATCTAGATCTTTAGAAGCCAATTTATTAATTACTTCAACTGTCCATTATTAAATATGAGTTAATAATGATGATTGGATAATCTAAAGGCAAGATAATAAGTAATGGTAAGGGCTACCTCTCCACATACATTAGAAACCATGGAAATAAGTAAATATCCAACAACTTTGACAAAAAAATTATTGACTTCAAAATCGATAAGTAGAGATAAGTCAAAAAGTACATGTTAAATTAAATGTCGCTCTTTATATCTGAAGGACTATACTACAATGGGACAAAACGACAAACACTCCCCTTAGAATGAAACAAGAATTATAAAGTTAGGTTTTTGTTAAAAATTATATCGCTCCCGATACTCCCGATAATGCAGCGTCAAGAAGACACATACACTTCACACCACTTGTCGACATTTTGACCTTACGACATCGTGTCATTGTCTCGCATTTGAAAAGACCCTAATAATTATATCCAATTGCGAATTTCGTAGACATTGAACCTGATGAGTAAAAAATATAATTGCCCTCCATCATCATTATCATCATTCATTCATCAACATGAAGGCTTTAACAAACTGATTAAAATTAAGGAACTTGTTCCGACTGTCAAAACAGCTGCAAAAAACTCGTCTTCGTTTAAATATAAGTAAATAATTACATTCAAATTTATTTCATACTTATTCTCGTTTTTACAGCGAAGCGTTGGCACTCGGATTTCCCGCGCATTTCGGTAGTTGTTTTTTAATCGGAACCTATGATCGGAACAGATATTTCTTTGCTTACCCCATGCCGAAAGCTAATCTTAAAATGATATATGGGGTTTTTATTGACTAACTGACCCGGCAAACGTCCTACAATATGTATATGTTACCGGAAATGTGTTAAATCTAGGAACTTTATACAATTCCTAGGAAATATAATATCTTCATATTATCTATCCCGCGTACCCATTATTATTTTAAATGTTTTACATTTCCGATTGCTATTTCGGAAATGTAGTCTTCCTAGGGAATGTGTCTAATTTAATTTATTTCACACATTTCCGGGATTTTAGGAATTTCATACATTTCCTAGGAATTGTATACAATGACGGATTACACACATTTCCGTTAACATATACATAATTTATGTTATCTCAGGTTCCACCAGTTTTTTTACTTGTTCGTTTAACATTTAGACACTCAGAGTATCATTTAGTAGTTTTTGCATTATGTGCAGACAAATGTACAGGCATTCGGATAAAAATTCGATACTTTTCTATATAAAATTTAATGTTTTGAATGTTTTGGTCGCTTAACGGTACGCGTACGCGCAATACATTGCACGAAATGTCGAAGGTTTGACAGCTGGGAACTGGGAATAACACGAATGTACAGTCCTACAACGATCTTTTGGCCCGTGGATGACGTGTGGTGTGGGTGGCAGAAACAGCACCTTACAAGGATGGCAAACTGTTACCCCCTTAACAGTTAAGTACTGTATCAAAAACTATGCGACACATGTTTTATTATTTTTAAACGTTACCCTAAAGACCAATTTTCATAGTAATCTAAGCCTACCTACAAAATCGACGCAATTTTTAACTCGCAACCCCAATTTTGCCCCCTTAGGAGTGGAATGATAAAAATCTTTCATGGCGGACTCACTACCTACCTCACGCATATTGCCTAAGTATATGCCTAGCGGTTTTAAATACTTCGTTGTGAACGAGTTTTCTATATTTATATCTATCCTTTCGCTTTTATTTTAAACAAAACCCGCAAACGTTACAGAGAAGTGGCAATAAATACATACGATTCAAAACCTACTTTTGTAGCACTTCCTTCTGCAAATGCAGATTGTTTACAGTGAAGTCACGTTTATTTGTTCAATGTTATACGCAGAGACTGTTGTAGAATCAAATGTATACACGAGCGTTCGTCTTGCATAAACGTTGTACACGTAAAGTTATAAAAATCGAACAAGTGCGAGTCGGAATAACGTATCGACGGTTCCGTACTAATTTGTAGATAATTAATTGTCTTTACTCATTTCGCTTAGGATGTGGAATTCGTATTAATGGCAACCCATAAATGCCAGCTTCCGTCCCAATTATTAATGTTCAGTGTAGGTTGACGGCAAGAGTTTAAAAGTGGATAATTTAATATCCTCGGCGACTCGTATTCTCATATAATTCGTTTCGTATATTAAATGTTTTCGATGATATACCAACATTGCTCTTAATTTTCCTAAATATTCTATTTTCTTTTTCTTTTTTCGTATTGTAAGCTCTTCTCTACGCCATATTATGATTCTAGGTCAACGGGAATCTTTACATTAAACATGGTAATTAAACATGGAAAAATCCTGTTACATATTCCCATTTTTGTTCTATTTCTTACTCGTTGAACTACATATGTATGGCGACATCACACAAACGTCACACGATGACATTTCGTCAAGCCTGAACCACGATATCAAAGTTTTGTACAATGTTTGCAAATATTTTAAATTAAAAAAAAATCTTCAGGATATGAATTCCTGAAGCTCTGCAGCTACCTAGGTATGACACTTCGCTTCTAAGGAGATCGCCCTTTAATAAAAACGAAATAGCGAAATACCTCCTATCAAATTGCTCATTTACCCGAAATGACACCATAAACAGAATATGATATTTATCTTTGTTATTATGATGAGCTATTTAAAACATTAATTTGCAACATTTTAATTTGTAATGCAAATAATATCCCATTAAAACATTCGATTAATAGGTACTCCGAGCTCTGAGGTGAGGTAATTTACCCGCGTGTTTTTTTGTGGGAATTTATTTAATACTAGTTTTTGTATACGAGAAAAACGTAAAATATTGGAGAAAATTAAACGCCTCATTGTCCAAAAAGATTGTATGGTCGACTGAACGTGCTTGCCAGCTTTTTAAATGAATGAAAAAAAATACAGTTGAAAGTAGGTACCAATGTTTTACGATACCTAATATTATAGCACTTTTCCCATTTCACCCCGTTAGGGGGTATTTTTCGAGACAAAAAATATCAAATTCCGATACTTAGGTTGGCCACCAACTCGCACGACAATTCTCATTTGTTTTTTTTATCAATTTGCCCGTGGTCCTATGGAACTTGGGTATAATTATATAATGAAAATAAGATACTAAAAATATACTACTAATATGGTGAGAGTAAATGGAATGTTTTTTTTAAGAAATATAAATAGTTGTACAGTAAGTAGGTAAAAATATTTATCTTGATCCTGCTCAATCAATAGGACCACTGCCAATACAAATTAATATTCCTCCTAACAAGATCACGGGCAATAGGACCCCGCGCAATATAATCATGGGCAACAAACGCCAATTTGCTCTAGAGGTCAGTGGCGAAGTATTCTCAAGGCTTCTTTAGCCATGCTCAGAAGTGATTATTGGGTTGAAGCTGTTAAAGTTTAGTACTTAATAGATGTAATAAAGTTGCGTTTATAAACTGGTGGTCTATCCATATTTTCCTTTACAAATAATAAATAATATTGTTACACAGAAAATAAAAATGAGGGACTGAAACTCGGTCCCTTGCGAGGAAAAATTTAAAAGCAAACATTGTTGTTGTTTTGGTCATTTGAAATAATGAAAAAACGAGGAAATCTCAAATCATGTCGTTCGCCAATGTTTACTTGAACATTCTTAGTAATTTTCCAAACTCGTACGAAAATAACCTGTTAGGATAATGACTACCTGCAACAGCTGCTCACGCATTAAATTATTTTTAAATAATCTTTATGGCTATAAATAACTTATCATCGCAACCCATAAGTCTCGGTATGCTAAATAAAGCAAGGCTCGATTGAGATGTGTCAGTGTCGTCATAGTTCCGACAAATTACCGGCAAATGTTACATTATACATACATTTTTGGCGTTTTCAAAACGTGCGAGCACAACCCGCCGTTGCTGCGGGAGCCGCAAGAAACCGCACATAATTGCGGACGTAAACCATTGAGATACTATTTTAGTACCTCAGATCAATAAACTATAGACGGAGCGTCGGGAAAAAAAGAGTGAAGCCAGCAAAAAGTCAGCCTAGCCTTGTAATACACACGGTGGCACTCACAACAAAACGATTTTTGTGTTCTAAATAATAAAATATGAAACTGTCAACATAGGGCATTCTATTGGTTTCGATGTGTGCTTTCGGCTGACTTTTGCCGGCTTCACTCTTTTGTTCACGGCGTTCCGTCTATAGTTTATTGGTCTGAGTTTCGTACATAGTATTTCAATGGCGTAAACCACGTCGTGAGTTGTGCTTTGATTTTTTACCGGTACCGGGACTGTAGTTTCACTGCTATGCCTGAATCAGTCCGCATCGTCCACTTTCGTAACTAAAGTTTCGTAACCAGTTACAAAAGAGGAATTTTCTTTCGCTGTTTGGTAACTAGTTGTGAAAAGAGAAATATTTTTCCATTTTCGTAACCCTTCGTCCACTTTGGTAACTAAGGGTGCCCATTCATTAGTTACAAGACTGTTTTTCCGAGGATCTATACGTCGATTCAGGCATAGCATTTTACAGGTTAGACATAGATTTTTTACAGGTTGTAAGGGCCTAGAGCTCACCCGGGGAAATACCACCGCCCGCCACGGTACTTAGTACCATTCCTACCGTGTAATAATTGTTTTAAGAACAATTGTGTTCCGGATAGGAAGGTATGGAGCCGGTTACACTGTTTTAGAGGCGACCATCTCAGTCCTAAGGGGTAGCAACGTATCTGTGACCGAATTAGAACGAGACTCATACTAACAATAAATAACTGGACTTTTACTAACATTAACTAACAGGACTAACCAACTAATATTCTAACACCATCTACTAACTGGACAAACCATCCTAGTCCCTTTGAGTCTAGTTCTAAGTCGGTCACAGCTGTTGTTATGGGTGGCAGCGGAAGGCTGGTGCTGCATGCTCGTTTACTATCTTATCTTAATTCCATAAAAAAGGCGTAAGGGCCATGTTGGCCGTGGATTGGCAAACTTTTCACTGCCTTGAGGACATTATGAAGAACTTTTATGTGTGCAGGATTCATCGAGATATTTTTGTTCATTGAAGTAAATAGAATAGAATTCGAGCAAAATTTTATTTTTTATTTTACTTTCGTGTACCTACCTAAATACCTTTACGGACTTAAAATCACAGTTATTTTGAAATCACAGACGGACAAGTGAGAATATAATGAGAAACCGGTAATAGATAAAGTATTCTGTCTATTTATACTATGTGGTAGGTACCTATAGATACTTAGCGGGCTTTTGCGAAATCCTTAGTTACTCAATAAATCAGAGCCTTATACGGAGAACTAGTAACCAATTGATTGTGATTAATGATGGTTACTGGGGTCTGCCTACAGACCTCCACTGGGCAGACATGATTTGACCATCTTTGAATACAATTGCGGTCCGAAGTTTGCTTTCATTGTAATTTCATGATTATAAACCTGAGTCGCCGAGAGCATGGAATTACCACTCCAAGCTAAAAACACACTTATTACCTGGACTCACAGTTCATTTTAGCTTGTTAGCAAAATTAACGTACGGCATTCTCACCGTCCGTAAACGTCCTTCTAAATTTCTCATCGTCTATCTACAATGTGTGTTAATCACAATCATTGAGTTAATACTATGTAGTACATCACAATGGCGGAAATTTGACGTGTGAGTTGGATGGAATTAAAACGATATTCAAAAATTCATATCGAACGAGAATGTAATAATCTATACCTTTACGATAGTTTTGGACTTGGGAAAGGACAGATTATTTTTTATCCTTGAATTTATCCTTTACCAGGGTGAAAAGGGGAGAGGATTATTTTTTTCAGATTGCGATAAAATTTGGCATAATGAGTAGACCATGACTTGGACTGGGACATAGAATTTAAGTATTATCATTTTGACGGCATTTGTCGTTGTTTTTCAAAAACTCAACTCAAAAACCTCCCGACGGATGTCGCTCAAATTTAAATGGGACCTTAAGACCATAGTGTTCCAATAAAAATTTGTTCATCCAGTAAAAAGTTTAGTTATGACATAAAAAATACAGTCCAATTGAAAACCTCCTTTTTTTGAAGTTGTTTAAAAGTTTAAAATGAGACATAATGATACTGCCTCCTCTCTCTTACTGCGTGACGGTTTTATTAACTATGATGGATAAGTTTTTTCTTACGTCTATGAACTCACACTCGGTAGGATTATTTAAGAAATTGACATAATATATGCCTGGTATTTAGCATATTTACAAGGATCATAAAAACCTACGATGTAAAATTTAATATCAGAAGTGGGCCAGACGACAGACAAACTTATATAAAAAACATGCTTATGTACAAAATATCTATTAATTTTGCATTATGTCATTGACGAAACACGATCAACAACAAGTTTTAAATATCAAACGCTACCTCATTATGCATTTGGTTAATATCTGAATAGAAGATAATTGAGAAAAATATATGAAAAAATTTTGCACCTAACAGAAGCCAAAAATATTATTTAGAAAATTTGTCTCTCTGTCTCTATGTTTGGCTGCCCATCACGCAACAACAACTAAATGTTGTTGTTAAGTTGTACAGCCGGAAGCTTGACGTGTTTTAAAAATTGGTGCATATTTCGGCATAATACGACACTTATAAACTAAGATATAAATAATATAATGCTGAAGGACAACGTCTTCTGAAGCCGCCCTTTACTGTGGTCTCTATAATGAACCCAAATAGACCCTATTTGGGTCTTGTTCTTCGTTGGTGTTTCATTATGGAGTCCATTTTAATGGGAACCCATATGCCAGCTTTCTGTCCCTATAAATAAGATTTATTTTAGTTTGGCAGCGAAAATTTAAAATGCCGTGAGTCAATTTTTCTGTCAAGCTATACTGAACTGTAAACACATAATGAAGTTATTGTAAGCGGGGTGTGGCTTCGGCGGCTCATATACCTCATATACTTTAATTATATTACAAATATTAAAGTTTCTATGATTGGATGTTTGTTACGCAAACACGCAAAAACGGCTAAACGGATGTAATTTGGAACACAGTTTATAACCTGCATTAAAGGATATATTTCATACCGGGAAATTGATATATTCCCGCCGGATAGGAAATTCCGTGTAACAAAGTTCTATTAATAGATAGGAAATGTTTTTAATGCTTTTATGGATTTACTTGCCTTTAAAAATCTAGCTCATATATTTATTAGTTTAGTTAGTTTGTGCACTTTTAAGTATATATTTACGGTGTGAAAAAATAAAGTGTTTAAATAAAAATAAAACAATTACAATATAATTATATAAAAAATAATAAATTTCATAACCGCTCTACCTGCAGTTTCTTGCCTCAGTTCACTAAAGCTCTAAACACGGAGTAGAATAATAATTGATGTTTTAGTGGAGGTGCCTTGAGCGATGCTACAAGGATACAGAGGCTTAAGACATTTATTAGACGGCACAATTAGTTAAGCATAGTAGTACGCGTGAAATTACTACGAATGGATTTGTAATTTGTGTGTGAGGGAGAGCTTATTACTGTCTGTGTGAGTGTGTTATGTGTGTGTGAGGGAGAGCTTATTACCGTCTGTGTGAGTGTGTTATGTGTGTGTTAGGGAGAGTTTATTACTGTCTGTGTGAGTGTGCATGATCAAAATACGCGCAACCATCATTTTCAAAATAACGTAATGAAAAATACTTATCAATTTCTTTTAATGAAAACATCGTGCAGAAAACTGCACACTGAAATACTACACTATGCTATGGCTTCTGAAAAAATCGGACCCCAAAAGTGGGAAAATTATGAGTTAAATGTTACCTTAGCCGTATATCGGTTTTTAAACTGCTTTGTTTACTGTGGCATAAGTACTTAATGGATAATAAAGTAATAATCTTTTATAAAGTATTTCCGAACACGGGGATTATAAATACATTACCATAATTTGGTTCCATTAAAAGTTCCATTAATTATCATTATGGTGATTGCACTAACAAAAATTGCATAAATCCTTACGCCAGCAATACATTAAATAAATTAAATTCGTTGCTTTGCATTACATCCATGCATACTAATATTATAAAAGCTTGTCTGTCCATCTGTGACGCTTTTACAGCTAAACCACCACCGGCCCGATTTGGATACATTCGAAAAGAAACTACCTTTTATTCAAAAATCAACCCCTAAAGGCTTCACATGGGGGTGAAAGTTTATCTGAGAAATCTAAACGGCTTGACCGATTTCGTTGAATTTTTTCAAAGGAAGATAATTATGTAGTTGATGAGGAATGGTCAAATACAAGCTACTTATTTTTTTTAAAAACCCAACCCCTAAGGGGCTGAAATAGGGGATGATTCCCGATATAAATAAGTTTAGATCTGTAACCGATCAATTTCTGCACATGGAAGAAGAAGAAAAGCTACAACAGGGGATCTTTATTAACACAATAGAATCCAAAACAATTATTTTTAGTCTGTTTCTCGCGCGAAACACAGACACAACTTAACCGATTTAGGTGGTGTTTTCGCTATTAGGTATATGGTGGTATGCTTTACTTAAGTTATTACGTTTGTTTTATTGCAAACGGGTCACAAGTAAAGGAGACTGTGTTAGTTTAAAGAATCACGCCTAACAATTTCCAAATGTGTAAAACCGGTAAATTTCAGTTTTTTCACCACTTTCTACCACTTTTCAGTCACCGAGCCCGATCTTTTAACACCTCGCACGTCCCGATCCCACCACGGGAAGTTGGAAAGAAACTACTGATGGACTGATTTCCCGAAGCTAAGCGACCACGAGCTTACTAGTCGATCACACATTCGAAGATTGTTATTAAATTAAATAATAATATTCTCGATTTGATTTTTCAAGACTTAATCCATTTAAAAAGTTATGATAAAATCGGTTAACAAAATTCGGTTGTTGACTTAGTAATCGGACACAAATTAAAATATTTCCACGAATCAGTTATATTTATCCACTTTTTGTTATTTTGACAGTTATTTAAGATTAATTTGCAAGATATGCTAATGAATTATGGAAAAACACAGATCAAGAAAAAATAATAAATAACTGCATTCCTAAATCATTAACAATTTTCCCGAATAAGATATTGGCGATCGTGACACATTTTTTTCCTAGTAACATCGTTAGAGCACTTCCGCCTCGTTTATTGATGTATCTAAATATTTACAGTGCGCCCAGCTTATCTCTGAAATGGCAAAAATTGGAACTAACGCCGCCATGTTAAAGAGTCATTCATAAGCACGTGGTGGTCATTCATCTGTCAGTTACTAGTGTGCAATGATTGGTCCAATGCATCCGACAGCGCCTCCCTTCGTTTCAATCTTAAGTTGGGTTTACTATACAGACTTGTTTATTTATTTATTTCAACCTAATGTAGATATCACAAACGTAGTATAAATAATTAAAACAATTTCATCAACGTACTTTACTAGTACTAATAACAAAACATAATTAACAAATCACTTAACGATGTTACATTATCTACTTGGGAAAAACTATTAATTTCGTCCAGGGTGTTTATAAAATTTGCAAATATCCTTAAAGACGACTATATAGATATCTACATTGAGACAGGTTTTCCAAAGCAAAGCGGGAATAATTACTAGTCATTATGAGAACAAAATGTGACAAATTCATGGATTTTCATTCAAATTTGAATGCTAAATAACCTCTAGGCTACTTTACTTATTAGACGAGACCCGAGACCTGGCCTACTAACCATGACCTAGGAACAGACATTTATGTGTTAAAAATAACTTATAGTAATAGCAGCAATCTAGATTCTACATAATTAGGTACCTACATAATTATATTATATAAAAGCGAAAGGTCACTCACTCATCACGAAATATAAATACATATTGATCCGATTTAAAAAAGTTAGGAGGTTCTCAATTTTACTGTATTTTTTATATGTATGGGGTGAAACGTTTTTGAGAATTATTTTTTTGTTCAATAGCTGGTGCTTGTCGCGTGGTGTCGTTTCAATTTGAACGAAATCTAACAAGATTTTTTGAGTTATCACAAATAATAGGTAGGTACGTAATTATTTAATTATTGATTTCGGTTACGTTTCATCGCATTTTATTAGTTGTCGATTGATGTCAGTTTTTCTTTTGCTTTTTGAATTACATTAATTTTTGAACACTATTTTATAAACTTAATTATTCTTTTGTCATATTTTATTTGCTTATGTCCGAGTTTACAGTGTGGAAGTGAATCCAGTAGTTGCGTTCAATTTTAATGAAAAATGAAACGTCAGGAACATTGCCAGTGGACATGAATCTTGGGAACACTTTCAACGCACCGACCATTAATCTTTTAAGCTAACTGTTTGTTTTTAAACTTTTTTAATGTTCAGCAAAAATTTTACAGTTTCATCATCATCACTACATAGTATAAAACAAAGTCGCTATTTTTGTCTGTCTGTTTGTCTGTATGCTTAAATCTTTAAAATTACGCAACGGATTTTGATGCGGTTTTTTGTAATAGATAGAGTGATTCAAGAGGAAGGTTTTTATGTATAATACATGCATATATTCCCATGAGAACGGGATCCACGCGGGTGAAACCGCGGGCGGGCCGCTAGTACATTTTATAAAACTTTAACTGATCGGTGATTGTACCTACGAGATATTTGGGGACTATCTTTGGAATTATTTGGGGACTATTTTTGGAAGTATTTATCAGCGCGGTAGATAGCAAATAGCACTTATACGATTTCATTTTAATTTAATTTAAATTGGCTTACAAATAAAAAACACGATATATTAATTTATAAGATCTTGTCTAAACATATTTTCAAGTATCGTAAGTTCGTACTAACGATGAGAACTGTGAAGCCCACTTAGACTTTGTCCAGACTTACAAAAAAGTTTGCTAAGTTTAGCACAAAAACTTGTATGTGAGCTATGTACCTAATCGTAGACAAAAATTTAATAAAATAATTAAGAAGGCAAAATATTATGTTGAGATTAGGTGCTTACAGTTTTTGAATCATTTGGATCAGATACTGTATTTAATAATGGTTCCAAAAGTTTCTAAAAAATTTTATTTTAGTTTTATTGCGTTAACAAAACTTTGATAAAAAGTTTTTCTCGTATATTGCCCATGTACAAATAAAATAAACCGTTACCGGTAGTAAATTGAAAAGTCGGTACAAACTCCTTTGAACTGATAATGGTCAAATGTTCATCATTCAGCGTTGCGATTCAAAGATCACATTTGAATTCAGACTTTATCTTGTTATAGTCATAAGGTAGAATCTTTGGCCTGGGCAAAATCCATGTACACTTTATAGAGATTACCCTAACACTAGAGATTCCCGAAGCGAAGCAAGGACTGTTATTTATCACTGCATATCTATGCAGCCCCCCCCCCCCCCCGCCTCTGTGTGTCTGTGCCTTGCTGAGTCTTCTTCTTAAACACGCAACGGATTTTGATGCGGTTTTCAATATCAGGTAGAGTAGGTACATATATCTCAAAGAAGGTTTATATCATAATATAGTACCTACATCTAATCTATATTGTTATGTAATTTACTATGCAAGGCTAGGTAGTTTCCCCGTTTAGCGCTCAGCGAAAAGGGGGCGGGTCGCTAGTTGGAAATAAATTAAAGTACTTAATGTCGCGATAGATTATTGTACTAAATTCTTCTTACAAATGAGTGTGTAATGATTTTTTTAATTTACTTCAGTCACCACAATTAAAATTAAAAACCATTTTAAATGCATTTATAAGAAGAATAGTAATTATAGCGGGATTAGAAATGCTTGGTGCAGTTGACAACCTTCAATATGTAATTTTTAAGTTAAATTATAAGATGAATGAAGTGCGAAATTAAAAAGTGGAAAATTTTAAGGAAATATTTTTCTAAGTAAACGTACAAACTGGTTTGATACAAAAATAGAAGATCATTATCATACCCGTGAATTTTAATAGATACAAATAAGGCAAAAAAGTTGTTAGATATTATTATCTTATTTCAATAGATCACAAACGGGACCGATACATAGTTGTCAGGCCAGTTTTTTTATTCTTTACTTTATTTAATTAAGTATTCATAACGACATTGTTGACTGTGGCTGATTGGAATAATAAGATCTTATCGAGTCATTCTAAGCAGTTATGGGCGATAGTAATTCCTGTTTATCAATCAAGAATATAAACAAGTGCAATAACAACAAACCTACCATAGGTTTAGGTTATTTTAACCGTAATTAATAGATATAAACTTAAACAAATATTGTGTACTTACTCTTCAACGCCCATCTTTTGTTCAGCATCAGCCCATTCAGGAACCTATAACCCTGTTGCCTACACGATTTCTCTTGCACATTAGCTACAGCACTCGACAATGATAATAGGTCACTGGCCAGCACTACCGAGGACGCGTAATCTGGAGACTCATCAACAGAGTTGAGCTTCGTCGGATCAAGTTTCGCTAAATCCTCTTCGTATTTATTATACCCCGAGTCTTTTGTCTCAGTCCGCTCAATATTATCATTTTTTAACTCAACTGCTACATTTTTTACAGATTCAGCTAGCTTTGCAATTAATTTCTCGTCTAGACCTGGATGTGCAGTTTTGTTTAGAAGTGATGCATTCAATCTTAAAGTCCTATTTGAATTCAAGACAGCTTCTGCTAAAACTTGTTTTGCAATATTTATGTTGTCTGTCGTGTTTTGAGCGTTGACGATAAGGGCGCAAGCGACCGTTATAATTGCAAGTTTCGCGAACATGGCGAAGGCGTGCGCGCGCGCCGCTTCTCCCAACAGACTGGTACACAACCTTCGAGGTTCGATGAAACAAATAAACTAACAACTAACTGCCCCTTGTGCAGTGCACGGTATAACGATCGTTATGAATATTATCGTCTATCAACTCATTGTTCGCACGTAATAGTATCGTCATTCTTAGGACGACGAACTATGATGGGAATTTAATATAGGCGTTTCTTGGAATAGTTATCTATACTATAATAAAATTTTTAATAAGTGTTTCAATCTGAACAATTTATGAATGAAAACATTATAAAAAATTATTTTATTTCGTATCGTTTCCAGGGACTAGTATCTAAAATAAAAATATTTCCATATTAGTACCTATCTACACGAATAAAATTTACTTTATTTTCGAGAAATAAGTTCCTTGTGAATACGATTTCTCTCCAATACTTAGGTACTTAATTGTATAGATTGCTACGGTGACACAAAAACAATTTTTTAAGCATCATAATATCCACCCTGTGAAAAAATATCCGAACTCCCAGCTAGTATGCGCATTGTTCACCTAGGTACATTTTTTAACTCAATTACTCGTATCACTCCCATGATAATTTTAAAACTTGATTTAGGATCGTGAACCGAAAGAGCCAAAATTAATTTCGGTGCAAAGATTTTTATTTCCATTGAGATGTACATAATTATTATCAATTACGTGGCAACATTAACTAAAAATAAATACACTTTATATTTATAGGTTTTTGTTTGCCATGTCTTGCGCCCTACTTGAGTAGCATACCTAATGTCGGTAATGCATTCGGCGCCATTCCTTAATACCCATAGACATGGACGTCAGTGATATTACTGTCAGGTTAGCTGGACAAATGGATGGACTAGGAGTAGACTTCAACTCGAAGAGGAAAAGAACCATGGCAGGCTTAGGAAGCAGTGTTAAAAAGTCCTTGTATAGATATTACACGGTAACTTAATTTCCCAGGTTATAAAATATTTTTCATCACACCTATTCGAAAAAGACGACTTGGTTCGGACTTACGGGGTTCCAAAGTTGCTGTTTTCTATTCAGCGGGCGGGAATTAATTTTCATACAACTTTTCCTGCCGGCTAGATCTTTTCCGTCCTATTTTGAATTTAGAACATTTTAGTATTTTGCGCTAAAGAAATGGAACGCAAATATTGTTTGAATAAAGAATGTCTGGTACGACGTGAGGGCCCCGCCAGCTGAATAATAAAAAAAGAAATCAAATTAAGATTTCGTTTTCAAATTAAAATTAAGTTTTCGTGCATTTTTACGTATTATTTTCTATTATTTTCTATTATATATATATATATATATTATTTATATTTATTATTATATTATTTTCTCATAGTGGGTGATGAAAAGTAGAGTGTATCACTCGGGTGCAAGTATATTTTTGGCTCGGGCGACGTACTTTGAATCCCTCGCTACGTTCGGGATTCTACTAAAGAATCCCTCGCTACGCTCGGGATTCTACTCTAGAATCCCTCACTTCGCTCTGGATTCAAAAAACGCCCTCGCCGAAAAAATATTACTTTGCACCCTTGTCATACAATCTACTATTATTTGTTGACACAACATGACACACAGTAAAAATGCACGAAAACTTAATTTTAATTTGAAAACGAAATCTTAATTTGATTTCTTTTTTTATTATTCAGCTGGCGGGGCCCTCGCGTCGTACCAGACATTCTTTATTCAAACAATATTTGCGTTCGATTTCTTTAGCGCAAAATACTAAAATGTTCTAAATTCAAAATAGGACGGAAAAGATCTAGCCGGCAGGAAAAGTTGTATGAAAATTCATTCCCGCCCGCTGAATAGAAAACAGCAACTTTGGAACCCCTTATGTCCGAACCAAGTCGTCTTTTTCGAATAGGTGTGATGAAAAAAACTAATCGAGACGGAGAGGTTGATAGTGACAGTACCTACTTTCATTGTGTACCTACCTATAATTGTTAAAATTTTAGCTTTTATATTACGTGTGGTAAATTTTCAGAATCTATACCCGATACAATATCAAATAATTGGATAGAGTGTAGAATTTCAAATAGATGGGAAAATAAAAGCAATTTAAAATTTCTTTCATGGACAAAGGACAAAAAAATCATGATGGTTTCGAAAAGTTATATATTACAATTTTTTTAAAAAGGAAATTAAAACATATTAAGGACATTATTAGATCATCATCGGTGTTAAAAGCCTAGAGTTCACCCACGTAGGTAACCTACCACTTCTATTTCTTCTATGTAATAAGATTGTTTTAACAGCAATGCATCTGTGACAACTAGACACTTACTAACAATTACTAACTGGAATATTTCTAACAACAACTAACTCCATTTAAGTCCATAAAAATGACCACATAATTTCCTTCCTAATTATTGAAATGCGTGCCTATAAAACAGGTGTTTAATGACGTAAAAAATTCTCAGTTGGTATTAATTTAAGGAAGAAAACTTAAATTTGGAAGGATTTTAATAAATTATTACATACACTTCATAACATCGCTATCTGCTATTCCGATAATGTTGAGCACCGTTTCGTCCTTGTTGTCCGTTTGCTGTCCATTCCCATTCATCTAAATCGCGATCGGAATTCCTTGAATACGATCGTCTGGGGATATATTCTCTCCTATCTGCCCAATAATCATCTTCTCCACCTTGATCTTGCTCTTGTTCTTCCTCGATAATTTCTAAATCGTCTTCCAAATGGTCGTGCAAAGAGTCATCTTCCTCTTCCTCCAAAATTTCTTCTAACCCATCATTAGAATCTCTTTGCGATTCGTATTCGACTTCAACTTCTGGTATTTCTTCTAGATGTTCTCTATGAGCCAAAAAGGATTGTTTCCTTGAAGGTGGAGGTTCTTCTAATTCTTCTCCATTTTCAGCCTTATTATCTGCTTCCTCTACTTCTTGTTCAGTATTCTCTTCGGCGTTTTCTTTTGATTCATCAGATTGGTCCTCTTCCTTCGATTCTGTAGATGACTCTCTATATAGTGATTGCATCGGTGTGACGAAAGTTAACGTAAGAATAACTGATGCCAACAGAATCGTGGATATTTCTTTTAAATCAATCTGAAATTTATACAATATTATTATAATATCTTCATTTAAAAGTACTTTCCTATAATTAGAATGGTTTTCGAGGGTTTTCGTTACTAACATAAGAAAATTATTTTCTTCATCGTTATTATTTGTTTTCAAATATAATTGTGTACCGAAAATATCTAACAATCAAAAAATATAAAATAAATCGAAAAATATCTATATAAGTTTTTTTTATAACTTTTACTTAGAATATTATGTATTTATTTTAATTAATTAACTTATGTTGGTAATTTTAATACTCTGTATATACTTTACCATCGACAGCAACGTGAATTCACTGGAAGTCTTGACTGTGGCGGCATTTGTAAAGAACACTACGAATTGAACAAGGTACACAGCGTAGGAGAGTCTGCTGATTATGAGTAAAGGACGCCACGATAATATTCTGGACAGGAAATCTGCAAAAGAAAGTAAGAAACTCATGATAATAAAATGATAGGATCAGCACAAAATACAGATAAATATATTAAAACTAATTAGATGAGTGAATAATTTCAAGTAATCAGTGATGTTATTCATGGACATAATATTCATCACGTAACGTTAAAGACGACTTTTCAGTGGTTGTTTACATATACTATATCACATCATATGTGGACTACAAAAACGCAATGACGTTAGTGGTCACATTGCACTTGACATCGTATATAAGGTTAAGTGAATTGCAAATGTAACAAGCAAAAACAAGAGTTTTTATAAAATATGCTATCCGCCCACATAGATATGGTTCAGATGTGACATTCAATCCACAAGTGTCAAGTGGCCACTGCAAAATAAACAAAACTGTATTGCTACTTCATTTTGCTACCTAAACAATCTTGAACAACCATACAGAAGTCCAAGATGCGCCTTGAGCAAGTTAATATTTCAGATTGTTGGCAAATCGTACATCATCATACGTGCTTTCTTTCTTCCGTCGGTCTTGGTTGTCAATGCGTCAGTTATACCTTTCAACTTTCTGGACATGAACGCCTTTTTTGTTCTCAGTGTTGATGAAAGATGACCACTTACCATCAGGTGGCTTTTCTGTTTATTTTTCTGCCGTTAACATAAAAATATAAATCTGTTCTTGAGTAAGGAAATAGTTACCACAATATCCACCATGAATGGCGTAAATCAGCCAAGCTAGAGCAGTGGCCGATGCTATTGGAGCTAATGCCGCGTACTGAGCGGCGAAGGTGATGTTGTATCTGTACTCCGTGGACCCTGAGTCATATCCCGCCCACAGGACTAGACTCCACAACGCCGTACTCACTAACCACCCTAGTGTGAGGAAGAACTGTAAAAAAATAATGTACGTTATAATTTGCTTACAACTAAGGCCGTGAACATAAAAACTTAATGCAAAGCGTGAACTTCTAAAATGTTTTAAAGTGGATAATTCGAGGTGACCAACTAAAAAGTCGAGAGTTCTGAAGCCACGTATAAGCCTCAGGCAATGTTATATACTAGAACTTATAATGTCACGATCAAAGCATGATCGTGAACTAAAGGTAAGTTTTTTTGTAGAGACTACTAAATGCTTGTTTGATATGTTGTAACAAACCTTGCCGTGTCGAGTCGGCTGGCGCAGCGCTTGCCCCAAGCTAAGTCCAATTAGGTACGGCGAACAGCGGTGGAGAACTGACATGTAGCTCAAACGGGCGGTCCGGTATATCTGGCTAACTCTGCAATTTTACAGTGGACGTTTAAAACTAACACTTCGAAAACGGCATAATTGGATTCGATGCAATAGAGGCAAGACATGGGTCCGTTGCACAACAGGGGTCCAGTTGCGCTTCTATAAATACTTCCATTGTGCCGTCGACAAGAATCGAAATAGTTTGACACATTTCGAATACCAAATTTCGTTGAAAAGTCATTTATGTGGGTGTTTACCCGTGGTCCCGGTGAGTTGACCCATTACCGGGTCCACGGGTAATTTTAATTCCCGGTGGTCCCATCGCACTAGGGACGTATAACCAAAAAGGAATGTATCGCATAAACGCATTGATTCATTACCAAATACTGAGAACCATATAATGCAAATGCATTTGCTCTTCACTGTTTGAACGCAAAATATTTATGTAATTATTCTTATCTCAAATGAACTAGTACTTCGACTGGTTTCATAATATCTTCCATTATTTTTGATTTCTTAGAAAATCATGTTCTTATTTAAAAGAGATTTTACGAATATAATTATGTACCTCAAGCGAAACTACAACTAGCCTCTTGTAAAACTGGAGATAATTCAATTAAAAAAATAGATCAATGTCAAAATAATGCATAAAACGAAGGTAGCCTTACTGATATTTCGTAAGTTCGACATTTAAAATGCAACAATTAATTAACAAACTATAATTGAATACGATCATTAGGCATGTTAATTTTAAGCATTAAATTTTATTTAATTTTATTTTAGACATGTTAATAGGTTGATATGATATGATATTAAATAGAACAAAGATAACATGTGTAATATTATGTAGTTTGATTAATAACTGGAATTATATATCTACTACAATATGTGGTATTAAAAAAATTGAAATCGGTAATAGTGCAATAGCGTTCCTCCATTGATAAATGGTTCGCTGCGTAATATCGAGGCGCTGTATTGCCAAAACCTTATATCATTTAGAAAAAGAGCTGATAAGAGTTTATTCTACCTAACACAGCTAAAACCACCGCAAGAAAACAGGGTTTGGAATGAAAAAGCATTGACATCGATGAATCTGTTTTAGCGCTACGATACCACGAGACAGACACACAGACAGACTCATAAAACCCTTCATAATACAGTCAAACTCATAAAACTCCTATTTTGGCGTCAGGGGTTAAAAACTAATAAAAGAAACGAACAGAAATAGTGAGTGTTATATTCTAATGAAAATAAATATTTTTAAAGGTGACCTTATTTCGTATTATCCATACTAATATTATAAATGTGAAAGTGTGTTTGTTTGTTTGTGACTCTTTCACGTCGCAACATGGCTATTATTTGATATAGTTTATGTGTGTAGAGATAGTTGGGAGGGTGGAGAGTGACGTAGGCTACTTTTTACCGCGGAAAAACAACCGCGGAAAAAAACTATTTGGTTCCGGATGCTGTTAATAGATGGCGTTAGTAAAATTCATTTGCAAGTTCTGAATCACGCTGTCAAATACTACAATACATGTAATTTACTTAGGCAAATGTTATAGGCTACTTTTTAGCTGAGATTCCTACGGGAGCGGGACTTACGCGGCTTTTACCTACCCCGAAGCGAAGCTCGGGCGGTTCTCTAGTTCTTATATATATTCGAAGATAAGCATTTCCGTATTTTTATGGCTATTTTATGCATCGGTCGCAAAATTATTGGGG
This sequence comes from Hesperia comma, assembly GCA_905404135.1. Lineage (NCBI taxonomy): Eukaryota > Metazoa > Arthropoda > Insecta > Lepidoptera > Hesperiidae > Hesperia > Hesperia comma. Next base: position 3,520,137 of record FR990020.1, on the reverse strand, counting down.
CAATATGAATTTGTCTGAATCGTTATGTTCGTTTAACACAACCTTTGAAGTTTGTCAGCCTCGGGGCAATTACCGCAAAACCCACTCATTCTGGTTCACAAGTTGGACCAGTTAGCAGTGTACTCATATCCATAAATAAAATCAAAATGTCTGTCTGTACCGATAGCCCCACTGTCTTTCCGTCCATCTGTCAAAAGCCGTGTTTATACCGAAATAGGTTAACACTTAAAAATTTTACCATGTGTGTTAACATGGTTATAGATAAGTACTACATGTAACAATAAATACAAAAAAATACGTTAAACAAAAATATATGTTACATTTACATTATTCAGTCTTGTTCTAAGTTGGTCACAGTTGTCATGGGCACCAGCGGAAGGGTGGTGCTGCATGACTTGCATGTAGCATCTTAAGTCAACAAAAATAATCTTTTTGATTACATTAATTTTTGTCATGATTAGGCTTTGAAACATTTCGTTGGGTTTTCCTCATTTGTGTTATGGACTTATGGACTTTTGGATTGGATCTTGTATCGTGAATCACATTGACAACACAATTAACACATCGCTAACAAACATTTATCTACTGCAAAAGAAGGGAAATAATACGACTATTTTTACTTTAAGATTTTATAATTTTCTGATCAATGACAATACATCGAATATTGCCGAGTGGTGTCGGGCGCGACGTTTCACTTTGTCGCTACTACTCGATCCTTATGATCTCATATACATACTTTACTAACGACCTCACGTTATTTCATACCTACTCTATAGTAATACCGTTATTCTTAAACTAGCTGTGCCCGCGGCTCCGCCCGCGTGGAACGCAGTGTGTCACAAAGTTTTTCCTGCGTGAATCCCGACCCCGCAAGAACTCTAAGGTAAATAGTGGCATATATATTGCTCCACACATATTAAGTACTCTACACTTGATTTTTTACTATGTTTTAGACATACCGTACAAAAATCCGTTATGTATATCTTGAGAAAATCGATAAAAAGACTAAGATATAAACGTGTTTTTTTGTTCCAAACTTTAAGCATAAATTTAACCACGATAATTAAAAAATATATAATTTTAAACTCCATTGGTACTTTTTTCAGGTGCTAAAACATAAAGACCAGAAGCGATGCTAACCCTCGAGAAAACAACATAAAGTTGGTCATGAGAAAAAGAGTCGGTTCGATTCCCGATATAAAGATATCCTGATATATAGATGTAAATGAGTCCGCGACTTGATTCGCTCATGGGAGTTGTTCCCGGGTAAATCTCGATCCCGCAGGAAGTCCGAAACAATAAGTAGCTTATTATAATACTTACTCTATACCATACCTCTACCTCCCACTAAAAGTCCCATAAATATCTGAACCCACGACCTTATGAGTATGAGTTTTTACCGCGTGAATCCTGATCCCGCGGGAATTCCGAGATAAACTATACGTTGCTTCACAACTTCCTCTATCTCCCAGTGAAAGTCGCATAAAAATCTAAGCCCGCGATTTGGCGCATAGGGGTTTTTCCCGTGTGAATCATGATCTCGCGGGAAGTCCGGAAGAAAAAGTAGCCTATACGTTGCTCCAGAATTCCCCTCTACCTCGCAATAAAAGTATCATAAAAATTCAAGCCCGGGCCTTCGCGCATAGGAGTTTTTCCCGCGTGAATCCTGATCCCGCCAGAATTCCGGGATAATAAGTACCCTATGTGTTGCTCCAGAACCTCCTCTATCTCCTAGTGAAAGTCCCATAAAACTCCAAGTTCAGGACTTGGCGCATAGGAGTTTTTCCCGCGTAAATCCTTAAACCCGCTGAAATTTCGGGATAATAAATAACCCATGTGTTGCTCCAGATTCTTCTCTATCCCCACTGAAAGTCCCATATATGTAAATCTAAGCCCGCAACTTCGCGCATAGGAGTTTTTCATCATAATTTTTTGAGGATTTGTCAGGATAAGGATTTTAGGTGATAAAAAGCATTATAGGTACATTAACTTCATGGCAATAAAGTAGAAATTTCCATTCCAGCTTTGAGTATGCTTCGGGATACTTCGGGATCCTTCAGTACGCCGTCGCCCACTGTCGCGTCGTCACCTTCGCCCAAGCAGCACTCGGTGCGGCATGCTTAAGGACGCCTCGTCATCCCTAAGAACGTTGTAGCATGCCAAGGCCATGCCAATTTCCGACAGTGTGCGCTGGCATGTAGGGATGCCGAAAGATCCCTTTCCTTGCCGATGCCGATAATGGGCGCCGGGCCTAAGTGTTGCTCCAGATCCTCCTCTATCTCCCAGTGAAAGTTCCATAAAAATTAAAGCCCGCGACTTCGCGCATAGGAATTTTTCCCGTGCGAATCCTGATCCCGCGGGAATTCCGGGATAAAAAATAGCCTAAATGTTGCTCAGGAATCTCCGCTATCTTCCTGTGAAAGTCCCATAAAAATCCGTTCAGCCGAACCGGAGATTAGCGCGCACAAACAGACAAACAGACAAACTTTTTTTTTTATTTTAATTATTTTTTTTAGGTTGTTGTTCTAGTACTCTTTCTTAACCTCCCTATGGATTTTGTTTTGTCACTTAAGTCAACTTGAATAAACACTGTAGGTACCTCTAATTGTACCAACGTTATCCCCATTTTTGCACCCTTTGCTGGCTTTTTTTAAATACTGAATTTACATTGAAGATTACTTATTTAACTATAATAATTTTAAAATATGGGGTTAAAATCATTTTCGGTTTAGTCAGAAAGTTACCTTAAAAAATTACAAATTTCCGCATTCATTTGTGTTTTTTTTCTTTTCCTAACAAAATATCGAAAAACTGAGAAACACGTATTCTATTAATTTATGTGATAACCCTTTGTTGCAAGTCTGAAGCAAATCGGACGACGTTATAAAAAAATTCCATACAAACTTTAGTCACCTATCCCTAGGGAACCTTAATATTATTCGAAAAAAAAAGTAGCCTATAATAGACACCAGTATATAGGTAATAACTTTACCGAGTTTCAATTAAATCCGTCCAGTGGTTTACGCGTGATGATCGGTCAGACAGACAGACAGACAGACAGACAATAAATAAAAAAAATATATTTTTGAGTTCTATCTCGATATGTAAGTGCCCCTTAGTCGAAATTTTAAAAAAATATTCAATGTACAGAACACGTGCTCCTACAGTTTTATTATAGTATAGATTATAATTAGTATTGGTGTGAATAAGAAGGTCTTTTTTTCACGAATCTGATGTACCGGCAATTACCGTGAAAACGATAAAAACCGCTCGTTTGAAAACGATGTTATTTTTTTATTTTTTTGCATCATTTTTACATACGGTATAATCGACTTTTTTGACGTAAATATGAACGGTGTTTAGAGGTAAAATTATCATTTTAATAATATTCCTCAATTTAACATTTTATTAACGCCAATTAACGTATCTAATATTAAACTCATAATTTTTAATAATAACCTACAGCATACATTTTAAAAGTTATAAAATAGCTAAAGATTTCGGATATATTAATTGCATAACTACCTAACTTTTTAATGACTTGGGATGGATTGCGTCAATACATTATGCCTATACGCAGCGTGTTAGACCTATGCAAAGTATTATAACTTAAATCTCAATGTGAAATCTTATTACACAAATATTGTCCAAGGCTATGTATGTAATAATATTCGAATAAGTTGTACTGAGTTTATGTATAGGTGGTAATCCTCCTTTACTTGTACTGCTTGTACATTAAAAAAGACATTTTCTTTCAGGCCTCTTTCATAATGAGATTCAAGCTCGTCAGTCGTCTTGTAAGATTTTTAATTATTAATATCGTACATCTTCTATCTATTGCATTGCCTGCGTTTATTTTCAACTTAAAATGAAGAATTCATCAGTCTATCTATACCTATCCAGTAAAACATGGGTGAATTACTTACTAATAATATTGATGAATTATAATCTTTACGTCAGCACTGACAAGCATCAAGGCAAGCAGATACCGGCTTCTTTCCTCTGTTTCGACACCCTTGGCTACCTGCACGAGAATAAGGTCAATATCCTAACTAAGCCATCTTAGTATGGCCAGACAAAAATCCTTCTGTTTAATGCAATCGTGTTTGATACGTCATTTGTTTTAATTGCATCTCACGCAAATGCCTACTTTCCACCCCTGTGATTAAAGTACGTTCCAGATTGCCGACACACAGTGAGCACAGGTAGGTAATAAATTGTTTCTTAACTGGTTGTAGCAATTCCAAATTCCCGCCAACCCAGGTAAAGTTGTGTATGAGAGCGAACACAACCCGAAATAATATTCACGTAGTACCTACTTATCTATCTAATACCAACAATTGTTAGCAAACTAAACTGGTTTCGTTTTTAATTCAAAATTAAACATAAATTGAATATTAATTTTCTGTTATTTTTAGATTTTCGATAATATCTGTTTTCGTTTTCGTCTCCATAACCGTCGCAGTGCCTTCACTGGCCTTCTGACGTCCTATGTATCGACTATTTCTGTTTTTAGCTGACTATTCTAGTTTAAAGATTTCCGTGCTCAAAGGTTCATAAACGAAACCCTAAAATCCCGGAAAAAAAATATGAATTCCAGTCAGTCTGTCGGTTTGCATGTCACGGGCTCTATCTCTTGAATATTAGTTAATATCTTAAATATTCACGAAATACATGTTACTAAGGGCTAAGGGCACCGTCACAACAAGAAATAAAAAGAAAAAGGTGACATTTTAAAGGAAAGTCACACAACCTTTAGAAATGTGTATTGTAGTATCGATATCGATCAGTAATGTGGAATGTTTGATAGTACGACTATAATGGGTACTTAACCGGTTACCTTCAAAGTTCACCATCATTATGAAGTCATCCTGTATCCGCAAATTATTGGACATTATGGAAACGACTCTCAATAACAAGTTAAAACATATTTTATTCTAACGTCGTCAAACTACGCCGATATAATAGTTTTATTACCTATTGTTAGGCCTAATTTGCATGTATATTATTTTAAATAATTGTCTAATGTAAGAACCCAGTTTATATATTAGTGCTGTGTATTTTTGTAAAAATAAAATATAGAATATTTCACGCTAAAATCATCGAATCGGGAAAATTTAAGAGAACTTTATAAATACAATTTAAAAATGCCTCGAATTAATAATATGATATTTTATAAAAGTACCTATGTAACAGCAATCCGCGTATATAATAGGCTACCCATAAATATAAAATGTCTAAGTGGAACTAAATTTAAAAATGCGTTAAAAAATGGCTCATAAGCAAAGTATATTAAAATTTGAATGAATTTTTTAATTAATGTTTAATTCTATAACTTGTAAATAAAAATTATTAGTATTCGTTAAGATGACATTTTATAAAGAGGAGTAATAATTCTGACTGTTTAATTAATTTTAATTATTTTGACATTATTAACTATTTTTTTTACTTTTTTACTAAGTATTATTTTTGAATTTATTATTTATTTAATTAATTTTATTATTATTATCAATTTTACTTACTATATTTTGACATTGAAATTATTTTACGATATTTTTTCTACATTGAATGTTTGCATGCCGACAAGGTAACTTTATAAAAACTCTGTACCGACCATCCTCATGTAAGAACCTTATTTACGCAAATAAAGAATTTGAATTTATTATTATTCAAATAAAGTCTGAGATACAAAAAGGTAAAACGATTTAAGTCATCAAAATAAAGTCCTAAGTTTTCTCTTATACGTGAATTTATTTGACGTAGGTACGAGTACATTTTTTTTGTCAACCCAACAAACGAAATAGTCCCAAGCCTACGTCTTGTTTAAATAGTTTGACACATTTTGGTATGTGAAATGGGTCAAACTACTACTGGTGTTGGCTACCGTCCATTGATGACCCACTACGGAGCACGAGTCTCCTCCCATTATTGAGGAGGCCCAGAGCATACTACGCCACGCTGCTCCAGTGCGGATTGGTCGGTTCTGATAGTCTGATCAGACAATCAGAACCGACTATCGGAGAGAAAAATCGGAAGTCTATTGCAGCCCTAAAGCGCAAACGAGTACTCAAAATTTTCAATACACCGATTGTTATACCGATATTTTGACTCAGACAGATCGTTGTTAGGAGGGGATATCGTTGTTTATATTTGGAAAGAAAAGTTCACGTCTACTTATTGTAACTTCTGAGTCTTTTTTTACTTATTTCAGTTAGTCGCAAAATTTTATTCAACTAACACTAAATTAGGTATAACTAGCACGTAGACTTAGATAAATACCAACGTTTGTGTGGCCTAGACAATTCAACCAAGTGGGTATAAATCTTAAATTCACCTACATATTATATTATGTTATATTTACAACAAGTACAAATAGAACCATGGGGAAAGAAATGTTTCTTATACCAGCGCTTTTAGTGTTGAAAACTGCTGTGGACACCTGCTACCCGGAAGTACTTAGAGTTGGGCCCATAACGAGAATAACGACCCACTCGCTAAGCTAAAGCCATAGTAAAATACTGTGCTAAAGCGTTCTATTCTACATTCTTCGTAAAACTCGTAATCTCTCACATAACTCATACAGGGTTGCCAAGTTTATTAACATCGGCGGACACGTCAGGACTTTTGACCTGACCGGACTTTTTATTTAACCGAATATAATAAGATTGTTTAAAACATAATTCCATAAGCTTTCATATTTTAAATAAAGTACTCGATATTATATAAATCATTCGATTTTAAGTCAAACGCCTGTGAAATATTTATTTGATTATTTTTACAACAAAATTAACCTAATAATGATTTCATTTACAACATTTGACTAAAATTTCTGAACTTAAAAAACTGTCCTAGAACTCTTCTAACCTAGAGACATACTCAAGCCAAAGTACCGATCACTACATAAAGCTTACGAGAGAATGATGGACGAATAATCCTGTCCTAAGCAAATTTATTCGATAAAAGGATCTTGTTGGCTATAGGTTACGTAACACGTCGGCTTACTCATTTTAACTATTTGGACCCCCGACCTCACTTTAGACGTAGTTTTAAAACAGGTTCATTGTCAACATATCACAATATTCAGAAAAATGTTAATGTTTGCGTTTTACATATTTTTAAACAAATATAATTATAACTAGCGACCCGCCCCGGCTTCGCACGGGTACAATAACTATTTAAAGGATGTTATTATACATATAAACCTTCCTCTTGAATCACTCAATCTATTAAAAAAACCGCATCAAAATCAGTTGCGTAGTTTTAAAGATTTAAGGACACAAAGGGACAGAGAAAGTGATTTTCTTTTTATACTAGGTATGTAGTGATAACGCGCAGATTGTTTTAAACTAATCATGGTTTAGAACTTTGAACTAATCATGGTTTAGTATAATGTGACATTATTCTACAAAAATCACCTCCATTTCATCCTAAGACAAAATTTTGATTTTATATACGTTAACATTTTATGGGCTATGACACAGATGAGGAAAATGTTTAAATACGTATTTATATCACTATGAATTAATACTCGATCTATCCATTGTCAAGAAAACGGCTATAATTATTTAAATATTATACCAATTTAAATAAAAAAAATTCAATCAAAGCGATCAATTTATAGTTTTATTAAATGTATAGATAGAGGAAGATAGATAAATATGACGCAAGCTACGGGGAGAAGGAAATCTCGTTTGTTAATAGCACCATAAAATTGTAAAGGACCCTAGCAATAACGTAAAAATATAAAAAATATTTAAAATTGCGAGTATTTTTTACTATTGATAATATGAAATCTCGATATAATGTTTGTATAGCTATTATATTCGTTTCTTGAGACCTATCGTACAGTTTGAAACGATTCTATCACGCTGAGTAAACAGTTATCGATTTATTATACGATTCCGAGTTTGTAAAAAAATTAACCGTAATTTCGCGGTTTTTTAGCAATTTAAATTACTATATCTAAGGTCCTAAGCGTAATTAAATTGAGGTAGATAGAACTGGCAGGTATGTGAATAATTATGTAAATTTAAAAGTGTGTTGAAATTATATTTAAAAAAAATCTTTGGGCGTAATCAACTAGAGGTTGTAACATGCTTTTTGGTTGTATATAGGGTTACTAGATTTAGATGAAATGATGAAATGATGACTTTTGGATTTCTGTCCGGCTTTTTACTTACCTATGCAAACATTGAAAAAAAAACGAATTCGAGATACTTTTTTATTATTTTCTATCAATATAAAACAATGTGTTATATTTAAAACTTCCGTTACTGTCTGATTTTTTATTTCTTCAATTGATTTATTTCTATCCTAGTCCCTCAAGTGATGCGAGTGCCATAAAAGGATTCCTCAGGATAAAGAGCTGGTGCCAGAAACACAGGCTTTAATAGTTTGGTATGGAAAGGTCTATAAATATAATTTAAGTGTTAAGAAACTATATAAGTTCTGTCATTAAACGTTAATATTGTTACACTAATTAAACATTATTATTGTTACACTAACGAAAGCAATTCATCTCGATGGTTTGATTAAAAACTTTATCCAATTAAATATATTAAGTGTTTTGTGTAGTTTTTGTTGGCATACTAATTAACTGTTTGGTGAGCATTATTTCAAATTTTAATTCAGGAATTTTAATGAGCAAGCAAGTTTTAATGTTTTACAAAACCCGAGGTATTTTTTAGGGTTTATAAGTTATTGCTTCAGCTAAGTTAGAGTCGAGCGCGAAACGACCGCAATCGAAGTTCTTGTAACGAATTCATCCGCTTTTACTCTATTTGCTTTATCGAATACTAGATTATCGACATCTCAATAATCCTTGAGTATAATAAGACATTTTATTCACTAAATCTATCATCATTATTAGAAAACATAAAAAATATTTTACCGTATTTTTTCGCGATAACTATGTTCCGTTACATAAAGAAGTTAATGCCTTTGATACATAGGTACATACATTGTAAAAAATAAGGTTTTATAGGCAAAGCCAAATGCAAAACCCATGCATGGCGTTGCAAAAGCCATTGAAAATTTGGGAAACCCATATACTCAATTTTTGGCTTTCCGTCACTAAAACAGAATCACGTAAAAAATCTTTTTGCGGTCAATTTAGAAGGACGACGGTAGTTGATACCTAACCTGACCGGGAAAACCCCGCCCAATGTATTTTATTACCGCCAGGATTAAACTGAGTAATGTAGAGCTCAGTAACCTTACAAGAGGTACTAGTGTCATAGCTTCTCTGATTTAGCTAAATGCAGCAGCAGATGATAAGATTGGAGCACATACGTCCACTTTAGTAGCAGCAAGAGATAAATACCACGGAACAGTACCATCGCATTCAGACTGACTTGACTATTAAAGCCCAAAGGACAAAGCGCGGGTTTCTTCTCATAATTGAAGAGGCCCAGAGCATACTCCATCACGTTCGTTCAGTGCGAATTAATAGAAGTATGGTCAACCCAGGTGTATAAAAATTGAATGCTGCCCAATCCGGCATAGTTTAACAACTTTTATCTAGTAAAAACTGACAACGCATTCTTTACTTGCGCTCCGAAGCACGGAAGTGCTAAAAAAAATTTCCCCTAGTGGCTATTCATACAACTATGGTGCGGGCCCGCTATTACTTTACCAGGTCAATCACGTGGGATCGACACAATCTCTTACCTCATTGCGGAATTTTAGGAAATAAAGACATACTTACGTCATCCCATGGTACGCTATCATGGACAATCTGTGATCACGGACCGTGGAGTACCGGAGATACGCCGACACAAGATGAATACTGGGCACCAGAGTCCTCGACAATAAAGACTCCGTCTTGGTCAGTAACAGGATTAGCCATCCAAAGATGGAGAGTTGCATATCCAAAGCGAGCTGGTGAGTTTGCGGCGCGCACTGAAATTCAATTGCTAACGTTAGAAGCTCTGGTGTAATTCAATTATGTGGTAACGTCGCCGGTCACCGCCTTAGCTACATTTATAACGTCTCAAGTTTGATTTGGTTCGTAGTTAAGACTTAGTTCAGCTCTTACGAGACTGTTCATACGAAACTCCGTCCACTCGACAATCTATGTAATTACGGGCGGACTATTTCTTGGACATGTTTATTATTTCTGGATATTAGACTATTAATTGAACTCGCTTTGTTTCAAGAAACATAATATGCGCGTATTAAAATCAATACAAAAAAAATTGGTTGTCTGTAAAGTCGGTTTACTGACGATAGTTGAACGTGACAACGTCTTAAGAAAATACTGATGGAATGGTAGCATAATCACTAATAGTCATCCGAAACTATCTTTGAATACTTAGTTATAATTTATTCACTGTTATATTGCAGTTAAAAACCTTTATTAAGTATTTTACCAAAAAGACTAGTCGTTGCATACCGTATAACGAAACATTAATCTTTAGCTAGTCTGTGCATATTATGTCATGTCAATGTGCCACAAACAAGTCAAAACAAACCTGGCTGGTTATAAATAATTTCGATAAAAACCAAATAGACGTCAGAGTTACATTGACAAAGGCCGATTGTGCTTCTTTGTCGCTCGTTCCGCGTTCTCGCTTGCACTTCAAGCTTTAAATGGAACGCCTCATGACGTCAGGTCTCGACGCATAGACGTCATGTTTTTCGGTCGTGCAGCCGGCTATCGATTTATAAAACGTAACGTTGTCACGTCAAAAAGTTTAACGGATGTTCATAAATTAATACATATCTTTTTATTTGTGAACCCAAGTTTACCTCAGCGAAAACCGCTTCCAATTCGGTTCAACCGTTTTTGACATTATTAAAATCACTTACCGACACCAACACTTTATTGATAGTTGAAATATTAATGAAATATAATAAAAGTTATCACCAATAATCAAGATCCAAACACAACTATTTGTGCCTGCCCTGACCCGGAATCAAACCTGAGACTTGACTACTACACGCTACAGAGTAACAAAGAAAAGACAAAAAATACCTATTGTTACAACATAATTACGATAAAAGTTATCAAGTCTGCTTACCATTTCTTCCATTTTAAAATGGTTCTGAATGAACAGCATATTCCACCACCAGCTCTCCTGACAGATCTCAACATTCTTGGTCACCAACGTGCCCCACAGGGGACCTTCGGATAAGTTATCCCATACGTAAGCATAGAATAACATCACGGCAAGAAGAGCTGGCGCTAACCTTAAAAATCAAGAAAATTTGTAATGTTAGCAGACTGTGAAACGAACTGCAAAGAAGTGTACAGTGTTTAAGTCTAAATATATTTTTCAATGAAATTAAGCTAATAAACGAGCATTCAGCACCTTCTTTTGCCACACATAACAACTTTATACGACACTAATATAGGTACTAGAGTCGACGGAGATATAGAGCCATTACTCCACGCTAAAAAGAAGTTTATCACATGTGCTCACAGTTCAATTAAGCTTGTAAACAAAATTACTTAAGAAGTTTTAAATTGTCGCTGCCAATCTACAATGAACGTTAATCACAAGAGCGGAACGCTAGCATTTCAGTGGGTGCCATTAATACGAGTTGCATATTGAACGCGCAAGCGCACGGAGTACCTATAGACCTAAAAACTGTATAAGGATGGTTATTCCAATTAGCAGACGGTGTTAGAAAATTATCTAGTCTGTAAGTAAGTATGAAGACTGGGTTAGGAACTGTTAAAAATTAGTGATTTAGTTTTTTAAGTTCCTCTTATTAAAATCCATGAATATGTTCCTAATCCCAGCGGGTTTTTAGGTTTTTTAACATGTCTTTGTACAAATGAGGCTACATCAACATCAGCATATCCGAAGAAATTAATAAAAATGACTTTAGCATTTTTTGTGAGGGGCATTATGATCATCGATGACGCAAACGACAAAAGTAGCCATTATTAGATACTCGTACATTGATCACTTTTTTGCACTTCAACGAAACGGTATAAGCAAAAACCGACGGGTATCTCGGTGATTATATTGCAGGTAATATATAATTTTTATGGAATTTAATTTGACTTGAAACATACATAATTGCGAGTTACAATTATGTTATACAAACCTATCTACTCGATATGTAAGCACCCGCGTCGCTTCGGTAAATCTATGTTAATTTTAACAATAAACCTAATTGGTAGAACATAGGAAGATAAAATAAACTGCGTCTGTTGTTACTGTTTTTTATTTAGTATTCAATGATTGTATATGTAAATAGGTAAGCTTCAACAGGAGGTAAAATATAGAGTTCACCTAAGACAGAACCACTACCAGGTAGATACCATTATTACCGTGTAATAATTGTTTTAACAGCAATTATTACGTTCTCGATAGAGCCTTCTATTAATGTGTGAAGCGACCATCTCAGTCTTCAAAGGTAGCAACGCAACTGTGACCAAACTCTATTCTACTAACTGGACTAATCATCCTAGTTCCTGTTTGAGTCTTGTTCTATGTCTGTCACCAGTTATGGGCGGCAGTGGAAGTGATACTGTATGGTAATTAACTACTTTCATTCCGTAAAAAATGTCTTGCGACTGTGTAATTGAAGGCCCGAACTACGCTTAAGATTGACTCAACCGGTAACATAACAGCACAATTACATATTACATTGGTTGCATTTGTAATACAAGGGTGTTTTATAAATAACTTTGATTATTCCCATCTATCTATCTATCATCTACACAAAACAGTGACGTCATCACGTGAATTACAACAGGACACTGTTTAACAAACAAATTACTGCTATAAGTACTTTGTAAATTGACCTAAGTGATTAGATACACTTCGTTCATAATTTCAATACATGAGTATATTTATAGCTATATAGCGTGTACAAAATTAATTATCATATCATTTTGTTACGTATATGCTTCACGGTAATTCCATTAGTAACCGTGAAATTTAACATAGTTTTTGTCTAGTTGAAGTTATTATTATTTTTATTAATGTGGTTGTGAGTAACGTTACGCGTCCATCTATGGTAGAATGGTAAATAAATGGTGACACATAGTGACTACTATAGCTAGTCTAATGATAGAGATGGAAAGTGAAGAAAAAACAGTAGGAACCCGTGGAAATAAGCGATAAAATCATATTTTATATTTTAAAATGTATTTTAGTAGGTATGTAGACAACAAAAAACGAACAAGCTAACTGATTAGTAGAGAATGTTAAGTGTCGCGACTGCCAAAAACAACCAAGGCAGTGGCGTAGCAAGGAGGGCGGACCACCCGGGTCCTAAATTGAGGGTGACACCCAGTCGAAAAAAAGATATGGAACATACGAGAACAAACCCCTATTAAAAAAAAATAAAGAGTTACTCTACAAAATGTAATTTATGCTAAGTTATCTAAACCAATGTCAGCTTCGTAATGAAAATGAAATGAAAATGATTTATTGCACAAATATGGTTCATACAGGTGTTTAATTATTGTCATACAATTTGTTGCCGACATATTTGGCTGATCCCAGCATGCAATATTTAATTTATTTTGGCCTTTATTAAATTACACACATTTAAGTTACAAAAAAAAAAGACGTGTGGCACTCGGAGACTGCCGCGGTAAAGCTATTGCATAGCATTATATATAAATTAACAAAACAAAAAATAATACTGCATTTGTGATAATAATAATAAAATGAATGTATATAGAGTAATAACTCATTTTCTTTCACAATTTTTTCGTGACTTTCTTCATTAATAAATGCACTTTGTTTATTCATATTTAAAACACTTTGTACACAAATTATACGAGTACAGATATTCACTGTTTTACAGTGGGATAAGAAAGTGGTGTACCCATTGAGATACTATGTACTAAATACATCAATGGGTGTACCAGTTTTCATTTAGTTGCCTAGTTATCAAAAGTTACATCAAAGTTTATTAGAAACGGATAATGCATTAATTTGTGCAAAGAAGATTTAAATATTCTGAACAAAATCATAAGAACTATTTCAGTTGACAAAATAATTCTTTTTAAAAAGAAAATTGACATTTGACATTTAAGTCCTACAACGATCTTTTGGCGCGTGAATGACGTGTGGGTGACAGAGACAGTGCCCTACAGTTTGCCTTGCCTGTATGGCACTGTCTCTATCACCCTCAAGTCATTAATATAGTGTCATTATTTTATGTCATGTTATTATTTTGTATGTTTTAAATCTAAATACGCGATAATTCGACTATTATGAATACATGTTGTCGATTCCAACGCCTTATTTAATCCAGATCTACATGTAATTATTCTTAAAACACCGAACCGACGGGGCGAAAATCAAATGTTTGACAGGTAAGATTTGTATGGGAAATTAAAATTTTCATTTTTTTAGTATTTACCTCGCAATTTTTCATATTTTCTCATCGCTGCAACCTTCCCTGAACTTCCACGAATATTTCAAGACTAAAATTAGCCAAATCGGTTTAGCCGTTATAAAGTAAAAGTTAGTTAACTCAGTTAAAAGTTCTGGTATTTATCGATGTGTGGGTGCATAGACATAGTAACTATGTCTGTGTGCAGGGTGTAATAAATTTTCGTTACGAAATTTCTGCATTCGGTCCCAGGCCCGCGATAAAAGCTATACAATAGCTTAACAATCATGCAATTACAATTACACATGTTTTTACATTCTCATTATTTTACCTTATTATATTTACTTAAAACTATTGTTTAAATAATAATTATTAAACAGTTTATTATAATGTTTATGTTCATTTCAGGAATTCTTAAAATTAAAGAAATCTTGAATGTTATAAAATTTATGTTGTAACGTCGTAGTATAAATCGTATCAGTATAAATCGTAGTATCGCAGCGAGGGGGGGGGGGGGATCACTCGTGGGGTGACACCGCCCCGGGTTACACCCATGCGAGCTACGCGACTGACCCAAGGCAGCCAAGGCCATCATCACTGATGCATTTCCGGTTAAGAGTTAATAGCAAAATAGAGAAGAAGAAGTTGCATTATGCAATCTTTAAGGCCAAAGGTGATAATTGATGGTTGATGTACCAGGACAGCATAAACAGTAAGAGAAATATGTCAGGCATTTCCTTCATTTAATTAAGTCTTTGTATGTTATCTCACCTAATATAACGTGAGATGACAATATCGATGAGGGTATTGCGACGCTTCAATGCTCCACTGAGTAATAGGAAGCTGTCCGTGAAAATCCAACCAGCTCGCGTCCACGACCATATTGGATGGCTCACTGTCTGCAACAAAATATACGAGTATAGGAATGAAATATTAATAAACACACCATAAATAAATAAAATCAACATGTTAGCCAGTTCTTTGACTATGGTAATGCGATCGTTGATTCCTTTTCAATGTTTTCCAATCTAATGCAACATTTCAAGTATCAAGTATAAGTAAATAAATAAAATAAAATAAATAAATCTATACTATTCTACTATACTATATCTATATAACATACTCCGTTTGAATTCGATCTGGAATTCATTATTATTACATGGCACAAATGCCAGCGTTCCGACAATGCGATTAAGTAAGTACGATGCGTCTATGATAGACTGCGTTATCTTAAAATGTCCTCAGTATTTTTTCTGATCAGCTAAATTAAACTGTGAGCACAGGAAATAAGTTTGGTTTTGGCGCAAAAACTCAATAAAAATACGCCTTTTTAGATAAAATAGCAATTTTTCTATAATATAGTAGCAACAGCTATGACCATTACCACCATTGAGATATTATGTACTAAAGATTACCACACCATTACTATGCAAAAGGGAACAGGTACTTAGAATGTAAAACAATAAGTTGGTACACAGCAGCTATAATAAGAGTGGAAGTATAATAAAATGAAGAAGTTAATATAACTTATATAAGGATTTGTTTTGATGCCGGTACGAACTAAATATTTAAAAGTAGTCGGTTTTAAACAAGCTTTCAAAGTAAGGAGGCATTCTGCTGAATAACGAAAGAGGCATAGGCAAAAGAACTTCTTTTAAGCCGGTAAGCTTTGTTCACGTGCATAGACTCGTCGGATAAAGTAGATAAAAACAAATTCCGTACCTTATCCTCAAAATAAAGAGGCGATTGACAAATAAACTATTCATTTGTTATTTTTATTAACATGTAGGTACTTAATTGTGATTATGGAAAACCTCACCAAACGAATTCTTGCCATACATTTGAGGATAATGTATTTTTTTATTATTCACACCTTGAGAAGTTGATCAAATTAGAATGAAATTCCTTTACACGATGTATATTTTACAAGGAAAACATTATTAAACTTAACTTGTTACTTTAACGCCTTATCATATAAATTAGCAATACATCTTACATTAAACATTACGATGCAGTAAGCTGTAAGCTACAACCCACTAATGGCCCACTACTGAGCACGGGTCTCTCCTCATTATTGAGGAGGCCTAGAGCATACTCCACCACACTGCCCCAATGCGGGTTGGTGGAGGGGTTAGTGGCCAACCCAGTGTCGAAAGTTTTCAAGCCGCCCGAAGGCCTCTGACATGGCTTAACGACTGCTATCAATCGATAACAACCGGGACCAACAGCTTTACGTGCCCTCCGAAGCACGGAAGCGCTCAAGAAATTTTGCCACTAGCGGTCACCAGTAAGCTGTATATAGCGGTAATAATATATTATTAATCATCTCATAAAGACCACTGGATATAAAACTATGTACCTAATAAAGAATATAGCATAGGCAACAACGATAAAAATACTACCTAAAATTCAGCGTATCAGCTAAGCGCCCGTAGTAATAAGATGGCATCTAGGCACATTACTCGAATGTTTTGTTTACATAAGAGTTCGTCTCGGTTCCCGTACGAACGTTGCACACATGATTCTAGTTGGGAACTTGCCAGTGGCAATAAACTCAAGTCAATTCGTTTTACTCCATCCCGACGACTATCAATCACGAACGATGTTATTTGCCGAATCGTCGGGGACTTGATCAGTTCTTTCATTCTCTTGTACAAGTAGATTAATTCGGCAAACTCGTTTAATCTAAGAAGTGTTAGTTTGGCAAGATGTTAATGATTAGGTTATGGGTGTACCGATAAGGAAGACTACATTGATTTTCTACATTAATGTTACATATATTTTACCTTTTATGGGTATGTACCATGAATTAACTGCAACCCATTAATGGCCCGCTACCGGATTATGAGGAGGCCTAGAGACTAGAAGATGACTAAACGACTGCTATCTATCGCCAACAAACGGGACCTACAACTTTACGTGGCCTCCGAAGCTCAGAAGCGTAGGTAATTTTTTAGCAACACTCAATTAACAACCGACAACACCTGCCGTTGCCTAACTTTGCCGATCACTTATTCATGAGTTCCCTAGAATATACCTAGAATTGCTACTCTCGCTAAAATAAATTTATCACCTGTGCCCACAGTTTAATTTAGCTCGTAATCAAAATTTACTTACGGCATTTTAAATTCTCGCCGTCAATCTGCAATGTATCTTAATCAGAGGGGCGAAAAGCTGACATTTGTGTGAGATGCAACTACAACGAATTCTATACTACAGTATCGAACTAGATAGACTACAGTGTCTACAGTATACTCGACGCAAGCCGCTATAATAATTAATAACATAATTAATAACCTAGTTGTGAAGAAAACTTTTGTATTGTAAATAAGTAAAAACATATATTATGTATTTCTCCCACACCATAGAGAAAATGTGAACTTCTAAACTACCCCTTTAAGCTCCTTAAAAGCAGATTTGTAGAAAGATTATTGGGAACTCAAATGCCGGAAGTTCGTTTGCTGTCCATTGACCTCGACAAGCCTTAACGACTGCTAAAGATCTAGACTTTCTAAAGGGCAAAAAGTATCTTAAATTTTTCGGTAATGCATTTAACTGATGAGTGATGAGCTGATGAGTAACACAAGTGGTTTAATTTATACATATAAAGCACATGCTTTAAATCAGGACTGCTCAACATTGCAGTCTTGATTTATGCATTGGTGTATACGTCTGTGAATTACGAAGTTTGTAGGTAAATGCTAAGTGCCCTTGGTAATTGCATTATTAATTGCACGATGAAATAATGAAAAAGACGTACTTAGTACCTAGCTAGACCTACAAATACCTATATTGTTCAGTCTTTGATTCCGGCTTCGCACGTCTGCCAGTCGGAAAACGACCAAATATTTTTAAAATGATCGCAAGGGTCTCATATATTATTGGAATAACAACTATGCTGTTCTTTTATCAGAATCGCAAACAATCTATGTAGGTACCTACCTAACACGTAAATCGATTCAGCGGATTACGCGTGAAATATGAAACAGACATACAGACAGTCAGCATTACTGTGGCATTTATAATATATTTTAATATAGCTTGTTAGGTATTTATGTAAATGTAAGGAATGTTTCGTGCCGTAGCATAAATATAGCTCCTTAACTTTTAAAACGCAATGACATTAACACGTAACGGTGATCTTGTCATCAGGCGTGTTGCCAATCTCTTAATGGTTGCGCCTAAAATAATTGCAGTTATTTTGATACTAACCTCCGTGATGTCCAATCGATTGGTGTACGGGATGACCCCTGTGGGGAGGAACTTGTGGCCGACTACCAGCGCTATAGTACTGAGGGCGCGGACCCCATGGATGCAGGTGATCTCGTTGCCGCGAGGGGGACCCACTAGCTTCCCGAAGGTTCTGTACAGCGAGAAGGAGCTGAGAATTCCGTCTGAAAAAAATGTAAGTTAGTTATAGTCCAGTCAATATGGTTGAGACGTAGGTAGATAACTTGTTAACAATGTAATAGGAAACAGGTAAGTCCAGTATTTAGGTATAGGATATTTTAAATAAAATTTCTTACGATTTTCTTACGTTATTTTAAATGTTCGTTACTTTAGTTTGTCACTTTGTTTTATATTTAGGTAGTAGTGCAACTCTATTTAGTATCGAAGAACGTAAGAAATTTTATTTTAATGAACATTGTGCATTACAGACGGTATGATTTAAAGAACTTTGAAAGATCTCGGTGAAGATATCACTTCTTTTATGTATCCAGTTATCTTAGTTCTCATATTGCAAAGAACTTAATGAACAGTTAAAATAGGTAATAATTATTATGTTTTTACATTCTTTTTGATTTTCAATTAATCTATCACAATGTAATTATTTTATCTTACTTATTTATTTACCCTTTATTCTATAAACTACAACTAGGCAGCTGTAGTTATAGTAGTAGGTAATAAAATTATTGGCAATCTCTAACAATCAAGTTGATGACTTTAACACGAATGAATAGCAATTTCTATATAAACCTACCTATAATATCTACAAATGTTTTACACGTAAATAACCCCTGTCCTAGCAAGGTAACATTTCTATAAATAACAGTCAGGCTTCTTGCTTCTAGGGATGTAGAGTTCAACGAACTATATAACTGGTACTAGAGTTATTTTGAGGGATGTATGGAACTGTCAGACCGTATCCGAAACTATCGGATATCCGAATTAATATATTCTGTAAAACAACTTTGCCTCATATAAATGTTTTAAAAACAGTTTGACGGAGTACTTAGTTGTCGAATAGATGAGACATTATTACTATGTTACATAAACTCACACTTAGTAGTACTATGCTAGTATTTATACCATTTCCATGGAAAATAGTCACGGATATAAAGCACATTTACGATGAGATATATGTTTATAATCTATTAAAATATGTTTATAAACTACATAATTTCTTCGCTTTGGTAAACCATTGTATGCACGAAAAATATTGCTATTCATTTATTTCAGGCACTATAAAAAATTAACTTCATTTTATTTATTGACTCTGACGTAAGTATATCAAGTTCATTTAGGTCTTTTCGATAAATGTAGTCGTTCTATAGATAAAAAGGACATTTTGTTTGACTGTGAAACGATTAGTAACCATGTCACGGAACCTTCACGCTAACTTCTTGTTGTTATCCCATGGGAAAAATCCCATTTTCGCGACAAAAAATATTCTAGGGACACACTGGTGGTATTTGAAACAAGCATGCCAAATGTCAACTAAATATGTAATATAATAGGTACTTATATTTAGTTGTTTCCACGTTGTTCTTGGACAGAAATGCAGGATTATAAAAAAATCATTTTGGACTAAATGTCAACAATCCAACTACTACCTAAGTTGAAGTAAAATTTAAAAAGAAGTTACGAATTTAACCCTGTTACAGTTTTATTGTTAGTTAAAGATGATTCTTTTCATTGTAGTCTTGCAACCTTAAGTTGTACCTATCAACAATAGGTATAGGACGGACAATAGGCACTTTTAAAGGACACATTATATTGTTACCAATTCAACCGGTTGCCGCGTCTGTCGCGACGTACGCATTTTATATCTTGCATTTACATCTGACTCATTAATTGGAATTCTTGATGAATTTTATAAACACCCACTCACGTCTTGGTTTGTTATTGTATGTTTAGGTTTGATTTTTTTTTTATATTAGCTTGATGTTATTTAAACGGGACCCAGCTAAATAAAATATGGAAAGACAGAAACATCTCCAACCGTACATAAGTTTACTTAGTTCGTACACTTGTGTTTTCCAGATTTTTATATGGCGCGGAATCCTGGACCCTAAAAGGAACAGATAGAAAAAGAGTGGATGCGTTGGAAATGTGGTGCTGGCGCCGCTTACTAAGTATTCCCTGGACATCACAGCTCACCGAACCAATATCTCCGTTCTAAAGGAACTGAAGATCCAGCAATCCCCAAGGCTCTCCAGCATTTGCCTGCACCGCATTCTCAAATACTTTGGACATATTGCACGAAGACCGCATGACAATATGGAGAAATTGATGTGGACAGGCAAAATTGAGGGCAAGAGACCTCGGGGCCATATTCCAAACAGAGTGTCGGATCAAGTATCGTAACATCTCGAGATACCAATAAGCACGGTACTCCACCAAGCTGCTGATCGCCAAAAATGGAGGCAAGCAATAGAAAAGGCTTTGTGTCAGAGTCACAATCCTCAGTAATGAGGTATGACTGAAGAGAGAGATTTTATTGCAAGTCCATTAAAATAAAAACAACATTGAATTTCATTTTAAAATCGTAAATATTAAAATAAAAATGATAACTGAAACCTACAAATATTATATCCGAAATTTCCGTACCCGAAACCCGAGACCGATTAAACAGTTTTACGATATCCATATCAGATCCGAAATACCGTAACCCTAGCATCCCTGATAACATTTTATTGAAGGAAAGAGGGACTTCACTAGAAGTTAATGAATATAATAATATTTGCTTCTATACTCGTAGATAGGTACATTATGTAAGTACATACCTCAGATATAAGTAGATAATATTGTTTATTCCACCATATAAAAACTGACAAGTAAATGCTTTGATTGTTAGTAGGTACATAGTGTTTTTTTTAAATTACAGACCGCAAATGAAGCCACAAGTTTATAAACATTTGTTACAAGATATTTCCTTAATAATTTAATTAATCATGCCGGCCGACAAAATCTTTTCACTTGAAAAAGAAACATGGTGAACTCAAAAGAATCTAACATTTTATTCCAGTTAAGGGTCCGCTGAAAAATTCGTGTTTCTATAAATAAGTTTGAAGTCCTTAAATCCTCTAATTCCAGTTTGAAAGTTGATCTACGGGGTTCCTTCTAACTCGATGGGCGTAATAATTTATTATGTAAATTAGTCACGACGACAGTTCTTCTACGTCACAACGAATTATACGGTTGAGTTTTTTTTTCTTGACATTTTATTTACTTTTGAGTGGTTTGTGCACTATACTCAGTTCGGGTTCGATTTGGAGCGGGGAGTCATCTTCATAGGCACGGTCTATCAAGATGACTATCCTTGAGACTCAAAGAAAGTCAATTTGATCTTTTGTTATAAATTAGCTGGTAACTATTTATATGGAAATCATAGTGTACCTACTGTTTATGACAAGGCTACATCATGATAAAAGTTGGGGACCCTGTAGCTTAGTAATTAAAAAGGGACATAAATACACTTCTTCGCAACATATTATAGTTGTCGATGGTACCATAAGTAGATCTGCGCATTGGATCAAAGCGGTTGTCCTCAGTGATGAAAGATCTGTGCTTTATCGTACCCCAATAATAGCTTGATGCGACTAGAGCTGATGATTATTACATGATGGTGATAATAAATTCCGAATAGATACGGAAGGTCTGCACACTCCTTTACAAGAAGCTTCAGAAAGAAGGTTGTAACAAAAAATTGGGTAGGCAACGCTGAATAAAGCCGCCTTGAGTTCATCTTGCCTCTTTAACTCAAACAACAAATTGTTTTCATCGCGATTCCTCCGACTGTCGAGTTTCCCGTAATGTTACTTTTCTCGCTATTTCGCTGCCGATGTCAATTGTATTTGAGACATTTTAGAGACCCAAAGTTGTAGGAGTTTCTATAAGAATTGCAACATTGACTTGTTCGACAGAAATTGTGTGATTAAAATGTCTGATGTAGTCTTGGGTTGACCTTTACTTCTTTATAGAGTTCCCTAGCCAAAGAGAGACAAAACCACCAGAACGCATTATATGCATCTCCCTCAACTTTTCGATTATTGCGTGTCACTGTTGCCGCAATCATAACAAAAACAAAAGAGTACAAAACATTACATCTCAATGGGGTGCTCCAACTAGTATCCTTAAAAATTAGATTTACCTACATGCTACTTACTACATACTACATAATTATGTCATAAACAATGCAACCAACCATTGCAATCGACTCGCTCTTGACTGGTAGTTTTGTCAAGTTTTGCTTTTTAGTTACCAATTTTTCTATTATAGTTTAGTTTAGTTAGTTTCCTTTCCCACGCCTATTATCACGAAAGAAAATAGGTACGTATGTTCTTAAGCTAATTGTTCGATCCAAAATTCATAACTAAATTATTATAACTATAAATGAGCAATAATAAACACATAGCCGTTGTGTTAATAAACAAAAATTAATAAACATAATGGTGGTTGCAGTAATCAGAGTGCGTCAGGAACGCAGGCCGCTTAATTTGGAAATATTGTCGAACGAATTTTTCGACAATAAATCGTCGAGCTGCATTTTCGGTATGCGATAAATAAGTGTATAATGACATTTATCGCATGATAATTACATTGTGGTCGTAAATCAGTGCAATGGGTCACGTAGCATTGTAAAATGTGTCGACGGACCATAGTCTGACAATTAGCTGACGTGACTCTATACATACACTGGATTATACTGCGTTTTACTAATCAGCAGTTACTAAATTAAATTACGTAATACCAGTAATGATCCGTTCTACGTCTGAAGTTCACAAGTTGCGACGTAGTGAAATTTATAATTTATAATGCATCATTTCGGAAGCTAAGCTAAGCTACAACCCACTATTGGCCCACTACTCTCTCTAATACTTTCTCTCTAATGGAACTCTACGGGTCTCTCCTCATCATTACTGAGGAGGCCTAGAGCATACTCCACCACGCTGCGGGTTGGTGGAGGGAAGACTTGCCGTCTAACATTGGTCCAATGGCATTGCACCATCATCACTACAACCCATGACTATCAAGTATCACACACCTGGTCATGGGTTTCCTCCTTATATGTGATGGATACACGCCATAGTCCACCATGTGCCTTTGTAGAGTGACGGACTTCACACACTTATAAGAACTTTACTGAGAACTCTCAGGTTTCCTCACGATGTTTTCCTTCACCGAAGCTATGACAATTAAATTCTATTACACACATCATTTTAGAAAATGAACGGTGGAGGAAGGATTTAAACTAGAACCCTCGGTTCGGGAGTCGAAGATTCTATCCACATCCACTACATTATCACTAAGCTATTAACTATGTCATTTTTCAATACATAAGTTATTACCTACTAAGTTTTTAATCACATTACACAGGTACGTAGGTTCATTACATAATAAGTACACACTTATCATTACTTTTACTTGCTCTAAATATCTCCGAAAACACTCCATTTTCGTATACATAGGTTATACCTATATGAAGCTCACCCTACTCAAGCGCAAAACGGTGGATACGCCCCATCCCACAATATTATTCCACAAAATTAATTATATTTATTTCACATAGGCGTATATATGAAGGGAATTTTTAAAAATCATTAATTTTACTTGATGATTTTAAAAAATCCCCTACATAAATTATGGCTGCCTATAATATTGAAAGTTTAAATAGAGTCTGGAAAGTGATTATTAACAATTAATTTTATTGAATAAAATGTAGCATAAAACCGTATTTAAGTTTACCGACATTTTCATTCGTATACCAAATTCGTATTCTGTTGTATGAAAGCCTCACTTAAATATTTAATTGTTTTATTTTAGCCTCATATTAATCACAACGCCATCTCTTGGCCCGAAAGGTAACTAATCTATCGCTGACGCGGCGATTGTATGGGCGCCCACTTAAATATTTATTTGATTCTGTTTGTAACAGTCTGTGAAACCTGTGAAAATTTCAACTGTGTAACTATTACGGTTCATGAGATACAGCCTGGTGACAGACGGACGGACGGACGGACAGCGAAGTCTCAGTAATAGGGTACCCTTTTACCCTTTGGGTTCGGAACCCTAAAAATAGGCACTTTATCCACTAAAAATTGTTTTAACTATTTACCTTATTTAACCGTTTTAGGTTAACCTGTAAAAAGTACTAAATTGAGTTGGGAATCGATTTTATTGACGAAAATTATTTTAAAAAGTGATCCTGGCGTCTTTTTCTGGGGCATTTTTTCATAATTGTTGTCCGTTAAGTTTATAAGATTGTCACTTCAATTCTTCTGGCATTATACTGTTACTCTTCTAACAAAACTAGGGACCGTCTTTAAATAAAACACCGTAATCAAAGAGAATCATAAAATCGTCCAACTTGTAAAACCATGTCTCACGTGGGCGTCCTGCTTTACAACTGCGCTCCTTTGTTTATAAGTTCTCAAAATAAACTCTGAAATCTCCCACGCGTCTTTGAATTGAGTAATCCTTAACATTACAGATCGGTATTTTTCTGTTGGTGAGTATCTAATTAGATTTTCCACACTAATTGGAGTTAGTGAAAATTTCCAGAAGTAATAAGTACAAAAACTTCACAATATTTATCTTCCAATATACGTTTCCGTGTAATCATTTACGATCTTTGCCCAAAATACGACTACAGTTCACAACACAATAACTAATCACGCAATAAATTTGCCCAAAACCGTGCCCTAAATTGAGTGTTTCGACCAAAGTATACGAGTCGTCGCCTCAGTGCTTGTTTGGCCTATCTACCAAATTTTTCGAAAATTAACTTTAAATGCAGTTTTATTAAGACTTAAATTTCAGTCCTTTTGGTTAAGACAGATTGCTAACTTTTTCTCTTAAAATAACAAAAAATGTCATTTAAATTTTATTAGTGACACGACATCGTAATGAAAATTTCGTGCTTGTTTGTTGTATCTCCAGATTTTGTTTTAAATCCCACATCGTAAAAGACTTTGAGTGCTTGAGTGCTCTATGTCCACTCAATCGACCAATCACAGCCCGCGGCGCAATATTCTCCGCCATTTTGTTTAATTTGTCATTTTGGCGGGAGACACCGAAGAATCCATAAAATAATCGTAAAAATATATAAATTATAGTGTTTTTGGTGTTTAGATAATTCTAGACATTAATAAAACATGTCTAGAACATTTAATAAAAGTGAACATGAGCAGACGCAGCCGCAAATTGAACAGTAAGTACTTTTTAGTTTCAACTTGATCTTGTTATGAATTTGCAACAGGGTGTTACTTTTTAATGATTTTGAACACCCAAGAGTGCATTAATACCTACGCTCCAAAGATTCTCGCTCTCTTATTTTATTTTTCTCTTATCTTATTTTATTTAGACCGAATTAACGTGCTGTTATGCATGATACCTAGTAAAATTAGATTTTGAGTTAAAAAAATAAACAAATATTTTTTAATGATTCCGTGTTGGGTGTCAATGAAGTGAGTTAATTAAGTAAGGGTAATTAGGGTTCCGTACCCAAAGGGTAAAACGGGACCCTATTGCTGAGACTTCGCTGTCCGTCCGTCTTTCCGTCCGTCTGTCACCAGGCTGTATCTTATGAACCGTAATAGTTACACAGTTAAAATTTTCACAGATGATGTATTTCTGTTGCTGCTACAACAACAAATACTAAAACACTGAATAAAATAAAATATTTAAGTCGAAATATGGCTTCGACACTTCAGCGATACCTTTCGCTCCAAGAGATGGCGTTGCTTGTGGCTAATATGTAGCTACGACGCCTTCAATGCTTTTAGTTACCTGTCGGTCCAAGAGATGGTGTTGCTTGTGGCTAATATGTGGCTACAAAAACTAAAGTAAATATTTAAGTGAGGCTTTCATACAACCGGCCAGATTTTTTTGGCGTTTTATACATAATGGTACGGAACCCTTGATGCGCGAGTCCAACTCGCACTTGGCCGGTTTTTTAGAATTAATTAATACACACTTACGTACTTCAAGATTGAGTTTCTTTTTTATTATTTTTTACTTTTTAAATGAAATTTCTTGTCTCGGGGGGTTTTTAAATTTTTAATTTAATTATTAATAGTCTTTATAAAACTCAAATCATAAATTGAAAGAAATCGTTCATAAAAACATCCTGTATATAATATCTGAAACATAGAACAAACAAGCACGAATAAATAAATCAGTCACTTTGCTCTATCTCCAGTGAGTCGTGTTCTAAGTCCACATTCATAATTATATTTGCGCATGTTTGTTCTATCTCCACATAAAACCTGTAAAATAAGGTAAAATTAATTACGATCTTATATAAAACTTATCACTATCAATACATAGTTAACTCTTGTATTAAGAAAAACCTTAAAATCAAAAAACTACAGCTTTATAAAAGAAATAGAACTAAAAATTCGTGTACTGTAAAATTTAACCAATGGTAGATAGAGCAAACAAGCACTGAGGCGACGGAGTATTTATCTAAGCAAACACCATTGTAACGAGTCATGTACGAATGATTTATGTTAATAATATGTACTTCATCGAATGATTCGTTCGGAATCACAATCGAGTTGACCGCGCCCGCTCGAATTGGGTTATGGTCGTCGTTTGGAGGTCCGCCGCGCTCTGAGAAATCCTTTGCGTCTGCCAAAAAATTATGTCACTCCGACAGACAGGTCTAATTGGAGTTGAAGTGATCGGCGTTGATCGGTCAATCTGATTCGTATGCGACACTCGTCAGCATTTAGTAAAGCGGACAGGGTTCCAATCTCAAATAGGAGGTGCTCATTTATTAATCCCTACTAACCGTTACTAGTTTATGTAACGTAACGTGCGTTTTAGAAAATGAATTTATTATTATTATTTTATTTTTACTGAATAGGTAAATTTTTAAAGCGCATGTGCTTGTCACGTAATTTCATTATTATGAGAAGAAACAGGTTGTTTCTAATCCTTAGTAAATTACAAATGCAAAGTAATATTTTCTGTCATCGCGCTTTTGACCGTCGTGCTGAAGCCAATCCTGAGCGCAGTAACAAATAATAGATGTATGTAAAATTGTATTACCTATTATCTGAACTAACACGATACAATAATATAACACAGCAATATTAAGAGTAAGAAGAAGTAGCTACAATTCACCTTGCAAGATTTTATCAGAACATACATGTCATATTCACATACAAACAAAAAGTTTTTAAGTTGAAGAAATTATGCTCAATGTTTTAACTATTTTTATATTTTGTTATAATATTTTCTGCGAACATTTTCTCCCACTATCTTACGTTAGCAAAAATGATAGTGAAATTGCTTCATTCGCTCTCGGTACAATTGTATCAAACGATACAAAGAGATGCTACACATTTCAAACGATTTCTTCGAGACACTTTAAATTTAAAAAAATAGAGGATTGAACAAACTATCTCGAGTTTTATGTTTATAAACTACTGTTAAAATGTTATTTTTTGCGTACCAGTTTTATTTGAGCCCAAATTAATTTTTAAAAGTAAAGTTATAAAACTACTGCATAGAAATTGATAACAATTACTGTTACTATTTCTAACAAAAGATTACATTAATAATTTTAGTTCGCAGCCTATAGGCTCGTAGGACCAAAAAACAGGATTTATTCTATAATATATCTTTGTAAAATGAGATGTTCTTCAATGAAATAAGATGATGTCCATGATGGCTTATGTCGTGCCTGGCATCTTGTTTGACAAGACCATGAACACGACTTATCGTGGTTGTAAAGGGGCAATGTTAAATGCTATACCAGTTTGGGCAAAGTCACAAACGCCCTGTTGGGGGCAATTAGTCAATGTAATGGGAGCTATCAGTGGGGTTAGAACCTAGTATACAATGTAAATGTTGTAAGTGGGTCGAGAACGCATTGTGCAGCCTTAAGCAGAATACCGACTATATTCCGGTTTTTCTAATTATTGCGGGTTTGGCTTCTTAATACGTTCTGCTTTTAATTTCACAACATTATAAATTACAATCGCATATCCTGTGTCCATAATAGTAAAGACAACGCTAATCTCTCATATCCCCAATCTAGGATCTCTGGATTGCGCCATCCGCCATAGACAATACAATAATAATAATACAATAACAAGGACACAGTCACACCGACATCAAGAATTAGAACCTATCATAAAAAATCTACCTCGCTAGCTATCAAACCCCGAACCCTGAACAAAAGTCCAATAACATTACGCAATACGAATCTTTATACTAAATCATTGCGTGTCGTACATAAAAATGATACGGAACCCATAAAATTAAACACAAAATCCACATCGGATGCAGCTTTACGCGATAAACATGAAAACCGGTCGTTCCTGCTGCGGTAGCCTGGCAACACCATCAAAACGGAAACACGTTATATTTGCGATGAAACCAGTTTCCGAACCGCACCGCGATGTCAGATCACCGTTGACCATATGGCATGGTGACGTGCCGTAAATAAAGAATGGATGTCGTCGATAATGGACAATTTTATATTAATATGGAAATATCACACGAACGGCTATTTTAATCCCCGTAGTTGTACTACTGACTGATTGAGAACAGATTCGTCCAGGGTTCGATTCCAGATAAAGAACAGATAAATGTTTGTTTGCGAATAAGGGATGGTTTATTAGTGCCTACAGTTAGTTATTTAGTCAGTCACTATAGTTATTTAGTCCCTACCACTCGCAATACAGGAAATTAGAGCGAAGGTATGGGTGCCTTAGCGTTTGTGGTCTCATGTTCGATTCCCGACTGAAGCTGAAATATTTTATGTGTCAGAAAAATGTTTGCTCTCGGATCAAAGGATGTTTTATTAGTGTTCATCATACTACCCGAAATACAGGAAACCCTACAGCGGAGGTATCTTATTATTAGCCACAAGAGATCATGGAATTGGAATTGTTTACCTGAACTACGCTCAAACTACCGTCAAATTTCACCAGTGTAAGACGAACACCTACATGTACTTATTTGATAGTCAACTTGGATCAAATCAATTGGAAAAGGTCAAATTTAATATCAAATGTAAAGTTATTATATTATATTACACGAAGAAGTTATTATAGCCAAAGTTGCTACAACCTTATCATACGACAGTAGTCAATTAAATTCTTCTACTTCGATGGAGCTTCTTACAATATAAATTTTATTTGATTACTTACTTGTCAATACAAAATAATTTGAGCGTACGTGTTACCTGACTGTGTGATCTGGCGTACATAATTTTATTTAAATAACGTTATAACGCAGCCAATGGGGTGTACAATTATTATTCGCTTCCCTTAACACGTATGAACCATCACCTTGAATTCTACCGAGCTTTCCTGTCACGTTTTTATTGCTTCGGAAACAACTTCGGCGATGTTTGGGAAGACCGAGAACGACATAAAAAGAAGATTAGAAGCATAAAACAGCAATGGAATTTTCGTCGTACTCCACATAACTTGCCGCGTGATCGTGATAAAATTTTCACTCATTTAATATTTTTAATAACTGTGAATTGAAATTTTAAAAAACACTACGACGCAGAAAACCCTCTAATGAGCTGATAATCATCAAACACACGAACCGATCTTCATTATATATAGCTAATAATTTAATTTTATGTCAAAAATTGCCTTATATCATTTTGGAAAATATACTCTACATTATACCTAATACTCTTCAAACTGCTGGGCCGATTTCTACCAAAAATAGCTAAAAACACTGCAAGTGGCTTTTGATTTAAAAAACCGCACTCAAATCGGTTCATTCCGGAGCTATACGAGCAGACCTACACATTATTGGTCGATATCGATCAATAAGCAAAAATTATTTATTTGTATTACTGTCAAATTAATGACAATGCATTTTTTTAACCATCCAAAACATTGCATTGTTTTAAAGTGTCGGACTAAAAAAGATCTAAAATGAATAAAATCTAAACGATAATGCAATGCGCTGTCGATCTAGGGCTTTTAGTGAAATTATTTTAAGTGCTGCAGTTTTCCTACCTACTGCGCAAATAACACTTTGAATACAAAATACTTATTCACAGCACTAGTGCTGCTCTTCTATAGTGCTGATGTAATTAGGATTCCGTTTCCGAATAACCTGTATCTATTGTTGTTACATTTGTGAATCTTGTCTGTCTGCATACAAATGTTCATAAATACGAGTATATCATCATCATCAAACCAGTATTCATGTTTTAGTCACTTCCCTTAGCGACATAAAAGATTCGAAATGTGCATTGGACTATTAGACTTTAATTATTTACCTATTAGAATTTAATTAACCCTATTCAGATTTGAATAAAATTTGTTAAGACCAGATTATATCCGTTAACTCTAACACTTACCTGACTTTTTTTCACTTTCTCCGCCTCCTTCCTGATCTTCATCAGCTGCCTTGGTTTCATCTGCTTCATTCTCTTTCTCTTTATCATCTTCAGCTTCCTCTGACCCCGCTTTGCCCTTACTCAAGTAATCCAGCACCGTCGCCACAGTCACTATCAAAACGATGACACCGTAGAATCCCCTGTAATAAATAGCTGCATGAATATGTTTTACAATATCGTCAAATTAATCTTTACGTCGTCGGTTTATGTATTCGATAAATTTGCAAATATATTAAATTTTGGCAATCAGGAATTTTGTAGCTTGGAAACTGCTCAAAATTAAAAGACAAAACTGATTTTGGCAAAGGGAGATCTCCCGCCAGGCGAGATGACATGCCTGGGGGGCGGCCGGGCCCCAAGTGAATGTTCTCGAGGCGTGGTATATATGCCGGCGATCGACAATAGGCATGATGACAAATTTTTGGAAATTGTTCTATAATGCTCTGGAATATATATTAATTACAACAAAGATAATATTTCTGCTTAAAATTAAGGATTAGTATTTAAAAGTTACTTTTTAATTCATAAATTTAAAATTCGCACCAAAACGCATCAAAGTGTCATGGCGTCCCTTTGCTACGTCACTTTAGAGTACAACAATCACTCGACAGTTGTAAACATCTTGATTTTTTGGAATTACAGTTGTTATTTGGTTATAATCATGAATTCGAAAGCGTATAGGTGGTGTTCAGTCCCTCTGTGTACTAACACGTCCATAAAAACTCCTGAGAAGTTATTTATTTTCGTTCCTTTTAATAAAACTATTCGAAATAAGTGGCTTAATCTTGCAAGACGTGATATGAAAGGAATAACACCCACTACTCAGCTATATTTTTGTGAAGATCACTTTGACGTAAGTATCTACTCTAATTTTGTAGATTTCATGTTGATCCTAAATAAATGTGATCAATATTAGATGATATAAACATTGACTAACTACCTAACTAATTCAAGCAATGGTAAATACTTAGCTGCCTAAAGAAATGTGTAAGAAACATAACCTATACTTTAGACATTTTTATTACTTAGATAACTGATTAATTGACCAACTACTCAGTTATTTATAATAAATATGTATTAAAAAGCTGTTTAATATAGGATACTTACATTGAAGTCTTAATATTTCTAAATTCTGCTGAACAAAAGTCTTTGTTTGATCCCAGAAATGATCCTAGCATTAACAAGTCTATTCTTGGTAAATTAGCGCTGGAAGCCTTTTGAAATCCTTGTTCCATGACTCAGTGGATCAAAGTCGATTTACACAAAACAAACTGAAGTTGAAAACAAAATAAAAACCGCGTATTAAATAGTAAAAACCAGCGAGTAGGTATGTATTCTATTGAATTACAAATAAACAATGATAGAGAACTCTAACGTGACGTCACGCGCTGTGATTGGTGTTCAACATGTCATGGCGGATTGTCGTATTTCGTGATTTTGATTTATTAATAAATTATTAATCTCTCTTTTAATTATAAAAAGAATAAGTGTTTTATAATCAACAATTCAGGTATATTATACATACAAATTATTTCAATGAAATTTACTTGCTGTCATCATGCCTATTCTTCGATGGCGCGTTTCAGGCTTCGGTGACGTGACCGTGTGACGTTGTGCGATGTCGCCACATGATATTCTCTCTTTTGATTTTAGCTTCATCTGCTTCATACTACCTATTTTAGTAAAGACATATAATTTTAACATACATCTTGGCCCTATATTTCTGTATGTCGCGGGCGGTATGAACACAAATAATACATAACAACACCCAAGACACGAGTGCAAACATTTAACTGTCACATAAATAACGGCCCGACCAGGAATGTAACCCGGGACTCCATAGCTCCCCTGACAGACCCTATAACCAGGCTGCGAGGAAGTATTTTTAGGGTTCCGTACCCAAAGGGTAAAACGGGACCCTATTACTGAGACTTCGCTGTCCGTCCGTCCGTCCGTCAGTCACCAGGCGTGA
The DNA here is from genome assembly GCA_905404135.1 of Hesperia comma. Classification (NCBI taxonomy): domain Eukaryota; kingdom Metazoa; phylum Arthropoda; class Insecta; order Lepidoptera; family Hesperiidae; genus Hesperia; species Hesperia comma. Next base: position 3,487,252 of record FR990020.1, on the reverse strand, counting down.
CATATCTCATGAACCGTAATAGTTACACAGTTGAAATTTTCACAGATGATGTATTTCTGTTGCCGCTACAACAACAAATACTAAAAAACAGAATAAAATAAATATTTAAGTTAATAAATAATATTTTCGACGCCTCAGCGATACCTTTCGGTCCAAGAGATGGCGTTGTGCCTAATATGTGGCTACAATAAAACAATTAAAATATTTATGTGAGGCTTTCATACAACAGACCAGATTTTTTTGGCGTTTTTATACATAATGGTACGGAACCCTCCGTGCGCGAGTCCGACTCGCACTTGGCCGGTTTTTTTATGTGTATTATCAGCTTTTTTAATACTTGTCATTGGAATGCACCTTCGAATTCGAATACACATTATTACACCAGCCTTTCCCTGTTATCTTCAGTACTCGAGTCAGTTTACATCTCAACCGATCATGGACGACTATTAAGCCCGCCCTAGGTCAAAAATCAAAAAATCAAAAATCCATTTATTTGCTCTCACAAAGGGCACTATACAATACAGCGGGTAAGTCCTTCTTATCATGAGAAAGTTAAGATCATAGTCCACCACACTCGCCGAGTTCAGATTACTTTTGGAAACTGTCCGAAATGTAGATTTCCTCACGATATTTTACTTCACCGTTATAGCAGTTATAGCGATTGACCTTTAGATACTTAAAAGGCATACCTAATATATAACTCCGAAATGCCAGAAATGCGTTCCATGGGATTCAAACTCGAACCCTTCGAGTAGTAGGCTGAATTCTTTTAACACTAGGTTATCACCGCCATTGACTTACTTAAACCTTACGATTATTTTGATCTTTAAAATCCATAATCAGTACCAGTAGAGTATATCTATTAGTGGCCAAGTAATAGGTGAAAATATTTATCTATTATGAACGAGTGAGAAAATGAGAAAATTTCCCGGTAATATGTAAAATCAAAATATGTATTAACTTATTTCCAAAATTATTATGATTACTTTTTCGTTAGTTTGCCTTTTGTTGCAAATAACGTTTATTTCACTTTTTAATATTCCGCTTAAAATATTGTCATTCAAAAATAAACCGTGGACTGAATTAAATATGAATGTGAAAATCATAATAGCATTGCATATTAATTTACAGTTGACAAACTAAATTAGATCCCAAATGGATGCAGGAATAAATAAAGTGAAATTTTACAAAATGTTCAACACTTTGGTTTCAGATGCTTTAAACTCCATTGTTAAATTATTTAGGTAATGAGACGATGTAGATACTGTATCGTATTAAATTAAGCCAGAGACTCAGAAAATCTTATCATAAGTAAAATTGTGAATTAAGAAGTCTATCGACGTATGAAACTGTTTAATAAAACTAACCCCCCCGCATAACTTCTTCAACAAATAAAACTCGTCATGACCTAAGGGATAATTATCTCAAAGTTATATGTGTAAGGTAACAAGCATATCTTTCAACAGCTATACATACAGCTTATCATAGCTTCTTGACCTCCTGGAACTGCTTACTAGCTCCAAAGAGTACGAAGGAAGGAGGGACTCCACCGCTTAACCGATTCGTTGCTGAGGACACGACAGGTGTGTCATCAACTTCTATGGCGGTTGATACGCCAAGCGTGTCACAGAAAAGTTCATAGACATGGCGAAGTGTCCGAAAATGGGCGCCGCAACAGATAGCGTAATATCTGGTCAGCAAAAAAATTGGTGACATCTCTAATGTCACCAATGTCCATAGGCGATAGTGATCTTATCACCTACCATCTGCTTGTTCGCCTGCATAGGTTAATTGGAAACTTAAAATCAACTTACAAAGTCAGCAGCGTAGGCAACTCCATCCATTTCTCCCACCACTTGCCACCGTGGCGCGTGTGGCAGTCGATATCGTCCACCTTGACCCTGACGGCAACGCCGATCTTGTGCTGGTAGTGTTTGATGGCATCCTTGATGATGGTCTCCACATCCTCAGCGTGGCAGGGCGCGGGGACGCACACCCCCCAGCTCAGCGTGGAAAAACGCGGCACGAAGTGACCTGGCTGAACCAATTACCATACGGCTTAGTGCCTTGTTTAAACAGCTTAAAAAGGAAATGGTTCTCAGTTTGACCGTATTTTTTAAGTGTGAGCATATCTTTTTACAGCGTTAAGTGGTTTTGATGATTCCTGGTATATTCAACGGCTGGTGCGTGTCATGTAGTCCCATTTAAATTTAAACGAGATTTTGACTTATCCCCAATAATACGTGTTTAATTAAGTTCGTTGATGATGTTCTTATTTTATTTATTGTCCTTTTTGAAATCAGTTTTAATTTTCCCTTAAATACCAAATATTTGACAGTGGTGAAACAAAGCTTAAGCTCATATTCGACTCTTTTTACAGTTTTTTACTCTTTTGGATAAAACGGTCTTTCCGTTTAACAAAAATTTAAGACCACACGGTGGAGAAAAACATTTAAGAATATTATATTGATAATATTTACGATTGGAAATACTCATTCGTACATATCAGAAACCAGAAAATGAACAGTTCACATCAAACTAAATTCTTAATTTTTCAAAAGTCACAATTATTGCGCTCTCGAGAAACACATTGTTACAGATTGTACTATACTGAAGTATAAGTTTGAAAATATGGGGGAAAAGCTTAATTGAATGCTATAAAAATGTCTAGAAGACATTTAAGTGTTTTCAGAATCAAATGTCCCCTAAACTAAGCAAGACAGAGTCAATAGCATAATTAAATGAACGTAAACAGAGTACGCAGACAGTATAGGTACTCTGAGAGAGAACTAGGTCACAAACATTAACGCCTCTTGAATCCTTAATCCCTATAAATCCGTCTAAACACACCCTTAGATAACTTTATCAAGCTCGGCTAAAAGCTTATCGATGTATGAATTAGTATCCCACTTACTTTCGTCCTTACGCTAAGTAACGGAGTCGATTTTCTCTAAGAAATATTAGCTGCAATATGAAACCTATTGAGCTAAAGGAAAACTTTAATTTGTTTATTTTATCACTTCCGATAATACTCCTAATACATAATATATGCTACTCTCAAAGGAGTACAATGTTCGTAGAGCGAAAAAATATCCCAAAAATCGACTCATAGTTATTAATTATTAATAATATGCAATATTACTAAAAGCAATAATTAAAACATTTACTTCTGCTATGATGAGGAATCAAACCTTAAACATTCGCTTGCAATCAGATTAACTCCCAAGTAAGCTACAATGGTAATCATTTGAAAGATTACACAAATTTATACGAATCATAAATATTAATGCACTTTATATCTGATTAAGTCATCGATATAATATAATAAAGAGCTATTATTAGATCGATAAATTTAGCCCAATTACGTTGGTGTTAGAGCAAATTGTACGTATTTATGTTCATTATTAATTGCGCATTCCATTCAATATATTATCACTGTTTAATACTACTTAATTGAACTGTAAGATACTCAAGACTCTTTTTATGTGGATCTACTACAATAACAAACAGATAAAATTGACTTTACAATATTTTGGAAGATTATTTGAACAGTTTGAAAGATGGACTCACATCATCGATCCGGCTGTAGAATAAGTTTTTGGCTTGCGCCAAATGCACCGGCGCCTCCAGTTCTGGATGCTCAGCTTTAACCTCGAATCTAGCCAAACAGTACTTCCCCTGTATCTTCACCACACTGCCGGTGTCTAGCTGGACCCGGGCCCTGCTACCCAAACACTGATCGAAGTCACCCAACTGAATTCCATTACCCTGCAAAATCCCCGAGGGAATCTTCGCGGTAGCGTCGAGTACTGTAATGAAAAATTACACTTTTGTTCAACCATCGAGTCTTTTGGGAATAATTTACCCGCGCACAACGCAAATGGATGGTCACGAACGAACTCAAGGACATCACATATGCATTATTTGCGCGTCTATTTTTAAAAGCTTTTGTTACACGCCGTAACGAATATTTTGAATGACGTGTTTTTTAAGTTTGCACTTTTAAAGCTACAAAATTTTGGACACATTAAAATTCTTGATTAAATTTATGCAGTGCATGATTATTTTTATATATTTTATGCGTAGCAACTGTTGAAATTCTGAATCGGTGCCAGAATGGATAGACAAAGTATACAGAAGGGAGCAATTACCTCATTCAAATAATGTATTAAATTATATCAAGTTAAATCGTTACATGAAATACGACAAAGGTTATATGAATATTTTTCTAGTCACAATGTTAGTAAATAAATAAATATTAAATAAATATTACTTACTACTCAAGGCCCACAATTTTGTGCCACGTAGTTGGCGTAGAAGTATTTGTCCGTGACGTCTACACTCGGGATTAGCAATACGTGAAAAGTTTGGAGCAAATGTAGGGAAAAATGCATAAAAGTCTTCAAATTCACTTTGCAATAAATTTTTTCTCTGTAATACTTCTGATACTTGTTTGATATAAGTATCAGATTTAGTCAGTTTTTGTTGAACAACATCATCCACATCTTTTCCATCCTTTTTTCGCTCTTTTTCTAGAAGTTTATTTTTTTCCTTATCGAACTTTATAACTTTCTTTGGACCCTTTTGTTTATCATCTTTCACAGTTTCTTTAACTTCATCTTTTTTCTCCTCCTTCTTTTTGTCATCTTTTTTAGCCGTTCCTGTATCTTGTTTTATTTTCTTTGGAACCTCTTTTTTCAAATCTTCGCCTTCAAAAAACGAATCAATTTCTTTTTTTACTACTACACTAACCTTTTTTTCATGTTTTTCCTGTAGTTTTGTTTTAGATTTAGGTGTAGTTTTGTCCTCCGCTCCTTTTTTGTCGTCTAATTTATCCTTATCTTTTGTAGACTTCTTGATATCTTTTTCCTCTTGTTTTTGTTGAGGCATTGTTTTTTCGGCTTTTGGTTTACTGTCGGTTACTCGCTTTAAGATTTTTTCCGACTTATCATCATCATCGTCATCATCATCATCATCATCGTCATCGTCATCGGTGTCTTCTCCATCTTTTTTATTTTTTTCTGTTGGTGGGACCTTTCGTGTTGCAGAAATTGGGGCAGGTTTTACGGCTGGGACCTTTGTTTTTACTTTGTTACGATCATCTTTTTTACCGTTGTCATCGTCGTCGCCCTCCTCATCATCTTCATCGTCATCATCATCGTCTTCTTCGGGAGTCATTTTTATTCCTTTACTTTTTTCTGTTGTGTCTTTAGTTTTTGTATCTAAATCAGGTTTTTTCTTGACAATAGTTAATTTTCTTTTTTCAGCTTGGTCACTCTTTTTACTTCTATTATCGTCATCATCGTCATCATCATCGTCATCATCGTCACCAACATCATCATCGTCATCATCATCGTCATCATCATCGTCATCATCATCATTCTTTTTAATATCAGTTTTCTCCGAACTTGATGTACCAATTTTGCTGGCGGGTTTTTTTGTATCTTGCAAAGTTTTGCTTATTATATTTGGTTTCTGACTTCGTTCTTTAGAACTCCCTGATAAACTTTTTTTATCATCATCATCGTCTTCGTCATCGTCATCATCGTCGTCATCATCATCATCATCCTCATTAACTCTATCGGCCCCTTTCACTGATTTGTTAATAGTTTTCACAGTTTTTTTACTCGTCATAATTTTGTTACTTGTAGTTTGTCTTTTCTGTAATGGTTTCGTATTTCGTTTCACAGTTTCTTTGCTACCAATTACATTATCATCGTCATCATCATCTTCACCATCATCGTCATTATCATCGTCATCATCGTCGTCATCAGTCTCATGACTAACTTTCAAATTTTTTTTCTCCTGTCCAGCTAATTTCCCACCCTTCCCATCTTTTCTTTTTGATCTATCTTGAATTTTACCACCAACAACATTTAATAATTTCGACTTTTCTATATCTTTTTCATCATCATCATCGTCATCGTCGTCGTTATCGTCGTCGTCGTCATCATCGTCTTCAGACACTCTATTTTTAACTAAAGGTTGTTTATCAATAACACTTTTGTCATCATAACGTTTAACACTTTCGATTTTTAAACTATGGTCTAGGCCAAGTTCATTCACATCACAATTTTCACATTTGTATTGTTTTTTTGACACCGGCTTAGCGCCATCGGGAGAACTTCTAGGTAAATCGCGCACACGAAATGCCGTTATCACTGTTGCTAAGATAGGTACGCTGATTAAAATTAGAGCTAACGTCCATCTGTGGCGCACCATGGCCGTCGCGTGAGACGCTCACGCCGCCATCATACATTCGACTGAAACGTTTTTCAGTTTCGTTCCCTGATGGTTATTTGCGTCACTCGCGCGAAACGTACCTCATTGAGAAGCCGCGAATGCTTCATTGATGGTGTTGAATTTTGAGGGGCAACGTTTTAACGATTATTAAACACAGTTTAGTGGAAAAATGAACGTTTCCCAGCCCGAGTTAATTCGAGTGTACTGGCGCGAGGGCACGGTTTGTGGCATACATCCAAGAGTAGAGTAAAAATAGGGTTGCAGAGGCGATTGTCCGGCCCACGAGTCGAATTGATGACTATGGGATTGATTGCGATCTAAACGTTTTTATTCATCCCGATATATTTTCAGTGTTACCATATGTGATAATTATTAGTTGAACTTGAACGTGGCTTTACATTGAACTAGTTTTAATAACAGAATACAACCACAACAAAATATTTTTGCCTTAAATAAAGATTGATTTCAAACAAATGAGATATCATTAATTTTGTAAAGTGTACGAGGTAACTATGGGTAGGTAATCAGATATTTGTTAAAGGAAAAAGTATAAATTTAGAACACTTTGTTTGTGTATTCTACGCGTTTCCTCGTAAAATGTTGCTACCGGAAGTATTTCTCATCAATTCATTTGTTCAGGAGAATTTATACAACATAATACAAATAGATATAAATAAAATCTAAAATAACAAAATATTATCGCTAAACAGCGATTTATTTATAAAATTAAGATAATAACTTTAATCTATCGATTCTCTAAGAAAACAAACGCATAGGTTTTCCTAGTTCCTCTCGAAATTATGTTCATAATTATTTATGATCACGTTTTATAAATCTTACAATTCAAGATGACTAACTACATTAATCAAATAGAGCTTTTGCAAACTTAACAAATGTTTCGAAGTATGTAAAACGATTTTATTTATAACTTCCGAGTGACATCAAAATGTTCACTATTTAATTATTTTTATAACTGATTTTTCTATAGGTACCTATAACTATGTAAAACAAAGTGATATCCAAGTTGGTTTAACGTTTGAATAGCCTGGGTTCGAACCCTTCACGCATCTTTCGTTTCAAAAATAATGTGCGTAATATCTATTATATAAAAATAAGTCGGGTTTTCCTTCCTGATCCTATAACTCCAGAACGCACAAACCAATTTCCACGGTTTTGCATTCGTTGGAAAGGTCTCGAGCTCCGTGAGGTTTGTAGCAAACAAAATTCGGGAAATTTTCAACAGAAAAGGAGGAAAACAGGGAAAATCATTGTAAACCAAACAATTTAAGTAGGTGTTGTACATATGTAATTTGGTAGGATTGTCATACGGTTGCCTTGGATATCACGTTGTTACCTTCTACTGTATGTGGATTCCGGCGCAACTTGCCACATGACGAACAACAAAGCTTTATTGCAAAATTATGTTGTGGATACTCCGCTGTTGGTGACAGTGGCTAATAGAGAAAAGATGCATAGCGAAGGACATGGTGAAGAAGAGCTGTTGTTAAAAGGGCACACTAAGACTACAAAATTAACAGAAGTTATTTACGTGCCGGGTTTGTCAACGAATTTGTTATCGGTTGGAAAGAAGACTTCAAAAGGGCTTGAGGTACATTATAATGAAACTAAATGTAATATTTGTTGGGGAAAAGTTCCAAAGTAAATTCAAATGTAAATGGGTTCATAAGAAGAAACTGGGTGCAGAGGGTCAGTTACTTCGATATAAAGAACCAATATGTGAGACGGGTTGTAGAAGATACTGATTAATTATATAAGAGTATCTGTCTGATTTGGTTTACAAATTGTTTAGTTTAAGGGCAGGTGTTAGAAATATATAAACCGAACAATTTGTAAGTGTATTGTACATACGTAATTTGGTTGCATTGGCGTATTGGTTACCTAGGATATTATGCTGTTATGTTACGTTTTACTGTCTATTAAATTATTTTTCCTATGTTGTTTTGATCTCTGTTTTTTCTATCACCTTTTCAAATATAAAACAAAAAAAAAAATCTTTAATCCCCAAACGAAATGTTACAAAAAACGAAGCCATCTGGTGGCGAAACGGAGTTCGCCGGGTTTGCTAGTAAGTATATAGAATTTCATTATTTCTTGTTTCAGTAAAGAAAAACCTGTACACCTGTCAGTTCTCTGTCGTAATCTCAAAGGCCGACAATCCGGACTTGTATAATGTTCTGGACTATTGTCTGTACCTCTCACAATGAGAGAAAACCCGCGTTCAGCAGTGCAACAATGATGATGATGATATCATATATATACTTTTTAATCTAGAGTTTAGCAAATAATGATTACGAGACAAGTTAATTAATTAATCTTAGTCTAATTAGAACTTCGCTGTCTTGTATCACTTCTTACCTAAAATACATACATCACACAATAAATAGCTTTCTAAAGAAAATGTAATGTTTATCAAACTGCTTGAAAAAAGGGAAACTTAGTATAAGTTTATAATATTTACTATGAATATCATTATATAACTTTCTTAAATGACATACAATAGTTACAAGCGGAAATGAAAACAATGGATAAATAACATCATTCATTTATCCGGACTCAATGATTAGTTTTATAATCGTCACAAAGCTTGGTTTCCTTCCTAGGAAGAATTTCCCTTCCTTATTGTGCAATATTTTAATAATGAATTATACTGGTTCGATAATAATTTTATAATTGATCGCATCAATTGATCATCGTAGTTTGAACGGTTGTTTTCCTACTCAAGGGACTTTTGTTTAATTCTTACAGGTACACCTGTAGGTAATACGTAAAAATAAAATACACACCTGGTACACACATTTTGCAACACACACACATTTTTGGTAATTGCTTATGAGTGTGTGGACGTTTATATACGTATACAGCCAAGGAAGGATCTGGGTTGTTATCCTAAATATCTCTTAGATATTATTATAAAGATATGTGTAGCTGTATATATAAGAAATTAATTATTAGCTCCTGCTTCACTGAATAAAAACATAAGTATATGTTCTTACATCTACTGATCAACTTTGTCAGTGTAGGTAACTAGTTTAATATTTTTTATACTTTTCTATTATTTTGTACATTTAATCCGGTTTATCTCTTGCGATTAATATCCAATCAAATCCATTGATTAAAATCAAAAAGTTTGAGCGGATTTGCTATCCAGACTATATCCTGAATAGATTTCTATTCAGGATAGTGAATATATATTCATAATTCATATCTTAAACATTTAGTTCTCTTCATATCTCAAACATTCATATCTTAAACATTAACTTCTCAATTAAAACGTTGTTGAAATTAAAACTTTAACTTTAGGTATTATAAACACGTTAACCAAGATAAACGCGATCTCAGTGACGGATATAACTTAACAAACCTAATTCGTCTGACCTCCAAAATAGCAACATAAAGCCGAATCAACTAAACTCCAAAAATAAACAGTTCTAAGTTAATTAGATCGATGAAAGCCACAAGGTTAAGTTTTGCCCAAGATAAGTTTACTCTCTGATACGTAGATATTCTTTCACAAGCGATTTATCATGGCAACCCATAGCCATCCCACTAGTGAGCAAGGGTCTCTTATCAGAGTGAGAAGATTAAGGTCGTAGTCCACCACATTGGCCAAGTGAGGATTGGCAGACGACACACACCTTTGACGTTTTGCGAAATCTTCAGCGTGCAGGTTTTCACGATGTTTTCCTTAACCGTTATAGCGAGTTTAAATGCTTACAACGCTAATAACTTCGAAAAGTCTTGCGTGGGATAAGAATCTGGACCCGCAGAGTAAGAGGCCGAATTCTTTACCACTAAACTATGGTATATACAAGCGATTATTCAATACAATCGTCAACAGTCAAAGGTCCACTCATTGTTTGGTAACATTCGTAGCACCTTGATGCTCTGTTGCAACTGCATCTCAATTAGCATTTACGAGACAAATTATACGAGTACTATACTGCATTGGTGCATAATGCTGATTCACACCTTCTGTATGAATCATTAATTGCACGACTTCAATATTATCATTGGGATGTTGCAATATTAGACGCTTTTCTGGATGAATTAGTGGGTGAGTTTGTATAGGTAATATCCAAACAAAGGTCTCTGATAGGAATAATGACTCTGATTCTGATCTGACTTACTAATAATGGCACTTTTGCACGTATTTTTTTTAATTTTACACTTGCTGTTTTAAGTTAGACGAGAAGAAAAGGCGAAAGAAACTCCTCAGTACAACTTTTAAATTAATATGGAACAGTTACAGTATACAACTACGAATCACAATTACTGAAGTAGATCCTTAGAGTGTCTGTTTATTCATTCATAAGCCCATTCAATCAAAAAAGGCACAAATATGATACCATCAACTTACGATACAAACTGCCTATACCAACTCAATATGCCTCAGCGTTCCATATTTTCAAGAACACTCCACCCATCTCCCGAGTGCCAAGAGTGGTTAAACTGGTCCCATCACCATTAACATATCGTATAAAAAGTTATTATCTCACCTTTTTACTCACGACACATTGCCGAAGATTGTATGTCTTATATTCGTGCTCATCTTCATTCTTGCCGGCTGCACAAGGCAAGGCCGAGTAAACACAAACATGCTAATAAATTTAAACTGGATAATAATGGTAATTGTCGCAATTCATAATGCACCCAGTTCGTATATGGGCGGATGCAATTCATATGTTTTAAGGTATTCGAGTTTAAATTTAAATTTAATTAACTTCGATTTTTCGTCTAAGTCAGCGGTCGTCACACTTATTTGGCTAAGGGTCATTATGTCTGTATTATCACCATCAGTCCCACAGGTACATAGCTGCATGAGCGCCCGTGCAATGCCGTAACCCCCGTCGCTTCGAAGATACCGGCCATTGATGTTGTCATCATCAACATCATCGTCATCCATATTGTAATTAATAATTAAAGTTACTTATATTTATTATTCATATTAATGTAAAAAAGGTACCTACGCTGATCGATAAAAATAATGTGTCACTCAACCTTATAATGATGTGGGTCATATCGTCATTGCTATCAAAATGTTAATTTTCTTAGCCTTAATTTAAATAAAAATAAAACCTCTTACTTCGTTTAAAGAAGAAAATAAAGCAAAGGTACGATGGGGGCCGCATAGACGTTTTGTAGTAATTCCAAATGATCCAATCCAATATGATCTTCACCCATAGGTAAACACTTTGCACACGTGAACTTTTTTACACATCAACTACCAAGAAAATCCAAATACGCCTATAAATGCACATCACATACACATTCCTGACATTTCTCTGGTATATGTATTTTCGCTTCTAATATTAAAATCCAATCGTATTGAACTCATCGTGTCGTCAACAATAAAATGACCCTCGCCACACCAATTCACTTCGATTCGCTATTTTCACGCGGAAGCTTCATTCACGATGTTCTCTCAAAACTGGGTTGTAAAATGTTATATACAGCAACGAGAGCAGCATTCCTGGCAATTCAATTTTGTGTCATTAATCTGGTAACTGAGGTTATTCAGCGTTCGATATGAGAATACCTTTGATGTTTTAAATGTCTAGATGGAACATCGAATCCGCGAAAACGTGTCAAAAAATTGTAGCCAACTGTTGGCCACAATTTTTATATAATTACGCACACATTACGCACACATAGACAATAAATTAACGTGAAAAACATCGCCTACACGCACACATGCTTGATAATGTTGCCTTGTTTTTTTTTTGTTTTCATTGTAGGGCGACGCTCAATCTAGATATTTAAAACATCAAAGGAGAATACATACCCTTGAATGCATACCGTGCCAAGTAAACATAAAAAACTAAAGGTAACCTGTCCGCGATCTCCCGTAGGCCGTATACTTGTTAAACAAGTTTAGACCTCATTCTGTCTATTTGTAAATACGTTGTAAGTAAATGGTTAACAGGGTTTATTGCCCTTGGTTTGAACTTGGTGTTCTGCTGGTAGCACCAAGGGCAATTTCATTTGCCCTTAGTTCTACTATAGTCGGCACAATCATAAGATTCCGATATGACGTCTGTCATGTATGAACACAAACTAACCTTGTATGGACGTCTTCAACTTACTTATTACGGAAATATATTTTTTTTAATTTGAACCGCTGGTAATGATACTATGAAGTGAAGATATTTCGTAGTGAATGATAGGCCACTTTGGTTAAATTATGCAATGCACTATTTACTGTGCATACCTATACAGTATACAGTTTATATTTATTATCAAAGCAGCTTTATAAGTAGGTACATAATGTACTTGTGAATCCACCTCCTCTTCGCTTTGGAAAATTGTTTTTATGTTTACAGATAATAAACACTTCTTCCCATTTTTGCAACATATTTTATTGGTACATCGCTTCTATTGCTCGTAGCATGATGTTATAAAATTGCCCACAGTTTGTTAAATATTTTAATTAGGCATTAGTCCGTAATATTAAACGCAAGTAACTAGCGGGTTAAACGAATTGGAGTAATATTGTTTACTTACTACGAGTATTTAGATAGGTACTTACTTACTTATACGTACTTACATAGGTAAATACTAGAAATTCTGGCGAAATATATACACCATCCCTGCTTGTTTTTTATTTGTGTTATTTATAAATTGTATAAATAATTTTATTTTATTTTAATCAGTTTACATCATACATTGTGTAAAATTGAACAAATATTTAAGACGTCACTACAATGTTTTATAAGGAGGCTGGATTTATAGTTATGTGACCTCTTGAAACAATTTATGAATCGACCATAATCGATACATTACTATAATCGAAAGTATGTGCTACCATGTCGCACCCAAAATACAAATAGTTACAGATTCCTTAATATGTCTAAAGCATTGCGATTTTTCGTAGCTATTATAAATTCCCGATAAATACGTTTTTAAGCCTTTTCCACTCAAATCGGATAATTATTAACCGTTTAATAGTTTCTTCGTTTTCACTAGATTAATGAAATTTCCATGTTAATAACTAATATAATTTCCTCACCTTAACTTACTAGTCAAATTGCCTTATTATCCCTTTCGGTGTTAATCTCAACGCTACATCTGTTTTTAACTGATTTTAAGAAAACAATCAGAGATCGGTTTATAAACTATCGTTCCGAACTTAATTAACGAAACGATTAGAAAGTCTTATTACTTATAATCGGTTAAGTTTATAAATCGGTTTATTTAATGCATCGATTTTTGTTGTACTTCACTATTGTCACTGTGATGACAGCCTTCATATCGGAATCTTATGATTGTGCCGACTATAATCTTCTAATCCGATTTTGACAATTCTGCTTTAAGCGACATCAAATAAGGAGGAGGTTCTCAATTGGAATGTAATTTTTTTATGTGTGTAACTTTATACTGCGTGAACCAATTTTGATAATTCCTTTTTATTTGAAAGTTAGCGCTTCACGCTTGTTTGATCCGATCTTATGAACTTGAATGACATCTGGCGAGTAGTTTTTGAGTTATTTTTAATGATGCGTACGGTATTTAATATATGATTTTTACTTCTTTAATATCGATGGTTGTGTGTTTTGTAAATTTATTCAAAAGCTAGTGATTGTCGTGTAGAAGGAGGTCGTCGGGATCAAAAGTCGTTTAGTTAATGACCCAACACCCGTTTTCAAAAGCCTCGTTTTTGTGTATCAAGAAGAAGCAGGAATAGAAGAAGTTGGCTTGGGCTCGAGATAGTTGAAGACCATTACATCTTATGCAGAGCATGGCCCACTATTGAGCACGGGTCTCTTCTCAGAATGAGAAGGTTAAGGCAATAATCCACCACGCTGGCCAAGTGCGGATTGGTGGACTTCACACACCTTTGAGTTTTGCGAACTCTCCGGCATGCAGGTTTCCTCACGATGTTTTCCTTCACCGTTTGTACTTTGTAGCAAGTCACATTTAAATGTTTAAAACGCACATAACTCCGAAAAGTCAGTATGTGCGCGCCCTGGGATTCGAACCCGGACCCTCTGAATAGGGTATGCAGAGATTACGTCCTTGAATGTAATCAAAGAAGGCTGCAACCTTGCAACCTTGCCACGGAAGTAAATCTGCGAGACACACCTCCCAGCCCTACGTTATAACGACCCTGGCCCCCTTTTACTAATTCTTGTTTCCACGACAAAATATTCAATAAAAAATAGCAATGAAATCATATTTTTATACTAGCCGAACCTGAAATGGGCAGCGTTGCCATTGCTTTCTATTCTGTACCAGGCGAAGTATCTAGAGATGATATTCGATAACGCAACAATTTGGAATGCTTCATGTACTACTAATAATTGCACTACCTACCTAGTTATAATTTCATACCCTAAAAACTGTTCTTATAATACGAGTAGGCATTCCCTTCAAATGTATAATGTCACCTATGATACTTAATTTGATAATTTGTTTATAATCAATTGTTAACTTTCGTACACCCTACCATGAATCCTTTTGTAAATTTTCCCTCATTAGGTTGTCTGGAAGAAATTGCTGCTAAGCAATAAGACCGCCGATTGTTTTCTTGATATTATATCGAGCTTTTTTTTGTCAAAACTGGTGAACAATAAAGAGTATTTGTATTGTATTGTATCCTTTCACAATTTATAATTAAACTTACAAGAAAATAAACACATCAAAAACATATTAAAATCGTATCGGTTTCGCAACAATCAAAACGCAACTTATTTCAAGTTGATATTTTTAAATTACTGTTTTGTTTTTATACAATGCAAGGTAAGAAGTCAACGTTCTAATTGTTTTTAAATGGGATTCAAAAATTTGTTCAGAATGACAATGCCGGTGACATTGACGCTGATAACCCAGTCCTTGACCACGGCCAGAGAACCCGCCTACTTTATAATCTTGTTTTAACTAAAATATATTAATAAATTATTTATTAATACAAGTTTTTTGCGTCATTGCGTAACTCGCACTGGGAGTTTTTTTGGAAATAAGATAGCAAACGAGCATACAGTACCACCCGACACCGCTGCCGCCCATGACAACCGCGACCGACCTTGATCAAGATTCAATTTAGGGACTATGATGGTTAGTGCAGTTAACAGATGGTGTTTGAATATTAGTTGTTAATAAGTGCGAAAAGGACTCGCATGCGTTCTGGGGTCACAGATACGTTGCTACCCCTGAGAAACTAAGATAGTCGCCTCTATAAAAGTGTAACGGGCTCCACGCCTCTGTCTTCGGAACACAATTTGATTTGAGACAAATTCGAAATATAAAAATAATAAAATTACCAAGCAATACTTATAGTTTCGCTTTATTTTATTTTTACTTTTCCTTCTAACATCATTATTTTGTTCCGCCAAATATAGTAAAATTATGTAATTAGTTTAAAATGTCTCTCAGAACATTTGGCTGCGTCCAGAATGCAATTTACTAAACAGTTATAATTTTAAACTATTTACGTATTCATTCATTTTATTACGTTTAATAAGTTAATGTATTTTGTACGCCACTACGCACATAATGTCGGTATCCGCATCATAATAAAATGCGTGCAATTCGCGATGAGTGGTTTAAAATAATATCATCATGTATTCATACATGTTATAAAATTATATTACCTGACAACATTTTTCAAGCCTCGTTTCAAATTATAATTGTATGTTTAACAGCAACAGGTAGCTTTTTACGTATTTAACGAGTAAGTTAATGCTTGACTACAATCCCACTTGACAGTAAGCGGTAGCTTGACGGTAGCCTTGGGTGGTAAAACGAACTAACTCAGAAGAAGCCTGCTCGAAGCTTCATATCGCTTTTGACTTCAAATACCCACATTCTAAAATTTCAAAGTGGTATTACAGCGTAGTGAAGGAAAATGTAGTTTACGTGGTACGTATAGCGTAGGTGAAGGAAATCCGCCGTAGCTTCGACGTGGTTCTCACGAACGGCTTTATTTCCGTACGGGATGTCGGATGTCCGATGTTTGGGGTACGAGCATGTGAGCTTTGCACTACGTTTAATACTTGAACGGTTCTAGAGTTTATTTAAATATTCAAAAGTTTAAAATCGAATGCCGGATGCATTTAAACATATTTGACATTTATTGCTCGTAGCTGAACGGCGAGATCGATAGTTTGCATCGGTAACGAAAATAGCCAAATGTTTCAAACGCTTTCCTGGTATGTGCTCAGAACATACATTAGTGAGAGAATCTTTGAACCCTACCGATTAACTTCGGCCGGTTTTAATAAAAACACTCACCTAAGAAACTCCATTTGAAAACTCTATTATTCCAAGTAAGTTATAAAAAATATACTTCTGCTACTAAAAACTTTTTACGTCTCCATAAAAGATAAAATAAGTTAATAAACATTAATTTTTAAATCAAACAGTCATTCCATATCCATCTTTCCACGTCACTGTTGCAGAACTCGATCGACCACTTAGGCCGCGGCCTCGAATTTTGCGGGCAGCGGGGCGGCGGCGGCGGCGGCGCGGGCAACGCAGGCTAGTTCTGGAAACTCGCGGCGGCGCTATAGCGGCGTAGTGTTGTGTCGCTGAGATATTTGTTTTATTCGCGAACGAAATGTCTGAACAACGGAGACAACATCTTTTCGATTCAAATTTATTTCTTACACTCGTTTTATTGTGGGCAAATGAAGAAGTGAATACCTACTATAGGACAAGAAAAATAAAAGGCGAGTTTTATCGAAATTGTGAAGAACAGAGACAATGTCCCGACAAATAAATAACAAAGTAATAATTAGATTAATTATCAAAATACCTAACTCCAAAGTAATCAATATAATCTTAAAACATTTACAATGTCAGTTAAAAGAGAAAGTAAAAGTATTAAAAATTGTAAAATAACATAAAAGAACAAGTCATAAAGAAAGGCAAGGATATTAAAGGAAGTGAACAAGGAAGAAGATAAAGAGGATAAAGATGACAGACAAGGAGTAAAGAAGTTAATAAAATAAATATTACGTATACGACACCTAAATAAATTGCACAACACTACAATGCGATTGCGCGGGCTGTCACCGTGAGCGTTACCCTAGCAAGAACAGCGAGAGGGATATGAACTATCAAAATAAAATATTATTATAATTATAGCTATAATTAAAATATTATTTTCACTATTAATTGCTTATATTATAAGTTTGTAAGGATGTGAGTGAGTGTGTGTGTGTGTGGGTTTGTTACTCTTGCACGCAAACACTACTGAACGGATTTTCACGAAACTTTGCAGTAATATAGCTTAGACATTGGAATAACATAATTTGTTAAAATTTATAGACATTTTTGAAGGGACTGGTTCCCCGAAGCGAAGCGAGGGCGGGTTTACTAGTATCCCTATATACGAGTACATTGAGCGTACGGTATAGAGTACTATAGAGTATCGTAGTCGATATCAAGTCTTAAATTTTAAATGGAAAGTTATCTGTGATTTTGAATTATACACGGTATAAATAAAAGAACTTTTTGTGTTCGAATATACTTAGTATTTTTTTTTCTAAATCTACATCAACGTTAAATATGAGCAGACCCGCCATTCTGACGCACACGACGCGAGAGCGGTCACCGCTTGACGTTGTCAACCACCGCTCGTTACCCGCTCCCACACCGCCGCCGCGCCGCTGTTTTCGAGGGTCGGTCCATTTGATAACACGCAAAACATCTTGCCGCGCCCGCGCCGCCGCCGCCGCCGCGCCGCTGCCCGCAAGATTCGAGGCCGCGGCCTTAAGACTATCAAGACATCGGTGCACCAAGTCCGCTGATTGTAAGACAATTTTACACGTTTGGTAACGTAAATTTTATGCGTTATTTCATTAATTAATTAATGTTAACGTTAATTTTATGCGATATTTTATTGATTAATTAATGTTAACGTTAATTTTATGCGTTATTTTGTTAATTTTATTAAACGTAGGAAACGAGCTTACAGACTTTTGATGTCGCCCACAACTGTGACACACCCACTGAACAATAGGTACTCACTTAAAGACTAGATGGTCAGTCCAGTTAGCAGTCCGTGTTAGAACATTAATTGCCTTAGTTTGTTTGTTAATGACGGCATAATAAGGACGGCAGGATGGACTGTTGATTGTTGTTGTAAGAATATCTTTCTAATTCAATCACAAAGGTGTTGCTATCTTTAAAAAGTTTAACCGGATCCACACCCTCTTAATTGTAATACAGCTACTTTTTAATAATTACTACACAAAAATGGTAGGTAGCAATGTTATTAACTACCGTGACGGGCGCCTGCACTACCTCGGCGAAACTCTAGGCTCTACCAATTAATTTCACTATTTCATCAGTTTGCCTTTAGAATGGGTGATTCTCGGTGGTCATACTGGGTTGTCCTACTGGTATGGCCAGTGAGAATTTGTGTGTTGAGATTTTCTCACTGGTCATACTACCTATTAACACCAGAAATTTAGCATTTTCTTTCATCCTGTATATATCTGCAGTGGTACAGTCAAGCTAAAAGTGAGCTATACAAGTCTATAAGGACAATAAACATATGAAATAAATATGCTCTTGGAATGTTTTTGAACAGTTTTTATGGAATAAGAATATCATTAAATATCTTGATTAATTTAAAAAACTGTCTTCAAAGAAGTAATTTAAAATAACTTAATTAGTAATATATAACACTAGCTGTGCTCGCGGCTTCGCCCGCGTGGAACTCAAATGTGTCACAAAGTTTTTCGTGAATCCCGACCCCGCGAGAATTCTTGGATAAATAGTAGCCTATATATTGCTCCATACATAGATGTAGCATACACTGACGTTTAGATAGATTGGAAATGCGAAAGAGCAAAACATATGATACACGTATGGCAGAGCGAGATAGATAGACGAAACCAATTTTTAGACTGCATAGCGGGCTTAGCGGGCACTTGTCAAAAATTGTTCCTCAATTTTCTCAAAATACTTAATTTAGTTTTTACATTTCTGTGTGGAATAACGTTCTTTGTAGTGTTAATTAGTGATAGTTAAGTACTTGTGCGGTACCTGGATGTGACTCCTCTAGATATAAAAACCACCAGGAAGGCGTCGTGCTCGGCGGTGACATTGACAGAATTCATTTTTGGTTTCGTCCAAGTGATACAATTGCCGATCTTTAGTTATACATATAATAAATCTATGGCTCCATATGAATAACAGTTGATTTTTAGGGTTCCGTACCCAAAGGGTAAAACGGGACCCTATTACTGAGACTTCGCTGTCCGTCCGTCCGTCCGTCCGTCTGTCACCAGGCTGTATCTCATGAACCGTAATAGTTACACAGTTGAAATTTTCACAGATGATGTATTTCTGGTGCCGCTACAACAACAAATACTAAAACACTGAATAAAATAAATATTTAAGTCGAAATATGGCTTCGACGCTTCAGCGATAAATTAGTTACCTTTCGATCCAAGAGATGGCGTTGCTTGTGGCTAATATGTGGCTACAAAAAACTAAAGTAAATATTAAAGTGAGGGTTTCATACAACAGACCAGATTTTTTTGGCGTTTTTATACATAACTAGTAAATCCGCCCTCGCTTCGCTTCGGGAAACCAGTCCCTTCAAAAATGTCTATAAATTTTAACAAATTATATTATTCCGATGTCTAAGCTATATTACTGCAAAGTTTCATGAAAATCCGTTCAGTAGTTTTTGCGTGAAAGAGCAACAAACACACACACATACATCCTTACAAACTTTCGCATTTATAATATTAGTAGGAAGGAAGGATTAGTAGGATACACATATTTTCCTTCACATTTAATTATATAAAACCCATTTTCAAAAAATGTTTTAAGAACATGATTATTTATTTATCACAAAATGAAATATTCACATTTGACTTTTAGCTTGACGGTACCGCCACAGCTATATATAGGATGAAAGAAAATGCTACATTTCTGGTGTTAATAGGTAGTATGACCAGTGAGAAAATCTCAACACACAAATTCTCACTGGCCATACCAGTAGGACAAACCAGTATGACCACCGAGAATCACCGTTTAGAATAACTATTACCAAGAAGGGATTACAAAGTATGTCTGTCCAGAAATGTCATACTTCCATCGCCACACAAAGGGAATAACCCTTTAGAAAGGTTGGACATTAAAGGGATTAGTAGCGTGGGTTACCATTAACCTAGCCTAAACAAGAAACACCCATTTCGGAAATTAACCGCTGCTATCCATGCAATCCAATATCACGTAACTCCACGCGGAAGCGCCTGCGGAATTCTGAAACTCGGCGGATATAGCTTTCGCCGCACTACGCTTGTAGGGTGCAACGTTATACCGAAATTGTATTATATCTATTACAATTCATTACATAACAACTAGGTATTCTAGAGCAGGGACAAAGTGCTTATCATGTTTTACGTTATAGTTTAACTAAAAATAATAATAGTAACTAAAAATAAAATAATAGTTGAACTAAAAATTAAATTATCTGACTTTTTAAAACGACTCAAGAAAGGAGGAGATTCACAATTTGACTGTATTTTTTGTGTGTATAATGTTTTTTAATCGAATGCTGCTGCCTGAAGCAAAGTCCCACGTTTTGACTAAGGTGTTGAAAACGTAAAGTTAGTGCTTGTTGAATTTGGACGTTTAGAGTTAGAAGCTTGGCTCTACATAAAATTTGATAATTAAAAATAGTTTAAATACCAAATTTAAGCTTTCTAATAGGCTTATTACACCTTCCTAAATTTAGTCATCTAAATCAGGAGGCTACTACGAAATCCGAACTACGAACAACCGAATTCGAAACATCACACGTCAGTCGTTTCGTTTAAGAAAATTGTATTGTATGAAACTGACGTGTGAGGTTTCGAAATTGAACTTCGTACGTTGTTAGTAGTTCGGATTTCGTAGTAGCCCTCCAGATTTGAACTGTGTGTGACTAAATTCAGGATGGTGTAATAAGCCTATAACACTTCAGAAAGTACCCTAACATTTTGATTATTGTCAATGAGTCAGTGACAAAATCGGTGTATTTTAGATGTCAATCCTACTAATATTATAATCCTACTATCCTACGCCTACTAATATTATAAATGCGAAAGTTTGTAAAGATGTGAATGAGTTAGTGTGTGGGTTTGTTACTCTTTCACGCTAAAACTACTGAACGGATTTTCATGAAATTTTGCAGTAATATGTAGCTTAGACATCGGACTAACATAATTTTGTTCAAATTTATAGAGATTTTTGAAGGGACTGGTTCCCCGAAGTAAAGCGAGGACGTGCTTACTAGTAAAATCTAAATATGGTAGATATGTCTGAAACCTCTTGTCAAAAATTGTTCCTCAATTTTCTCAAAATACTTAATTTATTTTTTACATTTCTGTGTGGAATAACGTGCTTTGTAGTGTTAATTAGTGATGGTTACTTGTGCGGTACCTGGATGTGACTCCTATAAATATAAAAACCCCTAGGCGTCGCGCTCGGCGGTGACAGCGGGCGATTCATTTTTGGTTTCGTTCAAGTGAGACAGTTGCCAATCTATAGTTATATAATAAATCTATGGTACTCTACGACTAAGAATTTTAGTGCAGTTGTATGAAAGTGTTAGCGTTTAATTATTATTGTTATGTGACAACCCTGGCGTATGTACTTCGCTAAACCGGAAGCAATAAACAATAATGCTCGATTCACACATATCAGTGAAGTCACCGTTCCGTCACAGTACCGGCAAATCTTTCATACATTCTCGGCAATGTCAGTGAAGTGTCAGTGCAGTGTAAGGGTCATAAACATGTCAAGCGAACAATAGAACAATAGAGCGTGGCCGTCTCGAAAGTACGCGCATGACGCTTCGACCTTACGGCAATAGTCTTAAGGTTGAAAGTCGATTGCAAGGAATATACTAGACAGTTATTCCAAAAATTGCGGGAATATTCTAGATTGGCGTGAATAGTAGCCGAGTTGTATAAAAGGGGCACTTGGTCGACTGTGTGGCATTCTAGTTTCGGAAGCGAAACCGAGAAGAACAAGCGATACCTACGAGCGATACCAACGAGAAGTGAAGTGATTTCTAAGGGCGGTATAGTGATCGACGAGTGTGTACGATTTACGAGTACCTACTGCATAGTGTTTTGGTGTGTACTGTGTACATAGTGTAATTGTGTATCTACGATTACAATAAAAGTCTTTGTGGTACATTTTGGCATTTTCTCGAACCCATTACTCCTGACACGTAACAGTTAGGATTTTGAAAATGGTGTATTGGCAACCCTATTGTAGCGCTTTATATGTTACAAATACAATTAGAAGTAATTATCCGAACAATACAGCATTTAATGTAAACAACTGGAAGTTTGTTCGAACCGTTAATTTAATAAACATGAGGCCTTACTTTAGCATAGCAAAGATTTTGGCTACAAGAAAGTTTCATCCCTAAACTTTCTATTGAGACGTTTGAAGTCTTCAGTTAACAACATAATCAATTAACAAAACTATCGTAGTCAAACTTTTAATAAACCTTTTACAGCAAAATCTGAACATCAACCTTTTTTAAGTTTTATTAAACGGTAACCGTATCATTTTCTAGCTGTTCCCTCGCGGCTTCACCCGGATGGAATTTTTGTTTCAGTTTAACCCCTGTTTATCCCAAATTTGGCATACATATTTCACGGAGAATCCCATGGAACACGAACATGTATGCCTTTCAGTTTCTTGCGTTCATTAGTTTCGGCGTTATTTGTCACTCAATCAAATAATTTGGTAACGGAAGGGTTTTATTACCTAAGATGTAGACCATTGTAAAATGCATAATATCTGCTTATGTTTTTAATTTTTTCAAATTACCTAACTAACTAATTATTAATTTTGGAGTTGCTCTCTCCACTACCTACCAGTACTCGTGGTCCAGTCACAGAAAAATGCTTTAGTGTTCTTAAGGGCATATAAAGTTATCTACGATTTTTCCGTTCAATGTCAGAACAGCTTCAAGGTTGTGCGGCGTACGTGCAAAAAAATAGGTACTATCGAAAAGACTATTGATTGTCTTTTTAATATTCTAAGAAGAGAAAGTTTCGCCACCCATTGTCACTCGAAGGTTGAATGGTGACTAATTACGTCGTGATCTTAGAATTATTCGGCTACGTCCTCTTCAATGAGGACCTTCGATTGGAGACGTGATTAAACAGAAAAATTATTTATAATCCTCCAGTGAGTTATCAATCGTAAATAAGCGATTGAGTTTAGCAAAATCAGCGCCGTCCGTAGGTGGATAGGTAATTACTGCATTTGGCAGAAATTCCAGAACTCTTCCGATGTTCAATGTGCATGGAATGCTGTCGGTCCTGGTTATAGTAGGTATGGAGATCATGAGGTTTTATAATAATTATAAGTTTTTTTCAAAAAATTACCGACTTCAACATCGTCAAGCGGAGACTCAAAAACTACACGCCAGATGTCATTCTATTTATAATTATAATATACGATTTTTTAATGTCTGTGTCCTCTGCCTTAAGGTTGTCTGGAAGAAATCGCTACTACAGCGATAAGACCGCCCATTGTGTTATATTATTAACACAACAATTAACCATTGCAGTCCCTATACGAATCTTGTTCTAAACATGTGGGAACACGACATTGCAACTTTCCGCTAAAACATCTCAATTTAGCTTGTAAGCAAAATATACTTACATCATTTTAAATTCTAGCCATCAAGCTGCAATACTTTAAGGCGAAAAGGTGATATTGTGTAGGATGCATTTAAATCACAGTTGTCATATGCGTTAGCGCAAGGGTGGTGTTGCATACCACTCTTTTGCTACCTTAATTCAAGAAAAAATTAAAGGACGTGGAGCAAGTGTTACTAACTAAAGGATTATATAACTTCAAACAACATAAAAGGTTTTAATCTGGATTATTCGTGAACTAAAATTTATACATGTAGGTCAAAAAAACAACAAGAAAAAGTACATAGGTACTACGTACCTATCTACATACGCCGGCAAAACGACTTCGTAAGGTTCCCGAAATAAAAGTAAAATAAAGAATTCTTTTTTGCATTAAGAGAAATATTTTTGCTAACGTATGGAGTCGATATTACGAATAGAGAGGAAAGATACATGGTATTACTTCCACCCAGGATACATTAGGACAACGCCGGAACATGCGCCATACATCACCAAATTAATGTTGATTCATTATTTGTTACAATATCACTTTATTTTCCCAAATGTCTTGAGTGATTCATCTTAGATTTTCTTTCTTTCTACGTATATTAGTATCCGATAATCCCATGAGAGGTAACGTACACTCTATGACAATAATATGCCCTTCAATACTTAAGTACGGATAAAATGTTTATTAGTACTTATAAGAGTGTTTTCAGTTCGTTGTAGGGGTGATAGCCTAGTAATTAAAATTTCGGCCTCCTATTTGGAGGGACCGGGTTCAAATCCCAGGGCCTCTGACTTTTCGGAGTTATTTGCGTTATAAGTATTTAAATGTCACTTGCCACAAACGGTGAAGGAAAACATCATGAGGAAACCCGCATGCCGGAGAGTTCGCAAAACTCAAAGGTGTGTGAAGTCCGCCAATCCGCACTTGGCCTGCGTGGTGGATCTGTTCTAATAAGAGACCCGTAGGTACTCAATATGTACTCAATGATGGGTTGAGATGATTTAACTGCATTATTGGCCCTCTATAGGACATAATGGGATACATATGTCTATTCTCCATATCTGCTTGTCTCTGTACTTTGTACGTTGTGCATGGCATCCACGACACAGATAAATTAATGTGGGACTATGAACGTGTAAAGTTAATGCGGTGTTGTTAAGTTAGTAATAGTTACGAGTTACGACCCGTGTAGCGCTATGGTTCCCATGCCGCCGCCGCCGGACCGTTTTCAAAGTTGGGTTCGGTTCTCAACGAGCCGGTTGTCTTTGAGCAGGTTCAATTTCCATTCTTGCCCTATATTTCTTGCATTCTTGCCCTATATTCCCTATATTTCGATACAAGAGTGTGTAGTTTTTTTATTGCTATTGTTAAATTGAATGTGAAAGTCAATAGTATGGTAGCACTAGGTAGAAAGCCTAATTTTTGAAAAAATCGTACATATCCGTATATCCGTATAAAGGTTCCTTAGGATAACGCGATCCATCAAACTGTCCTTAGCATCGCATTAATCAGTAGTTCGCCATATTATAATTCGTTAAGCTTATTACGATCGCTTGTTAACTTTAATATTGCAGTCCAATTACCGTTTTGATAAATGGCGTGCATCTTCCTTGAGGTACCGCCACATATTCCGTGAAGCGTTAGCATCATGATGACCTGTCATTGTAACCGATAAAATAAAAGGTCGCAATTAGTTATTGGTTGACATTTTTTAGCGCTAATAAACCTGTGTAAGAGAGATAAATGATAACATTAGCAAGCAATTGTTAGGTTGACGAGCTAGACATATTGGAGCGTTCAAGAAAGTAGTCTCACAGTCCATGCCGGCAGACCAGAGTACTTGCTATA
Source organism: Hesperia comma (assembly GCA_905404135.1). Classification (NCBI taxonomy): domain Eukaryota; kingdom Metazoa; phylum Arthropoda; class Insecta; order Lepidoptera; family Hesperiidae; genus Hesperia; species Hesperia comma. The sequence goes on along the minus strand of FR990020.1, from coordinate 3,461,524 downwards.
CTCTGAGAGGCAGGGATTGTCAAAATATCACGATTACAATCATATCTGGTGCAGAATGAACAAAATAAAATCCAACATGTATCCAGTACAGTAAGCGTTCTCAAACTTTTTCAAGCAGAATATCTTCACCTAAAGGGATATTCCTTCGTTGAATACTAGATACAGTAAAGCCATAAAGGTATTTTATTACAGTCATCACATTATACATTCACATTATACAATTTAACGTTAAATTAATTTTAATTGAATACAAGCAATTCATTTAGTGCCTAGACGGGAAGTTGGTTAATGTGGCACATATTTACGGCAGAGATTTACCCGCACTATGCTTTCATTAACTTTTCATTTTCATTCAAATGTTTTCACCGCATACGTAAGTTTACGGCCACTGTAGTAATAGGCCATAATTTTAATATTTTCACGGTACTAATTCACTTTGTAAGCAAGTGTTCCCGGTTGTGTGGAACAAAATTTCTCTTCTATTCACCGGTGGAAGTATAATGAAATATGAAATATTTTAACACGAGAAAACTTGCTCATGATATAACCTGAATTAATTATTAAAACGAGTTATGCCCGCGACTTCGTTCGCGCTTGAGTGGATTTTCCCGCAAAAATGCCGATATCGCGGGAATTCCAAGATTAAGTAACCTATATGTTGCTCCATAACTCCCCTATTTTCCAGTGTAAATCTAATAAAAGTCTGTTCAGCCGTTCCGGTAATTATTCCAGACAAAAAAAGACAGACTGACCATTTTTTTATAATCGTTTGTTGGTGTTCTATACGGTGTAAATAACTATATTTACTTTAATCAATACAGTTATTTTGAAATCTCAGAGATACCCTTATATTTCATTTAGGTATATCTATAAATACAGATGTTAATTTAACATATTTAGGTACACTATAATTGACACTATGATTTAATTTTTAAGACAAGAGACAAGTATCCTCACGGCGTATAGTTAAGATGTGGGCAAATCCTTATCAGTTTAACAATAAATTGATCAAATTATCATAATTGAAAGTTACAAAAAGTGATGACACAAAAATGTCACCCATCCTGGCATTATATAACATAATGAGTTACACTTAACACTTCTGCTTATAAAAATAAAAAAGGGGATTGAATCAGTAATTTGAAGATGAGTGCAACAAATCACTTACGGTGTCATAAGGTGATTTACACGTGATGAAACATCGACAGCTTGTGTTGAATGTAAGTAATTGACCAAGACAGAGTACCTTTACGTGGTGGAACCCAGAGCTAGCTTGCGGTAATACTGCCGCCACAGTACCTACTTATCATGTAGTACCTATTAGTTTTAACTGCAATTTTATTCCGGTTAAAAAGGTGTAAAGCCTACACTTTTTAACCATCTGTGACCGAATGAAAACGACGAATTACTAATTGTACTATTAGTAACAACAACAACACTAACTATAATAACTGTCCCTGCTTCAGTCCTCGTAGTTGAAAATAACGAATCAACTTATGTCACTGACCATGGTATGACTGACCATTTGTAGTCCCTGTTGTTCTGTGTTGGTCACAGTATTGTCGTGTGTGATTGCGTCAGTTGAAGATGTTTGCCACCTTAATTCCATAAAAAAATCACTAACAGTCCTTGCTACCGTCCTCGTACTTACTGATTAACTTAGCAACTTATGTTCTAACACTGTCTGGTAACTGGACCAACCATCGTAGTCTCTGTTTGATATTCTGTGTTGGGCACAGTTGTCATAGATAACAGCGACAGATTGATGTGGCACGCTCGTTTATTACGTTAATTTTATAAATAAAAAATAAGAGATTTATTACTTACATAAATATACCTATATCAATTGTGAATTTTTACCTCATTTAGGTACCATATTATGTACTGATGTGACTCGCTTGTATTTATTTCTTCATGGCGTAGCAAATGTTAAATCGTATTGAGACGGAACAATGGATGTCGCAGGCAGCAACTTTGCGGAACTCCATTGTTATAAACTGTGTAACACTCTGCTAGTATATAATATAATTAACTTCGAATATGAAACATAAAATATACAAGAAAGAAATATATTCACGTACCTACTTACGCCGCCATATAAGCGACACGTGTTTCGCCTCCAAACGAGCATATTATAATATTTATTATGATTTATAAAAAACAAATTAGGTAGATAGAGTAACAGAGCAGAATTTTTTTCTTTGAATTTCAAGTTGTTTGTTACCCGTCCATTGTTTTTTACCCGTCCTTACTTTTAACAAGGGTAATAATCACTATCACGCCACCAATCTACACTGGAGCAGCGGGGTATATGCTCTAGGCTTCTTCAAGGATAAGATATAGGTAGGTACTTAGTAAATAAAATAAATAAATAACACACACATATCCCCACACTTGACTCCCTGTGTCGTGAGTGCCATGGACAACTCACAAGACAAGGACACACATCCAGGCCGAGAACGGTAATTTAAACTCATCATTCAAAATTCCGTCTCGCTTGGAATCGAACCCAGGAGCCTTGGAACAGGGAACCGGTATGTAAACCATTGCGCCATTTAGGTCGGACATCGGTGGCTGCCCATCTTATTAATTATTAAATAGTAAGTATATTACTGTTTTCTATCTTCTGTATTTACGGTTTCTACGTCCCTTCAAACCCTCATGGTAATTTTAGAACATGGTTGATTCAACAATACACCAAACAATATTATCTAACAATTGTTCAATACATTGTAATAAACGAATAATCATGTAATAGTTACAAATCAAATAGAACTAAACAAATAAATTGAGTGACGCAAGAGTAGGGATATGTCATTAATTAATGTTATGTAGCTGCTCATACATAGATAAGGGCGTAAAATTATTTTATTGAATTAAAGACTAATTTTCAACAAATTGAGCACATTTGTTTTATTCTGGTGGTATGATAATAACACGCATTGGATGGTTTTGATTAAACTTTAATCTCCTCACCCGTAAATATGATTTTTAATTATCGCGATTGAGGAATCAGATTGTATTGTACAAGAGGTATATTGTTAACAGGAAGTATTCCAAATGTTAAACAAATTAAAACTAAGTACAGCTGAGTTTTAAAAGCGATCAAAATTGATAATTTTTCATTTAATTTAATATATTTATTTGTTTTAAAATACACATGCATAAATAACAGCAAAATAAATAAGCGATACATTATTGTCAAGTAAATATTATCACAGATGAAGAGGAACACTAAACTAGCCATCATAATAACAAAGATTAAGTTTGAACAAGATATTTTTTATGCAAATGCAAAATAACGCACACTATTCAATCTATTCATCTCAGTAAACATCTCACGTACTCTACAACTTGTTCCTCAAAAATATATCATTATGTAGCAGTACAAAATTTATTTTTCGTGCTGATAATAAATTTGTAATGAGATCATGTTTGGATTTATGATTTTCTTTACAAGTAAATACTGAAGGAGTGAGCATAAATTTCCGTTCTCGGTCTGGCAGTGTGTGTCCTTGTATATTGCGTTGTTTTGTATGTGGCATCCATATTAGAGTCAACCCTAGTGTGAGCGTATGAGCGTTAGACTTACCTACCGAACCACGGTAAATCCTGAGATTTAAAACATGAGTTGTTGGTAAAAAAAAATGTCAATTTTTCGGGCTTTCACCACAATCATTTGGTAAATAGAATTATCTCTAGGAAGGTTAATGTCAGTTTTAGAAATGAAACAATGAATACTTAATTAATAGTTATTAATCATTTTGATTCTCTCAGACCTGAAGGTACTTAAGTCTTTGAGGATATGAAGAAGCCCTCGGAGGAGTCTTTTTCTCAGAGAAAGACTTCTCTGAGGGATTCTTCATATCGTCAGAGTAGCACACTAACCCTTTAATTAGAAAAATTCAAAATTCAAATATTTATTTCTTCGAAGTAGGTTTTTACAAACGCAATTCGAAAGTCAAGTTACGCCATCGCTTCAACAAATCCCTACGGTGGGTGGACTTGGAAGAAGAAGCGGCAAGAAACTTCCAAGGAGTCTTTTTTTTCTCTTTCTCCACTCACAGTACAGGTTGCACTTAGTACTAATTACGGCTAACTTTTAAAACAATACATACCTACTTAGAGGGCAGCGGATTACACCCCTCCCCTCATCCCGTCACCAAGTCTGTAAACCAAGAAATGTCTTAACGGACCTCCCCAACAAGTTCTCATCTGACTTGGAATACCTCTTGGCCGCCTCCAAAAGGTCAGAAAAATTAGACAATACCAGGGAAGCTCAATTTATTGAGAGAAAACGTCTCTCTCCAACATTAGAAATGTAACTTCGAAGCGGTTGCTCCCTAGGGAACACTACTAGCTGCCCGTTTCTTCAATCAGGATCGCTTTCATGAAAACTTAGAGGTCATATGACCAAACCAACCTTGGTTTTACCTAGATTTTACGAGAGTCCCACATAACCAATACAGCCGGCTGTGTTTGTATGCAGGATCATTCAGCACCCCCACCCGCGCTATCTGCCGAGGGTAGTCCTATCTCCTATGTCTGGACTCAAAAAAACCGTTACAAGCATCCAACTCAAGCTAATAAAAAGTTTTTAAAAGGGATAAGACATCTTTACCGTTAAACTGAAGAACCCCCTACAAAACGATCACTAGCCATGCATTAATGTAATGGAGTCATTAACACACCACTTTAGAGACGTGAGTAAGTTTCCTTTGATACAATTTATCCATAAACACCAAAATGTTAAATTAATACACTTTTACAATTACTGATATAAAACCGAACGATTAATTTAATTAACTCCACAATTGATCGCTAATGGAATGCATCCTTTAATTAAATATCGTTTTACTCGGGCATAGAATTCTAAACGTGTACACATGTTCACTGTTCAGGCTATAAAGGAAGTAAAGTTTATTTTAGATTCATTGTAATTTAATTATAATATATTTATCATTATGAAAAGACCCGTATGGTGCAATCACAAAACCAGACTGCTGTACAAAAGGTCATAAGTTCGTTTACAAGCAAGGTGAAAAATGATAAGTTTTTTCTATGAGTGTGATGTGTGTCCTAGCCATTGCGTTTTATTCATGATACTCACTCTATAGAGAAACCTTGTATGAGTATGTTTGTGGAGTGTTAGTTAAAAAAAAGCCTTGATAAAGTTAAGATGAAGCGCCTATATCATACGAGTACATTTCACTCTGGGGCAAATACAAACCATATTAATTATTGCGGAAGTTCTAAGAGATTTGTATTTATTTATAGATATAGTCACGTGACAATGATAAGACACGTGGATATAACCCAATAATAAGTTAGCTAGCAGTTAACAAAATTAAGGTAGGTAATAATGAAATTCACACAATCATTTTTACTTTCTGCGAGACTGGTTAAACACCTTCCATTCATTGTAGGTGTGGCAACATCGCACAACGTCACACGGTGACGTCACCGAAGCCTGAATCACGCTATCGAACTGGAACCTCATAATTTAATAAGTTCCAGAGTAGAGAAGTGTAGTAGGTGGGTCAAGGTCTTGCAAACTGTGGAATGAGCTTCCTTCTGAGGTATTCCCGGAGCGCTATGACATGGGATTCTTCAAGAAAGAAAAGAAAGAGCTTTTCTTCAGGGCCGGCGTTGCACTGGTGACTCCCCTGGTGTTGCTCGTGTCTATAGGCGACGATGACCACTTACCATCAGGTGGCTCGTCCGCTTTTTCGTCAGCCCTTCAGGCTATAAAAAAAAGTAGGTGACAGATACCAACTTTAAACTGATGCTACAATTGGGCAATAGTTAGTGGTATAACCGTATAACTACTACCCTAGCCTAATAAATATGCGACACAGCAAAGAAAATTACGAGGAGATACCTACTACTCAGTATACAACTCATAAGGAAATTTTATACCTACTCAACAGACACCACCTCCACCTCACAATCACCAGACAAAATTGAGTTATTTTAAACCAAAATAATGTGATGAATTAAACAAAGATATAATTCACAATATAAACATTACCAATAATAACTGTATTAATGTTTGAATAAGTTCTTTGTGTGATTTTAATTACTAGATCAGAATGTAAATCATCGGTATCGTTATTTAACGTTAACCTTATTGTTGATATGTTAAGGTTAAATTAAATGCAATTTGAGGTGTGTAAAATCGATATGATTTTTTAGTTTCCTTACCGATATTAATGATTTCTTGCCGCTTCTTCTTAGAAAACCACTCACCGTAGGGATTTGTTGAAGCGATGGCGTAGTTTGACTTTCGAAAAGTGTTTGTAAAAAATACTTCGAATAAACATTTCAATCAATCACTCTTAAAATCCATTATTTCATTCATTCATTCATTCATTCATTCATTCATTCATTCATTCATTCGTTCATTCATTCATTCATCCATCCATCCATCCATCCATCCATTCATTCGTTCGTTTTGCATGTCAGTCAGTAGGCGTTTGCTTCAATCGTCGATCAATATCGATGGCTTAACCTAATAATAGTCGCCTAGAATATAGAATTGCCACGCCCCGCTAAAAACAACCATATTAAGTTACAGTTAAATTTAGCCTGTTAGCAAAGTTTACATAAAGCATTTTAAATACATGCCGTCAAACTACAACGAACTTAATAAACAGGCGCGGAAAAATCTGTGTGGGTTGCCAATAAAACTAATTCCATATAGAACGCCAAAGGTATACAGCATACTCCATCAAGCTGCTCCAGTGCAAATTGGTGAAGGCGTTAGTCGTCAACACAAGCCAGTTCAAAAAAAATTGTCACTAGCGGTCACGCGTCCACGGTGACATAACTTTGTCGGTCATTCAGAAACGACGATCGAAAAATCGAAAATCGACGATCGAAATCGAAATGAGTTTGTAAAAACCTACTTCGAAGAAATAAAGATTTGAATTTGAATTTGACGCAATCCACTGGGCAATGATTATCGGTAGGCGTTCGACACAACCCTTAATAAGCCAATCTGTAATAGAGAATAACCCTTTCAAAAGTCAAAAAATCTATTTAGTAAGAAAATCTATTTATATAGTAACCGTGACACCGTTTTCGAGTTTTTGAATATTACTTATTTATACACTACTTTTATTTGTTGAGTCCACCAATGAGCAGATAATTTAATTAGTTATTCCTTTTTTCACGTACTCTTAATAGTTGGTTGCAATTCCTGAATATACAAGTTTAAAATATTAGAAAACAGAAATTAGGTTCTGTTTTTGACTTTACTATTTTTGATTCAATGTATTACAACAAGCATTTCGAGTATCATTATTAGTAGTATCATTACTTATCCAAATGAGCAATGATAAAGTCTTTCAGATAGTGACCCATAAGAATAACATTTTAATAACCTACTGTTACGCCACCTATCGGTCTTACCTGTTCTCTGTCAATTACAATCGAAGAAACAACCAATACAAACGTAAAATGCTTCATAATTTACAAGAACACTGAAACACAATATAGTCACTCCTTGTTCTATGTTGTATGAGAAACCTGTGTTGCTAGCAACCACCCTTTCAGTTGAGTCAGCTACCAAACAACTAGGTAATCGTTCGAACTTGTTCGGATTTTCTTTCTTTCCTCTTCCTTCTTTCTCGGATGGTAAAGCGTCGTGGAAGCGCTCATAGCTCGGCGGCTTGCGTCGATCCTAAGTGATCGACAAAGTTAAGCAACTACTGGCGCGGTCGGTTGTTGGATGGGTGACCGCTAGTGGCAAAATCTATTGAGTGCTTCGGAGGGCACGTAAAGACATTGTCCCGGCTGTTATCGATAGATAGCAGTCGTTAAGCCATATCGGAGGCTTCTGGGCGGCTTGAAAACTTCCGATATTGGGTTGGCCTCAGTAACAGTGAAAATGAAAATGAAAATGAAATGATTTATTTCGAACTTGGTTTTTACAAACACTTTTCGAATGTCAGTCTACGCCATCGCTTCCACAAATCCCTACGATGAGTGGCCTTGGTAGAAGAAGCGACAAGAAACTCCCAATGAGTTTTTTTTCCCACCCACAATTACAGAGAACACTTTATCACTACTTAAGGCTATATTTCAAACTCATGTCCAGGCTGTTTCATCTTGAAAATATTCATCCAGTTTGTAATACTTAACCCTTTTCATCGTCATCGTCATTTGTCATAAGAATGTCGTTAACATGAGTTTTTAACTCATAGTATGGCATTTTCGTCAATTCTAACGGAATTTTACTTTACTAAGCCTAAAATTTGGTACAAGTAACACCTCCACCAATCCGCACTGAAGCAGCATGGTGGAATATGCTCTAGGCCTCCTCAACAATAAGAAGGGACCCGTGCTCAGTAGTGGGCCATTAATGAGTTGAAGCCAAAGCATCGTGATGCCGTCCACGTTCCTGGAGTCATAACAAAATTTGTCCTCTATAAAGCTATCAAGATAATTAACTTCTAATATGAACATATCGCTTACAAGCATTTCGATATGATAGGTACTTATCCAAATGAGTTTTTGATTAAGTAATTAAAAATGCATGAAGATTTTCCTTTAGTGAATCAATAAATTTAAACGTAGAATTGGATTAGTTTCCGTTTGTTTACATCGTAGAGAAGTGCGTTGCAAGTAAGATAGTACCGGTTTCCGAAGTCGGTCAAACAGTTCGCGTTCTTTTTCGAGTGATTCTCTTTTTATTTTGACACATTTCTACTTCGATATTTATACATATTGTTTTATCTACATGAATATGAAGCATAAAATAGTGGTTTTTCGTTACGTTTTAATATTACTACCATCATACAAGTTTCTGCCTCACTGTGAATCGAACCCAGGACCCATGGAACAGTTCGACGTGTCACCCATTGCGCCATTCGGATCTTCATTCGTTCATTATTCATAACCCTCCTACTGCTGGGGTCAGATTGCCTCTTACAATGGAGGTGTCGGCCATGCTTCACCACGCTGGCCAATCGCGGGTTACGATATTAAACACTATGAGAACGTTTAGTAAAAGGTTTACGTCTGAAAATTTTCCCCCAATGCTGTCTTTATGGTACGTCGAGGATTCAAACTCAGACCGTCTGTTCTAAGTCGAACGCTCCGCAATATAATAAGTATTACGTACAAATCTCTTTTGCTACGAAACTATTAAAAACAACTAAATTGATCAAGGATTTCATGATCATTAAATATACTGACCTTCCGGTTCACGGAACCTTACGTACGTGTAAAAAAATTACAGTTATAATTGCATAATGCATTTATGATACGATTATTTATACAATTGACGACTCAGTAGCCTACAGTCGTACAAGGATCTTTTGGCGCGTGGGTAACAGGGGCAGTGTCTTTCAGTTTGCCTTACCTGTAAAGCGCTGTTTCTGTCACCCACACGCCAAAAGATCCTTGTAAGACAATATACTCATTTTCAAATTCGTTTAAATTGCAACCCACGCGCTAAATTAAAGTTTAGTGTTTAATCTGGAGTGGCAATAACACATTCTCGCCGACTCAAGTATAATAAGTAACCCTTCTCGTGAAGCAGGGCTCGGGTTCGATTCCCAGACGCGGCAGATGTTTATGTGATAGGGGTATAGGTATAGTTATGTTCTTGGTTTTAGTGATATAATATAATTGCCCACGCGCGGGTATTATAATATTTATCTATAATAAATACAGTTACCAGTAATTTAAAAATTTAATTTAATTTAATGTAAATTTGCAACTCCCTGCCTGCGAGGGGAGAAGACAAGTTTAAACTAGAACTTATTTTATATCACTAAGTAATTAACACTTTACAAAATAAACCTAAAAGGAACTTGCTATGAGTAGAAATCACAAAATTGTTTTCAAGGAAATTTAATTTCAGCCAGACAGTATGGAATGTATGGATGTGTGGACAAGTCACAAGATCTCATTAAATCAACATTCGACAAGCGTAAATGATTTAAGTAACGATCAAATATCATATCTTATTACTCTGACCTCTCACTTGGTGGAAATACGTTCCAAGGAATAGTTCAAGTATAGACTGATTATCACTGTTGTACCATAAGGTTTTACGATTCGTTCGAGGTGACAGTTGACTCGTAGTTCCAAACCAATTCGAATAACCGATTAAAATAGGGCCGACTGACCTCCGATTGGTCAAAACGCATTCACAATCAAGTCATACCCTCAAAACATTTTTTTATTATTTTCTCGTCAACCGTCCTGAACGCCAGCTTATAGATCTGTGACAGTAACAGTGCGAAGTTTAAAAAAGGAACGCGTCTATAAAACTTGTGAATACATTTTGAATCGAAGTGATCATGGAGGTAAACAGTGACTTCGACGAGTTTCATAACTCCATTGTCCAAAGAGGTATAGATGTCAGTGTCGGGTTATTGTTCAAGTGCAAGTGAGGAGTTTGCTACACAGCGGGTCTACGAGGGAGTTTATACCGGCGCACGCGCCGCAAACATCATTGCACGACTCAACATGGCGTTGCGCGCTTGCGTGCTCGCGCTCGTACTGACGATCGGCGCCTGCGCAGCTCGGGAGTGCATCGAACTCACCCTCTCCGACAAAAGCATTCTCTCCGAGGGTGTCTTTAATAGAACAGTTTTGAGAATCGCCAAAAATGACAGTTACGTGGAAAGTGATAAAGTTAGTATCCTGGACTTGTGGGATCGGTTCCCCAGGGTGGTGGTGCCGTCGAATGGGACCAGCGAGCAGTGCCGCCGGGAGAGTCAGCTGTTCATGGATAGCCTCGACCGGATGGAGCTCTGGGCCTTGAAAAGTAATTACAATAAACACATTATCTATTACCTTAATTACCAAACATCATAGAATTACGCACATTTTATCCGGCATCGTAAATATAAAATGACACATATTTACACTTAAATGTACATAATAATCATAATATTGGAATCCAAAATTCATTAGAAATGTATTTTCATAATTTCTCCTATTAAAATCTAAAAAGAAATGTATAGGCAACCTTAGGTATGCACGTTTTCTCACGATATTATCTTTCACCGAAGCAAGTGCTAAATTAATTTATCATTTTTTGAAAATAAGAGGCGCGTTCGGGATTTCACCCCAGTTCGAAGATCTAACTCAAACGATGTTCCTAAGTGCTACATACACCTATAGTAGGTAAAAAAAATAACATAAAATGATCAATTCAAAACTGAATAATAGGTTTTTACTACGATAGTCTAACATTAACATAAAATAAACAGAAAAAGAAATATATTTTTAATCTACATACGTATTTGATAACCACTAATAAATACATTTAGACGTCAGTATTTTTGACCTAAAATACTTTTGTAACTATCCGTAAAATACCTAAAACCTGTCGCATTATTTACTTTAACTACACTACTTGTGTTGTGAAATAAATTGCTCTGTAATCTGTACTTAGTATGGTTGTAATTATGCAGAACAAATTTATTACAAGCTATGTCTGCGAATTCGGTCAAAGGGATGTCAGATAATGTCGGTTCTTTGATAATAACCGGTTCTTTGATATCTATTTCAAAAATTAATATCTTATCATAGATTTTATTACTTGATTTTTAAATATGTATCTTATGTAGATGTTTGTAGATGTAGATTGAATTTAAAATAAATGTGACCCAGGGTACAAACTATGAACATATTCAATCGTCCGAGTTTAAATAAATTAATATTGATTTGATTCATCTAACTATTTTTCGGATATGTTTCTTTCTTATAAGAATACTAGCTTTTGCCAGCGGCTTCGCCCGCGTGAATTTCGTTTAAACTTCACCCCTTTATTTCACCCACTTAAGTGTCATAAGCGTAAGAGTAGATAAAATATAGGTATACTTAATCAGAAAGCTTCGAACTGCTAAGCTATCGGGAGTTACACGTGTTATTGTGAGTCAACCATAAAAGATAGACATAATAATTATGCTGTCGTGGAATATTTTTTATATAATTTTAAGGAGAACATTTCCGTCATACATGATTTCTGTGTAGCTTTAACCATTAAGGTTGCACACGCGACGGAAGCTTAAAAAATGGAGTAACTTCTCCCGTTTCCCCAACATTTCCCTTCACTGCTCTGCTCCTATTGATTGTAGCGTGATGAAAAGTATACTATAACCAGCGCGGGAGTATGAAAAATAATTGTACCAAGTTTCGTTAAAATCCGTCGAGTAGTTTTTGTTTCTATAACGGTTATACATCCGACAGACAGACAGACAGACAGACAGACAGACAGACAGACAGACAGACAGACAGACAGACAAAAATTTTACTGATTGCATTTTTGGCATCAGTATCGATCCCTAATCACCCCCTGATAGTTATTTTGGAAATATATTTAATGTACAGAATTGACCTCTCTACAGATTTATTATAAGTAGGTATAGATAATGAAAATTTTTTCGCTCAACAAATTATATAATAAATATAATATAATTTATAATAATATAATTAATTAATTATAATATAATTAGTTATATATTATTATACTACAATCAAAATAATTTTCATTCCTATCTGCTCTGTAGGTACTCTTTGCGGAAAAATGAGATAGCAGTCTTCCCCAAAATACGCACTGAAAAGTTTCCGAGAGTAAGCAATAATAGTAAATTAAAACTATTAAAATTATTTTATTCATCATAATAATTATATAATAGCAGAAAGTCCATCACTTATCGCGAAATGCCGAAAACTACTTGGCATATTACCAGGAAACTGGTTTTATCCTATTCAAACCCTAAGGGGGGTAAAATAGGGGTTGAAAATTTGTTTGAAATTGAGTCAAAAATACTTCTACGCAGACTAAGCCGCGAGCAACAGCTATTACCAACAGAAACCTTAAAATTATAGAATCCGGTTAAAATTATTGTTCAATTTAATTTTACTGAACTATGTATATCTATGCGGATTATAGTCACCACAGTATAACAGATCGCTATTGTAAGCAGATTATAATTTAATAACAAAAGGGATTCGATAACTGAATATCAAAGTAATATAAATGTTATCCTACTTTCCTATTCCTACTTTTCCTACTTCCTTCCTACTAATATTATAAATGCGAAAGTTTGTAAGGATGAGAAGGAACGGATTTTCATGAAACTGCAGTTATATAGCTTAGACATCGGAATAACATAGTTTGTTAAAATTTATAGAGATTTAAAGAAAGAGAGAGAGAGAGAAGAACTGACTGGTTCCCCGAAGCGAAGCGAGGGAGGGTTTACTTGTATTCTATAAACCCAAAGGCCTAAATTTCTTGCTGTGTAAAGGTAGGATATATTGTCCTGCTAGTTTTATTTTATGAATATCAATGGTAGAAAGAAAAATAAAATAATTTCTCTATTTCACTTAATTCTCCATTAAATATTTTGTAAAATTATGTAAACATTGTACATTTACAAAACGCCTGACATTTTAAATGCTTGGGGAACCACAACTGAAAACTCAAACTTGCCAAGTGTTCGGATTTTTTATTTAAACTCTGGCTTGATATTTTGCTTTTTGATTCGTAAATAACTGAATATGTAGGTATATAGGTAAAAATTAAAGGAGCATCTAATAAAATGTCATCATTTTACTAAGCAATAAAATATAACTATTCATATACCTAATATTATTATATTGCAACCATTTATTTCGAATTCAAACTAACAAGATGAAAAATAACTATTTTTATTTTGATACTAAAATGGACTTTTTTGTTTATTCTCCTTTTTATTAAAGTACCTGGTTGACCGAGCTTTGCTCGGTTGAAAATTATATTTAGTATGAATCGCATACTGATAAAATATGAATAATGTTCTTCGATCTTTCCGACATAATATGAGTTTAAAAAGAATTGCGTGTACTTATGTACGCACGTAAGAAGTTATACTTCTTTGGCATCATTAATAATAAATATTCAACGTTAATAATTTTGACAGCTGTCATCCGAAATGTAGGTCTCAACCAGACCTACAACTTTCCCAAAGACACCAGTGCTCCAGGAGCAGCCGTTGCCGGGATATCTCGGTTCGAAGTTTGACAGCTGTCATTGGAAATGTAGGTCTCAACCAGACCTACAACTTTCCCAAAGACGCCAGTGCTCCAGGAGCAGCCGTTGCCGGGATATCTCGGTTCGAAGTTTGACAGCTGTCATTGGAAATGTAGGTCTTGACGAGACCTACAACTTTCCCAAAGACACCAGTGCTCCAGGAGCAGCCGTTGCCGGGATATCTCGGTTCGAAGTTTGACAGCTGTCATTGGAAATGTAGGTCTCAACCAGACCTACAACTTTCCCAAAGACACCAGTGCTCCAGGAGCAGCCGTTGCCGGGATATCTCGGTTCGAAGTTTGACAGCTGTCATTGGAAATGTAGGTCTCAACCAGACCTACAACTTTCCCAAAGACACCAGTGCTCCAGGAGCAGCCGTTGCCGGGATATCTCGGTTCGAAGTTTGACAGCTGTCATTGGAAATGTAGGTCTTGACGAGACCTACAACTTTCCCAAAGACACCAGTGCTCCAGGAGCAGCCGTTGCCGGGATATCTCGGTTCGAAGTTTGACAGCTGTCATTGGAAATGTAGGTCTCAACCAGACCTACAACTTTCCCAAAGACACCAGTACTCCAGGAGCAGCCGTTGCCGGGATATCTCGGTTCGAAGTTTGACAGCTGTCATTGGAAATGTAGGTCTCAACCAGACCTACAACTTTCCCAAAGACACCAGTGCTCCAGGAGCAGCCGTTGCCGGGATATCTCGGTTCGAAGTTTGACAGCTGTCATTGGAAATGTAGGTCTCAACCAGACCTACAACTTTCCCAAAGACACCAGTGCTCCAGGAGCAGCCGTTGCCGGGATATCTCGGTTCGAAGTTTGACAGCTGTCATTGGAAATGTAGATCTCAACCAGACCTACAACTTTCCCAAAGACACCAGTGCTCCAGGAGCAGCCGTTGCCGGGATATCTCGGTTCGAAGTTTGACAGCTGTCATTGGAAATGTAGGTCTCAACCAGACCTACAACTTTCCCAAAGACACCAGTGCTCCAGGAGCAGCCGTTGCCGGGATATCTCGGTTCGAAGTTTGACAGCTGTCATTGGAAATGTAGGTCTTGACGAGACCTACAACTTTCCCAAAGACACCAGTGCTCCAGGAGCAGCCGTTGCCGGGATATCTCGGTTCGAAGTTTGACAGCTGTCATTGGAAATGTAGATCTTGACGAGACCTACAACTTTCCCAAAGACACCAGTGCTCCAGGAGCAGCCGTTGCCGGGATATCTCGGTTCGAAGTTTGACAGCTGTCATTGGAAATGTAGGTCTTGACGAGACCTACAACTTTCCCAAATCGAAATGATACATTAAAAAATATCGATATTTCTTGGGTGATATATATCGATACATTTGAAAAATATCGATACGATAAATATCCATTTGCCCACATAGAGATTACAGCGCCATCTAGTTTCATACTACTGAAATTTCAACACGTTACAAACAGTACACTCATAGAAGTTATCCTAATGTTTCATAGATGGCGTCAGTATGATGTTTTTAAAACATCGGGAATCGGGAAAAATCGGGAACCGAGCTTTTCTCGAACCTGGGACCTTGATAAATCGATTCCTTGAGCCGAAAACCCCCTAATCTGTAACTTTCATGAAAATCTTTGCAGCCGTTTCCGAGATCGTGATTATATATATACATATAAATAAATATACAAGAATTGCTCGTTTAAAGATATTAGATATCTTGCTTGTTGTCCGAACTTTTTATATTTTGACATTTCCAAAGAAGATTTATACTTACAATACTAGCTTTCGCCAGTGGCTTCACCCGTGTGAAATTCGTTTAAACTTCAACCCTTTATTTCACCCATTTAGGGGATGAATTTTGAAAATTATTGTAATCAATTATTTATAACTTTAAAATGTTTGGTTCTGTAATGTGTTTTTATGTTCATATTTATCTTGTGTGTTCTTAAAATAGTGGGTTGCACCTATAATTGAGGTGGCACTGATCTTGTGACTGTATCTTTCTTATGCTTTTTTTTATCATTGTATAAGTGTACACTTTGTTGGTGCAATATTAAATAAAGAAATAAAGAAATAAAAATCCTCTCTTAGTACTCCCTAAGGAACATACATGCCAAATTTCAACTTCTTCCGTTCAGTAGTTTCGGCTTTGCGTTGTCTGTCAGTCACACAGTAACACAAGAGTTTTATATCTTATACCTACTTATATCAAGTAGTCTGAAATAGTTTGACCTGAACCCTGGGATTATGACCAAAGTGCCACAAAAATCCTTATTTATGAAATTGGGTCAAAATAACATTACAAAATATAAAAATCATGAATACCCACTACAGTAATGTCGCACATTCTTGTACTATGATACACATCATCAAAATGTAATTAATCGGTGTCTGCGCGTAGAAGATGAGAAAAATGTTATCGGGAACTTTAAAACTGTATTCGAACACCAAAAAATATTGTTAAAATTTTTGTTTGTTTATCTGTGCCTAGGTGCGCTGTGATCTCAGAAACGGCTTTTCCTTTGGAATACTAAATACAATATGTAATATTCGACTTTTTGGGGGTTTTATATAAAACACGTAACACACTTAACTCTGACACTTGAAGGTGTAACATACCTCACCTTACAGCTGACTTAGCTGACCTGACAGCTAACACCTTATTCGCTGCAATCGGACTGTGCTTCAGCCATTGAGAATGCATCTACATCCCCATTTCTATCTTGAAAAAAAATTACACTTTTCTTTTTCTAGCTTCCATCCATACCGTGCGATAAGGAATTTTATTCCAAAAAGTATTGAAAGTACATAGAATAAACGTTATTTTATTCATTCATTATAGAAAAACTGCCCAGGGGAGAATCGGGCAAACTATTTCAAATTCGGTAGGAAGAGCTATTCCCAAGTAATATTTTTTATAACACTAATAAATAAAACTAACCGCAATACAATCGAGTGACGACAATAACCGCTGTAAAATGTGCTGATCTGTTAAATGAATGTTTAGCAGTTTATGCCAACTTAATAAATATATTCGATGAATAGGCTGTCCTCGAGGCTTTAACGTTGCTAAGTTTACGTATTAGGTCATTGAACTATCCAAGTTCAACGGATTATATTATATTCAATACCTATGTTAATTGTTTCGAGCGAGTTTACCTTATACATCACGTAAATATCTAAACCATAACGCAATTAAGCAATAAATCGATATGTTACTGTGAAAGCCCGAACCACTGTGAATCCTAAGATTTACCGGTAAATAATAAGATTCACCAACATGAGTTGGTGAATGTCCGAAACATCAATAAAGTGTAATTTTTTTCGGGCTTTTACCACTATTAATTTGGTGAATCTTAGGATTTACATCTGGGCATGGTTAATTTCCGTTTTAGAAATAATAGTAATTAGCATACACGATATGTACCTATTTTGTACGCCGATATTTCGACCCTGTTGCATGGATCGTGATTCGTGATCACGCGGCTGACAGGTGATGGCGATGACGTTGGTATCATAGTAAAATGTGTACACTTAAGTGATAAATCATATAAACTTTCGCATTTATAATGGGTACAGCTGCTAGCTGTTGCCCATGGCTTGGCCCGCGAGGAAACACTTTTCACCGATTTTCATACAAATTTTGAACGCCTATTTGATCCTCTAACTAATGGTTGAATTATCAGAAAATCCGTTCTTAGTTTATTCCTTTTAACTATAAACTACCTCCCTGCAAGTAAATTTCATCTTTATATTTAAGCGGTTTCCGAGATTTCGTGATACGTGAGTGACCTTTCTTCGATGCTTTCGTTTTCTTCTCCACAGCGTCATCGAAGTGACAAAGCATCAGCAGCGATTCCTCGCTGGAATTTATTTTATTTTCCGTTATGCATGTGTTTAGTGTATGTATGTTACGTCGCTTCAAACACGCGATGAAAGCGTCCTCATCCACCACGCATTTAATCTGTAGTACCTATTCTAGAAAATAAATAATACCTACCGAACTGTAATAAAATTTCAATACTTAGATTATAAAAAGCATTAATAGGCTTTGCATTAAAAAGATTTATATTTTAAATATGTAATGCGTTAATTAATAATACATGAAATTGGTTTCGTTCTTCATTGTAAACATATTTCGGAGACCGCAACCACAAATATTTGAAACTGTTGAAACGGATGTCCCGATTTAATTAAACATTCTTTGAAACCGCTATTGCATAATTTGTCCACATTTAAACAAGGGTTTAATGAGGGAGTAAAGTAAGTTATTTATAAAACATTAATTTTGTTTTCCCTATGTTTCGCAAATCCTTTGGTGCCTTCGTCGCATGGGGTTAGCCCCTGTACCCTGTTTCTCAATTCGTAAAACCGTGCAGTAATCGAGATTCATTTTCTTGTGTAAAGTTAAAAAACAAATCAGTTTTTTTTTAATAAAGATGTCCACTGATTAACTTCTCAGATAGTTTGTCAGTGTTTCTTTGTTTAGTTAGTTAGTTTAGTTATTATAAAGTTAGATTAGTTTCTTTTTAGTTACAAATTACAATGCACCCAATAAGTTATCGTATCAAATACCTACCACATAATTAAGGATACAACGGCGACCAAACATATCGAGTCGTAAGTATACTTAATTGTAATCTTGCCCAAAGTCATTTTACGAATTCCTACTAATTTAGACAATTGCTCAATGTGAAACGCACTACTAAGTAGGTATTAATAAACGAAGTCTATATTTCATTGTATTTGATAATTTATTCTATAAAAAATCAACACCTTATCTCAAAAATTGCGATGATTTTCTTAAAGAAATTACGTCACATATAGATCTCGTTTTCCGAAGCAAAAGTGGGTTACTTTTACAAAATCCAACCCTAATCTCGCTTATAAATGTATGCGTTAAGTCTCCTGGCAAAATAACTTAATAACACTCAATGAAGAAGCTCCATTTACATCGAGTGTATTCATCGTAATTCTCCACGGTTCGATTCTCACGATCTTTTTTTCGCGCACATGCAAAATGCAGAATACGAGTATCTTCCGTAGCAATCTCGGTACGCCCAAATAGAGCAAAAATTCTCCGAGATTGTCGTCGCATTGGTTCCTTTAGTGTCCTCGGGTGACAGGGACTTACTTTTAGGCCATAATCGTACTAGATCTTCTCGGGCAATTTGGGTAATAGTCATTTACAGAGTTATTGGGACGCCGATAAATAACAATTACGTAGCAATTGTGTAACAGGAAACCGTTAGGGGCTTTTTGTTGGTTACCTCAAATATTGTGGAAACAGAGCACGTATATCGATGAGCTATGAGCATAATTAATATTCTGTGTCTAACGAGTGTTCATGCATTTCTGATCAAAGAAACACTATTGTGGTAATTATTGTGGATGATAGCGATGAATAAAATTTTTATTGGAATTACTGCACTATGCGTTTAAAATAAATGATTTTGAACTTACGTGAATTGGTAACTTGACATTGGGAATAGTCCATCCAATATGTTCTAGGACTTTTTTTAAAGTAAATAGCTGACAAACGGTTATTGAATCGAATCAAACTTTATCGAAAAATTTTGATTCATATCATTGACCAAACCCCAGCATTCAACGCGTTTCTATTGGGGTTAAAGAGACCTCCAGTACTTCCATTGCTAGTGGTGTATCCTTAACAAAGAATGAGGCAATGACTCCTATTAGAGGTCACACTGTCTCTGTGGAATAAACGTTGCAATGTTTGAACCTGTTAAAGTAGCAATGTCACTTGAAAAGCCAGTTCTCCGCTTTACTTGAAGTAGCCTGTTTGACTGACGCAAAAAGGAACGATCCTGCCTATTTTGTGAATGCGATAATGTCACAGAGCGAAGTCCCAGCGTACCTCAGAGTGTATTTCAATTCAATGCGTACTTCTAACTCTAGTAGATTCCAGTCACGCCAATGTCACCCGTGTACGCGAGCGCATTTCGCATTCCCCACTCACTGTCATTTCGCCAGACTTTTGACATAACAAGGTTCAATGGAAGCGAATGACATTAAATCTCGCCGTGAACTGGTATCCAATCTGGCCCTAACCTTTGTGCTGATACGTACTATGTGTAAATAGTCCGACTTCTACCGTTTTTGGAGCTGGAAATGCTGGAATATCGGGTTTCCTGTTGAATTTCTACACCATAATTTTCTATAAAACTAATGCTTCATAAACATAGTCGGCAATAAGTATACACTATAAGTAGTGTATGTAAATTAGTAGAAATTATGTATCTAAAGTCCAATACATAATATATCTTTTCATCAACCGCGAATCTGCGGACCACAAAACAAAAAGCTAATATCAACGATTAAGTAAGTACTTGAAAAATGTTACAACGCCTTAGATTTTTGTTTCGGTGAAGTCTAAAGTATGCATGTTTATAAATTTATAAGTGCAGTTTATAAATTGTAATTGTATCGTCAAACACCAACATTCACAATACTCTTTGCTTCCACACTTCCCATATACTTAAATAGAAACTGACAAAGTATCAACTCCCTCTCTATCTAGGTATAATATTAGTATAGGTATTAAACTTGATATTGTTCAGTACAGTATCAGTAACACAAGTTGTGTACCCACCATTTGTTCCGCACATAAATCACACCGGGAACTTCACTGTCGTCCGTATTTCGTAAACAGGATCGACCTGTAATCTGCTGAAAGCGCTTTTGTTGTGTCATTCGATATTGCAGTATTCGACAACAAAGCAACTTTGGATTAAATTGGTCGAACGTTGTCTTGCATTTACGACAACATTTACGACTCATAGCCCCACACTAGGATTCCCTGTGTCGTGGGTGCCATGGACAACACACAAGACAAGGACACACACCCAGACCGAGAACGGAAATTTAAACTCATCATTCAAATTTCCGCCTCACTGGGAATCGAACCCAGGACCCTCGGAACAGCGATCCGGCGTGTTAACCATTGCGCCATTCGGGTCGTCAATGTTTTGACCAATTTACCGACAAATTATTTGCTCACACATATTATTTGTTCCAGTGTTTGACGCGACCGCTAAGCTTCCGTCGGGCATACTGAGTGGGAACGGAAATCAGTATGGTGACTTTGACGAATGTTTGGGAATCGATGGTGCTGTGAGGGGAAAATATTGTTTGGCATCCCTTCAAGTAAACCTCGCCGATGTTGGATATGAAGATCTAGACTACATGGTGCACAGCGGACACTACATTAGAAGCAATGTTACCGATGTAAGTGGATTTTATATTTTTTACAATTAAATTATCATACGTAGTATGAAGCTTCCTTTGTTTGTCTATTTGATTCGGTAATCTCTGCTACTGCACGGATTTTCATGCAGTTTATTACTAATGGATACAGTGAATCATCAAAGGTATACGTGAAATACTTGTGAAGCCAAACAAGATATAATTATGGACGAAATAAATTAGGTATGAAATTTTTAAGCTAAGCTTCTTAAGTAACGAAATTGGTCAAGAATTGGATGCAACCAGGATGCAAAGAACTACAAGGACTCGTCACACTTTATTTAACCCAGACACATGTCTTTATTATAAATGTGACAAACTGTCATATTTTGTATAAATTAAATAATGACTTTGTTTTGATTCGAAGTTTGCCTTCGTTTCAGCCACTATACCTACTGCAATAAAATGTAACTAATTCATAAACTATAAAACTAATTTAGTTACATTGAAATCAGCTCTGAAATTCTTTTATAATAGAAGACAAGAAGAAATTAGAACGAAAATTAATTAAATCGCTTGTATTTCCATAATCGGCAATGCTCTTGACCTATCGAATAAATTAACGATGATTCATCCGCTGCACCATTAGCTACTTATTGCACCGCACTTATAATATTCAAAGCCTTCCAAATTTATTATTATACTTATTTTGAATCGGTTTCATACTTTACTAAACATCATTCATGTTTATTTTTTATTGAATGCGCACTCGCAGCTTGAGTGGCGGGTCCACGAACCTGTTATTTATACTTATGCTCCGCCACTCCTACTGCAGATGTGCCTATAAGCTCTGCTGATCTGGATTTTTCAGCATCCTTTTTACTGTTTATTTATGAAACTATAATATGTATAATACTAAAAACATCATTCATGATGACACTAATGTTATTTTCTTAAAATCTTACTTGGTTCTACCTTAATTAACTACGTTGCTACGTTTAGACATTGGAGTAACATTATCTCTCTGCCTTTGTCTACAGATTTAATGTTATGATAATTATGTTAATAGTTAGCTTTGTTATAGTTAATATTAAAACCAATCTTAGTAATTGAATTAGATGTGACCTTGAAAGTACTGCAATTGCAACGTCAATTTCCTTTTTCGTATAAAACAACCGTTTTACCTTTGTAGAATTGCAGGATATTGATCCCTGTAAGTAAGCTTAAACTTACTTATCCATAAAATGGTGATGATCTGTGAAGTGCCATGGTGCCTGGAGAAGGGGATTTTCCTGGAACATTTCCATAATACGCTTGCATCTCAGAAGAATATCTAAGATCCTTATTTGGCATACATAAGTTTTAACCCGATGTAGGTAAACCCTCAAACATTTAATAATGACCTGCCACAAATGGTAAATGAAAATAATAGAAATGATTAGAAATTAAAAACACTCTTGTATGAAACTAACTGACATTATAATATATGTATCTATGTATATGCAAATAATTAAATTAAAGTAGTCACTGTGCCGTTAATCATCGAGGAGGACTTCCCTAGTCTGAAGGCAATACTAAAGATGTTATTTGACCATTGAGATATTATGTACTAAAGTATTTGACTATGTTTATCACAATAGGCATGATGACTGTGATTAAAAAACACTAAAATCATATAACTATATAATGAAACTTGAATAAAAGGTTACAAAACAAGTATTTACTGAATTATTTCTAGCGAGATTAATAATTTAAGTTTATAAAACTAAAAAATACGACAATCCGCCATGTTGTGCTAAACGCCGAACCGCTGCGATTGACGTTTATGACGTCAGTTCAATGTAAATATAGTCGTACAAGGATCTTTTGGCGCGTGGCTGACGTGAGGGTGACAGAGATAGCGCCTTAAGGCGCTACAACCGAAATATGGTAGTTTTAGATCTAAAATTATTTTTAAAGCTTACTGTCTATGTCTCCGATATTTAGATATATGTATCTTCACTATATAATAAAGAATCTCATAAGAGCAAAAACAGTAAAATGTGAAGTTTTCTCGATAGAAAAAAATCGTAAAGTTAGGTCCAAATAGTTTTGGTTTTCAAGTTTACTACGAAAGTTTTAACAATTACTTGATGATAATATTTTTAAAACATAGTAAACAATGAAAGCTAAGTTTTCATAAGAATGGAAATCTCAAAAACCGAAACAGTTTTGAAAGAAAAAAATAATATGCAATTGGCACTTACGTCAATGACATTTAGCGCGCTTAGAACGCTCCCTTCACTCCTCTGGGTAGACTCAACGTGAACGCACGCTCGTTTTGTTAAAATAATTTGGTAAATTTTCGTAATCGAATTGTTTCTCTCGTATGTATAAAAATTATATTATGGGGTCTAATGTTACTGTTTTACTACTGTATTCAATTAAATATATTTAAATAACATCAATATTGTAAATACGACCATTTAAAACAGTTAATTCGTAAATTTTGTGCCACTATTGAATCAAGTTTGAATTTCGCGGCCAACGTAACATAGAAAGACTCGGCAAAACATGGAATGCTCACCTGGTCTATAAATACCTAAAAGCCTGTCTGCGTAAAACTAACTCATTAAATTATAATATTAATAATATAAAATAAATATTATAATAAACTCGTATTTAATAAACATTTATATTTATATTATATACTTATAATACTAATATTATAAAAATAATACAATACATTTTATGAAGATCCGAATAGTGCAATTTTTAACACGCTGGATCGCCGTTCTAAGGGTCCTGGGTTGGATTCCCAGCGAAGCAGCACATAAAATGATGATTTTAGATTTCTGTTCTCAGTCTAGGTGTTTGTATTCTTGTCTAGTGTGTTGTTCATAGCAGCCAGGCACACAAGCAACCATATGTGTGTAGTTATTATATCATTTATTAATATATATGTAATTATTAAAGTATAATATAATCTAATGCATAATTATTATTCATCTAATAAAAATGTAGGTATAAATAAACATATTTTGTATTTATAGTCCTTTTGCGAAGAATACGGAATTCGTTTAAATGGCAACCCACACAAATGCAAGCTTTTTGCCCCTGTGATTATGGTTAATTGTAGATTGACGATGACATTTTAAAATGCCCTCAGTTCAGTGCGAGCTATAGGTACCTACTCCTATCGCGTTCGATCTGAAATTCGTTATAATTGCATGACACACGAATGTCAGCCTTCCACTCATGCGATTAAGATACATTTAAGATTGACGGAGGAATCGAAAAATGCGCTTAGTAAATTTTGCTCACAAGCTAAATTAAACTCTAAACACAGGTAATCAGTGTGGTTTTAGCGGGGAGTGGCAATTCCATATATGCTCGGCAACTCGAATATAAACTGCAAGCACACGTAATAAGTTCGTAATAATTCGTAATAAAAGGTTCTATTTGCTTTTTTATTGATTTCTGGTAGGTAGCTATCGAGCAGGCTAGCCAATTTCCGCTGCCGCCCATGACAACTGTGACTTTATCTATACCTACTATATACACTACTAGTTTGTAATTACCGAAAAAAAAATTCCATTATAATTATCTACTGGTGACACTCAACAAGTCTACGTGAAAAAAATTTAAAACGAAAGACGTAAAATTATCCCCCAAAAACAGCAAATTTGATCAAAGATAAACACCAATTCGTTTCATTCATAACTATAAAATTCTCGTAAACAAAATACGATAACGATTTCATTCATACAACTACCTCAAGGTCTACACAGTCTTGGTCCTTGATTTAAAATCGAACTCAGCAATGGTAACGTACCTACCTAATTTATCTTTGTACGTAATGTTTACAAAAGTAAAATCGATGTAAAACCTATGACCTAAAACTACTAGACGGAAGTTCTGATAGAATTTGCTAATGGTAATTTTATTATTTGCCACAATATGTAACATACTGGGACCACAGAAGACATAAAATGAAACGCTGCTCAACTCATAGTCAGCTGACAGCAAATGTATAAGTTTTGTACAGACAAACAAGATCGACAAATGTATTAAAAAGAATATCCCTACCAATATTTAATTATCATACCTACGCCAACGTCACATAAAGTAAATACTGAATTAAGGATTTGTCCATAATAATCTTGAGTATTAGAAATAAAAGAAAACACGTGCATGACTGCACTCCTAAAAAAATAATATTGAAATAGGTAATTTTACATTGTCTACAATAGTATCAAAATTGTTTGGTCGCGTTTAAGCTGCACTGCTCTAGCCGCCATCTTAGACGCCATATTCGCCCGGCCCATAAGGCTGCGTTTATTGGTTCCCGTGCATTTGTTGTGATTGAAAAATAGATATTTATTTTTTTATAATGTGATCGATAAATCACTGGATAAATAGCGGATGAAGCAATGATGTATAAATATCTAGATGGATAATCGAATCCGCGAAAACGTGTCAAAAAAGCGAAGCCAACTGTTGGCCGCGACTTTTATATCATTACGCACAGATTACGCACACATAGACAATAAATGAACGCGAAAAACACTGCACGCACACAATCATGCTTGATATTGTTGCCTTGTTTTTTTGTTTTCATTGTAGTAGGGCGACGCTCAATCTACCTATTTATAACATCATTGGGATGAAGGTACGAACAATGTAACTATGACATAAAATACTCGTAACAAAGTATCAAATTCAGTAGGTAGTGGTTGCTTATTAGGTATTTATTATTCGACACAGATTAATAGTCACTTAGAATTGAAACGATTTGGCCTATTTATGTACGTTAGCCGCCGTAAATTTGCAGTAAGTAGGTACTTCATACTACGATGTATTGGACATCAATAAACTTATTACCTTCAAATACTTTGGAACTGCAACCGTTAATTAATTAAAATTGATTAAACCTTATTTCCTATCTAAATTGCTTAATTGTTGACATAACAAATCGATAATCTAATTCGATGTATTAGTTATTTGCGATTCTCGTTAACGTAAATAAGATCACATACTTATTTATTGAGATATTTTAAATCGAACCAAAGTAACAGACAGGTACAGATTTGAAAAAAATAATTGATTCTTCGACAAAATTAAAAAGCTGTAGAATTGTGGGTCTAAGATTATGGAGCTTAGACTAGCCGAGCCCTTAGCTGTCGGCGGCGTCCTTTGATGTCGCACGCGCTAGGCGAAATTCAAAAAATTATAACATAGTTGCATTGCATTGCAACTTAGAGCCGAGTTGAATTTTTTTTTCGATACAATACATTGACGATAATATCTATTCATCGACCAACTGATTATAACTGTTAATCTATATATATAAAAGCGAAAGGTCACTGACTGACTGACTCACTCACTCATCACAAAATCTCAGAAACCGCTGAACGTATTGAGATGAAATTTGGCAGGGTAGTAGTTTATAGTTAGAAGGGATCCGCTAAGAACGGATTTTTTTATATTCCACCCCTAAGGGGGTCTAATAGGGGTTCAAAGTTTGTATGAAAGTCCGTCAATTGTAAACCAGGTGTTATGAAAATTGGTGTTTAGAATTATGAAAAAAAATAATGAAAAACCTGTATCAAAGTTTTTTAAAAAATCATCCCTAAATGGGTAAAATAGGGGTTGAAAAGTTATAAAAAAAGTTTGTCTCTTTGTACACGCTTATCTCCGGATCGGCTGAACGGATTTTAATGGAACTTTTACTGAGAGATTCGGAAGGTTTTGAAGCAACATATAGGCTACTTTTTATCCAGAAATTCCCACGGGATCAGGATTTACGCGGGAAAAACTCTTATGCGCCATATCGCGGGTTTACATTTTTATTATGGGACTTTCACTGGGAGATAGAGGAGATTGTGGACCAACATACATATAGGCTACTTTTTATCCCGCAATTCCCACGGGATCAGGATACACGCGGGAAAAACACCTTCGCGCCAAGTCGCGGGCTTAGATTTTTTTATTTATGGGACTATCACTGGGAGATAAAGGAGGTTATGGAGCAACATATATTTTTATCCCAGAATTCCCGCGGGATCGACGTTCACGCGGGAAAAGCTCCTATTCGCGAATGAACTCGCGAAGCGAAAGGTCACTGACTCACTCACTCACTCATCACAAAATCTCAGAAACCGCTGAACGTGTTGAGATGAAATTTGGCAGGGTAGTAGTTTATAGTTAGAAGGGATCCGCTAATAACGGATTTTTTTATATTCCACCCCTAAGGGGGTCTAATAGGGCTTCAAAGTTTGTATGAAAGTCCGTCAATTGTAAACCAGGTGTTATGAAAATTGGTGTTTAGAATTATGAAAAAAATAATGAAAAACCTGTATCAGTTTTTTAAAAAATCATCACTAAATGGGTAAAATAGGGGTTGAAAATTTATAAAAAAAGTTTGTCTCTTTGTACACGCTTATCTCCGGATCGGCTCAACGGATTTTAATGGAACTTTTACTGAGAGATTCGGAAGGTTTTGAACCAACATATAGGCTACTTTTTATCCAGAAATTCCCGCGGGATCAGGATTTACGCGGGAAAAACTCTTATGCGCCAAATCGCGGGCTTATATTTTTATGGGACTTTCACTGGGAGATAGAGGAGATTGTGGACCAACATACTTATAGGCTACTTTTTATCCCGCAATTCCCGCGGGATCAGGATACACGCGGGAAAAACACCTTCGCGCCAAGTCGCGGGCTTAGATTTTTTTATTTATGGGACTATCACTGGGAGATAAAGGAGGTTATGGAGCAACATATATTTTTATCCCAGAATTCCCGCGGGATCGACGTTCACGCGGGAAAAGCTCCTATTCGCGAATGAACTCGCGAGCTCAAATGGGGCTTTTACTGGGAGGTAGTAGAAGTTGTGGAATGTTATATAAGTATAAGCCACTATTTATCCTAGAATTCTCGCGGGATCGGGATTCACGCAGGAAAAACTTTGTGACATACCTACTGAGTTCCACGCGGGCGGAGCCGCGGGCGGAAAGCTAGTAAGTATTATAAGTGTTCATGTAAACCTAAGAAATTTATGTACTAAATAAATGCTTATTATATTAAGCTTTGACGACCCTGTAGCCTAGTTGGTATCCCCTGTCTGCGACGCGAGGGCTCCCGGGTTTGATTCCCGGCCGGGGCAGATATTTATGTGGCAGGTAAATATTTGTACTCGGGTCATGGGTGTAATTGTAATGTGTTATATTATTTGTAGTCCATGCCACCCGCGACACAGGTACCTAGTAACCTACTGCGGGGGTATGAGTGTGTTAGCGTTTATTTATTTATTATTATTATTTATATCGATACTCATCGAAGTTAAAACCTGTGTTAAAACGATGTATCTCTAACATTATGTATGTAACAGTTAATCCATTAATTCACATCAAATAAATCGAATTATCTTACATTATCTACTCCAAGGACCTATCCGTTCCACGCGCAATCGGCGCAATGAACTTTTAGTTCCATTTTGTGCCACCGCGATTTTATTTTGGTGGCGCGCACGCCGATTTCGGTTTTACATAATTACGGTTGTAGCGCCTTAAAGGGAAGGCAAACTGTAAGGCGCTGTCTCTGTCACCCACACGTCATCCACGCGCCAAAAGATCGTTGTAGGACTTTACGTGATCTTAGCATATTATTTTGTTCTCGATGGACACTTCGTGCAAACCCTAGGCGCTAGATGTGACGTCACATCGACGCCATGACACTTTGGAGCGCTTTGGCGGATATTTTAAACTTTAAATTTAAAATGTGTTTTTTTCAATAAAAATCTTGATTACATTACATTACACTTCCGAATATCATACAATAGGTTTTGAAAATCTGTCATCATGCCTATTGTATTTATTGTATTGTCATCGGACCTTGACCTCTGAGCAAATTTTCAAGTACATCAGACTTCTTTTGTTGGTGAAAATTAGGCTAAAAGTGTCCGTTACATGCATACTAACAAAGGGTGTTGCAAAATTCAAGATGCATATGTCAGTACTGTCGGTTGATAACGGTGTTCAAAATTCCATGCGTAGATTTCAGGGCTAATAAATCATATTAAAAGTCGCATCGATTCGCTTCGAGAGACGTCGAGTTCATCGGTGCATTCTGTGTCGCAACAGTGATGCAAGCACGCAGTGTTATTTACACCCAGGTCAGAAAAACGACCCTGACCTATGTTTAAGATTTCTGCCGTTAAAACATTCTTGATTCAATTTATTATAATTGTAATGAATGAATGAAGGAAATAATTATTCGATGTAGGTTTTTGTAAACACTTTTCGAAAGTCAATCTACGCCATCCCTATGGTGAGTGGTCTTGAAAGAAGAAGCGGAAAGGAGTTTTTTTTCCTGCGCACAGTTACAGATTACCCTTACCACTACTTACGATTAAAATACGAAACTCATGTTAAAGCTGTTTTATCTTTAAAATATGCATCAAGTTTGTAATAATCACTACATAGTATAAAACAAAGTCGCTATTTTTGTCCGTCTGTTTGTCTGTTTGTCTGTATGCTTAAATCTTTAAAATTACGCAACGGATTTTGATGCGGTTTTTTGTAATAGGTAGAGTGATTCAAGAGGAAGGTTTTTATGTATAATACATGCATATATTCCCACGAGAACGGGATCCACGCGGGTGATACTGCGGGCGGGCCGCTAGTCGTTAATATATCATAAGTATATCATATATCATATCTTGGAATATATCATAAGTATATTTTTGATATTATTCCAAGTGGTTACAGATCCACTGCATAGTATTCTTTCTTTCCTCTTCTTTCTTGACCGGCAACACATGGGTTTATTTCTTTACTCTTTGATGTTTCTTCCTATTATTTTGACAGAGGAATCTTGTTCGCTGTTAGCTTTTAGTACATTTTCGCTAAATAACAGTATTTAAGGATTTAATGTTTGAACTCATTGACGCAAATTAACGAAGCTTAATTTAGACATTGTATATTTTATGAATGTGGGCTCTGCATAAAATAATTTCTGAATTCTTCCTGAAAATGGAATGAATATAAACAATTCTAATAAACATGTTTTTAGCGTAAAGCAAATTAGGATGTTTTCCAGAACAATTCTTATTGTGTAGTATAAAGAACAACGTCAAGCAAATTTTAGCCAAAGGATGTAGGACGTGTTGATACTATGATATCAATGGGGAGTACGTCCTTTGTAGTATTCTGCGTATAAGTACAACTAATCCGCAAGTGCAAGCCATACTTTTGGCGTGACACTCTCAATTAAGTTGTAATGCCCCATTAATTCAATTCATGGTGTCTACCTGCATAATAATGCGGTGATGGATGTCATTATTTTGTTTAGCATGACGTCATGAGGTTCTGATTATTGTGAACGAGATTTATTGTTTCTTAGTCCATTACTGTCTTGCTATGGGTTTGGTGACAACTATACGGGGCGATGAAACGATAGTTTGAAGTTTTTATCTTTGTCATAAACGTCTTGTGCCTACATAGCACGGAGTGTCAGTAAAGTTAGCTTCGACCCATTAATGTGGGGTTAGTGGCCAGTGCGGATATCAGAAGTTATCATGCCACTGGAAGGCCTCCGTCATGGCTCGACATAGTTCTATCGATAGCAAGAGGAGTCTACTGCTTTTGTTTACGTGCCCTCTGAGGCACGGAATTGCTCGAGAGGTTTATGCCTGTAGCGGTTCCCATTTACCTACCGACCGCACTCATTTATGTAGTTACTTAACTTTATCAATTACTTAGGATCGACGCAGTCCGCTAAACTATAAGCGCTTCATGAAGAGTACCTGATATCAAAAAGAATAATAATGAGTAGGTATAATTCACGGCTTGGCAACTTCCATATAGACTCCCAGTCCTAGTCAGTCCCTAGCCATTACTGTAACATGTAACATGAAGCGGGTCCATGTTTTCCATCTTTGCCGGCAACGCGTTGTTACCAATGTCCGTGCGTGAGCAATGGTGATCACGTACCTTCAGGTGACCCATATGCTCATTCGCGTGGAAGCAAATAAAAGACTGTGACTATATTTTATGCCCAGCCTAAATATGTGTAAAATACGCATTCATTTTGATCGGTTCAAAACATACAATGAAGATACTATTTTTGTTAGACACAAGTTTATTGAACTCTAAAATTGACTAGTTAGCGATTTTGCAATGATTTATTAGACATCAAATTGCTATTAGGTAATACCTAATATGGATGTATGACGTTTGTGCCTAATTGTTCTCTAAACGTGTAGTCAAAGAAAATGAACGACTATTTTTCAAACAAAGCTAATAGTTATTTTCACAATATTCCCCATTAGTTCTCTTCTTCCGATTTTTGATAATCAAATGTACCTATATATCAAAGTTTTTATATTACAATAAGTTAAATCATGAATTTTTTGTTAAACAGATCAGAATATTTCACGATCTTGTATCAAAGCCTACTTTTTATATAGAATTGATCTGACCCGAAATAGATATGAGATGTCAGTAGGTACATCGCCCAACGACCTTTAAAAAGGGACCTAGACCTAATACAATTGCCTCGTCCGTTATTCAGCGTCATGCCTCACAAGCAATAGATGTTAGCTTGATCTTAAAATAGAAACCTTTATTTACATCTTTTGTATCTATATAAGTTGTAAACATATTTTAGTCGTATCAGGGCGGCCTAGAGTGCTAACCCCAAGCGGACAGACTAGTTCATAATCATCATCTCCACCCATCATGGTCCACTATTGAGCACAGTCTCTTCACACATTGAGAAGGTTAAGGCCATAGTCCACCACGCTAGCCAAAAGCGGATTGGCGGACTTCAACACCTTTGAGTTTTGCGGACTCTCTGGCATGGAGGTTTCCTCACGACGTTTTCCTTTACGAAATCCTTAGGGAGTGACATTTAAATACTTAAAACGCACGTAACTCCGAAATGTCAGAGGTCCGTGCCCTGGGATTCGAACCTGGACCCTCCAAATAGCAGGCCGAATTCTTAATCACTAGGCCAGCGTCCAAATACTAGACTAGACAGAATAGTTTACGAAATGAAATTGCAAAACCCCGTACCTTGCATGGCAGTTTAAGCTTTGTTAAAAGTTTAAATTAATTAACTAGCTAGTAAATCTGATCTTGGTTCGCTTCGAAAACCGGATACTTACAAACTCTAAAATTGTAACGTGTGAAACTCTGTTCCAAAATTAGCGCCACCGCGCAACAGCCACCGGTGACTGTGGTTAGTGGCCAATATACCTACACTAGGCCTTCATGTTCTGATATCCATGGGTGAATCAGGTTGCTCCTGTAGGTACTTGCCTGTAAGTTATTTATATAAAAAACGAGCAGAGAGTCGCCCGATAACAATTACCCCTTCGCATACACAATTGACGTGAGCAACATCAAAAACGAAGACGCCCTGCGAGTCAAGAAAGAAGTACTAAGTCAGTTTTTTATAACTCTCAAATTTAAAAAAATAGCTAAACCTAGAAAAAGACTGGTATCCAGGTGCTAAAAACTATCACTACTTACGTCGTAGCAACCCTTCACTGACCCATTGCCTGTGTTTGCCTCCTCTCCCAATGTGATGGGTACTTCATAAATGTAACTACGTCAACTATTAAATATTATTAAGCTATTGAAGCTTTAGTTTTACAGTTTATTTTAATAACTACGCAGCTTAATTCTGCACACATCTCCATAATCTGCATAAAGTTGATAAAATCATTATACGCCGCTCGAATTTTAAATCTCAAATGAACCAGGAACTTAATGCTTCTGACTCACGAGTTTTTGTAAGAGAACTTCTTCATAAAATGGCCATTCCAATTTTAAACCTCCACAGTCCTCGTACATTGGAGTACAGGGCACAGCTGATACTTACTCGAATAGCTGTACGCTTCGCTCTCAAGAACCGGTGCCTCAATACTTACACTCGAAAATGTTTTGTCGATTATTCGGGATTCTTTCAATTGACTCACTCTATTACTCTATTATTTGTGAACCAAATCAAATAATCCTAAATGTTACCTGAAGCTTATAAAAATAAAAAATACATCAGCTAAAACAGGTTGCAAACCGTTTTGAAAGTTAACCGACAAACTACTTGCAAACCGACAATAGTTCTAAAAATATTTCAGTGTAATCTACATTCCTTATACTGTTCTGATTTGTATATTCGTCAAAAAGATATCAATTTAAAATAAATTTCAATGATATGTCAATAGGTAGTACGAATGTACGATACGAATAGTACGTTACGAATATTATACCATTTTCGTTACAAATTAAAGCCTATCCAGAATAACTTGGTATCCGCTACCGCTGTAGCGAGAAATATCGTGCGTTACAACGATCCGCATACTGAACAAACTTAAGAACCCTACACGTGATCCACACACGTGGCCTCCAGTTAGTCAACACGGACTTTGTTTCGATTTGTCGCAACTCACAATCAACAAAACACTAAAAGTGCATTCTAGCAGAAATTAAATACACTTGTATAAACACATTTATCTAAGTGATAAAATGTGTTAAGTTAACACTGACACACGCACTTTGAATCCATGGTGCAGTTGTTTTGTTTGTCACTGCGGACTACGGTTTTTATAGAATTACCTTCGGACTAAATAACTTATCTATACTGAACCAAAAATAGTACAATTATAGATGCAATAGATGTTTTTGTTTATTAAACGAAATAAAAAGAGATAGGAAGATTGAAGAAAAAGTAATAACCCCGGCTTTCTAATAAATATTTTGTTAACGTATTAAAATATAAAACAATATACAGAACCCCGTGTAATTTATTTTTAATATGGGTAGGTATAAAGTCATCAATGAAATTATAATTTTATAAAAGCTGTGGTGAAGCTGTGGAGGGAAGCTCCTACACAGAACAGAAGATTTCTCAAAGCGAAGCGAGAGCATCTGGAACCGTGAAAATTTTCGCACGTTCCCCGCAGTTGCTTACAAAAAAAGTCCCGTACCTATTTAGCTGACAAAAATAATACGCGGGTGGATGACCGCAACCAGCTAACTCGTCTTCTCGACAAACAAGCATGCAATGGACATCCTACGTGAGCGGTTTCTAAATATTCGAGGAAAATTAGAAGACATTGTGTGGTGATAGTTCGACGTGATGAAACGGCAATCACACTAGTCTGTGAGCTGGCGATCGAAACTAAAAGATCTGGTACAGCAAGGTCGACTCGCCATCATCTTTCTATTTCAAACTGCTTTTATTATCTTAGAATATCTTAATATATATAAATCTCGTGTCACAATGTTAGTTAGGAGTCTAAAACCTCCGAAACGGCTTTACCGATTTTTACCAAATTTTATATGCATATTCAGTAGGATTGAGAATCGGCTACTATCTATTTTTCATACCCCTAAGTGATAAGGGTTGTTCACCCTTAACATTTTTTTTAATTTTTGGACAAAAATTTTTGTTTTTATTTTTCTATAATGTGGCATTAAAAAATACATACAACCTTAAATTTTCAACCTTTTATCACCAACCCCTATTTTTAATAGCCATTACCTTGAAATAATTTATATGGCAAAACTACGTCTGCCGAGTCAGCTAGTATATTTATATAAGGGAAAATACGAGGTAAAAGTTGACCAGCTTGAACTTAGTTAAACGGGGTATACCTCGTTTACTTATACTTATGTTTCAATGTTTTTATTGCATTGTGTAGAAATATTGATGATTTAAGTATTTAATTTCCCTTCGTCTCGGATAATCATCGTTTCTAAAATGTATCTTGGCCAAACAGTCGTTTTACTGAAATATTCTTCAAAGTAACCTTCCTTAAACAAAATCCTCAACCAGTTGAACAAAGCCCACAAATAAACTAACTAACCTTAAAAAGAAAAACAATAAAATTAGTCTAGAAAAAGTAAAAACGCATAATGATCACCATTTGTAGGTCGTAGGTTTCAGTAAGGCTAATATTTCGCTAGGGCTAATAAAATTGTCTGGGGTTAGACCGGAATTTCTGGAGATGAATCGTCTAGAAAATGTATCCAATTTTTGTCCGCCTGCGGTCGAAAGGGTCGGACTAAGGTAGAATGTTCGAAGAAAAATGTGATGGATACATATTAAGCACAACAATTTAATTTCGACACATCGACATATAAAAGCGGTATAAACGCTGACAAAAGAAACCGACGAATTGCTGATTCCATTCGATGTTATTCAGTGAATTTTTTATTTAAAGATGTTTGAGTTCAATTACCTTTAAACGAATAAATTGAAAAGGTCTTAATTTAAAATAATGTTTTTACTTCTTTATTTATCTTTACAGAAAGTATTCGTATTTTTATAGTAGGTATACAACTCTTTCTAAAAATATTCTTTGTGTGAATTTCAGACTGTAGGCGCATCTTTCACATCAATTTGTATGCTCCTGTAGGTATATGCATATTAAGGAAAATTTCAAATAAGTTTGGCGCTCACCATCAAGTAGTCGCAACTTAACATAGTTGACAAATATTAACAACCATATTGATGCACCTTTAATGCCTTAATTAGTTAGGTATGATTTAGGTTACAAATAACAAACATAAGTTGGCGGTATAGCTAAATTATCAAATCCTATGAAAGCCGAAAAAAATATCAGTGAACGTTTTAATATACACACAGATTGTAAATCTTCTTATTATACTAACCATACTAATTAACCGACATCACGGAAACGTCAAATTATTGTCCACAAAATACCATCTCGATGATCTCGACAAGACAAATTAAACAATGAAACAACATCGTATCATCTAGATCGCCATCACGCAAATACTCCAAGGCTAAGCAGCCTTAGTTAATATTCTGTGAGGAGTCCGCGAGCTGACTTCGTCAACTTATTTGGTCTCTGAGCTGATTTTGAATCACAATTGTTATTGTGCAATACAATGGCCCTTGACCAAGACGGACGAGCGTTTACTTAGGTCCGAAGAATTGTATCGCCCGCTCGGTGACAAGAAAACAATACTGCGGTCCTATTTTAGGTCCGCGAATAAGGCCCGGCGTTATCTTTGGAAACGAACACGTTTGCATGTTATTTCCGCTGAAAGGTTGGATCGTCCGCAGCAGCCATTGTGCTGTTCTTGGGTATATTCGCGATAAATTAGGGTCGACCCATTTTCTTTCAACATGAATTGGATACGCGTCAAAAACAAATGTAGGTATATGAAATGTGGTGAAATTATAAAATTTTGTACAGAGAAAATTATAATATCATATTAATTTCAAAGGCTTCGTGCCATGGCGTAAGTACTTGATGGTTGATGTTTTAATTTGTACACCAAAGAGTTGCTTTCACCTTTTCTTATCTTCTATAGGTACTAATGCCAATTAAGTCTGACTTTTTTCAAATACATACTCGTAATTCAGACCTTCCCATCGCGGGATTGTAGTCGAGCCATAACTTTTCTTACTAAATTACAATAAGTTAAAATATAGTTACTAAATTAAATATAACACCGAAGAATATCTAAGAGTTCGCATAACTCAAAAGTTGGTCAGCGTAGTTGGCAACAGATGACGAAGATGATGACAGGAGTTGAAAAGTAGCATTTGTGTGAGTTGCCATTAAATCAAACTCCATATCGAATGCGAACTGAGTTCCTATGTGTGTGTATCTTTGTTTCAGGAAATACAGTTTTCTTAACATTCATTGTTAAGGCTTACAAAGAGTCTTATAACATCCATTTGATAAATAAACTCTAAAATATTAAAGTTTCGACATAAAAGACCTTGAACGTATGTATGTATATCAATGGCATGGAATCTTTTTAAAATTTAAAGCTTTTAAAATATCAATAAAAAATAAAAGTAAAGCCAAGAAGTACAGTACCAACTCCCACACAAAACGGTGAACAGAATCGTATTTCACCCGTTACAGTGTAATTCTGTTGCGTAGTGTAATGTTGTTATGCTATGGATTCACCGCATTAATTAACGCGCTAATGTGGTGAATCGTTATAATAGAAACCTGCCACTAAGGCTGTATTCAACATAATTTCCTAATATATGAAAATAGGATTAATTGATAATTTTAACATGACGAATTTCTTAGTTCACTAAATTAGCGCATTAATTAACGCGTTAAGACGCAGGTGTAGCGGTAGAACACTATTATTACTTGGAAAGAAAAACCCAAGTCCGCGTAATGCACTCAATGAAGCTTGTTCAAAGTACCTACCTCGCAACTTTGTTTATCTTGCTTAAGTTTTAATCGTTATCCTAATCTTAAAGCTTAAAGTTAAGCCTTCTTTTTTCTGATTTTTAATCCATGTGAACATAAAAGTCTGAAAATGTAATCTTTACAATACATTGGTGATGTGCAGTTTTAAGTTTTAGTAACCTACTAGCTACCCGCCCCGGCTTCGCACGGGTGCAAGTTAGATTTACCATAGCAGCGCCATCTATTGATTACTTACTCAACCCAGTCGAAAGGTATCGACATCTGTTACTTGTGACTGTCAAATAATAACACTCTTAATTTAGTTACTGTTCTCTTGTGTGGCGCTAGGTGTCTGTTCATCTGTGAATAAGACTGCCATGTCAATTGTCATTACTTGCAAAACTTACTGTCAAATAATAAGAGACAAATAATTAGAAATAAATTAAAATTGCGACTATAATTTGAGATTTAAAGTATCCTATCTCTCAAGTTGGATCGAACTGCACATGGTGTGCGAATTTTATTATAATCGGTTAAGTGGTTTAGGAGTCCCTCGCGGACCAACATTGTGACACGAGATTTATATATATATAAAGATTTGTCTATTACATAAAGTTGTTAACAAAATATCCCATAAGACGGCCTCATTGATGAGTTTTTAGAAGTGCATATAAAGAAAACATAACAAAAACGAAAAAAATTAAGGTACCAGATAAAAAAAACGTTAATAACATTTTCCGTTTTCATAAGATTTTTTAGAAACTTCGTTTTTTAATATGCAGCTAACTGCGCGAACTTTAAAAATGTTGAGACAATACAGAGGAAGGCGATACTTAAATGTGTGTTCGTAGTTCACCAAATTTCATGAGCATGTCTATGCTTCAGTGATTACCACTTTAAAAAAATCGAAATTTTGTGTGAGCCAGTAACTCTTCTGAACCACATTAATGCAGCGAGACAAGAAATTGGCCACCTGAATTATGACGAAGGATTATGCACTTCTTTCAACTGTAATTTGGTGAACCTTTTCCATACATGTCACTTAGGTCTTTATTGATAGTTAAATTTCTTTGTTGCAGATGGGTCACCGAGTGCCAAGATATTCCAGTTTATTATGGGGCGTCTGCATTCCGAGCTCATGCAGTAGTTTCGACCTGGAAGATGAGCTGTCGCAGAAGTTATCGGTTTTGGGAATTGACGTGAAAGTTCACAACACAATGTGCACAGTAAAGAGCTTCAAAAGGCCATACTCGTTCGGAAAAACACTGTCCATGTAAGTTTCTTTCATTTTCTTGACACATGGAAGAATCAAATTCCGTTCTGTACTACTGCCAATCTACCTATCAAGGAGATTTCATCATTTTCCTATGAAAGCTAGGATAGTTGCACCCTGGAAAAGACAATACTGATATATACCTACTGATATATAATATATACTAATCGGGTCCAGTAGTAGAGTGGGCGTTCATTCGTACGATTTACATTCCAGATAGGTATTCTTGACTAAATAAGCAATGTGGGCTTCTTTCAAACCAGTATCATAGGTTTACTACCTCTGTCATGTATTCTAAGCTCTAAACTATTTCACAATAATAAACAGTGTTATTTCACAAATGACTTAGGGAGCGGATAGGATATGCAAATATACAAGTTCTGACAAGAAGACAATATTTTAAAAGTTTATTTATTTTTTATTAACTTCAAAAGGAAGGTAAATAAGACTGTTGATTTTATTTTTTCAGAACATTTTTCTTAGCGATCATATTGCTACTCAGTTTGGGAACGTTACTGGACGACGGAAAGGAAGGTGTTACGAATTTTGAGAAACTTCTGAATGCGTTCTCATTGAAACGCAACTTCAGGAAGATCATTGACTTGTCTGATTCACCGACCAATGTCAAAGGGGTGGATGCGTTCAGGGGTGTCAATGCGTTCGCACTGCTACTTGCTCACAAGTCCATGGCAATGGCTCACAGCCCTTATATCAACAAAACTAGCTTTTCTGCTGTAAGTATCCTGTTGTTTGGTATCTTTACGATATTTTAAGGTAATTGGTAAGTTCATTTCATAAATCAATGTCCATGGGCGACGCTGGGAACTTAGCATCAAGTAACCCGTATGCTCGTTTGCTTGCTTAGACTATAAAGATACAAGTACCTACCTATAAGATGAATACAGACATAACTGTAATTTCTACATTAACACATTACATTTTGCACAGTACAGTTTTTGAAAACTTGCCGCATGAATTCATGTTAGCTAGGATGTTGGAATGTCCCGTTACCACATTGATATTTTAGAGTGTTGGTATCTGAAACATCATAACAAAACATTTCATAAAATTAATTGATACTCTTCCTTTTCATGTTATCTATAAATTGAAATAACCGCTGTTTCCAAAGCCTCCGAACTCGTTCACTTTAATTAATTTATAGTTAAAGTGCCGTGTCATGATTATAAAACAACAAAACTTCAGCCATTATAAATAAACTTGTTAATAAATTTAACGTGTAAAAATTTTTATTCCCTTAACCCAATTTAAAGGTTTACTTTGCTCAAAGCATTAGAAGTTTAACAATTAACTATTGATTTATGAAGGAACTTCGTAGTTGCGTTGTTTATGTTTCGATCTTGTTCGAGACGGCTACTTTATTGCGTTGCCATTTTAAAAGTTTCAACGTTAATGTGGCACATGATGAGCTTTGGTATAATTTTCTGTTTGTTATTGGCTTCAACCTAACGGCCCACTGTTGGGCCTGTGCCCAGAAATGTGTCGCTCCTCATACCTGAGGCCCAGAATATTCCTCACCAAGCTGTGAGTTCCACAGAGAACTGGTGCAAGAGTTAGAGTCCCAAGTGTCGGAAATCTTTTCTGACGAAAAAAATGAGTGTTTCAAAATTCTACGTTGAATGTCGAAGTTATGTGCCTACCTGCTTCTTTGTTATATTCATTACCGGCACGAAATGATAATAAAATCTCGGAATACCGGAACACGTTGAATTTCACCTCATCAAATTTTTAACCTACACCTGACCCTTACGTAATTAAAACTTGTTTAACCTCAAGTAATTTAAAGGTTATATGGCTTGATAATTGAAATTTCAAATTACCAAGGAAATATAGCAATCCGATAAATATGTCAAGGTCTTGCGAATTCGAGATTTATGAATAAATAATCTGCAGCCCTCAAGCAATACAATGGAATCCACGGATCTCCTCTTGTCTCCAATTACCTGACTCAACGTTTTTTCATATGGTTTCAACCCAGTAATGGCCGCCTACTAAGCTCAAGTTTCTCATCATTGAAGACTAAGCTGTTGATTACATTAAGTTAGTGCTTGTTAGGTTTGGGCGTGTAGAGTTAGAAGCTTGGCTCCACTTAAGATCTGATAACTTTTTAACAGTGTCAGACACATTGCCGTGTCTTGGCAACATTTTACATTTTTTTGTTGGGACATTTATTTAGCCTTTATTTTTATTGCAAGAGGCGGACCGAAAAAGGCGTACGAGAGAATGAAAATGGCGGCAGCAAAAAAGTATCCAAAAATGATGTAATATAATTTTCAGGTGTTCGGCATGCCATGGGCGGTGGTAGGACGCTCAGCCATCGTGTATACCGACAGCTTCTTGTACCTCAGTGGATTCCTCAACGCTAACAATCTGCTGCAAGAGCTGGAGCGAAAGGGCACCATCGACCTGAAGAGCAGGCTTCTGGCTAGGTGGTTCAGGTTGGTATTAACCTGACCGATGACGACAACAGTTGACAACCCTATTGGCGCAATGCTAAACATGCCGGATCACTGTTCCAAGCGTCCTGGGTTGAATCCCAGCGAGACAGATGTTGGAGTGATGAGTTTTTTCCGTTCTCGGTCTCGGTGTTGTCTTACGTGTTGTCCATGGCACCTACGTCACATGGAATCCTAGAATGGGGCTGTGGCGTTATAAAAAAAACTTAAGTAAAATATTTCGTACGACAACAAAGAGATTTTTGTTCTCTCTTTTCAATGTTTACAATTTATTTACTTTTTCACTGTATTTTTGTATTCGAAATTTTATATTTTTAATTTTAATTTTAAAATTTTCAATTATTTACTCCAATGATGTTCCATTTTACTTTAATGTTGTACCCCATATTTCCAGCTTCATCAAGATGTTTACAACAGTTGTTTTGTATCCGTATCTTGAATCTAGTAAAATTAGTCACGCACACAAAATATTTTTTATCCTTACGGCTGTGGCGTGCTGCTCATTTATTTGTGGTCGTCTCTAGGTACTGTATAGTAATATAGTCATCAAACTGTGTACCTATTGCATGTACTAAAGTAATTATAGATAATGTCTGTGATTTTACTCTATAACTATTGCAAATATCGAACTAGGTTTATAATAGCTCCAATAACGACTTCTTTCAGCTGTTATAATTCCTACCTAGATAACCCCAGCGTGGCTGTGGAGGAACTATATATTATTTACGTGGCATGCTAAAAACAAATTTATTTTACTTGTGCTCAAAGTTCAGTTTAGCTTGTCAGCAAAATTTACTTACGACATTTTAAATTCTCTCCGTCAATCTGCAGTGTACCGTAATTCCAAGGACGTAAAGCTGGCAAATGTGTGGGATGCAATTAAAATGAATTCCATTCCGATCGCGATCGTACTTGTAGTATCCTCTGAATAAAGCTCATTGGGCTTTTCTTTCTCCCAGAAAAGAACCTCATAGATGCT
The DNA here is from genome assembly GCA_905404135.1 of Hesperia comma. Taxonomy (NCBI): domain Eukaryota; kingdom Metazoa; phylum Arthropoda; class Insecta; order Lepidoptera; family Hesperiidae; genus Hesperia; species Hesperia comma. Next base: position 3,419,399 of record FR990020.1, on the reverse strand, counting down.
CGCTTACGTATTCTGCTAATCAGTAATTGACATGATTTATTCAACTGTAACTTTTTAATTGCCCTTATCTGTTATTTTTCCAGGTTATTCCCCTTATTCCTCAGTCTGATGTTGTTCTGTACGTACATTCTTCCTGACATCAACAATGGGCCACAATGGAACCTTGTAGTGGAGGAGCACAGCAGAGTTTGCGAAAGGAACATGTGGAAGAGCTTCCTCTTCATTCACAACTATTTCGGATTTGAAGAAATGGTAAGTCGTATTGTAATCTACTCTAATATTATAAAAGAAGATAACTAACTTTTTACAAAATGTACAAATGTAACTTCAAAATCCATGAGTTAAGAGATAATCCGTCAAAAAAATTCGTCCTTTTTGAGGTCGGTTAATAAAATTTTTGAAACGCACTGGACCGAGTTCAAATATTATTTAACGACTAGCTTTTGCCAGCGGCTTCGCCCGCGTGGAATTCGTTTGTATCGCGAACCGGGGAAGTGGGGAAGTAGGTACGTCATCAACTATCTTCCTGGGATAATTCATCGAAATCGGTCAGGCGGTTTAGATTTTTCATACAAACTTTCATCCCCTATTTCAAGCCTTTAGGGGTTGATTTTTGAAAAAAAAAGTAGCCTATGTGTGACTCTGGGTCTTCAACTATTTCCATTCCAAATTTCATCCAAATCGGACCGGTGGTTTAGCCGTGAAAACGTCACAGACAGACAGACAGACAGACAGACAGACAGACTTTCGCATTTATAATATTAGTATGGATTAGAATACTAAATTATATCTAAGTAGGTAACATAGGCTATATTTATTATTGTATCTACCTACCTACATGGCATTGGTGGCATTAACAGCTCTCTAGTCAATAAATATCTTTACAGGCACGTTGTAATGTGTGTTTTCTCATTTCCTGATAAAGACCTTTTCAACACTCCTGTTGTATTGCATTCCCATTTTTCCTTTGTATTCCAGTTTTAAACGCAGAATTAATCGCAGGGATTTTCTTACACTATTTGCCTCTTCAAAACGGTGGTCTATTAAGAATTATGAATTATTATTTCAGAAGTTTCTGTTTTTAAAGTCTGAGAATGGAATTGAAAACTTAAATATATTTTTACGGCTAAAACTAAAATATAACCGTTGAGTGTTATGACTTCTGCTAGACACCAGTTCCCTATCGCAATGTGAAGAGTATACCTATCTACTATTTCAAAATTGAAATATCCACCACTATGGACAATTTTAATTTAGTGTTGGCGAACTCCACGCACCTCTTAGAACATTATGAAAAACTCTAGGTATGAAGGCTTTCTATATCGATAAGGCCTTCACGGAAGCTTGATATAATTTTTATCGAAATAAGAATATTTCGGATAGAAATCCGATTCCTGAAACCTGAGATGTTCAATCGAAACTACCTATCACTGCACTTATTTTTTATTGGAAAATGGTAATAAAGCTTTACGGTATACGGTCTACAATCTGATACCATTGATTGGTATCACAATAGACCTCACGTGTCACAGTTCCCAGGAGGCTTATATAAACACCCACATGAGATAACAGTATTATATATGACGCAAAAGGCATTCCTATACCTATAGCCTAGTATCTTCTCGTTTGAACAATAGGTACTAATTACTATAAGGTGTACTTAGATGTACATTTTGTAGCACTACAATTGCCTACTGATGGTAAGATTGTGATAACAGTCATACATGCTATTTAATTTGACACACACGCACATATTAGTGTTCCCAAGATGGCGAGATTTATACTTAATGTATCTAATATTTTTGTTTCTTTTTCACATCACACATCTCTGTCTCATCAGTTGTTTACGAAAAATCTCAAATTGTTAAATTAGTTTTTATGTTCAATAAATCTTTAATCTCCACCATTCCACCCTACAGCAGTCTGAGGTACCTACTTTGCGTATTCTTCTGTAGTGTTAGTACTTTGAGTATTCTTTGCCCTACCTCAGTTTTAAAAGACTTAGGTATATGCGTAAGCAAAGACTTATATGCGTGAGCCATAAGTGAAAGGGCCTATTCCGATCCAATACCAAAAAACTAATACCATTGGTATTAGTTTATTACCCCAGTGAATTTCTATTCCGAACGAATACCAGTCATAAACGAATCCCAAAATTATTAAAATGGTATGAAGGTACAGTCAGTAATAAAAATGCTGTGAAATGTGATATTAAGTAATGTATATTTCAATCAAAATCAGTCTTATTAAACATGTTCAAGTGTAGTAACAAACAATTGCACAAATACCTAAAGAATAAAAATAAAGTTTTTCCAACAAACTAAGTAGGCATAATTTTCAACTTTAAAATAGGAAATAAAAACTATCACAAAAAATTAAAATTACAATTAAATACTTACAAGAATAATTATATGTATAGTAAAAATTTCAATCAACAACGATTTGTATAAAAACAGACCTTATTTATTTGTCTTAACGTTCATTATGCAAAATATCAAAACGCTAAAGGGGCTTCGTTTGCTCAACCCTTGACTGTGATTGGTTGGTTTGGATTTTTAAACAATAGGAACGAGCTCACCTTTTTTGCAGGTAAAAAAAATTGGCAAGTGATTCTTCATAAGTAAAAATATGTGTATAAAAATTTAGGATTGAATTACGATCATTATAATAAATAATGATAATTGCTTTTTACAAAAAAAAAATAACCGACTTCAACCTCGATAAGCAGAGATAACTCAAAAACTACTCGCCAGATGGCGCTTAATTCAACATGTAGGTGTAAAGTTCTCGTCACTACAAATTAATCAATCCCAAACACTAGATAACTACAGTAAACCGTTGAGGAGTTCCCTCGACTGTCTTTCGGCTTCATCAGATCGACTCCAGACCTTCATGAAATTGTAGCGCGTTCATGTACTTATGAAAACATTAACAAACACACTAGTCGTCCCTACAATTTTCGAAAGTTGCCCTCGATTTCTCCAAGATGCTATCATCAGATCCTGGTGATCCTTTTAAAAGGACCCCACTGCGCATATCTACTTTACAACAAAAAAAGAATTATCAAAATTGGCCCACAAACGACGAAAAAATCGCTGAACAAACATAAAAAAGCATATATATTGTATACGGTTGAATTGAGAACCTCCTTCTTTTTTGAAGTCGGTTAATTATTAAATAGCAAAAGAAACGTTTTCTGTGACTGTACTAAGAGTTATGTTTTGGTATTCGTTCGGAATAGATTAGGTACTTCTTTTGAATGGTATTCGTTCGGAATAAAAATTCACTGGGATAATAAACTAATACCAAATGGTATTAGTTTTTTGGTATTAGATCGGAATAGGCCAGTGAAAGGAAAACACGAAATATCGAAATTATTAATATGAGGCTTTATTATTCTTCTCCCTTTTTACCCCGTTAAGGAATGAATTCAGGACAAAATAATCCTATATCGGTTCCCGAGTCTCAAACTATCTCCTTAACAAACATCTAAATCGATTCAGTGGATTACCTAAGCGTGAAAAGCAAACCGAAAAACCAACACACAAAATTACTTTCGTATTTATAATATCAGTACGGCTTTAAAACTTATTATTAAGTTACTATTGTAACATTTGTAAATTCTCAAATTTTATTTTTTTACTGTAAAATTGGGCACGCTATAGATACGCTACTTTTATAATTACGAGTACCTACACAAATTATTTAAGGCTCGATAAACTACTACTAGCTACGTAGGCACTAGTACTTGGCTCAAAATCTTTTAGAGAAAAACATGTTATGTAAATACAAGGAGCAAGAAAGCAGGATCAAACAAAGAAAAAGTTAGTACCCAAACTATTAGGAAAGTATTCTGGGCCGATCTGACCTTATCTGTTACCCTGTAATATTTCATTTCGAAATTATTCTACAACTTGTAGAAATTTATTGCATATTCAAATAACCGAATGTGATGGTTTACGATAAACACAACGAGTAAATACAAAATGGAATTTTACCAACTCGTAATCCAAACTGTTCCAAAACAAAATTTTCCTAAGAATTTCTGAAATAATTTGTTACATGTTTTGGGCATTATATTCTTCAAAGCGTGAAAAGTTGAAAACCTTTGTCATATAATAAAGGCTGGTAAACAATACTTATGTACGAAAACCAACAATTACTTGATGTGGGTAGTTACGTTTACTTTATTGCCAACGTATATACATACAAAGCCCTTTTACGGCTTCATTTTTATTAATGCATTGAGCAAGTACTAGCTCTATACATACTTAATTATATGAGTATACCTGAGTGAGACGCTGGACTAGCAAGGAACATCCATTTAGGTATATCAAGTAAGTTTAGTAACCTTTAGAAAATGTCGATCCACCAACGAACCAACGAACAGTGTTATTCTGTTTCTTTTCTCCTTTTACCAGGAATATTGTTTCTCATAATATAAAATCTTTAAGACGTCCAGTAGCATACCAACATTTAACTTCACCAACAATTAAGCTACCTATAGTATATAATAAGCAAAGTAACGCTTGTATGTTGTTTTAATTGGATGGCGTAGTAGTCCAACAACAGCAAGACAAGGCCTAAGATAAATAGCGTTCTTTGCATAGTGCTCCTTAGTTATACAAAAAGTAAGCTTCTTGGCGACCATTAGGGTGCGGTTCCACTGAGGCGGAGCGGAGCGGAGCTGTGCGGGATTCACCAATCACATGGCTTGAAAACCACGCGAGGCACAATGAGATGTGGATTTCAAGCCATGTGATTGGTGAATCGCGCACAGCTCCGCTCCGCTCCGCCTCAGTGGAACCGCACCCTTATCAGGGTAAATAGTCGATGCTGGAAACATCATCAATGTTTTTATCTTCTGAAGATATGCAATGCGGGACTGTCATTCCAAGGGTCTTGGATTCGATTCCCGACGGGGTGGAAATTTAAATGAACAGTTTAAGTGGATGTGTGTCTTGTGTGTCGCCCATAACGCCCACACAATGCAAGGAATCTTAGTGTGCGGCTGTGTGTATAGCATTACTAACTTCTTTATCGTTTCTCCAGTGCCTCACACACACGCACCAGATCGGAATGGATATGCAACTGTACGTGGCGACACTACCTCTCATGCTTGTTCTGTGGAAGTTCAGAACACTGGGATGGACCCTGCTAGTGTCCATAGCAGTCGGATCCACCGCGCTACGATACCTTGCTATCCACTGGTACGAAATCAGCATGTTCGTGTATTATGGAATATCGTGAGTATCATTTATTATTTATCATTACATAAATCTTGTTTATTTATTTTAAAATACAGTTAAAATAATTACACCAGAATATATGTATTACCGCGATTAAAGTACAGCTATCCTATGCCCCAGTGTATTGTACAACAGTTGCCGAGAATATAAAATTGCCATTTTATACTAAAAAAAATATTACGCTCACAGTTCAATTTAGCTGGTAAGCAAATTTACTTAAGGAATTTTTAGTTTTCGCCGTCATTCTACAATGAACATTAATCGGAGCGGAATGCTGGCATTAAAATTATCATTTTCTTCTAACTGTCTTATTTTCATACAATTATAAAAGCTTCGTTTTAAAACAGTTTTTCTCATGTCAAGATTGTACGCGTCACAAAAATGCAATTTAATGATGATAAGCATTAACAAAAAACAACAAAAATTCTGGAACACATAATCAAAATTGTGAAAGAATGGGGAGGCAAGGGAGCCAGCGACCTCCGGTTATACAAGCCGGAATAATTAAACAAGGAGTTAGCGGGCGCGGCATAATTAGGTCAAACAACAATTTTATTATGCCATGACACTGGATATTTAAATATTGAAATATAATTATACCGTCGGCCAGAACTCTTTTCTTATAAAAATATAAGTTTTCATCACACCTATTCGAAAAAGACGACTTGGTTCGGACTTACGGGGTTCCAAAGTTGCTGTTTTCTATTCAGCGGGTGGGAATGAATTTTCATACAACTTTTCCTGCCGGCTAGATCTTTTCCGTCCTATTTTGAATTTAGAACATTTTAGTATTTTGCGCTAAAGAAATCGAACGCAAATATTGTTTGAATAAAGAATGTCTGGTACGACGCGAGGGCCCCGCCAGCTGAATAATAAAAAAAGAAATCAAATTAAGATTTCGTTTTCAAATTAAAATTAAGTTTTCGTGCATTTTTACGTATTATTTTCTATTATATATATATATTATTTTCTCATAGTGGGTGATGAAAAGTAGAGTGTATCACTCGGGTGCAAGTATATTTTTGGCTCGGGCGACGTACTTTGAATCCCTCGCTACGTTCGGGATTCTACTAAAGAATCCCTCGCTACGCTCGGGATTCTACTCTAGAATCCCTCACTTCGCTCTGGATTCAAAAAACGCCCTCGCCGAAAAAATATTACTTTGCACCCTTGTCATACAATCTACTATTGTACATTTTCAGTTAAAGATTATATTTCTTGAAAAATTCTAAAAATCATTGTTTTCATCCGTGACCGAATTAGAACGTTACCCTTGCTAAAATAACTAACTGGAGTACCTATTACTAAGAACAATTAACAGGACTATATATCACTAGATAGGTAGATGGTTCCTGTCCAAGTCCGTAAACATACAAAAAAATTAACTAGTAACATGCTTAAGATGCTTAAAGTAACATATTTAACTTTTTGCTTACTAGAATAACCATCCTTGTTCTGATTCGAGTTTTGTTCTGTGTCGGCCACATTTGGCCTCAGGGAAGTGTGGTGCTGCATGCTCGTGTGCTTTCTTAAAGTCTTAAAACATTCTTTGAAATATCCTTTATGAAATTGTATCATGCGACGTGTCTTAGTTGAAGTGTATCTACTCCTTAATTACATTCACACGACACACAAAACAGACAAAGACAAGGTCTCAAGCAAATTGCTTTACGGCATAATTAACGGATTAGAGATAGTAGTGATGTCAAGCCTTTGACTTCTCCCTGGATCATAGCGCTAATGCGAAATCAAACCCCGAAATACAAGTCTGTGTACTGTGTATTAACATCATAAAAGGGGTTTGGTGCCATTTTTGACAAAAAAGGTATTATTCTCAGTTATTCTGGTTTCATACGCAGCTAGAAAAATACGGATAGTATGGACTGATTAAAATTTATTTATTCTGTAATCAATAAGCCAATATATCACAGATATATATAATGTCGTCATATTTTACAGGTGCTATTTAAAATTTATATTTCGTTTTCAGAGTCCAAAAACTTCTCGACGCAGCTCGATATTCCTACATACTGCCCACCCACCGAGCCACGATATATCTCATCGGTGTTGCTATGGCTTACTTTATAAGAACGAGAAAGACATACGTCAAACTAAACGATGTAAGTTCTAATAAGATTTTTATCAGTTTTCGCTCGCTCGTACGACCTTGCATCATTTGGCTCGTTCAATAAGGACGAAGAGCAAGTTACGTTAGTTACAGGAGTAGGGCAGACACGTACTAGATTAAAGATTCTCTTTAAGTTCTCCAAGGTTAAATTTCTTATATACTGATGTATGTACTTACTATATTATGCTTTTCTTATCATAATGCACATCAGCAGGAAGATGCGTTTCGCCCACAAATGGAGCATGGAAACATGGGTTGGCTAGTAAAAGTTACCTCTCCATCAATAAGCACTGGAGACCTGGAGTAGCGTTACAGGGCTCTCGGCTTCTTCAGTTGCGGGTAAAGACCCGTGTCCTGTAGTTTGCTGTTAATTAATTGAGTCAAGGTTACTATTCAAACGACAGTTACATTCCTACAAAGAAGTACCTTCTGATAGTATCCAGTTAGGCTGTTGCAAGTTCCATATCATTCCTTCAATAACATTGTTCCGTAACTGCAGAACCAAGTCCGACTGCTCTGGGCAACAGTGTTCGGCATCGCGGCGTTCACGATCGCCAGCCCGTACGAGATGGGGCTGGAGGGCTACCGGTACGAGCCATTCCCCGCGGCGCTGTTCGCGGCCTTCGCCCCCGTGCTCTGGGGGCTGTTCATGTGCCTCGCGCATTGGGCCATCTGCAACGACTACGCTGGTAAGTGAAAGGTTCAACGTATTTGGCGTGTGACAGAACATTGGCAGAATTTGAGGCAGGATAATTCACAGCCTTCATCATATTGAGGCGGCCTATAACCCTGGCCCCAAGTCCATAACAGCAGACCATGGTGGTCAAAGTGGCGATAGAAATCGGTCTCTGCTTAGTGATAAGGCCTAAACCTGGCTGCTTGGAGTCTATGTTTCCATTTTCATCTTTCTTGACCTATGTCTTTGGTATATTGTTAATGTAAAATAGGATTTTACTCATACATGGAGTTGTCTCTGTGAAGGCTTACAGCGCAATAAACGAAAATGTCTTGCTACCTCAACCTAACTTTTTATTTAAAAATACAGCATTCAGCAAACTTCGCCAAAGTACCTGCATCACTTAACTTGTGCCATAAAACTCAAGTTGTAAGTGAAATGTATCACCGCGTAAACAGATAATAAAACCTGCTTACTGCTGTAACGGCAGGGGAAACACTGCATGTGTACTTCGACAACACTAAACTTGTAATGTATTCCTGCCGTAGCATAGTTCCATGTTTATGGCTCCCTTCCATTATCCTTTATTTTATATACCAGAAGGTACCGCGTTATGATGGATGAATGAGGAAGCTTTATTGAGAAACTAGCCATGCATACTTTGGGAAGTTTATGCCAATCATTAGTGATTGTCGTTCTGCAAAGAGCGTTGAAGTTTCATGAGCAATTGATAAGGCAAAAACGTTTTGTTTTGTAAACGTTTCAGTGCTTCAGATGGTAAAGCAGTTTTATCGATTTTCATTCAAATATTTTATTAAAATTGCAAATTTGATATGTAAAATATAATATATGTTCTGAGTCCCGATTCTGCTAAATTGTAAATGCATAAATTGCGTCTCGTTTGAATAATTTTACATATTTTATATTTTGAATGTGTCAAATAATGTTTGAGACTTTTCAATCAAGCCGCAATTGAACCATTTATTGGTAAATAACAAAATAGGGGCCCTGGCCAAATTTCGAAGAGTGAATTAAAACAACTTTCTCTTCATCTACGGATTAGAAATATTGCATACATTGCATATTGCTTAATTTACAATGTCAATGCAATTTTATGACAAGCAATTACCAGTATGCTCAAGGCAAGGAACTCCTCAACAATTAATTTAGCTTAAACGCTTAGCATTTTAAAATCATAGTAGGTAGTTAGTAGTTAGTAGTTATATTTGTTTAGCTAAATTCTAAAGGTAAATGAGATGTTTTAAAATGTATGGCGCCCCGGCCACGTCTTTGTACACCATACTAAAAAACGGAGAAACAAAATTAAAACAGTTTTCAATCATCCAATTCCTTTAAATTGCTTTAGTTTGGTGGTTTTCTACAAAAATGTACATTTAAAATTGCAACACAAAAACAAAAATCCATCACATGACACGTTGGTTGATTTGATTGAAGATTTACATTTCTGTCATATTAAAGTGAGAGTAGACAAGAGTAGACAGTTCGTGATCTATGATCAATGACAAATTTGCAAGACGCCATGTTGAAACTTGATAAAAATAAATGATAAATACAATTTAAGTACATACCAGAAAAGTATGCATTTAAGTAATTTATCTTTATTTTTCCCGAATTCCATGGATTTTTCTCGATTTTTCGAGGTACTGTACATAGAGTAATATGTAATAGTGGCCGGATCTGAAACATCTCCTTTGTTAAGGCGTCCTAAAAACGTACCTTATAACATCTCTTCCTTAATCTGTATTCCAGGAATCGGCACAATGTTCGTAGAATGGAAGGTGTTCAAGCTGTTCAATAAGGTCGCTTATGGCGTGTACCTCACACAGTTCCCCATCTTCTTCTACAACGTGGGCGTCCAGCGACATGCAGAGTATTATACGCCGTTGTTGCTAGTACGTAAACCTATTCACCAATATTGTTCATGATCTTCGATTCGGCAGTTTCGCTTTTAGCTGTACTACCAACCCTTTAAAGACCTCTGGTACTTACGTCACGACGTGCTAATTAATAGACCATTCATTAATTAAGACATACATTTACCTGACACTGCTGCTTATACAATATCCAAATACACACCCACAAACAATACGTAAGTGTATGTAATACGTTTATCAATGATGCGTTTATCAAAATCGACAAGTAACTTAAAGTTGTGACATAAATAACTTTAAATATTTGATAAACGCATACAATGCATCATGAAGCTAATATAGAGAGGAGACGGCCTAAGCAAGTGTGCACTGTAACTCAACTAGGTCCTGACGTCATCACGTGGGCGTGGCCTTAAGTCCGTCTACTGACGGCGTTCACCAAATAAATTTCTACTTGACGTTAGATGGCGACACTTTGTATGTTGTGTGGCGACATTTTGTAAACAGCGCCATCTATCGACAACTACTTAAAACAACAAAAACACAGGGCCGTATTTAGAATCCAATTATTTTTCCGACTGTCCCATTGAATTAAACTACTGCCTATATGTAGGTACTCTGTTCATTATAGTGTGACAACCTAGTGTAATTAATAACAGTTTTATTCAACTTCCATTACATTAGCCTTATCATGAAATTGGTTGCAATGACGTGCTTCTTTAAATTATCAAAATTAAAATTCTGACGATTTGGTCGAAATATAGCCTTATATTGCCTGAATGATTTCTCCACGTCACATGACGTGATGGGTGCATACTTAAACATGCTTAATTCAGTAATTGTGTAAGCCATGTCTATATTGCCCTCGAAACTTCCGCACAGGATTTTGTTAATCAAGATGGTTCACAAAATTTATGTTAAATAAAAAAAATTGGTTGCCTGTAACGTCGGTATACGGGCGAAAGTTTTACGTGACAACGACTTTAAGTGGTAAAATAATTTTAATGTGAATATTCATTCGTATAGTAGGAAGAAGGATGAAATAATAGTAACAATTTAAAACATTTATTTATACTGTCTAACCGTCATGTGAAGGCGGAAGCAATTTAAGTTTAATGTTTTATTTTTGTTAAATAGTTCCTCACTTGTAAACAAGATGGCATTGTACCAATTTGTGAAACGCGCTAACGAGTGTAACGTGGAGTTTATATAAGAGAAAAATTTGTAGAGGGCAATGTGTCGACTTCTTTGGTTTTATAATAAACTGCTATTTTGGGTTTGCAAGCAGTTGTGGTTATTTGTGAAGTTGACCCTGCGTTCCCGTATCTTCATGGGGTAAACGTATACAAAGAATTATATTTAAAACATTGTAACACATTCCGCCACAACTAAGTGAGGTAACAAACTAGTTACTCTACTTAACCAGAGATGGCGCTGTACCATTTTCTATACACTGTTACCAAGGAACGTGAGCGGAGCTTACTAACGCAGTTTCTTGAAGTGCCTCCCGGCAAACCAATTTATAAGACGTTGTCACGTCAAAAAACAGAATGAAATGATGTGGTATGATTATGAAAATTCTGAGTACAGTCTGTCAAGAAAGTCATGAAAAGAATGTTTGAGGAACTAATGCTTTTGCTTTTACTGGAAACACTGACTTTGTTTGTCTGAGAGTACATTGACTGTCACGTTTTATGCGCTGGTAGTTGATTTGCGAGTATATTTCAGTTTTTTAGTAGAGAATTGCCGTTTTCAAAGCTAAAATGAGTCGGAATGTTTATAAGAGTGGTGCACGAAGTATAATATTTAAAGTATACCAGGAATTTTTGGCGGAATTTAAAGCCGGAAAGATCCTTTCCAACTTGGATGATGTTTACGGTAGAACAGCAAAAGTAACAGGTATTTATAAGCAGATTTATATTAAACACAGTAAACGATCATTAACCTGCTAAAGATCATTCGTTTCGATATTATTTTAACCGATTAACATCATTGTTTACATATTTTTTGAGGTTATGGTGTTTACGTAGCAAATACATAGCTATAGGTATAAATATTAGTACTATCTACCGTAAACAATTTTGATCCTTTTGTATTTTTCGTTGCTTGTTATATTCATAGTGTCTGTTTATATTTAAGATATTCTCGGTTTTAGGTGTATCTGAAAGTACAGTTCGGCGCATAGTGGACCAAGGCATGAAAAGTGGTAGTAAATTTGTAACGCCTGGAAAACATAGGAAAGGAAGACCTAAAAAAGTAATTGATGATTTCGATTTATGTGCCATTCGCCAAAAGGTACAATTTTTTTATACAGTAAAAAAAGAAGTACCTACACTGAGAAAACTGTTGGCAGTTTTAAAGGAAGATATTAATTTTGATGGCAGCCATGAATTATTAAGACAAATTCTTATTTCTATCGGTTTCAAATATAAAAAATGTCAAACAAATAGACTTGCTCTCATAGAGAAGCCAGCAATAGCTTCAAAGAGGGAATATTATCTCCGACAAATTCTTGAAAACAGAGCATTGCCAGAAGAACTTCAGAAAAACATAATATATCTGGATGAGAGTTATATTCACGAGTCATATAAAGTAACAAAATGTTGGCAGGCTCTCAATATAACTGGTGTCAAACAAGAGATATCAAAAGGAAAGAGATGGATAATTGTGCATGCCGGTAGTGAGAAAGGTTTTGTGCCGAATGCACTTTTAATATTTTCTGGTAAAAATAAACAGGAAGATTACCATTCCGAGATGAATGCACACAATTTTACTAAATGGGTAACCGAAAAGTTACTGCCCAATATTAAAGAACCATCAATAATTGTGATGGATAATGCACCATATCATTCAATTGTAACAAATAAGGTATCTTAAGAAACTATATTTTTCTATATTTTCATTTTATAAGTATTCATGACTGAAAAAATTGTAATTCAATTGATTTACTTTATTGCAGGCTCCTACAAGTGCTACAAGAGTGGAAGAGATTAAATTGTGGTTATTAGAAAATAATATTCCATTTGATCCAACATTACGGAAACCATCATTATTGATGTTAGTAAAAAAACATAAACCTGAACCGTCGTATTACGTAGATGAACTCTTAGGAGAGCATGGTCATACAGTAATGAGACTACCTCCTTATCATTACGATCTTAACCCGATTGAATTGATTTGGGCAATAGTAAAAAAACGCATTGCCCAAAAAAATGTCGGTCATCAAGATATAGCAAAGTTGGCAGAAGAAGCATTTCAATCAGTAACCGTACAGGACTGGAAAAATTGTGTTGACCACGTTATTAAGATTGAAAATGAATATTATGCTCGAGGAGGAACTCTCTATAATGATATAGACGATTTTGTCATCCCGCTGGGCGAAGATAGTTCAAGTGAATCTGAAGATGAAGAAATGAACCAATCTCACTACTCGGAGGTTATCTCGGAGGGTGAGGACAGTTCTAGTGTTTCTGAAGGTGCTGAAACAGAACAACCTCATTGTTCAGAAACAAATTTTTCAGGAGTTGAATACCTGGATTTTGATTCGGATACAAACTAATTAATAAAAATTCTTTAATCTTAATAAATTTTGTTTTTTTTTTAATTTATTCTGTTGATTCATTTAAGTATATTTAAAAGCTGCTTTTCGTAAGAGAATATTTCTTTTTAACATATCTTTTTATTTTGTTAGGTTTAATTCTCATTGAAATCCAAAATAAGCATGTGAATATTTTGTAATGTAGGTTATTTCTACCACTGTTTTGGAAAGGTCATGAAAATGTAATGAGAGGGTGAATTATTTATTATCATTAAATTAATGAAAAAATGACAATAATTAATGTAACTTCATGGTAATATAACTTGTGACGCACATGAGAGCATGCACTTTTAAATGTAAAACATTTATGAAGAAACAAATAAGAATAATCAAAATCTTATGTGCTAGTGGTCATCTGTCCAATAATATTATTTTGTGAATAAAAAAAAATCAAGTATCAACACTATTTAATCCAACTACATAAGACATAGAGTAGTGTCATGGTGATGCCATGTAAACTATAGTGGCGCCCTCCTTTTTTTTCATGACTTTCTTGACAAACTGTACGTCCCTGTTATATCCTACATTTATTGACATCTAGTGTGAGATAGTTGAACTACGTAGTAAAGTCGATATAGAACGAAGCGAGTAGTTTTGCTATTGACCGTTAGATGAATGGGCGGGATCTAACAAGATCCCGCCCGTTTCTTTATCCCCCTCGCCCCGCAAATCCTCACGCGATCTTTCATAGAGAAACATACATACAACGTCTCCTCTCTATATTAGCTTCATGCAATGCATCGAAGATCGTGTTCGACAAGTAACTTAAAGTTGTGACATAAATAACTTTAAATATTTGATAAACGCATTGTAGTGGACTGCACTTAATAATAGTTTGTGTAATGTGGATACAGATCTATAATGATCTAAATACGAGTAAATAGTTAAAGCATGTCTCCTTAACCGTTTCCAGGTACACATACCAGAAATGTTGGTGGTGCTAATAATATCCATCCTGACGACGGTCACCATCGAAATGCCGTTCAACCAGGTCTACAGGATATACTTTGGTGAGTGGAATGCTTTTTATCTTAAGGAATCAATTATAAACAAAGGTACAGCCTATATTAAAATCAAAAAGTAATCAATATTTCGTTTGCACGTTAATCTTAATTTCATTTTTGTTTCATTTATATAAACAAGATATAAAATATTTGCTCTCGTGTTCCTCATCTTATTTCTCTATCATTTTCTTAACTATATAAAAAAGACGATAACAATATTATAGTCGACGGCATCGGCATCCCAAACGCGAAGAAATACGATTGAAATAAAATTTTATTCGAAGTTGGTTTTTACAGACACTTGGAATATCAAACTCCGTCAACATTTTATCTACAGATAATAGAAAGATATTCAGATTATTTATTGAAGTCAATTGGATAGGAAGACTATTAAAATTTTTTCTCCTCGCCATTTCACTATCATAATTTCTTTCGCATTAAATCTACTTAGCTCATAGAATAAATGAAGGTATAAAAATTTAATTTCCACTGAACGAAGAACGTATCTTACGAACATTGTTGTACTTGTAGTTTGTGAAGAATTTTACTCCTTTAGTTTTTTTATTCCTCGGAGCTTTTTCTATCGTAGATACCTATTCGGATATAAGTATAAGTCAATCGATCGTCGGTCGATAAATCAATCGAGTAGCACCAATCAGGGGAGACCTTTATCTAGCGATGGACGTTGAATGACTGACGTATTTATGAAACTGCGGGTAATACATTTGACTGATGTTTAGTTGTTTCGTTTGTATGAGTTTTAGTTTTTTAGTTTTTTTTTTACCTACAATGCCTCCGTAGAACTATTTTGCCACCCGTGTAATAGAACTTTTAAAAATAAATTTGGTTTTTCTAGCCACTTGCGCTGGCATCTGAGAATCTAGCTTCATAGATTTCGCCATTGACGGATACGTCAGGGAGGACTATTTATGTATATGAGTTTGTATGACCGACACGTATCGTTCGTCTTTAGGCTCGTGTCCATTGCCGATGGCCACTTACTATCAGATGACTACTAACACATAATGTTTTATAAACTTTGACTTAAAGAGGTGGTAGAGCCTAGAGTTCACCCGGGGTACTACCACCGCCCGCCACGGTAGGTACTTCATACCATTTCTACCGTGTAGTAATTGTCTAAAAACAACTGTGATCCAGATGGGAAGGTGTGTAGCCGGTTGCACTGTTTTGAGGTGACAAAGCTTAGGGTAGCAACGCATCTGTGACCGAATTAGAACGCGCTTCTGAGTGTTATCATTAAATTAATGAAAAAATGACAATAATTAATGTAACTTCATGGTAATATAACTTGTGACGCACATGAGAGCATGCACTTTTAAATGTAAAACATTTATGAAGAAACAAATAAGAATAATCAAAATCTTATGTGCTAGTGGTCATCTGTCCAATAATATTATTTTGTGAATAAAAAAAAATCAAGTATCAACACTATTTAATCCAACTACATAAGACATAGAGTAGTGTCATGGTGATGCCATGTAAACTATAGTGGCGCCCTCCTTTTTTTTCATGACTTTCTTGACAAACTGTACGTCCCTGTTATATCCTACATTTATTGACATCTAGTGTGAGATAGTTGAACTACGTAGTAAAGTCGATATAGAACGAAGCGAGTAGTTTTGCTATTGACCGTTAGATGAATGGGCGGGATCTAACAAGATCCCGCCCGTTTCTTTATCCCCCTCGCCCCGCAAATCCTCACGCGATCTTTCATAGAGAAACATACATACAACGTCTCCTCTCTATATTAGCTTCATGCAATGCATCGAAGATCGTGTTCGACAAGTAACTTAAAGTTGTGACATAAATAACTTTAAATATTTGATAAACGCATTGTAGTGGACTGCACTTAATAATAGTTTGTGTAATGTGGATACAGATCTATAATGATCTAAATACGAGTAAATAGTTAAAGCATGTCTCCTTAACCGTTTCCAGGTACACATACCAGAAATGTTGGTGGTGCTAATAATATCCATCCTGACGACGGTCACCATCGAAATGCCGTTCAACCAGGTCTACAGGATATACTTTGGTGAGTGGAATGCTTTTTATCTTAAGGAATCAATTATAAACAAAGGTACAGCCTATATTAAAATCAAAAAGTAATCAATATTTCGTTTGCACGTTAATCTTAATTTCATTTTTGTTTCATTTATATAAACAAGATATAAAATATTTGCTCTCGTGTTCCTCATCTTATTTCTCTATCATTTTCTTAACTATATAAAAAAGACGATAACAATATTATAGTCGACGGCATCGGCATCCCAAACGCGAAGAAATACGATTGAAATAAAATTTTATTCGAAGTTGGTTTTTACAGACACTTGGAATATCAAACTCCGTCAACATTTTATCTACAGATAATAGAAAGATATTCAGATTATTTATTGAAGTCAATTGGATAGGAAGACTATTAAAATTTTTTCTCCTCGCCATTTCACTATCATAATTTCTTTCGCATTAAATCTACTTAGCTCATAGAATAAATGAAGGTATAAAAATTTAATTTCCACTGAACGAAGAACGTATCTTACGAACATTGTTGTACTTGTAGTTTGTGAAGAATTTTACTCCTTTAGTTTTTTTATTCCTCGGAGCTTTTTCTATCGTAGATACCTATTCGGATATAAGTATAAGTCAATCGATCGTCGGTCGATAAATCAATCGAGTAGCACCAATCAGGGGAGACCTTTATCTAGCGATGGACGTTGAATGACTGACGTATTTATGAAACTGCGGGTAATACATTTGACTGATGTTTAGTTGTTTCGTTTGTATGAGTTTTAGTTTTTTAGTTTTTTTTTTACCTACAATGCCTCCGTAGAACTATTTTGCCACCCGTGTAATAGAACTTTTAAAAATAAATTTGGTTTTTCTAGCCACTTGCGCTGGCATCTGAGAATCTAGCTTCATAGATTTCGCCATTGACGGATACGTCAGGGAGGACTATTTATGTATATGAGTTTGTATGACCGACACGTATCGTTCGTCTTTAGGCTCGTGTCCATTGCCGATGGCCACTTACTATCAGATGACTACTAACACATAATGTTTTATAAACTTTGACTTAAAGAGGTGGTAGAGCCTAGAGTTCACCCGGGGTACTACCACCGCCCGCCACGGTAGGTACTTCATACCATTTCTACCGTGTAGTAATTGTCTAAAAACAACTGTGATCCAGATGGGAAGGTGTGTAGCCGGTTGCACTGTTTTGAGGTGACAAAGCTTAGGGTAGCAACGCATCTGTGACCGAATTAGAACGCGCTTCTGAGTGTTATTCTAGGTCGGTCGAAGTTGACAAAAGCGGCAGCGGAAGGGTGGTACTTGTAAATAAAAAAATGTTTACGTACTGAAAACAAAACAAACCTTAATTTACACACAACTCATCCAACCACTAGAAAACATGCTATTCCAAAAAAACAGACAGATAATATAAATTGCAGCATATATAAAGCCCTAATTACTCGAACCCAACTCGCTCTTGACCTGATTCTTCACTACAGCACCATTTAAGTTAACAATGTTATTCAATGTTGAACCTTCGTTACGTTGAAGTAGGTTAAGGTGAGTAACTGGACTGGATTATCTTAAATAGGTACATACTTACCAATAATTATAATTAAATTCTTCAACAATTCGATGTTTTATAAACTTGCTAAAACTAGAAAATGGTATTTCCATAGCTACGAGAAAAAAATAGGATAATATTTAGAGCGTCATTGTTTGCTGTTTACAGATTAGTAAAAAGATTGGGCATTTAATTTGACGTTTGGTTACGATTTAAGAAGAAATACACCAATATACATACCACCACTAACACGGCCAGTGCCTGTGGGGCCCGCGGACAGTATTTCTGAAACGACCCGACGCGACGTGGGGTGGCACGGTGTGCAAAAAGGTATTGCACGCAGTGCACGCACGCGAGCGCTTATACGGATAGGTCAGATAGCAACAGCCCTCATGGTGCCTATCTGCCTATATAAGGGCCCCTGTGTGGCCCTTGGCCAGAAAACTGTGACAGTCGCTGCTCTAAACCTCAATGATGAAGGGAGGCGCATGCTTAGCAGTGGGCCACTATGGGTTGAAAAAAATGATTTGCATGTAGATAATTGCTGATTATGAATTGTATTTGTAGAACATTGTCTGTCTGTTAGTGTTTTCTATGCCCAATAAGCTTCAAGAATATCTGTAAATCTCAACGGGTCCCAAATTTTGTAAATGATTAAACTGGACAGGCTCCCATTGCTTACTGCGTAGAGCCCGTTTAAGCCGCGAGAAATTGAACTTCCGGTCCGGCCGTCCACGTGTATCATATTTACGACCTTCTTATCATCTTGGGAATTTTATGCCCAAACTCATTTCACCTAATCCTTTGCACTATTGTATTTTATTATTTTTTATATTTTTATGTTATTCGTATGTCAGTATTGCAATTGATTTAGGTGAGATATTATTTAGCACCAATTTATAAATACGATTTATCTGTAATATAGGTATTGATTTATCTGTAATTATGGACGATATAAGGATTATTGAAATTAAAAAATTGTAAGGTATAACTATTATATTTATAAATTCATTAATATATCCTTTAGATGCCCGTATGGCATAGATAGGTCTTCCTTGATTGATGCCACTGCCCACCTGTATGAAGTCTTCTGAAGTCAGTAATTTCCTAAAATTATCAAGTCGTCTTGTTGATTTTTTTGTGCTCCTATCAAAAACATGTAGGTAGTCGCTATTCTGTTTATTCTACAGCGGAAGAAATTAGTTTTGAAAGTATTTTATGTCTTAAGTGTATTTTATCAATAACAATTCTGCACAGTAGGTATCAAAGTCAAAGTCAAAAGTTATATTAATACTTTGAATACTTTTTATTTAGGTACATAAAATTCACCAAATTAAGTTTCATTTCATTATCGTCACTTTTTTAAGTATTTTAACCTATTACATTATCAGTTTTCATTCATTTTATTAATGGAAATATCTCTTTTTTTTCAGGAAAATCACAAACGAAGTTAAAAGAGAAGTAGCAGCAGACGAAACCAAATGTGTATTATAGTTAGCGTAGCCAAACATCACGTAGCTCTGTATTAGCGTAACCTTTTGACTATTTTTATACGATACTGTAGGTTAAGAACTATTAGTAAATTATTAGGTAAATAAAGACTTTGTATTGACATAATATTGAGGTTTCTTTATTTTACCTTTCTTTTTTTTATTTTACGTTTTGCCTGTTGTTCGGTTTTCGGGTTATTTACATAAAAAAGATAACTAAATAAATAACTGTATGACTACGACAACACCGAAAGAGTTTCAGCAATAGAAAGGGACGCCTGTCATTTATATGCATTGTATTTTTATTCTTACATACAAGCGTTTATTAACTACTATTAATTTATATGTACTATTCATGAGAATAAACACGGGAATCTATCACACTGATAAATAATAAAATGTATATCAGGTTGTTGCACTGCACTTACACTTAATTAAAAAACAAATGGATCATTACACAAAACTAACGCTCAAATCGGTGTTTAAAAGTGAACCTTATTCCAGCAGTCTCAAGGTGGACATTATTACAATACAGCGTAGAGCTAATCACTGGCTATATAAATTGGATCACCTGGCATGCGCTATCTCTGATGCAATTAGTGAACCAGCAATCTTGACATTTCTTTTTTTAATTAGCCTGAGAGTCATTTAAAATAGAATTAATTTAGCACTGTTTAGAAGAAGTAAATAGAGTACCTACACGTTGCATTAATCCATACTAATATTATAAATGCGAAAGTCTGTCTGTCTGTCTGTCTGTCTGTCTGTCTGTCTGTCTGTCTGTCTGTCTGTCTGTCTGTGACGTTTTCACGGCTAAACCACCGGTCCGATTTGGATGAAATTCGGAATGAAAATAGTTGAAGACCCAGAGTCACACATAGGCTACTTTTTTTTTCAAAAATCAACCCCTAAAGGCTTGAAATAGGGGATGAAAGTTTGTATGAAAAATCGAAACCGCCTGACCGATTTCGATGAATTTTCCCAGGAAGATAGTTGTTGACGTACCCCCTTCCCCACTTCCCCGGTTCGCGATGTAAACGAATTCCACGCGGGCGAAGCCGCGGGCAAAAGCTAGTGTCACTATAAGCTTTCAAATTATTTGGCGCGTTTACTTTTGGTGTTTTTTCTTATTACCTATTATCAAGAATTAAAGCCCTTGGTTCCAAATATTTATTTTGATTATAATCACGGCGAAAGCAAAAAGGAATATTATGGTACTTACTTGTAGAAAGTTAACGCAAGATAAAAAGGAAGACCAAGTATTAACATTATCCTTTAATGATGATATGTACAGCTTCTGCAGTTTAGTGGCTCTTTGGTCGGTGATGCGATCAGTTTCAAGTGGCAAGCATCCACTTGGAATCATATTAAGAGAAAAAAGAGACTCCTTGGGAGTTTCTTGCCGCTTCTTCTCCCAAGACCACTCACCGTAGGGATTTGTTGAAGCGATGGCGTAACTTGACTTTCGAAATGAGTTTGTAAAAACCTACTTCGAAGAAATAAAGATTTGAATTTGAATTTGAATATTTTTTTCCTTAAAAGACTAACCCATCTTTTACAATCGTTTATTTTAATGTTTTCTTTTCAACAGTTGGAAATCGCAACAAAACCTTAACAACCATTTTATTTTCAAACAATCCCAACCCTTGTTTGCACACACTAATCTTTTTGTGTTGAATAGTCCATTTATTGCGGAAGACTATAGGCTATACCTATATATAACATCACGCTACGATCAAAAGGAGCGGAGCAACAAGTTTCCCGAAGCGAAAGGATGGAATCTCCTTGTCTCCTCGTAAAATATATAAGAGTGCAAGCCATGCTCAACCACACTACACGATTGCGGACTGGTTGGTAGATGTAACACTCCTTTAAGGACATTATGGAGAACTCCCAGATGAGCAGGTTTCCTCAGGATATTGTCCTTCACCTTAAAAGTACATTTCCTCACAATGTTGGTATTCGTTTACCGTACCGTACTTTTACAAGTGATAATATTATTAATAGGTATCGAATATTCGTACAAGCCCCTGACAGAATCACTATACTGTAAGTAGTTTATCCAGTAAACTACAATTCCCTACTACCAACGTTAGCTAAAGCGTTGGGAATTAAAATGATATTCAGCCGCATCAGCTAACTCTGTTAGGTGGTAATATCGTGGTGCCATTACCTCGTCTCTCCCGCGGAGTACACCGCAAACAAGATAGGTCAGCTTAGTCTCATATACGGATATTGTAGTATATGGATAGTGTGGTATGGATAGTGTTGTATATGGTATGGATACTCCCCTTCGTGCAATTTATCACAAAGACACCTGCTGTCAAGCTTCTGGGGATCCATAATTAAAAAATCTCTAAGTACAGTAATTATAAATATTTAATTTCCTACAACTTAACTTATCACACTTATGATACTCGCAAAAAGAGTATAAAATTAGTCCACTTTATTTATATAACATCAAATCACTATTTCATAGTCCTCACATTTATTTCTAGTCTTCAGGCAGGCAACAATACTAGACACCATATATTTATTCATAGTTCCATTACACGCAACACCCCTTCAATACTCTTAAAAAAATTGTGTAATTGACAATCAAAAGTTTAAGATCAGTATCGATCACACAATATTAAAACAGGAAGTGTTCCCAAACGTCAGCCTTTTAGTGTTGAATTCATTGTCATATCGACATTGGCAGCTGGTGTGTCCTCGTCCGACCAAGGATAGGAGCCTTCGGCGTCACGGCCACGCATTTATTATACCCTACTGTCAGCCGGTAGCAGGGTTAGTATTACATTCGTTATCAGATCAACACGGACTGGTGACATGCCCTCGGCCGTGCAGACACGCCAGGAAACCTCAGCGCAAGGGCCGCATATTACCCTATTAAGTACCCTCTGTCAGCTTGCAGGGTTATTGTTGCAATCGTTGTCCGGTCGACACTGGCAGGCGACGTGGCCGCGGCTATCCAGGGAGAGCCAGGAGCCCTCATCGCAAGGGCCGCGCGTGTGCAGGATGTGGCAGGTTGAGTTGAAAGGCGCCGCGCCTTTACGGGTTGAGCAAGCGTCCACCTGGAATTATATTTTTTGTTTCTTTAGTTTTTTTGTGCAAACAGCCGATCAACGAGCACATGAGACATCTGATGGAAGGTGAAGTCAATAGTGCTTAAGGCTTGACTTGGCTCATTGCCAGGTGGTAAGTATGTGATAAGGACGAAAAAAGTGGTAAATTATTTATTTATCATAATTAGTACTAATAGGTAGGTATGTTTCAATGCAATGCGGTGATGCGTGTAATGAGAAGTGATCCCGATCTATACAGATCGAGTTAAATTACAACGGGCGCGGTCGGTAAGTAGAAGGGTGATCGCTAGTGGAAAATTAAAATTGTGCATTTCCTCACATCGGATTATGTAAAGTCTTGTCGGTCACGGTTGTTCCAGTGACATAACATTATTAAACAATTTCAGAAGGCTTCGGACGACATAAAAACTTCAGCCCATTTGAATTGCTCCCGTGAAGTAAAAACATTAAAAGTTTTGTAGGAGTTTTTGAACAAATACGAATAAAGTTACATCGTACTTTAACATCCTGAAACAGTAACCTACATTTCTGTCTCGAGTATACCTAACTGATATTCACAGCCCAGTTGTAGAGGTTTGTTGTTTCGACTTAGGCTTACGTTAAGTACCAAGTATTGGAAACGATGATGTAATTGTGGGAAATGTCATCTATTTTCGGCACAACACCGTCATAAATTCATAACATTTAAATTTTTTCAGGGTCCATGTCGTGGTTCCTATGTATATTTATACCATTGTCAAATCTTTTTAAACTATCATAAACCAGCGCGACCAATTTTGTGAGACCTGACGTGTCTATATAGCACTTTGGCACCTCATCATTTGCGTGATATTTAAAATAGTTACATGTAATACATTGTAATTAAATGTAAAAGGGTACGCACACAAGATTTTTGACTTTCTCAGTCTCGCCGTGACCATGTTCCATGCAACTGAGTCGAACAATCGATAAAACAATTCAAAATCGTCAATACCCGTTAGCATTTAAAATATTTCGCGTCCGCGAAGATACAACTTGAAAATCGAAGGCCCACAGTCCTCACCTCTTTCCTAGAACAAACGCCACTGCCGCAAGCGCACACGCCGTTGTGGCTGAGGCCGTCGAGCGCGGGGCGAGCCTCGAAGTCGAAGGCCACCACCTCGCCCGCGGGGCACGGCTCGGCGGTGCCCGGCCGGTAGCAGCGTCGCCGCTCTGGTACGTACAGCCTGCCTCGCGCGCAGGGTACCTGAAGAGAGATAAAATGAGAATGAGAAATGAAGTTGAGTAGTTGAGAAATCATTCTTTTTTTAAATCAAGGACTGACATACTTTGAAGAGTAGATGTGAGAATCCTTTGGATTCTTAAATGAGAAATGAGAACCACTAGAGAGAACCACTAATAACGCCACTAGATCATTGCTAGCAGTAGACTTACGAAGTCTATGCGAAATAGTAGAAGATATCGTAAAAGTACAAATCATGAAGATTATCATGATTTGTACTTTTACTGTACTTACAACATTACTCTTTTACAATTTCACTAGGGTGAATAAAATTACCCGAGTTCCCGTTAATGAGTCAAACCACCGGGACCAGCCACGGGTAAACACCCAAAAATTTAACAACCAACTAAACAGTTTTATCTTAGTTCTTACCTTAGTACATCTTCCTCCTCTAGCGATCATCTCATCGTGAGCGCAGGGTCCCCTGGTGTACAGTCGGTAGCAGGCACCATCGGAAGCCCGAGCATGGAACGCCTTGCATCTGCACTCCGAACGCGACCCTCGAGACGACACCTCCGATATCGAGAACAAATGCCCTTTGGGACACGGCCCAATTGAATCTGGAGAGAAAATGTTGCTGTTAAACCTCAGGAAATGTGGGTCGCGGAATCTATAAATTATTTACATCGCGTTGAGTGAGGGCTTTGCAGCTTTGGAAAGTAGGGAACACAAAGTATTTAAGTTACCGTATTCTTTATATGACTTTGCAGTTTAAGAAGCAGCAATGCATACAATAAGTGTAGACAAAAAGAAACAAGGAAAATAAAAGAATTTAATTAGGTCCTTGCGGTCCAATGCTCTCAAGATGCAGTATTTCCACCCCATATAATGCTTAATACGCTGAGCGAGGAAGCTGCTAGGTCTCAGGATGCAGATTTTATGAAAGTTATTCTTATTATTTCGCTAAAAACGTAATGAGCCACGAGCCCCATGGGTGTAGAGTCTCGGCTCTGAAGGCTTTGAAAAATTATTTAATAACAATATTCTGTCTTTAAAAATACTCACATACATTCTTTGACAAAGGGTAACATAAAGGTTCGAGTCTAGTTCGTTTCAAGAACAGTCCGAACATGAATAAGTATTATAGAGTAATCCTTCCCATCGATGATCCTTATACGTATACTTATACGTATCCTTATAGGTACGTACACTTTCGTCAAAGTTAAACCACGTATCGAATTCTTGCTCACGGACACACCATTTCACGGCTTTGATTGATTCGCTCCATGACTCAAAAAAACATTTCACACGGACGTAACTGTGCTGATTTCTCAAGTACATCTTTGCATCACATAAGCTACAGTCATAAATTAGCATCAGTTACGAACTAAGAGCTGGCGGTCGTATTTAATCGAGTTCCCACGACTAAAGTAACGTTACATTATATATCATTATGCGGAGACACTCCAGAACCATTAAGTATTGAGTATTGTACTAATTACCTAATTCATAACATCCTCCGGTGTCGTTGTGAAAGTGTGGCAGATGGGTCTCGCAGCCGCATGTCCCACCGGGCAAGAACAACTGCCCCCGCTCGCAGGGTCCGCGGGAATAGTGAGCGTAACAGTTGCCATCCACTGGCCAGTAATGTGGCCCACCTATCGGACACTGGAAAATAGACAGAAAGAGATTTATTCCAGGAAAAGTTTAGGTAGAATTAGGTTACTTTAGGAAGATAACTATGTAGGTAATTATAAACAAATAACCTAACCTAACCTTACACACACTCATACTCTCTGTGAAGTTGGTTTCATGGAACACACAAAGTCAAGGACATAAGTACACCAGACCGAGAACAGAAATATAAGCTCATCAATCAAGCATCAGACTCGCTAGGATTCGAACTCAGGACCTTTTGAACTTCAGCCCGACATAGTGACTACGACACTAAGACCTACTTACAGGTCGTGTCAGCCCGAGTTAGTGATTACTTTTTCGGGTCGTCAAAATCTTTCACTACATTAAATTCTAGGATGTCAATTTCTACTTACGCTACAATTAGCTAATCCGTCCGCTCCAACATCGAGCACGGTTCCCGTGTAGCAAGGCCCCTGGGTGTGCCTGTAGTAGCAGCGCCCATCAGGCGGCCAGTAGAGCAAGGTCTCGTCGGCACACTGCTGGGGCCGCACGCACATGCCCTGCCGCTCGCTGGCATACAAAACAACGGATTACTCACTGGATACTACGCTTAATGACCTTATTCTAACAAGGACCACGGTTACGTCATGTTATAGGAAAATCGGAACCAACAACGGGTTAATAGAATCGGTTGCAAAGGTTTTGAAATGGTGATGCAAGTGTGATCTCACCGTTCTGACGTTGTAACATTCTCTTTATAATTATAATTAAAAAAATTAATGAGCAAGCCATAAAGCTACAACTTTTACTCATCAGCAGCTCGATGCAGATTACGAGTTACTCGAATAAATAATAATGTCTTAATAGAGTGGATTGAACCACGCGAAGACATTGCATATTTGGGATGTGATGTGCCCCATCTATTTTCGAATCCTAGCCGATCTCCCTCGATGATGATACACCCTGCTGAACTGTTATTGCTTTTACTCTTGGCTTTGACCTAGCTGGCTAGCCACCTTTTTGATGAGCCACTAGACAACCAGTCGTATTCTGATTGGGAGCCTGAGAGTCTGTATTTTTTACTTTCTTTCCTCCTCTTTTTTTCCTATCCAGCAATACATCAGCGACACCTGTCGTGTTACCTAAATCCATGTGCGACAGTGACCACTTACACTAAGGTGCCTCATCTGCTCTTTTTTTGGCTATTAACAGAAAATAAATAAAAGAAAGTACATTATAGCATCTCTTCGACCAAGTTACCTTTAACTCCGCGACGAGTCAATGATAAAAAGCTCCCGTGATGCTTACCTACCCGCGCTTGTTGAAGGACTCCTCGACGGGCGCGAAGTACTCGCCGGTCCTGCAGGGGCCTTTCTCGAACAGCTTGTGGCAGGTGGTCGTGTGTGGCAGCTGGGCGGTGCCGGGGGGACACTTGCACTCCGCCACCGTCCTGCCGCCCCAACGGCCAGGGCTTAGCTCTTGCGTGTCGGGGCATGGGTGGCCTTTCTGGAATTAGAAACACAGGAAGCATATAATACAATTGTTGTCATAATGTGTTCATAATTATCCTGATCCTCATATCAGTCTTAAGAAATTATGAGTTTGTAAGTCGAGTCAATATCTTCGTCTCAGACCCACTGATAGCGGTTACCGCTGAACAAAAATTTACGTTGAGTTATGATGAAATGGAGCACTTTATCTCGTGAACACTTGAACAGCAATCATAAAACTTTTTTCAAAGATAGGATTTAGCACTTGTATTCATAGTGTAGTAGCGTGGTGGTGTATGTTCCAAGAATTCTTAATCACATATAGATTTATACTATGCATGAGCAAAACCCGTGCGAAGGTCGTTCGAGCGTGATTTTACAAAACCATGAAGAATATTTTTAGTTGCACTACACTACACACGGCAGTTCTTACTTATCCTTACTTTAAGAGGGACTATTGTTACGATTGCCTTATTAGGAGTATTCTGTATTGTTGTAAGATATTTGTATTGCAACAACCTATTGTGTTGCCGTAATGCTGTACGCAAATTTGATCAATCATTGGAATATATTGTCGTGGGATTTGATATTGTTAACGATGTCATGAGAACCGTCGACATTAGAATGCCACTAATCCCTCCATCGATCCGTAGTATAACAACAACGTATTGTCCAAAACTTATCAGTTACAGTCAATTTTAAGCAGGTGATAGTTAGGATACAATAATAATTGTGTAATATAACAAAAGCATAAAATAATGTAGCTCGGTGTAATTTATCGATCGAAGTAAAAAAGCTATAAATAATATAATTAATAATCAATTTAACCCATTAATATCTCACTGCAGGGCATGCCACTATAGGGTCTTTCTTTCCTTTGATTGAGAATTGAAGAGTAAGCTTCCTCATAAGGAGCATACCCAACAACACCACGCATTGTTAATTCACTTTTAAAGTCTAAATAAGTAATTCAAGGTTTCGACCCGAAGAGTTACCAAACAATTGTATAAGCGATAACAAGTCTTAGTTATAATTCCAAAGGGAGATGCGGCAACACGGGTTACCGCGGCGGCCGGGCGGCCGGGCCAGCGTACTAATATTTCTGTAATACATGGTAACCGTTTGTATAATATTCCGGAAATCACGTTTCGGGCATAGTTTAAGACGTGTACTGCGTCCAAATATAATCCCCTTAAGACACGCCAATATAGCCGACAGTACCTGTTATTAAGCTTTAGAATGCCTTAAACACGAATTCGGCCAGCTGATTTGTTACCCGGTATTCATGACGAATAAATACGGAACGTAGGTATCCTAATATCCTTGTAAACGTGCGTAAAATGAGAATTCTCTCGGCTGGCAAGGATTGCTTACCGGTGCCCTCAAAACGTAGTTGGAATATGGGATTGGCTTTGCCTGCGTTCCTTATGTAACATGAAAAGTTACATACACCTACAAGATAACTTTGTTCCATTTGATAAATTGCTCGTCCTCATATTGGGATATTTGTTCTACCCACAGAACAGAAGAAATAAACTTGTTTTTTTCTGTTCCGTGGTTCTACCCTACATTACCACGCTGGTTTGTGGACCGTTAGGTACTTAAAGACATAAAAATCTCTTTTTAACCTCGATTGTTTTGATACCGTTTGATAAATAAACACTGTGACATATTATCTGATTTTCTTTATTTTTATGATTTTACGTAGACAAATGCTTAGCCCTTACCACGCACTATAGATTGGCAAGGCTGGACCTAGAGTTATGCGAGAAGAGCAGTCGTTATAGTCTGATAGTTAGCTGGAGACGGTCCTCGAGCGTTGCGTCGACATTGATGAGATTCGCTCAGGAATAGGAAAATCGAGCCCTGAGATACGCCTATTGGCTTCCCAAATCACACATCAGAGACACACATCACAAACATCATCAATCACACATCCCATCAGAGACGTATCCATATCCGTGACTATCATAACACTGGTAAGAGACAACTATCCCCTTCTATCTACATGCGCCAATTTATAGGTGCACATCCTATCTACTACGAAGTATCCTATCAACTTTATACATTAAAAGAGGAGTAAAGTAACTTCCATTATCCCTCATAAAATTTCAATTAGGTAAGTACTACCGGAGCGTATCATCCACCAAATAATATAAGTAATGAGACATATAAGCTGCAGCTTACATAACGGCACCTCTGATCCCGACCAAGAACACGTAATATCTAACTACAAGTTGAGTTAAACTTGATGCAAGAACTCTCGCACTTGGTGTAGGTAATTATCAATATATTTTGGTCTCGTGGATTTTCATCCACCTCTGTAATTGTTAAAGTTGTTCTACATAGACTTTAAGTACTTTATAGGCATGAATAAGCATTTTTCTAAATACTTACATTACAATTTTACCTTTATAGGTAGGTACCACATTTATTTAAAAAAATCTAAATTTGAATATGCTTAGTCTTGTAGGTTAAAGTAAACCTTCCTTAATAAAGACAAGGAAAATGTATCGTTAGACCTTTAAATTTTAGGAATTAAAGTATCATTAACAGAACTCATTAAATGAGTGACATTAAATGGAAGTGGGTGACATCGGGCTGCATTGACCAAATGCCGGTTGCTCTTAGAATGTAGATTAGACTACCACGGACTAGATAAAATACATTCCGTGTCTAATACTATGTTAATGGCCGAGTCAAGAATCAGAACTAATTAAGCTCCTAATGACTTCGTTCCCTTTAAGATTAACGCGGTCACGACGAATAGTTTAGACCAAATACTCACTTATACACTTAGTAATTGAGGAAATATTACTTTTCGTTATTAAAAATAGCATTCACACCATAGTTCGAAGTAAAAAATGAGAAAAAATACTGATAAGTTAACCACAATTTGTCACAACAAATAATTATGATTATCTCATTATGTTACTATTCAAACATGTATGTATGGGAGATGTGCTCAAGATGGCATACTCAGGTAAGATGACACACCTACTATATTGCTTTAAATATTCGCGCTAAGAGTGCAATTGTGACGTTAACGGGAGTCTACATAGATGTCGCTAGTACTCAAATTCAGTATGGCGGAATAAGAACGCGGACTGGCAAGCAGTGCACGTTTTTGTGATTTTGACATGCTCAAAAGTTTGCTTTCGGTTTTGTTTGATGGTGAAAATACATGTAAGGTAAGGGTCTTTACTTTAAACTAATTTGAATTGTAAAAATGGGTTATTAAACTGCACAAATATAGCTAAAAACGCATCCTAACGTAAAAAGTATGGTCGTGACAATTTAAACCATAATTTTGTGACCGTTGGGTAAAATGACATACAGGGCGTGGGTGTAAGATGGCATACTATGTCATCTTATCCGTGTAAAATAGGATAGGAAAACTTACCTGTTTTCTTTTTTTATACAGAATGCCTGGCATTTACTAATGAACATCGACGCGAAAAAAAGGCTATTGAAGCTGTGAGGGACAATCGAATGGTCTGGCTTTTAGCATTGATAAGATGACATACCCTTAAGGTGTAAGATGACATACAGTAACCAACTTATCTCTGAAATGAAGAGAGGCGCTGTCGGACGCAATTCGAGAGGTAGTTACTGACAGACGAATGACCACATTGTACTTATGAATGACTTTTTAACATGACGGCATTAGTTCCAACTTTTGCAATTTCAGAGATAAGTTGGTGGCAATGTACCATGTCATCTTATCCTATACATATGTCATTTTACACATGTCAACCTAAGTGCCATTGATGTTTGTTTTCAAAGTTAATATGACGTTGATTGTTCTGAATTTTAAATAATTTTGTTGATTAAGATACCTTTTAGAATATACGCAAGATGCTGATCTCATATGACTAAAATTATTTTAAATATTTCCCTTGAAAGAAAAAGTATGTCATCTTAAGCACAATTCCCCTACATACGAAACGAACGAACGGTCACTTTTTAATTAAATACATCTGTTTTTATTAATATTAATTAATGTTATCAAGGTATAAAAATCCTCTTTATGAAAACCTTAATGTCTAATGCTATAAATCATATTTAACTAAACTAGTACTTATTATTATTAGACTATTAACTTTATGTTACTGGGTAGTATTAATAGGTATTAATGATAATATCAAATGGATCATCTTGTTTATCAGCAATACAAAAAGTCTGCGTCTATTTAGCGGATGGAGAGTAGACCGTCCATGCTTACTTCTTAACTCTAAACCCATTTTTAAAGCCATAGCCATTTTCTCGTCTAACATTGAACAAGATGCATCACTATCTTGCGACATTAATTTGACTCTGAAAAATCTCTTACATACTATTCCAATAAATTAATTAATACTCTACAAAATCCCATCCGACATAAATGATAATAAGCCTTCAGTTACACAATAGATGATTTACCGCACTCCACGGGATAAAGCCAGGTTCCACCAACACCACCTGGATACCTGGCGTTCGTCCACAGTTCGCTTTTCACGTCATTTTCTACCGCGTACGTGTAAACTGTGGAACGAACTTCATCCCACAGTATTCCCACAGTGCTATGACATGGGGTCCTTCAAGAAGCAGGTCTATCGCTTCCTTCGAGGCCGGCAACGCGTTGGTGGCGCCCCTGGTGTTGCCAATGTCCATGGGCGACGGTGATCACTTACCATCAGGTGAACCGTCTGCTCGTTTGCCTGCTTAGGCTATAAAAAAAAAAGATGATACGTCGCCGTCGTGACCCAATCGTAGAATAACGTAACTACAGATACATAATAGTATCTAAATAATAAGAGTACAGTCGACACAACAAATACCGGTTCGTCCAGTTTTGAGTTTCGTGTTTTTTAAAGACCGTGACCGTTCGTGTGACCAGCCCACTGACCTACTTCCACATCGCGAATGTTTCTTAACATGGATCTATGTAGCTTGTCGATATTCATTTCATACTATTACATGAGTAAATGTATGCAATATTTAATGTACAAAGATGCTTTGTTACGTCACTGGATTATTACTTATGTAACCAACCGCAATCATTGTGTCATGTATCTATATCAAATTTCAGTTGATTGCATTTGGATTTTTGATGTGTTGGTTACTTAACTTTAAAAAATGACTTCAACATCGATACATTAACATTGATCCATAGTGGATGTCAATTAAATACTACTACTAAACTAAGTAAACTACTTGCCAGATGTCGCTCTTATGAAGCCGCGCAAAAACGTCGAGCACCACCTCTTGAGTATAAAAACAAAGTGTTATCAAAATCGATCCACCCAGTAAAATACTATGAGGTAACAATTATATAAAAATACAGTCAAATTGAGAACCTTCTCCTTAAATTATGTGTTAAACTTGGTCTATATAATATTTTGGAATAATTTTTACTTACGTGATACATTGGATTGGATATTAGTTTATAAATTTACACATAATTTCTCAATTATTTTTAATAAATTACCTAAATAGTTTACTAATGCAACGTTTGTTTTTAATACGTTTGTATAATGCCATTCCAGTACAATGAGTGCTAAAGGTTAATTATCATCTCCATTAATAGGTATACAATCTACGTAAATGAAATTGCGGAATTATCATACTATACATAATTATAAATGTAATTTTTTTTAACTTGTGTCGCTGAAGATATACATAGATTTGTTACTTCCCACTAGAAACAATTTTAGTGTCGTGTGGTTATAGTTCAATTTAGTATGTAAGCAAATTTTACTTCAGACATTTTAAATTCTCACCGAAAAACTGCAATTTAATCACAGTGGCCGAAAAATGGTATTTGTGTGGGTTACCATTAAAACAAATTATATACCAAACGCGAAAAGACTGTAGCATAGTTAACTACCTACAGTTACTTCTCAGCTGTACCTAATTCTGATAAACTGTACCCAACTAAGTCCGCTACGTGACCAGAATAAAACTATCTCTCCAAATATACTGACTGAATATTTGGCATCCTCGTCAGAAACTAAGCGCCGACAACAATAATTATTCTTGATTGCTTTCAAATGGTTTTGGTTTAACCTGACAAGGAATGCAATAGAACGTCTATATTGTAAACTTTACGTCTGCGCAAACATTGCGTCTACACTTTGACTGTAATTTTTTTGTTATATGTGTTACCTCATAATTATGCACTGGGTGAACTGATTTTGATAATCATTTTAATGTTCGAAAGGTAGTGGTTTTACAAATAAAAAGGTTTACACTTAAAGGCATAAAAAAATTTGCGACGTCTGGTAAGTAATTTTTATCGATTTTGAAGTAATTTTTTTGTAAAAAGGTTTATAAATCTGTAACTGATCCTGATGTAATTGTGGATATTGAAGATATATGAAGAAAATATTGCAGGAGGTCTTTATTAACGCAATACCTACAACCTACAACCAAAACAATGATTTTTAGTCGAGGTTGTAGTTTTTCTGTGGCTTTGTTCAGGCTAATCTCAGAAACGTCTTAAGACGTTCTTAACCGATTTTGGTCCTACTACTAGGTAATATATTTGGCTTAGCTTCACTTGTCGTAATAACAATTCTTGTTGTCTTTCAACTAGTAATAAATGAAGCAGTTTTTTTAAACTGACATTTAAAAAAATCATGGTGAACAATCAATCCAAATATGGCTACTTAGGGACTAGTTTTCCGAAGCGGCACAGTTAGGTTTATTCGAAGAGTTTACATTTTTACTGAGATTGTAGAGTAAGTGAAGTTAGGGTTTGTAGAGTTAGAGCTGTAGATTTAGAAGCTTGGCTCTACATGAGATCTGATATATAGAATTATTAACATACATAATTTCTTTTATAATGAGTAGTTAATCCTTCACATCGGAAAACAATATTTTAAGTGATCCCACACTCGAAAAAATATTTGCACGGGATTTTTAAGTCAATAATGTTTTCATATGAACCGATTGAAATAGAATAAACTTTAATGCTCACAAACAAACACTCTAAAAGTTTTAGGATTGATTTCGGTAATAAATAACCTAGACAATAGTTTTTTCCGCAAATACATCCATTTACCATCCATTACGATGATCATTTACCACCATGTGACTTGTCTGCTCGTTTGCATGCTTAGGCTATAAAAATCAGCTGAAGATTTATCAAATTATCAATTTTTTACGTACCTACCTGTAAATATTATTTAAATACATGGTCTAGACATCTTAGACGAAATAGCCTATTAGACCAGTCCGGGGTTCTAAACCTCGGCAAAGCAAAAAAGTTAGTGACACGTATCTGTTTTTGCGTCATTTTATGGTGTATTTATTTGTGTATGCAAATGCTACGCGCTACGCTATGCTACTAGGAATGCTAACACGTGCATAGAGTGCAAATAATCTGACATTTATTTAATGTTACTCACCTTATATATAGTATAGCACTTCCCGTCCGTAGGCCAGTACAGCATGAGCCAGCCCCGAGGGTGTGCAGCGCAAGGGTTGCGCCTCACGTCCGCCCACGGTGGTGGCAGCACTGCCGCATGACTGCCGCAAAGCAATGCTGCCAACCACACCCACACAGCCATGTCCACTTTTTGTACTAAATCGCTAATTTCACACACCACTTCATTGTTTAATATCACTGCCAAAGATTATGCACGTAAGGTTCATAATTCACTCAAATTTCACTTCCACGTCTGTTTACTCGTATTTTCTTCAATCCACTAACACTCGCATGTGGGTAGACCTACATGTTCCGTCATATACGTTCCGCTAGCTTTTATTAAACTTAAACACGGATATAAATCTTTGACGTAATAAAACAAGCTAAAACCACGTAACTTTAAGTAATGTTCATGAAAAAGTGTATAAGCCGTTTTAAACATCGTTCATTAATGTTACCATTAAAAACGGTAAAGAGTTACGGTAACAAGTAGGTTTCCACGTTACGTTATGTTACGCATCTCGCGGTCGCGTTGTGCGGCTAAGTGCGGCGATTTACGGCAATCCAGAGTAACGGTGTCTATTACCGTTTGATGTCCCGCCCGCCGGCGGTGTCGAAATAGTCTACAATTATTAGCCCAGTTACTGCTCAGATTACGTACAAACCGCTACGCTTCGCCCCTGGTAATGGCCAGTTCTCTACCCGGATCGTTAGAGCATGAAGTTGGATACAAAAAATAGACGCGCAAGAATCAAGGTTTTGACCGCACAAAAAGTTTCTGAAGTGTTTCCTGTCTCATAAAAATTGACCCTGATGAAGCATCATCAACATAACTGAATAAATGAATCGCTAGCAATAGGTATTACGGTATTACCGTATCACTAAATCTGACAAAGTTTTGCAGGTTTTACACTACATACGAGACATCAACATGCATGGTTCGTCTTTAACTGGAAATATTTTAAATATTGCAACGATGCCTAGGAATGTTGGAAAACAAAAAAAATGTAATTAATTAAATAGGTGACGTATATAACACTGAAGTTAAATAGGGTTTCCTTTTCTTTCTGAGAAGAGACCCGTGCTCAATAGTGGGCCATGATGGGTTGAGATGATGATGATGATGATGATGATGATGATGATGATGAAATAGGGTTTCTTATGCAAAAATCATTAAATAAATGGATTTAATAAAATTGCATATCTGAAGTACAAACTTCGTAGGCGATTAAAGTTTAAACAGCCGATTTTATTACCATAATCCGTTAACACCCAATTCGATGCTGTAGCATCAATCCGTTGACAATCAATATGGGTACCCGATGCTCAGAAATTGTCAATATCAACAC
Source organism: Hesperia comma (assembly GCA_905404135.1). NCBI lineage: Eukaryota > Metazoa > Arthropoda > Insecta > Lepidoptera > Hesperiidae > Hesperia > Hesperia comma. The sequence goes on along the minus strand of FR990020.1, from coordinate 3,383,592 downwards.
GATAATGCCCGATCTCATTACGTTTTTGCTTGCTTACGAAATTATAAGCGTTATAACACTGTGTTAACTCGACTTAAACAATTATTTCCTGTTATTTTAAGTCATGTTTACAAATTGCTTTAACTTGAGCTTAACTTTCCAAAGTAAATAACATTATGAGTTTAAAGTCTTAACTTCGATATACATTAACACGTTATTATTACAGTAAACAAAATATTTACAACCGTGATTCGTAATCCTCAATAATCGAAGTATCTAATCCTTTACAGGAAAAGAAAGGTTTTGTAGATACACGACGATTTAAAAACTACAATTGCTGCAGAGAGAATGCTGATCTGTTTATTTTTTTATTATCTGTCGAAATAAAAGACAAAAAAATCTAATTAATCTGATTAATAAAAAAAATAATAATAAAAAAACTATATAGATACATAATCAAAATCATAATTTTCACTCCATCACTCACGTCCGGAGGTCAAGAGAATTAAGTTGTAAAGGGGCCGCGACCGCGTATTCAAGCTCGTTGAAAAACAGCTGTAAACGTTACGTCAGACAGTTACTTTGTCGTGAGATAGATCGCACGCATCGTGTTGTTGGTTGTTAGAAAAATGTAGCAAATTACTGTACAGTTGCGACACGCCCGATCGATCACAATCACTATAGAACTATCGGCACTTCAGCAAGAACTGTTTCAGACGCTTTTTGCTCAGTTAGCTATATAGTAATTAGTCATTACGCAAAATCATTCAATGGCTTTTGATAAATCAAGTCCTAGATTAAGAATTCTATAAATTTTTCCTCTTTGTCTTCCAAATTTACGAACTTGTGCCGAATAACGAACGATTTAATTAAATAAAATAACAACTTCAATCACATACAAAATAATGAAACAACTTCGAGTATAAAAATGATTTTCAAATAATAATATAAATATTTCGACCTCTTGTCTTGAAGTAACTACCTTTCAACAGTACATATCAAATTGACATCAATGACTATGCTACAGCCTATCCTATATATTATAACGTACATACATTAATTATGGTTATCATTATCATAATTAGTTAATTGCACGGAATGCAAAATTATCATGTGTAGGTACACATGATAATAACAAGCCGGTAAACATATTTACATTAAAATTGTTACGAAACAAACCACTGTAAATCTTAGCAAATGTAAAATAACCTGATGTAGAGATTGTAGAGTAGGTACCTACCTACGTAAGATTATTTTAATTTAAGTAAAATCAAATCTATGTATCTAAATCAAATCTAAATAGGTAATGATTTTAAGAGTTTAGGAGGTATTAATCACTATAAAATATATTGAGTTCATAACTCTACTATAGAAGTAAATTCATCCAATCATTTAAGTTCAAAAATTATTTAAGTGTTTCAATATTTCAAAGGGCATAATTTTTTGCTAACTTCTTGTACATCGGTAAAAATATAAGATCGTTATTTTCACGGAACACAGAAGGTTATTTTATTAAAACAGTATTACACAGTTTAACATCAACGTGTCATAAAAAATAATACAAAATAAATGAAAATATTTCAATGTTTATTAAGATCGACATTAGATAATATATGTATCTATTTACCTACCGACAAAAATAATGCCATTTAATTAAGCAATTAATTACAAACTTTAGCACACTGCCGCAACAAATCTATTCTTAATTGACCAACCATAATAAATAATTAACATATCAAATGAACTACTCAGGTATTACTTAATTCAGTCCATTAGTAGATAATATACATACCTACATACTCTTATTAACTTAATGTATGTGTGACATATTTCGTCATGCAACAGTCGAAGCTATGAACATTATGGTGCTTAATAGTGTTTTTCACAATAATCGACATTGATTGATATGATAAAAAACCGGAGATTCGTTTTTAAGTATGTATTTGATTAATTAATTATGGTCCTTTTAATACCACCACAAATCCTCCTGTTTTTTTTAATATAGTGCCGATAAATACTTTTGTACCAAAAGATAATTCTCGTATTTAAAACTTCTAGTGGTTTTACACCTTTATTGCTCAATTAATATTAATATATTTAAATAAAAAAACATGAATTACGTCAAAAACCGTAACTGTTACTCGTACAAGTACAACACAGTGTTCTGTTTTAACTGTCTAAAGTTAAATAATAGCTGGCTGGTTACAGACACATGTTGGATAATCTCTTTTCTGATGGTAATGACTTTGAGTTATTCATTGTCCCACTTCATAATTTTTGGAGCACATTAATTGAAAAACGAAACTGACGCAAGTATTATTTCGTGGTTTTTCATCACGATCTTACAAATACAGTTTTGATTTACCTACACATTGAACTGAAGTAATAATGAACTACTTTCGTTTAAAATTAACTCATAATTATTTATAATTGCTTTTCGTATTTAGTAGGTAATTATAAAAGTAAAATTTGTACGAGGAAATTACCTAATTAATTGTGTATTCTCAAATCAAAATAATATATTAAAATACGCCTAGGAAAGGTTGTTTCTATAAAAGCTCTAGATTAGGAATCGAGGGTACTGTTGAAGCGCGCACGGTACAATAGTGGGTACCCACATAATAGTTTAATCTAGGTAGTTTACTCACGCTAGCTCAATATAAAGTTTGCAAGAATTATTTCTTGCAACCTTTATGTTCAATTATACTCTAACAAATGTAACCATTATGGACTTTTAACTATCAGTAGTTTCAGAACGAGATTTATTTTTAGTGAAATGATCTTAGAACTACATAAAAGATTTAGATATAACTTTAAAAAAAAATACCGACTTCAACTTCGACAAGTACAGATAACACAAAATCTATTCGCCAGATGTCGCTCAAATTCACGCGAGACCACATGACAAGCACCAGTTTTTGAATAAAAAAAGAATCTCTGGTTTTCCAAGAAGATCTAGTTTTCTAAAACAAAGCGAGGGCGCTTTTCTTTCCAGAATAAATATCTAATTCATCATAATTGAACTTGTCGTAATCATAAATTGTTTCTCATTAAGATTAGAACCAAAATATTGATTATTGGCCGAAAAAGTAAATTTAAGCACCTACCTACAAAATAAATTACAGCTGTATTTCTAAAGAAAATATCTCTATTATCACAAATACTTACGTAGCAATTTATAAAATCCTATAAAGCGCTTAATTTTATTAATAACGCTAAAATAAAAATAAAAGTATTATTGAAATTCGAAATTTTTTTAGCTCAACCAATCGCGCTTCAATTATTTAAAATATACATTTATTTTTAGACCCTATTTTCTAAGATAAAGATAAAAAACGGTTTACACACTTGAGTTATCACCTTATCACACGTGTGAGGGACGCGTGCGAGCGAGACAGGCGAGCCTCACGCTAGCCACCGAGTCTCATCCGCGACTGAGTCACTGAGTGCAGGCAGTGAGTGCCTTGAGCTTTGCGACCGTGAAGCCTTCCCTATTACGTGTCTTACAAATGCTATCGTAAAAAGCTTTCGGTCTCTATGATACTATTAAAAGCGCTCGTGTGTGTGGAAACAGGTTTGACACGTAGGGGTTAAATACGACATGTTTGGTCAGCAATTACCTTATAGACCAGCTGGTGCCCGCGACTTCGCATGGAGTTTTCATCATTTCAGATCTTCGGCTTTATTAGGTATCGCAGCAGAAAATGCTCATCAGGCACAACATTTTTTGCTACGGCGCCATTTTTATACTTGGACTTCTATCGTTCTGCATTGGGTGCTTAAGCTACAAAAATATATTACCTACATGTTGCCTATATGTTGCCCTGGCTTAATAGCTATGTCACAAAAAAGTTTCCTTCAAATCCGTCAAGGAATACGTAATGAGGCAACAGGCTTTTGATAAAGCAAACAAGACCCTCTCGACGCTACCTTGTTGATTTTGGTAATTAACATACCCGATAACTTATTCTTTATTTCAAAACCCGAAGGAATGTTTATCTGCTTTTACTTATAATGTATTTGGGAGTAGTTAACCCGTCCTCACTTTACTTTGAATAATTTACTCTTACGCCTTAGTAAGTACATGGAGTCTGATCAGATACAAATTGACCAAAAAGTCTCAATTTAGGAACTAGGGTGGTTACAGTTTCAAACACAAACAGTAAAATAACAACGACAAAAAAACCGTTAGCTTACGCCGTGAAAATTTATATGGGGCAGACTTAAAGTAGGTACTTGCTTCAGAATACAAAAAGAATTATCAAAATCAGTTCACCCAGTGCAAAATTATGAAGTAACACATAAAAAATACAATCGAATTAAGAACCTCTTTCTTTTTTTAAGTCTAACCGACTTCTTTCTAAATGTTAGCTGTCCTTAACTTATCGTAAAAGTGAAAAATCGGCCCGAAGAAGAGTTTGTAAAGCAGAATGCTTATCTAATAAATATATAAAAGTACTTTATGCTACATGTACTTCACCGAAATTAGTAGATATTCAGCTTAATGTGACCGGTAAATCCCATGAAAAACTCACGTACCTGCGAGATTTCCACAATGTAAATGATAAAAATAAAGTGTTTAAGTTATTGCCACATCCTTCCCATTCGGAATAGGTCAGTTATGTCTCTACTTATAACTTTTAAAATAATATTTAGTTATACTTTTGGTATCATTTACGAAACTGCATAACTATTACAATTTATTCATACATATATCAACCATTATTCATACTTTCAGCACTATCTTATTTCTTTCCTATCTTCTGTTACATATTCTTTATTTTATTATCTTCTATATTCCGATGGATGTATTTGACGTGTCGACTGTCGTCTGTCTTGGCAAGAAGTCCACGATAATAACCATTGAGATATTATGTACTAAAGTACAACTCAATGATAATAACTAACTTTAAAAAAAACATACAGACGAATTGAGAACCTCCTCCTTCTTTTTGACGTGATAACGTCTTATAAATTGGTTTGCCGGGTGGCACTTCAAGAAACTGCGTTAGTAGCTCCGCTCACGTTATGCGCTTACAATGAGAGCGAGTGAGAGGCACGCGTCCCTTCCACTCGGGCATGGTTAGCCCGCCTAAGAGCGAGAGAGACAGACATAAAAAGTGAAAGGCACGCGTCCCTTCCTCCTTAACATTACTTATGGTAGCTACGGCGTACACACGTTGGCGTGTTTCAGAAAATGGTACAGCGCCATCTCTGAAGTGAGAAGTAGAGTAATCTCGTTTGTTACCTCACTTAGTTGTGACTAATGGTTAATGGTCTAACGGTTAGCAGCGCTAGATGGCGGATGGTGTTACAATGTTTTAAATATAATTCTTTGTATAAATAAATGTTTTAAATTGGTACTATTATTTCATCCTTCTTCCTACTATACGAATGAATATTCACATTAAAATTATTTTACCACTCAAAGTCGTTGTCACGTAAAACTTTTGCCCGTATACCGACTTTACAGGCAACCAATTTTTTTCACTTGATGAAGAAATGAAGAAAAGATAGAATTAATTCTATCGAAAACAAGAGGCTAGCTTCATTGCGTCTGTGCTCAAGATTTCGTGAGAAGTTGAACAGCACCAATAAGCTCTAATGCACATCTTTACATTGAATCTGTTGTGATCTTATAAAGTTTTATATAAAAAGTCGTTTCTTTTCTACGTGCGGCTACACAATCGATATAACTGCGGTTTTACCACTATTCAGAGAAATTGCGGAAAGTTTATGTGACATTATTATATTATACCTGTGCTTATTCATTTCGTATTATACTTAAATATGATAGTAAACTTCATCTAACATCAAGTGAAAAGAGCGTATGACGACTAGCAATTTACAATAACTTAGTAATATAGGATAGGATACTGGACTTTCAATTACAACTTTCTGCAAAAATGAACGGATTTTTTGTACCTACAATCTTATCGGAATGGTAAAATGTGCCCAAATATTGCAATGATTCTCTTTCGCTCCATCTAGATAAGGTTAGAACATCGCTGGGTTTTCATACCCAACATACCCGCCAACAAGAGTGTAACACGCAGGCGTTTCCCAACAATCAACAAGAACAAAGACTCGCATCTAAATGAAAAAGGTCACTAATACGCATCACAATACTAAACTTAATTTCGTTAAGGCATCCAGATTCCAGAACAAGTTAACAAACAATAGGATTAGTTGTGCGGAACTGTAACGATGTCCCAATCGGCGGTATTACCGTCATCAAACTCACGAGTCTCACGACCGACTATTTCGTCAGTTCGCTCGCCAGCTCCCACAAATTGCCCGTCGTTAAAACTCGCTCACAGTAAGTTCTGATCATGCTGCGGTTAAAGGCCAATTTCTTTCGGCCCGGAGATCCTTACTTATAATGTTTTCAATGCGGAAGTAACTTGTCTGTTTGGTACTTCTTCACGCTTTTTACGGTGAACTGTGTTAAGATTTGAAGGAAAAGGAAACAGTTTTTGTTCTGATTACCAAGGTTGGAGCAAAGACTTGTAGGTAATATAGAGATTCAGCATGGTACCTTGTACATCGCGAAATGTGGAGGTTGTTAAGGACTTCTTCAAATGGAGCCCCTTCCACTCCAGCATTAGAATCAAAGAAAAGAAGCAGGTTTAATAAGTACCTCAGTAAACCATCCGATTACAATGTGGGTGTTGTGAAGACAAGTATAACTAAGTTGTGCACATTACCATCTTAAGAGTCCATAATATCTTACCATTAGAATCGAGCACAAACTAACAGAAAATAAGAAGAAATCTTCTAACTATACATTGAAGTAAAGAATGTACCGTTAGAAATTAGAAACACCCTTACGATGTAATATCAACGAACGCTTCATCTCTCGAGTCTGTAAATTTACTCGCGCCTACACATCTCTAGCCAGTACCAGTTCCTAAGACAATACGACGCCGACGGCCGACGGGTAGAGACCGTCTGTGCGCGTGCCTACATGTCCTATAAACAAACCGCAGTTAGGGTTCAACTTCCGACATCAACCTTACCATCAAGTATTACGTCACTAGTACGTACTCAGTTACGTAAGTCACCTCCGATGCCATTGTCGTTTCGCTCGATGAGACCGAGTATTAGAATACTGGATGACTATCAAGACAACACAAGACTGTCTTGTCTTGATAAATCATTGACTTTTGGATATTTAGTCCATTTTTAAAGGCTTTTATTTAAATATGCATTTTTTATATTATGTTCGGGTTAAATCTTGTAAGCTTAATTAGAAAATTACTTTTACTCCATGGACTTGAAATTTTGCGTATTGCGTCAGTTCCTACGACAATTCAATTGTATATAACAAGCATGACTGAATACTACGCTGAGAATTGACCCTACCTAATGAAGACTCCATAGGAGTTCGATACACAGTAAATAAGTACCTAATTATGGACGATAACAATTCGTATGTGATTCATCGGTGTTAGAGATATCATTTCTTTAAGTCTGCATTGTTCACGACACACATAACACAGGAAATACAGTTTCTGGATTATGAATGTCATGATATTTACGTAATCACTCAGTTCAATGAAAAACTGTCAGTAATACAGACTACAGCACATTTTACATTTATAAATATGGTATTTTCACACTTACAAAAACTAAATTTTCTTTTTTATACTACACCAAAATTTTATAATGGGCATTGTTACAATATAGCATAAGATAACTTTTGATCATTTATGCCTATCAAACTAATACCTCCGTTGCTTACAAATGACCACTTAACGAATGACAGGGTTATTAGAAGTTGATACAGTATCCATAAATCGGGATAACGAACGTCCAAGTAAATTGCCCTTGCCGTCGTATCAGACGATCGTGTCGTGCCGTACCGTGGAGCGAGACGGTACCGTTAGCCGGCCGGACCGATGCCTTTATCGACTGTCGGTGATCGGTATCGGTTGAATCGATCTTAGAACTTGAATAGAACGGGATGTTTACTTTTCAATATTTTCTTAATAATTCAATTTTTATTTCAACTTTGTTTAATTGTCTAAATAACGTCACGAAGTCAGTTTATTACCAAATTGAATGTAATTGCTTTTAAATTCAGATAAAACATTCAGTCGAAAACTTTCCGACAGCGTAACCTATTCGCGCTTTATTAGTTTTTTAATAATCCGAAACAAAATAGGCTGATGACAACAACTGTCGGTGACAAGCCTATCTTGTTTCTCTGTTCTATGGACTTGAACTAGGACCATACACAAAAAACACTGCAAACTGTTAACAGCTACGTTTACAGAATTACCTCACCCCTAAAACAAAAAAAAATGATTGATTAGCGAAAAAACGAATGCAAAGACTATGCGATACTATTTTATCACAATCCGTTTTTTAAATTACCTTCATTATTGGACATTACGTTGTACAATGGATAACATTGCCACTATAATAGCCTCGGGGTCCACGGCTTTGACCACCGTTAACGAGGCTAAAAAACGACGCGTCGCAGCCGCGCGTCATTACACGACTACACGGTACTCGGTGGTCGACGGTCAGTGGTCGGTGGTCGGTCATGCAGGGTTGCCAGATGGCCGGGAAATCCGGGATTGTCCCGGAATTTTGCAATTTGTTTAGTGTCCAGTGACTACACTTCTCTGTTCCGGATTCCCAAAGCCTACTTGTTTTTAATTATTTATATTTAAACGCGTGTTTTCATTTCGCTTTTAATGAGTGGTAAATGAAATTAGACAGGATTGGTTGAAGCAATGGCGTAACTTGACGTTCGAAAAGTGTTTGTAAAAACCTACTTAAACCTACTTCGAAGAAATAAATATTTGAATTTGAATCAAAATCTTACGTATTTTTTAATTTATAACTACGGCCGCGCTTACCCTGGTAGAATTTTCCCGGAAATTATAAACATAAGTGGCAACCCTGGATGCAAGCGATCAGCGGCGCACACCACACTGCGTACCGTTAAACTAGGTTGATCGACCCTGCCCGCCCGCACAAAAACTGCCGTATCGACTCGTGCGGCAACCTCTACTATTTGTTGTTTCATTCATAAAAAGATAAGATTTTTACAGTTGTCAGAAATGGAAATACCTTTATTTTCACTAGCTATCGGCCCGCGGCTTCGCCCATGTAGAATTTAGGATTTTCATACAAACTTTTATCCCCTATTTCAAGCCTTTAGGGGTTGATTTTTGAGAAAAGAGTAGCCTACGAGCGACCGTCTTCTCGAATTTCATCCAAATCGGGCCGGTGGTTTAGCCGTCAAAGCGTCACACAGAGACAAACAGATACAGCATCAAAATACAATAAGTAGGTAGGTACGACGTGAAAACCGAATGCACTCAACTTTGCCGCGGCGTGGCGGAAGCAATGTTAGAGCCGCAACGGTCAGCAAAAGCCCCTACAGCGAGACGACTTTAATTTGTCAATCGGAAATCGCCCGAGGTAACTAAGGGGCTGTCGGTACTACTGCTTAGTAGACAATTTACTTGTGCTTCCATATTTCTGAAGACACACCTTCATCCTGGTTGCGGTGTCGGCCTAATGTGCCTGAGAATCAATTTGTTTAGTAGATGTGTCTCCCAAAATTTAATAAGTACCAATTCCATTCATCCTATCTATGTTATTCTCACGCTTGTACTTAAGTCATATTTGTATGTGCTAGTCTAGGTAGGTAGGTAGTTGATAACACTGCTAGGTACGTACTACAGCTAAAACAGCGTAAAACTATTGGTATATTATGAGTTCTAGCCCAAAACGTATTTTTCAATGACACATTCCTTTTGCTTTCTTTATAACAAAACCGAAATACATATTTAGGTACTGTTTCTTGAGCCGATGGTCTCCTCAGTCACTTTCTGTTAATTTTACCCCGTGAAGGCAATTAGGTTGCAAGCAAGCAAGAAAATGGATCGAGAATCCATGGTATATGCTGAATTAATTACTATCAAGGTTCCCGACCACTTTAGTGATTTTATGATAGCTACCGGGACTCGTTGGGAGAAGCTCTGTTTATCGCTATTACGTAATTGAACTACAGGTTAAAACCGAATAAGTTATGTTCAAAGTTCTTCAAACACAAAACGACTTTTTACGTACACGTGGAAGTATTACCAAATTATCATATTTTTTAATGTAGCGTATTTAATGTCTTTTTTGGAGGCGATAATGCAGTTGGATAATCGTAGGCATATATTATATATTCTTTAACAAAGACTTGTATTTTAGAGAACATGACGACAATACATGTAGTTTTGTTAAATATTATATTGACTGTGGTGGTACATATATAGGTAGGTGTGAATGCAAAAACATTTTTATTATATGTATATTATTTTAGCGAACGTGTCACAGATTCACTTTTCACAGTATTTCGACAGCACAGTAACCCAAATAAAACCACGATTTATTGTTTTTTCCGGTTATCGAGCTCAATTTTGATTGGCATACATATGTACGACGCAGCCAGTAATAACGCAACTGATCAATAAAATGTATTAACAAATGAGACTATAGCTTCCAGATGATGGTTGTCGATGAATTCATTAACAGTACAATAACTTTTAAGTCTTCATCTAAGTGCAGTCATGCCAAATGACTAGTACGTAAGATTATAGGCTGTAGCACTAAGAATTCTAAATGTTATCTTGCATTGTATTTTCTTTTTAATTATACGAACAGCAGCCGTTTATAATCATTTGTTATGATGAAAAAAATATTGCTAGGAAACATACTCATCTGAGTTCTTCCTGGTTTTTATGAATGAAACAGGGGAATTTAAGAAAACAAATTATTTAAGGGGACAAAAGGACATACAATATACAGTACAAAATTGAATATCCAAAATACGCGAAGATACAGGTGGTAGGGCCTAGAGCTCACCCGGGGAAGTACCACCGCCCGCCACGGTACTTAGTACCATTCCTACCGTGTAATAATTGTTTTAAGAACAATTGTGTTCCGGATAGGAAGGTGTGGAGCCGGTTACACTTTTTTAGAGGCGACCATCTCAGTCCTCAGGGGTAGCAACGCATCTGTGACCGAATTAGAACGAGACTCATTGAGCCTAGTTCTGGGTCGGTCACAGTTGTCATGGGCGGCAGCGGAAGGTGGTGCTGCATGCTCGTTTGCTACCTTACTTCCATAAAAAAAAAGATACGACAGAGAAAGACGTGTAAATTTTTCACTTTAAACGTGTTCTCAACAAAGTGTGACCAAAACTTACTCGTAGTAACTAGGGTACCATTTGCATTTGGCGCAATGAAGCAAAGGTGTTCATGAAATAAAAAAAATGAAATGGTCATGAATAAAATCGAAAAGAGACTCCGAAACAGTCCAAATATTGTGTGTTAAACTACTCTACATAGAGTATTGTCATTAATTCTGCATCTGAATCATCTGCAGTTAAATAATGCACCTCTTTCTTCCCAATTTTGTTACCAGAAAAGGTATTTCATAACTGTATAATATATCTTTTCTTTTGAATTAGCTAGAATAGCGTTGATACGTAATACCTACTTTCAACATTTATTTTGTTACATAATAGTTAATAATCTGTTAATAATACTGCTCTACCGATCGCATAGCCTTCTAACCTACTGGAGACATGATTTCGACAAAAAGACACGACGATATTGATCTGACTGCAAAGACCTAGAGTTAGAGCGTGCTCTACCATGACTCTACCACGCGTCTCCGGATTGTAGGAAGAGTTAAGGCTCTTGTGTCACTAAAGTTTATCCCTTGCTCAGCTTTTGTATGTAAAAAAATAATTATTAGCTCAGTTGTAACTTACGTGTCATTTGTAGCTTGTAGATTGCCCATCTATAATTATTCTGAGTAAAGTTATGTGGATGTAAAACCTATTAAGTATCTAATTTTTTAAAAGTCAGTGCTTGAAGTAGATAGTATTCTGAAATATTTATTATGGGTCCAACGATGCATGTTACAACAAAAAGTGACATAATAAGCGCTAGGCATAGAATTAGTTAGCAATTGTTATAAAACATGGTCAGCAAGTCTCTAACGTGTAGTGATGAACGTGCTGACAAGAAATAGATAAACAAACAATGCAAACTATGAGTTAGCTGAATTGCAACACAAACCGTTACATGCGCACGCGCACTCACATAGCTAAAACATCCTAATATCATGTCGGACGCACCGCACCTACTATACCAAACCAACACCACCAATACGAATATAAACCAATACGATACCAAATATTTTTTACGGTTACAAAAAAAGATTGCAGCAGCACCTTCTGTTGGCACCTATGATACTCTTAACGACCAAGAACAATAATTACAATCAGGAATAAGATTTATGATCTTGGAGCCGGTTACACTTTTTTAGAGGCGACCATCTCAGTCCTCAGCGGTAGCAACGCATCTGTCACCGAATTAGAACGAGACTCATACGAACAATAACTAACTGGATTATTACTAATATTAACTAACAGGACTAATTATCAGAAATCAGGGTAGGTACATTCCTCGTTGATATACGAGATAATTCAGCCCTGATCTCCCCTGCAGTGCCTGTAAGTCTCCTGCAGGGAGATGCCAATTGAAGCCAGAAAGCTTACCGTACATAATATTATGGTGGTCTTAGCAAGTTTGTCCGAACTATTAACAAGTAAACTTTAGCTACGGAATGGTAATAAGTGCAGAGTTGCGCAACATACACCCTAAAGTTTACCTATGTTGTTCTTGAGTCGCCAAAATGGAATTGCCAGTTTGCCACTCCCCGCTTAAAACAATTGTATCACGTGTGCTTAGAGTTCAATTTAGTTTGTAAGCAAAATTACTTAAGACATTTTAAATTTTCGACATCAATCTACAATGAACCTTAATAATAGGGTAAGAAAGCTGCCACTTCTGTGGGTTGCCATTGAAATGAATTCCATATCGAATGCGAACGAATTATTAGTTCAACACACCGGTATAACAACTAAATAACAACTAAACACATTATACTAAAAAACTAAACACAACTAAACGATGTCCGATTCAGACTTGTCCAGTTTATTAAATAACACTATCCCATCTAAGATCGTCGCTTATTGTTCAAAAGATGCTAATCGTATTATCTATGTGAAGATCCTAATTGCACAACTGCATAGCTTCCTTCTAGTCGTGTAATCGTGTATTAACAAATATTTTGCAGACATTACAAAACAGATGTTTGTTGAATCCATTTTAATTTTTAAGCTTTCACATTGTTCTGTTACAGTACTTTGAGCAGCGTAAGAAACTCGCTTGCGTTGGAAATTCTAATCTGATAATTCTAAAATGTTAGCGTTTTTAATGACAGTTCAAATTAACGTCATGTAACAGAGGAATTTTATACTTCTACTAAAAGAACAGCGAAGAGCAGGATTAGCAGGAAGTAGTGAAATGAGGTGTGGCGAGAATATGTAGACAGGAGTGGCTAAAAGATGATAGGAGAGGAGAGGAGCGACTTTGAGAGGAGGATCTTCCAAAAGATTTTGCCTTACATGACAATAAAATTTTATTGGCCAGTGAGCAGGCTACCTGCTAGAAAAAATAGCATAAGATAGCTTGAGATTGTCAATAATGTCATTGAATCGATTTATTTGGGAGACGACGCGATGGAAGAGTGTTTTATATCCCGACAAAATGTTTTCGTGTACTGCTACACCACAACACCGATGTGTTGTCGGCAAAAAAAAAGAAGGAAGAATTCAAAAAGAAAAGTAATGGCTTTCGAATAATGTGACGGTAGGGTTCTTGACTCGCAAACACCCTACTAAAATCGACCATGATTTTTTTCACTTATTTCCGTCAATGTCAGAGAGCCAGAAAACGTCCAATAAGTTCCAATTAAAAATAAATTGAATTACGATTATACTTGGAGGCTGGAGGCTGGAGACACCAGCTAGCAGGAACAGCCTGGGAACAGCACGGTAAAGACCCGCCAAAACCACTCTACATTTTTCTCGGAATGCGCTCGTGGGGACATCACCGGGTCTCCAATCATCCATAATTATAATAAAACTAGCTACCCGCCCCGGCTTCGCACGGGTGCAAGTTAGATTTACCATAACAGCGCCATCTATTGATTACTTACTCAACCCAGTCGAAAGGTATCGACATCTGTTACATATAATTGTGACTGTCAAATAATAACACTCTTAATTTAGTTCTCTTGTGTGGCGCTAGGTGTCTGTTCATCTGTGAATAAGACTGCCATTTCAATTGTCATTACTTGCAAAACTTACTGTCAAATAATAAGAGACAAATAATTAGAAATAAATTAAAATTGCGACTATAATTTGAGATTTAAAGTATCCTATCTCTCAAGTTGGATCGAACTGCACATGGTGTGCGAATTTTATTATAATCGGTTAAGTGGTTTAGGAGTCCATCGCGGACCAACATTGTGACACGAGATTTATAAGACTTAACGCAAGGAGCTGTACTTAATTTGGCAGACACTCATACACGTTCCTTGGGGATTGTTGGGGAGAACTAAGAGAGGATTTTTGAAAATTCCCCCTCTAAAGGTATAAAGATTAACTCTAACAAAAATTAGTGAAGCCGCGAGGGGACAACTAGTCGTAATTTTAACCTGTAATCAAGTATACAACTGCGAAGCTTATTTTCGAGTTTGACGAAAGATGAATACCAAGTTTATTACGCGTACCCATGCCCGCGTGCTAAGGGCTCTTTATTGTCACGGCCGGATACGATGCCAGTTAGAAGATATCAAAACCGGCATTAGCATACAATGAGCCGACTGACGTGAAGTCCTCATTTCATAAACTATACGTACCATTAACCAGTTTCTGTTGAGACGCTATTTCTCTACGCGTAGCCGGATTAACCAACTTTTATATACTGAGGGATTAAAAAGACAAATACTTAAAAGCAAGGCAATAAAACATTTTGAATAAAGATTTTTTATTTTATTACCTGATGATTTTTATTTTAACACAATTGTGTAATACCTACGCACGTTCTACGTTTTAAAAGTTTACGTACATAAAATATGTAGTTAAGTATATAACGCTTCAGTAAAAATAACTAAGGCACCTCACAACCTCACAATAAGGTACCTACCCTGGACAGTGCCATGCTAATTTTAATTCCCTATGTCCTCCCCATACCACCCATGTCTTCATCGAAAATACAAAAACTCAACCAGAATAACAACGAAATTAGGTATAACAATAAAATTTAAGCGCATCCTATTCCCATCTCGTCGCTTTGAACCTCCAACATTGCATGTAAGTATGATTGCATGAAACAAATAAATAGATTTATGCCTATACGAGCGAGTACAATACTCGCTAGTGATGAGAACCTATTATTAAGTGAATCTCTATTGTTTACACGGACACAATCTACTGTACGTTTCTTGAGACATAAAATAACCGATAGTTACTCGCCGGCGGTGGGACAAGTGCTTAACGACTGCTAACTAACGACAAGTAACAGGGACCGATGCGACGGCTTTTCGTGTCCTGCAAGGTACGGAAGCTCTGAAGAGATCCAACTACCGATCACGTCTGATGTTCGATCGAATATTTTCAAATCAAACCAACAAGTTATGAGCACATAAAGCAAATATGTAATCTTCATAACAGATGGCGCTGTAGGGTATTCTGAATCACGCTAACGATTTTACTGTGAAGAATCATAATATAGACATCGAGGGAGTATGTACACACATGCATACAAGTTGAATCACCCTACCTATGTGGTGACCCTGCTGAACAACGTATTTTTGAACGCTGCACATTGATTGCTGTGGCTTATCACAAATCAAATCAAACCACCAACAACCAACAACCAACAATCAACAATCAAATTATGGAACAAATTACGATGATTATGATTATGAACTTAATGAATAATTGAAAAGAATGGCATAATTTATTCCCCAACTTGAGTTTTATTTTATGTAGGTCACAGAAATCATCATCAGCTGATGTTGTCAATCATCGGTGGCAGCCGGAAGGGTAAAAAAAACGAATTGCTACTTCTGGGTGAGTTCCAGTGAGTACTCAGAACGCTCAAAATATCATACAAACCGTTCCACTTGATAATTATGATCGTTCTGTGCGCGGCGATGACCAGATTACGTCATGGATGACGTCATCGTTTCCAATCTAACGACCCATTTGAATCTGTGGGGCATTGTGGGCGCTGTTCCACTAACCGCCCGTGACTATCTCGCACAGACTTATAAAAAAAAACTGTGCTATCTCTTGTGTTGTGATACTTGTGATCGCTTATTGGAACGCGCCCAATACCGAAACGTCAGACGTCAAAAACTTAATGTCAATCATTTCAAATGATTCATTTGTCAAAATCTGTCAAATAAAGTTAATAGGTACTACTCGTATAGGTACTCATTGTTTCTTACAAGATTTTAATTGTAAAATTACATTAACACAACAAAGTTTATTTCAGGATCGTTCGCGTAAATAAAACGTTGACGCTGAATTGTGCATTATGTCCTTTTTTGTAATGGACAGGAACAAAACAAAAAATGCATCCGAAGGAATCGCAGTAAGTACTAATGTATAAGTTGTGATCGTTACTTCCAAGAATTTAAAACGTATACCCGAAATTAACTTAAAATTTTGATATTATATTGTAAATTTTCTACCGAATCGTGTAAAACACCCTTATAATCTTTAAAATCACTTGTTAGAGGTTACAAAGTAAATTAATAGTTGTGAACTTGTGACTAATGATACCTTATTTAAATTCAGTGGCAGTGACACAATTAACATTACCCATAGAATGAAGCGCAGGCGTATGGTTAATAAACCAGCGATCATTAAATCATTTGTTTAAATTAAAATGTAGTAACTCATCACTGCTAATCTTTTTTTTTATTAATTATAACAGAAGGCACTTCATCTTGATGCTAATTGGCTGTCTTTGTTAAGTTACTAAAACTGGAAGGTACTATTAACAATAACAAATAGTGTTAATTTATTAGGATATTAATATACAGTCTCAATTTTTATTCAGTGAATGGGAAAATTTAGTATGTAAAAATCTAAAATTATTTTACTAAATACATATATTTTGTTGTAAAATCTTTTTTTTTTCTATTCACATATCCATTAAGTATAATATTACATAGGTACTAATATTTAAATACAACTTATGATATGAGTACGGTTAGACAGAACCATTTAATTCAATGTATTTTCTGTTATCGGATCACTGCATATCTTCACTAATGCTGGTTGAAAAAAACATCATTAAAAATTATGATTCAATTTACTTTCAGCCCATGGGCATCACTGCATTAACAGAAACAGTGGATAGTGACCAGCCTGAGTCGAGATATGAATGCCCCGTGTGCCTCAACTGGCTCCGAGACCCCGTCATCACCACTTGTGGCCATAAATTCTGTAAAAGCTGCATCACTTCATGGTTACAGTATGTGTTTTTTTATACAAAAGGCTTGACTATAATCTAATCTGATGTTAAAGCATGCTAATTTAAAAATTCATAATTCAAGATATTGTTATTTAATGAGCACCTTTGCTTTGCTATTGATACTAATAGTTCTTAGAATATTTAAAACATACCCATACATTTGTTCATTGCTTTCTTTAGTGTCCATATTAGATAGACATTTAATATACATAATTGGACTCTTTGTCAAGAATGATAACAAGTGGTAAAATAACTCTGATATGTGTCCTATATCACCTTGTCCTTCAAGCTTTACCTTTTACCTCACACTGTCATTTCTTTACAGAAATAGTGGACACTGTCCAATAGATAACATAAACCTCAGTATGAAAGTGGATATATTCCCAGATAACTACACCAAGCGGGAGATTCAAGAACACAGAATGTCGTGTCCCTTTGCATCTAAAGGTAGGTGAATTTTAATCTGTTGCCTGGTCTATAAAGTCCATTTTAAGTAATGGAATAGGCTAATTTTAAATTTTAATGTCAATAGGTCTAGATGTTTTGAGGTATTTCATAATACATTGAAGTTTTAAAATTTAAACCTTTACTTTTAAGTGTATTTAATTGTCAATAATTTATTTGAAATAAATTTACACTACCCTAAATCTTAAATTTTGTTGGTGTATTAATTACATAATAATGTGTGTGTGTGTGCACTATGGAAAGTAATGCTGATTATGTATGTCCATTTAAAGCTCTTTCTGTTTCACTAGAATGTTCACTTAATTCTTTCTTCCTGTGGTTAATATAATGTAAGTAACATACCATCAATTAACTGGTCAACCCTAACGTTTTCAGGTTGCACAGTCAAAGTAACCCCGCTAGACCTGGACGCGCACATAGCAGAGTGCAAGTACAACCAGCCGGAAGCCTCCACTCAGTCGGACGTCAGAGTGCCGTGCTCCTTTCAAGCCGTGGGCTGCAAGGAAACCTTTGACAGCCAGGAGGAAATGAACAAGCATTTGCATAATGATGTGCAGAGTCATATGAGTGTAAGTTTTACTGTCTGAAACAATTAAATTTCGTTACAGGGGAGAGTTTGTGCATTAATGGAACAGGTAAATATTGAATTTGACAAATTCTTCATTTTCACATGGCAATAATCTAACAAACGTGTGGACGCGTCACATAACGGTAAAAGTCAGCCAGTGGTTTTGATAATGATCATCAATGAAATTAGTGAAACCATAATTATGGTAGCTCTTGACTCTTGACGAGTATGCCATCTTTGTAAAATGCCATTATGTTCAATACATCCTCATATTGTCTCAACTAACTGTATCACTTTCAGTATCTCATGAATGCATACTCGGAGGTCAAGATCGACAACGATCTGTCGAACGCAAGCATCGACGCTAAGGAGCAGGAGGCCATGAGCCTTTGGGAGGCGCCGGATAAGAATGGCGAAAAGAGCGCTGCGCCGCTTAATAATACCAGTGCGCTGATTAGGTAACACTTTCCTACTTTAAAGGCATTATTAGTTAGAGAATTGGTACCAGTAACACAGTATCTCATACTAAGTTTTAAATATACTTTTTCAGACAATTTTGCTGAGGGTTTTTAAATTAAGATTGAAATATGTAGGTACCATATTTGGGTATTTATGTTTGGTATAGACTAGAATCAATGGATTTTTCATTTGCATTGAATTAGAACCATAGAGATATTACACTAGAGGGTAGAAGCCAGGCTTCAGAGCGTACTTCGGATAAAAAGAGACGAAATCTTTAGTAATCACCTTTCTCTTTCTGGCGAGGCTACAGAGCGTACCTGGGATAAAAAGAGATGAATCTTTAGTAATCACCTTTCTCTTTCTGGCTCATCGGGATTGGAGAGAGATAGGTAATTACCGTTATCGTTGTTTCTCTTTCTAACCGGGGGCGATTGCAATGTATGGGTAGCCGTATGGCTCACCCACTCTAGTGTAATATCTCTATGATTAGAACTTCAAAATAAACATTTAAAGTAAAAACAATAATTCAAAAATAAGTATTTAAAGAAATAAAAACGAAAACATGTATTTATTGTGAATCGAATACCATATAATTTCGTCGCAATTAATTCACCGCATTTTTTTGCCCTGTAATCTCATAACATCGATACTAAAAAATATTCACAGAGCTCTATACGAGCGCGTAGTAGTACTAGAGCAACGGAACAGAGAGCAGGACATAGTGATCGCGAACATATCGAAGCAACTATCAGCGTTCGCGGTGGCCAAGATGAAGCAGAACAACGAGATGTTGCTGCGCTACTGCATGGGCAACTACATCTGGAAGATCGACAACTTTAACGCGAGGCTCAATGCCATGCTCAAAGATCACTACAAAATGTTGTACAGTCCTGGGTTTTATACCACGCCGAATGGGTATAGGTAAGTTGACACCAGTAAAGGACTGCGTACATAATTATAATAACTACCCGATAAAAGCCCAACATAGAATTTAATTATGGTCTTTATGTTGTGTTTGCTACAGTTGAATTTTGAGTCTATTGTTGGTGTCGATTCAAAGTGGGTGGCGAGTGGTACATTCTTCTAGGATACAACTGTAATAGTTTTTGGAATAATAAAAGAAATTCAGACTGTCCTAACTTTTCTATATTTACATACTTACATAAAATACTAAGTACAAAAAACTCCTTACAACATAATTTCAGATTCTGCGTCCGCCTGAACATATCCCCGCAGAACCCGCTGTGCTTCGCGCTCCACGTGCATCTCATGAAGACTGAGTACGACGAGTGTCTGGAGTGGCCCTTCAACGGCCGCATCGCCTTCGCCATGATCAACCAACTCGACCCTGAACTGACCCAGCGCGACACCATGATGTCCAACTCTAACCTGGTCGCCTTCAGGAAACCCACGGCCGAGATCTGTCTACGAGGATTCGGGTATACAGAGTATGCGGTAGTAAGTGATGTAGTCAGGAATGGCTTCGTCAAAGACGATACTCTGATCATAAAGGTTGCTATAAAGTGTGTATGACATGAGGAGTAATTTTTTGTTTGTATTATTTATTTGTTTTGTATGATACAAATGTATTTTTAGTAACTTTATTTTATGTTGATTATTATGTGGAGGTTATAAGCAGAAGTAAAATTTAAGTATTGGTTGAACAAAATAGCTTTATGAAAGTCAGTGCAATTGAAAAATCTATGGAACATATATTTATATTTGTAATAAAAGTAGGTAGTGGATTCGTGACTCGAATAACTGATCTGTAATGCAAAAATGTAAAAATCTGAATATCGCTACAAAAATGCAACATTCCTTTTTGTGTAGTTATTTGATTTGAAGTATTATATTTTTACTGTAACGGGTCCTAACTTTTATAGTTCTTTATTCCAATATTGATAAAAGTTCAAAATGACTGAAAGAAATCTCTACAGGTTTCCTAATAATTCAAACTGCCTCTTGTATATCAGGGGACCCACATTGTATTATTGTACATGATTAGAACTTATTTTCATAATAAGTGGCAGCAAGTACTTATGGGACTGTTATTGATTTGTATCAAAAAAAAGTCGGTATACGGGCGAAAGTTTTACGTGACAACGACTTTGAGTGGTAAAATAATTTTAATGTGAATATTCATTCGTATAGTAGGAAGAAGGATGAAATAATAGTAACAATTTAAAACATTTATTTATACAAAGAATTATATTTAAAACATTGTAACACCATCCGCCATCTAGCGCTGCTAACCGTTAGACCATTAACCATTAGTCACAACTAAGTGAGGTAACAAACGAGATTACTCTACTTCTCCAGAGATGGCGCTGTACCATTTTCTGAAACACGCCAACGTGTGTACGCCGTAGCTACCATAAGTAATGTTAAGGAGGAAGGGACGCGTGCCTTTCACTTTTTATGTCTGTCTCTCTCGCTCTTAGGCGGGCTAACCATGCCCGAGTGGAAGGGACGCGTGCCTCTCACTCGCTCTCATTGTAAGCGCATAACGTGAGCGGAGCTACTAACGCAGTTTCTTGAAGTGCCACCCGGCAAACCAATTTATAAGACGTTGTCACGTCAATAAGAAATAGACTGAGTTCCGTCCAATTTCCACTGCTCGCAACATTCTTAGCAGCACATAATCAGTATTTTATATCGTAACTAAGCAAAATATTGTTAAATACCCTATATATTTTATTTGTTGATAGTTAAATATTTTTAAGTTTATATTGTGATACATTATATTATAAGGTATTGTGCATTTGTATCCGAAATGTTGTCATACATTTTAGCCTGTCTTTTTTTAATAGTCTTTATTTAGTAGCCATATATGACAGACTGAAATGAATGTGAGCATATGACAACCATTAAAGCACTGCGCACATAATATAATAACCCAATAATCGACCAACTTAACAAAAACATTTAATTACGATTTTTTATATTAATATGTATATTGTAATAATACCTAAACATTCCATAACTCGTACATTTTTATACAAGAACTATCAATCAGTATTTATACAAAACTAAGTCACCGCACTACTCCACTGAACTACTTTAGTTTTAATATTGTTACTAACTTTAATAATAACTGAGCAATCTCGTTAAATCTATTATTTCATAAATTGATATGTTGAATGTTTTGTATAGTTATTTGTCAATGTACTTAAATGTTTCAGAATTGTTTATTCAATCATATCGTATTAGAATTTACTGGTGCCTTAAATAGTTGTAATATTATACCTGTTTTTATATTATAATATACTGTAAAAAACAACATTGAAGTATTATTTCGTGATTCCGACCGTCATTTATACTTTCATTATCATGTTTGGTTTTTACTAAAACCGGCACCGTGCGTAAAGTATGTAAAGTGCGTATGTAAAGTATTAATATTGGGATAAATCAGATGTAATCCTGGTTGAACCACCAACATGTACCACTAGTGGTATCTTTGAATGTTTCTTGTTTCTTGTGATACTAGTATAATAAAGATAAAATTTGTGCCTGGGTGTGTTAAGTGACAGTCTTTACGCGGAAAGGAACCGGAAGGTAAAGAAGGTGAAGGTAGCATAAATAAAAGACCATTTACACAATCCATGTTATATTGGTATGAAGTCTTATAAACAATGTAAACTTAGTAAAATATAGGAATATAGCTTAATAGCAACCGCCCACGAGGCAGCGGCGCCCACACGACACAATATTCATATCACATCCAACCATCACAATAATTTTCATCCATAACATCATAAAAATTTTGCCATACAAAAATTTTACCCAACTTTTTAACATTTAGTGGCGGAATCAGAGAAATGTATAATTATAATGCTTAGTAGCCATACACGCTGATGGTTAACAGTAACTGTCTCTAGCGTGTATGCTTAGCTTTAATATTTTTTCAAAATTCATAACTTTGTCTATGCATATTTCTATAAATAAAATATTTTTTATAAAACACGGAATTGGAATATTGCAATAGTCGTATTGCAGCAATATATTTTACTTTGTTGAGAAAACTTGTAAATAACGCATGCGTTTTCTCTACAATGTATGCATAGTGTATGGCACTCACTCAATTGCATTACTAATTGCACAATTTTGCCATAGATAATAAAAAAAAATTAATAAGTAGAAATTAAATTTAACACACACATTGACATTTAGTATTAAGTGAATAAAGTTATAGATTCTATATGGCATGTTACCCTGACCAAATATCCGTAAATACAGTAGGTGGTAACTTAACAATATTTGTAGATTACCATTAATACACGAGAGCATCTACCTACCCGTATGGCAGTTCTATGGCTTCGAAAAGATTTTTCAGCTTTAAATAACTCTGAGAGAATGTAAGCTCTATCTTTTTGTGTGCCGAGGAAGTCTCACAAACACAATTTACACAATGAACATAAAATAAAAATCGATTTACAGCAACATTTTTGTCATTTACTAGTGTGCGTTTATTGGGCGGGCATCATTGTATTTTTAGTGTATACTTTTTTGGTACCAACTAAGCTGCACTCTAATGACAGTTAAGTAGCTGGGCGAATATCAAACGTGCATCGGCAAAATATGCAGATACTGATAGCAAAAAGGTGTAAAAATTTACTTATATCATTAATTATTTTTATATTTTTGTTAACTGCGTCCCCTAATCTATATAATAAGAGCGTAGAAAAGTCGTGTCTGCTTTTTTACGAAATTGACAAAACAAAATATAAAGGGGTTTAAGAAACAGTACTAGAACATGAATCAAAAAATAAAAAAAATTAATTAAAAAAAAGTTTGTTTGCGCGCGCTAATCTCCGGATCGGCTGAACGGATTTTTATGGGACTTTCACTGGAAGATAGCGGAGATTCCTGAGCAACATTTAGGCTATTTTTTATCCCGAAAATCCCACGGGATCAGGATTCACGCGAAAAAAACTCCTATGCGCGAAGTCGTCAGCTTAAATTTTTATGAAACTTTCACTCGGAGATAGCGGAGATTCCTGAGCAACATTTAGGCTATTTTTTATCCCGAAATTCCCACGGGATCAGGATTCACACGAAAAAAAACTCCTATGCGCGAAGTCGTGAGCTTAAATTTATATGAAACTTTCACTGGGAGATAGAGGAGGTTCTGGAGCAACACATAGGCTACTTTTTATTCCGGAATTCCCACGGGATCAAGATTCACGCGGGAAAAACTCCTATGCGCGAAGGCGCGGGCTTAAATTTTATGGGACTTTGACTGCGTGATAGAGGAGGTTCTGGAGCAACACACAGGCTACTTATTATCCCGGAATTCCAGCAGAATTAAGAGGAAGCCTGAAAGTAGCACAAATAACAGAAAAGTTGAAAGGGGGACGACTGTCGTGGTTTGGGCATGTGATGAGGCGAGAGGAAACGCATGTGAAAGGAGAAGAGTGATTGATATGAATGTGGATGGACGAAGAGGACGAGGACGTCCTAAGAAAAGATGGATGGATTGTGTGAGAGACGATATGAAAGATAAGGAAGTAAGCGTGGAAGTGACGGCTAATAGGGAAGAATGGAAGAGAAAAACATATTGCGCCGACCCCAAATAGAGTTGGGAAATGGGCAGGAGGATGATGATGATGAATTCCAGCAGAATTAGGATTCATGTGGGAAAAACTCCTATGCGCGAAGCCAAGTCGTGGGATTAGATTTTTATGGGACTTTCACTGGGAGATACCTAGAGGAATTTGTAAAGTAACACGTAGGCTACTTTTTATCCCGGAATTTCCCGCGGGATCAGGATTCACGTGACACAAACTCCTATGCGCGAAGTAAGTAATGGGCTTAGATTTTTATAGGACTTTCAGTGGAAGATAGAGTAAGTTGTAAAGTAACATATAGGTTATTTTTTATCCCGGAATTCTCACGGGATCAGGATTCAAGTGGGAAAAACTCCAATGCGCGAAATAGTGGGCTTAGATTTTAATGGGACTTTCACTAGGAGATAGAGGAAGTTGTGAAGCAATGTACGGGCTACTTTTTATCCTGGAATTCCCGCAGAATCAGGATTCACGCGGGAAAATCGCATATGCGGGAACGAGGTCGCGGGTTCAGATCTTTATGGGACTTTCAGTGGGAGATAGAGGAGGTTAATGGAGCATTGTATAGGCTACTTTTTGTTAATGACTTCTCGCGGGATCGAGATTTACGCGGGAAAAACTTTGTGACACACTGAGTTCCACGCGAGCGGAGCCGCGGGCACAGCTAGTGTTGTAATATAAGAACTTATTTTTACACGAAAAAATATATAAATATCAAAATGTAGTAGGTACCTGCCGGACGTACATAACGCTTTTTATATGGAATTTTAGTACTCACAATATAGCAAAGAAGAGAACAACAAAAATAATAAAAAAGCAGTAGATAGGTACTTGAGGCAATGGGACCAGAGAGGTCACATTGCACCAATTCGTCTAGTTAACTTGGGCAATTAGTTGGTACCAACATCTTTTACATAATTATATTACTGTTTTGTACATTAATACATATAGTTCATAGGTTCTACTAATATTACATGCATACCTTAAATACTCCCTATTCATGCAGAGAATCGCACAAAATGTAATTTGGCCTCGACAAGATATACACTAACTTTGCAAAAAAACGAACTCGAAATTATCATATTTATTACATTATTACAATAGACAATCGAATAATAATCCCTAAATTTAATCCCAATTTTCATTGTTGTTGTTTTCTGTAAAACATTGACATAAGCTTAATAATTGATTAAGCTTACCTACCAAATGGTAACATTTTAATCAAATGTTGAAGAAACTGAAATAATGAAAATATTTTTTATTTCAATGTAGTACAGCTTACAACGTTAAAATTAGGTAAGTACACACCTACAGTATACGACTCGTGAAAACTTTAACAACTTACAAAAACAACCTGGCATAGGTAATTATTGTCCGAATACATTCAACGGGTTCATCTAGTAAATCTAGTTCTAGCGCTCCTAACTGATGGGAATTTATTGGGGTAACATTATTTATTACGAGCACTATTTACCCGCGCTTTGCTAAAAATGAACTATTTATACTATTGCAGATATTTTGCTAACTTGCCTCAAGACTGTGCTTAATGTTAAAGAAATTCCTATATTGCCTATTCTATATTACTTTGGATATTGACAATGTGAGCATTAAAAATTAGACTGGATTTTGAACCACGGTATCTGAGCAAATATGTATGTTGTACACAGCACTGTTCTAGATACATATTAAGACTTATTTATTGCAATTATTACTGTGAACTACGTGTCCGTAAGCTCAGTGTAACAAACTCATTGTTATCGGTCAAACATACTGTAGGTACTAAGACAACTAGTGTTCCAACGGATGTGTTATATTGTCATACATATTTGGAGTAATTTTATATTATTCATATTAAGTCCTGCGATACACAATGAAAATATATCCATTGCTATTTTACTTCCAAAGTTGTTACCATGTGCATAACTGTGTCTACTAATGATGTAGTCGGCAATGTGTTATTAATTTTATAAACATAAGACTACCTCTACATACCTACATAGTACTCACTTAACTCGGTATGTCTTAAGATCTTAACCAAACAATAAAAATGTAAAGTAACTATTTTAACGTCCTATATACCTATAAACAAGTACATTTTTGATTTTACTGGAATAAGGTACTGTAATCGGGTTGTACGCGTTTGGTCAAATCTGATATTCGTCAAATCGGCAATTCGTCAAATCTGAAATTGGTCAAATCGGTAGTTCGTCAAATCGTCTTTTTGTCCAGTTATGAAATTTGCCAAATACGCTTTTGGTCAAGTAATTTTAGTACAATCAACTATAAAAATGAAAATACCTCGTGATGTTTTTATTACCACATTTTATTTAATTCATATTTCACTTATCACTAATTCACTACCTAGTATAAATCAAAGTCATTTCCCGCTGTCGTCCGTCTGTTAATATGTATGCTTAAATCTTTTAAACTTCACGACGGATTTTAATACGGTCTTCTTTAATACATGAAAATCGTCCGGAGGGCGGGCGTCTTGTCACTTTAATGTTGTTTTTAACCGATTTAAAAAAGGGGAAGGTTAACAATTCCTCTGTATGTTTTTTTGTCTTTTGTGTGTTACCTCATAACTTCGTACTGGGTGAATCGATTTTGATAATTCTTTTCACATTCGAACGCTAATGTTTGCCGTCCCATTTGAGCGACCATCTGACGGTCAATTTTAGAGTTATTTTCAATAATGTGAATTAAAATGCAATCTTTTGACTGGGTGTTCTAATTTTGATGATTCTTTTTTGTTAGAAAGGTAGTGCTTGTCATGTGGTACCTTATAAATAGGAGCAACGTCTGGCGAGTGATTTTTGAGTTATCTTGACTTTGAAGTCGGTTATTTTTTGTAAAAAGTTAAGACGTAAAAAATTTATTTCCCGATACGAAGCAAGGACAGTCCCACTAGTAGTTACATAGTCAATTTATATTTTACACCCAACATAACTGTTTTAGGCACTTTAGTGTATCTATTTTTCCAATCAACAATTTTTCTATAATTTTTTCTATTCTAGCGTCTTTCATAATGTTGGAAGTTTTCCTCTGCTTCGCATTTTCTCTTTTAACTTTATGTAAATAAAACTTCGCCTCTTTTTTTAAAATGCTTACATACATGAAAATGTTATGCTTTTCTTCTACCTTTATACCCAATCTTCGGTGCCAAGCCTCGACTGCATTGGTGGTACGATGACGTTCATTCGCACAACACCACATGTCTTGTGAAATTCTTTTTTGCCATTGCTCACTAAAATATTTTTGAAAATTTTCCGCCCTTTTATCATTCTCTGGCATCAATTTAAGTATTTCTGTCCATCCTTCCGGAATATACTGATTTGGCAGTAATGCTAGGTTTGTGGTAAGTCTTACAATCTTTTTTAAATTATTTTCAGTCATCATTCCCAGTTTTTTTGCTTTCCTATAAATGGCTTGATGGAAATGAAAAAAACAACCTTTCACGAGAACACCTGGGAAAATGCTTTTTGCGGCGTTGATTATTGCCATTTCATAATCACATTTTACAAAATTTGCATCAATCTTAAATTGAGAACGTAAAACTGAGAACAATCTTTCATACGTTTCCTGAATTTTATTAGGTAAGAGGCAAAAAAATACGGGTATTATATTGGTACTCGCTCTTGTACTACCCACGTCTACATGAATTGATAAAAGTTGAGAAAAAGGTCGCGGTACGGTTTTAAAAGTACCATCTACAAAAATCAAATTTGTATTTGATGCTATTTCTATACCCTCATCTATAGCAAAGATAAAGAATTTAGGTAGATTATCTTTGCTTTCATAAATCAAAAAATCTTTTGAAAGTATGTCTGGAAATATTACCGTATCAACTGATGGGAAATTGCATTTTTGTACACCAATTGCCCTCTTTCTTATTCTGTATAGACCATCACGCTTCGATTTCAAATTAGGTATGTCCATTGAATCATCAAGCTCACCCATAGTTTCATCAAAAATTTTACTCACTGATTTCCATTCATTTTTTACCCTTTTTCTGCATTTATTCATCTTCACGTCAATTAAATTTTTGTCGTAGTTCGGCTTACAGGTATGCCCGCTTTCTCTTAGAATTAAGGTAGAATCACTGCTTAAAGTTATAGATCCATTACACTCGCTTCTATTTATGCAGCGCCAGATTGTAGTACCCACATTTTTATATTTCAAGTTTAAATGGAATTGATATCCCGCACGTAATAGTTTCTTCTTACCTTTTTTAGTGTCTATAAATGTAAAAACAGAATCTCCGCCTTTGCTAGTAGAAGCCATTATATTATATATTTTACTAAATCGCAGACTCCAAAATAAAGATTTATTATGTAATTAAATTAACGTGCAAATAATAAGATATTTTCTACGATTGACAGGAAAAACAAATGGTTGACAGGAAAACAAATTATTTTTTTCGCTAAGATTCTAGTCTTACAGAATCAGAAGAGGTAACAATCGAAAGAAATAAAATACATAATTATCTAATTATACGTACTTAATTACTATTGACTACGTTTCGATGATGTAAATAGGAAACTACAGCGTAAGTTCCTACAAGTAACATACCTAATTATATATGAAATGAAAACTTATGTCTTCATCGACTGTACATAGACTTGACCAAAAGCGTATTTGGCAAATATCATAACTGGACAAAAAGACGATTTGACGAACTACCGACTTGACCAATTTCAGATTTGACGAATTGCCGATTTGACGAATATCAGATTTGACCAAACGCGTACAACCCCTCATAAAACAGGCTAATATTCTCGTAAAAATTTGGTACATTATAAATGAAAAGTATATATTAAGTTGCCAATTTTTCATTAGAAACTTAATATTTACATTGACGTATTTTCATTAAAAGCGTTGCCGCTAGGGGCGCGTCAACACGATCTATAATTTTAAACGCAGTTGATAGCACTTATAATTAGTATCAAGAAATAAAACAACAACCAACATAACATTTTAGACACTATTATTGTCGAATGTAGATGGATATATTACCAAAGATAGTTTAAAGAAATTAACAAAACCAAACGAGATCATTTTACATCTATAGTCTATGAACTAGGGCATTATACTTCATATGAACTTAAACATAATTTGACATTACGATGGCGTCCAATTTAAAATTATTCTAGTGATAATTTAATATTATTAATATTCTTTTTCGGTTTCTTTAGTAAAGCTTCTGTTGAAATACAGATCAGAACGTCCCTTAAGCCAGTGACTTATATGTATATAAAGCAATGAAGACTGCAGTGAAGAACACTTGACTTGACACTCGTGTTGTGCAAAATATGCAAGGAAGACAACCGGAAGCGGACACGAAGGTCGAATGCACTCAATAAAATACAATAACAAATTATGGAATCACAATCGTGGCGGTGCATAAATACGCAGATACTTATAAATAATCATTTTACAAACATTCCCTGCTCTAAGATTTGACACTCTATGGTTCGTATGCATTTAGAACGCATCTAATGCCGACTAATTTATTGGCTTATTGCCCATACAAGCTCGTATTTGCACATGTGTTTTCTTGCCATTATATTTTTGTCAGACACATACATTTCTATAGTGGACACAATGCCCACTATATGGAAATAAAAACCAAAACTATTTTTTTTTAATTTTACTAATCACTTGTTATCATACTATCTGATAAGTGGAATGTTTAACTTAAGGCCAATTAGACAGTGGGTGATGTAAAAGTACATATTTAAACTTATTATACCTGTCTACTTTCTACTATATATCACAGTTATGATAAATAAAATGCACGATTTCACTATTACAATAAAATGTTCCCCTGTATATGAACATGGACTGCTATATAAATGATCACTCTATAACCAGGCCTCCACAGATTATAATCATTTTATAACATATTGTTTAAATTAAACCATACATTTGGCAACTAGTGCATATTTCAAGTTACAAAAATAATATTATGAGGTAATTTAAAGAGCACAGCGCACATAAAAATTTCTACTTGATAACTTTATTGTAGATACTCAAAACACTTCTAATTTTACTATATATAATTAAACTAATAATTTGTTTAGAAAACATCTGCGGAGGCCCTTAAGTATTTAGTTTGTGAAAAACAAGAGTTGAAAATAAAAACAATAAACCTAAACCAAAAAAGTTTGCAATATTTGTACGCAAAAGACCACGACAGTTTTGCTTGAATCACTTTTGTGAAGTACCTACTTACTTTCACTAACTTTTTATGATACTTAATGTAAAAAATCTAAGTATTAAATAAAGATTAGATAATATCTTAAATCAATTAAGGTAGTTTTTACATCAACGCCTGCACTTACGAAAAATAATTTCAATCTATCTGCTCAGCATCGCCCAATTATTACAGGGTTGATTATTTAAATTTACGATCAATAACTATAACATGATTCAAAACATAAATTATGCCAATAAATTATAACTTCTATCAATACTGCACACCTTACTGATATCATACATTCAAAATACTTAAAATAGCATGCAACAAAATTGTATCGAGCGATATGTTTATCTCGTATTAATTAAACAAATTAATAAATGTATTCGAATAAATGTCATCGGGCGGTAATAAAAAACTCACAAAATTAAGCCTGTAATACCCACGTCACAATTAAACTACAAAAATCTATATCATCGTCATGCAATAAAAAAAACTGCCATTCTAAAAACAGGTAGTATTTTTTTCTGATGTATAAAAATAGATCTTATATTTAAAGTACTTAACTAGTTTTGCACTACAACAACGAATGTTCTACAGTATAGGGGAGTTGTGCTCAAGACGGCATACTCAGGTAAGATGACACACCTACTATATTGCTTTAAATATTCGCGCTAAGAGTGCAATTGTGACGTTAACGGGAGTCTACATAGATGTCGCTAGTACTCAAATTCAGTATGGCGGAATAAGAACGCGGACTGGCAAGCAGTGCACGTTTTTGTGATTTTGACATGCTCAAAAGTTTGCTTTCGGTTTTGTTTGATGGTGAAAATACATGTAAGGTAAGGGTCTTTACTTTAAACTAATTTGAATTGTAAAAATGGGTTATTAAACTGCACAAATATAGCTAAAAACGCATCCTAACGTAAAAGGTATGGTCGTGACAATTTAAACCATAATTTTGTGACCGTTGGGTAAAATGACATACAGGGCGTGGGTGTAAGATGGCATACTATGTCATCTTATCCGTGTAAAATAGGATAGGAAAACTTACCTGTTTTCTTTTTTTATACAGAATGCCTGGCATTTACTAATGAACATCGACGCGAAAAAAAAGGGTATTGAAGCTGTGAGGGACAATCGAATGGTCTGGCTTTAAGCATTGATAAGACGACATACCCTTATGGTGTAAGATGACATACAGTAACCAACTTATCTCTGAAATGAAGAGAGGCGCTGTCGGACGCAATTCGAGAGGTAGTTACTGACAGACGAATGACCACATTGTACTTATGAATGACTTTTTAACATGACGGCATTAGTTCCAACTTTTGCAATTTCAGAGATAAGTTGGTGATAATGTACCATGTCATCTTATCCTATACATATGTCATCTTACACATGTCAACCTAAGTGCCATTGATGTTTGTTTTCAAAGTTAATATGACGTTGATTGTTCTGAATTTTAAATAATTTTGTTGATTATGATACCTTTTAGAATATACGCAAGATGCTGATCTCATATGACTAAAATTATTTTAAATATTTCCCTTGAAAGAAAAAGTATGTCATCTTAAGCACAATTCCCCTACCTATAATGCAATACATCTAAGTACATAAGTACTAAAATGCTTTTGAGAGATTCTTCCCAAAAGTCGTCTTATATGCAACGTTTCACAACTAACCTTAATGTTAATCTTATTGTTCACATTGTGATCATAGACAGGAGCCGTCCATAAATAAGATAACACGTTGCCATGGGATGAGGTCACGAAAGCAGTTCTGTGTGTGAAGGAGGGCCAGTCACAGCTTAATGACGTCACATAAAATATTAAAATTACACCTTCCACACAACATTATTTGTATTTGTTTCCACACAACAGCATTTCGACACAAAATGTAAATTTTGTATTGTTTCTGCGTTATGTTCGTCCAAAGTTTTATGTGAATTTTCGTTGAGATGCCAATTTTAAATTCACTTCTTTTTTTATTTCACTTTTTAGAAAAATTTAAAATATGACTTCACATTGGGATACACGTAAAAGCGGTAAAAGTACTGAGGATGGTCACCAAACCCGTTCTTTGTTGTGACGTAAAATATGAATGGCCCCATAGCATTATGTTTTGCTTCATATTTAGAATGATCGAATATGCTCAAACACAGAACAGCTTATGTTACATCCTATATTACATTCCTGAATACACATTCACATTATATATGTTACCCAGTCGGTATTTCACTATTGTGCTTCGATGACATTATCTATGTTCGAAGTCTATGTGTACGAAGTTCCTTGCCAAAGGACAAAGTATGTCGCTACACCACTCGCACACCAACTTCGAGAAGAAACGAGTGAGCGTCCAACAATCCTCCAATCCAATCAGTCAAAGCGAGGCGAGGAAGCGCGAAGATACTCGAAGTGGTTCTATATCTTGGAGTAATTCTGCGAATTGTTGTGGCAACATCGCACAAATGTTCCGCGGTGACGTCACCATCCTGAATCACGCTATCGAAGTTTTCCACACCATTCTCACACAAGCTCCAGCGACGAGTCGGAGCTCGATCATTCCCCAGCCACATGTCGTTGCAAGCAGTATACACATTACCTTGGCCTACACAGAGCTGCTGGAGTCCCCGGGGAAGTGCATGAGGTTGTCTCCGCTGCAGCTGGGCGTGGGCGAGGAGGGCGGGTCGAGGGAGGCGCGTGATGCTGAGCTGAAACTGCTCGAGCTCAGCTCCTCCGGCTCCGCTTCGAAACGACCCCCGCTTGTTATTGCTGCGGACAACGATAGCGATAGTAGCAAATGACAACGTGTCTTTAATCCGACAAATTGTGGTCGCGTTCGATATGAAATTGTTTGCTAAAAACTAACTTATTACCAGTCCACACAGTTCAATTTAGCTTGTAAGCAAAATTTTACTTACAGCATTTTAAATGATAGCCGTCAATCTGAAATGTACCTTATTCACAGTAGCGGAAAGGATGCATTTGTGTCTGATGCAATTATAACGAATTCCATATCAAACGCGAACGCAGTACTCATGTATTGTGTTTATAGGATTAGGTAGCACACAAGTCTCAAGCGAAACACCCATTGATGAATATGTAATTAATTAAAAGTAGTCTTACTTTGTAGTGTCGGAGCGCCTACTGCACAGGTATCATGAACTTTTGCAAAAGTACAACATAAACAAGAGAACCATATTTTACGATGGTCTAGTATTGAACTAAGCAACTAATCTAACCCAGTGTTCGGCAACCATTTGTCGTTTATAGAAATTCAAAAACAGAAACATTTGAAACTAAATCCATTTTGAACTAATTTAAAAGAAAATACTATTCTATTATTTTTATTTTACTATTTTGAAAAATGATCATTTGCAAAAAAAATTGTCAAACTAGGTTTTATATTTTTTTCTTTTTTACCTTACTTTATTCTTATTTCAGGTATAAGTTAACTGTTACCGAGAGAGCAGCATCAAAAACTATTCTAAAATATATAAAGGTCAATCCACCTCGCAATGTATAAATAAAACAAGGTAATAATATTACGGTCTCTAAAAGAAAAGTATCTACGAATGTAAGACTCATGTTCGACTTCCCAGAGACATTAAATTAATCATCAGACTAATGATTTCTTTGGTGGAATTATGTTCTTAAATGATCCTCGCCCAATCAGTACTAATTTTTATGCTAAGTCTGTCATTATATCCTTGAATTATGTGAATAAATTGATACATTCAGTGGTGTACGTATCAACTTATTCGATTAACAATTTGTGCACTGCAGATTCGGAAAAATCCAGAGGGTATGAGTAAAATAATTACACTTTTTTGGTTTTTGAATTCTCATTTTTATTACTATGTGAATTTAAACACTCCATAACATTATCAACAAAACGGTACAGATTTACATTACGAGACAGCCAAGATCTACAATTTTTAATTATTATAAACACGCCAAAATAATGTCTAAATCGCAATTTGATAAACGCCTAATAAAATCTTACTTGGTACACAGACTTCATCTCTAGAATTTTCCTAATTATCGTATGGAGCGAATATAGCAATAGTTGTACCTTTCAATATTAAAATTTCCTCATAATTTTATTTTGTGCTTTTGAATATTTTGTTTGCTGCCGAAATACGTCTTTTTAAAATTACTCCAGTTAAAACTATTTTGTTACCGACTTGCAATTAATATTAATATAAGCAAATATCGATAAAACCATACCCGTCATACCGGTGATACCGGTCTTTAATAGTGATTGCCACAAGAAAAATTATTGCAAAATTGCCTCCACACATTTCCACGATTGGTGTTACTTTTACGTATAAGATGTAATAATACACATATTGCCAAACGTGAATCGTCTCAATATTCATCCGATGGTTTAATTTAGCACATCACATTGTCGCATTGTCCAATGCTGACTGAAAGTATACAAAACTCAACTTTAACGCGGTATGAATAAGTATATGAGTTTATTATGTCTCAAGAAACTTTAATATAATTATCTCATGGCAAACGCTGTACAGATGTTTTGATAAATGGCATCAACTAATTAACCATCGAAAACGTGAAGAATTTTGAAAGCCAACGCACAGTACCTAATTCAAACTGAAATTGAACGAAATTGTTAATTTAAAAGGTATTGCTAAAGGTTAACATCTACTTGTAGGTTTTTCCAGAAATATTATTAAAAATGTTACTAAACTTAAACGTATGTAACGAACTTTTATTTAATAAACAAACGTAAAATTTTAAACGGACAAAACATTCACTTGTAAATATCCAAAAAAAGTTGATAAAATCACATAGTTAACTACATAAGCAGTGTCAATTCTCAAAGGCTTTCAGAAAGATATTGTATGTTCGTTCGTACCTTGAAAACTTAATTATATATTTGAAACATAATAATATGGTTTTGTTAGGTACATTGATTAGTAGTGACGTCATTATGAGCGAACATAACGACGCCATTCGTTCGGAGTTACGTTCGCGTCCACGGCCCATGTGTCCGTGTGAACAATTAAAATTTTACTAACTATTCTATTATAATATCCTTATCTACATAAGCTAAATAAGCTTTAAATAATCTATTTTACAAATAAAAAAATTTAACAAAAAATAATTACAGGTCTTAAATGAGTATAATTTTCTTTCCTTGTCTTAAGTCACCAGTTTTATCAGATACTTTAAGATGTTTCGATATTTTATACTTGCCGCAAGTAAAAAGAAATAAAGACAAAAAATATATCATTCACAATATTTCAGTGTTGTTAATATAAATACTAAATTAAAATTATACTAAACCCGAATTTAAAACGTAAATGTAACGAGGCCAAAGGTTAGTCCAAAAGGACCCCTCATAACTTTATCCCTCCATCTTAACGTTAATTTTTTTATAGTTTGTTATTTTTGAGTGCACCTGTAAGAAACGTGTTTCATACGAACAATGAATTTTCTCCCAGAAAGGTTCTGATTGCAGGTAATATTTGAAATGGTTATCTGAAGCACCCAATTAAATTTTACATAGCATGTACAAACGGTTAGCATACTGATCAATTCATGATCGGATCGCCACAGCCACTAAATTGAACGATAACTTAATACAAATAATTAAATAACTATTACGCACCAATACATTGCCAATTACAAATTAAAATCGATACAAATAACCACAACGGGCAATCGAATACAAAAATAATTATTTGTCATGATCGAATACGTTAAAACTAAATATAATAAAATATAAAACACATTAATAAATAATACTTTCGTAAAATAATATTTGTACATATAGACAGCAGTTGATTAATAAATTGGTATCATATACCGATTGACTTAGTCGAAGGTGTAAACATTGGTCATCGCAACGAAACATGTAATACTGACGAAACATTATTTATTCACTTAATATACAACACGAAAATACAACGCCTTAAACAATCCCGACAGTTTTACATTAGGAGAGATAAATTTTTATCACAATGATAATTACATAAGTTAGAACGCTACATGTCATTAAGTTGGATACGACCGTGGCTGATAACATTGTTTTTGGTTATTAATCGTTCGCAACGTGCCTATATCACACTCGTCACTTTAGAAGTAACATGGAACACGCATTGTCAATGCATGTGTGGGGCCATCCATAGATTACGTCAAATTTTAGAATATTTAATCTTCCACCCCCCCTTTCCTGTCTTTGTCACAGGTGATTACATTCGTGGGACCGATTGGGGAAGCCCCCTGGTGTAATGTCACATATTTTTTTTTTTAGAAATAAGTACATTGAAACAACACTTTTAAAGTTTCTTTATTTAAATTCTTAAATCTTAAACATTACCGATAAAGCCCCACTTAGCTATAGCTTCAAGACTTTTGTTTACGTATAAGTTCCGCTTTCAAATATTTTAGGTTTTCTCTGTGAGCCTCCTAACATGTGACGAAATTTACGGATGGCCCCTTGAATTTAGATAAATAAATAAATACATAATAAATTAGATTAGATTGTTCTTAGTGGATACTGGAACTGTACGAGATTCCGAAACTTATGAATGTAGAACGCGATCAATGGTACAACGGAGGTAATCAACTATCGTACTGGCCTCGACGCGCGCGCGCTTACATCCGTCCTACGAGCACGCAGGACGCGAATGTGTCGTTCAGGTACGCTTATTACTATATTGTAACAATAAGTACTAAAAAAAAATCATAAGATATCATAATAAAAACCTCGGATTCCTCGCAAGAGACGTCCCACTCCGTTAGTATGACGAATACAAATTAAAAATTTTGACCCTCACAAGAAACCCCTTCAAAACATTTTTTGTAATTTTCCTACATTTTTATTTTTTTATTTTATTTTATCGATATGACGATGATGATAGTATACCTAAATATAATATAGCTACCTAAAACAAGAAGCCTTGTATTAGCACGTTAAATGTTTAAATGTAAGCTACAATTTTTTTTTGTTATTTTATCTGTGCATCATCTGCGTTTGCTCAGTTTCAAATAAAAGCTGCAAAGGTTATGTTAAAATTGATACGTTAAAGTTTACCGAAATACATAGCCATTATAAGAGATCTGAATATCTGAACGTGTAATGTTACTTCCTTTTCTTGCGTGACTTCTTCGACTTGGAGCCCTGTTTTGGGGAAGGCATGGTGACGTTGGAGGAGCCGCTACTCTTCTTATCATCTTTGTCGCTGTCCGTGGACACGACTGGGGACGTCCCGTCGTCGTCGGACGACTTCTCCATCAGATCGGCGTCCTTCGCATCATCATCCAGTTCCACGTCTTGGCTCGTAATTTTGTCAGTTTCCACGACACTGTAGCCTTTACCTTCCTTCGAGGGCACCTTTTCGATATCGATCAAGTTAAACGTACTAGACTCAATAACCTTGGTGGTGGTCTCTTTGATGGACGATAGTATGTCGTCGATGTTAATTTTGCATATCGGACTGGTGACCTTATCGTTTGCTTCCAGAAGGCTATCCCTCATAACCTCTAGCTTGAGATCGTCCAGACTGAAGTCAAGCGTCTCCAGGGGCGGCAGGTCGTGCATCACCGAGTGATGCTCATCGACAAAGTTAAGTTCGGTAGCCGCGTCGCATTCCGCAACTATTATATCGGTTCGCTTGCAAAGCTCCATCAGTTTCTCTTGCAACAGCACTTTCGAAGACTTTTGATTCTCCTCCGAAGTAGACGCTCCAGCTTTGTACTCATCTACGACCACCGAGTCAGATGTTTTCCCCGAGTCCTCGCCCTTTTTCGAGTTCTTGGAAGCAGCTATAGAACTCCACGACTTAACGGGTTTATCAGCTGTAGCTTCCTTCTGTTGAACCTTCTTTTCGGGCTGAGGTGACTTCCTGTGTGGTTTGGTTGCTCTGGTTATTTGAATTTCAGGGAAATCATCTTCTGTCGTATTTATAACGTATACTTCTTTTTTATCACTCTCGCTTCCCTTTTCAGATTTGCGAGGGTCAAGACTTGGAGACGGCGACTTGCTCTTATGTTTAGGCGATTCTTTCACACCTAGAGATAATGTAGGCGATTGACTCAATTCCTTAGATGTTTTTGTTTTGGATGAATCTACTTCGGATGACAAACTCTTTTGTACTTCGAGGTAACTTTCCAAATTTTCAACTAAATTTTCATCATATATAGTGATCTTCTCATCTGCAATACTCTCTCTTTTCCTGTTGACTTTAGACTTTTCACTAGATACATCTTCCGTTGGACTTACAGAAGTCGTAATATTACAATCGTTTTCCTTTTCAGTGTGGCTTTTAGGTGATCGTGATTTTCTAACTTTGCTGGAGTATGAAATTGGAGGATTGATGTCTTCGAAAGGCGTCGAAATGGAAACTAATTCGCCACTAGAAGCTTGTTGCCTCTCTTCTATGTTATGTATTTCTATGAAACTATCTTCGTCGGCCTTAGCCTGTTGTTCGTCCTGTATCTTTTTAGTCTTACGACTCTTTTTGGTCTTGAGCTTAGGATCGTCTATTTTATCAATCGAGGGAGGCGGGGGCGGATCGATCTTGGGAGGTTGCACTTTCGGATCATTCAATAGCATGTCCCAGGCTTGATCCTCAGTTTTAATCTGACTCTCGCGGCTCCCATTCGACTTCGTATCACAGGCTTCTTGACTCGATTGCATAGAAGGGGCGTTTTTCTCAGATTTATTTTCCTTTGAAACACTACGAGACTTTTGCTTTTCTAGTTTTATCAGCTCCTTCTCAGTTCTTTTCGGTCTCCTCGGTTCTGGCAGAACCTCCTTCGGGAACTTAGGTTCCTCCGACTTAATTTCCTCCTTGACGACCTCGCGTCCCCCATCTTCGTTCGGCTCGTTCCCGCCGATCGAGGAGTCGTCCCTAACGGCGGCTCCTTCGCTAGACATCACGGTGGGAGATTTCCTAACCCTAAGTCGGCCCGCCGGCTGAATGTCACCCGGGGGCCGATCAGATTTTGGCAGTGTGGCGGGTTCCCTCTCGCACGCCGCCCCGGCCGGAGCCGAGGCCCAGTCGCCCCGTCCCTTTCGCACGTCCCTATCACACACGAGATCTTCACTTACGCTAATATTTTTCTTATCATCTAACACGTTATCTATGGTCGACGCGACCTCGCGCGCCTGGCGCAGCGGGGGCTCCGCGACGGGCATCGGCGGCATCGGCGGCTCCGGGTAGTCTTCGTCGGGCCAAGCGCAGACGGGCGCGCGGGAGTCGGGGGCCCGGGAGAGCGCGGCGGGGATGACGACGGCGGTGGGCAGCTCGCGCGCCGCGGCGGGGGAGCCGGGCGCGGGGCCCGCGGCGGACGCGACCGTCTGCACGGGGATGGTGGTGGTGAGCGGCAGCGGGCGCACCAGCATGGCGGCGGGCGGCGGGCCGGGCGCGGGCGCGCGCAGCACGGGCCGGAACGTGGCCTCGTCGGCGTTGGAGCGCGTGTGCGCGTCGGGGTCGTCGGGCGGCGCGGCGCGCGCGCGCGGCGGCGCCACCACCGTGCCCAGCGGGTCCACCGCGCGCTCCACCGGCTCCGCCGCCCCCCCTCGCCGCGCGCCGCCGCCCGCGCGCACCCACCCTACGCGAAACCGAAGGCAACCATTAGTATGCGACGCGTTTCGCCCCGGACCGTTGGCCGTCGGTCGGGAGGTTCGAAATTTGGAAGAAAGCGCGCGAAATCGAGGGCCGAGAGGGTCCGGGGGCCATGGATGCCTTTGGCTTCGAGCGGGGCCGATAGCTAGATCGCGGGTACCTTGGTCGGTCGCCGGCCCCCTCGCCGTCGATGTCGGGCGCCCTCCTCGGGACCCCCTCCGCTCGCGAGCTTC
This sequence comes from Hesperia comma, assembly GCA_905404135.1. NCBI lineage: Eukaryota > Metazoa > Arthropoda > Insecta > Lepidoptera > Hesperiidae > Hesperia > Hesperia comma. Next base: position 3,343,092 of record FR990020.1, on the reverse strand, counting down.
GTTCTTGCAAACTTTCCGTTTCACTCTCACCGTTCACAATCGACGCAATGCAATTCACGTATTCTTGTACAGGATATGATTTTGATCAAAAATCCCGAACCAAAATCCGTCAAGGAGTCACCTACCAAATTATTAAATAAAAAATAGGTAACGAAACAAAATTATTGTTATTATTATAACCATGATATTAATATAAAAAACAAACTGTAAAGTCTGAACCGTCAATAGATTATGTTAAATTTCCATAATACTGTTATGTTTATATTGAATCAAGAATAATTGCGGAAATCCATTATTAAGTCTAATCGGCGGCCACCGATATATCCTTTGCAGTGTATAATACCATGTACCTCTCACGCAAAGGAAACACGCACTTATGGAAATTTAAAGACTAAGCGGATTACGATAACTGTTTAAACTCTGTCATTTTAACGAAGTTTTTACTTATTCAATCTGACCTAGCTCGCTTGAGGATATCTGGTGTGAGGACGCGAAAGTGAGGAGTAAGGATAGCAGTATAAGAAGCTCATTCTAACTTGGCCATATTAATGGTGGTAGTGGTAAATGGTGGTAGGAATGGTGGATTCTGAGCCGGGGCTTAATGCGGGAGATATTATGTAAAAAATATACACGTTAAATATTAAATTCAGTGTGTATCGAATTTTTTTTTTTTGTATTTCTTGCGGTTTTAGGTTAAACTGACTTAGGGTTTTTCTAAGGTGAAGCAAAACGAAACTAAAAGAAAATATTGTTGCGAGTGAATTGAAAGTGTACCCTTTAAAAAATTTGCCTCGAAAATCCGATTTGAATCTGGTATTCGATACCCACTTATGATAGTGGTCACGGTAAGCGAAAGTGTCGGTACTAACCCTGGTCCCTGGCTTCACCAATGACAGTGGTCACGTTAGACGACAGTATAGTAAACCCAACTTAAGACTGAAACGAAGAGAGGCGCTGTCGGACGCATTTGACATTCATTAACATTAAGTAACAGACAGATGAATGACCACAACGTACTTATGAATGAGTTGAATGACTTTCTAACATGGCGGCGTTAGTTCCAATTTTTGCCATTTCAGAGATAAGTTGGGCGCACTGTATACTAACCGTGGTCCTCCTTCATGGCCTCCGCGAGGTCCTCGCGCAACTGCACGTCGCAGACGGCCGCGCGCCCGCCGTCCAGCAGCGACTTGCGACGGAAACTGTCCGACGGCGAGTGCTCCAGTGAACCTGGAATAAACGACGTGCGGCATTGACACTGTTCTACAATATTCTGGGCACGGCTCATACCAATAAACTATAGACGGCGCGCCGTGAACAAAAGCGTGAAGTCGGCAAAAGTCAGCCAATAGAATGCCCTATGTTGACAGTTTGAACTAGAACAAATTTAAACTTTATTTTTTGGAACACAAAGCTTCATTTTTTTTATTATTTAGAACACAAAAGTCGTTTTGGTGTGAGTGCCGCCGTGTGTATTACAAGGCTAGGCTGACTTTTTGCTGGCTTCACGCTTTTGTTCACGGCGCGCCGTCTATAGTTTATTGGTGTGAGGGTCACGGTACATTGCGTTGGAACGGTTTGAGAATACTTTGAGTTACGGGGCGATGATGTTATGGTATGGTAAGAAATTCGCGAAACGCTTCACAGATACTACTGCACTGTATAGAGTTTTAGATTCGATATTTAGATAGTGTAGTATATGTAATATATTTACTTTATTTATTTCTTAACTTCCTTGTCTATCACTTATCCTCTTTATCTTCTTCTTTATTTCCTTTTATATCCTCGCCTTTGTCTACTCCTTGTGATTCTTTTATCTTGCTTTATTCTTTTATAATACTTGTAATGTTTTTATAACTGAAATTGTAAAATCATTTAGTATTGTTACATCTACAACGTATGTAATGATATCACTATTTTGCACTTCTCATTTGTATGTCTCATTCATCTCAGTCAGTCGGTAGACATTGCGCCATCGAGACGCATACTATACGCGGAGTGCACTAGTAACACTGGTTCCCAAACTTTCATATTCGTCATCTGATAAGTAACAAAATGTTTAAATGCAAGAGTTGCGACATTGAGTTCAGGGATGGAGTACAATGTACAGCATGCATGAATTGCTACGATTTTCCTTGCGCGGGTATCACCGAGTCCGGATTTCGCAAACTTGGGGATAGAAAACTCACCTGGAGATGCAGCACTTGTAAGAGCGGCGGCGCGAGTTCCAGTCCAACACCAGCGAAGAATCCAGATATGGAAAGAATTTTCTCTGAACTAAAATTCCTTTCGGCGCAAATATCAACTATGCCAACGCTGGTTGAGAGCGTAAAAAGAATCCAAGAAGAACTAGCTGAGCTAAAGTCAATGAGAGCTGAGATAAGTAATCTTAAATCTTCTTTCGACGACTCCATAACTTCACTTACACATAAAATGGACGAATTGGAGGAAGAAGTTCAGTCTATGCGGTCATCTAAAGAAGCTGTTACTACATTGGAGGTACGAGTGGCACACTTGGAATCAAAATCGAACGAAGAGGACCAAAGAGCGCGTTTAAACAATGTCGAAATAAAGGGCGTACCAGTTTCAGCCAAAGAAAATCTATATACCTACATATCCAAGATTGGGGAAATGATAAACTGTAAGATTACTAAAGAGCAGATAAACTATATAATGCGGGTGCAGACCCGAGGAGACAACAACGCCAAAAATATTATCGTGTCCCTGCACAATAGGTACCTAAAAGAGGACTTTGTTGCGGCCGCTAGATCCTGCAAACCTTTTACAGCTAGTATTTTAGGATTATCCGGTGATAAAAGAATATATATTAACGATCACCTAACATTACATAATAAAAACTTGCTAAATAAGGCGAAGACGCTGGCTAAAGAAAAGGGTTTTTTATTTATATGGGTCAAGGGCTGCAAGATTTTTGTAAGAAGGAACACTACTTCTCCGGTTATAAATATAAAAACAGAAATCGACTTGAAAAAAATATCCAGTTAATAAATACAAATCTTGTTTATCGTCATTGTTGCACCGGACTGAATAGTTTGAGAAGCGCACTTGTTTACTACGATGCGTACCTGGGCCCGGGACCCTTTTTTGTGCCGTTTTTTGTGCGCCTACGCGTATCGCTCGATCTCTTTACCAGTATTAGATATTGTCTACTTTTAAGTGTTGTACTTTATTTCTTTTACACTATGATTCCTAATTGCATGCGTTTTTCATTAGATTGTGAAGCAAATAAGTCAAGTGGGCTTGAAGTTTATTCGTTTTCGTACAAACATACTTTTTTCTTGCCGTATTTACGTGTTTTTGAATTAATAAGGGAGCTACATTATTACTTTTGTTCTTTACTTATTATTAAGTGTGATATTAGATTATATGCTACGATTAACGTTTCGCAATGGCGGTAATTACTTTTTACTATCAAAATGTCAGGGGTCTCAGGACTAAAACGTGTACATTTCGAAGGAACCTTTGTCTGAATAGTTACGATGTGGTGTGTTTAACGGAGACGTGGCTTTTAGAAGGTATAAGTGACAGTGAGATCTTTGATGACCGATATTTGGTATGGAGGCGCGACAGGAACTATACAAACACCAATCAAACGCTTGGAGGTGGCGTATTAATAGCCGTACGTAGAACACTGGTAGCTGAGGAGAAAGGGGAATGGTGCTCCGCAGCCGAAGATGTTTGGGTAACATTATCACTTAATCATGCAAATTCCAAGGTACCTTTCCATATTCATATCTGTACAGTCTATCTATGTCAACAAAATATGGGTAATTCTTTTTCTGACCAGTTAAACAACTTTTCCAATAAACTTGTTGACAATGTACTCAGTCGGATTACCGACAAATTTATAGTTCTTGGCGACTTTAATTTGCCGAATATCCATTGGGTAAAAACTAACATTAACACTTTTTTGTATCCAGAAAATATTCAGGGTCTCGCGCAATTTGATCTCATTGATAAATTAAACGTATGTAATCTATCGCAATATAATTACTTTGAGAACTGTAATAATCGAATATTAGATCTTGTATTATCCAATTTTGATTTATCACTCATTCATTGTATGGATCCGTTAGTACCAGAGGACCCTAACCATAAATCGCTAGTGATACATGCAAACTTTGGTCCGCTTACCACTCTTCGCACGGTTCCACGCAATGTATTTATATATAATAAAGGAAACTATGAATCTATTTCAAATACTTTATACAAAACTGATTGGAACTACGAATTTAATTCCAGGTCACTCGAGGACGCCACGGAATTCTTTTATAGCCTACTTTATGAGTTACGCACTAAGTATATACCCATTAAACAGGGAAAATTAAACCATAACTATCCGCAATGGTATAACTCAGCGTTACTACACATTTTACATGATAAGCAGAAATATCACTCTAAATATAAGAAGTACAAAAATAGATCTGACTACAACTCCTTCATTATATTACGGGACCGTGCGAAAAACTTGGAAGATCAACTATACAAAACATATATTTCCAACACAGAGAGTAACATTCATAAAAACCCTCAAGCATTTTGGTCTTACGTCAAAAGTTTGAAGCATACTAATGCATACCCATCTGTCATGAGTTATGGTCAGCGCACCTCTGGTGAAGGAACTGAGATTTGTAATATGTTTGCCCAATACTTTCACTCCACCTTCAATAGTAATAGTTCCGATAATATTAGTACATTACATTTTCAAGAGGATGAAAACGCAAATGAAAGCATGTCGAATATAAATATATTTACCATCGATGTGGATCGGGCCGAAGTCTTTAAATTATTGAAACACATAGATCTTAAAAAATCTGCTGGTCCTGACAACATACCCGCCATCTTTATCGCCAAATGTGCAAAAAGTTTAACTTTACCTCTTTCATTACTATATGAAAAATCTATAAGAGAAGGAATTGTCCCAATGATATGGAAATCTGCGTTTATTACTCCCATACATAAAAAGGGGGCAAAAAATCAAGTTGAACATTACAGACCTATTTCAAAACTTTCTTTGTTTGCAAAAATATTCGAAAAAATTGTTCATAGGCAATTATACTCTGGCCTTAAGCATTATTTGACTGATAATCAGCACGGTTTCCTTAAAAATAGATCCACGACCTCAAATCTAATTCTTTGTAGTGATTACATATCAAGGCATATGTCAGAACCAGCACAAGTTGACATAGTATATACTGATTTCATGAAATGTTTTGACAGAATAGACCATGTAATACTTTTGCGTAAATTATACGCTGCTGGGATACGGGGGGATCTATTTCGATGGTTCTGTTCTTATACAATGAATAGAAACCTAACTGTTGTCCTAAACGGTTATTCATCATCAAAAATGCCTATTCCATCTGGTATTCCGCAGGGTTCATTGCTGGGGCCACTTTTATTTGTTGTCTTTATTAATGACATCACAAAATGTTTTAGTAACTCAAAAATTTTACTATTCGCGGACGATGTAAAAGTCTTACATACAATTCATTCAGTAGCGGATTCAATTAATCTACAAAAAGACCTTGACTCATTCGAAAATTATTGTAAGCAATCAAAATTAGACTTAAACATATCTAAATGCTATATTTGTTCCTACACGCGGAAACCAGACCCCCTAATATTCGACTACAAAATTAATGGCAGTTCTCTTACCAGAGTTAGTTCTATAAAAGATTTAGGCATCACTTTTGACTCCCGGCTCCTGTTTGACACACACATAAATGACATAGTTGGTAAGGCATCCAGAGCACTCGGCTTCGTACTTCGCTCCTCATCGGAATTTAAAAATATAAAAACCATCAAAATTCTCTATTGTACTTTTGTTCGCTGCCACTTGGAATACGCATCGCAAGTGTGGAATCCGATGTACGATACATATATATCACGTATTGAGCAGGTACAAAAGCGATTCCTACGGTATTTACAGTATCGAAGTAAAAATGGCAAGACGGGGTACCTTGAACAATGTCGAATCCACCATATACTACCCTTAAGTGAGCGTAGACGAATAGCTGACTTGGCTTATTTGTTTAGAATCCTTAGTGGTTCTGTAGACTCCTTAGAGCTATTAAATAGCGTCACACTCAGAGTTCCTCGGCTAAATAGCAGAGTACAAGCTCCTCTTTTTATCGATCCATCAAACACAAAATATAGACGGAACTCCTTCTTCAGAAGAGCAAGTATATCACTTAATAATGCTACTAAAGAGTGTGAGATTGATATTTTTAACACCAATGTTTCACAATTAAAGCGAAAAATGACATGTAACTTCTTTGGCAATTCAAAATAATAGTAAAACATGCATGTACTTTTCTTACTATTTATTTTACAAGATATTTACAATTTACATAATAAGTGTACTCTTTTAGTTTTTTAAATTTAAGTATGTCACCTATGTATTCTTCATTAAACCAGCCTGGAATATGAATCTTATGAAGTTAAATGAACTCTTAAGCTTAGCAATCGTTATTCCTTGCATTATGTTACTACCGACAGTTCAATTTACATAATATTAGGTAATGTAATTGTTACCCATTTCACCTACTATTCGTGAAAACTTGTAATAGGCTTTCCTTCTGTTAATGTATTTCATATCTAATAATATGTAAATCTTAGCTGTAAGTTTTCCTTAAAGAATAAAATAAAAAAAAAAAAAAAAACTTTCCTACTCGTCTTCAAAATTATTACCTTGTTTAATGTTTTAGTATGGTTTTAGTACTTATTCCTGCTTTATTTTAATGAATCTCTGTAATTTTATAATATGATTTCATGTTTATTTACTTAGATGACATTATGTCAATGTAATTCTGACGTTTCTTTGGTCTTTGCTTTTTAACAATATTAACACCACATGTAACCTTTTTAGACTTACTTATTATTTTAAAAATTCAAATAGAGATGTAATTTGAAAGAAGAACGCCGGTTCGAGAAAATTGAAGCGATCGGGTCAATAGGGAGTGTGGAGACAGACATCGCGGTGTTCGGAAGACTTCTTTCGAGGAGGTCTTTCTGATTCGGTGGCGTATACAGGGCCGATCCGTGTCTCTGTTTCGCGGTCGCGTGCATCTATACTCGACTCCGACATCGTTCCGGACGGGCGCGCTGCTGGGAGCGCCCTGGGACCTGCCGCCTCCTACTGCGTCGGGAGGCTTGCCGCGCGGGACGCTTCTGCGCGCAGGGTTGCGCGCCAGGGTCGCGCTACCTCTTGTGCGCTTGTTAGAGTGCCATCCCCTACGCCTCCCGACCTCATCCTGTCGAGAGACACGCCGGCCTCCGCCGTCCGAGTCAGTACTTCGGACCTCCGCCTCCACTTGCAAGAGAACCCCAGGTCGTCTCCCCTCCCTCTCTTAATTTACTGACTTTTCTTAGTGTCTGTGCCTTGTTATCTCACTTATTTTCTATACCGTGTTATTAGTATTGTGACCCACTAGGAAAGATAAGTAAATCTTTTATTTCCTTCAAAATTCTTTTATTTCAATCTTTCCCTTATAACGTTACAATAGATGGAGCAAGAGACACCTTTCTGAGGAAATTCATGGAAATCGGTCAAGCGGTTTAGATTCTTCATACACACTTTCATCCCTTATTTATAGCGTTTAGAAGTGGATTTTTGAAAAAAATCTACTCTATCTAACCCTGGGCCTTCAACTATTTTCATTCCGAATTTCATCCCAATCGGGTTTGTGGTTTAAAGACAGACAGACTTTCGGACTCTTCAGTTCAACTATAACTCAACAGTTCAACTATAAGGGTGCCTTTCCACTTTCCTAAAAGGATCCTTTTCCTTTTGATGTGTTTGCCATCCACCAATCACATTCAACCCTCAGACAGCTTCAAGGCGGGCCGATGTATGTGATTGGTAGATCTCAAACGCATCCTTAGCAACGTAGCATAGCACATCTCTGGTGGAAAGGCACCCTAAGGATATAGAAGCGGGTACAGTGTACATACTGGCGGAGCCGGAGTCGATGAGCACGGGCACGACGGGCCGCGCGCCGGGCATGTTGACGGGCGTGGAGCGCGCCGCGCCCGCCGGCTCCACCTCCACCGTCTCCGCCTCCGACAGCGACGAGTTCGACCTGGAATACCAATGATGTTTTAAATATCTAGATTGAGCGTCGCCCTACAATGAAAACAAAAAAAAAACAAGGCAACATTATCAAGCATGTGTGCCTGCAGGCGATTTTTTACCCGTTCATCTATTGTCTATGGTGTGCGTAAAGATATAAAAATTGTGGCTAACAGTTAGCCACAATTTTATGACACGTTTGCGCGGATTCGATGTTCCATCTAGATATAATATTATTTAAAACATCAAAGCTATCCACTGACCCGGTGCAGTTGTACGTCTTGAAGACGAACTGCGGCCCCATCCACAGGCGGCGGTGCGGGCCGGCGTGCGTCACGATCTCCACCTGCGACAGCCAGCGCTCCTCCTCGCTCATGCACATGTCCGCGCACCGCTACACACAACATTCATTATTATTATGCTCGATTCACACATATCAGTGAAGTCACCGTTCCGTCACAGTTCCGGCAAATCTTTCATACATTCTCGGCCATAGAGATAGGAATATACCTACTTAGATAGAGACGCCCTAATCCTTATCCTCATATGAAATTAGCTGGTTGACGTTATAGCAGGCCGGCCATTTATAGTAACAGTTGACAAATGTCATCTTATGTGAAACAAATAGTAAAAAACCCATTATATTAATAAAATAGGCATTGATAGGTGTTGTGGTGTCCTTTAAAGTAAGAAAACACATTGAAACACAATGAAGTGTTGTATACTACAATGCGGAGCAAGGAAAAACAAATTACACCCAAAATTAACTTTACACAGGTAAGTATCAGTTTTCGTTGTATATCTGAATGATATTGATATATGTTTTTGCTGCATGAAGATCTGTGCGAGGGTTACGTAGGACTGTTAATGTTTTGTTGGGTTTTACATCATTATTTTATATATTTGAGTAGCCGGTTTGTTTACATTTCAATGACACTTAGGGTAGGAAAGTGTTAAAATATCGATATTCGATATATCGATAATTAAAATGACGCTGAAGAAAGTTGAAATAATTGTTTTTATTCAATAGATTCCCTTCAAATAAATCATTAAGAAAGAAGTGGCTAGAAATAATTGGCCCAGAAAACATAAACCCGGGCCTTAAAAATTTGTTTGTGTGTTCTTTACATTTTGTTGAAGCAAGTTTCAACAGAACGCTTAATGTGGTAAGGTTACACGACGGCGCTGTTCCTTCTATTTTGGTGAGCTTTTCTTACTTTTTATAGAACAAGAGAGTCTCATACAAGTTTAAAATTAGGTCTGTATGTTATTTAATGAGGGTAACCGCGTGTGAATTTTCCGCTAGAGGCGCTAGTGAAAAGGGAGGTCTGTCTGTCACTTTTCGCTTGTCTGAATTTCATTTGTCACTGTTTATGTATGGGCGGGCTTTGACAGCATGACCGCCCTCTGCAGTGGCGCCAACTGGTGAGCACAAAAACGGTTACCCTCATTGAACTAAGTTAATAGAGTACACGAACCCTAAACTGAGGGGAAGTTGGCCACCGCGGCACCGTTTACTAATTATTGAACCCTTGAAATTTCAATGTTTTTAGTAAGGAATTTAAATTAATATGACAGAATGATTCTGTTAACTTCTCAGAGGTAGCATAATTATCATAATTATATTTTTTATCACAAAGATTTGGAATTTCAAGTGGCCCCTTATTTAATGTCTGCTTGTCGATGTTGAAGTCTTTCTTTTGTAAAAAGTAATTATAATTATTCCTCTGTTATCTTATCTGCCCAAAGCTTCTCTTGAAGAATTCGCTAGTTAGCGACACGATCGCTTTTTGTGCCCAATTAATAAATATGCTGTAATAATTTTATTTGTATTTTTGTAATTATGCTGTACATTATAGGGTTAGCCTTAAACAAATAAATTAAAATTTGTGTACATAGACACATGTTTTTTATTTACATTTCGGTCCCATTTTCACAATATTAATGCACTAAGGGTTATAACACAATCATGGGTGATCAGATGAAAATTGTCAGTCATATCACACAGCAGTACTATCTTCACCCTTATCTTTTATTGAATAAACTCTAAAATTAAATTCATCGTAGTGGTACATAATTATGACTTATTTATTTTTATGTAAGTATCTATCGTGATTTTTCTGGATTCAGCGGGTACATTGAGAATCAGTAAAAGTGGCATTGTTTAGGAGTAGGCGGACTGGTTTTTGGTGGTGAAAGGATTGATTTTTAATATTGGATATAAAACTTAACATAACTTCAAGCCTGTATTTGGACCTAGTTATATACAATACAGCCAAATAGAGATATAAGTATTTTGCTGTCGATGGTTAAACTTCGGTTACGGAACTCTATTTTGATAATTTTACATTATGCATATAATAAATAAAGGCCTTAACTACCTAAATTTCCTAACTGGAACAAGACAAATAGTTTGGCGGCTGTGTTAAGCAAGAGAGTGGTACCTAATTAACTGGCAGAGTTTAAAATACTGTCGCTGAGATCATCTAAAAAGGGGGAGCAGTCGTTGTGTCCTCGTTTGTTGTTTAGCAGATCATCATGATAGCTGGTTTTTACAAAAAATTTTTGGTATGGTTTGGTTTGGTTGGACAAGTTCATCGCAGTAGGTATCAAAATTAATATTAATATCGCTGAGAAGACGAACGACATGTATTATTGCTGTTATATCGTAAGTCATTAAACTAAATATCGATAGTTTCCGTCCACGTAGTGCGCACAACACTAGTAGAATCGGCCATCTTGTTTCACTAAAATTTTGACAGGCAGTTCCTGTCACGTGGTCAGGCACGCTATTTTTGCTTTAGTGTCTAATCCATAGTCCTTTATAGATCAATGTTCTCGGCATTGTCAGCACTGACACTTCACTGACAATGCCGAGAATGTTTGAAAGATTTGCCGGTACTGTGACGGAACGGTGACTTCACTGATATGTGTGAATCGAGCATTATTAATTAATTGTTATATACTGTTACTTGACATTTTAATACATAAAGATAAGTTATAATATGATAAAATAAGTAATAAATTGAGCGACATAATGTGTATGTTGTGCTCACCTGTAATTATGTGTACACGATTGTAAGTTTATTTTATGTTGTAATTATTGAATTGTAAAGTGTAACATACGTTGGTGTGCCAAATAAATAACTGACTGACTTAAGGCCACGCCCACTGTGATTACGTCAGGACCTAGTTGAGTCACAGTGCACAGTTGCTTAGGCCGTCTCCTCTCTATATTTGCTTCATGGTCTCGCCTGGCGGGAGATTTCCCTTTGCCAAAGAAGCTGGGGGTAATTTACCCGGCAGCTGAGCGGCTGCAGCAGCGGGTTGTTGGGCGGCAGCGGCGCGGGCAGGTCGCCGGCGGCGGGCGGCCGCTGCAGCGCCCACTGCGCCACCGCCTCCACCTCCAGCTCAATGGGGGACTCGTCGCACACCTTCTCCTTCGGGACGCCTGGAGATTACGTTTCAAAGTCAACGTTAAATTAAATCTATGTGTATTTTTTGGAAGTGATCGCTGCTTAGCGTTAAGTTATTATATTTAATTTGTAATGTGTATTGGTGCAACAATTATTAACGTTCGTTTGCTATAATCTACGTGTATCACGAATTAAATCATCGATTTTTGTGGATTAACATTGTAAGTGATCCGCTAGTTCATTTTTAAATTTATACGGAAGTCGTCGGGAATACGGAATTACCAGTGCCCGCTGATAACAGATTTATTACCTGTGCTAACGGTTCAATTTAGCTTGAAAGCAAATTTGACATACGACATTTTAAAATTCACGACGTCAATCTGAATTGTACTACCTATAAGACCAGAAAGCTGATATTTAAACGAGTTCCGTATCGAACATAATCACGAGCAACATGTAAACAGGAGGCTTATTACGAAAAACGACCGTAATTGACGGATGACGGATCGCACGGTCGCCAATTCATTTCAAGGAAATATTGCTCACGTAAACGTACTCGACACCTAATTAATTACTATGCTCATACATCAGCAGCATTCTTCGATACAAAAGTGTGTAAGTGTGTTCATTATTCGAGATACGATCACTTTAGTGGTAAGAAATCCAAAGTACGAACGTCGATGTAACGTATGTGAACGTTCGTTTTTCGTAGGAGGCCACCAGAAGCTGTGTGGTACTCACTGCGCGCGGGCCGCGGGTGCAGCAGCAGGTGCAGCAGCGAGCCGCTGGCCGCCACGAGGTAGAGCGACAGCGCGCGCCCGCCCGCGCCGCCCGCCGCGCCCCACGCCGCGCGCGCCAGCAGCGGCGCGCCGCCGCCCTCCTCCGACAGCGACGACAGACGCTGACGGCCTGCGACACAAGTAATGTCACTTTCATATTAGTTCGATAGTAGTTTCTTGTGCGTGTTGCATGACACTCTTATAATTATGTATGTACAAAAACAACCGACTTACAGAGATACCTCAAAAACTACTCGCCAGATGTCGTTCTTTATATGGAATCAGATGGAAAGTATTAGCTTTCGAATAAAAAAATAATGATAGAAATCAGAATACTCAGTTAAAAGTTAAACACATATCAGTCGAAAAGACAACCTCCGATATTTTTGGAGTCTGTAAAAATTTAATGCTACACACTCATAGTCACATTATCTGGAGCAACCACACAGACGCGAGACGACAAGATCCAAATTAGATAAATACATAAAGGTGTAGTCACCCGAGCTGGTCCTTGTGATGGTGTGCGTGGGCAGGTTGTGCGTGGGGCGCAGCTGCGCGAGCGGCGCCGCCGCCACCGGGTGCGGGAACGGCGGCAGCCGCGGGTTCGGGAACCAACCCTCCACCACCTGTATGTACCGGGCATGATTCTTATATATTTGGGGTTTCAACTCTTTTTAAACATGCAACATTTCTACAAACTTCCGTAAAGTTAGCGGATATTTTATTTGACATTTTACTCTTGACAATCTGTCGTATCTCAATTCTTATGTTTGATAACCTGTTCAAACATACAGCAGTCGTCAAGGAACATTAATAAACGAGGAATTGTTACAATCGCATTCAATTTCGATTTTTTTCTACTTTGGCATGTAAATAAAAATAACTAAAGTATTTTTGTTACAATATGATGTGTTGCTTTGTTATAAATAAAAATAATCAACAAACTGATATTTTTTTGTTACACTATGACAAACAACGTTCAACAACGTTCTCACCGGCGAGTGCGCATGCGCATGTATCGGCAGACCGGCGGAGCGGTGGAAGCGCGACAGGCGGTTGACGACGCGCGGCTGCGTGTGCGTGCGCACGCCGCACGCGCCGCCGTACGGGCTCACCGCGAACACGTGCGTCGTGCCGCGCAGCGTCGACACCGCCGCCCACCGCGAGTCGTTCGAGATCGCTATGTCCTGCAAACATTGCCATACGTTACAGCCCTGTGGCCTCGTTGCAAAACCAACCATAGATAATGTCTCTCCGGGTGGTGAGCGTTAATGATTTCATACTTATGTTGTGCCCGGGAAGCAGGTAATCCTACTCGTGAACTGAAATGTGCGTCACTGAATCAAGTGTAAAATGTCTTATTCAATATTTATTTTAAAGTCAAGCAAGCGAGCTACTATGAATGCTGTGTGATGATCACTTTTACACAATAAAATCCATGGACAAAATATAACACCAAATCCCTTATGCCTCAATCCTATAACTAGAACACTTCAAGAACATAACCGTAACCCACCTGCACTTTAGCCGTGGTATCGCCCCTGTGCAGTATATAGAGATGGTGCACGGAGGCGAGGTTGGGCCCGCAGGGGTGCGGGTTGATGCGGAACACGTGGAAGTCGTGGCCGCGCCGGTCGGCCGTGACCAGCAGCAGGCCGCTGGGGTCGAACCGCAGCGCGATGATCGCCTCCGAGTGCGCGACGAAGTGCGCCACCACCGGGTCGCACGCCTCCTCGCACTCCTGCCCCTCCTCCTCGTCTATACCTTGCTGTTTATAGGAAATAGCCAAATACATATGTATTTTTTTATATACGGAACGGAGGGGAATAAAAACGGCATGCCTAAATGGATCCATGAAATCCTTGTCTGACAGTACGGCTAAAGACTTACTCATCAGAGATCATACTTTATGGGAGACGTTTGGAGAGTGGGGAAAAACGGAAAACGAAAAAACAAAATTATAGATCGAACTTAAAATTGCATATATCACTAATTTGAATCAATTAGTGGTAATCAACAACACCAATTCACCTCCAAATCCAGCACGGTGACGATGCCGGGCTGCGGCTGGTCGGCGTGCGGCGCGTGCGGCCCGTGCGGCTGCGGCGCGTGCGGCGGGCTGGGCGACTGCGACGCGGCGCGGCCCGCCAGGCTGTGCGCCACCGTCTCGCCCAGCCCGCGCAGCCCCTTGCTCAGCGACTTCGCCGCGTGGAGTACGCTCGCTGTGTAGCTTTGCGCGCCCTCGCCTGGAACCAACGTGTTAATAGCGTAATGTGAGAAGTGCCATAATGTTGTAACAATTTCGTTGCGTTGTTTTATTGAATCAGCAGCTTGTGACTAAAACTAAAGCAGTAATGTATGACCTGTGGTCAATAATCATACATCTTTAACCTATTACCTACTACCCATTACCTACTATTACTACTACTATTAATGATCACTCATTTCAATTTACAGGAAGTGGATCCAAGCATAATTTATTTTATTTTTTACCGATTTCTAGACAAAGGAACTATTTGAAATCGAGTGGCATGTATTTTTATTCCTAAGGATCGATCGAAAACCTCAATAATAGTACAAAGTCATTATTGACCAACGAATGCAAGTTGTCTATAACTAATTTATCATCCTGCATTATAATTATACGTGACAATCATGGGTTAAAATATTTGAATGTGATGTATCTCCTTTCCTACATTTATTAACCATTAGATACATTACAGCAGGTCCAAAGAGTAGGTACTATCTTCTCAAAGTACATAAAAGTGGGTTAATAATAGGACAAAGAATATTATTATGACGCCGAATATAAAAAAAATACAATTTAAGTAATAATTTAAATAAAACTGTAACGCAATGAATCTATCACGACCCGAATGGCGCAATGGTTAACACGCCGATCGCTGTTCCGAGGGTCCTGGGTCCGATTCCCAGCGAGGCGGCAATTTGAATGATGAGTTTAAATTTCCGTTCTCGGTCTGGGTGTGTGTCCTTGTCTTGTGTGTTGTCCAAGGCACCCACGACACAGGGAATCCTAGTGTGGGGCTTTGAGTGTGAAGCGTTATTTATTTTATTTATTTATCAGAAGTGGTTGGCATTGTAATAATAATTGGAATGAATAAGCATGTGAAGTAAACAAACAGTGGTATTGAAGGTGAACACAATACGGACGCACGATGCATCGGCGCATTGTTCCAGTGCAGCGATACAATGGACCACATTCACAGTAGATGCGTAAGGTCAATACAGGAGTCATCGGCCTGCGTACGCTGTTTGCGGATTTTATTCTAATCTACATCTACATGCCTTAATTAGATTAGATGCGTTTATTAGATTTGTTCGAATTTTGAACATCGATATTGTTTGCGATATTGTTGCAAAATGTCTATCCAGGCAACTTCTGATGTATTTGACTTTATCATTTGTTTTTGTCCTAATGTATTATTTGACTTTATCGATTGTTTTTTCGACTTTGTAGATTCATTATACTCGTATTAAATAATTAGATAAATATCACTCGCTTTATGAATCGCCACGCACCATCTAAAGTGATTATAAACAAAACACGATATTGATCATCTGTTGCTCACGCAAGGTACTTGTATTTATTACATACGCAGATCATCAAACATCGATTAAATGAGTCCAGGCACCTTATGGAGATAAGAATAGGTACTTATAATTTAATAATAATACCTACGAAGTACGTTGTGAAACATTGTGTTGTATTATGTGATTATGTGACATTATTTTTGGTACTGAATAATAAAGTAAAAAAGAGTATTGAGCGCAATTTGTATCTATCTTCTCCGTACACACCCAACTCGCTATGCATGGATGTGTCTGAACATTTATTATTTTATCTTTTATTTATATGCATGCAACCTACATATTTATTATTCATACCAATAATTAATTAATTTATTGAATTCCTCGTCAACATGCAGCAATTCGTCATCTGGGACCAATACCTTCCATAGGTATTCCATATTATTATTTTTTGAATAGGTTCATATTATTATTTTCATAGGTTCAGTGCAATAATTACCCGGCATTGCATCATACAGTTTCAACGTCCGATCTGCTTGCCCCAGCGATTAATGCGTGAAGCACTATGATAGTATTATATACCTACATTTATAATAAGTTGGTATTTTAAAGTATCAGTAGTAACGTATTATTTAAAAATCATTTAGCTAAATATATGTATATCACTGATACTATAAGCTGGTAATTTATAACTTCTTTAATCCCTATGTTTACTCTACTATTTATACTTCGTAATGCCTCATTAACGAGTCGCCTTTATGATGTAAAATGCCATCAAAAAATAAATAAAAAATATTGCACGTAATTTTGTGAAAGTCTACTTAAGTCTTAATATGTTGAATCAATGCCAGACCGCGTTACTATAATACTAATAATACAGACTTTAAAAACTAAACTATTGACGTCCAAACTTATGTTATTTCCTGCAGCAACCCAACCGTGAATTAGTTATCATTAGGAGTAACAATAACAAAGTTAATTAACGCGGTGAATATTAGTGTAAAGTGGTGTATGTATTTGAAACCAGTTTCCCCGCCGGCGCCCGCTCTTGAACTTGTTAGCTGGTCGCCGCTCGCCGGCCAGCTAGCTGCCCTACTTACACCTCTCGGATGTCTATTGCAATGTTTACACTACAACTCATTTGGCTACCCGTGTTTTGATGTTATAATATGCTCGGATTATTTAAATCGCTGTGTGATTGCTTTTATAAAGTCGAAAAGTTTTTTTTATTGTAGATATCCACAATGTTATTCGTAGTATTCGTACAGTCATACAAAAAAAAAGTCTTTTGAAAAACTATTTGACTTTAATTTTGAAAGATTAGTCCGCCGGTCTTTAATTATTTTCCCGGTGTTAACGACAGAGCAGAACATAACGTAATGTTGTTTAAAATAATTCCTTATACTTACCACAGAAAATATTAGTTTTAAACAATCTTGGTGCTAAACAAAGGCATCTTATATATACTCGTAATAGGTACAGTACAGGCAAATTTTACCGGTACTAACACAACGTATTTACCGCCAAAATAAATGGCTAGTTCGTACAAGTTCAACCGTAGCATCACTTGTAAATTTTCGTCTAACTGTAACGTGCTCACCGTAACGTAAACAATCCCGAGAGGAATATTTTATTTTTCTTACCTTCACACCCGCCACTGCTCCGTTTTAACGGGTTGAGCTTCTTATCGGCGTACGCGAGCCAGCGGTCCCCGAGCGCGAGCGGGTTGACGGGCGCGGCGCCGCCCAGCGGGCACGGGCACGGGTAGCACGTGGTCACCGCCAGCCGGTCCTCCAGCGAGTCCGCGTCGAACACCGCGAACCGCTCCGAGAACGACAACTGCGCAGCCACTCGTAGCTATGTTCAGATCGGCCGAGTTATAATGATCTTACTGTACCTTCACACCCGCCACTGCTGCGCTTCGACGGGTTGAGCTTCTTGTCCGCGTACGCGAGCCATCGATCCCCTAACGCGAGCGGGTTGACGGGCGCGGCGCCGCCCAGCGGGCATGGGCACGGGTAGCACGTGGTCACCGCCAGCCGGTCCTCCAGCGAGCCCGCGTCGAACACCGCGAACCGCTCCGAGAACGACAACTGCGCAGCCACTCGTAGCTATGTTCAGATCGGCCGAGTTATAATGATCTTACTGTACCTTCACACCCGCCACTGCTGCGCTTCGACGGGTTGAGCTTCTTGTCCGCGTACGCGAGCCATCGATCCCCTAACGCGAGCGGGTTGACGGGCGCGGCGCCGCCCAGCGGGCACGGGCACGGGTAGCACGTGGTCACCGCCAGCCGGTCCTCCAGCGAGCCCGCGTCGAACACCGCGAACCGCTCCGAGAACGATACGACCACGGAACGCTTGTTGGCTAGCACGTCCAGGATCGGGTTCTTGAATTTTATGCTCTTCACCTGTTGAGGGGAAATAGACCTTATGGTAGGGTTTACAAAGGGCAAAAACTTAATGCCTTATGGCTTCTTCTATCCTGGGTGGTGACCATGACAAAACATGAAAACATTGCTGTCTATTTTTCATCAGGCTATTTACATACATACAAAACGTAATACGTTATTAACCATCATAATCGTGAAAGTACAGTTAATATTGTTGACTGAAATAACTGGTTTAATTACAATATGTGATGAACCCAAACTTGATGAATTCTTAATTAATGACTTTTTCAATAATTTGAATATGAAGTTAATGACTACAGTGTTATGATTAATTCCATATTATGTACATATTTGAACTGTGATGATATTTACTCACATTTCCAAAATGTGTTCATTATACACATTAAAGCATAGGTGAAAACGGGGCATGTCTAACAAGAATAAAGTTACAAATACTTTGGATCCTTTAAAGCAGTTGAAGTACAACCGATACCGATGATTTTTAGTATAGAAGCGCTTAAAAACTGCCACTAGCAGTCTCCCATTTAACAACCGACCGCGTCCACTGTTACTTAAGTCGGGCAATCACCTAAGTTAGAAGTTACGAAAACAAATAGTATACCAATTTAAATAGGCTAAACAGTGTTCTATATCTTGTAAAAAACTGACCTGCTCTCCACCCCTGATGGAAATGAAGCTAAGCGAGCAGAACGGCGGGCCGGGGCTGGCGGAGTCGCACAGGGCGATGAGGGGCCTCTTCGACGCGAAGCAGTCGCCGTGCTGCGGAGTGGGCAGTATACGGAGCACCCTCACTGTGCCCTGGCGCCACGAGAGCACCTCTTGCGCCTCGCCGTTGGGCGGGATCAGCCAGACTTGCACCCCCGACCCGTACCCCAAGATGAGTAAAAGTGGAGACACGTCATTCTCGCTGTCTCCTTCGGGCGTCGGCTCGTTTATATCTGCTGTTTCAAACCTGTGCAAATATTTCAATTCGTGATTCATTTGATTTTAAACTAATTGTAATGTGTAAGTCATTGGAATTGTACTTACACATACGGGTACCCACGACATGCATTGGTCAACAAGTTATCGTGAGTACCCGTATCGTAGTAAAATGTAAATAAAAATACTTCTCTCTGAGACGCATATCGCAATACTTCTCAGATTTATCTAATCCTAGCACAAAAGTAACACTGACTAACTTTGAAACTCGAGACCTACCTGGCCCATTGTATGACGTCCTTGGGGTCTAGGGCGGAGGAGGAGGAGAGCGTGACGTCGTTGATGAAGCCGGAGACCGCGTCGATGATGCTCCGGTCGCTGGGCGGCTGCGGCGGCACCGTCAGCGGCCCGCCCGCGCGCGCGTGCCGCGGCGACTCCGCTGACATGCTGGCTGTGCGGCGCCTGACCCAACAAACTTATGTTTTTAGGGTTCCGTACCCAAAGGGTAAAACGGAACCCTATTACTGAGACTTCGCTGTCCGTCCGTCCGTCTGTCACCAGGCTATATCTCATGAACCGTAATAGTTACTCAGTTGAAATTTTCACAGATCTGTTGCCGCTATTGTATTTCTGTTGCCGCTACAACAATAAATACTAAAAAACAGAATAAAACAAATATTTAAGTGTTTAAGTGTATTTAAGTGTTTAGATAGTTTAGTTACCTTTCGGTCCAAGAGATGGCGTTGTGGCTAATATGTGGCTACAATAAAACAATTCAATATTTAATTTTAAGTGAGTCTTTCACACAACAGACCAGAATTTTTTGGCGTTTTTATACATAATGGTACCCTTCGTGCGCGAGTCCGACTCGCACTTGGCCGGTTTTTACTTATTACTAAACGCTGATTTATTATACACGTTAAAGGGTGGAGTATATTATGTGTAATGTGTATGTCCAAATAAGTTATCATTAATGGATTAAAGTCTCCACCAATCCACACTGGAGAAGCGTTGTGGAATACACTCTTTTACTCTTTAGTTACAAGGCGAAGCCTTTAAATTTAATGGACTATTGTTGAACATAGATTAGCCCTATAATATACAATAAGACATTGGGAATTGCTATAATTATGTCTGGGCTCAAGTGTGACGAGGAAGGAAATTAGTTGTATGTCATAAAGACTAACTGGAAGAAAAGAAACAAAAAAAAATTGGTTGTCTGTAAAGTCGGTTTACTGACGATAGTTGAACGTTGAACGTGACAACGTCTTAAGAAAATACTGATGGAATGGTAGCATTTTTCAAAAGAAAATTTTAATTTCATTTGTTTAATAGATTTGTATGTATATAGAGAAGGAGGTAATTGGAAAATCTTTAGCTAGTCTGTGCATATTATGTCATGTCAATGTGCCACAAACAAGTCAAAACAAACCTGGCTGGTTATAAATAATTTCGATAAAAAGCAAAACTAAAGAGACGTCAGAGTTACATTGACAAATAATGTCATCAAAGTAAACAAACGTCATGAAATCGTATTTAAAGTTACAGAAATTTATCAATAAAAATAAAGAAGGAATACAGGAAACATTAAAAAAGGTAACATTTAAAATTTATAAATAGTCCCAGAAGTCAATAACAAAGTAATAATTGGATACATTACCAGAATATCTACTAAAGTAATCAAGCTGCCGAACGCAAAGGCCGATTGTGCTTCTTTGTCGCTCGTACCGCGCTCTCGCTTGCACTTCAAGCTTTACATGGGACGCCTCAGAGCGAGGTAACGGTAACGCCGCATGACATCATGTTTTTCGTGCGTGCAGCCGGCTATATCGAATTATAAGACGTTGTCACGTCAAAAAATATGATTCATATTCCATAATATAGTGTTTCTTCTATATTCTGTAAGTACTAGTCTGGGTCAAGAAACCAGGCTAAATTCCCTTATGGTATGTTATGTTAATGGATGTGCACTTTGTGAAGTTTTTTTGTCTTTAATGTTATTTTTGGTATTTTAAGTTGTCATGTACATATTACATAATAATTGCATGTTTACTAAGTATTGGTTGGAATATTTTGGTGGTCTGGCAATGATCAAAAAGTTACTTAATCTATTTTTATATACGTAATTGAGCATAGTAATAAATATCTGGACAAGAATGTCCTTGGCATCAGGGCCCCCCCAAGCGGGCAGGCGGCACGTCATCAATATTACTGAATAAAATTGTTTTTCATGTCTGTACCAGCTTACTAATTTAAAAAACTAAGTACTGCCTAATTAACTGAATATTAAAAAATATGTAGAATATATAACTATACTTCTAGTTTTTGACATAGGGAACAAAAAGCTATTAATTTTTCACTTGATTAAATTATAAAATAAAACAATTTATTTTTATAATCATAATTATGTTGTTTAAGTTTATAACTTGTCAACGAGTAATAATTAATGAATCCTTCTTATCACAATATAATATATAATATAATATATAACATATTATGTTTACAACTTTAATGAAAATGGGAAGTTCATCAATCTTTTTCTGTTTACAATCAATTCACTGAAAAACTTGTATCAGTTAAGACATGCTAGTAGGGTTGCAGGATATATCAATAGTGAAAAGCCTAACATAGACCGGCATTATCCGGATTCCTGGTAACACTTGAGACCTCAATTTTCTGAAAATGTTATTTGTTACATATTATTTATTACACTTTGTTGTACACCATAATTATAAATTAGGAGATTATGCTATAATTCATATAGTTCAACTAGTTGTGCACAAAGGGTAATCTTAACATTCAATTGTGATTTCTTCCAGATAATCTTTGGGACGATAACAATGAGGAAAATCAAGATATTAAGTTATAAGGGTGTACAGTGTAATAATAAAAAGATACCAAAAGAGATATATATCTAAATACATATTTCGATATGTATAAAATATTATAAATATTAGGTACTAAATAAGGCCTGGTAATAACAGCATCTCTATGTTTAATACAACCTTTTGACGTGACAACGTCTTATAAATTGGTTTGCCGGGTGGCACTTCAAGAAACTGTGTTAGTAGCTCCGCTCACGTTACTTATAGTAGCTACGGCGTACACACGTTGGCGTGTTTCAGAAAATGGTACAGCGCCATCTCTGGAGAAGTAATCTCGTTTGTTACCTCACTTAGTTGTGACTAATGGTTAATGGTCTAACGGTTAGCAGCGCTAGATGGCGGATGGTGTTACAATGTTTTAAATATAATTCTTTGTATAAATAAATGTTTTAAATTGTTACTATTATTTCATCCTTCTTCCTACTATACGAATGAATATTCACATTAAAATTATTTTACCACTCAAAGTCGTTGTCACGTAAAACTTTCGCCCGTATACCGACTTTACAGGCAACCAATATTTTTTAGAAAAGAATAAGAACCAGAGGCCAGAGCAATTTTTTTGGTTAGGGTTTCTTCACAGGTTAGACGTAAGCAACAACTACACCTTGTGTTGCCAAATAAATTGAATATGTCTGTAGCAATACATCTGTCACTTGAGTCGAGTGTACAAGAAAGAGAATGGCTGGCTATAGCAGTGGATCAAATACCACTACAACGAAAAGTTCAACTGATGCCAGATTTTTATGAAAACATGTATTTCATTACATCAACATGAAAATGTTTATGAAATAGTTCAGGTTCCCAAAACATAGCCTCCTTTGTGGTTCTTACACTTGAAATCTGTGCAAAATGTTTTGCCAAGTCAAATACAAATAATTACCCATCAAGAAAACTGTAGTGAAAAAAGATTCAATTGAAATTTAAGCGATAAACAGCCATTGTCTTGAAGTCATTACATAATTTCAAAACAAAACATCGCATATTGTTTGATTATATAATTTGAAAAATAAACAAAAGCTAAGACCACTAATCAATAATCAGTTTTAGTTTGGTCGTGGGATAAGTGTCGTACGAACCAGCTGGCTGTGAGTAATATTAATACGAAGTATAGAGTGCAATTAGGTATCTATTCTTATATTTATAACACAGTGTTCAACCTAAGGGACCGAGGACAAAGGAAATCGATGCAACAACCTTACCACGAAACGATCAATAACGTGCATCTAACACACAACCACAGCATTTAAACAAAAAATTAATAGACTCACCTTGCTTACGAGATCAATTTTCATTTTAATTCCATTTTTAAATAATTTAGGTAATTGCGTCGTTTTATTGGCAGTCGGAAACAATGACGTCACAACAATAACTAAAAAACACAACAGCACTCACTTCAACACTTGACCTGATTTAATTACTTTAAGGCTATTAAATAAATAAATCTACAATTAAATTATAATTAAAAAATATAAAACAATAACATACAACAGATGTTTCCAGTGACAATGGGTTGAGTTTGACACTCACTTGATCATTACATTACAGTGTGCGTGTATGTGAACGAAAAATATTTTGCTTCTCGGACTTGTGGACGGACTAGGGGCGATGAGTGAGACAACCAACAACAGTACTAAACACACACAAATGAAAATGTTCAACTATTGTATAAAAAATAGTTACTAATACATTACATAGATAGGTCACTACGCACACAAAGATGAACTTTCTTCAGTACGCCCTGTCAGCGCCACCCACCAATGTCAATCTGCCATTTACAGATGCTAAAGCAGATGACATTTGCTGACAGTGTGAATATTTTGGCATATAAATGTCAGAACCTCAAACTTGCCAGATATAGACAATCAAATTCCAAGAATAATGGTAGAATTTACGTAATACGTTTTAAGAAATACCTATATATAGAATTTACGTACATATTTATTTATCATAATTTTTCAGTCATAATAAATGTGTCTAATAGAATTTGTTTATCGTTTATTTGGTAAACGAAAACATAGTGATAAAAACTGCACATGTAAAAGTTCTACACATTCACAAAGGTGTATGAAGCCTACCAATCCGAATTTTGCCATCGTGTTTGTACCACCTCACATTGTGCAAGTAGCTTACACAGGGTGCAGTACATACTTAAATACATAATTATACTAAATAACCAGAATATTCCGTTACTTACTGTTTTTTCAGGTGATTATGGTACTTGAAGCTTGTCGATAACATATAAGTAATTATTTATATGTACATTTAAGATGAACTATAACGAACACATGTTGTTACTCATATGCATATTTTGTAACGTTAACCCTAAAAATATGAATTTGAAAACGAGAAAATACAATGTTGTATTTATACTTGTGGATGATTTACGATATTTAACGAATGAAAGTATCTATTTGTCAAATACACAAAGAATGTCTGAAAGCGGAATTAATTTCAAGTATGCTTACGCTCAGGTAATTAAAATGTACCACTTGATTGTTTGTTATGCGCAAATGATATTAGGCTATATTAAGTAGTTATTTATATGAATACCAAATATATTCTGCCAGCTTCTTACTCTTGGATAATTAAATAAACTTTTCCTCGCGCTCTGCAGCAAGCCCAGTGTACTCCCAGCCGAATCTCTATGTTTACTGGACGAAGACCCGATTCCTTACATCTTTATGACTCCTATAGTTACCACGTAACACCAGCAAGAAAATTCACAACTATACCACAATTTTTCAAAAAACGAGGTTACAACACATATGCAGTGGGAAAAGTGTTGAACGTGGATAACAAATCTTGTGATAATAAATACTATCCTTGTATATGGTCAAAACCTCAATTCCATGCTCCTAGCAATAAATTTAACAATGCAGCAGTTTGTAAAGCTTCGAAATCTAAGAAACTAAAAAATAATCTCATCTGTCCTGTTGATATCGCAAAGCAACCAAACCAAACCCTTCCTGATATAGAAATATTAAACGAGGGAATCAAAATTCTGAAGCAAAACAATAACACACCTTTTTTTCTTGTCGTCGGCTTTCATAAGCCACACATCCCCCTGAGATTTCCCAAAAAATACCTAGGTAAGTAAATCTTTTGCCGCCTATGATACCTTTGCAAAGCTTAAGAATCTAGAATTTTTATGTGATCCGAATAGTTTAGCATATCAAATGTCATCACATAAATCCAAACGAAGAAATTTGATGCTATTTTGAATATTTTTTAGAAAGTATATCTTTGTCAACAATACGGCCACCATTATCACCCACTAAACCTACAAAAATGCCATTGGTAGCTTGGCATCCATGGATGGATATTCGACATCGAGATGATATTCAACGACTCCATATTTTCTTCCCTTTGGGAGTCATGCCTGAAAAATGGATATTGAAGATTCGGCAAAGTTACTATGCTGCAGCGTTATTTATTGACGATCTAATAGGTGAACTAATTACGCACATTGATCGAAATAACACTATCATTGTAATAACTAGTGACCACGGTAAGATAATTAATAATTAAATACTAAAACACCAACACTACGAATTTGGTTATCAGAGCATAATTAATTTATCTTTAATTTATATTTTACGTTTACAGGTTTTTCATTAGGTGAAAACGGTCTATGGTCAAAATACAGTAACTTTGATGTAGCCCTAAGAGTTCCTCTCATATTCAATATACCAGGAATGAAGCCAAAATCCATCAATATGCCAGTGGAATTAATCGATTTATTTCCAACGGTAACTGCCTTAGTCGGGTTAGACAAAAACATACCAAAATGTAAACATCAAGACAAATCTAAATTATGTTTTGATGGGAAAAGTTTGGTTCCCATAATGCATAAACAAAGGAAAAATAAAATATTCACTGGACAGCCGTTTGCCTTCAGTCAATGTCCTCGACCTGGTGTGAAACCTTGGGGAAACACGTGTAAGCCATCGCCAAATGAAATACAAATAATGGGGTACAGTGTTAGAACGGACAGATATCGATATACCGAATGGGTTTCATTTAATAACACAACGTTCAAAAGAAAATGGTCAATCATTTACGGCTATGAATTATATGATCACATAGACGATCCAGAGGAAACCAATAACGTTTATTCTGACAAAGATTACAAACAGTTGGCAAACAGATTATCTAAATTGCTAAGATTCCACGTAGAACGGGGTATATTCAGTTTTAAAGATTTGTGAATTTAGTATAAGGTAGGTACTATTGATGATTACACAAACTATATAACATGGAGAAATATTACCTTGCTTTTAAAGTTCCTTAATTATACGACGTATAATATACGTCTTATCTTTTTAATAGAAGTCTGTTGTAAAATTATATTCATTATCTTTCTTACTGAATATCATTTCGTCGTAGCTTTTTGGATATATTATATTGTTTAACTTATATACCTCCAATTTCCAGTTAAAAGGCATAAAAGTGACTATGCATTGTTTTATTACATATTAAAGCACGAAATAACAAAACTGGACGTGGGTAATGACGTCCTCAGATACTGGTAACCCCAGAACTACAATAATTTGTTTTCCTTTGATTGCGAAGTTAAAAATAATAATAGCTTGTATTGTTTACGTAAAAGTAATGAAATGTTTAATAAAATAATTATGAAATGCACTCTTTGTATTATTTTGCTTTGTAATATTCAAATTAAATGTAACGACGACAAAACAAACAACAATGTATTGTTTTTATTTATTGACGATCTACGACATCTAGCGGAAGAAAATGTAAATTTACAAAATATTGAAAAACTGGCGCGTAATGGTATACTTTTTAAATCTGCCTATGCCCAAGTAAGTTTAATATTTTATTTTAAAGAGGTGAAAGACTAATTCCCAACTATTTGTAATTGTTAAAAAAATGTACCTAATCTTTGCAGCAAGCATTATGTGCTCCGAGTAGAAATTCAATTTTAACTGGTCGCAGGCCTGATAGTTTGCATTTATACGATTTCTATAGCTACTGGAGGAAAGCTGTGGGTAATTTCACAACTCTACCCCAACTGTTTAAGGAACACGGTTACAATACTTACGCCGTGGGCAAAGTGTTCCATCCCGGTCAGAGTTCTAATTACAATGACGATTATCCATATAGCTGGACAGAACTTCCTTACCACGCCCCAAGCAACAAATACAAAGATGCTGCGGTTTGCAAAGATCCTAAATCCAAAACGTTAAAAAGAAATCTGATTTGTCCTGTAGTAGTAGCGAAGCAACCTAATCAAACTTTACCCGATATAGAAATTCTAAATGAAGCACTCAGAATAGTAAAAGCGTATCGAAACGATGGCACGAAACCATTTTTCCTTGCTGTTGGATTTCATAAGCCGCACATTCCACTGAAGTATCCGAAGGAATATTTGGGTAAGATTTACAGCATCTGCACCTCACACTGCACCTCAGTCTACAACTCATAGAAGACGCGCACACAATAACTTTTAACCCTTTTATTCAACACTCAGAACTCTTAATTTAAAATTGTTGGAATCTAAATTGCTCCTCCTATTTACTTAGTACCTACATTTTCCTGTAAAGGACTTTCCTCCATATTCTGACTGCATAAAAAAATATGCTGAACTCATTATCTCATTTACGTACTCATGCACTTCTGACTTTTTATTCCAGAAAAAGTACCTTTATCAAAAGTTCGACCGCCGGTATTCCCTCACATACCAGAAACGATGCCGGCAGTCGCTTGGCATCCGTGGACGGACGTCAAAAGGCGGGACGATATAAAACGTCTCCACATACCCTCCCCCTTCGGGACCATGCCCGAGAAGTGGACACTGAAGATACGGCAAAATTACTACGCTGCAGCGTTGTATATTGATGACTTAATAGGCACACTCATTGCGCACGTCAACAGAAGCAATACTATCATTGTACTGACCAGTGATCATGGTTAGTTTATTTTTGTTTCATTAACGAGTTTTACGTGTCTATCTGTGACACCTTGTCCTAAATCTAAGCGAAAGAACCGAATAAGATGCGGGTTTTTGTTTGTTTGTTTGCAACTGACCTGACCCAGACTCTTAGCTATAATTTATGAAAAATTGTAATGAAAATAATAACAAAAAATAGCAACCCACTGTAGCTCTAAAAGACGATCATAATCCTCATGGTACTACATAATAGCACTATATTATTAGGTACCTACTACTACTACTATAATTAGATAAGTATATTTTTGTTTACAGGATGGTCGTTGGGTGAAAATGGTCTCTGGGCAAAGTACAGCAATTTCGATGTAGCACTCAGAGTTCCACTTATATTTGACATACCAAGAACAAAGCCGAAAATCATCAGCACCCCAGTAGAATTACTTGACATATTTCCCACTTTGGCTGAGCTGGCAGGTTTAGAGGTGCCGAAATGTAAACATAGCGTCAGATCCAAATTATGCGTTGAAGGCAAAAGTTTGGTTCCCATAATGCAGGATAAGGTTGATAGGAAACTACATACCCACCGGTTTGCCTTCAGTCAGTATCCCCGACCGAGTGCAGACCCTTCGAAAATCACTGACGAGCCGAGACTCAAAGACATAAAAATAATGGGTTACAGTGTCAAGACGCACAGGTATCGATACACTGAGTGGGTATCGTTTAATAACACATCATTCAAACCGAACTGGTCAGTCATTTATGGCAATGAATTGTACGACCATAAGTTTGATCCCTACGAGACCCATAACGTTTACTTGGGTGACAATTATCAAAAAATAACAAAACGGTTATCAAATGTGCTAAGGTCACAAGTGGAACAAAATTCAATTTGAGTGGCATTGCTGTAATTTAAGATTTTTTTATTAGTGTCGCAAAATAAAACAGAGCTTTGATAACATCCGTTCCTACAGTCTCAATTTCCCGTAAATTTAACGTTATGAAATATTTACTTGTTCATTAAAATGCTCAAGTAAGTACTAGATAAATAAATTTTAATAATAAAGTATGAATCTTGTTACTTCAAAATTACCTTCTGTAATATCGACATCAAGTAGATATTCGAAGCAGAATTCTTCAAGCATATCAACACCCTTACTGTTGAATTTTTAATTAATTATGCAAAATGCCTCTTTACAACCTAAAATATCATAGAAGTTCATTAGAGAAATATTTCGGTAACAGTATTTAAAAATCTTTTACCCCGAATCTTGAAATATATATTGATAAGATAAGATGATTAGTTTTAAATTTTAATTTTTAGGGATAAAAACCTGGAAATGTCTACTACAAAAAGTGCATTAAGTATATTTGAAGGTATTATAATAATTTGTATTTGGCGGCATAAAGCCACTATTTTCTATAATCGTACTTTGTGGTAGGTTATTTTGATACAGTAACGAATTACTTTTCTAGCGGATAAACGTGGGCTGGTCACTAGTCGTAAAATACAGATTTCGAAGTGTAATAATGATATATTATAGGCACCTCTTTACTACACGATACACTTTACATTCCATTTATATGTACATAAACACTATAATACAAAGAATACTGTTATAAAAACTTTAATTCTAGTTTCTGTGACAACTTTGGTACTGGGTACTACTGACGTAGGTGAAACTAAAGACCGTGTCAGATTAAGCTTTTACTTTCTGGTAGTATCGGCAACTGCGCATTCTTCTCCATTTCCAGTTGCTTGAACCTAGCGTACAGCGCACTACTCGTGAGGACGATGATGTTCGACGACCACCACAGCATATTCTTGCTCTCGTTGTACCACTGTGTGGCCATCACGGTCTGTGCACAGGCCTTCGCTGTCCCAGATATGTTGTGGGTTAATGGTGACGTCACCTGAAAGCAATGTTATCAATCGTTACTACAAACTCCTCAGCAAATATAATGTACACTGATTTATCGACCCACTTTACGTGAATTAACTTCAGTGCTTCATTGGGCAGATAAAGACGTCGGTCTATTATCTGATAATAACAATTATTCTATACCATTCCCCAATCTGTACTGAAGCAATATAGTTATGTAGAGACCTATGCCTATAATGAGCCATTCACTGTATGAGATGAAGCCATTAAATTTTCATATCAACCAGATTCATACCTATTTTTCTAGAGGTACAGGTAGTCTATAACCATTGTCTGTAAAAATTTGAGGTAAAGCTAATTGTATACTGACTCAGCGTTTGACATTAACTTGAATACATCAAAGACCTGAAAATACCCTGATTGCCAAAAGTACTTAAAATGTCTTCTAATAATACCTTTATCTGAAGGGATGTAAAATATCCAATAGCAAATCCGCATATTCCACCAATTATCATCTGAGTCCAGAACTTTACACTATGGAAATTGCTGTAATTCAGTAGCACACTGACTTCCCCATTCATCACAATAAGTGGCAGGAACAATATAATTGAATACGCATTGTTGTAGTATGACAGTAACCAGATTTCTTGGTTCACAAATGGCAAAATTCTTTTAGTGAAAATGGAGTACAGAGACAGCATTAGGGAACCTACAACTCCATATATGGTTCCGATGAGTGAAAATGAACCTGAAACGAGAATTACAAATATTTTTGATCATCATGTTTCGTTAATCCCACCGCTGCTACCAAAATTGTTGCACTAATGTTTGAAGAGATACCAAAAGAAGCCTTTTTAATAATGGTTTTAGATATAATTTTGAAATAAAATTTATTAAGGAATAATTTAAACACCATGAGATTTAAGGTACGACTAGAAAATAAAATTAAATATTTCTTTTTTTCAAACATAATACCAGGGATAACAAAGTTATTCGTTTTTTTTAATTTTTCCAATCCACGAATTTACTTTTATGTACTGAATAATGTGGCTAACCTGAATTTACTACATCAGCGAAGCACAAAACAGCACAAAGAAGAATGTAAGAAAAAAATACTCAGTCAAGACTGCTTAAATTTCACCTGACTAGGACTTACAGTCTTCTTTACATAAATACAATGTAGTTACCCAAATGATGTAACAACTTCGAACCATTAGTATGCACAAATTACCTAACAAATTTTCTTGATCGACTCCCAGATAAAATCCGAATACAATGCATGCACAACACATGAGGCACCTGAAGGATGTCGACTGTCTCAGGATGATCCAACTGAACATGACATTGAATACTGTTGTCAATGATCTGCCTATGTAATAAAATGATACTCCGACGTATTTCAGGCACAAGTTGTTAGTCGCTATCATCAGTGTGAACATAATCGAAAGTGGAATGACCTGAAATAAATTAGTATCGTATTAAATAAATTAAAGCTTACACACTCATAACCATACGGAGCACTCTCTGTGTAAAGGGTGGCTTGGAAAATACAAACAGGGCCGCCAATAAGCAATAGGCGGGCGTTCAGGCGTGCACCGCACGCGGATGGCGGTAAAAGATAAAAGTAAACAGATATTAGAATGATAGTTGAAGTAACGATGGGTGAGGGATGTATAACGGTATTGCACATGGGTGTGTGCAGTTTTCCAATGAACTTTTCGCAAAGAATTTATTGTAAAGTTGGTCCCACAAAAATAATTGACATGACATTAGTTATACATTAAATAGATACAAAAGCATACCAGTAAAATCTATTTACATCATCAACATATCAGTAACATATTAATTTAAGTAAAGTCTACCACACCTTTTTTGAGGAAGTCATATCTACTTATCAGGCCTATATTACATGTAAAATAAATATAACTTTCCTGTAATATTTTAGTAAACTGCTCCGTTTATTGAATACTTGTAATATCTAAACTATTAGTTATCACAAAAAATTACATGAGTTTTATCATCTAATTATTAAGTGATAGTGTAGAGAGTGTAACAATTTATGTACACCATAATGATGATAACACATACATTTTTTTGTTAAAATTTTAAATAAGTTTGCAGCTATTACAAGACCTATGTTTTTTAAAGTGAAGTAAGAAAAACCAGAATGATAAAATAATTCATGAAACAATATAATTATAATATTATAGTCTGTATACCTAAGTGTATTGATAAATAAGCATATTAATGGTAAGTGTGTAGGCAGGTTTTATCCAATAAATAAAAATGTTCCTAAATAACTCTAAAACTATTTTTTTCATTTGGCAAACTTTGTTTAAAATTGTAACTAAGATTGAATTTAACTAAGATTAATCCCCTGAAATGTGCAGCATATTTAGATCAACATAGTTTTGCTTTAAAATGTGTCTGGGATTGAAGTAGTGATAAATTACGGCCAGATTGCAAATTCTATCCCCACTCTAAAATGACCTCCCAATATTTTCTACCCCCATCCACCTGACAGCTGCACTCATTTTAACACTCCTAGTACATTTTGTTGAGTACATAATATTATGCATGTGCTCGAAAAAAAAGCATTAAGTTGAAGTGTGTGGTTTGAAGGTTTTGCAATTTGTGTGATTCAATTGCATACAAAATTCTGCATTGCACAAGCCAAAACAAAAAAACTTAATTAAGTAATACATATTTAAGTTTAAAGAACATTCAAAGCATTTTTTGTATATAGAAGTACAAACAACACAAACTGTTTTTAAACATAGAATGGCAGTAGTTGGGAGGTTGAAGGGGATAGGAAATATTAGAAAATTTTAGAGTAGGCATGAGATGAACCATCTGGCATTAAATATTTGCTACTTCCATCCATATTTAGTGATATAATATACTTACATAGCTGTGGTATGTACATTTTAGTCTTATTGATTGAGTTGTTGGATAGGGTGGGGCAAAGCCATCACTTATATGCAAGAAGTCTAATTAAAAGAACTAGACTCAAACTAAATATTGCTTAGAAGCATGTGATAATAAAAAACTGCCATTTACCTTGGTGATAACTTCAATGTTCCATGGTGTTCCTTTAGGAAAGATGAATACCCTGGGTATGCCACCACTTTTGCTAAATGAGTAGCATATAATAAAAGATACTAAGCACTGGAACCATGTGATAAATAGTGGAGCCTCCAGAGATACATCTTGACTACTGAGTAGCGCTTTATTAACAAAAACTGTTGCTATTGACACAATCCTAAAAAGATACATATTTGTTAACAATTTTCATATACATGTGGGTTGCAGATTGCAGAAGCAATTGGGATTAATTAAAGTAAATGTATTTCAAATCCAAGTTAAGAAATGATAGATGTTGTTTTTAATGATACCTAATAATAAATTAATAACTTTATATGAGATTTTTATTGATTTTGGAAGAGATAAGAAGACATGTTTTCAAAAAAAATACAGTAAGCCAGTTTAGAAAATATTTTTAAAGATTATCTTTAAGACAAAATATCCAATACATTTTTATAACATCACAGATGTTGACTCACAATATAAAATTTATATAAAATTTAGTAGCATGGAATGCAAGCTGGAATATATAATTTTTATTTCTTTTGAAAAAACAATAATAGGAAGTCTGGAAATTTGAATTAAAACTAAAATTATATCAAAAACTTACCAATAGGCAGCCACAACAAAAAATATCTTAATATATTTTGAACATAAATCAGCTTCATGATCCTTCATTGTGCTTTTTTGTAATAAACAATGGCTTCTCGATGGCTTCTTAAGCTGAACTAAATGCTTATCATTTACAATTAATTACGAATGATTTACACTTATGTACAGAAAATGTATAACAGTATGTGAAACAATTATATTCATACGTGGACTGGCCGACTTCTTATTCAAAAACAAATGTTTTCCTAATAAGTTTCGGTTATCTGATATAGATTTTACAAATGCTTCAAGCAATTATTCAAACCACAACACTCAATAAATACATATCGAAAAGCCTCTTATGGCTATGGGGTCAATGTAAGTAATGACAAAAAGGAAATTTAGCAGATAAACATTCTTGTAAAATTCAGGTTTAAACTGTTATTTTATTTTTCTCATTTATTTTCAAGCGTCGCCGCGTCGTCAAATTTTCATCTTGCTTGCATATTTCTATTTTCCATGTTCAGACAGAAACAGAATCAGACTTCAGTTCAGAATGGTTCAGACTTCAGACAGAATTCAGAATTTCAGATTGACAATATTGACATCTGCACAAAACATCTGACATCTGTCAATGTCAGTCATATTTATCAATGACTTGTCTTCTGATAGCATTATCATTTTGACCTTGGCCTCTGTAAAATCCATAGAGATATTACACTAGAGATGAAGTGATGATGAAGAGATGTTAGTAATCCCCTTTCTCTTTCTGACTCATCGGGATCGGAGAGAGATAGGTAATGACCGTTATCGTTGTTTCTCTTTCTAGCCGGGGGCGATTGCAATGTATGGGCAGTCAAGCTCTAGTGTAATATCGCTATGGTAAAATCAATAGGTACTCGTTATTTGGATTGGCCATGCTTTAGCCACTTTTCTACAGATATAATAAAACTAGTGAAGATCCCAATCTCTGTTTGATATTTTCATAAATAACCAGCAAAACAGCGGCAACAGCAGTGAAGAAAGTAAAAAAAGATTGAAATTAAGCTAGAAAATGAAAAGTGTAAGATTTTTGCGTGAGGGAAATAGGAATGCATACCATTGGTTGAGCATAGTCACAAATTTGTGCAATGAGGGTAACCGCGTGTGGATTCGCCGCTAGAGGCCGCTAGTGTAGAGGGTGGTCTGCCTGTCACTTCTCTCTTGTCTATTCACTGAATAGTATTCAGACAAGTGTCACTTGTCAATGTTTATGTATGGGCGGGCTTTGACAGCATGACCGCCGTCTGCAGTGGCGCCAACTGGTGAGCACAAAAACGGTTACCCTCATTGTGCATAACGGTCGATAAGTTTTATTCATTGCAGCAAATAAGAAGGTATCAGGTATCAGCTGCTGTCAGGACAGGTAAGCAAAGAGCAAAGAATTTGTTATAAGGTTATAACAAAATCCTACTAATATTATAAATGTGAAAGTTTGTGTATTTGTTTGTTTGTTTGTTTGTTACTCCTTCACGCAAAAACTACTGAACCGATTTTTATGACATTTGGCACACACATAGAAGGCAACTTAGATTAATATATAGGATATTTTTTATCCCAGAAATCCCGTGGGATCGGAATTTACGCGGGAAAACCTTCTTCGCGTATGGGGTATAAATAGCTTCTAAACAAACATTAATATAAAACTAACAAGTCTGTCTTCCCGGAAATCCCGCGGGATCTGGAGTTACGCGGAATAAACTCCTGCGCGTAGTTGCGGGCTTAAATTTTTATGCGACCTTTACTAGGAGATTGAGGAAGTTTTGAAGCAACATATAGGGTACTGTTTATCCCTGAATTCCCGCGGGATTAGGATTCACGCGGTAAAAACTCATACCCGGGAATGAGGTCGTGGGTTCAGATGTTTATGGGACTTTCAGTGGGAGGTAGAGGAGGTTATGGAGCATTATACTTATAAGCTACTTTTTGTTCCGGACTTCCCGCGGGATCGAGATTTACGCGGGAAAAGCTTCCATGAGCGAATGAAGTCGCGGGCTCATTAATATCTATATATTGGGATATTTATACATATCGAATCGGAATCGAACCGGCTTTTTTTCTCATGATCACTTTACGTTGCTTTTTCGAGGGTCAGCATCGCTTTAGCTGGTCTTTATGTTTTGGCACCCGAATGAAAAACTACCAATGTAGTTTAAAAATATAATAGTTTGGAATGAAAAAACCCCGACGTTTATATCTTAGTCTTTTTATCGATTTTCTCAAGATCTACATAACGGATTTTTGTACGGTATGACTAAAACGTAGTAAAAAATCAACTGTTCTTAAGATGTGTGGAGTGTGTCTTAATATGTGTGGGGTCGGGATTAACGCAGGAATAACTTTGTTACACACTGAGTTCCACGCGGGCGGAGCCGCGGGCAACAGCTAGTAACACCATATTAATGGGTGAGATACAAAGTCAGAGGTTTAAGTATAAGAGTAGTAGTTGTGGTAGTAGGTATAAATAAAATAACAGCAATACAATAATTATAATTAACCATCACAGACACATTAAGGTACGATTCAGACCAACCGGCTCGCATCGGGCCGGGCCGTGTGGCATTTTACAATGTAAAGAACATTGAAATCTATCAACAGTAATTTTTACAGTTCATATTTGCGTGCAACGCATAGTTTTCTACGTCACGCGATGCGTCGCGACGTGTCACAGAATGTATTCAGCTGTCGCGACGGCCAACGGGCCCCGACCGGCTCCTAACGGCGCCGCCGGCATCCGATCGGCTTCCGTCGGGGCTGATCGGAGCCGGTCGGCCGTGCGTCGTGGAATACGAACGGAGATTACGTGCAGCAACTAGCGAATCATTCAAGTCAAAAATGGAGAAACTTTAGCGCCCTCATGAATGTTTTTTTTATTTTTCTGGTCAAGCAATAATCACCTTTCTCTTTCTGGCTCTGCGGGATCGGAGAGAGATAGGTTATTATCGTTATCGTTGTTTCTCTTTCTAACCGGGGGCGATTGCAATGTATAGTCCTACAAGGATCTTTTGGTGCATGAGCATGACTGACGTGAGGGTGACAGAGACAGCACCTTACAGGGAAGACAAACTCTGAGTTGTGCTCTGAGGCTCTGTCTCTGTCACCCTCACGTCAGTCATGCGCCAAAAGATCCTTGTAGGATTCTATGGACAGCCGTATGGCTCGCCCCTCGGAGGAATTATAGTTTATCACTATTCCGAGGCTTAAGTGTACCTATTATCTCTATGCATATTTGGCACTTTATTATCTCTATGCATATTTGGCACTTTATATTTTTTGTATTAGCAACACTTCTCAATACTGTTCATAGAGATAGGAATATAGGTACTTAGATAGAGACACCCTAATCCTTAATCTCATATGAAATTAGCTGGTTGGTGTGTAGCAGGCCGGCCATTTTTTATTCACCCTTACAAATGACATCCTATGTCAAACAAAATGGTTAATAAACCCAAAACTATAAAATATATTAAAATAGGCATTGATAGGAGGTGATGTGGTGTCTTTTAAGCAAAACAAAAACATTAAAACACAATGATGTGTGGTATACTACAATGCGGAGCCAGGAAAAATAAATTACACCCAAAATAACAAGTTATAGTAGGTATTAGTTTTCGTTGTTTGTTGAATATCTGAATGATATTGATATATTATGTTTTTGCTGCATGAAGATCTGTGCGAGGATTACGTAGGCCTGTTAATGTTTTGTTGGGTTTTACATGATTATTTTATATATTGGAGTAGCCAGTTTGTTTACATTTCAATGACACTTAGGGTAGAAAGTGTTAAAATATCGATATTCGATATATCGATAATTTAAAATGACGCTGAAGAAAGTTGAAATACTTAATTGTTTTTATTCAATAGATTACCTTCAAATAAATCGTTAAAAAAGAAGTGGCTAGAAATAATTGTTCCAGAAAACATAAACCCTCGTCTTGTTGAAGTATTTTTTTGTAAAAAGCAATTATAATTATTCCTCTGTTATCTTATCTGCCCAAAGCTTATCTTGAAGAATTCGCTAGTTAGCGATACGATCGCTTTTTGTGCCCAATTAATAAATATGCTATAATACTTTTATTTGTATTTTTGTAATTATGCTGTACATTATATAGCCTTAAACAAATAAATTAAAATTTGTGTACATAGACACATGTTTTTTATTTACATTTCGGTCCCATTTCCACAATATTAATGCACTAAGGGTTATTACACAATCATGGGTGATCAGAAGAAAATTGTCAGTCATATCACACAGCAGTACTATCTTCACCCTTAGCTTTTATTGAATAAACTCTAAAATTAAATTCATCGTAGTGCTATATATGACTTATTTATTTATGTAAGTATCTATCGCGATTTTTCTGGATTCAGCGGGTACATTCAGAATCAGCAAAAGTGGCATTGTTTAGGAGTAGGCGGACTGGTTAATGGAAGGATTGATTTTTAATATTGGATATAAAACTTAACATAACTTCAAGCCTGTATATACCTAGTTATATACAATACAGCCAAATAGAGATATAAGTATTTTAATTCCGATGGTTAAACTTCGGTTATGGAACTCTATTTTGATAATTTTACATTATGCATATAATAAATAAAGGCCTTAACACTTTCGGTGCTTCAAACAACCACAACCAATTTCATTATATGGCACATACCTGCTCCATACAAATGAACTCGACGTTTATAAACGTTGAACTCTGCTCACATGCACTAACAAAACTGAATTTGGCACAACCGTCAGTACACGACGACGTTAATAAGCGTTCCTTGCACGTGTTTTTTTTATTAATTACACAAAGTAACAACGGCCTATAAATATCAATAATTGTAAGATTATTTTACGTCAAATTCAATCATCTACATCATCACACTAATCACTTGTATATTATTACTAAACTTGTACATATATTTAACGTACTATCACTCAACTCACATAGGTAGATATTTTTCCTTTTTCTATGTGAATAACAAGAAACAAACACAGGAAAAAAACACAAGTCTTCAAGACAAAGCGTGTCACATATTATAGGTACAAATCAAAAGCTAGATCAATCAATGTAATTCACAAGTTTCGACATGTTTACGTTGGTATCGAAAATATTATTTATCAGCTTTATTCAAGTCGAAAATTATAGGTAACTATATCTCAGACAGGGCGAATTAGTACAAAAAGCAGTTATTTATTAAATATACACAAAATATTCATAATAAAACTTACTTTTGTTGCGAAATTACAGTGTCCAAAGCGTCAACGGCGGTGCGAATTCCCGCTAGCGACACACCGGGAGACTTACTACGGCGCAGTATGCGCGGGGGGACGTTAATAGAAGTTGTGCATGTGTGTGTAGGTAGCAACGTGCTTGTCAGAGTCCTTCACAAATTGACCAACAGAATTGTGTAGTATGGCGGTAGTGGTCTAGGAAATTTTGGCCATACGGCGCAATGACATAACTACCCAACAAACTTATGAGCCGTTGACGTTGTAGAACGTAGCGTCAAAAAAACATTTTTTTTATCTGACGTGGTAGCACGTTGTGCTACAACACATACATTGATTTTGACGTGATAAAACGTTGCACCGCCGAAAGTGTTAACTACCTAAATTTCCTAACTGGAACAAGACAAATAGTTTGGCGGCTGTGTTAAGCAAGAGGGTGGTACCTAATTAACTGGCAGAGTTTAAAACACTATCTCTGAGATCGTCTAAAAAGGGGGATCAGTCGTTGTGTCCTCGTTTGTTGTTCAGCAGATCATCATGATAGCTGGTTTTTACAAAATATTTTTGGTTGACATGACATGACAAGTTCATCGCAGTAGGTATCAAAATTAATATTAATATCGCTGAGAAGACGAACGACATGTATTATTGCTGTTATATCGTTAGTCATAGCACAACACTAGTAGAATCGGCCATATTTTATTCACTAAAATTTTGACAGGCATTGTCAGGCTCGCTATTTTTGCTTTAGTGTCTAATCCATAGTCTTTATAGATCAATGATACTGTTATAAAATCAAGTCTGTTGTAGCTTGCTACACCCTTGGGTTGTCATTTTATGGATAATACCATAAAACACGGGAAATCTTAAGTCGTTGGGGATGTGTTGTTCGATATCAACAATTCACATTTTACTATTTAGAAATTATGTCACACTTTATTGACATTATTATTATTTTTATTTATTTGGATTAATAATTGTCTTAATTTAATTTGTATACTATTTTATGCGACTGATACTTTGTAATGGATCTGAGTTATCTGAAAAATAAATGAATTGAAATTGAAATTTAATCATTTCAAGGAAAATTGATTTAACATAATATAACATTCGTGCAATTTAATTTAGGAATATTATGTTACTCCGTTGGTTGAATTCGAAGAAAATACGGATTGTGTCCGCCCTTTTAGAAGTTATTTAGAAAAGCTTTTTCGAGTGCTACAATTGAATATCATATTTCTTCGCTTTTAATTAATTTATTAATAGGTTTTTCAATATCTTCTTAGTAATCTGTTTTGTAATTTCATCTATAGGTATCTGCATTGCTTTCGTGATGAAATAATTTTTTCTTAGTCGTCTATTGTTTTATATAGTTACCATAAACTTAAAAGGCAAGATTTATGGAAGAAAACAAAAATATTAAAACGTAAAATATTAAAGAAAACACGATATTATTGCGCAAGGTAATCCTTAAGTTCATTTGAATTTTTTATTTATTCTTCAAAATAGTTTTAAGGTTACCGATTCAACAAAATTAAATGAGGACTTCGACTTAAAGTACGGACAGTACACACGAACTGTATGGGTATGTGGCACTGGGGACGGGAGGGGAAATTGGATACATAATACTGGCAATCCTGGTCGCGACCGCGCCGCCGGAACAATACGCTGACGTCAGTGATTTGATTAATATTTTTACACACAAGATTATACGTTATTGCCGAATCTTTGTATATTTTGTACAGAAACAAAACCCCCTGTGTTCCGAACCTTAAGTACACTTGTATTATTTATTTTTACTAGTGTGACGAGTCGTAATAATGGCTTCTGCACCGGAGACCGCGGCACCGGAACAAGAGAGTTCGGGCTTCATCGCAAGTTTTATGAATGAAATCGTTTACAGTCCCGTGAACCTGCTTTTGACTGTGATCATAGCGGTGTTGGTGTACAAAATATACAGGAGCAAGTTTGCTAAATTTCACGCAGAGTCGCCTACGCCTGATCTACCAAAAATTCGTAAGGATATGACCGTGGCTGAACTTCGGCAGTACGATGGAACGCAGCCCGACGGCCGGGTACTGGTAGCTGTAAATGGGTGGGTCTTTGACGTAACGCGGGGCCGCCGCTTCTACGGGCCCGGTGAGTGCATCCTTTTAAAAATAGAATACATTTTTCTGAGTCACTGCCTGTATCAGTGTTAGTTATGTCGAACACATTAGTTAAAATCTTCACGCGTTGCACCGCAGCTCGAACTGAATTTAAATTTTTGTTATTGGATTAGAACTGCAGTGTCATTTTAGTTTTTCAGCAAAATAAACAGTAACTAAAAATATTTATTGATGACTTCTGTAAGGAGAGATGGTTTCTGTAAGAGTATATTTGTTTTAAGGATTATTTATTATGATAAACAATTTTGACATATTTTTTTACTGAGCTGAAATGTTTATCTACTATAATATAGTGTAAATTCTATACAGGGGGCCCCTATGCAGCATTTGGTGGTAAAGATGCTTCCAGAGGACTGGCCACATTCTCAGTTACATCATCTGATAAGGAATATGATGACCTCAGTGACCTGAACTCTATGGAGATGGAGTCAGTGAAAGAGTGGGAAGCACAGTTCAGAGGTATTTAGAATTAGAATTGCTATATATTTTTATTTTTTACACCTTCAATTGCCTCTTGATATCATTGCATTCACCTCTTACTGTCATTTGAAATATTAGATTAATTAAAAGGAAAAAATGTTCTGAATTAAACCTTCATTTTGCTTTTGAAAACATAATGGTATGAAGTTCACAAGCACTTATTAGTGTAAGTATACAAACTTTTATCATCCGGACAATGAACATTTTGACTAGGTACTATAACAGGTACTCACAATATTTACTGTCACCGTTATCATGATCCATGCAATCAGGTCTAAATATAGGTATGAATAATAAAAAATATTGCGAGTACCCAATATAGCTAATAATAATAAAAAAATAGCTAAAATGTAATAAACTACTAGTGGACCCGGCAGACGTCGTCCTGCAACATATTTTATTAAGTAGACTTCCTCGCTTCGCTTTTGTAGGCTTGCTGCTCTGCTCCTTTTGATCGTCGCATGATTAAATATAGCCTTCCTCAATAAATGGACTATATAAAACAAAAATAATTTTTCAAATTGGACCAGTAGTTCCTAAAATTAGTGCATTCAAAGGAACAAACAAACAAATTCTTACGCTTTATATTATTAGTACCTTTATATATTAGTAGCTTATATATTTGTAGTATATTATTAGTGGTATAAACTAATAATAGATTAACCAACACTGAACTGGAATTTTTATAGAATTAATTAAATTTCAACAAATCAATATACTTTACACCAAGACTTATTGAATTGAGATTTTAATGACTTTTTAATTGAAAAGTATAAAAGCATTTTATAAACAGTATCAACCTTTTAGAAGTAAAAACAAGCCATTTGAATTTTAAGTGAAACATAACAACCAAGATTTAATTATTATTTTGCTGACATCCCTTAGGGACCTTTACCATTTGCCCAATATTATCCTAAATTTTAACAAACAATGATTTGAATCTGAGCGTTGCTACAACACAGATGTATGACAATTCAGTCTGTACTCTGTAACATAATATGACTAATAATAACTCGTAACATGTGTGTTAATGTTACAAACAAATTTGACCTTACAATGTCCTAATATGACCTAATAACATCCTAATAAGCAAATGTTCCTAGTGACGTTTGTTATAAAGACTGGTACAGAAGTACATTCAGAGGTGGATTATGGGTCAAGAGCACCCTAAGCAGCCATCATCGGCTCCCCTATACCCGAATATTAACATTTGTACTAGTACCTCTAAAATACATTTAACACTGTAACTAGCTTCCACCCACGATTTCACCCGCGTGAATTTC
Source organism: Hesperia comma (assembly GCA_905404135.1). NCBI lineage: Eukaryota > Metazoa > Arthropoda > Insecta > Lepidoptera > Hesperiidae > Hesperia > Hesperia comma. The sequence goes on along the minus strand of FR990020.1, from coordinate 3,300,371 downwards.
GTTTAAACTTCACCTTAGATAACTATTTGTTATCTGATCTTAATGAAAAAAAATTGACCAACTGCGAGTCAGACTCGCCCATGAAGAATTCCGTAGCAGCATAATATAAAAAAATACATGTAAGTCGATTGATTGAATCAAACCAATTTTCAGTGGAAGTTTTCATAGTTATGTACATCATATTATATTTATTTTAGTTTTATCATTCTCTTAGTTTAGAAGTAACAGGGGGGGGGACATACAATTTAGAAAAAAATGATATCAGAAACCTTAGTATCATTTTTGAAGACCTATCCATAATAAAAAAAATGAGTTTCGGTTTTGAGTGTGGGGAACCCCCAAAATTTATTGTTTTATTTTTATTTTTGTGTGAAAATCTTAAAGCAGTTCACAGAATACATCTACTTACCAAGTTTCAACAATATATTTCTTATAGTTTCGGAAAAAAGTGGCTGTGACATAGGGACAGACAGACAGACGTGACGAATCTATGAGGGTTCTGTTTTTTGTCATTTGGCTACGGAACCCTAAAAAACACTAAATGTTAAGTGAAAGCAATCACAATTATAATCCTGAATAATGTATTCAAATCGAATAACCCGTTTCTGAAATTAGTGAACACGGACAAAATGAAAAAAGGATTGTTTTGGGTTCTCTTGCGTTTATAAATTTTGTAGCTTTGTAGGTATTATGTTTGTCACAACAAGACATCAATCAGTTACACTTACAGTTTTATTATTTGTATAATTTTTTTTCATAATTATGTTTATTATTTTCGGTATTTGAAGTCCTTCGCGCGCGCGTCACCTTATCACTTCGCGTCTCTAGGCACGTGCCTAGTTTGCCTTAGGGATAATACGCCATGGAGTACAAAGTAATAAAATGTAAATATTTACTTGATGTAGGTATTCCTACATTTTCACAAAGGATGTAATTTCCTCATTGATATAATACTAAAGTCTGAACTGCTACATTACATACAAATCTTGATGAAGTCTCTTGATGAAATCTCTGTTTGTATTGTATGTAAATTAGTTACTTACAAGCATTTATCTATAAATAGAGTTGGAAATAAAGTTTTATATAACTTATAATTATTGCATCACTTTAAGCAATGCAATAAAATTGTACTTGGTTAATATGGCAGTAGGTACATGTATACACTTTCTTAATCCGGAATTATCTTTATTTGCCAATTTTTTGGCTCCTTTTATGCGTTTTATAAATAACAGGATTTGTGAATTATGTAATACCAGATGAGGCACACTAGTTATGTGAACATTCTATAACCTGATTCTGAATACGTCCACAATATTAAGTGTGATATTAAGTGAAAGTGTAAGAAAGTCTACACTTTCTCATATACATTGAGGTCGAACTGTAAAAACAATAAAATGTATAGCCGATGTTTTGACAAAATATTATTTTAAGCATAGCAGTTTGCTTTTGAGTTACATGCGCATTATACAAAGATTTTTTAATAAAAATAATATAGATTGATGTTAAGGTCATAAAGTTCTTAGGTGACGGCCATTAACCAGAGCTAGGTCGGTCGACCACCTGGGTCGACAAAACGCATTTATAAACCAGTGGTTTATTTAACTCGACCTCATTCTACGCTTAAGGCATAAATAAGCTTTAGGCGCGAATATTTCAATGAACTTTTTTGTTGTTGTTTAATATAAAATAACCAACAAGATTATTTTTTGGTAGTTATTTTATGTGGACTTCAACATGGACAATTAATGAAATGCGAACATCGTCAAAATAGACGCAGTCAATTAAATACGCATTAGGGATACCTCTTTTTTGTCTCTCCTAATATAGCTCTATTATTAAGTATGGAACTAGACATCATTGTGATATTCTGATAATATAACTGGGAAGCGCTATCTTAAAATACCGGCCAATCTTAAAATTTACCGTTATTCGGATTTTTACAGTAACACAAATATAATTCAATTAAGTGAGTAAAAAATGGCCCCTAAAATCATGAGGTTAAAATATTGTCAAGCTTCAGCATTTGGCGAGGATTTATGGTAGTTTTGTAATGTTAAAATTATGAAAGGTTAAAAATTACAAAATTTAAAATGACACATAATCATGTTGTTGAATAGGCGTCCTCTTGTGTTTGAAATGGGTTGCACTTCGACCTTAAAAGTAAAAAATATATATGAAATATTATGACCAAAAATATAATTTTATTGTTATTTCTGTTCTTACTTACTATTCAATGAAAACAGCGAACAATGAAGGTAATAATTACATAATATAATAAACGATTTAAAACGATCAAGGACTTCTTTTGCTCTTACTTCTACAGGAACTTCTATGCATTTGTACTTCTTTTGCTTTATGCATTCCTAATGTAATGTTCATGTCTTTGATAAAACTGTGTAAACTCATTTTTCATTTTTGGTGTCAAAAAAAGATCAAAATGTACATCTTCTGAGTATTTAAGTACACACCATGATCTCCGTGACTCACCAAGTTGATCGTCTATGTTTGACATAAAAAATTCACAATGCAACTACATAAATATACTTATCGATAAAGAAAAATTTTGCAAATCCGCACGTGGATGGCCAAACCTACGTAAGTAAGGTTGGCGGTGTCACATTTATTTTTTAACTAGTAAGCCCGCCCTCGCTTCGCTTCGGGGAACCAGTCCCTTCAAAAATCTCTATAAATTTTAACAAATAATGTTTTTCCGATGTCTAAGCTATATTACTGCAAAGTTTAATGAAAATCCGTTCGGTAGTTTTTGCGTGAAAGAGTAACAAACTCACACACACTCACATCTTTACAAACTTTCGCATTTATAATATTAGTAGGATTTAAACTTTTCTGAGTGGAGCACGAACGTCTGGAATTTCTTTATTTGTCCCTGTTCCCCTTAGGTTTTCATTTTTTAGGGTTCCGTACCCAAAGGGCAAAACGGGACCCTATTACTGAGACTTCGCTGTCTGTCCGTCCGTCCATCTGTCACCAGGCTGTATCTCATGAACCGTAATAAATACACAGTTGAAATTTTCACAGATGATGTATTTCTGTTGCCGCTAAAACAACATTTACTAAAAAACAGAATAAAATAAATATTTAAGTGGGCTCCCATACTATCGACGCTTCAGCAATAGTAACCTTTCGGTCCAAGAGATGGCGTTGTGCGTAATATGTGGCTACAATAAAGTGAGGCTTTCATACAACGCACCAGTTTTTTTTGGCGTTTTTATATGTATATTATAATGGTACGGAACCCTTCGTGCGCGAGTCCGACTCGCACTTGGCCGGTTTTTTTATCACGCCTGAACACTTGAATATTATTTCCCTTGATATCCTTACTACGCTTCCAAACTTACACATTTGGAATTGGTTGGTAAATTTTGTATATCTTACAAAAAGATGCTGTTACCATCTAAAAAAGCTTTATAAGCTTTTTTTCACAATTTATTTTTCACATAGAAATGAGATATTTTCCACGCGAAAAAACTCTGTTATCTGTTAGCTTACGGTACTAAAGGGTCACTACTTTTGCAATGAGAGGTTGTTGAAATCAACATGTTAAATATTCATTGAAAGTAAAATTATTCGTCATTGCCATGTTATTATTAAATTATTCATTAAAATTTAAGCTTGGATGATTTTGAATTGGCTATAAAATTAATATAAATTTTAAGAGCAGTTAAAACTGCTTATGACTGCTATATGTATTTTCATTGGAGAAGAATATTATTGGATACTTGTTAGGTTAGCATCACTCCTACAAATACATAATTAAATATTGTATTAGGAATGTTCCAAATTTTAATGGTGTGTCCTGAATATGTATATTGGTTGAATGTTGGCATCAGAACTCAGAAGTACCTTTTTAAAAAAACTACAAACCTTAAATATGAAATTGTCATTTTCATATATCATAAGTAACTAAAAAAAATTCAAAAAGTATGTTCTTATGAACGCTCCTCGAATTTAATGACCTATTGAGTCCAAAAAATATTTCTTTAACAGATTTTTTTCTTACAATATTGCACTAATATAAAATGTCACGTCTATTCAAACGAAACTAAGAAGCGAGTGTAAGTTATCCTGAGGACATATTCTGTTGGCTTTGTAACAGACATGATCTCTTTGTGGTTTCCAGAGAAGTACGACCTGGTAGGTAAGCTGTTGAAGCCCGGCGACGAGCCCACCAACTACTCCGACGAGGAGCTAGAGGAGACAGACAACTCATCCAGCCCCGAGGAGAAGAAAGACCTGTAAGTGAACCCATACCACTGCACAAGATTCACATAACCTCCGTCCTGCTGCAAGCGGTAAATGCATAATTCAAAAGTATCTAAAATGTTTAGGTACTCTTATGTTTATTTAGACCTACTATGATTTATTGTAAGTATTGTTACAACAGAGGTTTCATAAAAGGGCCTATTCACTTATAAAACTTAAGCATATTATATGTATAAAGTTAAATGTAAATATCTATGTCTAATGAAATGATTATAAAATATGAAAGATAGAAGTTTATCACTTATATTATTATGTCGTTGATCATGGCAGAATTTAGTTGCTGTTACTTAGATAACTTCACTTATATCTTTTCTATCTAGGATCTTTAATAAAAATCATCGATGGTCTGTTCATTGAAAATATTTGAGAAAAATTTATTATTATGGGGGTATTTATACATCACAATTTATTCTGTTAGCCCTGTGCGTTTGTTCCCGCTATCTCAATTTAAACGGCTGATTTAAGTGCGATTTTCTCTGATATATTGAATTGGTTTTTTACATCTAAAAGAGCTTAGTTTAAGGAATATTTACGCAAAATTTCAGACCGCGGAAATCAGTAGTTTTTTTTATCGAATTTTAAAGTCTTCACCTAAACAGTACTAAAACGCTTGAAACACGAAAACTACCCCCTCAAAACACAAGAAAAGGGTGTAGCGATGTAGGGGGTTGAATTCCGGTTACAAAAATGCCACCCACAACAATCTGCGACGCACAGTTTTTGAGAAAAGTAAAACAAAAATTCTAACCTAACACTACAGCTAAGTACATAGGGTCAGTTACGACGATCCAAGTGCAAGTAGGTATGTCACAATTAAATGACTCTGTCACATTATGTCGACCGAACCCCGCTTCGTAGGGTGTGTGTGTGTGTGATTGTGCTCGCGAGTGTGTGTGACAATTACTCACATATACTTGCGATTACCTACTAGGTCAATAGAGTAGGATGACGAAAAAATAGCGGTAAGAATGGAGGTAGCGGGGGGACGGTGGGGCCGGGGGGCGAAGCTCCCCGCCATAAAAAATATAACAAAAAGCCAACGTTTCGAAAACAATCGTTTTTTTTGTTTTTCTCATAAACTGTGCGTCGCAGAGCTTTGTGGGTGGCATCGATGTAACCGGGAATCAACAATCATAAGTTTGGCGCGACATGTAATGTTTGTTTTTTTGCAGTCGGTTCAAAATAAAAAAGTTATGTCAATTTGAAGAATTCCGTCTAAACATGTATTCGGGTTGGGTACTAAGGTTACATATGTTTTCTGAGGCGAAACGACAGCAGTTATTTTTTGTAAAAAACGCTGTAGACTATCATTTTACGCAGAAACATTAACAGATACCAGAGTGAATGTACAAATACATATTATATTTTTTGTAACTGTATACCACTCCAATAAATTTTTCATATCTTATCTTGTGTGCCTTGTATGCACTGGCAGTGCATAAACTAATGATAAAGATATAGAGACACACCTACAAAACAGCTTTAAGAATAAAAACAGTGATATCAACATCTTAAGTTAAAATATTTATGATTTTTAAACGTACACAGATTTATCGAATATGATTCTGTGAAAAGGTATTGTCTTACAATATAATATAGTTCATTACCTAAGTGTCTCTCGTTGATGTGTAAAAGCTCCTAAAATATTGAGAATAGATCAAAGTTGTGGGAAGGAGTTATTAAATCAAAAAATATTTCGTATAATGTATATAACTTTACATTATGATTAAAGTATAACTTCTAATGAGTTAATGATGAACCTTTAAAAGTTCTATTAAATATCTCATTATACTTTAAAAATAAATTACCTGTTTTAATATACATGTACACCTTTTTAATAACATTTATAATTATTTTCCAAAATTTTGTAAAGTGAATACTGTTAAATATTTTAATGTTATGGTATTTTGATCAGCTTTTATGTAAAAAAAGACATAGTAAGAATTTTGCATCACTAGCTAATAGTAGGCAGTAATTTTTCTTTCACCGCTGTCTATAAAATGTCATTGTAATAGCTAAATCCATCACAATAACTATACCACCAATATGTATAAATTACATAGACATAACTCATACCAACATAAGGTATTCAATTAATTAGTTAGTTACCATGCTGACTCTGACCTATCAAAGTAAACAAAATTTAAATTACACAATTCACTATAAAAACTACTGTTAAAAACCGTTATTTAACCATACCAATTTATCAGTTGAAAATTATTGATATTGTTATCAGACATTTATTGTCATAAAAAACAGTACCTATTATGGTACGTAAAGGTAAGCAAAAAATATCTATTTTAGCATCGCTATTTAACCATTTTCATAGGTTCAAGCACATAATTGTTTTTTTCAAATTCTTTTGATAACTAACTACACTTTTTCTTTTGATAAATAATCACCAAAAGACAAGACTTGTAATTTCTTGCAAATCCTTAATGATAACAAACTGTACTTAACAGATAAATCTCAAAGTGGAATCTTGTATACTTTACTTGTATACAATTTACATAATTTAACTAAAATAAACTTCACTAATCATTTTAAACAATTCTAATTGCAAAAAAGCCATCGAAATTTAAAAATAATTCCTTCAATATTTATACTCGTATTGTTCTGTGTAATGTAAAAAGTACGCAACTGTGCGTATTACGAGTAGTATGTGTTTATTTAGGTTTCGATAATTTAATTTTTGTTTTTACCGCTGGGAGCAGTGTTTGAATTCTTGTGTAGTTGGTAGTTGCTAAGGAGGTGTCATGTTTAGCTTCAACATTTCAATACAAAATATTGTGATATACCTCTTTAACCCTCGAGAATTTAATGTTTAAATTATGACAAGAATCAAGTTATATATTATAATTATATTGTGAATACATTCTACACATATTTGGGAACATAATAATTTGTAAATTATATTACTGTAACTCTCCCTCTCCTTTGGTTCCCTGTAATTTTTCAGAATAATTCATAGTTACGGGGAAGCATAAATAATGTGTTAACTATAATACCCAAGTTGGCTTTGGTCAGTTAGCGGCTGGACATGAGGCCTCAGCGACGGGACCTTAGCCCTCTGAGTGAGTCATCGATGAAACTGGACTTGTGTATTTATTAAACCTATCGTTTTCATTCATCTGTTGCTTATTACAGATATTTTGATATACATATGTAATTATATATGTATTTACAGTTTTACGAATCGAAAGACTGAGTGATGGCATGTTAAGTGGTAAACATCGGGATAGAACTGTACTTTTATATTGCACATTCCTAATACCCGAACTTTATAACAAATGCAGTATGCGTAGACTTTACAGACGAACGTTAGTCTATTTGCATTTATCGGTCTACGCAACTGTATTTTGTATTCAATGTCCGGAATAAGGCGCCTTACCCAGTGAGACGGGAAAGAAGTTAAATGAGGTTTCCCGTTTCCTATAATCTGTAATAATAAATGGCTTTTTGTGGGATCACTTTGCCATTACCCTCGAGATATTGAGCACATTAAAGTGCGTAATTTGCAATGACATTGTAAGATATTTCTGGTACAATAATTGATGATTTACACCCTAAGTTGAATCCAGTTGTTTTCATCTTTGTGTAAGTTAAATAACTTTTTATATCCCGCATTTCGATCTGAATACTTCCTACGTTCAGAGTTTGAGTACCTAATGAAAATTGTATCAAATCGAACATTAATAATATACAACAATAAACAATGGGTGTAGTTTACTGAGTATGAATGTGCCTGGCCTTGGATAGCTTTTATACCTCTACTTGAATAGAATTAAGATTTAATTTCCAGTAGAATTCCGCTCTCGACTCTATTTGGTACGCGAACTGAAATCTATAAGAATGCATGGGAATCAATTCATTCATCTATGTATAAATATCGTACTTAAATTATATTATCTGGTGTTCATGTTAATGTATGTGTTGCAAGTTGAAAAAAATACAAAAATATACATAATTGTAAGGAAATGTGCATAATACATTGTTTAATATTTTAACTAAGACGACGGATGAGATGCCTATAGTCTGGTGTGGTGTGAGTTTAATGTAGTGCTCTGTTGTCATTGTAGTCGTATTTGAGGCAAATAGGCTTTCTCTGGTATAACAAATTAAAATCACAATTATTTGCCTTGAGTATGTATTCCTATTTTACATGATAAATTATTTTGTTTTTTTTTTTATGAATAATATCTACTCATTGTTTTTTTTATTAAATTTTTGTTTAGTGTTAAGATTGTCGTGTGCGAGTGTCACAATGCGGGATTATGGTAATTAGTTATTGTTATTCCTATTATTATGTATACTTGTAAGCTTTGCGTCAAGTTGATCGAAAAGTAACATTATTGTTTTATTGATTGATCATTGCTACTTAAATCAAATAAATATGTTCTCGGTAACAACAGTTGTATGTTGCCACATTTAGCTTGCTGTACACAACCATTTAAATTACAATTCCTATCTTTAATAATAATTTCCATGTTATTCTGGGATAACAAAAAATAATTCTGCAATCGCTTATGTAGAAAGCGAAGTACGCGCCTTACCCGACGTCACGCACACACTTAGAAACTAACGTGTTGGTTGGGCGCCATTCTCAAGCCGACGATGCGCTGCTTACATAGTAAAAAAAATATTGTCTTGTGTTGTGAAATCATTTTACATCACAATTTAATTTAAGTTTTAGTATTCAAAAATCTGTTTGGCCTAATGGTTAATTAGTATAGAATGGATTAAACTCGCCATAATAAATGTACTTACATATTTCATTTAATTTGTAATCATATAAGTTTAAATAACTAAAAAGTTTCAAGGTAGGCAATTTACAGTTACGACAGTCGGGTCATTTACCCAGTATCTACCTATTCGCATTTTCATAAACGTTTTTAACAATTAACTTTTACAATGGATAGGTAAAGTGCTTCACATTCAACACAAGGGACACGGAGTCTTTCCTAATGCGTGACGATAAAAATGAACATAATGGGTCCACGAGACGATCAAGCGCACTGGACAAGTCTCACGTGATTGACGGTTTCACTTGACGAGGGACTTGACACTTATTGAAGGTGCCATCAAGTCCAGTCAAGTGCGTGTGCCAGTGATGGATGCCATTAATTCGGCCTACAAAACCCATATTAGAGCTAATCTGAAATAGCACTTAGATAATGATAGTGATTCAGTTCAATATCAAATTAGTTGTACGACCTAATCTTTCTTGGTTTTAATGGTTTCTATTATGTACAATGAAATTTGCAATTTTTAATCAACGAAAACTGTTTGTGACCGTTGTGTATAGCAAGTTGTGACGTTAGTGATAGTCATGCCTAAACATTTAAATGTGCCACAATTTTACTAACATCATTCCTGCGTAACAAAGAATTAAATTATAGCACTGCAAAATGTTAACAAATGGAGTAAATCCACCTTAAATGTTTATTTTAACATTGTCACATGAATTTAATTATAGTGTTTTACATATTCACGTGTTTTATTTTTTCATTGATTAAGTCGTTGATTGAACCTACTGTTACTTATTTAAATTGTTTTTATTATGGTAAGTATTTAATTTGTGTAATTAGGTATTAGTAGTGGAAACCCTAGGATTAATAGCGACGGAATACTTTTGTGCTTGTAGTTCTATACCTACCTACATGCAATGACCTTCTTTTGTATAGATACATGGATACTCTTGCTCGACCAAGGAATAGTTAATGAGTTTGGAAAGACCATACCTCAGATATTGTATGCAAACCACTGTCGCCGCTCTACCCGCACCCCTCAAACAAGCGAATAATCCGTAAAAACTTCGTAGTGTCCGTTTAAAGTACCTACTGTAAAAATAATTTACGCACGGAAAGCAGTTAATTAACAATTCCATGTGCTTGACGGTAAAATTGTACTTGTCTACTTCATTAGCTACTATAGAACACGTATCGATCCCAACGTTCTGCCACAGAAACGCGCTGGGTTAAGTTGCAAATACTGAATTATTATTCACTATACTATATATTTTTGTTTTCACGTTTAATTCATAACAATTTTTATCACATAATTTATTAATAAGATCTACTCCCAAGACCATTGCGGAGTCGTTAACCCTAAGGCTAACGCATACATAGGTAACCTAAATCGAAGTACTTACGTGAGCTTCGTATCGGAGGTCTTCGAGCGGCTTGAAAACTTTCGACACTGGGTTGGTCACTAACCCCTCCACCAATCCGCACTGGAGCAGCGTAGTGGAGTATGCTCTAGGCCTCCTCAATAATGAGGAGAAAACCAGTAGTAGTAGTGGGCCATTAATGGATAGGTAGTAGCCAACATGAGCTTAACTTCTGTGATATGCTTATTTTATGCTTTAGCGTTCATAATAATTATAAACATTACAAACAGCGGGCTCAAAAAATAGGGTGGGAACTTAAAGAGGTTACACTTGGGAATGAGGGTAACCGCGTGTGAATTTTCCGCTAGAGGCGCTAGTGAAAAGTGAGGTCTGTCTGTCACTTTTCGATTGTCTGAATGTCATTTGTCACTGTTTATGTATGGGCGGGCTTTGACAGCAGGACCTCACCTCGCCGGTGGCGCCAACTGGTGAGCACAAAAACGGCGACCCTCATTCCCCTACCCTGAAAAACTATTCGTTAACTACACGTGCATTAAAAATGTACATGTACACAAATATATTTTTCCGCCATAACCCTTCAAATCACAGTAAAATATAGGTACTTTGTCACCATCTTATATGTTTAAAAAGCGCGCACAATTTGAACACGCCTCACTGATTCAAATTGGTCATTGTTATTGAAAATGATGACGTCATCACCGCGCATACAAGGATCATAATTGCCAAGTGGAATAGTCTGTTGATATCTAAGTATATGATCCTATCTTTATGGTTGATATTTTGATCGTTGTGATCATTAGTGGAACCACAAGTGGAACGGTGGAACGTGCGCATTATTATGCGTCAGTGTCACTCTTGACTCAATCATAGGCTAATGCCGCCTCTACACATAGGCCAGCGCATTCGCCAATGCGCTGGCGGTGCGCTTGCCAACGTGCTTGTGAGTTAATCCACACATTGGAAGGTCGTTCAGTATGCTTTGGTTCGGGCCAATGTGCGGACGGATCAAAAAATGGATGTTGAGTTGGTAATAGCTGCAGCTGTATATTTATTCACAGCTTATAATTACTACGTAAAAGTGTACAAGAAAAGGGTGATACTTTAATATTTATAATATTAAAATAATAATAAAGTACGATGCTCTTACTTTGAAGTAAAATATCGTAAGGAAAACGGAATGTCCAAGAACCTTATTTATTTAGCATTTTTAATACTTACAACATTTTTATTTTTATGGTACTTATTTTTTGGATTCCATAGGCAATTTTCACTCTGATAGAGCTCAATAAATTTAAAAGTTTCATCATTACTCATATTATACGCCATTTTGTTACGTTAGGTGTTAATACGCCGCAAGAAGAAAATACTCTTGATCGCTGCTCCGGGCAAACTGATCGCGCGGCCAATGTGTGGATGGTGCGCCAAGCTTGCGACAAGTGTTCTTTGATGATACCGACACCGCGCGGCAAGCTCGCAAGCGCGCCGGCCAACGTTCAAATGCCTACCGCCAACGTTCCAACGCCCGTTCTACACATTGGGAGCCAACGCACTTGCCAACGTGTTGGCCTATGTGTAGAGGCAGCATAAGGATCAATCATAGGATTCCTATCTCTATGATCATATCGGGCCGTCACTTTGGCTGTCACATTGACAAAGGCAAAGGCAGGAACTTGGTGTTTTATTTTTCTAATCTGAGTTTCTAATGTAATATCTATTTATTTTCGCTCGCATAAATGCATCAATTCAATAGAGAATGATTTAGAATAAACATTGTAGTTTTGCTAAAGGACTTTCATGCTTCATTTGGGGGTAACTTGAACGGAATATAGTGAAATAATGTTAAGAAATAAGGTTATAAAAGAAATTCAGGTGAATTGTATTCATAAACACTATGAATTGTCTAGTAAACTTGTACATAGTATCCGTGATACAAAATGTGATAAACTAAGTTTGGATAATAATCAGGATGAACTGTTACGAACGGTTCTTAGTAGACCAAAGAATGCAATATCAGAATCCAATATCAATCCAAAGAATATAGTAATGGACTTTAGTTCTCCAAATATAGCAAAGCCTTTTCATGTTGGGCATTTAAGATCTACAATTATTGGAAATTTTATTGCTAATATTAACAAGCACTTGGGAAATAAAGTGACTAAAATTAACTATTTAGGTGATTGGGGTACACAGTTTGGGCTTTTGCAATATGGCGTGCAGACACGAAACATAGATGTGAATACACTAGAGACTAACCCTATTGAAGTATTATATAATGTGTACGTAGAAACTAATAAATTATCAGCTTCCGATGAGAATATACAGAATGAAGCCCGTAAGTACTTTTCTGACATAGAGCAAGGAAGAGCTAGCTTGGATAACTGGAGAAAAATAAGGCAGATCACTATACGAGAATTAGAAAAGACATACAAGAGACTGGGCATTGTATTTGATGATTACCACTGGGAATCTGATTACAATGGAGAAGCTATCAAAGATGTAATAAGGTTACTTGAGGAAAAAAATATTCTTTTTACTGATGAAAATGGAAAAAAATATGCAACAGTGAATAATAGAGCGGTCACACTTGTGAAAAGTGATAATTCTACTCTTTACCTTTCTAGAGATATTGCAGCCCTGTTAGATAAACATAAGAGATATAAATTTGACAAAATGCTTTATGTAGTTGACAATGCCCAAACTGATCACTTTATGGCTTTGTTTGACATAGTCCGTAGAATAGATGAGGACTGTGTGAAAGGTTGTGAACATATTAAGTTTGGCAGAATAAAAGGCATGAGCACTAGACGGGGGAATGTTGTGTTCTTGAATGATATTTTAGATGAAGCAAAACATAAGATGTATCACAAGCAGCAACAATCTAAAAGTAAATAAAATGTTTATATGTATTAACTTTAAAAAAAAGATTTAAATTTACTTTTGTCTTATATATTCCAGATACGCGAACATCAGCAATAAATGAGGAGACATGCGACGTCTTGGGGACAACAGCTGTTGTGATCAATGATTTAAAGCAAAGGAGGCAGAGAGATTATGTATTTGATTGGGACAAGGCTTTGCAGAGTGAAGGAGACAGCGGTATTAAACTGCAGTATCTTCACTGCAGACTTTGGAACTTAGAGCAAAATTGTGGTGTTAAGCTACCAGATACCTGTGAGCCTGAATATTTAAAAGAGGATATAATTAATGATGTCGTAGTTGAGCTAGCAAAGTTTGACAGCATCCTAAAAAAAGCTCAGGATGAAAATGAGGCGTGCATTTTAGTTAATTATCTATTTCGTCTTGCCAGACATGTGAATAGAATGTTTAATGAACTTAAAGTAAAAAATGTTGATGCAGATTTAGCAGCTCAGAGACTTTTAGTATTCAACTCTGCCAGATTAGTGGTTAAATCTGGATTAGAAATATTAGGTGTAAGGCCACTGTATGAAATGTAAATAAATGTTAATCTTTTTGATGAGGGATTCATAAAATTTATAACATTTTTTTTTATAATACAATCCTTTTACCCCAACATCAGGAACCCATTACAACAATGAACTACAATGTTGTTTGATTATGATATAGATAAACAGGTTATTTGTTTGATTGATTTTAACAATCATAATATAATTAGGTATTTTAAACTATTATATTTTAGCAGATAGCACATTAACACAGGTTCTATGTGATAAAGAAGATTTTTTAACAAAAAAATTACAACTCCTATAGCTTAGATTTTATTGCATAAAAGGATCCAGAAGCGCAGAGTTCTGAGAGTTCCGGGTTCGATTCTAGCTCGACGAAAACAGAACATAGGTGAAAGTATAACATGGATAACCATAACTATTATAAGCTTTGATGATCTAATGTCTAGATTGAGCGTCGCCCTAAAATGAAAACAAAAAAAACAAGGCAACAATATCAAGCATAGTGCGTGCAGGCGATGTTTTACACATTCGTCTATTGTCATTGTCTATGTGTGCCATTGAGATACTATGTACATGATGTGTGCGTGATCCATGTTATAAAAATTGTGGCCAACAGTTGGCCACAATTTTTTGACACATTTGTGAGAATTCGATGTTCCATCTAGACATTAGATCATCAAAGACTACCATATAGGTACTATTTTACCTAAAATTAAATAATCATCTGTAGAGTAGCCGTATTGGTTGTCTACAGTACAATTTATTAGGTCAATTAGTAACGATCAACTCGTGTTTGGACACGAACATACATACTTTGACATAAATAAATTATTATTGGATGCATTTCTTTTCGATATCAAGTCAACGTGGTGTTCACGATCACGACAAACTTTTCATATTAAGTATATTGGCGCGCTTTTCTTAAGGCGGCAACAGACGTTCGATTTTTCTCTCCGATAAGTCCGATAGTCTGATCAAACTATCGGAAGCACGAAACACTGGTCTCTGTGTTTCGTGATCGGAAGCATTGAGATACTATGTATTAACCGATTCATGGCTCGTGACGCACCTAGCGCGTCATGAAGAAACCTTCAGGGAGGCCCATGACGCGCCTATCGCGTAATGGGCCTCCCTGAAGGTTTCTTAATCGTGTGAGAAATCGTTCGTTAATCGTGTGAGAAATCACTATTATTGAAAATCTGGCAACATTATTTCGAAAAATGACATTAGCAAACGTCAATTTACTGAATCGAATTAAAAGTCGGAGTATAATATAATAGGGGCTAACGGGCTAACCGGCTAACTCAGTGCACTAACTAGTGTTTTCATACATTACGCTGCACTAGTTACTCCATGTTACTGTCAATGGACTTAATTTTACTGTCTAACTGCCTTTACACTATGCGATTTTAGCACACTAGCTCAGTTAGCGCTCTGCAAATTGTATAATGTAAACATAGAGATACCTATTACACAAGAGGGCAGAAGCCAGGCTTCAGAGCGTACCTCGGATAAAAATAGACGAAATCACCTTTCTCTTTCTGGCGAGGCTTCAGAGCGTACCTAGGATAAAATCTGTGTTCCGTGATAAAAAGAGACTAAATCTGAAAATGAACATTGTATAAAATAAATATTCGATCAAATGAACATTATGTCAATTTCGCTATTTGGTCTTTCTTTAAATTGCCACAACGCGTCGTGCGTGCGCGTTTTCATTAGAGCCATAACACGAATTTTGCTATGTGGATGTTTTACTGTGACCACATCGCGTTGTGAGCTATTTTTCCGCTCAATGAGCGTTTTTGATCTTTGAGCGTAACTATATTATTCCTATCTCTATGAGCGTAACATATACAACTCGCAGATACGTAGCGAGCGCGTTTTGTCACTTAAAACTTGCACTCAGCCCACCACCACAGTGTAGCCTACACAATCTCACACAATCTACTGTGATCAAATACTCTATGGCTGAGAATTTGTTTTTGATGGTAACATTCTAGAATTTTTATTTATTATCGTTTAATAACTAAATATCGACTTTCTAAGATTTGTTCTTTATAATATATTACAGTGATGAATTAAAAATGCATTCAATAATATTATAATAAAATTATTTTCATTTATTTCATACAATAAAACCATAGAGTGATGATAACCACTCCCGATTACGCGCGAAAATTGAAATAAATGAACCTTCATTTTTATTTAAGCAAACCTTCAAAATAACTCATTATTTTTATGTGTAAAGATGAAACTAATATTTTATTTTATACCTAATATTAACTAGAAATAAATTACTTAAAGGATTCTTTGAAATGCTTGAAATACACTTTTTGTTGTCTTCGGATATCTTCGTAAATTCTCGGACATAAACGCGTTGACGTCAGTGAACCGATCCTGCGTCAACTCGGCACTTCCGGCGGTCACATGGTATGCGCGGGCCAATCAGAATTCTTCGTCTCTTTATAGGCCGACATTTTCTGACAAGCGTAGAAAAAGTTTTCATCAACAGCCGCCATTTTGCGCTGGAGAGACTGAGAAGTATTTCGGAATTTGTCGTGTAAATTTTCTGTTTTTTCTTACATCATTTTATCATAAACTATACCATTCCGTGTATTTTAAAGTGTTGAGTGAAATAGTGTAATTCGATCGTTAAAATAAGTTCCGTAAAGTAGCTAAAATCTGGTGATATTGTTTTCATTTATTGTGTGCTAGTTCCGACGGAAGATGGTGAGAGGCTCTGTGTAGTTCTTCGATTCGTAGCTTTGTAATGGCGAATACTTGAGTGAGAAATTATAATATGTGCCTTCAATGGTGCGGAGCACATCGAACGATCGGGATGTGGGTGAATTTCGTTGTGATGGATGACAAATCGCTCTAAAATGTTATTTTATAGAGATATAAGACATAAATGTGTTATTTGAATCGGCGGGCCGAAATATTCACGACGGCTTACGTTTAGTAAACAGAGCCATGGCCGATCATCATGTGGATGAGCCGCCTAACAAGCGGGCTAAAATGTTCCAGGGTCCGTCGGACACGGCGGGTGAGTACATTTTCGCATTTTACAAGTTTTTCGAAGGTCTAAATGCTCGTCTGTCACTACATTAGTACTGTGATTTTTGACATTTTGTCGTCGCTCTTGTTAGCGCCTTGCAAGTTTTGCGTCGTATTATTGTTTCTTACGCTAAATAAATCAGGAAATGAGCTGCAGCAAAGTATTTTCTACTGCATAAAATTATAGCGATAATATTTTTTCTGTTATATTACAGGAAAATAACATAAAACCTTATAAGTGTCATCTAAATTATTTAGAAGTTTATTACACACTTGCCGTATTTACGTCTATTAGACTACAAAGAAAACTTCCAGATCTCATATTCCAATTGTTCTGTCTAAGAACTTACGCCAAATAATTTCGGTTTACTTTCCAATATGCATCTCATGTTTTGCACTGAGAAGTAACTTCAGTGTAACCCAGCCACTTTTCTGTTACATGAAACTGATTAGAGCCAGTTAAATGAATTAAAATGTTCTCTTTAATTTATAAGAACTGTTGTTTTAGTCAGGAAACGGTAGTTATACATTTTTACATGGGTGACCTTAATATTGTTTAAATATAATAATGAAAACATGTAAAGACAATTTATAGTAAAAATGCAGTTTAATAGTTTACACACAAATGTGTCATGATAGTTGGTATATATGAAAAGTATCACAACATAACCTCACCTGCATTATCAGATACAAAGAAGGGTTATGTTGTGTCTAAACCTTTTGCACAGTATTCATAAAACTTTTAGTTATAATTCTCATACTAATTATGTCTAGAACACTGCTAATGTTGTGACAGCCGGTATAGTATTCAGTAAATGCTAAAAATTATATTGTAAATCGTAAAAATATGCATAAAACAGATCTTTACTTTCAAAATACCTACTAATGGAATATGATGTGGAATGTAAATTATGTTATTATCTGTCCCAAGACTGAAAGTATGAAATGATAGAGAAAAATCAATTATAATTTCTATTGTGATCCAATTTTAATAACGGATTTATTGATACTGAAACATTTATTTTGTTTTTTTTTTCTCTTCGTGTTTGTTTATGAATTAAATTGTGCACCATTGCACAAATAAATATGATTATAAACTTTGCCTTCTGTACATATTCTCAGTAATATCAAATGCAAAATTTACTGATAGCAAGTAACAATAACAATAGATTTATTGCTAATTATAGTTTAAATTACAATATCATGTATTTTCAAATAAATAAATTAAATTAAGAGTCGCATGAAGAGGGTTTGTAAAATGATATAAAGTAGTTCTTTGATGTCTATCAGTCTTTATTATAGGTTTAGCTTAGTATTGTTTGGGAATAATAGATTTATGTATTTACATAAAATTATTTTATTTGTGTTTTATTTGTTACCATAATATTGATTTTTCTTATTATTCATTTAGATTTGTCGTAATAGAATAAATTGTTCAAAAGTAGGATAAAACTTAGATTATGAAAATTATACATGTGGACCTCTGGATTATGTTAAAATTGTTTATTTTATGTTTTGCTTCATAATTTTACATTTCAAGATTATGTCATACATTTATGGAAGTATTGTAATTATTAACCATTTTTTCATTAGGTACCATGCTGTGATACCATTTTTGTTTTGTAATGCAATAATAAGTAGGTATGTATATGTACATTGTTGATAGATACTTTTATACTAGACAAAAGTTTGTTTCTTTAATTTGATACAATTGTTTGTAACATTATAAATCATTTGAAGGAAAAGTTTTGGTTTTATGTTTTTTTTATAAGTTTTGTTTATATTATGTTTGAGCGCTAGCAAAATGTGGAAAATTAAGTAAAATATAAACTGTTATTTTAAAATAGTGCAAGTAGTTAAATAAAACAATCTCAGTTAAATATGAAATTTCAAGTTATTTTTATTCTTCCTCCTTGTTGAAATACATATAGGCACTCATATCAATCATAAAATACAGAATTTCATTAATTCTACTGGATTATACGCTGAAAATTCTAAGACTTAATTTTTTGTAACTATATACAAACACTATCTATATTAAAGTTTAATTGAGGGTACCGAATTGGAAAAAGACTCATACTAACAATAACTAACTGGACTATTACTAACATTAACTAACAGGACTAACTATCACTAACAGTCCCTGTCCTCACACTTATTAACAAACTAACCAACTAATATTCTAACACCATCTACTAACTGGACTAACCATCCTAGTCCCTTTGAGTCTAGTTCTAGGTCGGTCACAGTTGTTATGGGCGGCAGGGGAAGGGTGGTACTGCATGCTCGTTTGCTATCTTAATTCCATAAAAAAAAAAATATCATCAATATTGTAATGTTTGAAAAAAAGGAATTGTGAATATAAATAAACATAATTATTAATAATGAAATCTGCAATTGAAAACATAATATCACCAAAATGAAAAACTTGTTCTTCAAATACAAAATATTAGGAAAGGCCTTTTATTAAAATGATGTGGAAATTGTTTCAGTAGACGGGTTTTCGAACCTGGACATGTTCGACCTTGAAAAGGACCTCCCTGATGAGTTGATGTGGGGGGAACAGCCTGGGGTCGCGGGCCCCAAGCCCCCCGCGCAGGGGCCAGGCCCCGGGGGGCAGATGGCGCAGCAGCAGCTCAATGGGGATGATCCAACGGCTGCTATGCAGCGCCAAATAAATAACCATCTTATACAACAAGTAAGTATCTGGAGTGAATGATATGTTTTTTTTAATTTGGGTTGTTCAGATATAATATTACATTGTCTCTCAAAACAAATAGAGTAAGGTCAAGATCAAGTTATGAATTCTAAGAGAGTCCTCAAAGAAGGCCTTTTGCCATATAATTCACACCTGTAATATGATATGATATATAGTAGTGTTAATAAGTTTAATGTGTAATGATAATTGAAATATACAAAACCACTTCATACTCAATGACAATATGCATGCACTTTGCAATTTGTTAAAACTGAATAAAAATGAACAACAAATTACCTGATATGAATTTATAACTTGCTCTTATACTCATTGTATTTGAGAATATTTGTCAATACTTCCACAAACATATTTTGTGATAAATGTTGCATGTTTAAAACTTTTGTTTATTCGATTTTTTTTGTTACTTGTTCAGCTTAATATTAAAAAACCAAAGATGCAAACATTCAGATATGAATATAATATAGTCTCGATAGAATTAGGCTAAGTAAGCATTCAGATTTGTTGCTTATTTTCGGGGACCTGCTGAGAATCAGTATCATATTTAATTTATAACTAAGTTCATTAATTTGCTATTTTTTAAATTGATGTCTCAATAAACTATACTAATGGAGTATATCTCGTTTGCTGGTCTTTTCACAGGGCAAAGGTGGCTTAGTAAGCCACAACAATCCATTAGTATTGGGTAGTTTAGGAAGTAAGAGTCCAAATCTACAGTCGCCACCCAATGTGTCTGTCTCCAAGGACCTCATGGGTGGTATGCACCCTCAAGCAATGCCAAATACGAGCCATCCAAATCAGTTACATTCAACAATGCCAATGAGTTCCATTCAAGGTATGTATTGCGTTGTAATTTTGTGTAATATTAATTTCAAAACATGTATATTTTATTTTTTTGATTTTTTTAATCTATGTTTGCGTATAAAAAATTGTTTACAATTACACATTTAGTAAGTAAAACTTCTTGAGGACACAATTATGAATCTTTTTTGTATATTTTGTATATAAATTTAAAGCATCTAATTAAATTCTTATTGTTTAACTTGACTCTGGTCACTTCACTCTACATCTCTCTTCACCACTTTTAATTAGTCATAATTGTGAATTACCAATTCAAGGAAGAGCTACAATATGTTTCAATATAATTTACAATTCAAGAAAATTGTTTATAGGTGCTCCTATGAAATTTCTTGTGATTTTATTGCTATGGAAGTTTCACTTCACTAAATCTAAAAAAAACATTCTATTTCAAGAAAATGTTTGTTAATGAAATTGGTTACTACTTTGTTGATGATAGACAATATTTTTAACACAAGTATTTATATTTCACGATTATGTATGTTCGTAAATCATATTAGTGCATTTACCACTGCATAGTAAGTTGCCTTGAGGTGGGATTGTACTGGTATTAGTGTACAATACGTGTGTTGGTACAGGCGGCATGAACGTGGGCAACGTGGGCGGCGGCATGGTGGTGGCGAACAGCAGCATGGGCGCGGGCATGCTGGGCGGCGGCATCATCAGCAACGTCAGCAAGCAGCTGCCGCCGCTCATGGCCAACAACCACCACGGCCAGCAGCCACATCACTTGCATGCACAGGTCAGTAATACCAGCAATACATTGTTTGGTACGATTTAAGGTGCTCCCTCACCGCGAGCATTCGCGTATAATGTAACGTTCCAATCAATGCCATCAAATTTAAATGCACCTTAATCGCATTATAATAAGAATACACAATTCAAATACATAATACAAGTTTGCGCGTTAACCGCTAATAAAAACCCCATTCGTCATAACACCACAGTTTCAGGACATTCCCCTTAACATCTCTACGAGCATTGGGATTCTAGGTGTCGACATTTCGAATGATATTCAGTTTCGGGACCACTTGGTGGGTAAGGCTAAACTGGCTTCAAAGAAGTTAGGGGTGCTCTACAGAGCTAAGTGGTACTTCATGCCATACTGAGCATAGGATGTTGCTTTATAAAGCACAAGTCCGACCTCACATGGAGTACTGCTCCCACCTTTGGGTTGGGGCCCCGGCTTGCCAAGTGGACCCTTTTAACCGTATCCAACGGCGACCTATTCGTCTTGTCGACGATCCCAAGCTCACAGACGGTTTAGATCCACTCGAACTGCAGAGAGATGTGGGCTCTCTCTGTGTCTTCTACCGTCTGTATAACGGGCAATGTTCTGAGGAACTGTTGAAGTTAATACCTGCGGTTAACTTCCGCCACCGCACTTCACGAGATAAAGCCAGGTTCCACCAACACCACCTGGATACCTGGCGTTCGTCCACAGTTTGGTTTTCACGTCATTTTCTGCCGCGTACGTGTAAACTGTGGAGCAAACTTCATCCCTCAGTATTCCCACAGTGCTATGACATGGGGTCCTTCAAGAAGCGGGTCTATCGCTTCCTTCGAGGCCGGCAACGCGTTGGTGGCGCCCCTGGTGTTGCCAATGTCCATGGTCGACGGTGATCACTTACCATCAGGTGACCCGTCTGCTCGTTTGCCTGCTTAGGCTATATAAAAAAATAATGTTACATTACACGCGAATGTTCGCGGTGAGGAAGCACCTTTAGTGACACAATGTGACATTGTGATATCACTAGATGTATGCTAATGAACAATATTTTCTTTATTTGTGCATGTACATTTTAGATGTGTATCTAAGTGCAACCAGTTCTAAAACATCTTTTGACTACTACACAACTACTAAGAACTGATTAAATACTGAGATCACTTTGGTCATATAATTTACTAGTAATTAGTAATATTTCTTTTGAGTGTGAAAACTACAGTTTTCAGTTGCCATAAGTTTATTTCGTTGTCAGAAAATTCTTATTAAAAATGTAAAAAAAATCAATGGTTGTCTCAACTTATAATGCAATTAAATGCAGTCTTTGTTTTTGATGTCTTCAAATATGTCTATCATTAATCCTCAAGTTAATTACTGATAGATCGTAACTAACAACAACCCAGTGTCCAATGAAGTGAGATAATAACTAACGCCGATTTCACACTAGTATTTTGTACGAGATTTTGCTCGTATTTCGAAGCGCGTGTAAACGCGATTTTGTGCGTATAGCACGTAACACATGAACGTTGATGCGCTTACAAGGTCAGTGATAAACTTAGAATTCAAGTTTAGCCAGGACTAAAGTTGAATTATAGCAATTATTTGAATTCGACTGTCTGACGTCAAATTACAATTTTTAAAAGATATTAGTCCGGATACTTAACTACGTGTTAAAAACTAGGGGCAGTTACCTGAACATGATTGGTTAACTTATTCATTCTGTTGACCGCACTTTAGCAAGTGTTGTGTTGTTACACTGTACATATGTGACTTTTGACAATGTTGCGTAGGCGATGCAAAACGGTCCGCTGAGCGGGCGGGTGGGCGTGGGCGTGGGCGTGGGCATGGGCGCGCCGACGATGCGCGGCGCGCTGCAGCACCACGGGCGCATGGCGGGCCCCGCGAGCGGCGGCCACCCGCTCACGCCGTTCCACCCGGCGTACGGGCAGTCGCCGCAGGGGCCGGGAGCGCCGCCCGCGCAGCGCCCGCTGCGCTTCGGCCCGCCCGCGGAGGCCGGCGGCGGCGCCGCGCAGGCCGTGCCGCCCGCGCCCTCGCCGCAGACCCCCGGCGCGCCCGCAGGCGGACAGGTAACCTACAACTTTATTATAATAACTTAACAGTAATTTCATTATAACTCGGCCGCTCTGAATATAGCTACGAGTGGCTGCGCAGATGTTGATTATGAGGCCAAAATGGTGGTAGGAGGCGGAAGGTGCGGGCGGTAAGATAGATACGCCAATACGAAGTAGCGCATCACAAAACACTGTCATGGCCGCCGAGTTTTGATTTTTATTAACTGTACCTGCGCAAACATCTTGGAAAACGAGGTTCAGATCGGACGAGTTATATTGAACTTACTGTAACTTTAATTTCATTATTATTGCAGTGGTTAATCTACTTACCCTGAAGAGGAGATGTTTTGGGGTGAACCACGAGACGGTATACCATTATGTTGGTGTATATTTTCTTTGTTTCATTGCATGTTCCTTTGTGGGAGGGAGGAGAG
The DNA here is from genome assembly GCA_905404135.1 of Hesperia comma. Lineage (NCBI taxonomy): Eukaryota > Metazoa > Arthropoda > Insecta > Lepidoptera > Hesperiidae > Hesperia > Hesperia comma. The sequence continues at coordinate 3,276,668 of FR990020.1, read as the reverse complement.
TGCTTGTTGCACAAAAATATACACCATCATATTTGTTTGGTCGCAGATTGATGAAAATAGATCTTTAATCTGGTTGTCTGTAGTCTTTCCTCTGTGACACGTTATACAATGGATGAATTGAGTACTGCAGATCAATCTCTATCGACTTGACCCTCAATGGTTTGCGGGACGCGGAGCGGGTGTGAATGCGATACGTATACGTGCGAAATAATGACCAATATGTTAATTAACTCTTCAGAATCAACATACTCATGAATAAAAATATATTTCAGTATCTTTTACATATCATATTCACAGTTAATAAGTATATTAATGCTATTCATTTTATGCCTATTTAAATAAAGAAAGTTCATAATATATTGTAGGTGAGTTAGGAAATAAAATTCATTTATACAGTTCGCTAGTCTAATTTTTTGTTGTGAACATTAGTTGGTGGATCACCACCAATGTGTGTAGTACTTTGCGGAACGAAACATTCGTTGTTTAGTCGTAATTTACTATTTTATGAATGACAGTTTTGGCCCTTTAGCTACGCTTACTACCACGTCGCGTCCCGTTTACCATGTATGAGGCCAAATTTACGTTTTTTTTAAAGGTCCATGAAGTTGCTTTATCCACAACTGCCAAAATGAATTGATATTAACTTAACCCGTCATTCAAAGTGGACACCATAAAACTGAAACTTAGTAAAAAGTAGCGACGATGTATGTCCGACTAGCCACCCAAGGCCCGTGTGTTTGTTGCGCAACAGTCGCAGCCGCAAGCCGCGACGCAGTCGGCGGCCGCGCAGCCGCAGCAGCCGCAGCCGCCGAACTCGGGCTCGATCGCGGACCCGGAGAAACGGAAGCTGATCCAGCAGCAGCTGGTGTTGCTGCTGCACGCGCACAAGTGCCAGCGCCGCGAGTCGCAGTCCAACGGCGAGATCTGGCAGTGCTCGCTGCCGCACTGCAAGACCATGAAGGGCGTCCTCAACCATATGATGTCGTGTCAGGTATGTAGCTTGAAGTGTTTTTTGGTGTTCTGAGATTCTTTGAAGTGCCTTTAGGTGGATTACAATGTTGGAGATGAACGCGAAATGGAATTTACTGGCAACACTGAACGTCATTGTCTCCTGTCATTCATTTATCCATCTGTCATGTAATGGCAGATTTTACATTGCATAGACTTACAACAAAAAACCTCTGGTGAGAGTGCCCAACATGAGTTAGCATGAGAAAGTGCGACTGTATGTAGCACAAGAACAATTTGTTCGGGAATGCTTTGCCGTCATAAAAAGACCGTCACGTTATGCGAAACAGAACATAATCATTTTGTCTGCCGTAACTTGCAACACCAATTCATCTTGTACCGTTCAACGTCTTTGGTTTATTGTTACTTTAACTGTGGAAAATATGTAAGCATAATAAATTATTGACAAATGTAAAATTATTTTATAGAGGTATGTCAATGGATCTCATTTCATTTTCTGTAGTATGTTATGTGCGGTGGTTTGACGGGTAACATTTTGTTGCAGGCGGGCAAGAACTGCGTGGTGCCACACTGTTCGTCGTCACGGCAAATAATAAACCATTGGAAACACTGTAACAAAAATGACTGTCCGGTCTGCTTGCCGCTCAAACAGGCAGATCGAACTAGAAGTACGACAATGAATGGTGAGTGTTTTATTTAATCATTGTTTTATTGATAGACACAGGACTCTATACTGCTACTAGTAGTAGCTTATGGACATAGCCAAGGATGAAGACTATTTTCTAGAATATTCTCGTTTCTCCTATGTTCTCGTGCCAAACACAGTTCCCTTTATAAAAAAAACGAGTATCTTATATAGTATGTATTGTTATACGAAAAGACAACTGTTATTAGTTCTTTTTGAAGATTTCATACCAAAAGCGTACCAATTATTAAGACTACTGTTATAGTAGTCATGTCACTAAGACTGCTGCCATTAGTCTGATCGTTACAGAACTCTATATTTTAAAGAGTGAATAAATAATATAGACGTGAGATCTGACGTGTAAACAACACATTATTAGTGGCTCTTGAGCTAATTTATCGTAATAATCTGCGTATTTTTCATGTTTACTAATCGCGCTCAAAGGTTTCAGTAATAGCCTTGGGGTTCCATATTTACAAATGTTGAGATAAATTAGTAAAAAAATAATAAATTAGAATATTTTCATGGACGTTTATGTAAATACTTACGGAATATTTTAAACACATATTGTCATTGGAATAATATTTGCAATATTAAACCTTTTATACTGAGTATCTTCGCAGTGGGCATCTTTGTAAGAGGCTCGCACCTTAGCTTAGCACAGTTTGTTAAAATACTTAGCGAGCGACAATATTTAATGAGTTTAGTATCAGTTTAGTTTAGTTTGGCAGTGAATGCAAAATGAGCTGTAAACGTGTTTGTAGCTGCAGCATCCCACTCGACGCCGGGCGTGGGCGGCGCGGGCGTCGGTGGCGGCGCGGGCGTGGGCGTAGGCGTGGGTGTAGGTGTGGGCGTGGGCGTAAACGTTCCCGCTGCGCCCGCGCCTAGCGGCCTTGCGCCCGTAAATCCTTTATCTGGTAAGTTTTACAGTACATCTCTTTTCTACTTAACCAGAAACAGATATTAGAACTTACTTGTTATTTTGCTATGAAATACACGTCTACGGTAAAATTTATCTTGGTTAAAATAGACACCTGTTACATATAAAAAATCTCTTACATTAGAATACCAGTATAACATTTTTATGCGAATGTCGGGTAATTTTTATAAAAACTGAATTAAGTGGTAAAATAGTAAAAACGAGGGGAGTTTTTTTGATTTTAATATATCAAATAAAAAGAGTTCACTTAGATATTTTTTAGAAAAACTAGGCAGTTGTATCCGTAATTTTTGGAACCTACCATCGTTGCGGTAGGGTGGTTGTGTGGAAAGCATAACCCAAACGTCCCGTGATTTACTAGGCGTGGCGTCATCCGCGGCGCCGACGAGCGCGGGCGCGGGCGCGGGCGTGGGCGGGAGCGGCGGCGGCGGCGCGGGCGCGGGCGCGGGCGTGGGCATGGGCGCGGGCGCGGACATGAAGCGCGCGTACGAGGCGCTGGGCATCGTGTGCCCCACGTCGGTGGCCAGCATGGGCATGGCGCCGCGCGCGCCGCTGCGCATGGCCGCGCCGCGCCCGCCCGGCCTATCCGACGTGGTGCCGCCGCAGCAGCCTTCGCAGATGCAGCAGATGTTCGCGCAGCAGTCCGTCTCCGATCTGCAGCAGCAGCAACAGCAGCAGCAATTGGTTAGTGCACGTTCTGATCTTTATATGTTAAGCTGATGCAGCTGAAAGGATCATCGTATTTTCGGCGTTATTGCTATTGGGATAAAATATATTTTAAATTCATAAAGTTTTGACTATTGTAAATTAACAATTTTCGTTTCATATATTAGTAATAGGTTTGCTGTTATAATAGCATGGTGTAGTTCTCAAATTGTAAAGAAAGGAATAGTGAATAAACAAGCTAAAACGAATTTTATTGGTATAATTTTGTAAATAGCTAATGGAGCATACTTGTTGTAGATGGGAGCAGGGACCTTGCAGCTGCCGGGCGGCGCCGTCACCGCCAACCCCGTCTCTGGCACGAAGGAGTGGCACCAGTCTATAACAGCCGATCTCAGAAACCACCTTGTTCATAAACTGTAAGTTACTTAATTTTTTTGATTATGTATAATATGAAGGGATTTCTATAATTACTATAATTATTACTATTAATATTACTACAAATTATTACTATAATTATATTATTATTTGTCACACAGGGTGCAAGCTATCTTCCCCACGCCAGATCCTCAAGCAATGTTAGATAAAAGAATGTACAACTTAGTAGCATATGCAAGAAAGGTAGAGGGAGATATGTACGAAATGGCGAGTACTCGATCAGAGTACTACCACTTACTAGCCGAGAAGATATACAAAATCCAGAAAGAACTAGAAGAGAAGAGACAGAAGAGGAAGGAGCAGCAATTACAGGCGCAGCAGGCGCAACAACAGCAGCAACAGCAAAATCAACTGCAACAGCAGTCGGTGGGGGTGATGTCGGGCGGGGGCGTGATGGGCGGCATCCGGCCCGCGGCGCCGGGCGTGGGCGCCGTGGGCGTGGGCAGCGTGGGCGTGGGCGCCGTGGGCGTGGGCCGGCCGAGCCTACCCGCGCAGCCCGGCCTGCCGTCCATGCGCATCCCGTCCCCGGGCGGCATGCCGCTCGCCATGCCCGGCAGCCGCATGACCTACCAGCCCAACCTGGTCGGCCCGCCAGGTCCCAGTCCAAATCAGGTACAGTTATAGTCTTCTGTAGCTAATATAATTCTTTTCAGATTCTTCACTTCTTATCAGAAATGTGACATTTACGTTAACTTATCGTCTAATTAAAGTAATTAAACTGAATTTGTTCTTCTCAATATTAGTGTGGTAGATCGCTTGAATAGTATCCGTAATTTAATCAGTTTTCTCCCAAACCCCAGATGCCTCAGACCCCAAACGGCGGCAGCGTCGGCGTGGGCAGCGTGGGCAACCCGGGCATGTCGCCGTTCGGGCAGCCGATGACGTCGCCCGCGCCGTACCCGTCCATCCAGAGTAACGGGCCCGCGCCGCTGGCGTCGCCCGGCCTGCAGGACAAGCGCTCGGCGGTCGCCAGCCCGTTCATGAACCACGCGTTCCGCGGCGAGGGCGCGTCGCCCGCCGCCACCACGCCCGCCACGCCGCTGGCGCACCCCAGCCCCGCGCCCGAGCCGCGCCCCGCCTCGCGCCCCGCCTCCGTCTCCGCGCAGATGGCCGCGCTCGCCGCCGCCTCCGCCGACGACAGCCCCGCCGACGACCGCGTCAAGCGGGAGCCCGACGAGCCGCCCGTCAAGGACGAGCCCGACGACCCCGACTGCGGCGGGAAGGGCATGCGCGACGAAGACTCCAAGGAGCCGATGGAGCGGTACGACTTCGTCGTCAAGAAGGAGATCAAGCAGGAGCCGAAGTTGGAGATCAAACAGGAGGTGAAGCCGGAGATCAAATTAGATATCAAGACGGAGGTGAAGGAGGAGGTCGGGGAGGCGAGCGCGGACGGGCCGGACCGCGGGCCGCGCCGCACCTTCGTGTTCAAGCCGGAGGACCTGCGGCAGGCGCTAATGCCGACGCTCGAGAACCTGTTCCGCCTGGACCCCGAGTCGCTGCCGTTCCGCCAGCCGGTGGACGCGCAGGCGCTGGGCATCCCGGACTACTTCGACATCGTGACGCGCCCCATCGACCTGTCCACCATCAAGAAGAAGCTGGACGACGGCATGTACAAGGACCCCTGGGAGTACGTCGACGACGTCTGGCTCATGTTCGAGAACGCGTGGCTCTACAACCGCAAGAATTCGCGCGTCTACAGATACTGTACGAAGGTGAGCCTCTTGCAATCTTTCTGTAATTTATATTTTGTGTAGTACTGAATTAAAATAGTTAAAATAAACTTGAAGTATAACATGTTTACGTTGAGAAATAGTTTAAATTGCTTTTGTTAAAATGGTTTTCTTTTTTCAATAAAAGGAAGGTTGTTGTACATTACATCTTGATATTGACTGGGTATTCATACATTTTAGCTCTCGGAAGTGTTCGAGCTGGACATAGACCCTGTGATGCAGAGTCTGGGATACTGCTGCGGTAGGAAATATACGTTCAACCCGCAAGTGCTCTGCTGCTACGGCAAACAGCTCTGCACGATACCGCGCGACGCTAAATACTTCAGTTACCAGAACAGGTATGTACTCTTATTTCGTTTTGTACTTTCTACAGTTGTACTGAATCACTGAATGAAATTATTCACCACATCCATATAGTAATGTATGATTACAAAGGATGTGGTTACCAATTGACTATGATTTGAGATTGGTTGTAGACACAGGCTACAGTGACCATTCTGTGGTTTTTATTCTCTGCGGCCATATACAATTCAAAAATGGTTTAAATTTGATGGGTACATAGTCTAAATGAGCCAATATGGTGCAAAAGACAGCAGCAGCACCTATAAAAAAATTCTACGTTAAGTGTTAAAGCATTAAATTTTTTATTCGAAGCAGTAAACTGATGTAAGCTAATGTCACTTTGCGAAACATTGTTTAAATATTTTCAACAAGATTAATTACACTAATGAATAATTAACGATATTTTGATTATTCCTTTCTAATTATTCCTATTATGATATTTATCTTTGAGTGTATGAATAAAAGTAACCTAACAATATAGAAACGTATAAGAAGCGCATTCTAACGTAGCCGTCTTGAATATAGCCACGAGTGGCTGCTCAGATGTCGTTTATTGGGACTAAGGGAACATACCCGTACTACATGCACGTGGAGCAGGGGTTCTTATGTTTTTGGCACGTAGTCAATATACGTTAGAGATATTTCGCGCTATTTCGAGCTATAAAATATATTCTTTTAACTTTTTGTTAGCAAAATTATTTAGGCAAGGGGTTAGTTCAGGTGGTGGTGGTAGGGGAGGAGGGGCAAAATTGTAAAAAAGGGGTCACGTAGTATGTTCCCTAAAATAACAATGATACAATGTGAATACTCGATACGCATTTATATCAATTTAAATTCAGCGTATATCGATTTAAACTTTATTTATTATTTTTTGCGGTTTTAGGTTCATAGGACTTAGGATTTCTCGAGCGTTATTACACACTGGCTTGTGATAATATGCCTTGTAGCAAAATTAAACTTGGATGTATTTTGAAGCAACTGAAAGAAAACATTGTCCCGAACGAATTTGAAAATCGATTAGTAATCAATTTTTGTCTATGGCATATAAATATGAAGTAGCGCATCACCATCAAAAGTTTGCCATGGCTGCCGTGTTTTGATTGGTCGGTGTTAGGCGCAGTCGGTTCAATGGCGAGCAAAATAAAAGAAGTATTCACTGCTAAGAGGTATAATGCGTGTAGTGCAATGTACAAAGTGATTGGTATGGCGTGCGATGGGCGTGCGTAGGCTCGCATGGATCATTTGCCACTAGCCCGGTCCGCTGCTCGCGGTCATCGCGCGGAGGTCCCCCCCTCGCTCCCCGCGTGCCCTTGCAGGCCCTTCGCACACCCTAGTTACAAATTTTAAATCAAAACAGGTTTTACATCTGTAACAGTCGGTTACTTTACATGTACAAAGATCTCTGAAAACGAAGTTCATTCCGGCCAAGTTAGAATGCCCTTATTATAAAATAAAATTATACAGCATATACACATCAAAAAAAGTTTGCGACCACTAGAAAAAACATATATTTTTTATAATTGTAACTTTATCAAGAAAAAATGTTTATAGAATATGTTTTTTAACTAAAAACAGTTTAGGAAATTAGAAAACACCCTTTAATAATATTTTGTTAAGAAAAATTCGGTTACTCAAATCTAATGCGAATGTGAAGAAAATTTGATTGAAAGAAAAAAAGGATTATACAAAAAATATACTATATTTATTTGAAATGGTTTTTATTTAGTATAATATCTCCCCTCCTCTGGCTCGAAGACATGCGGAAATCCTCCTGGGCATGCTGAGGATCAAGTTATCCAGCATTTCTTGCGGCAACTTGTGTTGCCGATCGATAGTCCATCGATAGCCAGACAATCGCAAGACTATCGACAGGCCTATCGATGTTATCGATTCTATCGATAGTATCGATACTAAAACGGAAAGTCGGAAACGGAACTTGTAACACGTACGTTGTAATATTACGTACCGCATCTCTATCTCTGTCGCAATTAGTGTTTTTAAAACTGGCAACTTATTATACCTACTTGTCGCTGTTAAAAAAAACAAGGAAAGTTTACAATTATTACACCCCATTATGTTAATGAGCTTTGTTCCTTTTTTCTTTAAAACAATGTTTAAAACTGGCCCACGTTGGTTTCTTTACGTATAGAAACATGGAGGCCTTTAATGGTCCTCATTTAATTACATTCCTTTCAACTACTTCCAATACTATTGCAAATTGCAAAACTATCGTTGGTCCCAAATTATCGATACTATCGATAATATCGATTCTATTGATAGTTTCATAATTATTGATGACCACAATACTGTCGGTAGCATCGATACAATAGACAGTGCAATCTTCTTGAATTCAAATTCAAATTATTTATTTCTTCGAAGTAGGTTTTTACAAACACTTTCCGAACGTCAAGCTACGCCATCGCTTCAACAAATCCCTACGGCGAGTGGTCTTGGAAGAAGAAGAAGAAGAAGAGCAACAATACTTTCGATAGTATCGATAGTTTCGCTCTCATTCGATAATATTGCCTAATTTTGAACTATTGATAGTATCGATACTATCGACAGTATCGATATAAATTGGTGCCCATGGTTTATTCTAAATGGTCTATCAATTCCATCTATAGCGACTTTTTTGTACATAACTGCAGTTATGTTGCCTTGATACAGGATCAAAGGTGTTCTAGCTCCTCATTATTCCGCCCCAAAAGGACACCGATTTTCCACCTGGCTGAACAGTTCCAGTGGCAGTTCTTTGCCTCTCCGAGTCTCCAGGTCTTCTCCAGACGCGAACACGTCGGTTATCCGGATGAGTACTGATTCGTGATTCGTCACCAAAGAGGCAATTATGCTAATTGTTTTCATTTTCATCTTCTTCAATTTTGCGAAGTCTAGCCCATTACAATCTGTGTCGCTGTCGTTGCCGTGAGTTCAGAGGTGCTCGCCAAGACCTCCTCGCTCGTGAAACAACCTGGTGTAAGCAATTCCGAATCGTCTTTGCTAACTTCACGTCCAGTTGCAGCCCGCAACTCTGCCTTTATTTTGGTAGCGTTGATTGTTGGGTCACGGGTCACGGGCAGTCAACAATTTGATGTAGCGCTTCTGGGCAGCAGTCAGCACAATTGGACGACCACTGCGAGGTCGGTCAGCTAAATTACCCATGTCGTGGTACCTCTGCAACGTAGTCACGTCACGACACAGGATTTGGATACGGAGGCTCTGCGTGCTATTTCTCTCGTAGAATATCCTTCTCTCAAAGTTATAATTCGTACTCGTAAACCTTCTAATAATCCTTTTGGCGTTTTTTTCAAGCTAGATATCCTCCTAAAATATCGAAAAAACAGCTTGAATCGACTTGTATCAGATTTCTGAATGATGCTCTACCGCGACTGAACCTTCTTTTATATTGAAAAAACAATTGAAATTTTAGAATCTTTCATGTTCAAATTATGTATAATAGAGAACAAAAAAGAAAAATAAATCATATTGTATTTTATCATGCTAAGAAATGTTTTCAATTTTACGAACCGATCGCAAACTTTTTTTGATGTGTGTACGTAATATTCTCATTTAGCGATTCACTTTATTAAGCACATCAATAATACTGCTATTAATATGTCTTGAAATCTCTTGTGTCGATTTTACATTTCAATGGTTAAATGTAGAAAGAAAATAAAAATGGAATTACTTGAAATATCAGTTTACTGCATTGAATAAAAAATCGTTAGTTTTAGTACTTACTATGTGTTGAATTATGTTTATCCTCATCATTTCAGTTACATACCAGGCTGATAGTAGTTTTCATTTCATTTACTGCACTACATTACATTCACATAACATTGTGTTTAATTTGGTGTTTGTGAAAAAAGCTAACCATAATTAATGTTTTTCACCCACTTTAAAATACAAAGTAGTTAGTGTTATGAGTCAATAGTTTTTTACGTTTAAACACGAATATATGTGAGAGATCAACATATAAGCGTAATGTAATAAATTTATAATTGTGTGAAAGATTTTATTGTCAGTTGATCATCAGCAATGATGAGAAAATTTTATAATTATATATCCTTCAAAGACATTCTTCAAAGTAAAAAAACGATAGTTTAAAAGTCGTATGTTTCATTACAAAGCACTATTATTTAACATTGAATGATGTAAAGAATAGTCTAAGGGCCTGTTTCACCACTTCCTGATAAAGTCCCTGATAGCTTATTAGGAACATGTCCCCCCGATAAACCACAACTTTTGGTTACACATGTGTCGGATAGAACTATCTGACGTTATATAATCATTTTCAAGTGACTATATCAGCAGCCATTATCTGATAGATAGTATTAACTATAAGATAACTATCTGACAGTTTATCCGTAACCAATGGAAATAGGCCGTAAAACTGACATAATAACAAATTCCCATTTATCGCAGGTGACCAGAAATGCATTATCACTAAATATAATATGCCATATAAAAACTATATTGTAATAGTGTAATCCTATGATTGTATAAGTAAAATTAAATACTGTTTTATATTATGTTGAAAGTTTTTTGTATTTTAAAGTGGGTGAGTCAATTGTTTTGATTAATTTAAGCTCAAAACTGCATTTATTGACTGTATTACTGTAAGTCTACTAGTGTGGACTAATGCTAATGTGTTCGATCTGTCGTCACCCTATCCATTGTTTCTTAACAAACAGCTTTCTGTCGCTTTTGTAGTAAAGTAGCCCCCACATCACATTTTAGCACTCGTAGTTCGATTGTATAAAGTTGGCACTATAACAAATTCTATTGTTTCAAATACAGTGGATTTGGAAAATACATTGAACTTGGAACTATGAGAATGAGACATTCCAACATCTTCAGATTGTGGCATCAAATTCTTCAAGTTAAATAAAATCGAGATATTAAAACATAAAATATAGTTTTCTTAATGTATATAAGGTGAATATTTATTTCACCTTAATTGTTATTTTGAATTTTGGAAATAAATAAGTACAAGTTTTTAAATAAATGAAAGGAGTAAGAAAGAGATCAAATATCAAACGATTAATTCGAATTAAATATACACCATGTTTAATGATATTAAACAGGCGTGTTTACTGTGTATGTGCCAACTTTAACTAACCAACCTATAGTACCTTACTGGTCAAGGAACAGTCAATGCAATCAACAAATTATATGTATACATTTTTTATTTAACCCATATATTATTGTGCAATACAAATTACTGGACATATCTGTGTGTCAATGTTATTTGTTGATTGCTCCAATTCTAAGTATCTGTATAGTAGTATAATAATAGATGTGTCAAAATTGAATCACCTTGTGTTTCGGCCTAGTTGTAATAATTTTACAGAATTATGTGTAGCTGGTTTCTAATGAGCGGAGATATAAGGTTAAGATTTAAGATACACAACATTATTTTTATAAAATCTGTTGTAATCTTAAATAGGAAGTGTCCTATAAATTTTAGTTATCTTAACATTCCTTCAAATAGCAAAAAATCCATTCGTTATAAACCAGTAACACGTGTAAATATTGTACGCTACAAAACCGTGTGGCCACTGTCTAATATACTAATCCCTTTTATGTTTTCATTGCTTACTAATTTTTTTTCGCCCTCCACGCACCCCCTTGCCTGCACACAAAACGTTCCTGTCACGCTTCACACCACTGCCATCGCTCCGCGGCCGAATGAATAAAGTCTAAAAGCGTATGGGGTTGTGTCCGATAGATACACCTTCTGCCAGAAATGCTTCAACGACATCCAGGGGGACACCGTCACGCTCGGCGACGACCCGCTGCAGCCGCAGACGTGAGTATATACAGATATACACACTTACTTTTTATGCCATATACATTATTATTTAACCTCTGTTTAGTGTCTGAGGTCATTTTCGTACAATTGTTGCTATCGTTTTTAGAGATAGGATTTATTTATGTGCCAAACAATGTCTGTAAAGGTATAACTGTAGGGTCTGCAAAATTTTGTAGTAAAGTAGGGCCATTTTAATAGGCCACATTTGACAACTGTTTGTCTTTGCTTCATAGTGAGGATAACCTGCTGAAAAACATCGATTAAATTGAATAAATCGATAAGGACTTCAAACATCTGTAAATTGAATGGGATTGTTATTAAAAGTATTAATAATATGCGCACAGTCGGCACAGTTCACACAACGACTAAAAAAATTACAAAAATAATGCGTCAAATAATGGCGCGAAATGAAATTATGTCTTTTTTGTAACATTTCACGTTTCTAGATACTGACTTTTGAGCCAGACGTTATTATATAAATGAATGATTACATATTTTTTGGCCTAAAATGTAATAAAATTAATTTTGTTTGTATTAAAATACATTTTATTTTGTAATCGTGAAATACTTTTTGACGATTACTTCAACTTCTCGAATTCAACTTATCTACTCATCTGTTTCTTTCGGTACCATCCCTGATATTTAAAAAGAAAAAGAGTTCACTGACGTAACTTTGTAACGACGTCAGTTCCTTACTTTTAAGTGTAAAAAGTTTAACAATATCTAGTATGGAATGTATTAGATACTATGGGGTGCCTCCCTTACAATGTTACTTTGGAAAATTTTGACGAACTGTCAAATGTGACCTATTAAAATGGCCCAACTATAGATATTTGGATTACACTTTAAACAATTTCCCTAGTTTTGTGAAAATTATATGATAACATTCAAATTAGACTTGTCACGCGAAACTTAGAAAAGACCTCAAGACTTCAGCAGTTATCTTTTTATGAGTGTGAACTTATGCCAGATAGCATACATAATAGGTTCAGCCAGTCTCTTGTACAGCGGAGAGCACAATGATTATACGGATAACAATATTCCAGGAACATCAAGAAGGACCAATTCAAGGAGATGAAAAACGACCACTTGGAGCAGGAGCCGTTCGTGGTGTGTATGGACTGCGGCCGCAAGCAGCACCAGATCTGCGTGCTGCACCACGACCAGATCTGGCCGCAGGGCTTCTGCTGCGACAACTGCCTGAAGAAGAAGGGCGCCAAACGGAAAGAGAACAAGTTTTGCGCGAAGAAACTGCCCACCTCCAAGCTTGGCATTTATATCGAGACGAGGGTCAACAATTTCCTTAAGAAAAAAGAGGCTAGCGCCGGCGAAGTGCATATCAGGGTTGTTGCGTCGTCCGAGAAGGTGAGGAATTATTATTTGATTTTTGAATTGTAGATAGACAATGCTGTTGTTTATTCGTTTTACTTGCGCTCCAAAGTAATTGAATTGGACCTCGTCTTACAAATGAGGCATTCAATTAAAGTTCATCTATGTAAATGGTCTTAATGTGAGGTAAATATTACCATGGTAATATATGAAATTATTATTTTTAGTTGGTGGAGGTGAAACCTGGCATGAGGTCCAGATTTGTGGAGCCCGGGGAACTGTCTGGAGAATTCCCGTATCGGGCTAAAGCGTTATTTGCATTTGAGGAAGTCGACGGGACTGATATTTGCTTCTTTGGAATGCATGTACAGGTGAGTGTTGCAGGTTTTTTATGTGACTGAGAATGTTTATTTTGTATCATCAGTAAAGGAATAGTTCCAGTGTTATGTTTTTCTAACATTCCATGATTGTTACTTGAATTATTGAAAGAAGTTGGTATAAAATTTGTATAGAATCATTGAACACATGTATCTAAAGTTTATTAGTAAAGCTCTAAATTTAATGTAATAATTTTTAAAGGAAATAAGATTGTAATTGTTCCGTTTGTTTCAGGAATATGGCAGCGACAGTCCCTCCCCCAACACGAGGCGCGTGTATATAGCATATCTAGATTCTGTACATTTCTTCCAGCCGCGGCAGTACAGGACCGCGGTGTACCACGAGATTTTATTAGGTTACTTGGATTACGCGAAACAGCTCGGCTACACGATGGCCCACATATGGGCGTGCCCGCCGTCCGAGGGCGACGACTACATATTCCACTGCCATCCGCCCGAACAGAAGATTCCGAAGCCGAAGCGGTTGCAGGAGTGGTACAAGAAGATGTTAGACAAGGGTATAATAGAGAGGATAATCTTGGACTACAAGGATATATTGAAGCAAGCGATGGAGGACAACATCTCGTCGGCGGCGGAGCTGCCGTACTTCGAGGGGGACTTCTGGCCCAACGTGCTGGAGGAGTCCATCAAGGAGCTGGACCAGGAGGAGGAGGAGAAGCGCAAGCAGGCCGAGGCCGCCGAGGCAGTGGTCAGTAGCACTCCGAGTACATTTTTCAATCCATTTGAATACTACATCACACAAGTACACTTGCACCTCACAATACATAGTTTTCAGCTCATGCTTACTTATAATTACTGAGGAAGCCTTATGCTCGATTCACACATATCAGTGAAGTCACCGTTCTGTCTCAGTACCGGAAAATCTCTTTCATACATTCTCGGCATTGTCAGTGAAGTGTCAGTGATGTATGAAAGATTTGCCTGTGACAGAACGGTGACTTCACTGATATGTGTGAATCGAGCATTATGCCTACTCCACCGTTTTACATGGGCAGATAAAGAATGTTAATGATAAACAATTTGTTCAAATAGATACCCAAGTTTATTAGAACTGCATGTAACAGAAAAAAAAACAATAAATACCAAGTTATGCTGGAATATAAATGTTTCGTGTTGTCTTTTTTCGAGAGAAACCTCATTTCATTTCATGTTCATCATGTTGAAAGTTCATTTCATTACAAAATTTTGATAAGGCCATCTCAAAATCGCAATCTGTACAAATTCCGAATATTGTGATGTCTAACGTGATTTTAGATATTCCAGTCATCCGAAGAAAACGAACAAGGCCCCGACGGCAAGAAGAAGGGACAGAAGAAAGCGAAGAAGTCGAACAAATCCAAAGCAGCTCAGAGGAAGAACAGTAAGAAGCAAAGTGACCAACAGCAGGGCAGTGATCTCAGCGCGAAGATATTCGCCACGATGGAGAAGCACAAGGAGGTGTTCTTCGTCATCAGGCTACATTCTGCACAGTCTGCCGCCAGCTTAGCAGTGAGTTTTCTATTGTTTTTATTATAACTTGTAACTTAGGCCGTTTTGGGACACCCTAGAATGTTGACTTCAGTGCTAGACATTTGTAACGCCCTAGCTTTGATGATTTTTGATGATCTTATTCAAATACATAATGGCTACATTTAAAAATTTTTACTATGTCACTTATTCTATAGTGATGTATGTGCTAAGTCAAATTTTGAACTTGTGTTCCTTCAATCATTTGAGTTTCGACTTTGGTTGCGTTACTTTATCTACCGAGGCCGCACATCTCATTTTGGCTGTCCTGAATTTTTAGGTTACACCTGTAGAGGATATTCCGTACCAAACCTAGCCTTCTCCTAAAGTTTTCACTGTATGTCCGTTCAACATGATATGTTTTACTTCCAGCCCATCCAAGACCCGGACCCATTGGTGAACTGCGACCTGATGGACGGGCGCGACGCGTTCCTGACGATGGCGCGCGACCGCCACTACGAGTTCTCGTCCACGCGGCGCGCCTGCTTCTCCACGCTGTGCATGCTGTACGAGCTGCACAACCAGAGCCAGGACAAGTTCGTCTACACCTGCAACAGCTGCAAGTCGCACGTCGAGACCCGCTACCACTGCACCGTCTGCGACGACTTCGACCTCTGCGTGCCCTGCTACGACAAGGAGCGCCACCCGCACAAGATGGAGAAGCTCGGCCTCGACCTCGACGTGGGCTCCTCGCCCGGCGACATGAAGCAGGCCAACCCGCAGGAGGCGCGCAAGCTGTCCATCCAGCGCTGCATCCAGTCGCTGGTGCACGCGTGCCAGTGCCGCGACGCCAACTGCCGGCTGCCGTCCTGCCAGAAGATGAAGCGCGTCGTCACCCACACGAAGGTGTGCAAGCGGAAGACGAAGGGCGACTGCCCGATCTGCAAGCAGCTGATCGCGCTGTGCTGCTACCACGCGAAGCACTGCACGGAGACCAAGTGCTCGGTGCCGTTCTGCAGCAGCATCAAGCAGAAGCTGAAGCAGCAGCAGGTGCAGCAGCGCGTGCAGCAGCAGCAGCTGCTGCGCCGGCGCATGGCGGCCATGAACACGCGCGCGCCGGGCGCCGCGTCGCCGCCGCCCGCGCCCGCGCTCGCCTCGCCGCCGCCCGCCAAGCCCGCCGCGCACGCGCTACCTCACAACGTGCAGAAGGTCTTACAACAGGTATGACTAACACCCATTGTATTTATGTACTTCTATTTTGTGTTTGATGAGGCAAGTTTGCTCTCTACTGTTGTTTTTACATGGAATTCATGAATTCCTAGCAGGTATTCAAATGGACATTTATAGTCTCTTCAATTGAGGCAGGAGGCCTCGAAGTCTATAATTAGTATGTATTGCAGACAAGAGACGCTTCTTCTTTTAACAGTCTTGTATAACTATTCATTACACAAGTCTTTCTTTAGCCGTCCTGTACTATATTGCACGAATCGCAATACTTTATTAATTAGGTGGGTTCTTTCATAATTGAGTGATGGAGCATAAATAACTTGACCATACGCAGGTGCAAGAGGAAGCGGCGCGGCAGCAGGCGCCGTCGTACGGCAAGCAGACGGCGATGGGCCCGCCGGGCGGCGTGGGGGTGGGAGTGGGCGTGGGCGTGGGCGTGGGCGCGGCGGCGCGCGGCGAGTGGGGCGCGCGCTACCGGCCGCCGCCGCCGCTGCACCACCCGCCGCACGCGCCGCGGCTCGCGCACCACCCGCCCGCGCCGCACCAACAACATCCACAGGTACGTGGCTAACGTAACTTCTAGAAGGTTGTTTATTTACACTTTAACAAAATATAAACTTAAAGCTATTCAACATACAACAATAAATTTAATTTTATGTACCTAATCAAATACCTCCTTTACTTTAGCCACAGCATTTTTTTTTTCAATATTCAAAATTTCAACACCCTGTATCTATTATTATTGTAATAGCTGAAGATTGTTGCCGCTCTTGTCAAAAGTGAGTGACTGACGTTTAGATAGGCTGTTCTATTTTTTCCTGTATTTTGTGCTATTTAGTTTGTTTGAAAAACAAAAAAGACTTGTTGCTCCATTCCTTTTGGTCGTAGCGTGATGTTATAGCCTTCCACAATAAATGAACTATTCAAAACAAAAATATTTTTTTCATTCGGACCAGTAGTTCCTGAGATTACCGTGTTCAAACGAGCAAACAAACAAACTCTTCCGCTTTATATTATCATTTTAGAGACCTAGATAGCTAAACTGACCGTCACGCGTGTTACACAGCAGCAGCGCGCACCGCCGCCGCAGCAGGGCGGCGCGCAGCCGCAGATGCACCAGAAGGCGCTGCAGCAGCTGATGGCCACGCTGCGCTCGCCCACCAGCCACAACCAGCAGCAGGAGATCCTGCAGATCCTCAAGTCCAACCCGCCGCTCATGGCCGCCTTCATCAAGCAGCGCGCGCAGGTCAGTTGTGATTATGTGTGATTAAGGACTGCGCACATGTAACAACCCTTATGTCTTAATTGTCCCGTTGTTCCGATCCCACGTTTCGTGTCGGTTTGGAGTTGGTGAGGAGTCGGTGACGAGTAGTATATCTTTCAAATAATATCCATCCATCCATCCATCAGCCTTTTGATGTCCACTGTTGGACGTAGGCCTCCCCTAACTGGCGCCACCCTAACCGGTCCTGAGCCCGTTGAATCCAGCGGATGCCCGCCGTCTTCATCAGGTCGTCAGTCCACCTGGTCGGGGGGCGTCCTATGCTCCTTTTTCCGAGACGTGGTCTCCATTCGAGGACCTTTCTTCCCCAACGGTTGTCGGTCCTCCGAACTATATGGCCGGCCCATTGCCACTTCAGTCGGCTAATTCTCTGGGCTATGTCGGTTAACCGTGTTCGTCTACGGATCTCATCATTTCTGATTCGATCACGCAGAGAAATACCGAGCATAGCCCTCTCCATAGCCCGCTGAGCGACTCTGAGCTTGTGCATCAGACCAATAGTGAAGCACCACGTCTCGGAGCCGTATGTCATCACTGGCAACACACACTGCTCGAACACCTTCGACTTCAGGCACTGAGGTATTTTGGACGACAAGATATGACGCAGTTTCCCGAACGCAGCCCATCCGAGTTGGATTCTACGAGTGACTTCTTTCTCGAAGTTGGACTTACCCATTTGGATCACTTGTCCCAGGTAAATGTACTCGTCAACAACTTCGAGAGCAGCGCCATCAACAACAACCGGTACAGGTGTGACATGGACATTCGACATGATTTTCGTCTTGTCCATGTTCATCTTAAGACCTACCCGTTGTGAGGCGCTGTTCAAGTCCCCGAGCATAGTACTAAGTTCTTCCACGGAACTCGCCAGAATGACTAGGTCGTCGGCATATCGAAGATGTGTTATGTATTCGCCATTGATGTTAATGCCACGTCGTTTCCACTCCAACAGCTTGAACATATCTTCCAACGCAGAGGTGAACAGTTTTGGGGACAAAACATCCCCTTGCCTGACACCCCTCTGCAGTTGGATAGGGTTCGTCACTGTGTTGTGTACTCTGACGGACATGGTGGCTGATGCGTATAAACATTTTAACACCTCGATATACCGATAGTCAATCCGGCACCGCTGGAGAGAACTTAGTACCGCCCAGGTCTCGATAGAATCGAAGGCTTTCTCATAGTCCACATAGGCAACACATAGCGGCAGATTATACTCCTCGGTCTTCTGTATTATCTGCCGCAGCGTATGTATGTGGTCCATGGTACTGTAGCCTTTTCGGAATCCTGCTTGTTCGGGAGGCTGGAAGTCGTCAAGCCTGCGTGCAATGCGGTTAGTGAGCACCCTCGAAAACAGCTTGTAAACGTGGCTCAGAAGTGCAATGGGCCTATAGTTCTTCAAAAGGGCCTTATCGCCCTTTTTATAGAACAGGATCACTACACTTCTGCTCCACGCTTCCGGGGTAGTTCCAGTATTGATAACGGAATCGAACAACTTCTGGAGCGCCACCAGGAGGGGTTTCCCTCCAGCTCTTAGCAGCTCTGTTGTGATTCCGTCATCTCCCGGTGCCTTGTTGTTTTTAAGCTGTTTGAGGGCCTCTCTAATCTCATACAGGCTGACATCCGGGATATCCTCGGTATAATGTCGGGTTAATTTGGCTCGCTTGTCGCTCTCCTTGTGAGGACTTGGATTTCAAATAATATATACAACCCTAATTACCAAGACATAAAGATCGTAATTGAATGCTGTCTTATGAGTTTGTCGGTTCCCAAGTTGTAGTATCGTGCGCAGAGCTTTAATGTGTGCAGAGAGTGGAGGTGGAGACTACTCATTGCTTTTGTAACGCCATGTTCATAAGTATCAAAGGGTGTAAACCTTTCAGAGAATATTTAAATTGTAAAGTATGTGATGTCATATTGATGGAAAAGGAGGTGACCACATGTAACGAAGACACTGGTTTTTCAAACATCATGAAATTCACCTAACTTTATTCGTAGATGTTATATTTTCGGAGTTTACAGACTGAAAGTTAACGGGAATATGGTAACAGGTGTATATAAATAAATAATAAATAAGATTTTGCGAGTGCACTCTCGAAAATCAATTTCATAAAAGAACAAAAAATTGATTCTCTATTTATTATGCCAAAGAATACGTCTTTTTATACGAAGCAGAAACTGTTTCCCAATCTTTAGGTCCTTCTCACACTACGCTATTTATTACCTACGCGACTTCGACGCAATCCACAGTCAACACGACTGCTCACTGACAGGACACACTTCGAGTGGGGCTTGGTAAAAAAATATATAGGACGTCGATTTACGAGCGAAGCATGGACAACATCCTTGGCGCTTGCAAATTGCATTGTGAGAATGGCCTTAGTTTCACTTTATGTACGTTGACTGTTGTCACACAGGTTCGCGTAAACCAGTACGCGTCTACAAAGCTAGTACTGTATGTTAACTTTGCAGTCCGGGTAATTATATTGCTTTCAAAATTATTTACTCGGGTACCCGCTACCCACAGATAGCAGATTTCGCCCATATTATCTGAATAGGCCTAGACACACAAAAGGCATCTATCTGTCCAACACTTTCTCACCAGTTTCTTTTTCTTCAACTGTGACCAATAATGGTAGGTAATAGTTTCATGAAGAAATGTGGATGTTTATAATTTATAACTTACGCACTCGATTATCCACAGAACGCCCAGAACCAACAGCAGGCGGCGGGTGGCGTGGGCCCCGTGGGCAACGTGGGCGTGGGCAACGTGGGCCCCGGCGGCGTGGGCGGCGTGCAGGTGGGCGGCGTGGGGCTGGGCGGCGGCGTGCAGCAGCCGCAGCAGCTGCAGCACATGATGCAGCCGCAGCAGCAGCAGAGGCTACAGCAGATGCACCAGATGCTGCCGCAACAGTCACAGGTATGTTGCATGTTCGTGGTGGAGTTTGGACGAGTTTGTTTGCGAGATGCGTAGCGGGTTTCACGTCACGGCCGTCGGTCGGCTTCTAATGTACCAACATAACTAGTCGGCAAGCGAGCATATAATTAGAACCTTGGATTTTTCTTACTGTTTTATTATTGCAGTAACTCGAGTGTTGACAAAAATTAATTTGTGTTCATTTGCAGGTGGGAGTATCAAACGTAGGGCCCGGCGGCGTGTCGGGCGTGGGGCTGGGCGGCGGCGGCGGCATGCCGCACGGGCAGGCCGGCGGCTGGTTCAAGCAGACGGGCCCCGCCGGCGTCGGCGTGGGCGTGGGCGTGGGCAACGTGGGCGTCGGCGGCGGCATGATGGGCATGCGGGGATACGCGGGCGCGGGGGGCGCGCCGCGGCTCGGCGCGCGGTACTTCCCCGGCGGGGGCGGCGTGCTGCAGCGCTCCCCGCCCGCCACGCCCTCGCCGCGCCCGCCCACGCCCTCCGAGCTCCTCCTCCTGCGGCAGTCCCCCGCGCCCCCCGCGCCGCTGCCCCCGCCCGACGACCAACTGTCCCAGATGACTCCTCAAGACCAGCTCACGAAATTCGTCGAGCAGTTGTAGTGTACATAGCCGAGGAAGCGCGCCGCGTGTAATATATAAGCTAAGTGCGGCGCGCGCTCCGTCCCTCGCCCCTTCCCCTCCCGTGCCGCTCGTGTCCCCCTTCCCCCGCACTATTTATTGTCGATGATATCGTTAGCGATGCGAAGGACGTAAATTAAGTATTACGATGAACGAATCGAGCGCTCAATGTACAAATTGTAAATATGAGAAGAGTACATCCTGTCCGCTTCTGCGTAATGTAAGTTGTTCGTAGTGTAGGTACATTATGATACTTATTCTGTTTATTGTAATTAAATCATTTTATAATATAATTATGTGATCATTATAAACCGTTGTTTCTGTTTTATCAACCTTTAAAATACCTACCAGTGCAAAAACAGCAATTGACAGGATATAACACGCACTAACTAATTGTCGTCCTGAATGGCGCAATATTTAAAACGGTGGAGTGCCTTAAGAAAGGTCCTTGGTTCGGTTACTAACGGAGCAGTGCAGGTCGCTGGCGGATTTTAATGAAACTTTACAATAATATTGCTTATACATCAGAATGAGCACATATACATAATATTATGCATATAAAAAGAACTGTCTGAATAAAATGCCTATACATCAGAATAACACAAGGTACTTTTTTATAGAATTAAGATAGCAAACGAGCATGCAGTACCACCCTTCCGCTGCCGCCCATAACAACTGTGACCGACCAACCTAGAACTAAACTCAAAGGGACTAGGATGGTTAGTCTAGTTAGTAGATGGTGTTAGAACTAGTTGGTTAGTTTGTCAATAAGTGTGAGGACAGGGACTGTTAACCAATGCACACCTCGTCGCCTCAGTGCTTGTTTGTTCTATCTACCATTGGTTAAATTTTACAGTACACGAATTTTTAGCTGTATTTCTTTTAAAAAGCTGTAGTTTTTTTATTTTAAGGTTTTTCTTAATACAAGAGTTAACTATGTATTGATAGTGATAAGTTTTATATAAGATCGTAATTAATTTTACCTTATTTTACAGGTTTTATGTGGAGATAGAACAAACATGCACAAATATAATTATGAATGTGGACTTAGAACACGACTCACTGGAGATAGGGCAAAGTGACTGATTTATTTATTCATGCTTGTTTGTTCTATGTTTCAGATATTATATACAGGATGTTTTTATGAACGATTTCTTTCAATTTTAAAAAGTAGAAAATAATAAAAGAAACTCAATCTTGAAGTAGGTACGTAAGTGTGTATTAATTAATTCTAAAAAAACATATCGCGTTGGGGGAACGCTCCTAACTATTCATTATCTCCGATTTTTTTTCATAAGTGTCACATGCTCACCTATTAAGTCTTTTACCGAAGATTTTTTTAATATTTTAATAATAACGCTTCACACTCAAAGCCCCACACTAGGATTCCCTAGGTACCATGGACAACACACAAGACAAGGACACACACACCCAGACCGAGAACGGAAATTTAAACTCATCATTCAAATTGCAGCTTCGCTGGGAATCAAACCCAAGACCCTCGGAACAGCGTGCCGGCGTGTTAACCATTGCGCTATCCGGGTTATCAAAACGGCTCAACGGTTTAAACGGCTCAACCAACTCGGATATGAGGTTACGTTAGTTACTATTCGTAATTAAATTGTTAAGGTTGGAGCGGTCCCCCAGCGCGACATATTTTTTTAGAATTATCAATACACACTTACGTATTTCAAGATTGAGTTTCTTTTATTATTTTTTACGTTTTATCAAAACGCAGAACAAAAAATTACCCTTACTTAATTAACTCACTTCATTGACACCCAACACGGAATTATTACAAAATATTTATTTTTTAACTCAAAATATAATTTTACTATCATGCGTAAATTGCGTAACAGTACGTTAATTCGGTCTCAAAATAAGGGAGCGAGAATCTTTGGAGCGTAATAACGCACTCTTGGGATGTTCAAAATCATTAAAAAGCAACACCCTATTGCAAATTCATAACGAGATCAAGTTGAAACTAAAAAGTACTTATTGTTCAATTTGCGGCTGCGTCTGCTCATGTTCACTTTTATTAAATGTTCTAGACATGTTTTATTATTATCTAGAATTATCTAAACACCAAAAACACTATAATTTACATAGTTTTACGATTATTTTATGGATTCTTCGGTGTCTCCCGCCAAAGTAACAAATCAAACAAAATGGCGGAGAATATTGCGCCGCGGGCTGTGATTGGTCGATTGAGTGGACATAGAGCACTCAAGCACTCAAAGTCTCTTACGATGTGGGATTAAAACAAAATCTGGAGATACAACAAACAAGCACGAAATTTTCATTACGATGTCGTGTCACTAATAAAATTTAAATGACATTTTTTGTTATTTTAAGAGAAAAAGTTAGCAATCTGTCTTAACCAAAAAGATTGAAATTTAAGTCTTAATAAAACTGCATTTAAAGTTAATTTTCGAAAAATTTGGTAGATAGGCCAAACAAGCACTGAGGCGACGACCTGGTATGTACTACTAATTATCACTAAGTCAAAACGTAATTATCCACTATTGTTTTCATGGCCTCTATGAGAGTAAAAGTATTATGGAGGGCTTTATAAAATATACATAAGGGGTTTTCCAGCAGATTTTAAAATAACACAATAATCGTATGTGAAGTACCTACGATCCGAGGTCCAGGTTATTTATATTACGCGCCCGTGTGCGGTGCTTCCCTTGCACACCCGCTTGCGATGGGCATGGACATCAATGAGGGTAACCGTTTTTGTGCTCACCAGTTGGCGCCACTGCAGACGGCGGTCATGCTGTCAAAGCCCGCCCATACATAAACATTGACACGTGACACTTGTCTGAATACTATTCAGTGAATAGACAAGAGAGAAGTGACAGGCAGACCACCCTCTACACTAGCGGCCTCTAGCGGCGAATCCACACGCGGTTACCCTCATTACCTACATCTTTCAATATTGAATTGACGCGTTGCCGGCCGGAGAAGAAAGCTGTGAAAAAAAAGCTTCTATAAATTCGTGTGTGCGTCTATGGCACAGTCTATGGTCTATAAGTAATTACTCTGTGGTAGTTGCTAAGCAACGACCAACACAAAACAGACGACGCTTTGTACAGCTATTTTGAGTTTGACATTGTTTAGAATTTTGTAAAACTTACGGTAGAGTTTGCTTGTTTCGCTTCAGTTCGTATTTTTCCTCATCCTCAAGAGAAGCTTCCATAAAAGTGAGAATATTTTGTGATATAATGTTTCCGCTTCTTGGTAACACAAGTTAAAGTTGGTTACAATGTCTACACCTAAAGTAAGTGTGAACTTATTCAAGCTTTTTTATAAAAGTAAATAATTTCATAATAATTTTGTACATATAATATTACACTCAAACCGTACACTGATTTATTAATAAATTGATATAGTTTTTCGTGAGAAAAGATTATTTTTATTTCAATAAAGTGTATTCATAATTTTTGCTCAATATTTTTCTACAAGACAAGCTCTTACTTCATATTCTTACTGGTACTTTAATTAAATGTTACTTCATATTATTAATATAATATGCAGTACATATCAGTTCCAGATCTGAAGTGTGATGTATAATTAAAATAATAATTAAAAAAACTTATGAATAAAACTTTTCAACATATTTAATTTTCCTGACTGTAAGTAACAAACGCCTCAATCTGTCTATGTTTGCTAAAAGGAACAATCCAATTCAATTCTAATTCAGAAATATTGTGCTGCTGTAAAGGATTTTAATTCATTGGATACTCATAAATTACTCCACGAAATATGGCTAGGTTTCACACTCTTCGATGAAATGTGTTGGATATTTTCAGCTACTGTTTACCATAGAACAGCCCCATGGGCTGGGGGAGCTGTACTTTGTGTGGCAGAAGGGGGAGTCCCACTCCCTGCTGGCCACCACCGGCACCGATGCCACCGTCGCTATACATGACCGGGCTGGGCAGCTACTGGAGAGAATGAAATTGCAGGGGTATATCATTAAACTTTATTTCATAAATATTTTAATTAAGTGATGCAGGAGTCTGCTAAGTAGTCGCAAAAAATTTTGAGCTTTTTAGTCCTTTGGAAGGCATGTAAAGATGTAGGTTATTAGATACATTTGGCTTTATTTCAATAAAATTAGTAGTTGCAGTTGCAAGTATAGTACTAGTAAGTTGTGAACACACATTGAAGGACTTCAGACAGCATAATAATTTCTGACTCATGTGAATGTGTTGGTCTCCAACCCCGTCATAAATCTTCTTCGAAGCCTCATGGTAGTGCATGCTTTAAATGTCTTCAGTTAGGACAAGAGACACATGTCCTGTACTGTGTACATGCTTTTTATCAATTAACAAGGATATTTCGCTAATTTACTCCAATTGGAATCTTGTAGAGAGAGTTTTCATGCTAGAAAAGCTATAGGGCAACTTGAATACTTGTGAGCCCTCCACAATGTTCTCTGTTGAATCCTATGTCAAAATCACTTACTTACTTCTCCTTAAAAGAGACAGTTATATGTTTTAATCATATGACAAACATAAATAAAATATTGTGGCTATTGTTTGCTGGTTGTGGAGATAGAGGGAGTTGTTCCTGAATAAGGCAGGCAGGTTATCAAGAAGATTGATATTAGCAATCACATTTAAATGCACATTTTATAAAATTCTGTTTGTGACGAGTGGAGAGTACCCTCATCTGGAACCAACCTTATATTATCAGACAGGATAAAATGCTTGGAAATAAATCAATATGTTGAACAACTGAAGGATGAAGGGAAGGTGACACTCATATAAAAATATTTATTCCATTTCTTTCAGCTTATGTGCAGGCATGGAATGGGATAATGACGGAGATTACTTGGCCATAATAACTCCCAACAGCAACAATGTGTTACTGTGGGAGTGCCATGCCAACAAGCGGTTGAATATCGAGACAGGCTTAAGAGAACCTCCGTCATGCCTGGCCTGGGCCTATGGAGAGCCCCTACTGGCTGTGGGTACTTCAAAAGGAAATCTGGCACTGTACAACCATCATACTACGAAGTAAGTTAGGTTAGGTGACATTATAAAAATATTTATTGTTAACAAAACATTGTCAAAAAAACCTGAAAAATGTATTCATAATATCGTTCATAAATTCTCTTTTTAGGCGAGTGCCTATAATAGGAAAACATACAAAGAAAATAACGTGCGCTGCGTGGAACAGAGACAGCATACTTGTGCTGGCGTCGGAAGACAAAACATTGTCAATCAACAATTCTGATGGAGACACCCTTCGAATGATTACGCTAAGGGATGTTCCAAACGATCTGCAGTTTTCAGAAATGAAAACCGATAAAAGGGTGGCAGGGGAAAATACGGTAAGTTTTAATTTTAATTTTTTTGTGCGTTCGTGTGCACGTACTTAAATAATCGTCGGTACTTTTATTTAAATATAGCTTACCGTTTCTACCCTCAATTTAATTTATAATTTAAGGTAAATAATTGGTCATCAGATTAAATTGACAAATAAAAAAAGAAACGATTGCTATACAGCGATAGACATCAACTGAATGTCCGGGCCAACTATATTATAACCATTGATGTATAAGTATCTAGATGGATAATCGAATCCGCGAAGACCTGTCAAAAAAGCTGCGCCAACTATTGGCGCAGAAGTACTTTCCCGCCAATTAGTGCCGATCGCGCCGCTTTCGTGTCACTACGTATTACGCGCGCAATTTAAATAAACAAATAAGAGGGATAACATGACGAAATGTGCTATTAAACTGTGCCGGAATTATAAAGGAAGGGTAAAAAGCTCAAAAAACATCACATATCATAGGCAAGTAACCAATAAACATATTTTTAATTAAATTTCAATTTTGATTTTTATTGTAACCAAATTACGTCATTTTTTTGTCAGTGTTGCTAGTTTCTATTTTTATGCTCCCGACTTAACATCATTTTTGTGGGTATATAAATTGGTTTATGGTTACGTGTATATTATTTAGTTCATGTACTTTTATAAATCGATTAAAGAAAGGTGGTGTTTACCAATACGTTTGTGTTTATTTATAATAATATAACATTAATATTCGTATGTTTATGAGCCCATTTTAATGATTATTTTTGCATTGGGTCGAATAAACCACTTTTAAAGGTACAAGAGTAATGTGAAAAGGAGACGATCCAAAATTGTATGTAGTCTGGGCCTGGTTTTGTACCAGTGATAAAATAAGATAAAAAAGAAAAATAAACCATTTTTGACTAATCAAATCCACGAACTCATCTTTATTTCATTGCAAAAAATATTTATTAACTCCACGTGACGAAATTATTCTACATAATGGCGGGCAGCAGACCAGAGCATAGAAAATACACTGACCAGAGGATTCATAATTTTTGACGTATGACGTTAGCTGTCAATATGCCTTCTCTATGCTTGAACAATGGCTCGAACTCAGAGTGAAGGACGCCATCTTGCAAGTGTTGCAAGTAGTACCTACCGAATAACTCGAAATTAATTTTATTTTAGCAAGTCATTTATTGCGATTTGTGAATTTATTATATTTTTAATGAACTTTCTGTATTTTTTGGTTTTTCATGGTTTAGTGTACAAGATCAGGCCCAAAATGGACCATCTCCTTTATTTATTGAAGTTTTTTTTAATGATATGCATGTAATTAACTTTCCAAGTAATTTTTTTATTAAATTAGATAGGTAACGTAAATAATTGGCTCTTCTTTAATTAAGTTACCACCTCAAATTAAGCTAAAAATTTGAGGGGGGGAGGGGGCTGACGCTCACATCTTCCCCCCACCATTTTTAAATCTAGGAAATGCATACTTTTTTTATTATAAAAAAATCAAGTTTCCAAAAATTATAAAGTGACTACCTCAAATTAAGCTGAAATTTTTTGGAGGAGAGGTTGGTGACTCCCCCAACTTTCCCCCCAAATTACTTTTTCGCTATTGTTAGTCCTGTTTGCCTGTTTGGCTGCATCTTCCGCAGCGCCGGAGATGTCACGATTCAAAATTAGGCCCAAAAATCAAATTAGATCTACTTAAGTTATTTATTTTTTATAATGTAGTTTAAAACACACACACACACACACACGTCCACACACACATATACATACACTTAAGACTTCGAGCGCTTACACATTAACCAATGAGACCACATAACCTTAAAATTTTTAGAGATTTAGAAAAATAATTTTAAAAAAGTAAGTACTTTATGAGAGCAATATTTAGTTTGGGGGGACGAATGAGAGTGTAGAACCCGTCCTCCCTTCAAATTTTCACCTTAATCTGAGACGGTAACTTTACAATTTTAGAAAAGGAGATTGTCCATTTTGGGCCTGATCTTGTACACTAAACCATGAAAAACCAAAAAATACAGAAAGTTCATTAAAAATATAATAAATTCACAAATCGCAATAAATGACTTGCTAAAATAAAATTAATTTCGAGTTATTCGGTAGGTACTACTTGCAACACTTGCAAGATGGCGTCCTTCACTCTGAGTTCGAGCCATTGTTCAAGCATAGAGAAGGCATATTGACAGCTAACGTCATACGTCAAAAATTATGAATCCTCTGGTCTGCTGCCCGCCATTATGTAGAATAATTGCGTCACGTGGAGTTAATAAATAATTTTTGCACTGAAATATAGATGAGTTCGTGGATTTGATTAGTCAAAAATGGTTTATTTTTCTTTTTTATTTTATTTTATCACTGGTACAAAACCAGGCCCAGACTCCATACAATTTTGGACCGTCTCCTTTCCAACTACAAACTGCGTAAAAAATATTAATTTAATTAACTTAGCTGGTTTATTACAACATTAACATAAACAACTGTAATTAAATTAAGTAGGGTTTTTTATTTATTCATGAAAATAACCACTCCATAAATTAAGTTTAATGTGTGATTTATGGGAAAATTTTAGTAACTGGTATCATTGATCACGCAACATAGACACTAGACGAACGTGAAAAACATCGCCTGCACGCACACATGCTTGATATTGTTGCCGTGTTTTTTTTGTCTTCATTGTAGGGCGACGCTCAATCTACCTATTTATTGCATCATTGATTATAACCTTGTTATCGCGACTTATTTATATTTGCGTACCGTGCGTTAGCCGTCACAATAGTAGATTGTATGACAAGGGTGCAAAGTAATATTTTTTCGGCGAGGGCGTTTTTTGAATCCAGAGCGAAGTGAGGGATTCTTTAGTAGAATCCCGAACGTAGCGAGGGATTCAAAGTACGTCGCCCGAGCCAAAAATATACTTGCACCCGAGTGATACACTCTACTTTTCATCACCCACTATGTGAAAATAATATATATATTTAATAGAAAATAATAGAAAATAATAGGTAAAAATGCACGAAAACTTAATTTTAATTTGAAAACGAAATCTTAATTTGATTTCTTTTTTTATTATTCAGCTGGCGGGGCCCTCGCGTCGTACCAGACATTCTTTATTCAAACAATATTTGCGTTCGATTTTTTTAGCGCAAAATACTAAAATGTTCTAAATTCAAAATAGGACGTAAAAGATCTAGCCGGCAGGAAAAGTTGTATGAAAATTCATTCCCGCCCGCTGAATAGAAAACAGCAACTTTGGAACCCCGTAAGTCCGAACCAAGTCGTCTTTTTCGAATAGGTGTGATGAAAATTCAATTATTACCCGCGCGCGTTTTAGAAGTTATAACGTGTTCATTAATAACGAAAAATATTTTGATTTCAGATAAGCCTTATCGTTGGGAAAAGAACTTTGTATCTGTACAACCTGTTAAACCCAGAGAATCCTATAGAATTAGCGTTCCAGCAGCGCTATGGTTCGATTGTGTCATACAAGTGGTACGGCGACGGGTACATCCTGATAGGGTTCAGCGCTGGCTACGTCATCTCCATATCCACGCACATAAAGGAGGTCGGCGAGGAGTTGTTCCAAGTTAAGAATCATAAGGACAACCTGACTGATATAGCGGTGTTCGATGGACAGGCGGCTTCGTGTGGCGATGGACAGTGAGTGCAGTTTCAGTTGCTGTCGTATATCTTAATGTATAAGCTTGGATCACTAGATTCACTACTATACTTGAATTATCTATGAGTACATTTTTATAAATCTTAAGTGAATAAGCTGATTAATTAACCTGTCATACACTTTACAACTTGCAACCCGAACACACTAAAGCACGCATCCCAACATTCCAACAGTGGTGACCCTTGGTGACCCCAGCGGGGTCCCTTGGTGACCCCGCTGTTTCATACCTCAATTAAACCTACACCCCTACACTCCAACATACCTCGTCAATTCCTTCACAGGTTGAAGTTAATCTCAGTGTGGGACAACGGCGCAGTCTCCGGCGCGGTGTCGCCGGCGGGCGGGGCGGAGCGCTGCGCGTGGAGCGGCGACGGGCGGCTGCTGGCCAGCGCGGGCCGCGGCTCGCTCAGCGTGCACGTGACGCGCCTGCCCGCGCTATACGCCGTCCACGGCACGCGTGTCGCTACGCTGACCAGTCTCACTGAGGTCACCGTGTACCAGTGCGTCGCGATTGACGATGATGTTGTTAATAAATGTTAGTTGATTGGGTGTTATATAAATTCATCCAAATCATAGTACAGATGTACAGTAAGGTCATTATAACTAGACCCCTCTGAACTTAGTTTTCCAAGATGTTTGCGCAGGTAAAGTAACTGACCAATCAAAACACGGCGGCCATGAAAGTGTTGTGTAATGCGCTACTTCGTATTGGAGTACCTACCTACCTCCTACCACCATTTTGGCCTTAAAATCGACATCTGCGTAGCCACTCGTAGCTATATTCAGAGGGGCCGAGTTATAATGACTTTACTATAACACTCCAAACAGACTCCGTGTACAGACACGAAATATGGAACCACTATTGAACATTGTTTCGTGTCCGTCAACGGCGTTTGTTTGCGTTGATCGACCGCGTAATGTATGAACATCTGTACCTACTACAAATTCGTGATCGTACAGCGGAGCCGACGCCGCTCGCGTCGTACTTGCTGCCGGCGGAGCCGACGGCGCTGGCGCTGGGCGCGGCGCACGCGGCGGGCGCGGCGGGCGCGGCGGGCTGGTTCGCGCCGCTGGCGGGCGGGTCGCTGCGCGCGCGGACCTACCCCGCCGCCGTGACGGCGTTGCGCGCCGCCGGCGACTACGCTGCCGCGCTCTTCAACGGACGGGCGATGTTGCATTCGGTGGGTTAGGGTCCCCGTAAACTGACTGCAGCCACCGGCGGCTGTGGCGCTTCTTTTAGAAGCGCGATCCGGCCGACAGCCAACGGCTCCAATAACTGTCGGCCGGATCGCGCTTCTAAAAAGAAGCGCCACAGCCGCAGGTGGCTGCAGTCATTTGCGGGGACCCTAACGACCCTAAGTGTTGTAATTATGCGAGATTCAAAAAGTACTTGAACTATATTAATTCCTGTTTATCTGACGGTTTGTGATCTCACTCCCCCTTCGGAACGTCACATGTGCACGAACGTTTGTAGGTACATTGTACAATAATGTATGCATCAGGCACTTCTCACACAACGCTATTTATGTGCTACGCGACTGCAACGCAACCCAAAATTTCGCTGTATCTGACACTGTTCACTGACAGAAGACGCGTCTACGATGCGTCTCCTGTCAGTCAAAAGTGTTGTGTGAGAAGTGCCTAATAGTGTGGGATATTGCGCGAGGGTTTGAGGTTCGTACTTTGACATGCGAACATAATCGTCCCAGCTTTGACCGCTAACGAAAATCAAATAATTTCGTATAATCATTTGCACTCGTCCTACATTTGTGGGTTCTAGTATATACTGGACCTTGAGTGACCGGGATAGAGAACTTATGTGTTTATGTGTACGTCCCCGTGGCACAGATCGAGCCGCCGGAGCCGGCGCAGGCGGAGCGCGACGCCCTGCTGTTCCCCGAGCCGCACGTGCAGGGCGCCAGCATCGTCGACATACACCTCACGCCCGACTTCTTCATATACGTCACCGATGTGAGTACCGTGACGGAGTTCATGAATTTGTGGTCTTGTTGGGGCCAAGCTACAAGTAGGGTTTCGTATCAGTTTGAAGAAGACAAATGAATGTTACAGCTCACGTACAACCAATATTCCCCTTCAAATCAAATTGAAAGATGTTTTATCTCAAAACAAAATGAAACTAAGTGTAGGTTAAATTTGAGGCCGGAGTGGACGTTTATGTTACTGATTAATATTTACTCAGATGTTTCTTTCGTGGGTGTTTTTTTTTTAATTTGTGTTTTGTTGCTGCCCAAATATCCATACCTCTCGCGTCATAAACAAACACTGCAGGGAGGTGTTCCCTAAAAATCCAATTTGTCCCCCACCTCCCCATTTAGAACTGGTCACGCCCCCGTCTGCGTATTTATTGATCGTCACACTACACCCAACGTGCCCCAACCGTACGCATCCAGCATTTATTTATCCATCGTCACTACAACCAACCGTGTTCAGCGCGGCCACATCGAGGTGTTCGGGCTGGAGGAGTGGCGCGTGGTGGCGCGCTACCGGCACGCGGGCGGCGCGCGCGCGCTGCACGCGGACGTGGCGGGCGCGCGCGCGCTGCTCGCCGACACGCGCCGCCGCGCGCACGTCTACTGCCCCGCCGCCGGGGAGCTCTGCCCCGTGCCTGAGCTCGATGACGTCACGTGAGTAGTAAAGTAGTAAAATGTAAAGTTAGTACATAAAAAAGATCATTATAATTGTAGAAAAGTTTTAAGTACATTATAACATTTATAACACGGGTTTACTCTTATCTGTGTAAAACATCAATTTTAATTCAAATTCTATATTGTTTATACCATGTATCAATTTGGTCCTTCGAGCATTCGGAAAAACGTTCTTGAGCACAGAGCATAGTGAACAAAGAGTTACCTAGATTTTAAATCATTCAAACGCACGGATTGTACTCTCCCAACCGTTAAGTATCCAGTAGTCTCCAGTAGTATCCAGTAGTCTGTTTGTACTTGTATACAAAAACAAATAATTTAAACAAATAGTACACTCTGTACACCCGGCCCCACAAATACACCCACCAACATAATATGGCAGGTATACGGGCGCGGTGTGGGACATCTGCCTGTCGGAGCGCAACGTGTTCGTGGTGTGGGACGCGGACAGCGCGCACACGTACCACTTCGCGGCCGCGTCGGTCGCCGGGCCGCACGTGACGCGCGGCGCGCGCACGCCGCTGCGGCCCGGCCTCGTGCCGCTGCTGCTGTTCGCCGGCGACCTCTACTGCTACTGCCCCGGCGGGGAGTGAGTACCGATAGTATAATAACATCTCAGAAAGACAAAATTAAGGCCGTAGTTTATCGCGCTGGCCAAATGCGGATTGGCGGACTTCGCACATCATTGAGTTTTCGAACTCATCGGTAGGCAGGTTTTCTCACGATGTTTTACTTCACTGCTATAGTAAGTGACGTTTGAATGCCATCAAAACTCTGTCAGAAGTGCGTGTCAACCCGAACTACCCCTCCCCCCGATTAGGAGGACGTAGACTTTTTAACCACTAGATTATCACTGGTTACTGATAACAACAATTAGAACCTTCTCCGATACGTCTTCAAACTAAGAAAACCTCGAACTGAAAATTGACGCAACGACTAATGCACAACGTGTGCGCACATTGCGCCGCAACGGCGTACAAAAACGTTTATTCGAACGAAAAAAAATTTATTCGAACGCTACTACTGTTACATATACAGTAAGTTCATTATATCTCGGCCGGTCTGAACTTTGTTTTCCGAGATGTTTGCTCAGGTACAGAAATTGATGAATCAAAATACGGCGGCCACTACAGTGTTTTGTGATGCGCTACTTCGTGTTGGCGTACCTATCCTCCCGCGCGCAGTCCTCGCCACCTACCACCATTTTGGCTTTAAAATTGACATCTGCGCAGTCACTCGTAGCTATTATTTAGAAAAGCCGAGTTATAATGACGTTACTGTACGCAGCGTAACCCGCGTCCCGCTGGAGTCGCACAACACGAGCGGGCTGGCGGACGTGGACCCGGAGAAGCGACTGGCGAACCAGCGGCTGCATATAAACAAGCTATTGCTGCTGCGACGCTTCGCGGACGCGTGGCCGTACTGCGACGCGGTGGACGAGCCGCCCGTCTGGCGCGCCGCCGGCGAGGCTGCTATAGCCGACCTTAATGTGGAATTTGGTGAGATGTAACATGTTAATTATATACCTAGGGCTGCCTTGCCTATACTCCGTTTGAATCGCCGATCTCAATGTTGAGTTTGGTGAGGCGCCATGTTATGTTGGGCTGTCTGTGTGAAAAGCTGAGTAATGGTCGTCTAACGAGCAGTGGAGTAATGCGGTGGTTGGTGAGATGTGCGATGTTGTACTGGGCTGTCTATCTATACTCCGTTTGAATTCGATCTCTAATTTGTTGGCACGGCGCACAAATGCCAGTGTTCCGCCTATGCGATTAGGATACATTTAAGACTGTTGGCTTTGTCTAAAAATGTCCTCAGTGAATTTTTTTGACATGCTAAATTGAACTGTGAGCACAGGTAATAAGTTTGGTTTTGGTGGAGAGTGGCAATTCTACACATGCTCGATAACTCAACTATATATGAATAGCTGACTAATGAGCTGTGGAGTAATGAGGTTGGTTGTCCACGTCGCCTGGCAAATTATTAAAATTGGCAGTATTATTCCTGGTTCTATAAAACCGCGGCTAAAATTAAAGATTTTGAGCAGTAAATATTTTTTACTTTGTGCCTGTAATCTTAGAGATTACAGCGCCATCTAGGTACCAC
Organism: Hesperia comma; assembly: GCA_905404135.1. Lineage (NCBI taxonomy): Eukaryota > Metazoa > Arthropoda > Insecta > Lepidoptera > Hesperiidae > Hesperia > Hesperia comma. Next base: position 3,242,064 of record FR990020.1, on the reverse strand, counting down.
CAAACTAGGGTTGTTGGCGCACATTCATTTATTTAAATTTAAAAAATAATCATACTTTTGTAATTTAATACTAATGGGGTAAGACCGTATACAATAATTAGTGCGTCAGTGTATAATGTGTTGTTGCAGCGATCCGCGTGTACACGCGGCTGAGCGACGTGGCCATGGTGTGGGCGCTGCAGGACGCCGCGCACGTCGAGCAGCTGCCCGTGCTCTGGTGCGTACCGCGCCCATACAGATAATACACTAGAGCGCAGAAGCCAGGCTTCAGAGCGTACCTCGGATAAAAAGAGACGAAATCTTTAGTAATCACCTTACTCTTTCTGGTTCATCGGGATCGGAGAGAGATAGGTAATTATCGTTATCGTTGTTTCTCTTTCTAACCGGGGGCGATTGCAATGTATGGACAGCCGTATGGCTCGCCCACTCTATTATCTCTATGACCGCGCCCGCTTGCCACAACTCAGGGGCCCCGCAAACTGGCCACAGCCACCGGCGGCTATGTCGCTGTGACGCTTCTTTTTAGCAGCGCGCTCCGGCCCACAGCTGCTTCAGCTGCATAACCCGCTCACTGTTATTGGAGTTGTTGAAACGTTAAAAGAAGCGTCACAACGCCACGATCACCGGTGGTCGGGGGCTGTGGCCAGTTTGCGGGAATCCTAACTTATAAAAATGGTCCTTTGAGCCGTAAACATTTTTCACTTTATCTTACAGCGGCATGTTGAGCGCGTGCCTGGGCAAGGGCGAGGCGGCGGCGCGGTGGCTGGAGGGCGCGGGGGGCGCGGCGGCGCTGGAGCTGCACGCGGCGCGCGGCGACTGGGCGCGCGCGGCCGCGCTGGCCGCCGCCCACTGCCCCGCGCGCGCGCCCGACGTCACCGCGCACTGGGCCATGCATCTCGAACTCACGTCAGTGCGATTTTTTTAAAGTTTGAAGTTTTACAATTTGTGATTAATTGACTGACATTGCATTGCTTTTGACATTGCAGCGCGGACTACCACGAGGCTCTCGCGAACTACGAGAAGAGCATCATAACGGAAAACCTGGACGACCCGAAGGTGCAGGCGCACAACGCGCGCTGCGAGGCGGGCATCGCGCGCGCGGCCATCCGCTGCGGCGACGCGGCGCGCGGCGCGGCCGCTGCGGCGCGGCGCGGGGACCCCGCGCTGCTGGCCGACTGCGCGCGCCTGCTAGAGGACCAGCGCCAGCTGGCCCCCGCCGCCGCGCTCTGGGACCTCGCGGGCCGCCCCGAGCGCGCCGCCGCCCTCTACATCAAGCTCAAGTCCTGGCTCAAAGTCGACGCGCTCATAGGCAAGATCGACTCGCCCAGCGTCCATCTCCAGTACGCGCGCGCCAAGGAGGCCGAGGGCCGGTACACCGACGCCCACAAGTCTTACCTGCGCGCGCAGGACTACGAATCCGCCATTCGTTTGGACTTGGAGAAATTAGACGACATCGACGACGCGGTCGCGCTCGTCCAGGAGTCCAAGTCGGTCCAGGGCGCCAAGATGGTAGCTAATTACTTCCAGAACAACGACGATCCCACGTCGGCGATCAAGTTCCTGGTGATGTCGCTGTGCTACGACGAGGCGTTCCAGCTGGCGCGGCGCACCGGCAAGCTGCAGCTGTACGGCGAGATTTTAATTCAGACGTCGCAGGCGCGGCCGGAGGACTTCAAGAGCCTGGCGCTGCACTTCGAGGGGGAGAAGAATCATTTGCTCGCGGGCAAGTTCTACTTCCACGCGGGCGAGTACGCGCGCGCCATGACGCACCTGCTGCAGGCGGGCGGCGCGGGCGGCGCGGAGGAGGAGGAGGACGAGGCCATCAGCATCGCCATCGACGCCGCCGCCGCCAGCGACGACGAACGACTCACGAGGAGGTGAGTAGAGTGATATCAAAATTATTGTTGATGAATCTATTTCTTTGAAGTTTAATTTTATCTGCATAGTAAATATGTATGAATATATACCACAAAGGCATGATCCACGTGGTAAAACCGAAGACCCACTTTTATCTCTTGCTCTTGGAAAGCCATCTGTTGTTGAAGACATATTTTAGTAAATTTTGTGAAATACATTGACATTTCATATATTTTTTTTATTTTAAGTTCACTGAAATGTAAATGTACTAGATAAATATAGAGTATAGTGTGTGTGTCTGTGTGTGTCAGGCTGATAGAGTTCCTGCTGGGGTCGGCGGAGGGCGCGCCGCGCGACCCGCGCCACCTGTTCCGGCTGTACATGGCCAAGCGACAGTTCGCCGAGGCCGCCAAGACCGCGGTCAGTGCCTCCACTATATCTAACATAGTCAGAGTGTAGTTTTTTGTTTTCAAATATAACAGTCAAATTCGATTGCGCCAACTTAACACAAGGATAAGGCGCGAACATTTATCGGAAGCGCATGGCCTATCTATCGTTTCTAAATCTCGTGCGTGCGCAGGTGATAATCGCGGGCGCGGAGACGGCGCGCGGGCGGTACCGCGCGGCGCGCGACGTGGCGCGCGGGCTGCTGGCGGCGCTGCGCGCGCGCAGCCTGCCCGCGCCGCGCGAGCTCAGACACGCTGCGCGCACGCTACACTCGTATATACTGGTGCGTGCCGAGCTATGTTGCACTTGTAGCCTGATATAATATATCGTCTATATGTATGATATCCGCTATACGTATGCGTAGTTACGCCTATATTCCGTTTTAATTCGAGCTGGAATTCGTTATAATTGCATGGCACACAAATACCAGTGTTCCGCCAATGCGATTAAGGTACATTTAAGATTGACGGCGTTATCTAAAGATGTCCTTAACATATTTTTCGGACAAGCTAAATTAAACCGTGAGCACAGGCAATAAGTTTGGTTTTGGCAAGTGGCAATTCCATACGCTCGATGATTCAACTATAGGGTGGTGTACCTTAATGTGTATGTGTGTGTGTGCGTGTGCGCAGGTGCGGACGCACGTGCGGCGCGGGCGGCACGAGCTGGCGGCGCGGCTGCTGCTGCGCACAGCTGCCGAGCTCGCCTTCTTCCCCACGCTGCAGCGTACGTACCCGCCACTGGCCACTGTACAGTAAGGTCGTTATAACTCGGCCCCTCTGAACATAGCTACGAGTGGCTGCGCAGATGTCGATTTTAAGGCCAAAAATGGTGGTAGGAGGCGGGGAATGCGGGCGGTAGGATAGATACGCCAATACGAAGTAGCGCATCACAAAACACTATCATGGCCGCCGTGTTTCGATTGGTCAGTTTAGTCAGTTACTACACCTGAGCAAACATCTCGGAAAACGAAGTTCAGAGCGGCCGAGTAATAACGACCTTATTGTACTCACTTTTGTCCCCGTACCTCATTGTTAAAACTGCTGTCGTATCAGGCCCGACGCTAACTGTATAAGCACCCGCGTGTAATATTGTGACATGACGAAGAGCAGATGCATTGTTTTTTATTGATTACATAAAAGCTTAAATACGTCATCAAGCGCCTACTAAGACACACATAATTAGGACCCATGGCTAAGTTTCAGATGCCAAATTTTATTCATAATGGCAACTAATATAAAACACCCTTTGCCTATGTTGCGCCGGTCAGTGTGTGGTACATATAATTATGTCGTGTAACTCGCAGACCAGGTGTCGATCCTGACGTCAACGGTGATCGAGTGCGGGCGCGCGGGGCTACGCCACCAGGCGCACCAGTGGGCGCGCGCGCTCATGCAGCCCCAGTACCGCGACCAGGTATGTCATTACATATCACTTTATGTGGATACAGGCATGTCATTAACTGTTACTGTAGCATACAAAGCATATTTTAATTTTTAAGTATCGTTACCTCGCTTCAAATAAAATTGCTTTTTTGCCTTTGCCTTTTATGGTCCACTGGTAGATAATGCTTTAGCTTGTCAATCTTGATGTTCTAATTATTTTAAAGAGTTAATAAATTGAAAATAAAAATGAGTGTGTCGTGGAACAGTCGGTTGCAATCAGTTTTTATTGTTGAACTTTAAAAATGTAACCTACTTGGGCGCTAATAAGCGCTTACAACATTATCTATAGAAAATTAGATATTTTGAGCAAAAACATCTAATAAAAAGGCAAAAAAAGCGTTTTGATTGCTTAATAGAATGCAGTAAATACGCTGCGAAATATCTACTGATAGCCGGCTTACCTGTTCTGACTACAATTGATTGATCAAGAAACGCGCACATATGACTGCGCACAGCATTCGTCAACTCGAAAAATCTTACACAATTTTCATCCTAGCCCCCACCCATACTTTACCAAACGTAACCTCGCCCAAACGCCCCCCGTACCCCCCAGATAGACCCGAAGTACGCGAAGAAGATCGAGTCGGCGGTCCGGCACTTACCGCGCGGCGCGCCGCCGCCCGAGCCGGCCGCGCCGTGCCCGCAGTGCGGCGCGCCGCTGCCCGTCGCAGAGCTGACCTGCGCGCGCTGCGGGGCCGACGTGCCGCTCTGCATCGCTACCGTATGTGCCTTGTTTTTGATTGATTTTACAAGAACTTTTTAAGAAAAGTAACCGACTTTAAATGTATTTTTATACAAAATAACTGTTTGTATAAAACTGATTTCAAATAACTTTAAAAAAATAATCGACTTCAAATAACTGTTTACAACAAATAACCGACTTTAAATAACTGTTTATGAAAAGTAACCGACTTCAAAAAACTGACTTTACAAAAAATAACAGACTTCAAACAACTGTTTACTAAAAAAATAACCGACTTTAAAATCGAACTCCATATTTTTTTTGTTAAAAAAATAATTAGTTTTACCACTCTTTTTGATTTATATCATAAGGGCGCATTTACATTAGTCGATAAGTCGGTAGTTAGCCCGAATGCGGGAAGTACCCGCATGCGGGCTAACTACCAATGAAATTCACCGGTCGATAAGATGTGTGCGGGGGCTTCCCGCATTCGGTATAACGACCAATGAAATTCGTCAGTCGATAACTCGGTCGATACTCGGGAGTCACTGTATGCTTTATGTTTATACAGTGACTCCCCTCCGTTACTAATTTCTTTTTTAATACATGACAAACAGTCAAAATTGATCCACAAAGCAATAATTGTTGATCCATGGCTAGTACGTCTGCTCATTCCATTCTCTCAAAGCCAACTGCGGACTGCCAAACTGTACCTAAACTCTATCACACCTCAAATGCGGGCGCTAACGACCAGTGAAAATGGCTCTCTCCATGCGGAAGTTATCGCATACGTTACAGAAATCTCCCGCACCCCGAATGCGAGCTCTGACGACCAATGTAAACGATTACCACAATGCGGGCCCTATGGCATGCGTTACAGAAATCTACCGCACCTCGAATGCAGGCTCTATCGACCAATGTAAATGCGCCCTAATGGAACAATAATTTCGATTTGCATAATTATTTGGCAGGGCCTGCACATTGTGAAGGATGACTTGACGGCGTGTCCGGAGTGCGACTTCCCTGCGATCATGTCCGAGTTTGTAGAGTGAGCATTTTTGATTTCGTTGCCGCCTAATTAATTTATATTTTTATACCTACACTGTTACAAAATGTACATTTGCGTTTTTATAAATTTTTGTTTGTGAATGGCTGACAAATGAGTTTTGTAATTAATCAAGAGAGATTAAAAAAAAACGATAATAACCTATGACATAAATAAAATCATACCAGACGAAAAAATTCAATAGGTGTCACATTTTGCAGATTACTTCGGGAGGAACCCACGTGTCCCATGTGCGGCGAGAATGTGGATTACCGAAGACTTTCCAAGATCGAAGACGTGTCGTTGTATTTGGACTCTTACCCAACGGAATAACGCACATATTCCTACAGCTGTCTTTTGTGATCAATGTATTCCGTCTAGAATAATCCGTCCATGTCGAATGTATTTATTTTAAGTTAATTAATGTACAGTATTTAAGTTAAGCGAATAAAGTTGGTTCATCCATTTTTGTGTATTATGATCTCCTGTCAAGATAAGTTCCGATCTTATAAATACATGTATGGGACTGTATGGAACCTGTTATGGACAATATTTATTCCCCTTAACTTTTAAAATGTTAACAAATCAATGTTTGACAGTCATAATTATAATTGTAATGGAATAAAAATCGATAGGGAGATGCAATATTCAGTATTTATTTCAAAAGTAGACATTACATCAAGTTATAGTTACACAATTCAGATTCAGATGGAAAGTAAAACAAAATATTACATTTATGGTATTACATATAACAGAGCGAGCAGTGCCGCTCCTGAGGCAATTGAAACTAAATTTTATATTTTTTTAACGAAAAAATAAATAATTTTGTACTAAATAAGGTGCTCCAGGCTAGTTCACATATATAATAATAGGTACAGGAAATAGTTTAAAAGGTACCTAATGCGCAAGTTTCATATAAACCCCAGGAACGGGTGGCCCGTCAGTCCATATAGTTTCTATCTAATTATGAACACCGTGTGTTCTAAGTATATTAAGTGTAAGTAGATAGTACATTTATACACATATCTATTGACTAGAAGTTAATATTCCACTACAATAAGTGCCGGCGCTGACAGCGACTCTGAAACTCTGAATCTGTTGGAATGTTGAAGAGTGTGTGATACGTCACGAGATGACCAAGTCCTCGTTGGACACTTTCCGTTGCTCAGTAGGCAAAGCTTACTGTGATATGCCATTGTATGCCACATTTTATCGGAGATGCTGCAATCTTCTTACATTGGTATTGAACAAGCTGTTAGCGCTTTATGTGTCAAAATAAGATTCAAAATCATATCCTGTAAGAAATATCCATGCTAGTAGTCAGCGCCGGCCCCAGTACATCAATGATAGGAATAAATAGAATTAACTAGATTGTGCTAACAGTAGGGGCTGTAAAAGTGCCCTGTAGACGACTAATTGGCGATTCCGCTCTCGCTATGCGGGGCAGGGACCGAATAACTCACTTGTGGTTAAAAAATCTCTTTACTCATTTTAGCTTGAATAATTGGGTTGTACGACTTTGGTCAAGTCTGATATTCGTCAAATCGGCAATTCGTCAAATCTGAAATTGGTCAAATCGGTAGTTCGTCAAATTTTGCCAAATACGCGATTGGTCAAGTAATTTTAGTACAATCACATGTAGAAATGAAAATACCTCGGGATGTTTTTTATTAGGTACCTTATTTTATTTCGTTCATATTTCACTATCATAATTCACTGAGTAGTATAAAAGAAAGTCGCTTCCAGCTGTCTGTCCGTCTGTCCCTATGTATGCATCTTTAAAACTACGTATGTATCCCTATGCATGTATCTTTAAAACTACGCGACGGATAATACGGTCTTCTTTAATAGATAGAGTGATTAAGGAGGAAGATTTTTATGTCTAATACATGAAAACCGGTCCGATAAAAATAGAAAAGGAAAAATAAAAAAGGACTTTAAAGCGACCCCTTTAAAGAAATAAAATATCTAAGTATTCGTAATTACTATTGGCTACGTTCTGATGATGTAGGTAAGAAAGTACAACAGGTAACTTTCTTTTTGTAAATTCCTATAAGTAAAATATGTGAAATAAAAAGCATGTATTCATTGACTGTACATACATAGACTTGACGAAAAACGTATTTGGCAAATTTCATAACTGGACAAACAGTCGATTTGACGAAGTACCGACATGACCAATTTCAGATTTGACGAATTGCGGATTTGACGAATATCAGACTTGACACTTGACAAAAGTCGTGCAACCCGAATAATTCACATTTCAAATTTTGTTTAATACGCCTGAATAAGAATTTCTGAGAATATAAAAAATTACAACTGACCTAACCTTATCTAGTTAATTACTTTTATTTTGCTATCTAATGTACCCAAAATCAAATTTTCAGATTAGTCGATCCCTGCTCTGTACAGTCTATACTTTGCTAACACTGAGAAGACCTAATCACATAATTAAATCACATATTTGGCAATCATTTGGTAACACTACATTATTAATCGAAATTGCAACTATAACCGCACACGTAGCGGTGTATGTCCATCGCACGTTTCACAGTCAAATGGATATTTTTACAAGTCTAGCTCAGATATTTCAAATTTACTGCTCAAAGACCGAACTAATTTGTCTAAGACCTTCTTATATCAAACAAGATGTTCACTTTCCAGTCTTATTGTAAACTACAAATAATTTAACATTTTCAATACATTTTTACATTTTACACGTGCATTTTTTTACAGTCCGGTTGGCAATTTCGACTTTACAATTTTTCATAAAACTCTAGACATATATGCCAAATACAGACAATAAACGATTTAACAACAATGAACACTTATGGAATGCTACATAAATATAAATAAATATATTCCTACATGGTGCAACATATCGCTCTCGACGACAAGCTACATAACGTAACAGTACGCAGGGAATGACGTTATTCTGCATTATTATGTTATAAATATTGCGACCCCCTAAAACGGTAGGTGTGCACCTTGTATGTAGTAGTGTCTACAACGGTACAATGTTGTACATTTCCCAACAGTTACATTAAAACATTGAAAGCACAGAAGTTCAACTAAAGTAGGGCCATTTTAATAGGCCACATTTGACAACTGTTTGTCTTTGCTTCATAGTGAGGATAACCTGCTGAAAAACATCGATTAAATTGAATAAATCGATAAGGACTTCAAACATCTGTAAATTGAATGCGATTGTTATAAAAAGTATTAATAAGCGCACAGTTCACACAACGACTAAAAAAAATGACAAAAATAATGCGTCAAATAATGGCGCGAAATGAAATCATGACTTTTTTGTAACATTTCACGTTTCTAGATACTGACTTTTGAGCCAGACGTTATTATAAAAATGAATGATTACATATTTTTTGGCCTAAAATGTAATAAAATTAATTTTGTTTGTATTAAAATACATTTTATTTTGTAATCGTGAAATACTTTTTGACGATTAGTTCGACTTCTCGAATTCAACTTATCTACTCATCATTTTCTTTCGGTACCATCCCTGATATTTAAAAAGAAAAAGAGTTCACTGACGTAACTTTGTAACGACGTCAGTTCCTTACTTTTAAGTGTAAAAAGTTTAACAATATCTAGTATGGAATGTATTAGATACTATGGGGCCTCCCTTACAAGGTTACTTTGGAAAATTTTGACGAACTGTCAAATGTGATCTATTAAAATGGCCCAACTATACATTGCGTTGTAGCGACGCACACATAGAGAAGTTCGTAATGTCACGTTAAGGAAGGGTGGGAAGGGCAGGTCGCGAATGACTGCCAGCACTTGACCATTAAAGTCTTACAACTTTTTCGTGCATAGATAATGAAAAGAGTTACAACCTCATAGTCGATATTTAAGTGTGACTCTAAATAATGTATAAGTTTATAAGTAATAAATAAAATATAAACAAAAATAATAATATAATATAATGTCTATAAGTACATTTAGTAACGTTAAATGAACGCTCGATGGCACTTGGTTGCGTCGTACCTTTACAAATCATTATAAAGTTGGTAAAAGGTGGTACATAGTAGGTATGTATGGGAATTTAAGTATAAAAAAATATTTTTACCCAGACACCTAAATAATAAATACATATACAACGAGCTTATATTTTGGTCAGCCGTTTTATTATTAAACTCCTAACAATTCACAGGTGGAGATCATTGAATCTAGATTTTTAAATTGTAAATAAGAAAAAATATTTCTTTATGGAAGAATGACAATGAACCTATGATAAAAAAATAAAAGCATCTCAAATTTTCAATAGAACATAAACAAGAAGCACATGTTAGTAATTGTCGCATTCTGCCACCAAAGTATGTATGTATGCACATTATATTGTGTTTATGTAGCCATTTTTAGGCATATTTGTAGGACCAAAAATATATTTTTATTATTTATATCACCAGAAAATAAACATCTACTAAATTTCCTTAAACCTAAACCTACATCAAGGGACCTTGTCAATAGAGTATAAAGATAGAAAATAGTGTAAACCTGTGAGGGGAAGAGATAGAGCGACCATTGGCGAGGGGTACCGTAGACATCGGTTGCAGGTTGCAGTTAGTACCAGCGGCGCCGGATGTCGACGTTCTCCCCCTCGGGCGGCTCGGCGGGCGCGCGCGACCGCCGCGGCCGCCGGTGACCGTTGTGCTCGCATAGTATGCCTGCCCACATTTATTGAGTTACACTATATCTTTTCAGATCAGGTTTCACATACTAATTATAATAAAAATTTCCCTTATATGGGATTTTATTACGAAGTTTTGATGACTGTAGAAAAAGGTGAAAGGACTTATCAACTGATTACCCTCGCCCTTGATCCAGGTGTATATGGAAATGAATTCATCTAAGATTAAATTCGAACAATAGATAGTTATTGTTGCACTTTGTTCAATTCAAATCAATCAATACAATACATATTAATTTAAAACTATTTTCGTCTCAAAGGAAATCCGACTGTGTATAGACTAAGTATAGTTAAACAAGTCTGTCGCATGAGAGAGATAACCGAGCTGAGGCAAAGATGGTATTGAAAGCAGAGTCAAAAAGTGTCTATGTCGTGCTAAAAATACTTATATTTTAGAGGCAAAAGGGATTTGGAGCTTACCTTTCATTTTTATCCTCCTAGTTTGAAACGCCAGTTTCAGTGAGAAGACCGGACAGTCGATCTTGTTGCAGTGTCTCCAATGGTTCATAATTTGCCGCGACGACGTGCAATACGGCACTACGCAATTTTTTTCTAACTGCAAAAGAAGCAAAGAATTCGAAAATTTAAGAGATAATCAAAGTAGTAACCTTTCGTAACAAAACAGGTATGTACTACATATTAACAATAAAATAATATTTATTTTTTAACTATGCTCATTTTAGTGTATAACTAGAGACAGGGAAGGACGCGCCGCGTTTCAGAGTCTTGAGTTTTGAAAGCCGCAAGAAAATCAGTTCAGTAGTTTATGAGTTCGTCGCTAACACCACGAGTTTAAAGGAGATGTTTCAGAAATGTATGGCGCCTGGGCGGGTACACTGTACATTCAATAGGAAGTAGCTCATATTATTTGAAAGCGTTCCATATCATCCAAATTCTTGATTTCACCTTAGTTTGGCGACAATAATTCAATTTATGGATAATATATTGTAACACTGAGACAGTATGGTGGACAAATCGACTGCTGATGACGTTGATAAACTTGATTTATTCTAATGTCATATTAGGCGTGTCAACATGTGTCAATGTCCAATGCATGATAAAATATAAAATATAAGCCCGACGATCTTTTTGGATTTGGTTTGTTGGATCTGTCTTTTATTATTAACATTATTAATCTTATCTAATTAAACGGTGCAATCCGTCGCTTCGATTAATCCGAACAAAATCGTGACGATAGATCTCCAAGAGCCTTTGATTATATACACGGCCAAGAGCTATACTGCTAATGTATAGCAGTCGATTTAATGTCACGATATTTACGTTTGCATGGGCTTTTGTTGAGATCTCAGACTCCGATATATAATGTAATATTCGATCGTCAACGATATCGACACATATCGACATAGGTAACGATCGGTCTGAATCGACGCTGAAAGCAGTTTGGAAACGCCAACTACTAAAACGCGCATATTACTTTATGCCAATGAATACTTAAATAAGTATGAACCTAAAGTGAAGCTGGATAATTGTATGGCAGTTGCAATTTCTGTATTTAAATATTTTAGATACGACAGAAGTAAATAAAAAACAGCATTTTATTTATTCATATTTTATTTTTTCATTTCAACCATCTTCTATTAATAATATGCCATCCAGGACTGAAGCTGGTGCCTCAATATTTGTCTGTCTTATAATGAGACGATCTACAAACCTTAAAAAGTATGCGCAAAAGCTATTGAACGGAAACAACAAACAACCAAATCACAAGCAAAATCGAGGTCCATAAAACGAAAGCCGGGTAAACAAGTACTGCGAGATCCAGGAGTCCAAAAAACAAAGCCGTAGGTAGATATTCACTTGATCACTATAAATAGCACTAATGTTGTTCACTTCAAAGAAACACTCGGAATGTCGAAAAATGTCACTGGCATTCTAAACTTCAGAGCTCAATAACTAATCACAGACAACAGACATGTTTATATTTATTTTTATTTTGATAGTTCTCTATTTCGGAGTCATGGAACCGCCAATGTTGTTGTGCGTAAAAATATTTTATTGAAAATAATTTCTCTGCAGAGAACGGCTAATCTAATAAATTTTTTGATATTTTTCTGTGAATCAGTATATTTTTCTCTTTTTGTGGTGAAATGTACAAAGTCGCCGCCCAAAATGAAACATCTCCTTTCCGATCTTGGTATAGGTGTGTGTTCTTGTCTTGTGTGTTGTCCATGGCACCCACGACACAAGGAATCCTAGTGTGGGGCTATGAGTGTGTAGTGTGTGTTTATTTCAAGTGACCTGACACTCCTTCCGATGGTCGAGGATGCCCTTCATGGTCTGGCAGTGCGGCAGCGCGCAGCGGGGCCCGCGCGCGGCCTCGCGCCGCTGGCACACGTGCGCGTGCAGCAGCAGCACCAGTTGCTGCTGGATCAGCCGCCGCTTCTCCGGGTCCGCCACTCCACCCGCGCTGGTGCGCCGGTGCGGCTGCAATACATGGTCTTTAGCGAGTTTCTTTCAAGTTTTGGTTTTTTAAGTTTTGAAAAATAAAGGCTGGAATCACTGACTGTATGATACTGCCAGCAACCTGTGCATGAAACATTTAGGTCTCAGGTAGTAGACTGGTAGCTAGACATTGTGAAATTCATCTTGATCCTTCAGGCACCTTGGCTATGTTGGTAGAATACAGTCTATGTAGGCTATACAGGCAGGGTAATATAAGGGACGACAAAACCGAGTAATAGTAAACTGGATGGCTTGCTAGCTATCACCCTCTTGCTTGTGTCAACTGCCAGACAAAAACTTTTTTTTACATGGAAACTTCAGAGCCAGTATTTACTTTGTTTGGGCTTCCTTTTTTGAGCAGGCAACAAACCAGTGTCACCTCATGACCTGATGTTGATGATGATAAATAAGTATTCAACTGTTTATATGTTAACTAATAAAGAAAAACCTAACATCATAGTTTCAATACTAGTTTGGCTGGGTGCACCAGAAGTATGAGAAATGGACTTGCAATTGGGGATGTATGAACACCAAAATATTTATGTTCTAAAATGTAATTAAGCGGTATTACCTCATCTTCCTCATCCACATCACCTAAAACATCATGTTCATCTACATCATCTGGTGACTCCTGTCCATCGGAGCTTTCATCTTCTGTAGAAGGTTCTGCAACCAATGTAAAATATCAAAGATTACTAAAGTTTTATAGAAGGATGGTATTAGATGGTCGGTAAGCAGTTGAATTTGTTATATAGCTTGAACAGTTATTTATGATTTTGTCTGCAGGAATATTATTTCAATAAAATCTTACAAATTTTCATATTAGTGAGAATAGCTTAGTTAAATTCCTTAGTACTACCTCCATATAAGCAATTACTGCATAAAATTTCATATCTTTGTCTACTGGTTCAGGCCTCTGTATGGATACAGCAGTTTATCCCTGTATTCCAATATATTACCAGAGATAATGTTTTTGCTTAGTATGGGTTAAAGATTTAACTATGATATTCAATAAAATAAAATTACTGTTGTTGTCCAGACAAACAAAACAAGTTAGCGAGTTAATTTAACATACTTAAGTTTTTTAATTAATTCTTGGGGAGCAGCGGCCAAATAAGCCAGTAACTTACAGTTAATCATTTCTTATATGTAATTATTGTTGTTGTTCTTTACATTCATTATTAATTTGATCAATTACTCATTGGCAGATATGGAGTTCATTAAATTGTTTGTTCATCATCTCTTCTATCAATGCAATTTATTGCATTGGTCAGTGTATAGGGACTCTAGCAGCTTCACACATAGTGAACATACGGTAGGCAATTATACACCAAAATACAAATCGATATTGATCGCGCCTATGACATAAACAGCTGATATAAACTCATGTCAACTCAAGCTGAAATACCTAATATTGTTACATCGGGAAACGCTACAATTTAGGTTTATGATAAAGACGTATGTATAAATTGCTAAAGAGTGAAATTACTTACCCGGGGTTTCGGAAGGTTCCTCGCCGGGTATCAGCTTAGCCCGTTTGCTAGGAGGTTCATCCATATGGTCGGTCATAGCAACTTTTTAGCTCACTACTTGATTCAAACACTTATAGCAAATTAGCAAACACTGCGTACAACACTTTTCACTTTAAATATTTTAATTTAACAACATTACGATAGGCGAACTTACATTTATTTTTTAGTTACCAGGTTTTAAAATTATTATATAATACTTTATGATTTTACTTGTCACGCCTCGTTTAAATAGAAAGATTTAAATATTGATTTAATTTCATAGTTTTATTATTTTTCCCCTGAACTCAAAATATTCACCGTTTTCCTACCGGAGGCGCCAGCGCCACTGACAGAAGTGACAAGTGACAAGTGACCAATTGACCATTATCTCTATGCAAGTGACAGACAGATAGGGATCGGCAAATAGTATCGATACGTCAGGGTATCGATACTGACTACTTTTGGTATCGACATTGATACTCTTGATGTGTGTGGTGATACTTTCTAGCTTTCTACACATTACGATGCGAGTTGGCGACCTTTTTTTAGTAGTCAGTGTAAAAAACTTATCGACCGGCGGACATAAAGTCACTGGCAACCATTTTTATCACCGGTACTAGTAAGCACGTGCTTATTTTTACAAGTTTTTTAATTCTATTGAAAATTACTCGATACCATCAGGTATTGGTATCGAGTACAGTATCGATACTTTTCAAATTTTGGCGATCCTCAACCACAGCTCGTTTGTGTAGAACCATGTGTAGAACACTTAACTTGACTTTAAGTGCCTTTTCACACGACCCGGTTGCCGGGTAGCCGGCGGCGAAGTGTATGGCAATGTACTTTAGCTTTCACACGAACTACGGTTGTTGAAGGGAGGCGCAGATCGGAGACGGAGCCTGGAGGTTCGGAAAATAAAATGTTTTACAAGTAGTTTCTACATCCATGTTTACAAGTATTTGTGACAAGTACAAGTGGTTTAGTTACTCTGTGTCAGAATGCCTTGTTATCGACAGTTTGGCGCGCATTTAAGATGTGGATGTGATTGTGGACAGAATAAATTCCGAAAATGAACTTTACTGAAATGAATTATAAAAAGTAATCTATTATGCTGTCCATTTCCCAATATTAATTTGTTTTTCATTTCATTTTTCCTTATTGAAGAACATCACTTCTGCGACGACGTTAGTGTTAATAATCGCGTTTCTACATTTATGTAGCATAATATTGATAAAGCATACAATGTATTGCTTGACCAGGAAAATAGAGGAAAATAAAAAACCTGTCATGAGGGCGCTAAAGTTTTCCTTTTTATGGCAACAGCACAGGCAACAGTAACTATACTATTTATACTACCTGACCACAATAATTAGGCGCATGTCAGATAGCAGTCACGCGGGCCCCCCACCCCGCTCTAGCCCCGCGCGTCCCCTAGTGAGGCGCAGTCGTGTACAATTGTACATTAAGGTCATTTAGACTAGGCTGATGTGAACTTCGTTTTCCGAGATGTTTGCGCAGGTACAGTAACTGACCAAGTACAGGTGGTAGGGCCTAGAGCTCACCCGGGGAAGTACCACCGCCCGCCACGGTACTTTGTACCATTCCTACCGTATAATAATTGTTTTAAGAACAATTGTGTTCCGGATAGGAAGGTGTGGTGCCGGTTACACTTTTTAGAGGCGACCATCTCAGTCCTCAGGGGTAGCAACGCATGTGTGACCGAATTAGAACGAGACTCATTGAGTCTAGTTCTGGGTCGGTCACAGTTGTTATGGGCGGCAGCGGAAGGTGGTGCTGCATGCTCGTTTGCTATCTTAATTCCATAAAAAAAATTGTACCTCCATTAAACATTCACCATGGTACTTTTGGTACTACTGCAGAATGTACTACGTATTCCCATCCCTATTTCCAATGACGTCTTAACTGACAAATTTGCGGTTGGATTGCAGTTGAAATGCGGTCCGTCTGTCTAGACTAGAGTTCTAGAGCCTGTCGGAAATGTTTTTATACGAATAAATCATATTTTAAAGGAAAGTTTATTTGAGCATATAGAAAACCACTTTTCTTTCACGACTATAAATAGTTTTCGGCATTTTCGCAAACATTATGCTGTGAAAATAATAAAACAAACTATGACATTTAACTCACTGACAAACAGTTTACAAGTGACGACTGACGTTTAGAAAGTAAGCGTTGCCAGTAAAATAAATTAGTTCCATGAGCTTACCGCAATATGGCGAGGTTTTTTATATTTCTGGTCAACCTATTATAATGTTTATTTAATTAAAGCTTATTAGCACACCTTCAGTTAAATCACGACCATGACTATGACCTATCAGTGATAGTCACATTGATAGGCTATCACTGTCGAACGGGATTTCTGGGTAGGATGATTAAAATAAAAATACAACAAAACGCTATGTAGTTAAGTAGCAAATTAAGTAGATATCGACGATGAAGAGTCAATAAATAATAACTGCAAAAATGCAACTTTTCAGGAGGCGGAAAAAAACGTTTTAAATCCGTTAAATATTTTTTTTAGTACCTATATTTTATTTATTTTGCAATAACTGTTTATCTCATAAAATAATAAGAAACGAACCCAAAATCGTTGTTAGTATTGTGTATGAATCTATTTTACAATGAATAATGCAATAAAGCAAAAATGGTCAAAATGTTAGTTATTATATTTATATTGACTCTTCATCGTCGATATGTCTCTGCTCATATTTGTGTGTATTTTACTTGGTCAAAAGGAAACTATCGTACTTACATACCAACTGCTTGCCACTAAAATCATATTAAATCGAAGGCGATGAGGGAGCCATAAATAAAAGACATGAGTAGTGATGAAACATTTAATTTTTCATTTGAAAGTAGGTATACCAGGTTGTAGTTACACGTCCGATGTCGAGATTCAAATGAAATGTAAACACAATTGTTGGTATTATACAAAATGGCGCAAGCCGCGCCGCTCCTGGGACCCACCTCCCGAACCTTGTGCACTTAATCAAATACGATACGATTTTATAATATAAGGAAACGTTTTCATACTAACATAAACGAACAAGGTTTGTGATATGAAATATAGGAAAATAAGTTTAACAGGGTACCTAACACACAAGTTTACAGTCGAGTGGGTCCCAGGGGGGGCGGCCCACTGCCCACGGCCGCTCAGTCATTACTCTATGATCAATATTGCCCTAATATAATTACCGCTACCTATCTACGCCTTAAGTAGACAATACATTTATACAACTTAAATTAATGACAAGAAGATTATAACTCAATAATACATCGATGATAACCTTAAAGAAATAATTAAATTTGATTGTGCTAATAATACGCGAAGGCCCGGCCGCCGGCGCGACGGACAAGACGAGGTGCTCGTTTGAAATACTATCATTGCATGTTCACTACTAAAATATTATTTGGCAAAAGTTTGGTACAACTTTAGTATTCATTGAGATGTAAGCGACGAATTGTACAGGCGGATACATCGAATAACTGCTTCCACAAGTTTAGAAGTGTATCTCTACGCTGAAACATTCCTCTCGCCTTGTCGTCGGCTGCCGGCGCGAGGGCCCTCTCTAACGAGTCGATAACACAATAACTTAGCCAAGCTCACCTAACGCAAAATATTTATAAATAATAACATATCAGTATCTAGTGCTCGATGTTATGTGAACGACGCAGGTGCAAACGGCAATGCAGTTTGGGTAAATATTGTTGTGGAAAGGGACACCATGACGATATTGAAACTCATAGGAATTCGCTCTAATACATATCGATAATTTTCCGTACATCTGGAGTAGTAGCGGGACTTTATAAAAATTCCAACATACTCATACCTCGCAGTAGAATTCCGTGTCCTGTGTAGGATACCCATGACCTAGGAACAATTTTTTATCGTTGACGCAAATGTCTACACTGTCAAAAAGTTTCGGGGTCACCATTTATGTTGATATAGTGGATCCAGTAAAGAAAACGTTGAATTAATGATAATGATTGTTAATAGAACTCTGGTGTCATTGCCTTTTGCCTCTGAGCCTTCCAAACAACTGAAAGTTACAATCTGCAGTGGCTATGTTTAATAAAGACAGGTTGAGTAGCTCGCTATCGCGGCCAAGCGGCCGTCCCCTAGTCTAGGCAAGCTTCGCTCCGCTGCGTGAGGTCTTATATTAGCTAAGTAGGCCTTCTCAATTCCTATTCTGTATAGGAGAACTGCAATATTTAATAAATTTTTACAAATTGCAGTATGAGACAAAATCGATCGAATTCAATTCATTGACAAGGTATTACAAAGACGAAAGGTCATTCAGTCATTCACGCGCTCATTCACTCTATCTATACAGGGTGAGTAGCAATTCCGGTCTTATTTTAGTACAAAAACATTTACTATACAGCGTTAAGGCCGAAAATTACGCAGCGCAAGCTTTCGTACGATTGAAAACGACGTTAATGGAATTCTATACAAAAATGTTATTTCTATATCGGTGTAACATATCGTGCACGGCGCCACACAAGCTACATAACGCGCCCAAGGAGTGACGTCACGGCCCGGTCGGTGAAATTCGTTGTAGACTGTAGGTGTGAATCTTATGTACAGGAGTGTACACAAGCTACGGAATGAAAATTGTAATGTACAGTGTACAATGCGTGACGTTCGGGTAAAAGGATTACGCGACGCAGCACTGGGTAGAACCCGTAACATTTATGTCACAAAGTATTAGTCCTTGAAAGTGGACGATCTGAATGATGCGAAACATAAAACGATAGTTATAAAAGGGGAACTAATACCGTTGAGGACGAGATCACCTCCGGGCCCTGGCGCGCTCCTTGTACAGTTTACATAATACATATTTGAAAGAATTAAATAAAATAATATTTCAATGATATTCTAAAACACATTGAACGGCCTCAGCCATAATATAAGTAATCGTTTGGCCGTCAAAAGAGTGGACTACTTTACCATATAATATCATCATGGACGAATAAAATAAACGAAAGATTATATTCGATTCGTTAAACGTATAATCGTGATTCGTATAGATAGCTATGTGCATAAATAATGTGTCAATTTGATAAATATCATTTTAGCATCTGCTGGCCGGATATCGTTTGTATAGACGCGACTAGCCCACTCTTTCAACACTAAGAGCTCGTAACATATTTATTTACAGTACATTAAGTAACGTTAAATGAACTCTCGATGGCACTTGGTTGCGTCGTAAAACTTTACAAATCATATAAAGTAGTCACAAATAAATAAAGCGGCGGCTACGCGCCGACCGAGGATCTACGCTCTAGTACGGTGATACTAGCTAGTAGGTACTACGGCACTAGGTAGTAGCTAGTAGGTAGTAAGGGAATGTATAAAAATTACTTTCAACTATATCAACGTTAACTCCTCAACAATAAATACTATAAATCTTTGGTTTCATTTAGTCGATTGTAAAACGTCTCTCACGCACTCGCTCACCGCTACTCGGCTAGTCTACACGTGCGTCTAACGCCTCATCCGCACCGACATATTTGTATCGCTACACGTTTCGGCATAAGTTACGATACCTGTTGTATCTACAATACTTTGCCGAAACAAGTGCTTTTCAGTAATACGGTGATCGACAGCACATACAAGTTTGACGACATGTATCAAGCGAATATAAAATGTTTCAGATACACGTGCCCGATACGCGCCGTGTCCTAGTGTGGACGAGGCTTAACAGGGTTTGTACAATCCCTATATATGAGAAGGAAGATTAATGCTCGAAGGGATGCGAAGGAGGCTCTTTCGCTATATTAGTTTCTTACTAAGTATCGTTAATTTTATCTTGGCTCGGGTGCGCTTTAATGAGGGACTGATTCACGAAACATAAGTTACATGTTACATTCGCATACTGTGATTTAAGCGACAATAGCCCTGAACATGCATTTTGTTACAGGTATTCTTACATTCGACTTAATTTACAGCCGGTAATTAAACTTGACAGGTCGTTGGCACTTTCGAATAGGTCATGCCCTAGTACATACACAAGATCGCAGAGAAAAATAGAGTAAAATTTAAAAATATTATGAGCACAACTTCTATAAGATAAGGCAAGAGACTTGTTAGTGTGTTAATTGCTATGCCTCCTATTGTAACCGGGTAACCGTAATCCGTAATCACGTATAACCCATGTCTCCTATAAAGTTAGCCAGAGCTGAGGGACACACATTTAACTAGATCCAAGAAAAACCCTAATACAGCGAAAGAACCCTTCCCGCTCCAACCTACTGCAGATGCGCGAGCTTGGGCAGCGCGGCGACAACCCTGACGTTGGTGTCGCGGTCGCTGAACTGCGGCGGCGGCGCCAGCACGGGCGGCGGCGGCGCCGGCTCGGCGGGCTCCTCCGGCGGCGGCGGCAGCGCCAGCAGCCCGCGCCGCCGCCCCGGCGCCTTGTCCACGTCCACGCCCAGCCGCTCCGCCGCCGAGCGCCCGCGCCCGCGCCCGCGCCCGCGCTTGCGCGGCAGCGAGTTGTGCCGCTGCATCGGCGCGAGGGATTCGCTAGAACTGTGCACCGGCTCCGTGCTGATCACGTCGTTGCTCGATTTGACGGTGACGCTCGCGCAGAACGATACCTGCGGGGGAGCGGGTGCGTTACGATGTATGTAAGTGACACAATCACCCAGCAAAAATATCAATTAGGTACTTATACTTCCTATAAAATAAAATTGTGATGTATTTATTGAACAGTCCTAATAAATAAATAAATTATTGAGAATCATCATATGTTATCATTCTGACACCGCAGCGTATCCATTCCTTATCACCTTGTCAAACTCACAACTTTTAAACGTGACACGACTTCGTGGCATGGCAATGCAGTATCGTGTGACATGGTATAGTGATTTGTAAGTAAAATTACACACCGGCACCATTTTAGTGCCACACCACACCATCAAAACATTCCACTTACGCACGCAGTAGGTACATTCTTAACAGTATACGAAAACAAAATCCGATACTTGCATCTCATGCATTTCAAGCAGTAACAGGATACATACCTTATCGCGTCTTGGCGGCGGCCGCGCCTCCTGGTCGGAGGAGACGCCGGAGGAGGAGTTGTCGCCGTCGTCGCGCTCGGCCCCGCCCGCGCCGGCGCCCGCGCAGCCCAACTCGTCGCCGCACGAGCGCGACGCGCGCAGCCGCGTGCGGATCTTCTGGATCTCGTCCACCGAGAACGAGTGCTGCATCGACCCCGAGCCGCTGCTGCCGCTGCCGCTGCTGCCGCTGCTGCGATGACAAGAGGAGCTTAACTTAAGTTCGTGAACTGTTGTTAAAGGTTACACTTTTTTAAAGGCAACTGTTCTAGTCCTTAAAGTTGACATCAGCGACCAGATCAGAATGTGCAGGAAACATTAATTATTCAAGGTATAATGAATTTTATGGAACAATTGCACAGTGTATGAACAATCAGTGAAACTATTTTATTAATTATCACCTTAAGACAATGGAATAAAAATAAAAATACATAATAATGTTTGCACAGATTTACAAATAAAAGTATCCAGTGAAGTGTCGTAAATATGAAAACATAGATTTTGATTAGAGAATTGCCAATGACGTCACCACACAAAAATGTGAGAAATGGTAGAAGCCAGCGAAAAATGCTGGTTGAAATACAGAACTGAGCACAAACATATTTAAAGACACATTTTATAAACAGTTACGTTACAATTACATGAAACAATAAATGATTTGGGATTGTTTCACCCTTTGTATGTACGTAAAATATGTACCAAAACCAGAAAAAATGGTATGGACCGATGACTTCTATATATCAGAGATCAATGACAATGATAAAATGGAAGGTGGCGATTGGACACAATTATCACACCAAATTAGATCTCCCAGGACAACACGAAGCGACCCAATTGAACAAAATTTGTACCTTTATATGGATATATTCTAAGATTTTTAGTTAACATCGATTTCCTGCTCGTTTTCGTAAATGATGGTCGCGTAAATTGGCGTCCTGAAAAGTTAATAATTATTGAAGTTTTTTTGCCAATTTACATTGTTATAGTTCATCCGACACGCATCTTTTTAAAACATGTATATTTTTCGAAGACATTTCATAATTTATGAAAATCGTACAGTGTACGTACAATATCACACTTGGCGTAATCATCAGAAGTGGGATTACTCATGACTGACATGCTAGGTCATGTATTATCAAAAAAAAATCAGCCGTGCGTTAACTGTCTGTCTGTCTGTCTGTCAGCCGGTAATGGCCGAGTGTTACACGTACCTGGCGTTGCTGTTGGCGCTGGTCTCTGCGGGCGGCGGCTCCTTGCGCTTGTCGTCCTCGTCCGACTCCGACATGCTGTAGTCCGGCTCCGGGATCGGCGGCGCGGGCGTCGAGTTCTGACACAGACAACGTTATTTATTAAATTAATTATTATAAGGTCTGAATGTAAAAATGTTGACACCGAAACACGTGTGAATCGATAATTACCAGTGAGGTAATGCATTGTTTATCTCATCACAATCACAGTACATTTAGACACATAGACGACGTAGATCTACCTACCCGTGTGTGTCATTGTATCTTAAGCCGAAACTAAACTGACATCTAATTGAAAACAAAAAAACAAAGAACAAGAAAATAAAAAACATTTTAAATTTTCACAACCAGAAAAAACATCAATTAGCCCGAAAAGTCATTGGTCTAATTGTCAAACCAAATGACCCTATGCGTTAGTGAGCACTGTGAGACTTCATAGTATAGTTTGTGAACGGTGTTTGACTTTCGAAAAGAATTAAAAACCAACTTCGAAGAAATAAAATAATATTTGAATTTAGAATTTGAATTTTGAATGCCGACGATAGTACTGACCTGTCTGAGGAAGGGTTTGTGCAGGTTGAACGGCTGCGCGTACTGGTGGCTACCGTCCTCGCGCGCGCCCGCGCCCGCGCCCGCGCCGCTCCACGCGCGCAGCCCCACGCCGCTCCGCGCCTGCGACAACACGGTATGTTAGCGGTACATCGCTGGTTATGCTCGGATGGTGTGTTGGTTGGGTGCTTGAATAGTCGTAATGTAGATAGTGCCGTACTAAGTTTTACTTAATAATTAATCCTTTCGTGTGAAGTTATAAAAGTATACTTTATTGATACAAAAAAACTAAACTAAAGCAAAACTATCTTCGCTACCGTTACATTATGGTGTAACTGTAACGTCTAAAAACTTTTATGAAACGATAGCCACGAAATGATAGACGACAATCGATTGGAGCAGTAACAGTTAGTGTGGCTACGTATGGTATAATTTATGGATTATTCAATTCAATTCGATATTCTCAACGATTCAAGTATAGGGCTCACGGCTCAGTACGTACGGTGTTGTTGTTGGCGGGCGCGGGTCGGAAGGCGACGTGCGCGAGCGCGCGCGGCGACGCGTACAGCTTGGCGGCGGCGGCCGGCCGGAACGACGACGGCGGCGCGCCCGGCGGCGGCGGCGGCGGCGCGGCGGGCGGCGGCGTGCGGAGCGGCGCTGCGGGGAGGGGGAGGGGGGTTTAGCTTTAGATGGGTGCTTCGTTGCGGCTTCGTTACAGATATGAAACATAATGCATAACGAGTTCATTTAGAAATGAGCGCAATTAAAATAGAGGTGCATGTAAAACTTTTAGAAATAAAATTGCTCCAGCTATACCTACAAATCCAAGGTCTAATAATGTCTGCCGGTTTGTTATTTTAGTTTAATAAAAAAGGTGTGGATTCATTCAAATTATATGTCACACGCAAATGACAACTATTTAGCGTTTTATTTTTATTTTTGTGATTTGCAATGATAGTGCGTCATTCAGTTTGATACAGTAAAGTAACAACAGCCAAGTAAACAAAGATTACCATGCACGTCCTCGGTGGAGCGCGTGCGCAGCGGGCGCGCCGTGCGCTCGGCCGCCAGGTCCGGCGTGGAGTGGAAGTCGCGCCGCAACGTGCCCCCAGCGCCAGGGACGCCCCAGCTCTAAGGTGTTTACAGTATACACATGTGAAATAGTATCTCAACAACATCATGGTTGGTGGTCAGTGGTTATCTATGTTCAGCATATTATACAGTACCTAAGTCCCTAAGTACCTAAGTCCTAAATAAAAAATTTGAAACTTCAGGTGTAAGCCGCAAGCAGCAGCTACCAGTCTAAACTCAACCTAGTGTAGTAGAGCATAGAGACCTTATTCCGGCAGCGCTTCATCTCGGCGACGGAGGCGTAGACGCGCTGCGCGCGCGGCGGCGAGTACGGCGGGGACAGCGCGCCGCCCAGGAACGCCGAGCGCGTCATCATGCCCGCGCCGCTTCTGGGAACACGTACACTATTGTTAGGCTATAAAAGCTAAGTTAAGCTACAACCCACTAATGGCCCACTACTGAGCACGGGTCTCTCCTCATTACTGAGGAGGCCTAGAGCATACTCCACCACGCTGCTCCAATGCGGGTCGGTGGAGGGGTTAGTGGCCAACCCAGTGTCGAAAGTTTTCAAGCCGCCCGAAGGCCTCCGACATGGCTTAACGACTGCTATCAATCGATAACAACCGGGACCGACAGCTTTACGTGCCCTCCGAAGCACGGAAGCGCTCAAGATAATTTGCCACTAGCGGTCACCCATCCGACCACCGACCGCGCCCGCTGTTGCTTAACTTTGTCGATCGCTTAGGATCGACGCAAGCCGCCGGGCTATGAGCGTTAGGCTATATATTAGTTTTAATACTTGGCACAATGTAATGTTGTAAGTGGCGTTGAAGCCCTATTCATTCCTAAGCGGATGCACCGCCAACTAAATTGTGACTAAAAGAGCCGCCTGCTAATGCCTCACCGAGAATCACAATTCTATACTTGTTGCCGTTTCGCAGTTGGTCAGGAGTGGGTGGCAAGTAGTACGTCTTTCAAGAATACAACCGTCACAGCCAAGACGTAAAGGTGATAATTGAATGCTTTCATTTTAGTTAGTCCATCTCCCTGTCGTTGAATTGTGCGCAGTGCTTACCTATACTCATTCGCGTTCGATTTAGAATTCGTTATAATTGCATGGCACACAAATACCAGCTTTCCGCTTTTGCGATTCAGGTAGACATAAAATTGATGGCATGATCTAAAATGCCTTTAGCAAACTTAGTTTGCAAGCTAATTTGAACTGTGCGACACAGTAATAAGTTTAATTTTGGCGTGTACAATGCAGTACGTACTGCGTGTCGGCGCCGGCCTGCCGCTGGAACAGCTCCTCCAGGTACACAAGTGCTTGTTTTCCACCTATACGATTGACTTCTTAAAATTGACGGCGGTATCTAAAATGCCCTAAGTAATTTTTTTCCCAAGCTGAAGTGAACCGTGATACACAAGGTAACAAGGTTGGTTTTGGCGTGTAGAGGGTAGTAGGCACGTACTGCGTGTCGGCGCCGGCCTGCCGCTGGAACAGCTCCTCCAGCTCGGCGGCCGTGATGCGGCCGGACGCGGGCCGCGCGCGGATCGACGCCGTGCGCGCCGCCACCGGCGTGCCGTCTGTACAACACACTTAACGTTAATGCGGGGTTTACACGGGTGACTAAAGCCGCACGATTTTTGCCGCGCGGCGAATATCGACCGTTTAAATGTCAATTCGGCTAAGTCGCAAGTGACTAAAGCCGCAAGCCCCAAAGTTGGGTAGCATCCGACTTTGGCCGCGCGGCGACCGGCCGCATGCGGCTGGTGACTAAAATCGACCATGTAATCGATCAGTTGGGGTCGATTCAGACATATCAGTGAAGCCTCAGTTCCGACACAGTTCCGGCAAATCTTTGATACATTCTCGGCATTGTCAGTGCAGTGTCAGTGCTGTTAGTATGAAAGATTTGCCGGAACTGTGACGGAACGGTGACTTCACTGATATGTGTGAATCGTCCATAATAGATTATTCTAAGCACAAGGACGGAAACCTAAAGGCGCTCCCTCATCGGGAGCATTCGCGTGTAATGTAACGTTACAGATTAGAGCATAACATCAGTGAATGAGGAGAACCGAGCATTACAATGCGCATCTTGTAATGATGTAAATGTAAATACAATTTAAATCTATACTAAATGTTACATTAGACGCGAATGCTCATTAATCAGGGAGTTAGTATTGTAATGTTTATCGTGGTTTGGCTCACGTGTTTATGAGAGCTCTCTTTTCATTGATTTGAGTGTCGCAAGCGTGGTCTCGTCAAGGATAACTCTTGAAGAAGAACTTCGGTACGATACGAGACTAGTCGGGCGAATCTGACTGTATTAACATATGAGGCAAGGCGCGATAAACTGATGTAACATAAATTACAACCTAATTGGTTAAATAGAAATTTTTAACTAGTGTTGTGTTATACTGGTGTTGTATTGTTTTCTAAATACTTTAACTATAACGGCTATTCTCGGGTAGGTACCACAGTTCACCTTAGAATATGAACTTGCAGAATTTGGTCCGTATAGCGGTCAAACAATCGAGCGTAGAAAAGTAAGACTCACTGTTGCTCCCGTGGTGCTGCACGGACTCTGCGGACGAGGACTTGCCGGCCACACTCAACGGCTCGCAGCTCTCCTCCTTCTCTCCACCATTTTCTGGAAATTATAATAAGGAACATTTATTTATATCAGACATGTGGAAGAAAGGGGTAGATCTCCTGCCAGGCGATGCCTCTGCTTGGGGACCTTGGTTCGAATGTTAACTTCACGACAAAAGTTCTTCTCCATAAATTTTAGACTTACAATGCTACAGAATATTCACTTGTAACAACATACTTATGTTGTCTTATGTTGTTGTACAATCAATAAAGATTTTTAGTAAATAAACAGTATCTTACCCAACCCAGCGACCATAGACTTGGCGCGCGCGCGGCCCACGCTCAGCGTCGTGCGCGGGTCGCGGCGGGGCGGCGCCGGCGCGGGGCTTCGCCCTGGAGAAATGTACGGCTTGTATTAACTGATTTCAACAAAGAAGGTTCTCAATATGATAGTATGTTTTTTTGCAAGGTTGTCACCTCGTAATTTCTTACTGGGCGAACCTATTTACCAACTAACTTTTGAATATAAAAATAATAATCTAAATCGGTTCGCTACACGGTAACGCCAATGACAATGCCAAACGCAAGATGCTATAAGAGTGACATTTGACGAGTATTTTTTGGGTTATCCCAAATTATATCGAAATATCGCTTTAAAAAAATACATATCGTGAGCAACCGTTTCATAATATAATGAAGACGTGTCACAGAACGTAAAGTATGCTAGATAGAGTGGTAAGTGGTACTGACCTCCCGCGGCCTTCCGCGGCAGCGTGGCGGCGTAGGGCCGGCCCGAGCTGGACAGCTGCGTCTGCGACTTGCTGGCCGGCACCGCGCACGCCGCGCCCTCCATGCTGCCGGCTGAATTATATACCGACAGTTATTATGTCTGGTTCGTTCGCTCATACAAAACTGATATAAGAAAGTGAGTTGTGGATTCCTCATCCTACTCAAACCCATTACAAAAGTTAGCTACGATTGACACATTTTGTATACCGAATATGCCAAAAGTGTGTCAAACTATTCAAACAAGACGCAATTTAAGCATCTATAAATTAATCAGAAGGTTGCGTGTTCAAATCACGTCGGGGTCACCAAATGTGGAGGAAAAGGGGAGATCTCCCGCCAGGCGATGTCACTGCCTGGGGACCGCGGTCCAAATGTTAACTTCAGACCATTTTTATATATCATGTTAGATTGTCTAGAAGCTTTGATATCGTGGTTGAGGATACGTCATCTGATTGGCTAGTTCAGTGTGACGCGTGTGACGCTGTCTATTGTTTACTATAGTCATGTGGTGTTCTGCTTTTGGTCTGCGTCTCATGTGCGGCGCGCGCTCATGTTACTGTAGGTATGCGCACCGCTACAGAGCAAACACCAAATGATCGCGACCTATACTTAGAGTAACACACCTACCACCAGTATACCACCAGTGGTAGGTGGAACCTACCGTTACTGTTGAGCGACACGACGGTCATGGAGACGAGCGCGCCCGAGCTGCGGATGAGCTCCACCACGTGCTCGTGCGACGCCGCCGACACGTCCTCGCCGTTTATCTGCAACGTACGGCATAGCTCACCATCACTTCATAAAGATAGGATTACATTAATAAACATTGGACGATGTCAAACTATATAACGCTAGAAGTGCCCTCACCTCGCATTAATCTTGTCCTTATTTGGCAATGATATTCGACGAATAATTAAAATGCAAATAAATAAATTAAAACCTAAAAAACAGTTTCTTTGTGCCCGAAAAATTTATGATTTCATAGAGCTATTAAGTGACGTGGTGATGTGGTTAGCTACTACCCTCCGAGTAAAAATAATAATTAAAAAGTCACCCATAATAATCAACTTCAATTTAAAGACACTAGCCTATCCTTCAAATAAAGTCATTAAAATCATCAACAAAAATCAACTCAAAATATGTAGTTTATAGATACAAACCGCAATAAGAAAGTCTCCCTTGCGCAGGCCGGCGCGGTCCGCGACGCCGCCTTTGTCGACATCGTCCAGGTACTGCAGCGCGGGGCAGCGCTCCGAGGGGCGCAGCTCCATGAGCGGCGAGGCGGCCTTCGCCCCGCGCAGCACGAAGCCGAAGCCCCGGCGCGCGCGGTGCAGGACCACCGTGCGGGCCTCCATCGCTCCGTATCTGGAAATAGTGATGCTTCATGGATTGATATGTGATTATGGTTTTAAAGGAGAAAGGAGAGTTTTGCAAAGGGGCTTGGTCATGCTCGTGAAAGCAGTGCGTGCTTTATTTAACGCCTACTGGACGTAAACTGGAGAGATTTATTGTTGTTTCTGTTTTAACACACAGTAAGTCATCTTAGCAATGTTTATATAACACTTTATATAAAATAATTTAAAATATTAAATAAACTAAAAAAATAAAATGCAACCATTACCTGCTCACCAAAAACCTTTGCAATATATTGGACACACATACTGACTCAAATCTAACAACAGTATTGGTCAGAAACTGGCCGACGAGCTGTTTCGTGAGACACATCGCGCGCCAACACTGCGCCTGATATGTTTTATGTAGCCCGAAGATACTTCGTATTGTTTATTTATTGTTTGACAAGCAACAATCGAGTCCCAAACAAAGTGATATTGTTTATTTGTTGTCTATTCAACATGTTGGAAGGTTAAGTAAATAAAAATATTCGTATGCGCTCGTTAATTTGTATTCGCTTGTGTCACAAAAAGATCGTTCTTAATACTGGTGAAAATCTTTAGAGTCAAGTAGCCGACAAATAACCTGACAAGTCATCTGAGTTTATCGTCACCCATGGTCATGAACAACACTAAACTCTCCACTGAGTCATTAATCAAGACACGAGAGGAAAGAGATGCAAACAGCCGATAACACCTAAACACTCTCCATCTCCACTGATTAACAGCCAAGACGGGAGAGGAAGGAGATACAGACAGACAGTCAGATACTAACGATTTCTTTATCCTGGGAGCGGTGGCGCTGTAGGTCTTGCTGAGCGCCATCTCGCGGCGACCCGTCACGCGCGAGTGGTGGATCGGACCGGATGACAGCACCTGCGGAACAGTAGTAGATACATTATCATCAACGTCCCACAGCTATGATGGCTCTAGTTGTGATTGGAAGACTGTTTTAAAAGTACTGCTTCATGGCAATAAATCGGTGATCATTTGGATCTGTGATCGAACTTTGTTTTGTAGAATAAACCTTCTACCGGCTTTACCGGAACATTTCGTTCGGTTAGGCTTCATTCAATAAACTTAGATATTTTCGTGGTATGCATATATTTGAAGTCCGCAAAGCTAACGAAGGGTTGAGCGGTATGCAGACGAAGGCTTGAAAAATATATGGACGCTCTATTCTCGCTAGTGGTTTTAATACCAATACCAAGCCAACGAGCCAAGCTATTGCAACTGGCAACCAAGGTTTGCTTCGTATAACCAGTGCTGTTAACACACCAGTGACATACATCGGTATAACCCACCTGATGCACATGCTGCGCGTTCTGCCGCAGCCGCACCTCCTGCACGCAGCGCGCGGGGAACAGGCCGGCCGCGCCCGAGCCGCGCACCGTGCCCTCCAGCAGCCCGTCGTCCGTCGACCCGCTCACTGGACCCGCCCGGCATGTTAGGGTTAATCGTTACATTGTCTTGGACGCTTTGTTGAAATGATTAGGGTTGGGAAGTAAAGGGACTGCGCACATATAACAACCCGGTAACCGGTAAGTGATATACTTAAATGAAATGATTTGATTATGATCTTTATGTCTTAGATGTTAAAGTTTATTTTTGATTCTACGCTTGCTGTCGGTTTGGAGTTGGTCAGGAGTGGGTGGCGAGTAGTACCTACGTCTTTCAAGTGTACAACCGTAATAACCAAGACATAATGATCTTTATTGAATGCTTTCGTTTTAGTTTGTTGGTTCCCAAGTCGTTGTAATGTGCGCATTCCTCAACTCGGAGTCGGTAACACGACAAGGAATTTTATCAATGTTTTACAGACCGAAGACGAAAGGAATAAAGAATACCGTCGGCCAGAACTCAACATTTTATTTGGTTTGCTATCTGACTTAAGCTAGAGGGTGATAGCTAGCCAGCGTGGCCTTCAGTCATACCACAAAGCAAGTGCAGGTCTGATCCTGATCTGTTGACGTGGGAATGGGTTCAATCAAGTCTATGCCACCTGAATTGACTCAATTCAAATGACCATACACCAATGTTACGATTGTTAATAACCGCATGATAGGTTCATTATAAACTGTGCTCGATGTGAAGTCGATGTTCTCGGTATGGCTGGATGACTTGTAAATCACACAAGCGATGACCGCGTTACGTCAAATATGTATAGCGTCGCATATTAGTGTTCGGTTGTTGTATGTGAGTTAATAGTACGCTTGCGTCTCGGTAGGTAAATTTGGAAAAACTGCGATTTTAGTAAATGTTATCAATAAAAGTACCTTATCTGTGAATTACACAACATAACAACAATACATCTATTACAATTGAATTGGATAGGGATAGAATAATATAATTGAGAATACTGATAATGATTTTTTTAAACTTATCTTTCCATTTATAATAAGTACTTAAATAAAGATTATAATTTATCTAATACGACACGAAGAACGCAAAAGAACTTCAGGGTCATTAATGATTTGAGATTATAAGATCAACACGCATATCTATTTTTTTGTAGGTATAAAGGTGCTCGCTCACCGCGAGCATTCGCGCATAATGTAACATTATGTGAATTTGGAGCATTCTTATTACAATGCGATTAAGGTACATTTGATGGCATTGATTGGAATGTTCCATTACACGCGAATGCTTGCGGTGAGGGAGCACCTTTATTATGTGATTTTTAGGTTCCGCGCAAATTGAGGCTTCTTTTGGGAGCGTTACTGAGCCACCGGTAGCCGGAAGCAGCATCTTTTTTGCTATTGGTATCTTTTTGTGAGTTAGGACATAGTCTCTACTAAATGCATGAAAAACATGTGACATGGTTCTCCGTGGCTACCGGTGGTTGGTAGTCAATTTGTGCGGAGCCTTAAAGTGTCCATAATATGAAAGATTACTATGTCCGGGTCACCGGAATGTCATACCTTCGACGACGGCCTTCACACAGATAGACGCAGTGAATAAAGGTAGCGTCATTCATACCTTCAACAATATCCCCACAATAACTCATGTGGAAAGATAGTGTCACACATTCGACAACCGCGCACTATCAATAACCCGTATACACAATGACATAAAGCCAACGCCGTACCTTCGACGATGTCGCCCTGCGCGAGCCGCACGTGTCCGGGCGCGGCGGGCTCGTACGGCGTCAGGCACACGGCGGTGGCGCCGTGCTGCAGCGAGCTGCTCGTCGTGTCCGACGCCGTGCCCACGCCGCTCGAGTCCGAGATGATGTCGCTAGCGTCGCCCGCGCTCTTATCTGTCGACGGGCGGCGGGAGGCCGCGTGTGTAGGTACCCTTATTTCGGTTTTGCTACTACCCTCGTTTGTGTATTTTAATTATATGTCGACGTTATTTTTGAGTAAGTTTGCTTATTGCGGGTAGTTTTAACAAGGATATGACTAACATTTTTTGTATAATTCATAAGTGATACAGGTAAACAAATGTGACAATTTCGATAGACAGACAACGTATTCCATATTCAATAAAATAGACAACATTAAATATAATAACATTAAAGGTAAACTAAACAGGGGAGAGGGCATCCTAAGACACACGGCTCGAAAAGAATGAAGCGAAGAAGCGGATCGTGAAAACATCTATATTATTAACAAACCGTACATAGAACATGCAACGATGGGCTCGGTGGGTGAGATGTGTGCATGGTGATGGTTGTCTGTCGCGGCGCATGTCGCGACTGGCGTTGGCTACGCGGGACAACTCGAATCGAATCGTAGGTATACTGTACGAGTATCTTTGTCCAATCGATTCAAAATCAAAAGACGAAGGTTACTCGAAAATGTCAAAATATATGGGGAATAATCCTATACATTTTGACACATTCAAATTTCGTCATCACTTAAACTCGTATCAACTTTCACAAACTACCCTCAACACCAATTCGATTAGATCGATCGTCCGTAGCGAATGCTAGCTCCATGTTACCTGGATTACCTGTGAGGATGCTGGCGTCGTCCTCGTGGCTGGGGTGGCTGGCGTCGCTGATGCTGGAGGAGGCGGAGGAGAAGGGCCGCTCGCAGCAGGGCGAAGCCCCGGGCGGGCGCCGCAGCAGCGCGTCGAAGTCGGCCGGGATGCGCGTGGAGGAGGCCAGGGAAGACCGGTCGCCCGGCCACCAGCCCGGGCCCCACGCCGCCGACCGCCGCTTCGGATTGTACCGAGGCGGCCCGCGGAACGGCACTGCAATCGTTTCGTTACCCAACCAAACTAATAAAATAAATCGTGCGCAAAAACAATCGATTCCTCAACGAAACCAGAAAAGTAACCCTGTCTCCCTGTCGCTTCCCAACACAAACTAATAAATAAAATCAATTTAATCGTGC
Organism: Hesperia comma; assembly: GCA_905404135.1. NCBI lineage: Eukaryota > Metazoa > Arthropoda > Insecta > Lepidoptera > Hesperiidae > Hesperia > Hesperia comma. The sequence goes on along the minus strand of FR990020.1, from coordinate 3,208,834 downwards.
TTCAACATAAATAAATACTACAACAGATAAGGTATACATGACAATATTATGTCCAAATACGGTTCCCAATACAATCGATAAATACATAAGTTTACTTAAATTAATTATAATAAATTATTAATACCTGTCATCTACTAATAAGTGGAGTTATTGTGCGAGTCCGGGGTGTTTAGTGTATCGTGTTGCATGGTATATATTACTGTGTATGTATTGTTCAATATACAACCATCACCATTATGAGAAGCAATGGAATAGAAACAGCTCGATATCATAATAGGTATATAGATAGAGATGAATGGCCACATGCATCACTCCTAGGGCTAGGGTACAATACTAAAGCCTGGGCATTCTATAACTAAGTTATTAACACTATATCATGTACCTTTTTGCTAAAGCATTAATTTGCTGTAACATAAAAACAATGTAATCTATACATTACAACGCTATAATATTTGTGTAGGAGTAGGTATACTCATATTTTATTGTCAGAATTGACCTTTGTGTAGAATATTCCATTAATATATTTACATAAAACATACATTATTAATTATTATAATACTTAGTATTAACTATGAAATAATAGTTAATATCATATCACATGATAACTAGTTTAAATAAGAATCTATAACATAATCCCGCTATAAAAGCGTCTGAGGACACTAAACGCTATACCTAACCTAAAGATATTATAAAGCTGCAGCCAAAGCCATGCGTTAGAACACAACGCGGGCAGCGACTCACCGACTTCCTCAGTCTTGTAGTTCTTTATCACCTCCGCCAGCTCCAGATTACCAGCTATCACGGCCACCTGCGGACACCAGTGCAAGAGAATGGTCACGTCACGGAAATAACTTGTGATATTTAACGTCTTATAAATATATTTGTTCAAGTGTTACATCAAGATGATTCATACTTATACATTGGTGTTACGCATATGTATCATATTTTTGTAGTTATACGATACGATCATACTGCAAAAAATATTAAAGGAAAGTTTACATGTAGTGAAAATGTTGATCAGATTTAGACGTTTTATATACATTAAGCATTTGTTAAAGAAAATGCGGTCTATAGTTTTTTTTACTTTGGACTCCTGGTTTGGCGCGTGTCTCCATCCGCTCTTGACTCCCGATGACTTTGACATATTTACTGCACAAAAATAGAGTCTAGGACATCCTATCAAGCTTGGGTCTTTTCTAAATCGAGACACCTTTTAGGTTCTTTATCCCCTTCAGACGCTTCCACCCGAAACACAAGTTATTTGCAACTAATGCAAGCACAACCGACGAACCCTACAAGTGTGTCATGTACCTACATCACCCCCTACCCCTAACATCACCCTTATGATACCTGATACGGCGTCTGGTTAGCAAAGTTGAGCGACTCTTTATCGCAGCCCCTGAAGCGCAGCTGGCGTGCGCATCCACAACACAAGTCTTTTTTAGATGATCAAGCACCACCGGCGAATGGTACCCGCGTTTGTCATACAACATTAGCCCCTATATCAAACAAGTCCCAATCCCTACCTGATAAGGCGTCTGGTTAGCGAAGTTGAGCGACTCCTTGTCGCAGCCCCTGAAGAGCAGCTGGCGCGCGCACCCATAACATAAGTCATTTACCACAAACGCAAAGACAACCGGCGAACCATATACGAGTAACAGCTTATCGCGTACCTACATCAGCCCTTACATCACCCAATCCCTACCTGATTCGGCGTCTGGTTAGCAAAGTTGAGCGACTTTATCGCAGCCTCTGAAGCGCAGCTGGCGTGCGCATCCACAACACAAGTCTTTTTTAGATGATGCAAGCACCACCGGCGAATGGTACCCGCGTTTGTCATACAACATTAGCCCCTATATCAAACAAGTCCCAATCCCTACCTGATAAGGCGTCTGGTTAGCGAAGTTGAGCGACTCCTTGTCGCAGCCCCTGAAGAGCAGTTGGCGCGCGCACCCATAACATAAGTCATTTACCACAAACGCAAAGACAACCGGCGAACCATATACGAGTAACAGCTTATCGCGTACCTACATCAGCCCTTACATCACCCAATCCCTACCTGATTCGGCGTCTGGTTAGCAAAGTTGAGCGACTTTATCGCAGCCTCTGAAGCGCAGCTGGCGTGCGCATCCACAACACAAGTCTTTTTTAGATGATGCAAGCACCACCGGCGAATGGTACCCGCGTTTGTCATACAACATTAGCCCCTATATCAAACCAGTCCCAATCCCTACCTGATAAGGCGTCTGGTTAGCGAAGTTGAGCGACTCCTTGTCGCAGCCCCTGAAGAGCAGCTGGCGCGCGCACGAGTCCTGCGCGTTGACGGCGCACACGTGCAGCGGCGTGTTGCCCGACGCGTTGCGCCCGTTCATATCCGCGCCGTAGAACAACAGGTGGTCGAGATGTTGGACTAGACCGTTGCGGCACGCCTGGAATACCAATTAAGAATATCATGATGAAGATAGGGTTATAGCAGAAAAAATAAAGGAAGCAGTTATCAGAAGAAACATAAAGGTAGGTGTGTTTTACAGCTCCATCTAAGGTTTCCAGACATAATCGGTATGATGGTGATTTCCGTCAGTTAGAAGTTTGTCTTTTATGCCTGCGTTTGTTAAAGCAGATTTCATAAAACAGTTGAGCCTAATTGATTAGGGTTTGACATGAACATTTTGTACTAAGCTTGGGTTACATACATATTATATGTAGTATGTTTGATTGCCATCAATTAAAATTATATGTCAACTTAAATAATTTCATCTAAAGAATTCGAGGTTTCTAAGGTAAACCGCGGGCATTATTAATACAGTATAAGAAACTTCGTACCTGATGAACTTCAAGCCATCCCTGCAGGTCAGTCGCTCCAATCGTAGCATGATCATGCAGCAGCGTTTCACACAACAGCGGGTCGGTTTTATTGGTCACAGACAGGTACAATGGCGTCAGTCCTTTGCCATCCTTGTAGTTCGGCGACGCACCAAGTTCTAGAAGCGTCTTGACGGCTTCCAAGGAGTTCTTCTCGACGGCTCGGTGCATGGCCGTGCTGCCGTCCTTCGTCCTAAAGTCGAGCAGAGCCCCGCCATTCACCAGAGCTATCAGCACTTTGCCCGGCGATTTAAGACCAGCTGCCACGGTTAAAGGTGTTTCTGGAAAAAATAACGGGTACTCATGATTAAATATTTTTTTAATAGGTATTTGTGCCTGGAAAGATCTCAATAACTGTTGTGTCGATATAAAATTATACTGAGATTATCCCCTTTTAAACCCCCTAATTTATGTGTATGGCTTCATAATTTATGATTTATGGCAGAGTTATCCTCCTCCGTGCTTCGATATCCTCACTGCTGAGGGTCGTAACCCCCTCCACGGATCACTTTATCCCGGACTATGTTGCGCCAATGGTGCCGGTTCTCCGCATTGTGGATAGCTTTGTGCATCTTACTGTAGAGAGTGGTGCGGATTTGATCCGACCAGCGCATCGGACTACGTCCTCGCGGTCTCGTCCCCTGGACCTTGCCGGTGATGACGAGCTTCTCGAGATTATCATCGCTTCTCCGGGCAAAGTAATGGCAGAGTTATAACAAAAGTTAAATTATAACATTTGAAAGGTTAAATTGTAGCATTTTGTGCCCACGATTTTAAAACAAGATGTCATAAACCGCCACTTCCTTTGAACTGGAAACTTTATTCTTATGCTTATTCCTGACCTTGGTTTGAACATGACAATTATTCGTTCTATGATTCACATACGGTAGTATGTTTACTTATTACTTTACGTTTAAAATAAATTTACATATTTGTAGTAAAATAATTGTATAGTAAACAAATGTGAACCAATTATTTTTATATATTTCATCATTTATTCATTTAACATATGGCTTGAAAATGGCTTAATAAAATTATTGAAGCATATGAAAAGGAAATTAGTCTCAGTCGCTTTCAAGGCCAGAACAACATATAGGTATAGCAGATTATTCACGGAGCGATTGATACGGTTTTCATACAATACAGCTGATACAATAGAATTCTGAGCGCCACCGCGTTGCAACGCCTTTCTCGATGCTGCAAGGAGTTTTAAACAGTAGCAGCAGAGACATACGGCGTATAATAGCGTGTGTGATGCAACTCTAACGACTGTTACACATTTCTAGTAAGTAAACGTGGAACAATGGATAAACCATCTGTGTATTGGTGTGTTAAAATTATAATGGGATTTATTCACAGCTTCTGTAACTGACACGTAACCCTATCATGTTTGTAATGTGACTGACAGGGAAGCCGCGATTAGAATCCAGATTAGAAGAAGCAATGGTTACACACATTAGGGGAAGAAGGAATAGGAGAATACAGCAAATTAGTGCTTAAATACAATTCTACTCGATGGCAATTGGTGATAGCTATTTTTCAAGTTATCATATTCATCAGGTGGGATTGTCGTCAAATAGCCTACTGCTTTAAACCGAGTAAATAAAGATGAGGTCCACATTTAAATTCACTTCTGCCGCACCATGCGAATAGTACCACGCCATATCCAAGTTTCAGTTCGTTGTACTTAAAGCTATTGTTCCTATAGCAGCTATCAGATGTAGCAAGCAGTATCAGATTTGGATGTTCGACAGCTTCACCTAAAACTCCTATCATCACAACATACCTCCAGTCTCTTGACAGTGAAAGTTGGGGTCGAGTCCCTTGGCGCAGGCCTTGGTGATCTTGTCGATCTGTCCGTGCGTCACGTGCTCCATGAAACGACGCAGGTTGGCCCGCGAGTGCAGCGTCTTCATCGTCTTCTCGTCCAACTTCAGCATCTTGTACACCCTTCGTTTGTATTTCAGCTGCAATCAATTTTTTTACACATTTTATTGACACTCGTACTAGGATTCATCGGTTTCGTGGGTGACATGGACAATCTACAAAAACAAGGACGCTCACACCCAGATCGAGATCAGGAAATTTAATTGGGAATCCAACTCAAGACCTATTTCGTCATCCGGGTCCATTTTTGAAAGTTAGTTTTGTTTTGAAAATTTATCTGCACCTTCTGAAGTAGATAGTTAAGGTCTCAACAATATGCAACGGATAAATTTAAACTGTTGAACTCCAACGACATCTATGCATGTCGAGAATGCATAGTACCGCTTATATACCTGGAATCCAAAGGGTTAAGGATACATAGTGCTGATGCTATTTTGTAATAGGGTTTTTAAGCAATATAATAATTCTCAATGAATTCGTGCAAGTATCTAGAACTTCTCAGGTTAATTAGTCGAAGGTCGGCATTTGAAGGCTATTTATCATTCTTTTAAATATCCTTCTTTGTCTATTTATGGATTTCAAATCATTCTATATTAGTTTGGTTAGTTAAATTTTAATAACTCCGTCAGAATGGCGAGATATTTTAGCATTCATTGTCTGACGGGTCGCCAAAGGAGTGATTTACGGCCGTAATATTTAATGAATATCGACGTCCATGTAGGCGTGTGTCGCAAGGCTTTGTTCTTGTAGATTATAGTTGAACTAGTTGTATAAATTGTTTGGCTTGGGCAACACAAAAGCTGCTTTAAGCCAAATGGACATTGGGACATTAAGACCCGGTAGCGAATTACATATTTCTTATCAATAAGGAGGATAAAATCTGTTGTTAATTTCTCGATTTGGTAGTTTAATGTTATGCCATAAATGAATATAATATCTAGATCTTTTTTAAAATAATTTCTTTAAACAAACTATCAACACTAAATCTATCGAATAGATCCATTTCCCTTGTCCCATCCTATGTCTTTACCCATAATGAATACGCTAATATATTTCTGCACGATGCCTTAACAGATAGATATACATATTATGTTAATACAACAACGCTACGTTACATTAAAACTTCCAAATAATATATTTGAATGAATAAAATATATTACCTCAAGATATCCAACCGGTCCGTTGAAGGGGTAGTCGCCGAGTCGCCGCTCCTCGTCGAGGAACTTGCCGGCCTTGCCGTTGACCGGCGGGCAGAACAGCCCATAGTTGAAGCTCTCTTTCAGCTCCTGAAACAATACGGACTATCTTAGCGACATGCGACTGTACAACAGCAAAGTTTTATTTACAACACAACAGAATATGACTGTTGATTGGATATTCCAAAAGTACAAAAAACATCAGTAAGTTTTTAGTACATTTATTTTGTTTTACAATGTGGTCTTATGGTCTTATCAATAGGAACCTTTCATAACAATAGGAAAAATTGTAGATATTAGCGTACGAAATTTGTATTCTATTATGTGGTAATTAATGTCAATTTTGTAAAATAACCTCTATAATATTAGTTAGGTATTAATAACTGTGACCAAATTTGCATGCCTTTTAGGTAGAATAAGAGGTAATTCATACTTTAAACACCTTGTAAAACCTTATTTCAGTGCAAATAAAGAAATTCTATTCTATTCTAAAAACCCTTAAGACAAGCTCAGGGCGAAATATAATATGTGTGTATAACTCTAAATGCACGGCGTTTGTACAGAATAGCTACTCAATGACACCTAGAGCTAATAATTAATTAGTTTCTGGAATGTTCATTTGTCTACGGAGTCAAGATGCCGACAAACTTAGAAACGATCTGCTGCGCCCGCCGCGCCGCGCCGTTATAAACTTTACTAATTTTCAGCGACTTCAATAAATGATCATTATTTTATAGGATTCCGATTCCGAAGTCATAGAATGAATGTATAATTCGTTTACATTATTAACGCACGTAAATTTAATGAATGACTAAGTTATTGTATAAATACTGCTCACCTTTTTATTTTAATATACGCAATGAATGCAGTAAATGTAAATGTAATTTCAGTAAACGTATGCAACACTTAACACTTAGTATAATGTATTTTGTAAACATTAACATGTTATGTTTGACTTTTTTTAAGTATATTTGGATTAAACCAACCCTAGTTCTGCTACATACCTATGAAATAATACATTTAATGTAGGTACTACGTATTAGGCACTATGTTCAGCGTGATTTATAATCCGGGACTCGCTATAAATCCTGTGCCATCCGATGCTGTTATTCTATTAACTACCAATACCATCTCGTACAATAGTTAATTAATAGTGATGCTTTATGGCCAACCAACTTATCTTTTACCACGAGCGTTTTAATGCATTTGAGGTTTATAAATATTTTCGTGCGATCGGTAAAAATTAACAGTACCTACCAACGACGAGGACTAAATAAATAAGAAAAAAAAAATAAATTATAGTGCAGTGCAATACATCATTGTCAGCTTCTTAATAATACCCGTATGTAATATATGTATAATATCATTGTACCCGTAATGCCTTACCGCAATCCCAACTATTTCTGCGAACCGAAGGGATATTAATGCCTCGTATTTTAATGGTAAAATAAGAGTCTATCTCCGCTGGGTTTCCATGGCTTTCGTAGAAATATGCCGTTTGATTTATGGATTTATCCTGTATTCCTATTATGTGTGGCATGTAGAGATGAACTGATATTTATTTCCATTTTGTAGAATGGTCGATGTGTATTTTTAAAGTTAATATTAGTATCTGTTATTTTAATCGAAATTGTGTAACTCTATGCTGCAAAGCACTTTTATGACACCTGTGTGCATTTTATATTCATAGGAATATAAAACCAAAAAATAATTTGATCGCAGAATAAAAATATAGACCATTATATCTCTATTAAGATATTGCTTCAAGTTTTTGTGTACATCTTATAATTTATATTGTACCTACTGAAAGTGCCTATAAGTATTAGAAACTGATTCTTTTAAATACTTCGAAAGTCAAACAACGCTACGCCGTCGTCGCTTCAAGAAATCCCTACAGTAAGTTGTCCTGGAAGACGTTGTATGAAATTCCAAGAAGATTTCTTTTTCACAGTTAGAGACAGAATTTTTCCTAATAGACTTAAGTCAAAGAACTTCGCCGCAGTGACGAAGTGATCGCGCGGTCACTGCTTAAAATTAAATACTTATACCGTCATAAAGAAATTGACAAAAGATACAGTTTAAACCCATACATCCATGCAGATATGAGTAAACAATGTAGATACATAAGAATTATGAAATATGTAAGTTTAACGAAGCAACGTTTCCCGCGGCCCGCAATTGATGGCGGGCTGAGCGTCGCCGCGTCGGCTTGCGACACCGCGGTCCCAGCTGTTTGCGCCATGCACCTTACGAGTTTACGAGTATGTAGCGGAGTGCATTTGTCCACATGTCATGTTATGTACTTCGTTCTGTTCGTACTACGATCGTTTGATAAAGTTGTTAGAGTGAGTGTAAATATGAGCGTCAATTAAGACAGTATCACATTTACGAGAAAATCGTTGAAGAAAGTTGAGTAGAATATTGTTTGAAGACATCAGATAATATGGTAAATAATAAAAATCATCATTATCGCAACCCATGACAGGCTATCCAATGACATTGACGGTCATAGCTCTACTCTCACGATGTGAGGAGTACAAGCGGCAAGCCGCTTGAAGCTGATCGAGTGTGAATTGGCAGGCCAATAAGAATAATAAAAATGCATATTGGTATAGTACGAATGGTCCGTAAATATTTACAAACTGATTTCCGTGGACCCACGACCACCGTTAAAAGCTCATAAAAATTACCGCTCAACTTAACACGAGTAGAGTAACTGTTTTCGTTTTAAAATACTAAACGGTTTTTATAAAATAAAATGGATATTGCTCAATTTATTTAAAAATAGCCAAGGACTCTCCATAATACACTTAAAAATATTTTTACCGTAAAAATAACAACAAACTCAAACTCGATGAAATTATGTTATTTCGTTTCAGTGTTCCTAGGAACACCTTCCAATTTCCTCATTATTTTGATACTTTTTTTCTAATCATCGATCTACAAAACAGTTATTATAATAGTTTTAAGTGAGTAGATACTTTACTGAATATGCACTAAAGTAAGAACCACTGGTAATTGCAAGTAAAACTACAACATGAATAAATACGATTGGCGAGAACTAGATGCACAGTAGTTCCGTAGTTCGGGTAACGGGAGCATTGGTTACCGAAGTCCGAAGTCAGAACAACCGAATAGCCGCTGTTTCCTTTATAATGAATCGAACAAGCGAGATTAACAAGTTTGATATACTGGTGAGCCAACTAACCGCCGGTGGAGCTAAGTTATAACAGGAAGCAATACTATGATAAAGGGAGTGTGTAGAGGAATTGTGTGAGGCTTCGACGGAATATTTAAGTGAAAGATAACTCCACATCGGTGATAAAGTGGCCTGTTTTATAGCTCTGGTATTGCATTACCATGGCCATAAAGAATTGTAGCCGAATGTTATTTGAAGTATTTTGTACATATTGACTTATAGCTTACATTAGTCGATTGTGAAGAATGAAATGTGATGAAATTGCGCCATTATTTTACGAGATATTAATACACAAAGGGAAAAGTGTATGTTTTGGGAGTGTTACATTTGGCGTTGATAAAGTTTGCATGGAGAGGGAAATTTGCAAATAGGTATTGTTCGAAAGTAAAAAAAATGTAATTTGCTACGGACAGTTGCATTGCTTTAATTTGCTTTACATTGCTACGAAGGACAGGTCACTTTACGGTAAAAATATAAGAAAAATACTTGTTCTATGACTTTTTATATTTTATGTCTTCTTTGTTTTAGTAAACAATTAATAGAAGTCGTCTGGCAAAATTTTCCCAATCAAAAAAAACTTCAGCTTTATTTATTAGTTTCGAAGACTATATTTTATAAGTAGGTATTTTTTTTCAGTGTTCAAGCCATTTTATGTAACGACAATATTAAAGTAAAAGTCGTGAAGAGCAAAAATGAGTTTGGAAGATAGAGACCTTGGTTATTAGAATCTACCTAAATATGCGTAAAATGATGTCTCTCCGAGAACGCTTGGGGCGGCGGCGAATATCAATAAAATGTAAAAATTTTACCGTTACCATTTCTGATATTGGCTCCACGAGGGAGTTGGGGCGTCATATTACTTTTGGAGAATAAATGCAGTGATATTGCGGGGAAGATATACAGATAGCGCGGGAAATTGACGGAGATTAAGGTCTATTGGAACATTTGGAACAACTTGATAGATTTATATGTAATCGAAGTACATTCAATGAGCGTTGTTGAAGCGTTTGAATTTGAAACATTAGTATTTAAAGAAGTATCTAAAGAAGACAACTGCAGTAGCTGAACTTTAAAATAAACCAAAAATTTAAGACATGAAGGGACGCTTTAAGTTTAATTTGAGGCACGCTTTTCACAAAATATACAACGTACCTATTGTGTAGACACATTTAGTTTAAAGTAGGTATATGGTGTTTCTGTAAGTATACACGATATTTGAATTCTTATCAAAATTATGTTTGTAGCCAATAACCCAAAAGTACTTATCGCATTTTATTCCAAACATTTTATGAAAATGGGATTGCCTCGGCCTGGGTATACCATTTATTGTCTATGTGTGTTGTTCATGATATTTTTCCGAGAGTAAAAGTAAAATTACGTGATATATAAAACTACACAACTTATCAACAGGCACATAACCCGTGCTTAAACTTACCATACGACTACTCAGGTATCTCGTTTTTAAATCGGCCGACATAATCCCTTCACCGCGCCCATTTAACGAGTCAACAAAAAGTAATCTGCGACTGTCACGAAATTACTTTCGAACTGATCACTCATTTCATCGCACATTAACATTTAATCTTTACAATGTTGTCACTTACAGCTTTCATATCGTAAACGGGTTTACTTTGAACCGACTTTCAATTTAGGGATGTGGTATTTTCGACCTGTGTCAAGCGATATATTGGAATCAGTTTATGGAATTTATGCAGAACTACCGAACAAAATTTTAAGTAATTTAATTTAATATTGAGTAGACGAAAGCTAAGCGAGTTCGAAATTTTGATTTCTGATCCGAGCAGACATTTAAATGATAGATAAATGTTTGATATCGAGTTATGGTTATTAGTGATGTGATGACACCTACCACGAACCACGACACAGCGAATCAAAGTGCGGGTGTACCTATAAGTAAGTGTGTTAGCGTATATTTATTTTATCGCAACAGTACCTATATAAAGAAGAATAATAACATGATTAGGTTTAGTTGTGAACTATGTTATTTAATTTTTATATTGCCAGTCATTGTAATCTGCAGAACTCATACAATAGAATATCATCCCACGGTAGCCTACTGCTCAGAGTTAGAAACATTACGACTTGACTTTTAACACAAATAGATGTTCCGTTTCATTTTATATTTGTATTTCTTATCACGACATGGTATCGACAGCGACTCAGGTCATCGATAAATCTTTGCCATCGATAAGTATAGGCAGTAGGTATAGAAATTTATTCTAAAGATAAATATTTTTAAAAAAGCTATAAAGGTATGTTGAATTATAACGTTCTAGATACGGACTCAATAAATAACCCATTTCATTCCAGCCTCAGCTCCATGAACAAGTTTAATAAGTCACCGGTATTTGAATATTACTCGCTCTCAGCTACTACATATTTCTCTTATAATAATCTGTGCTGTAATGAGGGAGCGATAGGTAGAACCAAGCGACTATTTTATATGAGACCAATACCATAATACCTTAAAATCCATATTATGAATATAATTTTACAAAAGCTAGTCGTTAATTTGTTTTATTACATTATGGAAGAAAATTATCAATAAAAAACGCAATGATTGATAATTGATCGCCCAAACGAATGTCACATCCCTAAACCGTACCATAACCGTACTGCGGTAGGCGTTTGTTCCTGTTCCGAGATAACAATTAAGCCAGCTTTGCATACAATGGAGTCGACAGTGACGTCCCTCGTGTTACTGGGTCACTGGTTTGATTTCTCGTCCTATTTCCCGTATTCCCCGCCCGCTGGTGATTGCAGCGCGCCAGATCCGCTGTAATTGTGTCTATTGACGGCTGTTAGTGCAGACGTAGGTGAAGCTCTGCAGATTCAAGCTCATTATCTCAACGTCAAAAGTTAGGATAGGGATAGAGTTAAATGCCCAAGAATTGCTCGCTTATACATGAGACGTTTCGTCATCTCCCTGTCTGTTTAGGATTAGCAACGTATTATATGTATGTATATCAATGTCAAATCAAACTGGATTCCTCTTGAAAGTTGTCAACTACGTCCATGATTCATATTCGTCATTTAACAGTGGATGACCTTGCTACTAGTACCTAGATGGAATAGCTTGCCTAGGCTGCAAGTAATTCGAAGCTCCGTTACATCTGAGTAACCAGTTGTACGCTCGCCAATCGGTCCACCGATAGTCGGTGGTTGAAAGAGTAGCCAATAACAAAGAGTCAACACCTAGACTGTGGAGTTGGCCTGTCCGGTCCTAGAGGATTGTTTGGGTACCTGGCTACCTGGTATGAGATGCTGACATACTGGCTCATATACGTACTCTCAGGTGCCTTAGTAGTACCCGGGCAGGAAGTCAACTAACTACTAGGTTTCAGTCTAAATATGAGGATAGGTCGCAATAAAGATTGATACTTGACAATGTAGCCCGCTAGCTGACAATGTAGTTTATGTATTCTTCATAAAACATTTTCTATAAATGAAAACCTTCTTCAATAAAACTAATATTTTTATTTTCAATAAATTTTGCTCCGGAAAATCGAGTATTACAGGTGAAAAACAATCAACAGATGGAGTACGTATAGCATGTGCGCAAGTGGATGGGTTTTCTATGTAAGTCCATATCGGACAATAGAATGCGAGTGGTGGGTCTGGAAAGAATGAAATAAAGAGAGGTTGGAGCACGCTGGAAGCAATCAATTTATAGCGGTCCGCGTGGCGCAGTAATTGATGTGCGGCTCGAACCGAGTTGACTTCGCTTCGGACGGGACGAGCGTTGCAATTGTTTGTTCGGCCAGTCACTTGGGCCAGTACTTGCTTTTAGGTTTATTTCGATAGTGCAAAGAAGAGTTAGCTATCGCGGCCCATAACTTATTCTGGGTTCGGGTCTTCTCTCACAGTGTGAGGGGTGCCGGCTGCCTTAGATATCTTGGGAAACTCTTACCTACGTGTGCTAATTTCCACAGTTTGTTTTTCATAGCCAGAGAAAATGATAATTAGATTGTAATAAAAAAAATCTATTCAATTGTAGTCCAATTTCCATAATTTTTGATGTTAAGAGCTGGTCACGAAATTTTTTGTCGTAAAACTACATTTTTAATGAACAAGTAAACATGTTATTAAGTATTAGAAAAAGTAATCACACAAAAACTATTTACACATTCTACAATATCTCTTATTACAAGTAAGTACAGTCCATTTTATACGTTAATACGTAAGCGATAAAATCGAAGCAAGTAACTATTCAAGTAACTTGAAAGTGTAAAGACAGCACTGAACGCAAGTAGATCACCGGTCAAGTGACAGATATGTCCAGCCGCATAGGGCGTCTGTCTCCGAGAGACCCGTTCTTTAGAACGACTGGCTCCACAGCGAAAATCATCCAGTTTATTGCGAAATTAAATAATAACTGTCCGCTCGCTATTAAACGTGTCATCCTTTATTGCGGAACGTTTAATAGAGCTCTAAATATTGCTCGCTACATAAATCTTCCGAGGAGATTAAGTAGTCAGATAATAACAGCTTGAAAATCCGTAATCTCTGCTGTAATATAGGAAATTATACCAATTGGATGCAATTTTATGATAAGTGTTTCCTATGAATTAAAGATTAATTTAGCAGCTCTACATTTTCTCGCACGAGACGAGAAAGCATCGTGTAAATAGAATTCAGAAAATGTTTCCTACTCGTATTTATTTTTTTAAAATTTCTCTTTTTTTACGAAGCTGACAAACGAGTAGATGGGTTTGGAAAATGTCCGTCCGAGGATATTCGAAGCAATAACACCTTTATGAAGTTGTACAATTGGTTACAGTACCTATACAAGCTTCATTGTAATGATCATTGGTTACGTCAATCAATATTCATTGGAGTGATTCAGTGTTAAAGGAATGTATGTTGTTTGTGGATCTATACGAGAAGCTGACTGATGTGTGCGTAGAGAAAGTTGTTCAAGTAAAAGAATCGCCGTATTGAAAAATGTAGTACTACGCGTGATTTGAATGAACTGAGTAACAGTACAACGAAGTGCGAATCGAAGACGATTGTTGGTAAGTAGTTAAGTACAGTTACGGCGATTTAAAGCCGTGCTAACGTCGAACACAAAACAAATATTTATTCGTTTACTTACATTATAAAATCCAGATTTAAACACATGCATGATTGCAGCTGCGAAACGAAATGAAATCATTATAAAAACTACGAACGTTATATTAGGGAAAACAAATATAATACGAGAGATAGAATGTAGTTAATACCGTTGATACAAAAATAAAAAATTAGATGTTAAAGCAGAATTAAATAAAGGTAGGTAGGTAAGGTATGTAGGTACTTAGAAACTTCTTAATTCAGCGTCGCCAATTAACATAGATCTAAGTCCAATGAATAACTGGAATTAATAGGGCCCAGATTCGCTCCAATAAACTCGTTAGCGAAAACAAATAGGTATTCATTAACAGTAGCTAACCTAAGATATTAGACAATTTAGTTCAGACGCCTACCGAAATTACACAAGATTAAGGTTTCCCGAAGATTAACTTTTTCGCAAATAATGATCCAAATGTGCCCTAATTTCCCGGCAAGCCCTGTGATTAGAAACCGGAGCTAGTAGCCTCGTGATATTATTTCTTCTAGTTGTAGTTACACACATAGCTTCTCGTTTCATTTGTTATTTTTTTAACCTTTGGCGTAAAACCGCCGTGATAATGGTGCTAACAAACAGTGTTTCATTTTTGAATGGCAACTTGTTTGTAGCGTCATCTTTCCAATTGATTTTGATTCGCGGTGCAGATTGTAGTGCCAATTTGCTTAGTAATCAAATATGAAAATAAATAATTTAAGGGATGAATATAAATCTGATACGAAAAGACGGTATCTTTCATATATTTTTGATAACAAAATGAAAAGGTCACCATAAGCTCTGCCTCACCCTATCTCAAGTATCAATAGTATCAATAGTCAAGTCCAATAGACCACCGCGTTGGTCAAGGCAATACCGTTATATGGCTATAGCTAAAACTGTATCACATTAATGTTCTTTTAGGGCGCCGTACACGAAGCGGTCCTTTGTCCCGCGCCGTGACAGTAATAGGCAATTGGCTCAGTTTTCGTATAATACGATAGTTATCGTGATACCGTATACCTGGACGGAACGTTTCTCTCGGACCGCAAATAATAACAATAACGGGCTGCTCTGGCCCCGATACGGCCGGCTTATTAGTAACTAATAAAATTTAATAAAGGCATGATCGCTGTTTGCGGCTCTGCTGCCGATGTTTATAACAAAATCGATGCTTTAGTGTCACTAAAATTCCGTTTTTTGTTATCACTTGTCATCCGTTATCAGTTTTTATTTACTGCGAGCAATATTTTAGACTAGTTAATTTTATGGATAAATTAACTAAATGAGTGCATACAATACTAAAGTCCTGATTAATAGGTACTTACTTCAGTGTTTATTATGTATTTTTCTACATTTATTAAAAAGTCCTTGTTATTACTTGTAATAACTGAACTGGCTACAATTTCTTAGTATTTTATCATAAGTTTTGTTTGCAATAATAAATATACGATGTCAAGGAAGTATTACCACGTTGGTTTTCGCGGATAATTTGCTTTCAAGTTGTCTACGGCTTTGCTAGCCGTAATTAATAAAATTGAATCGAGATTAACTTAAATTAATTCATAGTTGATACAACTTCAGAATGAGTATTATACTAGGTACAACATGAGTAATAAATGCACGTATCTGCAGTATACAGTACCAACAAGTGCGACGGTCCCAGGCGGTAAAGTGCATATCCTTATTTACAGAGTCGAGAGACGCCCGACTACACCGATGTACCGCGTTTTGGTGCAAGTTGCAAGCGATTTGTTTTGATTTTCCTATAAGCATAATCTGTATACACAACTGACTAAAATCCAAATCAACTTCAACAACTGAGTAAGCTGAATATTAAGTTTCTGCTCCGGAGCGTGTGTAATTCTCTGTCGATGGAAGGTTTTGTGATAGCGTGACTTTTTGCGAAGAATGTTTCTTTATTTATTATTCACATCTTATAATCGTCGATCGTATAATATCGTCACATATTTGATCATAACAATAAAAGTTTTCTAGTAGGTACTTAAAAATGTAAAAATACGGCAACCCACAATGGTTTGAATACTTATGATTCCAAAGTAAAAAAGTTACTCTTATCTTACATACCTACCCTTTTAAAGACTATTCTGAATTCTTAATAATTATGTTCTACTTGTGCGTTACAAAACAGAATGCTATTACGTATGGATAGAGTTATTCTAAACTCTAGTAGCGCTACCTATTCAGAGCATTGCGCCGTATTTCTCATTATAAAATATCGGCATTGATAAATCATTTTGGTTGGGAGGGTTGGTCAGCCATCGGCGAGGTCATCGGAAGAGGTCAATACCCGAATCAGGCTTTTGGCTAATTGGAAGCCTTCGATCACTCGACAGCTACCATCTAAAGATCTCTCGATAAGTATCAGCACTTAGCTTCACTTATCTGTCCACATTTTTCACATGATAAGGAGAATTAGATCCGCCGTGAACGTCGCTGCCCAAAATTAATCGGACCAAACCCCAATCGTGCTGGACTTGCTAATTAACTCCCGGTCCGGCCCGTGGCAACCGGAAACTTTTAACTAGCTACATATTATCGCGCCGGGTACAGTGCGGATCATTTCCGGACCTAGGACGGACGACTAACTTCCTGAACGAATATCGTCAAGATCGGGGATGCAAATTGCTTGATTCCTCACTTGCAGCTTACAAATTCGATGTTGAATATTAGGCACAAATACCGCTTGATATAAGTAAATCAACAGCAAGATTTCTGGCTTAATTTTGTTGTATATCTCCCTATAGACTATCCTTAGATACTCGTAAAGTCGTAAAGCAATACATATTGAAAAAGAGAAATGATGTGTTCAGTTCCTGTTCAAAATTACTGTCTCGCAACTGGTTGCAGCGTTTTCTCTGAGTAAATTAATAATCGCCATTTGTAAGTAACGAAATATTTTATAGCATGAACAGAGCTCTGATCTATAAGATTACACAAATTAAAAATAAATTACGATCCTTAGGCAGACAACAGAAACTAATTTCCCAAATACTGATGCTACTGCCGCTTTTGCCAACAGGTGTACGTTCTCAATAATAACGATATACGTAAAGCAACAGAACGCTGTGCTTCAGTAGTGCAGAAGGTACTAAGAACCTCGCGACGTTTGAATTGGTCACCCAATTGAGAAAAGTCCATTGAATAATATACATACATATAGATATTCTATACAGCATACGTAGACATGTTCTCACACTACAAATGCGGGTCACTCGACTACATGCCGCGGTACGGCTTCTGATGAAAGCAAGAGTATAACGATCGGTGGCGATGGCTCGCCGCAAGCTCATTATAATCGAATGAACGGAATGGGCGGAATGGCACACCACTGGTGTCAATTTGTTCTTTGTGTTTCAACGTTTCCGTCTATACTCCGGTCGCGTTCAATATGAAATTTTCCTCTTTCTGGCTTTCTGCCCCTGTGATTAGGGTCATTGTAGGTGAACGGCAAAAATTTAAAAAGCTTTAAATTTTTGCTTACAAGCCAAATTGAACTGTGAGCTCACGTTATCAAGTTATTTCAACGGATAGTGGCAATTCAATCCTCGGCAACTCAAGTAAAATCATAACTTTTTGTCTGAACTACGAGCTGGAGAGGAATCAACTTATATTTAGGTTGCGAAATATTAGGGTCGTAAATCCATAAACGTCGTGTTGTTATTGTCCCAGGTGTGCGTTTATTTGTTTGTAACACCACAACCTGTTCTATGGTTGGTTTCTCTTCCTGTCACAATATCTAAAGAATAAAGGCCACTTATGTAACCAACCAGATAAATCTTGACTGTAGAGATGTGTTATGTCGAAGGTTACATTTGAAAACATTATCGCTACGATCCGTCCGGATATACCTAATTACCTACCTGTAAAATTCGAGGAACAAGTGCTATCTACTAGATTTATTCGTGCTATTCTTCTCTTCTCTAAAGTAGAAGTCTGATGACTAGGTACTCAGCGAACTCCCTTATGGAATGAAGTTTATTACAAAACCTGCTTAGGTACCTATAGCCAAAACGATTACGTTACAAGAGAATCGATTAAGGAACCCGATGATCCGTTCATTTAAAAAATTGATTTGACAACCATCTTCAAATTTAAGCTGTAATTGAATATTTTCTTATAAAATATCACAAAATTTTGTCGACGAAAAGTTATCCGTCATGTGCGATCAATCGCAGTTCACGAGATCATCCGTAACGTCCGCTGTGTCATCGGACCGTGTAATGAGATCCTCGCAAATTTACGTAGGAAGCCCCTTGCGAAATTTCGATGCTCATCACGACCGCAGACAGGTTTCTATTCTAAGCGTGTGTGGCCGATATAATATTGATTGCGTAAATTCCGCTCTCAGTTGAACTGCCGGTGATTGATGTTCGAGGAATCAGACGTCCTGTTAAATGACTTGTTCGCACAATCGAATTGTCTCGACTTGAGTAACGGCTGTGGGCGGGTTGCGAAACTACTGGTTTTTCATTAGCTACTTTTCGACAAGATACTTCGTGTAATGTCTACGGCTTTCGATTCCTTGTTCGATTGTTATTTATCGATATTACATTTCCCGTTTGACTTTTGTAAAACTATCGCCGGTTGTATAAGATTTGTTTCAAGCACACAATACGTGTACAAAATTGGTACAAAATGTTTTCGACTATTTTGAAACAGAAACGAAACAGCATAATATGCGAGGTCTGCACGTACCCATAAGTAATTAAAAACATAATGAAGCAAAACCAAAACATATAATGTATGTAGAGGAGCTTTTTAGAACAAAATTTCTCTTCCAGGACGCAAAGCAAAGTTTTGAACAACAAGAAGAGTTAGCGAGTTGATAACTTCCGCAAGCCTCTAAATAATGGTTCCGAGAGTAAAACGTCAAAGCAACACATTGTACTCACTATCCTTAATATCACATCATAATAATTAACATTTTAACGTAGAGTATGTTTTCGTATAAACTTACGTTTTATATGAAACGGAGACTTTATATTTAATATTATTTATACAATTTTAGACGCAAAAATATTTTATCAGATCAGATCGATGATTTCTTGTTATTTCAACTGCAACAAAAAAAATGCTGGTATACCTAGTTGTCGGATTGTTTGTAGGTATCTATTCGAGCATCACGTGGAATCCTAAATCATGGATTAAAGTGGACATAAAAGTGCAAAAAGATTCATCAATGGACTTTTGCAATGGATTTTAGTGGATACCGCAAAATCGCTTAATCGTTATTTGATAATACTATAGGTAAAGGCATATTCGTAGCTTGTACCTATGCGTTCGGGTTCCTAGAATACTTTCGATCCGAAAAACGAATTTGTTCCCGCGGGATAAAAGTTAGAATAGAATTTGTGATGTTTTGACAGCATTTCTTTTGAGAGGAACGAATAACACCCTAATTTATAAAACAATAAAAATTTATCCGTAAAACGGTAAAATGGGATGGGATACATACATATGTACAATGATACATTTATATGTATGATTTCTGAAAGATATGAGACGCGTTAAGTTGCAGGTCCTAACAGCAAAGTAAGCAAAGTAGTCAAAGGCATACCGAAGGGAAGCCGCGATGGGTTACTACTAACTGCTTACTAACGAGAAGTAAGTAATATAAGGAAAACGACTAAGTTAGTCTGGTTCGAGCCATAATCTAAATCACTGATAAGTAGTTACTCAATACGGGTAACAGTATGGAGTGATTACCTAGTACCTACCCGTTAGTGAACTGATTACAAAACGGCTATTTCAAGTTTTTAACAACAATCATGGCCAATATTTAGGGTTGCCATCGCAAAATTTTGAAAAAGTAGACTAAACAACTAGCTCGATTGATAGGTAGGTACTTTAAAAAATTCGAATATTAAAAAAACGGTTTAAGTAAAGTAATTAATTTTTAAGGTTTTCATTTAGTAGGTAGGTGTATGTATACTTATTGAGATATTACACTTTCCAGAAAAATTAAAAAGGCGGGCAAGTTCAAATAAAAAGACGGAAAAAAGGCCACAATTTGGAACAAATCCGATCATTTATTTAGTAACTCTATCAATATTTCAATTCAAAGCAAATATTTCAATATACTATAGCGTGTTAATCAATCATACTTGTCCGATTGTGGAGTGTTTAAACGAAACGTATTAATACACGTGATTGCTGCAAAGATAACATTGTAATCAAACGAAATGTTATTCTAGCGTTTTGGTACAAACGCCACAATACACGTGTCGGTTGGAGTAGCTACTTATTGAATGATTACGAAAATATCGCCATATTTACTTAAGTGTATTATGATAAAGGTGAAGGATATTTTATTAACGTCGTAATTAACATTCACAGTTCAACATTTTTCTCTTGCTATGCTATCGAAGGCTGAATAGTCTTATTCCAATTTAATTGCTGCAAATTACGTAATACCTATAGGTTTTTTTATTACAATTGACGTAACCATTATATTATTAAGTGATTTTTTACATTCACCTTCAAAAAGTTCGGAATATGAAGTTGACAGATAAAATAGTACCACACTCCCATTGTCTTACAAGAATCTTTTGGCGTGTGGGTGACAGACAGCGCCTTACAGGTAAGGCAAACTATAATGCACTGTCTCTGTCACCCACGCGCCAAAAGATCCTTGTATTGTACGACTATAGGTCGTTTTCCTTGTGACAGTGTTGTGTTACATGTCACCTATTGTATGTCACGTATCCACCCGAGCGAAAAATAGGTATCTATGTATATCGTAAGGACATATCCAATTTCGGTAACATTCTGATGATGGGTGCTATACTTGAGTCGCTGAGAATATAGAATTACGTCCCCCCGCTAAAAACATATTTATTAAATATGCTCACAGTTCAATTTAGCATGTAGGTACCTAAGCTGGTGTGGGTTGCCATTAAAAAGAAGTGTAGATTTTTGAACGTTGTTGTTTTTGTTGTATGTAGGAGCGCTGTAGCAGTTTGTTCTTGCTGACGTTATTAGGAAATGTGTTTGAGGAGAGAACAATGATCTTTGTTCTATGTGTTGTACATTGCCCGTATTATGGGCGATATCCCGCGGGATTACGATACAGCCGCCGCTACAGTGTGGTCCCGATATTTGATATCGTTGCGGATAATATGATGCGGAGACGTATCTTCATACATGATGTTTACTGCGAGATCGGATAGGTTTTCGCTAACGATATCGCATCGGATAGTTTGATGCGCCCTCTCCTAGTTTAGGCTGGACAGTGTAAAGCTGTATTTGGGATCATTCATAACTTGACCTCTTGCTTATAGAGTTCTTGATGTTTTTCTTAAACCATTAAATTGCTTTTTCATAGATATTTCTTCATGATATTATAGTTTTGAAGGCTCGCTTCAAGAATGTGCTTTTATTATGTTACTAGCGAACCGCCCTCGCTTCGCTTCGGGACCCGTAAGTATCAACCGCGTAGGTCCCGCTCCCGTAGGAATTTCGGGAAGATAATAAACTATCACCAAAATTAATTGAGGTTAAATTAAATTAAACTTAGAAATAAAGCTTACGACAAAATAATAGCAAAGTAGCAAAGGATCACAGCAAGATTAATTCAGATTAAACTTGGAAACGCGGCAAATTTGATTACCATAAAAACGGTTCTAGTGTGTTAATCTTAAAAGATAGACATAATTACTGTCGTGGAAATTTTTTTAGATCATTTCAAGAGGAATAATTCTTTCATACATATATTTTTGGTATCTTGAATCGTTTTCGCAACGCATGCAACGAAAGCCCTCGAGAATGAATAATTTTCCCCGTTTTTTCCACATTTTCCATTATTTCTTCGCTCCTAATTGTTGCAGCGTGATGTTATATAGCCTATAGCCTTCCTCGATAAAAGATCTATTCAACACAAAAAAAAATTTTCAATTCGAACCAGTAGTTCCCGAGATTAGCGCGTTCAACCAAACAAACAAACAAACAAACAAACTCTTCAGCTTTATAATATTAGTATAGATGCTTAATTTACCAAAGCCTATTTAAGTTTATGTTACACAATACCTACATTACATATTTTAATGAAATCTTTGTTTATACTAAAAGTATGATAGTTTTTAGTAAAAAGTGCACAGCTTTTTTATAATATGACGGACCATTTTCTTGGTCATTCATCTATCTATATATAAGTACACTGGGAGGACATAAATACACATACCTACATTACCTCAAACCACATAAATGTGGTAAAACAAGAGCATACGGTAATGAGTATAGCCTGTGGCGCATCCTCGCCAGCCTCGCCACGGGACGGTAATGACATGATGCATGGCGGGCCGTGGCCAGTAATGACCGGTAATCGGGCCCCGAGGATCTACTCGGAATCTCTACTCTGTTGAGGTTGCGACCGACCTGATACATTTTCGTGTAACATAATCGGCTCCCGAGGACTGGTTTTTGTCGTAAGCGACCGAGTTAAACACGGTTCTGTTGGACAGTTGACCGCCTAGCTCTCATGAGCCCTTCAGCAAAAAGCGTTGGAATTCTCAATATATAAGTCGATGAGCTATTTCGGTCGTTCGGCCTAAACGTCCGGCGTCACTAAAGCTTTCACCAAAGAGTACTTAGTCGGTCAATGGAGCCGCTTAAACAGGTCAACAGAGCGAGGTTTGCGGTCCAAGACGCGATCCCAAATTTTTAATAGCTTCCTGCGAAACTGGGAAAAGCGTTGGGGTGCGTATTGAAATTATTTGCACAATACATTTTCTTTTTTTTTACACTTATATAATTTTAACGTCAAGTGATTATTCCGCTGAAGTTGCGCAATGTCTAGACCTCTAGACGGTTTGGGATTTTCTTCTCACACAAAGGAAGACGGACTGCTGCTATATATTATCATAGTCATAAATCTTTTGCTTATCGGTTAAAGCCGTTTCCGCGTCGACTAGTAAGGGGCGACTCGTAGCCGCCCGAAGGCCAGACGGTGCTATTTGTTGTTCACTCATGATAAAAACCGTCACAATGATGATCTCATCAACATTGCCTTAGATAGCATCATCTCTATCACAAATCATTGCTCGCCTTCTTCTGGGTTCAGGGCTCCTTTTACATTAGACAGTTACAGACCATAATTCTGCAATGTGACTTAACGCGCAGACAGCCTTCATAAGCCCTTCGAGAATATTACAGAAAGTTTTCTAGTGTTCACTTTTATTTTAAGCAAGACGTTGTCCGTTGTAGGTACCATATGGTATCCACATCACGCAACATTAGAACTCGGGCTCTCTTACCATCCAATTTATGGTTTATAACTTAAATTCCTTACAGTTTCTTAGGCACTTAACATATTCACACCCATTTGTTACAGAATTAACATCAGATGAATAAGCAACTGGAATGACAAGTTATGCAATAGCACGCACCATGCTCGGCCGTCGGGTAACAGTGTCTTGTGAGTCATGATGCACCAGGTCTTTGGAACTTCTTGTCACGTGCTATGTCACCTGTTGCAGGACTTGAATATATAATAATCAGGATTTGTATTGAGAAAATTACTTTTTTCCTTAAAACAGAAAATGAAAGCTACTTCAGCATATTATCAAGAAGATCCTCTCTCAAGGATATCCTTTTCTAAAGTTTGGCGTAGATGACTGAAATAAATAGAAAGCTTCAATCATCAAACATATTCTCTTACACTTTTGGGTGCCTGGTGAATACTACAAAAGGTAATTTAGACTAACGTAATTGATAGCCAATGTAAGGGTAAAATATCCTTACGTCCTAAGTACAATAAATTGTATAAGGACAACAATAGCATCTACGTCAAGAACATTGCATCACTAGGTTTTGATTGATTGTGTTGCGTGATTCGATAAAGGAAAACCAGTCGGGACGACCTATCAGTTATACAAACACTGGACCGCATAAATGGATTTGATCGATCTGTCTTGCTAGTCCGAGTAAAGAAGGACAAAGGAAGGCTTCGAAATACATTAGAACCGCATGCGATAATAATAACTGAAATGATAAAAAAATTGTATTTATTCAATTTATCTTGAATCATCTTCAATTACCATCTACCACAAGCGATGTTCACTTACGAGACCAGTTGGGTCGCCAGCTCGTTTGTCCTGTTAAAAAATAAAAGTATATCTACATAAAATACACATAAAATAATAATATTTATCACAGTTATGTACTATTGATTAAAATCATTATTATTTTGCAATAGGTTTATAGTGGAAATTCTTAATTAGTAATGATAACGGGTTAATGATTACATTTAAACCATTTGCGTCATCCATTACGAAAAGACACCAAAGATCTGTATTTCTATACTACTTACAAATACTACTCGTAAACTACAAATCTAGACTTGTACAAGTTTAAAAGAGACTTCACAGCTAACTTCTGAGTGTCAGCGACAAATCTGAAACGAAGTCAACAGGCTAAATCGTCGTTATTTAACCCTTCAAACGAGTTTCAAAGTCGGGACCTCGTTAAATATTTTCATTGCAACCTAGGGTAGGACTTATTTTGTTTAAAAGCCCTCGGTCGAATTAGTTTTGTTAGATTGCAATGAAACTGAGAATAAACACAAATCTAGATTACGTATTTGTTACTTATGTTCAAGATTTAAATAAAACATTTATGAACTTTTCATCCACTCTCATAATTTGCGGTTATTTTTTTATTTAATTTTCAATTCAGACAGCTGCATTTGAGGATATTATAAATAGTTCAAAGTAAGGCCCAATTACGTAGTTAGGATCGCGCTTTTATTTACAAATGTTTATTTATTATTTATGTTTAAGTGAATCGATATGGTTTGCATTTAAAAAAATTGAACAAGAGCATCAAGAATATTATTTTACGTGATCCCATATAGCAATAATAATGTAGGTAGTTTCGATAAAGCACATCTAATGCTAATTACATTCAGGAATGACCAATAAAACGCAATTAGCTGTGCTATGCCACCCATGGGTAGATAATTTACCTTTCTCATTCATAATACAACATTCGTTTCCGATTAAAATGCCACCCCGACGCATACGTATTGAGAATGGCATTTGACAAACGAGCGAGTATTATGCTGCCTCTACACATAGGCCAACACGTTGGCAAGTGCGTTGGCTCCCAATGTGTAGAACGGGCGTTGGAACGTTGGCGGTAGGCATTGGAACGTTGGCCGGCGCGCTTGCGAGCTTGCCGCGCGGTGTCGGTATCATCAAAGAACACTTGTCGCAAGCTTGGCGCACCATCCACACATTGGCCGCGCGATCAGTTTGCCCGGAGCAGCGATCAAGAGTGCATATTTTCTTCTTGCGGCGTATTAACACCTAACGTAACAAAATGGCGTATAATATGAGTAATGATGAAACTTTTAAATTTATTGAGCTCTATCAGAGTGAAAATTGCCTATGGAATCCAAAAAATAAGTACCATAAAAATAAAAATGTTGTAAGTATTAAAAATGCTAAATAAATAAGGTTCTTGGACATTCCGTTTTCCTTACGATATTTTACTTCAAAGTAAGAGCATCGTACTTTATTATTATTTTAATATTATAAATATGAAAGTATCACCCTTTTCTTGTACACTTTTACGTAGTAATTATAAGCTGTGAATAAATATACAGCTGCAGCTGTTACCAACTCAACATCCATTTTTTGATCCGTCCGCACATTGGCCCGAACCAAAGCATACTGAACGACCTTCCAATTTGTGGATTAACTCACAAGCACGTTGGCAAGCGCACCGCCAGCGCGTTGGCGAATGCGCTGGCCTATGTGTAGAGGCGGCATTATGCGAACGTACAGACGAATACGAATGTTGCTCATGACAAATTGTCCTACAATAATGCTCAATTTAAGAGCGGGAGCGGAATCCAACGAGCTTCTGATATGATACTTACGCGGTAGACAGGATGTCGCCAAAAGATTTTACCTATGCGTGGGATGAATCGTGGACTACATTAAAATACTAAAAAGCTTTATAAAATTTTACAGAAATGTTAATTTTATCAAATTTTATAATGCATCAAAAGCAATTTACCAAAGTACTAATATAATAATATGTTACCACCAGTGCGACTTGTCAACTAATATTCATTGTAGTTAGATATAGATTTTTCTGTAAAAAAATCTTAAAGACGGTTAACTGTTTTGCGTATAAGTATTTGCTCACTTGTTATATTTCGATTGAAAAAAAACAGTAAAACATAAATAAAACAAACATAATACATAAAAAAAACATAATATTATTTTATAGTGTACAGGTACATACGTTAAAGCACAAAAACTAAAGTATAATTCCCTGCGTAAATGGTGAACTATGAACGTTTTGAAAATTGGACCATGACCTAACATTCATTTCATTTGAGTGTTTGCATCTATTTATTGCACCATAGACTCTGCTCGATGGACATGAATCTATAATCAAGGCTGGGCAATGGGCTCTGATAGAATCAACAGATAAATGCAACAGATAAGTAGAGGAAGATAATTATTTTTCAGATAAAATAAACTTTTTTCCTTTGTGACGACACTTAATTAAATTGAAAGTAAGATTTAAGTGCCTACGCACTTAATACATATTTGCCATTGAATAAGGAGTTGTAGTGAATAAAAAGCCATACTATTAACGAACTTGTTATTGCTGGTGCTTTGGCATTTTTACAAAGGCCATAATTTAAAACGGAGGAGATAAAAGCCTTATTTAGAAATAATTCTTTGCCGTAAAAAGTAACTGCATTTATGTGAGATCCTAAAAATGTTATACTAAATGATAACTACATTAACAAAATACAACGACAAAGAATTCGCTGACGTAATTTAAAAATTTGCTCTACCTGCTGCGCTCTTGAAATAGTAAAACCCATATAAGGCGAACCAGCTTCTTTAAATAAAGATGAACATTGAAAATCACATCGGCGGTCCATTCCAGTGCAACTGACTGTATTTGGTCATTGCAACTAACTCGAGAATAATCTAGTTATCTTAATGTAGCCTTGTACGGATGCTGAGAGATATATGGACGCCGTTTGGGACACGAAGAATAATTAATAGTCTAATTTTCCTCATCCATGTTAATTTAAGCTAAGGCTAAATTCCCCCAATCCGTTATTCACTCGGCTAAATTTATTCCAGATAGTGTCTCGGAATATCTTAAGTTATACGAGGGAGAGATTCGCGTGTAAGAGAGTTTAAGGGGATTATGTAAAGATATACGTGAGATTGAAGTTGAAATATTTGCACGATTTCTTTGTGACAAAGTGTAAGTGTTACTTCTATCGTCTAGCCCTTCGTTTCTCTTATCTCGATATTCCGTCAGAAGTGACTATAATTTACTTTTTATCTTTTCAGTAAATGCATCAAAATATGACGGTAGTTATTTTTAACGTAACCAAATGCAATCGCAGTTGAATACCGCTGTCAATTTGTATTTAAAATTGTACAATGGTTTCTGTTAAGTTATTATTTTTAATTTCTTCATATCACCCTAAATAATTCCTTTCATTTAATCGTAATATACCTAACGATGATGAAGATTGTCTATTCATATCGTTAAATCCTCGAGCTGCGTCTTTTACATGAACATGGATATCAGATAAAATTACTTTTCCTTTCAAAGTTCTGAAATCATGTTTGACTGTCATGAATAACTCATGTTTTAAAATGTCATAATACGAGGAAAATGTATTTGAGCCAATACCTAAGATCTTTTACAAACATGGGGAAGTGCAAGAAGCAGTTCTATCCGAATCTTTACATAAGAAATAAATGAACAGTACCCTGCCTAAAGTTTAACTTATGTTAGAGGAGAACAAAATTCAACAACGGTGAAACTATTGCAAAAGCGGTATCCGTAACTCGGGAGAACTTAGAGCCCAAAAACGAATTTAACCGTCAACACAAAACAACATTATAATTATTCCTTTACGCAACTCACGCTTGATTTATTTTGTTTGTGGTCGCTCGCAGGTGTGCGTGGGCGCAATGGCTCCTGCTTACCGTTAAATGGAGTACTTATTCATTTATATCTCAGTTAAAAGTAGCAAAAACACGATATTAGCTGCATAGTCTGTCAGGATGATGTCGACTTATAGAACTGGTTGATTATTACATCGGGATGAGGAAACGGTCTGAATGAAATAAATAGCCATAGTAAAACGGAACTATAACTTAATTATTTCTCAGCATGAAACTCCATCTTTGTACGGTTCTTTTACTATCTGTTAGATAAATGTCTTCTTAAAGATAGATGTTTCAGTCGATACCTGTTTTATGGCATTAATATATTCATATGGATTATGAAATCAAAATCAACAGAAGTTATGATCTGATTTTAAAAATAATATTATTATTCTATTCCTTTTCGTGAATAAAGATTTGCAAAATCCTTTAAACACGTGTGCTGTTGTGCTTATGTTTTGAAGCATCTTCCTGTTCTTTTGTCGCGGGATCCGGTTGAAAATGATATCTCACGCTCCAGGGCAAGGTCTTTGTTGTAGGTTGCGTCAGGCAAGGTCTTATTTCTTATTGGTTCATTTATGAGGAATTAGGCTGTATGTCCAAGATATATGTGACATAGAGCAAGATTGCATGACAATATCAATTAAGCAGTAAGAAAAAACAATATCGTCACTATTTGCAGCAACATCCACTTCATATAATAAATATGTTGGTGCAAAATAAATGATAATGCGAAGATAAATACCTAATTTGAAACAAACCCCTCATTCAGTTTTGCCATAATCGAGTAACAAGGCGGTGATAGAATCTAGCTTATTAAAGTCTGTGCGATGCGCCGCGCCGGCGCATTGCGATTCTTCCTTTTGCCTTTTGTCAGTCGCCATTTCCTGGTCGCGATCTCTTCGGATGCTTACAGTCTGTCTTGTTTTATTTTGGTTCCCTAGATCTATTTGGATACGGATTCTATATTCGGTTGGGCAACATGAAAATATCATTGTACCATACGGGCACTTTGCAAAAAAATTTAAGCGTAGTTAAAACGTGAAACATTAATTCACAAGTTAATAGGTATAATTATTGTAGTTTTAGTTATAGATGATTCATTTTGTTCATAATACATATAAATTATGCTTAATTTCCTATTAGTCCGAAAAGTATTTGTAGTGTTCGATTTGAGTTTTATAAAAAGTAAATATTCATAACGTCGCTTTGTGGTAACTCAAGGGTTACGAGCTGAAAAGCCCAAAACTAATTCGCTCTTAGCTTTAAGTACCTATAAGATTGTAGCGTTAAAAACAAAGGTAAAGATTGACTTTATAGGACCATGCAATTTGCAGGGAATAGTGATATTTGAATTAATCATCTAATAACAAAAATAACGATGAATAGCAAATTTCGTGGCCTAGCTTTTAGGGTTGAATATCTAGTAAAATATGTGTATAAAATAAAAGAATTCTGAGGAGATGAAGTTGGCGCAAACAGCGCCACAGTGGGGGCCGCGATATCAGAGATCATCGTGATATATGTATGGAGCCGCGGGCAAAAACTGGAACTGTGTAGAACCTACGATTCCAATGTTAGAAATAAACAAAAAATGCGAAAACGTCGTACGACCACGACAGAATAAAAGTCTGTGATTGACTAGTAAGGCAAAAAGGTCCATTTCTACTACGGAAGTGCAGTAAACAAACGTGTATTCAATGTCTGACAACGTTGGAACTCGTTTTGCCTACTGAACTTTGGAATTTTCAACTCGTACAACTTATAGTTTTTTTTATCAAATTAATCAGTTAAAAAGCAAACATTACCTTTATCAAACACTCCGTTACCTTTAGTTTAGCTTCAGGTAATTTTTAAATCTTTCCTTTTCAAAATCTATTGATTTCTATTGATACATTAAGCAGAATTTTTTTAAAAACAAAGACAATGTAGGACGATTTTCCAATTAGAGTTGGGTTACTGCACGTGTTTGCAGCAAACAAAAAGATCAAAGTTGTCCTTGTGAAGGGAATGAGTTAGCTTGTTTATAGTCTGTCCTAAACTGAAGTAAAAACGATAGGCAATGTTTTTAAACAATATATTTTGAGAACGTCATTGCTATAAGTTTGCGAATAAGCAAATCTTGTTTAATCCCAAATCCGTTTCTTGGATAGATTTATAGTCGTCGAAAGCGGATGTTGAGGAACACTCGGTGGAATTTCGAATGACGTGGTTTGCAGCAATGAGCGAATAGCATACTTTTGCTCGTAAACACGTCAGAATAGCCACTCCCTCCGTTTTGTTAAAATATTATTAGTCAAGAATAGAATAGGAACTTGTTAAAAATAATTGACAAAGGAGTCGTTGTTACAAATAGTCTTTTGAATACCAGGCAGCCATGTCTTTTTACTGTAAAATAAATGAATTGAGTAAAATTTTGTTCTCTACTTAAATAGTCCTGACGGTTACAAATGAAACGTTGTAACTCAGGATTAGCAATATCCATACTTGTAATCAACCTAAACCACCACGCTATTGTTAGTTTTAAATATCTATAAAAATCATATATGTCAGTAAAATAAGCATTTACCTACTACATCGAAACAAATGCTTATTTTATGTATGTATGAGGTTAAACAACGTCAAATAATAATTAAATATTGTACAAAAAATTTAAAAAGACAAATATATACCTAAAACAGAACCACGCAATATTCTAAGGCTACTGTCCACTCGGGTCCCTTGAAAGGGCAACATACGAGTGACTGATATCTCTTTGTTGTAGGCAATTATTTCATTAAACTCATCAGCAGTAAGTTTTTACGAGTTAACGACAACATTACCCGTTTAAGACTTGTTAACACGGTTTAGTGTCGGCCATGTTTCGTGACCCAGTCGGAATAGCCTGCGATGTTACTGAGAGTTATGACCTAAGGGCGCACTTCCATGAATCCGCGAGTAGGGAATTTATTGCTAAGAATTAACTTTTATTTTGATGTTAATTGAAGTTTTAAAATGGAAGCGCCTTGTAGGTATTATATGTATGTTTTTATAGAAAATCTGTTCAAAAAATATAATTCTTCGTTTACAAAATTTATAAAAAAAACCGTTATTTTAATCAATTTGGACGGCACTTCCCACGCTTTTTATTTTGAATGATATTTGGACTCTATTATATAATGGTTTTACGAATTCTACTGCCAACTTATTATCATTGTCATCTAAAATTACTCAGGAATTTTTATATTTAGTTGGATAGACTAGAATAATTCTACTAAAAAATATAAGTAAATACTCTGGAACTTATCAATAATGTGGAGATTAGACAATCTGGCGCTGGTTATAGTGGCATAGAATTAATATTGTAAGTCAGGATTTAAAATATACATTCCCGGAAATCGGATACATTCATTAGTATGGTACCTAATTCAACGCAATAATTTGGGTTACCAAGTTATAGAATATCAAGATTAAGTTGGGTTACTTTAACAATTATAAATTCTGTGTGCGAACTGTTTTATCTCTAAGATCATCGATATCTCGGAGCTTAACGGTGGCATTATTGTAGCAATAATCACGTAACGATTTCAATAAGTGAGGGCTGGCATTGTGGTGAAATACGTGTAATTAACTACTTTGGTACATTTATTTTTTGTACCTACACATCGTAACTATGTGCCCTGTTAGTTGTATTTTGCAATGTTTACGTAGTTGTTTGTTAACAAGTTCCTTAATTTGTCAATTGTATTTAGGTCTCCGATCTCCTGTTATTTTATAGAGATCGCTTTACCAATACGGTATTTTTCAGTTATTAAATTCAATTCAGTTAGTCCATTGGCGGACCTAAGGCCGCGCGCGCGGAAATTTTCAATAGTTAAAATTCATAACATTTTATGTTCATAGTATAGGGGCGTTGATGAGGTGTTTGCCTAAGGTGCGCTTAAAGGTCTTTGCCTGGGGCGTTCTCGACCCTTTTGGTCTGTTTACATGTGCGGTTCCTTTTGTTCTGTAAACTAACCTTCAATGCTCAATGTAAAGTTTAAATTTAACATGTTATTTTGAGTATGTATAGCAGTTTTAACTCCCAATTGTAGATTTTACATACAACCATTTTTAGGAATGATATAAACGAGGATGGTAAGAAACGAGAAGTTCGCAAAGCCCGTACAATACTACAGTTTGGACAGACTCCAAGTGTCACTGATATTAAATGGATACGGAGAGATACGATTTTCGGTCAAACTAACGCTGCGCAGCCCCGGACAGCGTTTTATTAATCATACAGTTTACATTTGTAATTCTTGCTCATTTTAGTATTCTCATGTATTATAGTTTTTGCGTTTCTGAAAAAAATGCGAGATCCCGCATTATTATTACTAGTATGTACCTACTAAGTTCCATACCTAGGTATATATCTAATGTGGAATACATATTAGAAAATAATGTTACCTACAACTAAATCTTGAGAGTAGTAAGTAGAAGTGATAGTTCTACGTACCTATATACGGTCTTATATCATATGTTTCGATATAATACATACTTTACAAAATTAATTCACAACCTCTGATTTCATAACAACAATAAACAAGCAACCGTAAGCTTGTAAAAACATGTCTGTAAATAAAATAGCTCTTCGTTATATCAGCGAGGCTTTGGACGCGGATAATATTAATCGAATTCGGCATAGAGAATAACTGCATAAATATGCTTAGCTTTTTATGGCCACGGTTTATTTAGTAACGTGAACTATGGGCTTGTTTACGACAACATGTGTTTATCGGGCTGTTAACCTTTTTTCGGAGACAATTTATAGGCACTAAGACCACTGAGTAACTCAATTTATTAGATTGTAAGAAGAATAAGGGATATATTTTATAACGTCACTAATGTTAAATTATTTTACCAACATTCATCTAGATAGCATATAATTAAATAAAGAAATTATGCCACTTCATATAGGTACTTACCTAATGCATTCCATCGTATCATCTGATAATATTAACATATGGTATAACTGTTCATTGAATTAGAATTCATCTATTTCGACACAATAATTAGTTAACCAGTTAGCAAGCCGTAGGTACATTTATAAAACCGTAGTTGCAATAGCGCAAGTTAAGTGATCTTCTAACAGTTCATCTAAATAGCATATTAGTACTGACAATAATACTGACAATAATATGTTGGCCTTATTTTTCTCTGGTAATGTTTAGTAATATCCACCTAACGCAGAAGAAAAAAGAAATGACATGAGATAGCACGAGGAGATACAATTGCACGTGGGACTAGAACAATTCCTAGAAAAAACCGTCACGCAATGCGAAACAGAAGATAGTATCATACTGTCTCTTTTCTTCTTCGTCTTGTACTCTTCTACGTCTTTAATGCCAATCGGTACTGTTGAACCAGCCAGTCAAGCCACAGACCATAAACAACCGAGTGTTTCAATCTCACGTTTGATGAATGAAGTTATTATTGTACCTGTAGCCATTAGGCGTACGAGCGCCGGTTCTGTATCAAAATATTTACTGGTAGAATAAGCACATAAATCGGCACGTAACGAACGATTGGCCGTATGAAGCCACTCGCAAGCCCGCAACACACGGTGCCATGCTGGTGACTCGTAATGGTGCTGTCAGCAATCGATTTATGTATTTATTGTAAGCGTGTAATAAACAAGAACAGCCGTGGATATCTTTATTCGATTCGCTGTTGTAAATCAAATGTAATTGGTTTTCTCTGACTTCGGTCGCTCTATCCGTTATGCTGTGATGTGATGCCATTTGTTATCCTGACAACAGTTGAATTTTGTTTATGGTTTTAATTGATTGCATTGAATTCTATAAAATGCAAGATTTGCTTTATGTGTTATAGATTTTACATTAATTTTGTAAATGAAAACTGATATAACGTTTTACATACATTTTAGACAATAAGCAGAAATGTTTACCACTTTCTAAAACGACAATAATGCCGATAACTTAATCACATACTTAACATGACATACACGCAGTACCGCAAAGATAAACCACAACTGTGTCCTTAATAGCTAACAATATTGAGGCTGTACCTTTCGGTCTTCTACGTCAGAACTTAGATTATCTCATGACGTGGAATCTGTTCCCCCAAGTACCTAGCAACTGCCTACGGCTAAGCTCGCGTGGACTTGGAAATTGGCGCAATTTAGTTACAAAAAAAGGCGGAATGTAAATCATCTTTATTCCTCATCCCGTGAGAATACGAAATATCTTGAAAATAGGCTATGAAATTTATGTTATTCTACCTGAGGCTATTCTACCTGAATTATTTATTCCAATTATTCCCCTCGTAATTAACCTAATTAGATACTAAATTAAATTTGAGGGCCCCAACATAAATAAAGTTATAAATAAATAAAGTTGGAAACAAGGCTGCTTAAAAGCTAAAATACAAAATGTAGATATGCTTTGTGGCTCGAACAGGGAACATCGATATATTTAGTAAATACTAGGCGTTTAAACATTTACACATGCAGAGTATACAAATTTAGACATAATTAGGTATATCGCTTACAATTTATATCAATAAACTTCACTTTCACACAAGAATATGTTATACCTAGAAAGACAACATAGTACCGCTTTTCTTAATATTAAAAAATCCTGTGGAGATTCAGTACGTTTCTATTATTCCAACAAAGCTCATGCGAAAACTTCCCCGAAAAATGGAGCACGAAGGAATGTTTTATTCAAATCACATTTTCAGGCATCCGAATTTAAGACACACAGTGGCAAGAGAGTGGCCCGTGTAGACACAAAAACATTTTCAATTACGGGACAAGTGAAAAGCGAACAAAAGTGTAGCATCCCTACGACACATTGTGCTCAAAGTGAAATATTAAACCGGCCAAGAGTCACATCACACCTGACCCTATTAAGCGAGGGCAGCGCGACCGTGTGGAACTTCATGAGTACGGCTTCTATGGATAGCGCTGTATTCACTGACCTTTATTTGCTTCAATGATGATTAATTAGCGAACAGACTCGAGAAATAGTTTAAAACATATCCGGCTTTCAGAAAGATGATGTGACTGAATTTGGCCCACAAAATTTCCACAGCGATCCAATGTAAGATCTGCCTAAGTGATCGTATCGATCGTTTCTTGCACAAAGGGCAACAGTATCGTTTCCCTGTCCTAAGGCAGTGAAGGCGAAATCAGGAGATCTTGAGTGCAATGGATCATACAGATAGAGAATTGATTTTATGTGAATTCTCGGGCGTAAATATAACAACTTATGAAGGATGGTGGATTCTAGGGGTTTTAACCGCTTGAATTAATTTACCCATGGAATTAACATATTGCCTAGGAGTTTTTTTCGCGTGTAAATAAACATCTTTGTTATTGATCTTCTCAACAAATCTACACCTATTAAATACTCACAGGTCAAGATATTTGTAACTTTACCTACAAAAAAGCATATTTGAGTAGCAAGTTACATGACCTGCCCCCTTATTATGAACTCTTAATTCCAGACTGTTTACGTTCACAACGTGGGTGTGACAGAGACAGCGCCTTATAACCTGTAAGGCCCCTGAAAAACGACAGGTTTATTTGGTCATTAGCATCAGATGGATTACATAACCTTTACAAATGCATTTTAAAACGACACATAATATTCCATAAAACTAACAAAGCAACAAAAACCCATTTAAAATACTCGTAACGTTTATCCGATCAAATCGATTTACGTGCGCGCAAATCGTGACGTTCCGGTGAGAAAGTACATGTGGGTTATTTATGCGACGGAATAAAAACATAAAACCTAAACAGCGATGATTGCAGATGCGTGGCGGGTCGTGAGAAGACTTTCACGTAATGCAGAGGCGATTAGTGCGGGACGGATGTGGTGTGAGGTCAACCTTCAAGCACAAGCAACGGTCTATGATCGAAACGACGGACTGAAACCATCTCGCATTGGTCTGCAGTCGCAAGGATGGACCTATGTAATTGATGCGGTCTGGAAGTAATCCGACTTGTCTAATTCTCTCGATCCCGATTTACGAACATGTTTAGAGTCTTCTGTTATTGGTCGACGCGAATTCTCCTACAGCCAATTAGTAGATTAGTAGCTTTAAGTTAAACGTTTCCATACGAAAGTAGTTTTTCCTAATCGATGCATGTAAATTGCCTTAATACTTAGAATTGTTTCTGGAACACCCTAATATCTTTATCAATGATACATGTAGAGAGTCACATGTAGAGTTCATTTTCAATAGGTTTCAATAGGTGTTTCCACAACAATTTAACTTCGTGGGTGGTATAAATCAAATGAAATTGTTTAACAATCGCTGTCATGCAACTAAACAGTTCAAACGACTCTCCCGTAGACGAACAGGTACCCTAATTGTGTCCCGTGCCCCTCCGGAAGGACGCAATGATGAGTTCGTCCCAGGCGTCCCCAGCTCCCGCGGGACTACGCTGCGTGTCACGGCGTTAACTGATAAGTAATTCTCTTCATGTCAGCCCATTTATTGTGGAGCCCCGGCCTCACTGACAGTCACTGGGGAATGCTTGCTGATAAAAGTGGTTCGGCTAATGATCGCTATACCTACTTATCTATTTTACTTTCTGGCTAGATACGTTTTGAATGAGGTATGTGGGGTTGGAGTAGAATTTCGTACTAATTCATTGATCAAGTGTTTCCCAATTGGCACTAATCCGAGAGACTTTCAGTAGTACAAATACATCAGTTCACAACTGTTTCTTTGGATAATTAGACCTTCTGAGAACTCTTTTTAATTACACTAGGTACTATCCTATTCGAGATTAGTTCATGGACAAATGACTAAATCAACGTTTCAGATGTTATAATCTGCTTGATCAATAAACACAACTAGGTTTTTTATTTTTATTTTAGTGCTATGAATACATTTTTATCGAAGGCTTGAGGCAATTCATGTGTAAATGGATGGACGAAAGAGGGGATGACAGCTAAAGAAAAGATGAAGGCTGTGTGAGAGATGATATTATGAAAAAGTGTAGAAGAGATGGCTAATAGGGAATAATCGAAGAGAAAAACACATTGCGCCAACTCTAAATATAATTGGGAAATGGGCAGGAAGATGATGAAGACACACTCTATTTTACGGATATTGATTTCCTGTTACATCATATTTCGACGTTAAATTAATGTAACATGCAAAATGATAAAACAGACAAATTACTTGGACACCCTTGAATCATCAGTAGAAATGTTAACGTTGCGATACTTTTTAGTGAGTTGGACGAATTTATTTATTGTAAGAAAGATGAATGGTGATATCGCTACCAGTAAAGTTCTATGAGAGACCGTGCTTCGAAGGTCAAGTTAACGGTATCCGATTACAATAAATAACTGAATGAAATATAAGCATTTTACAAACGTGTCTGCCATAACTTGAAATGTTTTATTGTTATACAGGTAGAGTAAGTTGAGCGGTTATTTGAATATAACTCATTGATTGGAAACAAATACAGCAGCAATATTTCCATTTTATCAACTACTTCCAATTTACATCGGCCGCGGTACTAAATCGTGATTTCACGACAATTTACCACACATTCCGGACGATATTTACGGCAGACAAATGTTCCTTTACTCATAAAATTATTTATTTATATAATATAGTATTTCATTTCAAAATTGCAATTCCTAAAGCACGACTTTCCGCGAATTAATTTGAATTAGAAATAGTTTATATAAGTTACAAAATATAGTTATGTGTGACAATAATATTACCTATATAATATTTCCTCTATATATAGATTCAAAAGGGCTATTTCCTCGTGGTCCTACTATTTTGTCATATACTAGTAGGCCTACGAAACGGAGAGTTTCAATGGAATGGAAAAAGTTAGTACTTAATACAGTCTTTACCCTTTAGCCAGTACCTATAATTATAACCTATATTATTTCTGACAAAAAATTACATCGGATTACTTGAATATACCATCTTTAGTGTCATCATTGTATCTTTAGTAGGTATCATTTTGTTTTTATTATTGCCACTTACTTTGAAAATAACATTAAATCTAATTAGGTATGCTCCATTCTTACCTGAAACAAAGAACACATTCCATTAGTAATCAACATCACACAGATCATTGTTGAACATTATTAAATGTTACATAATATATAGTTTTCTGAATGCCTAAACTTAAATTCTGCAGCGAAAAGATAGAAGTGAGGTGGTTCTTAGGCAATACAACTGATAAGAGTTAAAAATGATTTAACATCTGATTCTGAAGATGAGTAGTAGCTAGCCAGGCCGATAACCTATCCTTTCCCGGCGCAACAAACAATACAAGGACATTCGTAATTATAAGGTACCGGTAATTTTGAAGACATAGCACAGAAATTATTCTGTAATTTCAAAACACTGTCGTTAATGTCTACTCCTCTTCCAACATTTTGTTTCCGAAGAAGAAGCTTGAAGTATTACAAAATTTAAAGGTTCAGTTAACCATCACACAAATCATTTAACATCATTTAACAATGGCAAACGATTGACGTTCTTATTACTCCACTGGCCGTGCGTTGCGCAGTCGATAATTATGTGCTGTCGTTCCAATTCACCCGGACCGGACAAATGTTTGATGAAATCTGCACGTCCGTCTATCTTACCCACGCTCTCGTTTTGACGTTAGCTTTTTAATTGGTATTGGCTAGCGAACGGGCTTCAAGTCCACCAGATGTTGTTTGGCTGACATCTGACACGAGCACAACAAGCAGTGACAGGAGTGGGTTGGACGTTGATATCCTTTACAGAGGATTTTGGGTTCAAATCCGTTCATCTCTAAACAAAGTTGTGCAGAGACAAGATAAGGATTTGGATTTGGTAATAGATTACCTTCTTCATTTTAATTTAGCGTTTTTTACTATGTTGTTGTTTGTTTTTCTAGGTTGTGTCTTATTTCTTTTTTTTTTTACTTTGTTAATTTATTATTGTATTTATTTCTGCTGCAGTGTGTTGTGTCAGCAACGAATAAAATATTTTTTCTTTCTTTTCTTTCTTTCTTTCATAGCTGCTACATGTCATCTCTGAAGAGTGCAGGATCATACGTGATGTAACCCACACTAGCATCTTTTCGAATAAATGGCAAACGGCCTCTCTGACTAGCGAGCTTGTGGAAACAAACCGGTGCATCATCTGCGCAATGTCTTTAGAAATTGCAGTTTTCCAAACGCAATATTAGCACCAAATGCGCCAACGCGTCAACGCGCCAAGCTCTCCAAGGATTGCATAATGGTCAGGTAATAGGCGATTCAGAGACCGACTCTTGAGCAACGGACCCGTTTAATCATAAGCGCATAAGTAACGGCACATCAAAGCTAACAGGGTTGCCATTCATCATTAAGAATGAAGTATCGCATTTTTTACTTCTAATCATTTACAATGTTTGATTTTGTAACCAAGAGTAGATTGAAAAGATTACAGATGTAAATAGAACGGTTTAAACTGTTTAATGCCTTCTGCTGAGATAGGTACATATTATACCGGTGAATAGTCAGTAAAGTCAAATAATGATATTGTTATTAATTAAAGCAAACTTTGTGGCTCGTCAGGATTATGCTCTAGAGTAAGTTTCGATTCATTATGATCTAATTGACCTTCATTCATAGCAATTTGGGTCCTCTAAGAATAATAACTATTTAAATAAATCGGTTAATCCTTCAGCCCATTCTTGAAAGAAAGTTTTTTTTACTTTTCGCCAACTATACCTCCCGAATAGATCAACCGTCAATGTCAACTGCGTTTCGATCGGTAAAGCTAAACATACAGATACCATCGCCGGAATAATCAACAAAGCTTTTTAGGTCCTCAAGATATGCAGATAGGTACGTTAAAAACTCTATTTTCGAAAATCGGGTTAAAACCAATAAGTGGAGAATTATAACATGTAAGTATTTGATTTTCATCTGGAAGTTAAAAAACCGGAACAATTTTTTTCTCGAAATCTTTACCTTCGCCGAAGCGAGTCTTATTTAATTCCAATAACGCAGTATTATTTAAATCTGAATCACAGTGGATTCTGCGTATTCTACCTGTATGATTGGGAACAACATTAATTAAATTCGTCTTAACTCACTCACTTTAGACACTTAAATTAACGATTTATCAAAATCAAAAAACTTTTCCCAAAGTAGATCGTCTTTGAGGAAACTTTAAAACCAGTTTTTATAACCTTATTTTTTATAGACATTTGTATGATTATTTATAGTACCTTTTTAAGTGTTTTATTAATGAAAGTATCTATTTATTTAGTGTTAGATTTAACTGCGTATTACAATTAGTTGTACCTTCCATTAAATTCCGGTTACTTTCCAATACCACCGGAGCAAGCGTATCGCTATGGGACTGAGTAACAATAAAAAACTTTATTTCTATATGTTAAGGCTTCATTTGCATTAATGGCAAATGTGGCGCAATTGAAGTTGCCACTTTATTCGCAATTGGTATTTTAATCGTGATTAAATTGATTTGTTCGCTCAATATTACGCGTTAAGGTTGGAGCGGACTGATCAACAAACAGTAATAGTGGTTTCATAGTTTGTTTCACATTTAACGTTTCGTTTTTATTATCATGGAATCAAGTGTAATACTAGAGTAGGAACACGTCGTTAAAGTTGAAGCATTTGTAAATGGATTCTAAGTTATCAGCCGAGTTAGGAACTGTCAGTAGTTTAATGGTTGAAATACCATCAAGTCGAACAAAGCGAAACTAGTTGAAATTGTTTTTAGAGAGCAATCGTTTCACTGCGACTATGTTGGAAGTAGCATAAAAACTTCTGAGCTTTATGTCGACCCCTTTTGCATCTGATGATCTGACACAGAGTCTCCTCAATTATAGAGGTCAAAATCATGTTTAGGGACATTAAAAGGTTGAATCCAAGAACACGCCATCAACAATGTGACCTGTAAAATCCCCATTAATCGGAACAATTGATCATAAATAAATATGTAGATACAAATTGTTGAACATTAAACCGTTAAGTATCGACATTGCATTGTTAAATCATCAACAATTGTAAGTATTTATCATAATTAATCTGACAAGTGGTTGCTAGGTCTGAGCTTTAATCACTCAGTTTGTCGCCTAATGCATTAAGAGCCTAAGATCTCGATCGACATGCAATATGATGAATAGGGACAGCAATGTGTCGGGTAGTAATTGTGCTATCGATAGTGTCCTTTGGCCAGGTGATAATAAATTACCGTATTGTAAGTTGCCAATCTGATCGAATGTAAATCGAAGATTGTTTGCGACACTAATTTTGGACGTAGACTGTAAATAGGTATAGTAAGCGGTGCGGTATTAGGAATTTTTGAATATCTGGGGTTTCATGTACTTTTTAGGAAACTTAGCAATATGTATTGTGTTTACTTTTCGTTCATAGCAAACAAACAAACAATCCTAGTGTATCAATGCAACAAAATGCATCTTATCTTGAAAAATATTTGAAGTCATTTAAAATATCTCATCTTATAGTAGAGATGATGAGACACTAAACTTGATGCTTTCTCGGGTCATCATCATCATCTCAACCGATCATGGCCCACTATCGAGCTCGGGTCTCTTCTCAGTATGAGAAGGTAAGGCCATAGTCCACCACGGTGGCCAAGAGCGGATTGGCGGACTTCACACACCTTTGAGTTTTTGCGAACTCCCCGGCAGTCCCCGGCATGCAGGTTTCCTGTTTCCTCACGATGTTTTCCTTCACTCTTTGTAACAAGTGACATTTATGTGTTTAAAACGCATATAACTCCGAATAGTCAGAGTTGCGTGCCCTGGGATTCAAACCCGGATCCTCCGAATAGGAGAACGAATTCTTAACCACTACTATCACCGTTACTCGGTCATTTCTCGGGTACTAGTATAAAAATAAATAACGAAATGTAAGCGACGGTATGCGGTGGGCAGCGCAATAGTTTTCCTTCTC
Organism: Hesperia comma; assembly: GCA_905404135.1. Lineage (NCBI taxonomy): Eukaryota > Metazoa > Arthropoda > Insecta > Lepidoptera > Hesperiidae > Hesperia > Hesperia comma. Next base: position 3,166,685 of record FR990020.1, on the reverse strand, counting down.
ATTACCGCGTAGCAAGCCGATAGCGGTAGTTAGTTCTACATGAGCGGGTATGTCGTCTATGTTAATTGATACACAGAAGGTTTCCTACTTAGAAAACAAACTTGTTGTCTTGTAGGTCGGAGATAAACACGTCTGCATTAGGATGAAATTAGGTCGAGGGCTGCAAGAAAGTAAAATATTAGACATCATACAACAGCACATAAAAAATCCCTCGAGCCAGACCAGAACCGCGTCAGCCAGATCGAACCCAGGACCCTTTGCTGGTCCGACAGTCATAATATAGTCAAATAATGTAAGTGGCAACGTAGCTGTGAATAGTAAAGCGCACTAACTTAGTAAGCAATCGTGTCTGAAATTATCAAGTCACTCAATGAATCAAAATGTGTTTTTTAAGAGCTGTAACGGGCTTAAATTTCTAATTACTTAATAAAACGTAAATCGTTAGCGTAAATTTCATAACAGATTTCACCGCGTTCGTTTTTCGAACTTGAACTTCGCAGACGAAAATGAAATGAAGTGAAAATTGATGGGTGCGATTAAACCGGCGGGCACGTCTCCATTGTTGGCCTTTTGCTTTCGCCGGCGGTGGCGGGTAATGCGCCATTAGCGCATGCGGTCATCGTGCTCCCAATGCAGTCATTAAAACGCACACACAGTTTCCCGTTAACGCTTTGGCTACACATGCGTCTTAATGAGTTAATAACTATGCTAAATTAGACGCTACGCAGGCGTGGCCAATATGTATATTTAGGCAGAAAGGCGAATTACGACAGTGGACCGCTCCATGGATCCTTGAATGCATTTAATACGTAGTTGTAGCCAACGTGCATATTTAGCACGTTAAGTAACGCTCAGTTGGACATTGACACTGACACTAACGTTAACGCAGATGTAACAGTATAGCATTACGGATAGATTTAACTAAAACGCTTATACACCTTTATCCCCGTATTACAATTTCCTGTTAGCGTGTGGCTGTAGCAACAAAAATAAGATGAATAAACACTAATGAGGCAAGGCACCTAGATATTACCCCAGAACAAATAATTATCTCTCACATAAATGAGTGCTCTGAAATCGAACCCGAAATCCTTCGCTTCGCAGCATCCTACTCACCAGGAGTCCTTATCCTACGGAGTCTTCAATAGGTTCAATTGTGAGTAGGTACCTACTCATAGTAGGATAACTACAGATTGTCAAACAAAATTTGATAGAACAGTAGACGACGATATTGAACATGATAGAGCTTCGGGCTTCTTAGTTGAATTTTATCACTTCGGTACCTTTAAAGTAAAACAGAGTACCTACAGCGAAACAAAAACTAAAAGAAACATAAAATTAACTGCATAAGCAGGTATGATGGTTCTTACGTTTAACAAAACAGTCCCCAAGGAGTACCTATCGAATTTCGAGATACGGTAATTAACCAGCGAAGCGGAAAGTTGACATGCCAACCTGTCATTTAGATGTCTTTCAAGTGTCACAAGATGTAAATTTAAAACTAAAATCTGACTACGTAAAAATATTACTGGGAATAGTCAGTAACACTATACAATATTTGAAGTTATTGAGGGTTTCATTTATTTGATATCCTGCTGTTGGATAGTTATTTGATATCCTGTTGGAATTGTTAGTCACCTTAAAAAAAAACTTCAAGTCGTCTAAAGGACGTCGTCATTTTGAATTTACGGTCACGTTTCTCATGTCTTTTATCACATACCGTGTTTTTAGCGGGCGACAATACCCACTTCATTTGTCGAATTATGTTACACACACATATGGACTGATACCCTGTGCTATAACCCTAAAAAAATATCCCCGCAAGCGCGGCTGCTTTGAAAACGGTAACTTGATCCATGTAACGGTTTTAAATATCGGCATACCACAAGGATCGTGACTATCCATACAAAATACCCTACTTCATTAACAGTTTCTTATTTCCCATCTACATCTAGATCCAGGTTAAGCCGCACACGTAAGACCTGGGTTAATCTCGCGACCTATTACGCTAGTTGTATCATCGGTACCGCAACCACTTTCACTCGGTAAGTAGGTTTCAGTGTTGCGTGCGCTTAAGCTGCCTTTCCCACCTATATCAGCAATCTTTCAATAATAAATTGCTTAGCAAGTTCATTCTGCAGACAACTTTAAAATATTAATAATAAAATGAAAAATGCGAGTGATGTAACTTTATTGCCATTTCGTAGTAGAGACGTGAAACAAGTACTACAAGTAGGAGAGACATTGCTTCGTTTATAAGCGATTTCGGCAATTGAGCCAAATGTATTCAAACATGTTATGTGATTTCTGCTCACGCGCACTTAGTGTGGTTGATTTTGGCACATTGAACTTCTGGATTCCGATTCCTCGCATGTGAGATGTAAAAGTCACAGTCCTTCGGGCCAAGTGTTACGAAAAACCTTCACATACCTTCCAGAACATTCTAGAGAACTCTCAACGTTTTCGTTTTAATCAAGCAAATAACAATTTTTTGTTTAATTGGGCACGTAAGTTTGAAAAAAAACAAGAAGCACATTTCGAATCTAGGCCTGTGGAGACCGACATTTTAAAAGGTAAGCTACGAGTATCAATGCCAATGCTACTTACCTAGTCGTTAAGGTTCACTTTTTTCAATTGCGCGATCGATTATTATCTACGAACCACACACGCGACGGCATCATTAACTGTTTGGTAAATTCGTGATACGTGATCATAGAGATTATTGCGGAATAGTAATGTTCTGCAAATATTATAAGCTTTGTACAAATAACAAGTGGCTTAGTGCTTGAACAACGGTCTCTCGCTTAGGAGATTTGGGTGTGAAACTACGGACCGATACTAAATCCTGAAATAACGGATCTACGAGTATGTCAACGAAATATTGAGGTTTAGTTATTTAGTTGGCGAACAAGTTGGCGATAAAATCCGTCGTATCATTCATAATTATTAAAGTGGTCCACTTGGTAAGGAGTATGTTTTCAATTCCAAATAACACTTTACTGAATGGACTGTTGGGTACTCACTAACAGTTTATGAACTGTCCGAATCCCAAGGACCCTTTAACTGCGAATGAACTGCCCAATCATTTAATCTAGTCCTGATTTGGTTCTTGTTCTCGGTCGGTCACAGTTATCAGGTGCTGCATGATCGTTTGCATAAAAACGTAACAATTTCAACGTGAATAACTATAAATTATCATCTTACCGTTGCGTTGGTTCAAACTCTTGGGACTGACTGGCGTGTTGAGGTGATTGATGATTGTAATGGTTCACCGCTTGATCGCGCCCAGAACTAACTTATGTACCTCTAATTAATTATTTCTATGCGTCAAGGTAAAACACGTTTAAAGTTTTGCGTTGAGGTAAACTGGGTTAATAGGGTATGTTAGGAGTTACCTAAATCGCTAATCGGGTAAAGTTTTAATTGTTGATTAATCGTCACCTCTAGAAGGTCCTTTAATGACGTGGAAATAACTAAGACGTTTACTTCGGTGTTATGTGGACGTTTTAAGGATTTTGGTAACCGAAAATTTGCGTAAGTTTTCCAGTAACTTGAGTCTATCGTAAAACTGTGTGATAATGATGTACAATCGGCCCATTTGATTCGTACCCCACTTCGTCAACAGTTCGTTTGAACTTTTGAGAATGTCAAATTCGTTTTCATTTCAAGCGTGTCTGCTGCACATATGACTTTCTTATTATTATGCTCATTCAGTCAAATCGTCAAACGTCGCTCTAAATTTTTGTCAAGTGCAATGATTTACTTTTTACAATCCATAGTAATATCTTAAATGCGAAAGTCTGTCTGTCTGTCTGTGACGTTTTCACGGCTAAACCACCGGTCCAATTTGGATGAAATTCGGAATGAAAATAGTTGAAGACCCAGAAACACACATAGGCTACGTTTTTTTTTTTCAAAAATCAAGCCCTAAAGGCTTGCATTAGGGGATGAAAATTTGTATGAAAAATCTGAACCGCTTGAACGATTTCGATGAATTTTCCCAGGAAGATAGTTGATGACGTACCCCCTTTCCCCACTTCCCCGGTTCACGATATAAACGAATTCCACGCGGGCGAAGCCGCGGGCAAAAGCTAGTATCTGATAACTGCAAAATATATTTGACAGAAATCCTTATGTCTTTTGTATTAACTATATACAAGATTTTCCCGCGGCTTACCAGCTAAACAAAAAAAATACCGTTAAAATTATTCCATGGGAATTTATTTAGAGGAGTAAAATTATCCTTTGTTTTTTTCAGAATCTCAAACCTCCTCCATATAATTTCCAATAAATTCAGCATTCAGTCGTTTCAACAGATTCAGCAGTTTAAGTGTGAAAAGCCAATAGACGAACAAAGTTACTTTCACTTTTTAATAATTTTATTTATTAGAAATCGTTTTTGCAGTTTTGAATATCTTTACTTAATGATGGACAGACAATGTGTTTAATGTTTATGTTGATTATTGTATAACATGTCAAAGTATTCAGAAACATAAATCTCGAAATATAAATAATGTATTGTCAATGTCATGTAGAGTATTAACAGGTTTGTTTCCCAGGCAACGAATATTTAAACGAATTTCGACTTAATTGCACTTGATGTGTTATAAGAAAATGAGCTGAAGGTGGGGTACGAATCAATTGGGCCGATAGTACATCTTGTAAGTATCTATTTAACTTGCGGATTACATTGTAGTGATACTTTTTCTTATTTTATTTTATATATGAAATTATCTTTTTAAGACATACTTAAAAACATCCCCCTAAGATTTTTTAATAATATTGAATTTATTTTAGTCGTACCTTTTGAAGTTCCTCAGTAACTAAATAGTACCTAGATTTTTTTTATCAAAAATAAACATATTTATGTCAGTATAATGAATATTATCAATATCCTAAGTCTATTACAAGGTTAAATTGCAAGAGAAAAAATACAAGGTGTATTTATTTTAAAGATGTATTGAGAAGCAAAAAATTAAGTAAATAAGTGTATAAAAAATATAAAACCAATCAAGTTTCATAATGGATAGGTAATCTCGTTATTCAAAATTTATTTACTACAGTTTCTAAACGATAACAGCACGCTATAAACAACCCCTTACGAAACCCTCTAGTCTATCCACTTGTACTCCGTCGACAACTCGAGTTAATCTATGATAAGTGACCAAGGATAATCTCCTCAAGCATTCTGCACTGTCTCGTTGCTCATTATGCTCCATTGAATTATTAGCTAATAATAGCGCCATAACAGTTAAACATTGTGCATTTGCAAAGCGGCCTGTTTAACTCGAGACTATAAATTTAGAAGCAATAGTTAACAATGAAATGGTCTAAGCATACTTTGTCACATAGTCTGCAAGGTAGGTTTAGTTCTAGTTTGACGTTTGCCCAACAGTGATGTAGTCGTACTATTAGGTACTACACGTAGATTTTTTTCGTAGCGTTTTTTTAGTTCTTACCCTTCTAGTTTAAACTACTATAGATAGTAGTTTTAATAGACTATAGAAGGTACGCATCCTAACCTCTATCCATACGCACCCTAACGAAAGGGTTAGTAGCGAAAAGAAATTGAAAATTTTAATTCTGTACGAAGTTCATATGGAATAAAGTGCTCTGAAGCGTCATTGTGAGTACACGACTTGTAACTCGGCAATTTTTCAAAATTATCGGCCTCGAATAAAGATCGAACCCAAAATCGTTCGTATTGTAGGGAATCCAACTGAGCCAACATGGCAATCGGATACAGCGGTGGTCTGGCATATAATTATGTCGTATGGTTTCTACAACGAAATAGCTATAAGCCAAATTTAAACACGCAAAGCAGATACCAAGGGGCGATACCCTACGGCTGTTCGAATACTTCGGCACCTTTGTACTCTAAGCACGCTATTGGGATCCTTGACGTGGTACCCACTTGTAACTGACCGAAGTATTAATCATTCTCGGATATAAAAACCGACACCAGACAAACAAGTTTTGTTTTATTTTAACCACTCAATGGATTAACTGAACTTCTCGAAACATAACTTCACACGAAAATAAAGTATAGTTTTTATACATTTTATTGAATATCTCCATAAATGACGTTGTACCTAAATTTTAATTTAAGTGAACAAAATGTCTTAGAAAGAGAAAGGGTTGCTAAAATAATAGGGCTCCGTGGGGTGTTCTCAGCGAATTACGAAGAATAAAATTTTCTGATCGGCCGAGTGCACATTAGAATTGGTGTACGACAATTGAGTTATTTTTCGTTTTGTGTTTCCCAATAAATTATAATAAGGATAAGTATGTATAATTTTGGACGAATATTAAAAAAAGAATTTTGAGGCACTAACATTTCTTAAACTATAAAGTTTTCTGAATGGATACAATCGACTTTATGTTCCTAGATCACGCACGTAGCCACTTGAGTTCCTAAATTAATTGTTTTGTTGTAAAACATAGCTTTTCAAATGTTCAAATATGTGAAATGGCTTAAGCTTTATATTTGCGATGATGCAAAAAAGGCATAAAAGTTTTAAATAGGATGATTTAATTGCATGAAATAAAATATTATATACCTAGATACCTACGATAATTTGAGAACTGTTAAAATTACATCTTAATAAATATCATACAATTATTAATAGATTCATCATTTCTTCTTAAGAGTGCGATTACGAGAAATACTTTCAGACAGAATAAAAGCTCCATTTCAGTGTAGGAAAAATGCGATAAACTATTCATGAGCGTAGCACAAAGAGGTCGTTCTCTTATTGTAGCGAGTCACCGTAATAACATTAAATATTAAACAAATCAGTAATTTTAGGTATGTCGTTAAGAAAGAAAGAAGTTTAATTATACGAGAAAGCGACGTATTGTTATAAACATAAAGTTGACAACGAAATTACGATTTTATTACGAAATTACGATCGTGTACATTTGAGGACAGTAGGGGTATTTTCTATTATTACGTACCTACAACTTCTGATCAGTTTAATAAAAAATATTATCACTCCTTAATTTCTAAGACAAGATAACAAACAATATGCATATGCAAAGAGTAAAATGCACCATGCAACGTAGAGCTGGGTTACTTGTCTAAAGGATATATTCTGTAATGTTACCCGTGCATTCTACCATAAACATTTACGTGTAATTTTGTTTCTGTTACATTTATTATGCTGCCCAGTACTATGTTAAATAACTTTAAAATTAATATATACAAAAGTATATATTATTCTGATTTCTGTCCGATTAAAGTTAGTACATCCCTAATCCCTAATAGGTTTTACTATGTCAATAATATAAAGCAGTAAAGCAAACACTGTTCGAGTTTCAATAACAAGTTCGAGTGCAATTATACCAGGGTATCATAAAGTAGGTGGCGCGATGGCGTCCAATTCGTTGCCGTTCTAAGCTCGGGGCGTCACAGAACCTCGGCAACCTTGACAACCAACTAATCAACATAGAAATCGATAAATTTTTACCGTAATCGAAGAGGTTACTGTGCTAATATAAGCCTTATCTCCAGGTAATTAGAAAGTACTTGCAATCGTCCAGTGTTATGTAAAGTTGGTAATGAAACGCGCGTTCGTCTATGACGCTGCGAACGGTCACAGATAAAACTAGTCCAATTATTTGATCGGCGATTGTATCTCGGTTCTGGTTTCAATTATGATTTATACGAGTCGTCGAGAAATTACTTCCTGGTTCCAGTTTTACAGATGTGCTTATAACAGTGGGCGTGCTGACTATTTAGTGAGGAAATTAAATCTTAAGAGGATTTTATTCCTTGGTGAGCAATAAAATCATGCACGTCGCTTCGTTTTAGAAGCTTTTTTGTACATATAACGAATTTATGTCATCATTTATGTACGTGTAACGCTTTGTAAGCATTAGTATTCATCCCTGAGCTGTGTAACCTCAGCTAGCTAGACAAAATTTTATTTATTACTAGCTTTTGCCAGCGGCTTCGCCCGCGTGAATTTCGTTTAAACTTCATCCCTTTATTTCACCCACTTAAGTGTCATAAACGCAAGAGTAGATAAAATATAGGTATACTTAATCAGAAAGCTTCGAACTGCTAAGCTATCGGGAGTTACACGTGTTATTGTGAGTCAACCATAAAAGATAGACATGTGGAATATTTTTTATATAATTTTAAGGAGAACATTTCCGTCATACATGATTTCTGTGTAGCTTTAACCATTAAGGTTGCACACGCGACGGAAGCTTAAAAAATGGAGTAACTTCTCCCGTTTCCCCAACATTTCCCTTCACTGCTCTGCTCCTATTGATTGTAGCGTGATGAAAAGTATACTATAACCAGCGCGGGAGTATGAAAAATAATTGTACCAAGTTTCGTTAAAATCCGTCGAGTAGTTTTTGTTTCTATAACGGTTATACATCCGACAGACAGACAGACAGACAGACAGACAGACAGACAGACAGACAGACAGACAGACAGACAGACAAAAATTTTACTGATTGCATTTTTGGCATCAGTATCGATCCCTAATCACCCCCTGATAGTTATTTTGGAAATATATTTAATGTACAGAATTGACCTCTCTACAGATTTATTATAAGTATAGATAGATATATGATCTGCCTGCAAATGGCCGACGACCTTCGCTGTGACTTCTGCCCACGTTATTGCAGTGCAGTAGAGTTTAGTATACCGTACATTCAATAAAAAAGACATTTATAGGTTCGGCGTATTATGTCTTTCTGCATAAGTTCAGCCACAATACAATATGCAACAAAAGGCAACCCAATAAAACGGAATGCAATATCGACCAGTATAAGAAAATATAAGAAATTTTTAGAAGAAGTTTGCTACTGCGAATCAGTGTGTTATTGTAATTTTCAGGTGAAACCCGAAACAAGCACTCAATAGAGACCGTAAACTATGAAAATGCCACACAACAAACAACAATCTTAATGTTGTCGCGAAACACCTGTACTGCCAAGGAATACCTATCGCGTATCCAAGCGTTTTATACCCACGGCGGTAGCGAATAACGCTCATATCATATCGCGTACCCAGGCTTACATGCCTTCATCATTTGCACGTTAAAATTACAGTAACTGAGGAACCAATCTGTCTGGTGATCTGGTGCACCAAATGCCGATTGGGAAGCGAGATGGTGCGAATTAGGGTCACGGCGTCTTGACTCGTCAGACCGGCACTCGGTTTAAATCGACCGAGTTTTAAACTTTATCTTTACATGGATAGGTTACGAGTTACGAGTGAATAAAGTGACACAAAAATTGCGAATTACACCCTTCACCTTTGCGTTTATTGCTTGAAACAACGATCAGAAAAATTGTGATTGTCTGATTAAGATATATTCCAATGCAACCAATTTGCAATCTCTATCTCTTCGGGAACTGCTAATTTATTGCAATTTATTTTTACAACCTTTCATTTAACGATCGACTTTCAAGAATGATCGAATCGAATTTGACTTGAAATTTTGTTCTTTATAATATTTGTTCAGTTTTAGGCTTTCTGTTATTTCGGAGAGGATATTAATAATAATAATAATAAATAATAAAGAACGCTTCACACTCATAGCCCCCACACTAGGATACATTAGGATTGTCGTGGGTGCCATGGACAACACACAAGACACAAGGACACACACCCAGACCGAGAACGGAAATTCAAACTCATCATTCAAATTTCCGCCTCGCTGGGAATCGAACCCAGGACCCTCGGAACAGCGATCTGGCGTGTTAACCATTGCGCCATCCGGGTCGTTAATGTTGTTGCAGTACTATTTGCAAACTTTATACCTTTTGATGCACATTAGGAAAACCTCTATTGTGTGTGTTTAGATCATGATAAAATTAAAGAAAGGTCCACGTCGCTTAACCGGATCATCATTAACTAACAACGTGTTACTTACGTCATTAATATAAATAATGAAGATTAGATGTTTTTGAAGAATTCGAATTCAGATACTTCGAGCGCAAAACGTGCAGTTCTACCTATTTAAGAATTCATAGATTAAGAACTTACATGGCATATGGCATAGGGCATATCTTTTATGAACCCAAACAGTAAGCTATAATTGTTGACGTCATCTCTGGCATCATTTGCAAAATGCAAATTGTAAACTAAACAAAAGAACAGCACAATCGTATATTTTTCAGAATCAAAGCAGAAAAAAGACGCAAAAAGCCAACTCATTAAACAAAATGACGTCAACCCAATACACCTCTCATTGTACTATCATTATAATTTTAAAGTAAATTCTTTAACGCCACTTAAATAATGTCTTGAATAATTAGACCATTACTTAAGTAAAATGAATAACTTTTCGAGGTCGTAATAATTTTTATATGTTAATTATGTACATTATTTACTTTTAAAATGGCTCTTCTTGAAATCTTGCTGTATAAGAAATAAAATTTAAAGTGATTTGGCGCAGGCTCTCACAAAGCCTAAGTATAACAATAGCACTTCGATTTAGAATAATGGGCTTTTATTGTCGCAGAGACAATAGTGTGAGTAGGTAAGGTTAAATTATAAATACATATTGTTTAACTTAGCAATCTTGTCTCACTTGTAACATCTCTTTTTATTCAAACTTTGATTACGTAGGTATATTACAATAAACAGAAAATTTATTAATAATCAGAGATAAATAGCCAAAATTTAACCTGAAAAAATATAATGCTTAGTACTTTGATCACTCGAATTAGCACTCAGTACAACCGCAAACGGTAAAAACTGATTTGGACTCCTGTCGGAGCGTCTCAGAAAAATTTATCACTTATCTCATAATGGACCAGCAGAACAACGGAATCCTCAATAAAGGTTAGCTCCATTGTTGAAATTGCATAAAATCGGAACTTGGCGCCCCTCCAGATATAGCTGTGAATGTCGCAGGCTACTTTGAATATTTGATTAAGTACCAAACTCGCTAATTAAATACCCAAGTCGGCTGTTCTAACTAACACCGTTCAACGGGACCAGCCACTAGGTACAACTGTAACGCCGTTCTATACTAGTGAATTCCAAACGCGTATTTGGCTTTTGTTATCCTAACCAATAACAATTCCATAGTTAGATTAGTTAGGCTCGTAGGTACAGTCAGCAAACGCGCACAAGAGTTTGATAATTTATAAGTTGTTATTTATTTATTTATTCACTTTATTGTTTGTTTTGTATAAGATAACATATATGCTTAAACAGTTACATTACCTATTCTTATTCTGTGTAAGAGGTACGTGAGCGCATTTTATGCTTTATTTAGGTTAAGTAGATATATTCCATATAACCATGTTCATATTGTCTGTATTTTACATATTTAGCTGCAGCAATTAGACTGCAAATAGCCTTTGTTTCAATTCCAAGGCATCAAGAAGACGATGCCGCTCGAAAAGCAAGCAAGAACATAGTTGCTCTCACAATCCTAGCCGGACCAGGAGATATTCAGCTGCTTAACCAAGTAAGAAGTGCTCTACAATGTAAGGACTTACAATGGAAGGCGTACTTAGCGGAATAATGAACACAACTCCAGTACAACAAGGGGTAATGTGTTAATCGGTCGATCTTAACGCAACACATAAAACGGACCGCTGTAATCGTCTTACATAAACGAAACCTGCTTTCAAATAAGGTCCCTTTGTAAGGGTCTCTTTACATCTCCGGCTCAGAAACAACAGTATTGAACAATGTTTATAGGTATTTAAATAAGAACAATGTTATTTATTCATTCGGTTGGTTTAAAATAAATGAATAAACGCTTTCATCCTCTAATCACGCCCTAGTATTGCTGATGAGGAAAAGAACATTTACAAAGTTCATTATTTTGTAACAAAATGATACAAAAACGATTTCTAATGTGGTTAGTAAAGAAGCTAAAATAGTTTCACTAATGGCCTACCGCCTATCTAGAAAATAGTGCATCGCAAAGCTAATAAGGTTAAATTGCGGCCGGTCGCAGACTGAGTTTGTACAAATGCCAAATGGCGGTCGAACTGTGGCTTTACCCATTCGGCCATTCAGATTTAAACGTCCATTGGCCGAGTTTTATTTTATGTGAGATTTACTTGCAAAGGTCGTTTAGATAAAAGTTTCGGAAAATAGGTTTCAGAATAAAATACATCGAAATTCAAAATTACTATTTATTAAAACGTTAATATTAATATCTATAACATTTTAGTGGTTTCAAGCCATAACGGCCCTCGATAAACACGTATCTCTCCTCATAACCAAGGAGGCTTCTTTACTGGACCACGCTGGTCCAGTGCGGATAGATGGACACTTTTGAGTAAATTAATATAAATAGTTAGTGAAGGACAGGTTATCATTAAGACACCAATACCTATACTTAGCCTAAAGTAAATATGTATTGAAGAACCATGGGAACACCTGCGATATCAGAGACAAAGAGATCTGATACTCATGTCTGATGGCAGAGTTTATTTCTTTATTGTTTTCTTCCATTGCAGTGTAGTGAGACCTTTGGCTGCATAACATAGGCCACTATTTTGGTAAATGCGCATCTAACTGTGTTCGACTCTGCAACTTGTCGAACATGTCCGATCGACAACCCGTAGGGCTGCCACTATTTACGTAACATCGAGTGGCCACCTTCAATGTACGAAGGAAACCGTACATGTTAATAGCTTTGCGATTAACTGCTTACCCCGTTGCTGGGTTTGCGAGTGAAACACGTGTTAGGTCTTTAAGTAGTATTTAGTATTAATAGATAATTTGTTATTTGTACAAATGTACTTTATATGAATGTGATTTTAATTAGCAACCGTCATCTACATACACGGTTTAATTGTATTATTGTGATGCGGTAACACAATGATTTACTTTACATTGATTAAGTAAATATATTAATTAGAACTAGTGAAGCCAAAAAATTTTAAGTCGGTTTATTTGTTTCCAAAACATCAAATTATTTCTAAAGCTTACCTATACTGTTTTACTATGATAAGTGTACCGCACCAACTGGAAGTATATCCTGTGTTTGTTCTAACAAACTCTCACTTTAGTAGTTAGTAGGTTTTATGTATGAATGGTCCATTATCAGACGAGAAGACAAGCGTGAGAACGCAAAGCGGAATGGGTGCACGTATGTATTCACAGTCGCAATGTAGGCCAATACATTTTATTTTTCTTACCAACTACTAGGCGTAACGGTATTAAGCCGTCTCGTGAGGCTTGAATGATGTATAATGCTATTATATACTATGTACTCACAATGTAATAGACTTTACCGCGCAGTTGGATAGGCATTTACATATGATTCCTCCCGCTAGTATTAGTCTTAGATTTCCTGATGAAATCAGTACGATTTACCTAGTGGTTTGCACCGCCGATATTTGTGTTGTATATATTAATTATATCACTTGTCTGGTTGAAGTAAACATTGTAGGGAAACGTATCACAGGTTAACTATATTGTTGCCAAAACTGTGTGAAGTACACCGATTCGTATTTAGTCTTCGTGAAAACTATAGTAAACTATCACTTACATTGTAAGAAGATTTCAAGTCCAGTCGTACGACACTTATGAGTTGCGTTGATTGAAGATTCCTATGCTCTCGGGCGCTATATTAATAAAAACTTGTTTATGACACAATATGTTGTTTACCGAACAATCCGTGGAAAATTCGAAACAATGAGAATTCTTGAAGAATCATCATCATTATGATATAACGCTGCGTCTTCAAACTCGGCGAGAGCCTTCTCAGCTAGACATGTAAATTATATTACGTATCCCTCTTATTTTGCACGCGAGACCACTTCACTACGGCGGAAAAACCAATAGGTGTCCGAGTAGTGGCGAGAATTGTCTATAATTAAACAATATTCGCATACTAAAGCAGAAAAAAAGGAAACTTCACAAAATAACGCAGCTGTAACGATATCAAACCAGGACAAAAAAATCTTTCAGTGTCTCTTTACGAAGCGAAATAATGTTTAATTTATTGTAATATTCCGCACTTGACAAAAATCAAATATAAATTTTGATTAAGCCACAGTTAACGTTAAAAATAAGGCGACGATTTATATAAGTGGGTGGTTAATTGAACCGGTGTGTCTATTTCAAGCTAATAATAATGATACCTAATGTATTCAGACTCTATAATTATTAAAGGCTAAAATAATTTCTTCATCAGCATCATATTTAATACTTACCCAAGCAGTTCTATTTCTGCACAAAAGGGGCAAACTTTATGCTTTATTTTATTTTATTAAGGTTTCTGTGGGCGGCAACCCTGCGCATTACGCCCACCTTTGCCAATTTACTTTTTGTTTGTTTGTTATAAAAGTTTAATTTAAAATTTCTTTCTTCATAGGTCTTTTTTAAAGACTGAAATAAGTACCTACTTTTGATTAAAATGCTTACTTTGTATGTTCGTTGCGACGAAGTTATACTTTTGCATTTTTAATTTTTTCTAGTATTAAACTTAGTTAACTTACTTAGGTATGTACTAATTAGTTAATCTTCTTGTATCGGGTATAACTTTCTGTTTTTATACTTAATAGAATGTTTAATGTCCATACATGCCAAGTAAACGTCCATAGTCCCTCGGCGGCTTGCGAGGATCCTATGGCACGATAGTTAGATGGTCACTCCACCAATCCGCACTGGAGCAGCGTGGTGGGTGGTATGCCCTAGGGCTCCTCGGTCTCCCCTGCCTGATAAGGAGAGCCCCGTTTTCATAAGCGAGACATTACTAGATTGAAGCCAGTTCAAGCCATGTATACGTTATGGCGATTAGATTAGACTAGAGGAGAGCCGAACTCGATGATCTCAACAGTTGAAAGTGTTAACGATGATACAGATTCTTTCAAGTTAAATACTTCGGGAAACTTATTTTTTAATTACATTACAAATTTTAGACGGAATCGCAAATAGTGATGTACGTCTATTTATTCGTGAACCGTTGAAAACAAGACAAATAGATATTTGATGTGTAACTTTTACATAGCATTTACAAGGGTGTAAAATTTAACTTTCAGCACATCCAGGCTAAACAAGATAGTTGGATTCCTGCGCTGATCCGTGGGAGTATATCTCAAACCGCGCCCTGTGTCCGCTAATGGACGGACCGTTATTTCAATCGCCTGATATTCGGAAGAGAAATAACTAAGTGACGGTTCCGCATTTGTTATTCTATGGGCACAAAAGGGATCTATCTGCAGATAGCAAGTTGGCCGGCCAGGTGGCGCGATCTGAATCACGGCTTGTGTAACGCGCGTGCTAGTTCCCCATTGTGAGTACGCGAGTGTTACGAGTGCATTGAATACGCGGCTCTTTGGTGAAGACTTGTCGTGGAGAAGGGGATACCGTGTAACGGCTAGTATTTTTATCCCATCCTTACTAATCCTTACTATCCTTACTAATATTATAAATGTGAAAGTGTGTTTGTTTGTTTGTTTGTTTGTGACGCTTTCACGTCGCAACAAAGCTATTATATGGTAAGGTTTATGTGTGTGGGGATAGTTAGGAGGGTGAAGAGTGACGTAGGCTACTTTTTACCGCGGAAAAACATCCCATTCCCATGGGAAGATCGATGTTTTGTTAGTTGCCAGATATTTATTTTCGGAGTTGTTAATAGATGGCGTTAATAAAATTCATTTGCAAGTTCTGAATTACGCTATCAAATACTACATGTAATTTACTTAAGTCATAGGCAAATGTAATAGGCTACTTTAGCTCTGCCTCGAGAACTCCCCGCTCCGGCTGTATTCAGTGTACCGCCCGCCCGCTGGCACTATCCTGTTGACTGATGTCCGCAAGTTGCTCAGCCAACAGGATAGTGCCAGCGGACCAGAGGGACCTTCGAGTCGAGAGCCTGGACGACTTCATCGAGAGATTGGCACGCAACATGTTCGGGCGTGTCGACGCGTCGCGGTTCCCGCATCTGCAGGACCTGGCGCCGCTCCACACCCGTCCACCGGACCGCTGGGCCTTCCCGCGTGACTTGCTGGTTGCGCGGGACAGGCCTAGCACTGACTGATACTGGGGCTTCGTAAGTCGTCGCCCGGCGCTGATCGGCTCCTGCTGGGCTTCCCACCAGCGGGATTCACCCGGTAGGGCCTCGATCGCCTGGGCGGCGCGAAGATGAACCCCATCCCGTTTAAGACTCTGTGGCCTGTAAAAAGGCCACCACTCACCGGACTTGACCTATTGGTTAACAACAGATGGACAACCAAGGGCCTTAGGGCCCAGCCCAAGAACCGGCCCGTTTTAACGGGCCGCGAGAGACACCCCCAAAGGGGAACTAACTGTCCCGAGGGCTCCACACACCTCAGACAGGGTGGAGTGAAGAGAGCGAGTAGTAGGCTACTTTTTAGCCTAAATTCCTACGGGAGCGGGACCTACGCGGCTGTTACCTACGGGTCCCGAAGCGAAGCGCGGGCGGTTCTCTAGTTCTTTTATATCTCAATTTTTTGGGCTACAAGCAGTTAGTAGTACAGGTACCTATTAGGCAGTTTAATGTTCTATGCGAATAAAAATTATGATACTCTCAACACAAACATTTTTTTTTCAGAATTTTCGAGATACACCCGATTCCAATATTATGCACCAATGCTTTTATAGCAATTTATACTTGTGTTGTGTAGTCTGAGCACAATGTATTTTGCATGAAATATGTGAAATCAGCTAAATTTCAATCTTACGCTTTTCATCTCAAGATTTATTGAAACTTCTACTATTAACTGTCTGCTCTCCTACAAGCCATTTTGTAATTATATTACGTATGAATAGAGATTTGAATCCCCTGTGAGGTAAATAGACTTACGTTACTTTAGTACAGTACGTTGGCTCGTACAAGTACCACTTGTTGATTGTACAGTCGTGCAAAGGAATATCTACATAATTGCATACTAAAGGAAACTAATTATATTATCGAAAACATGTTCACTTTATTGCTGGTTCGTCTCAAAGAAGTAGTTGTTTTTTTTATTTTATTATCTGTACAAATAAATTTTATTTAATTATACATATATTATATCTATTTTTGAACTCATTGTGAAATCACCTTAATTGCATTAATAATAAATTGCACCATCCTGTCAATATCTTTAAGTTGCTTAATCAATTCAATGACTCTATAATTATAATATTGCTGAACCAAACCGATTATCCTAATAGGACGATTCATGTCCACGACAACATAACATTAATATACATAATTACGTATTAGAATTCGTCCACGCTCGACCTATTTATCAAACCACTCGATATTTTTCCACATGACAGAATTATCGACGCTTAGATCGTTAACAAACAACAAGCTTTATAGTTTGTATGAAATTTAAAATCAATAAACTGTCTTCGAGAGAATGAATCACGGTGGTTAGTATGCATGGGATGCAAATTAAATTTCTCGGCATCTGTGTGGGCGGGGTTATACATACGCTCCGTACCGGGAATTAAATCTTGTAAAGCGTGTAATAAAGGTTAGAGGGCACGTTTAAAAATATAAGGGTCCGAGAATTATTATTCTGCATCGTTATGAAAGGCATTACTTAACGAAGGGCAGAGTCGTAGCTGTTAAGAGGTTAATGATGTTTTCTGAAATGGTTCAACTATACGACGGGACGGCTCGCCAACCTTCGACACAATAGGTAACAATTAGCGTAAATTTTGTTGTACGTTATCAGATGAGCTTAATGTGTCACGGATCGAGGATCGGTTCCTCCGACCACGGCGCCCGCATCACGACAACGACCGCTATTTACCCTGGAACTTCGAGATTACCTCTACTTTGCATAATATAGGACTCGTACGTAGGTACCTTTGTTGATTTGTATGGTATGAGTATGAGTCGTATAGTGCCACGGTTTATATTAGGTACGCGTAACGGAAAAAAGAGTAAGTAAGTAAAACGTTTAGCATCTAGGTAAGTATAAATGTTTATTTTTTTGTTGCGTTCTAAATATCAAACGCATGTATTTATCTTCGGCTTCGGAGCATAATCGGCTTCAACACTTTTATGACACGATGCTCCTGAGAGAGAGAGGTTAACGTTAAGTAGGTATCAGAAATTTTATGTCACACGAAGGCTAAACGATGGGGCCGTCGGGTTCACGTGCCCTACAAAGCACGGAAGCATTCAAGGATTTTTCCACAAGCGATTACAATAGGTAGGTACTCGTATGTACTCGTATATCTAGCGCTCGCGCCCGATTTTGCTTTGTCGATCTTACATTGTTTAAGGTGCGTTTATTTACGATTGATGTAATACGTTTTATGCAACAAATCGACCCCGTGTGATCGATCTCGCTCATACTGTAGTTGATCTTAATCGTAAATGATTGGCTAACGTAGGTTACTTCGAATGTCTTTGAGGAGATGGATCACAAGGAGCAAAATTTTGAGAGTGCGCTAATCAATCAGTCGCGATTGTTATCGGTAGATAAAAGGTTAGAAAGACTTTAGAACGGCAGTAATTTTTCCGCTATTGAGGTGACTAATTGTTTCCCGAGGTGCTTTACAAGTACAAAGTACTTTTCTATAAATGATGACATCATCTTCATCAGCTTTGGGATGAAAATCAGATAGAGAATGGAATACACATATATTAAAATGTCATTAACTGTCCCCGCATAATTATTTGCAGATGTGCGGATTGTGCAACTAAATAGGTTGAAATTTTGGTGTTAAAAATATGTAATATCGAGGGTATAGGTATCATAATAAAATGCATAGAAAAATACTATAAGTTAAATAAACGAAGGGTAGGTACTTACTACGTTTAAACTTTAAAACGTTTCAATGTTGATAATGATCCATTATTACTCGTTCTACGTGTAACAACCTAACAACAGCACTAACTAGGCCTAGTTTATGAAGACACACTGTACTGAACTAACGAAGACGTAGTGCGTGTTAACTAATACGCAATTAGTGCGCGGCAAATGAGCTGTTAGTTTCTTTTGACTGCAGCTACGGTGGCCAGGTCGCCAAACCTAAAAGCCGGACAGATCAGCCAGTTTGAGCCGAACATTTGGGTTAAATAAATCGGACTCACTACACGAAAATTCATTAATGTCACGACCGACGGCTTTTGCAAAAGAATATTAACCAAAAAACTTAATTTAACAAGCAAAATGAAGTGACTATGATTCAGATGCAAAAAGCCTAGCAAAAGTTCTGTATATACGCACCGTTTATTTTGGCCAGACACAATCAAAAAGCCTAACTATGTCCGACTGTACCCGGCCGCCTGGCAACACTAACTGCAGCTAGCGCGGACGGTGATGCATGCTTCCGTTTATTAACTACATGTAATTAGATGTCGCGGTGTACATCGTATCTGTGTTTAGCATACACTTGGGAGATAGACTGGAAAGAAGAAATTTTACACGTATCGCTGCGATCGATAAGCGAGATTCAACGTTCTATCAAACAAGCTTCGGTCTAATAAACCTGTAGCATGGTACAAGTATTCCAACCTCGCTGTAATAAACCTGTAATACGGTGGTAAGTCTTTTAGTAACAGCGTGCTTCAGGAAATATTCATGAGGTAATCGTGCGGGGTAAGATTTTAATTTTTATTACATGTTTTTATACCACTTATTTGTTTATTAAATTTAATTACCTTTATTATTAACTACTTTTATTTTACTCCCAATTCTTTTAGTAAATAACGACACACAAATATAGCCTCATTCTCTAAGATTCCGTCTTGTTGCTTCCATAACACCCAGACCAAGAACCAGACCAAACCCAGGTTACTTAGAAGTAGAAGGGCAATTCAAGTTATCCAATCAAGTCCAGTATGGTTCAATTTTTACTTTAAGACTTTTTCTTATAACTGTACTTTTAAGCAATGTTTAATTTTATTTGACGTTATCAGTAAAATCGGAATTCGGGGTATAGTGGGACGGGTGAGAATGGGAATGGGAGCCAACGGGAAAAACCCAGACAGTCACGGGTTTCTTACAGAGTTTTGAGATGGAAGTTGAGGGTTTGTACTGTTTTGTGTTTCTCCACATTACTTATTTGGTAGTAATGGTGTTCAAGTACTGTTAAGTTTCTAATCGGCTGAGAGCTATGTTTGCAAAATGTTACTGACATTGGCAAATAATTAATCACACAATCCTCTATCGATTAATTTGCATTATGCTATTTGTGCAATATGCTCAAAGAACGGAATGCCTAGTAATTCGAATGTGGTAGATACCTAGTCATAGATTAGCCTCAGTCCTCTCAGCTTCAGATTATTTAAGATTTTTAGGTATAAGTGTTTATTTCATTTAGGTATGCACGAAGTCCGTAGAGGAAATTAAGATTAATAACTTTTCCTGATGACTTTTGATAAACAAATCGATTAATCACTTAGTTTTTGCTCTATGACATATGGCCATAGTTGAAGTTGAATACAATAATAATAATAAATAAATAAATAACGCTTCACACTCAAAGCCCCACACTAGGATTCCCTGTGTCGTGGGTGCCTTGGACAACACACAAGACAAGGACACACACCCAGACCGAGAACTGAAATTTAAACTCATCATTCAAATTGCCGCCTCGCTGGGAATCGAACCCAGGACCCTCGGAACAGCGATCGGCGTGTTAACCATTGCGCCATTCAGGTCGACAATGATATGATTACATGCACCGACAAACCGTAGTGGCGACTTTTTACCAGGCCTCTGTATACGCTTTTGGTACATCATGGACGGATGAATTAAGCCAATCCGTTCTACCGAACAATGGATATCCGGCTTTATTACAATTAAAAGTTATTGAAGTAAAAATGTACTTAATAATAGCGTATCCAAGGTCTATTACATTGCCTCATACATATAACTTACAATGCCTGTCTATAGGCGAATAATAACAGGCCAATTTAAATAATCACACGTTACTCTGATTAATATTAATCATTAATCATTATCAACCTTCAAGTCGATGGTAGTAGGTACATTGTATTGTAGGTACCTACACTTTAACGTGCGGGGTATAAATTTATAATTATATCGGTAGAAACTGACGTATAGCGCAATACATATTTAATATACCTACTGCCCATCTAAAGATCCTGAGTTTGATTTTCCGGGAAGCGAGGTTTTCAATGAGTTTAAATTATAGTAAGTACTGTACTGACTGTGTGTAAAACGTAAAAACGATTTTTATTGGTATTGGTTCCTATGATTATACTTCAAAATATATCTGACAATAGGGAAGGTACGCTAGTTGTTTTAAAATAACATGATGTTTTGTACTCTACACCAAATGACATATTACATTATTCCTTAAATACGTTATTTTACAACATCTTAAATAGTCAGTGAGATGTTGAAAGGAAATATGCGTTATTAATTAATTAATTTCTGTTACAAAAATACAAAAAAAAAATGCCTAAAAACCTATAATTAAACGCGCAATACTGGCGCCATGCGCCAGTGCCTAAAAATACCTGCTTACATTTAAGAAATCAAACATGCTATATCTGTTATACATAATGTGATGTGTATCTCGAGAAGCAATTATGATTACTAATTGACAGTGTTCCGACTCGGCCTTGACATTTTTGATAATCAAGTGGTACATTGTACCTACTAAAGGTGTATTAATGAATAGACGAACACGATCGTTCAATATATTACTATCAAGCGCGAAATCAGTGCGTTTGTGCGTCATTACTCATTACTTGTTGCCTAGTATGTAGTATCTTCATCATCTTATCATTAGTGAGAGATAGATATGTAGATTATAATGTACCGTTATTCGATAAAGTGTATTTTACTTTTGCCTTTACAAAACACACGTGCTTAATTTGCATTGCATTTATTTTTATTATTTACACAAATTCAACTATAGTCGGCACAATCATAAGATTCCGATATGACGTCTGTCATGTATGAACACAAACTAACCTTGTATGGACGTCTTCAACTTACTTATTACGGAAATATATATTTTTTAATTTGAACCGCTGGTAATGATACTATGAAGTGAAGATATTTCGTAGTGAATGATAGGCCACTTTGGTTAAATTATTGCACTATTTACTGTGCATATACAGTATACTGTTTATATTTATTATCAATGCAGCTTTATAAGTAGGTACATAATTTACTTGTGAATCCACCTCCTCTTCGCTTTGGAAAATTGTTTTTATGTTTACAGATAATAAACACTTCTTCCCATTTTTGCAATATATTTTATTGGTACATCGCTTCTATTGCTCGTAGCATGATGTTATAAAATTGTCCACAGTTTGTTAAATATTTTAATTAAGCATTAGTCCGTAATATTAAACGCAAGTAACTAGCGGGTTAAACGAATTGGAGTAATATTGTTTACTTACTACGAGTATTTAGATAGGTACTTACTTACTTATACGTACTTACATTGGTAAATATTAGAAATTCTGGCGAAATATGTAAACCATCCCTGCTTGTTTTTTATTTGTGTTATTTATAAATTGTATAAATAATTTAATTTTATTTTAATCAGTTTACATCATAAATTGTGTAAAATTGAACAAATATTTAAGACGTCACTACAATGTTTTATAAGGAGGCTGGATTTATAGTTATGTGACCTCTTGAAACAATTTATGAATCGACCATAATCGATACATTACTATAATCGAAAGTATGTGCTACCATGTCGCACCCAAAATACAAATAGTTATAGATTCCTTAATATGTCTAAAGCATTGCGTTTTTCGTAGCTATTATAAATTCCCGATACATACGTTTTTAAGCCTTTTCCACTCAAATCGGATAATTATTAACCGTTTAATAGTTTCTTCGTTTTCACTAGATTAATGAAATTTCCATTTTAATAACTAATATAATTTCCTCACCTTAACTTACTGGTCAAATTGCCTTATTATCTCTTTCGGTGTTAATCTCAACGCTACATCTGTTTTTAACTGATTTTAAGAAAACAATCAGAGATCGGTTTATAAATTATCGTTCCGAACTTAATTAACGAAACGATTAGAAAGTCTTATTACTTATAATCGGTTAACTTTATAAATCGGTTTATTTAATGCATCGATTTTTGTTGTACTTCACTATTGTCACTGTGATGACAGCCTTCATATCGGAATCTTATGATTGTGCCGACTATACGAGTATATTATAATTTGTTGTTTTAATATTTGGTGTGAAGCTAACAAATAATAGTTTTCGTTAAGGAAGGATCCAATGACTGATAATACAGATACAGTCAGCATGAAAATTAAACATTTATTTTAATAAATATCCGAACATTAGAACGCTTGCATGCATACATATAACTTAACGAACGACGTAACAGAACTTATTACAATCTCAATCAGTCACTATTATTCAGATATTGTTGTTAACTGTACAAGCCATTAATATCCCGTTGTCTTGCATAGGGAAATGTATTAATTTCCGCAATTTAATATTATTTACGGCATCATTAGCAATTAAATATATCATCTCAGTAACTTTGATTAGAGTTGGTTAATTGATAACCATAACTATATTATGGCACCATAAGGAAATGCGAGCACCATAAAACAGTTGTACCAGGTCAAGATCTCGTCAAATTATAACGACGAGGTATTTGACCTCTGCTTCACCTAGAAGTTGGCATTTAGCTTTGAATTTGTTTAGTATTTTATTGCTGCAGTAGGTGCTTACAAGAGATTATCAGTTTGTTTATGAATGCAATAATAACGCTTGCTAGGGCGCGGGAAGGGAAAACTATATGAATGTATGAAAGCTAATGCGAGAGCCCTATAGATCTAGGAATGTAATTGGAAGTAGTCCACGGGTTGGTATTCAGTCGAATTTATGATTAGAGAATAGGTAGTACCTATATGCTAGAAACCTCTGTAATTAACATATGGCTGTTCCGTCACAGGTCAGTCACAGGTAAACTGTTTGAACGACACGGTTTGCCTTGTCATATGTTTGGATTGGTCATATGATTGGAGGATTGATGTAGCTTGCTTAAGTCACCGTTCCTGTCTACTTATGATGTGGGAGTCTTCAAAAACAAAGTGAATAGTATTTTGCCAAGAAAATATGCTGAACGTCAAGCCTTTTAATGGCACTTACACTCAGATGGGAATGTTGTCAGGCGCCAACTTATAGTATGTAAACTGGTAACAAAGACCTGAAAGTTCAACATTCAGGTCGAAAAGCAGAGATTGTTTGAAGAACAAGTACACGTTTACATTGCGCTACCAGCTCAGTTGAAGCTCGAATGACATCGAGTTCTACTGCTTTTATCCTCAATCAAAGTTTATAAAACAATCTCATTTTGCATCCTCCAAGAAACCGTTGGCACTGCTTTCCCACGTCACGAGGTTTCAAATACTTGACACGTGCAAGACCAGTGTTATAATGGACGGAAGCTATCACCGACCGGCCCCATAATAAGCAGCTATTGTTGCGGTACCACAATACTTGTTGCTGTAACCGACTCTAATTGACGTTATCGAGTCTATCTTTCTGATAGGAATTGGACTTTCGGTCGAACGAAGGTCAAATGTGCTACTGCGATACTAATGTAGAATGCGATCGTTACCAGGGCATAATAAGCGCGAGGAGTCACGCAAGGGTCGCGTAACAGGTAGCCTTCATACGGCTAGTAGCAGAAGTATCGATGTGTATCGGGGTAGTGCTACTCGTATGTCCAAGTGTATCCAGTCCGTTTTCAGTTCACCTCAATCGCGCGATGACAATAGTAAGCTTGAGAGCGCTGCTGATGTTAGTATTCCAATAGTTTTTCAAAACGTTACAAAACTTAACACGTTTGTACGATTCAAACCCTAATCAATTAGAAAACACACCAATAGATTAAGTATGACTTCTACAACTGTAGCTTCATCTTCAGATACGTAGCAGTAAATAAATACATATAACGTTTAAACTTACTCTTTTAATTTGAATGGTCCATATTTAAGGTTTCTTACTGAAGAATTGTATACGTACCTGTAGAAGAAAAATAAAAGTCTGTTAGTGCAAAATCATTGAAGGCTTAAATAACACTGAGGTTAATAGTTATGTAAAAATCCAACATACATAACACAAGGCTATTAGTACAATAACTAAACAAATTTAGTGACAGAATAAAATAGGTTAAATACAATTGATGTAAGTAGTTATATTTCTGGTCCGTACATGCATTTTAAGTTTCTTATAAAATATAATTTTCCTAAAACTCCCATAAAACTAATTATAATTTACGTTATTAGAAAAAGAAAACTTTGTAGAAGTCAAGCAGTTGAAATAAAACAAACATAATTTGGTATGTTTAGAAATATGATGGAAATGGAAAGTATATGAGACCATTGCTCATACATAGACTTATATCTGTATTACAACTAAAAGTGTTTTGCCCCAAGGCAAGGAAACTATCAGTTTTGCAGTTACGTGTGTCCACGAGTGGCGGTTACTACACCGACCACTTATGGTCATCAATGACATCATCAAATGGTCTATTAGATCGCTGGCTGG
The DNA here is from genome assembly GCA_905404135.1 of Hesperia comma. Classification (NCBI taxonomy): domain Eukaryota; kingdom Metazoa; phylum Arthropoda; class Insecta; order Lepidoptera; family Hesperiidae; genus Hesperia; species Hesperia comma. The sequence continues at coordinate 3,141,251 of FR990020.1, read as the reverse complement.
TATCGACATTGAAATTAATTTTGTGCGTAATTATTACATGCCAAATTATATTTCCGCTTAACACGCGTACGTTTTCATAAAATATATTATCTCTTTAAAATAATCTTATTACTCGTATCTTCACGTTTTAATCATTGCGATTTTAACAGCAGCCTATTATTCATTTGAGACTTATATGGCTATCTAAATTTACTTTTCTGTATTCAGTGTCTCATAAAATGTTTTGTGTTTTATTGTTAGGGGTTCGCATGTACGATTAACAAAACTCAGTGAATCTAGATTCTAGACTAGACAAATGTACACTTGTGTGTATTTTCTTCGTATGTACTTGACAGAAGGAATTGGGAACATAAAGTAAAAATATTTCAAAAATCGCAGAAAATTTATCCCGTAACGTTCCACTGATCGTCATCATCATTCATCATCTGATCCATAACTGTTCCACATTGATCACGGGTCTCCTGTAATATTGTGAGAGGTATTAGCTGCTTTGTTAGTAGCTTTCCTCTTTTGTAGTTTTTTTTTAATTTTTTCCCTTTTTTATCCCTTTAGAAGGGAAATTTTCGACAATGCTTTCTTAGAGCTATCCTACACTCCCAAGTAACATACATGCCATATCTCAGCTTCTTGTGGTCAGTAGTTTGGACTGTGCGTTGTTCGACTGCGCGTTGACAGTTCATCATTCAGTAACGGAAGAGTTTTATATAATTACTTATTATATTACCTATACATAGTTGCCAATAAAATGGAAGATTTTTTTGTTTTAATGGTTAGAATAGGTCTATATCTATAGTAATCCGTACACCTATGGTATACGGATTACTATCTCAAACTGCTATGTTTCGGTATTGAGTAAGTTTTATATACCTACAAAGTAAAGTTTTAAAAACAAACAAAGTATCAATAAGATAAGGCAGTGCCGCAGATATTGTTATTACAGATTACATAATTATTTCGAAATTCGAAACGCAGTTTACCTTGTTCAAAGATTTTTTTAAATGTTTTATTGAAAGTAGCACCGTATTTCAAGTGGTAGCTCAAAACAGTTGCAAAGTTACATCCATTCAGCTATTACAATAAACTTGCCTTGAATTAGGTGTGTACGTGATCTACTTACTTTCATAATATTAAATTGGAAACGTGCTTTGCAAAAATATTCGCCAAAATTATTTGACTTGTCGAAACTATTTAGAAGGTCTTTTAAAATGAAATATTTAGGTATATGACAAACGAGATTAACACTTTCGGTGCTTCAAACAACCACAACCAATTTCATTATATGGCACATACCTGCTCCATACAAATGAACTCGACGTTTATAAACGTTGAACTATGCTCACATGCACTAACAAAACTGAATTTGGCACAACCGTCAGTACACGACGACGTTAATAAGCGTTCCTTGCACGTGTTTTTTTTTATTAATTACACAAAGTAACAACGGCCTATAAATATCAATAATTGTAAGATTATTTAACGTCAAATTCAATCATCTACATCATCACACTAATCACTTGTATATTATTACTAAACTTGTATATTTAACGTACTATCACTCAACTCACATAGGTAGATATTTTTCCTTTTTCTATGTGAATAACAAGAAACAAACACAGGAAAAAAACACAAGTCTTCAAGACAAAGCGTGTCACATATTATAGGTACAAATCAAAAGCTATAGATCAATCAATGTAATTCACAAGTTTCGACATGTTTACGTTGGTATCGAAAATATTATTTATCAGCTTTATTCAAGTCGAAAATTATAGGTAACTATATCTCAGACAGGGCGAATTAGTACAAAAAGCAATTATTTATCAAATATACACAAAATATTCATAATAAAACTTTCTTTTGTTGCGAAAGTACAGTGTCCAAAGCGTCAACGGCGGTGCGACTTCCCCCTAGCGACACACCGGGAGACTAACTACGGCGCAGTATGCGCGGGGGGACGTGAATAGAAGTTGTGCATGTGTGTGTAGGTAGCAACGTGCTTGTCAGAGTCCTTCACAAATTGACCAACAGAATTGTGTAGTATGGCGGTAGTGGTCTAGGAAATTTTGGCCATACGGCGCAATGACATAACTACCCAACAAACTTATGAGCCGTTGACGTTGTAGAACGTAGCGTCAAAAAAACATTTTTTTTATCTGACGTGGTAGCACGTTGTGCTACAACACATACATTGATTTTGACGTGATAAAACGTTGCACCACCGAAAGTGTTAAGAGCGTACAGATTGTAGTCGCGGCTTGTGGTAATAGGTACTAAGACAACAATGGTCTCCAACAAGCTCACAGCCAGGACCCACCATAAAGATATTTGTGAAGTTAATAGTAGTATAGTTTTAAGGACTGATAACCAACGGGGAAAATGGTCCCTAAAGGTCACGTCTTATGAAAACCCAGACCAGATATTTCTGAAACAAGAGAACTTACTAAGACATTACTGAACATAGAAGTCCTATGTGGATTAATGATAGGTAGTGGGATACATAACTCCATAATATATCGTCGTTAAAGACAAAATGGACTGCTACTGTTAGAATTAGGTAGTTAAAATTAGGTTCACATTGGCAAGATAACTTCGACAATGACACAAATAAATAAATAGATGAACACGAACACTTAAAATGATGAAGTGAATTCAGCAGAATGTTTCGTTAGTCGATATGTATGATAGAATGTCTCTCCGAAGCCAATATATTACTTTTATGAGCACCCTATAAAGCCTGAAGAGTTATGTCTAGCTCTTCATGTCTTTATATTTCAACATTGGAAGATATAGAAAGGGTGATAAGATTTGTGGACACTCGTAAATCCAACGTTGTTTATAGCGAGTCTTCTAGTCAACACCTGCTTCAACGAGTGGATACAATAACCGTTAAAAACAATAACTTAGACATACCTACTTAAAGTGAAAAATAAATGGGACATTCAAAACTAACCATTAAATTTTACGGTTCCATTTTAAAGTTTTTAGACAGCAATGTTTGCGTGTGTATTCGGGATTAAAGCTTACAAGCTGAATAAAAACTACTTGCTCTTCTCTACAAATCTAGGATTCATATTGCTAAAGTTCCAAGGAAAAAGTGCACACCACGAATTATCATATTGCACTAGGTACTTGATACACTACTATATGGGACAACAGCAATTTAAGGAATTTGCATCCGAATGGTATTCATATTTTGACGACCTGAATGGCGCAATGGTTAACACGCCGATCGCTGTTCCGAGGGTCCTGGGTTCGATTCCCAGCGAGGCGGCAATTTGAATGATGAGTTTAAATTTCCGTTCTCGGTCTGGGTGTGTGTCCTTGTCTTGTGTGTTGTCCAAGGCACCCACGACACAGGGAATCCTAGTGTGGGGCTTTGAGTGTGAAGCGTTATTTATTTTATTTATATTTCGAACAATCGGCTGAGTGAGAACAACAAGTGAAACTCATGAATGAAAGGTTTTAGTAGATAAGCTATGGCTACATAATTATTATTTTTGGGGGCAATTTGATTGTATGGCCTAAGTTAGATTATGCTTAATTACGGTACAATTAAAATTATAGATTGAATTATTTTACGCTCAGTTTAATCCAAGCGATGCAACTACCTAATATAAAACATACTCTCGTTGCTCGCTATTGCTATCGATCAGGCAGGACTTACTGTTTTTATAGCAGAAGGGGAGTTGAAGTTTCCATAAACTAAGTAACTCTTAGCCTCGTTTAGAAATTTACTGTCAATATAGATTTTATGTTCTCCATTATTCTCCGTTAAATGGATAAATTCAAAGCATCTACTTTTGGAAGTAGCGAAATAATTTCAGCCCATAAACAATTCAAGTGAACAAGAGGAAATAGGAAAGTGGACGAAAGAGTTAATGTAATGAAAATAAACAGAATAAAATATTCTAATTTCAATCTCCAAAAGAAAATAATGTGAATACAGAAAGCAACAAGTAAACTCGATATTCTTGTTACGGAAAATATTTTTCTCTCTCGGAAACATTGTGATTTGAAGCAAAGCAACCTAACAATACGCAACATTTTTTTTCCATATAGGAACAGTTTTATACAAATGGAACTGGTATGTTGAATCCTGATAAGTCTTACCTCAACTTCACCTTCTAAATAACCTGAATAATTGAATGGAGACATCTAACGAACAAAGAGAAAAACATAGGTACTTATAGTTTTCTTGTAAGCACAGTTAACGTTAACGTTTTATGCTTAAAAGTACAGTGTGATTTAAAGAATTGGGTAAAAGATAGCGGGTGCTAGCTTTCGCATTTGATAGTAAAGTTTGGTAAAATTTACGTTTGGAGACAAAAAGTATCGTACTGAGCATTTTCTAGAATCGACTGCATGAAGCCTGATAAAGAATCCGTTTGCGAGATCGGACCGGAATACAACGATAAAAATTCTTCTGACTTTAATGTATTGTTACTTTCTTATGCGAAAAACAACAGTCGAGTACCCGGGCCACATAGGGACAAGATAAAGTAAAAATCGCTTCCCACGGATATTCGTGACACTGAAGCTATTTATTGGTACCCATTAAAAGTCTTCTTTTAAAATGTCATGAAAACGAAGTTAAGTTCCTAAATAAATGACAGTTTAAATGTAATCCAAAAGCACCACGCCTTGAAGCACACCCATTCCGACCAGGTGGTCTGACAACCCAAAGAAGACAGCGAGAAGCAACTGAACCAGAGTTCTCCAGACCGTTCGATGTAGCGCCAATTAGAGGAGGCCTACGTACAAAAGTGGACTTCAAATGGAGGGAAAGTGAAATAGATCAGAAAACGCTTGCAGAGCATTATAGTCACGGGTGAACATCTAAAGAACAGTCCAGACCAGTAAGTAACAGATATAAGAGATAACTCAGCATAAAATCCCTCTACACGCTTGGCCTTGGCACGTAACCCGGCCGTCTAATATTTACCCATGGACTCCGGCCAGTATTTACCAAACATAGCGTCTTATCATGGCAATGAAAGTACCAACCATACCCGGGCTAAGTCTTACATCAAATGTAAATATTGAACTGTTTGCTTAACAAGATCACCTACAAAGTTTGTATTGGACTATACATACATATATACCCTTTTGAAAAGATCTTACAAGCACCCAGACAAACTATAATAAGTACATAAGATCTTAAAGGAGTAGATCAAAGACAAATACATATAGTGAAAGAACCTTCACCCATATTCATTATTGAGAAAAGCTTTGGTAAACGTAATATTTTACCGTTTCATGATACAAAGTACCTATGAGTACATCGTGCTTGGTATCAAGGTAAATCATACCTAGTCGTATATTTTCGTTGGGAGAATTTTGCGTTCAAAATTAGGAACACACAAATGTACCCTTTCAAATCTTTGTGTTGCCGTGTAAGATGAGGTGCCGTGAGATATGCGTGTTTTTCTTTCTGAAGAAAACAGGCGTTCCACTAAGAAAGTATTACTGAAGGTACCGTTATGTATGTATGTGTGTATGGGTGTATGCCCTGATATTTCCTGCTTACATTGTACATGTTCGTGTTGTTCATCACCATTACGTACCTTTATGGTGTTGATTTAACGAATTTAAACCGGCTAAATATGAAATAATAAATTAGGGGCATACAAATCTTGTTGAGGTCGATGCGGTTGTATGTTCTATATGGCTTTACTGGCACGGAACTGAAACAAATATCGTAGCCCCTTCATTTATTATTTCACATTTTAAATATTACTTTTGCTGTCGGTTAATTTTTTTTATCGGATAGACTTATTTAAGGTAAGATTTGAAACCAATTTACAATTTAAAACTACCTTAAAACCAATGTAAGACAAGATGACAAACGGTGGATTAAAATATCTTTTATGATACAGATTAGATTGTACATTGATGATGTAATAATAGAACACAGTGTTATGTAGGAAACATACTGTGTTACAAATCCATGTAACGCTTCATCACCATGATTACTCTTTATAATACATAAATAATAATATGTGTCATAGACTTATAGTGTAGTCTATAACCAAGGCAAAATTGCCAGTTAACAGCGGTAGCTATCGTCTTTCTAAACACATCCACTGTAGTTAAACGCCGGAATCTAATTTACTAGAACGACCGCGTAGTCCGTAGATCATAATTTTTAATTAACCCTAAACACACTGTCTGTCTGGTAATAAACAGTTTGAATGGAATTCATTAATACTGTCATTGTCGTTTCCATTGTTTAAATACTTTCCAGTTTTAATGTGTAGGTACTTATAGACTGAAGGTGCTGAGTAAGAATGCCAGGGTTTCGATCTTTCTTTCTGGTAGAGCGTAGGTTTATCCCTTATATTGAAAAAGACATTGTTTTTCAATTTGACGTGGGATTAAGGTTTTCAACCCATAGAGGTAACAATCTGTGTTCTAAGAAAATGCCATTGATTACGATTAGGCAAAGGATGCGCGTCATTATTAGAATTGATAAAAAACTTACTCAGTATTTCGAATTAATATGAATTTAAATGATATAAGTAGTTTTTGTTTGAGCAGGGGAGAGACGTGGATTAAAGGATCCTTAGTCAGACAGGTTTACCCCGAAATCATATCAGTGTCACCGTATCACATAATCTCAAGTGACGCAACGCAGAAATACTTGAGCAACTCTTTCGAAAGGAAAGCTTAACGTGCGATGAAGACAAAGTCCGAGATAACTATCTCAATCGCAATGAGTGAATAGAAACTTTAATATGAAACATTTCAACAGCTGTACCTACAATGATATGATATCACATAACACGATCACCTTGAACGCTTTTGTACGTGATATTTAACGAGTGGTATACTTTGCGAGGATCATATTAATTACTGCCCGACACCGGCGATCTTTTAGACTTTATTTGTGGTACCCAATTTCGAGCACTTGTGAAAAACTGCGAAGAATAGGTACCCGCTCTGTAAAATATTCACAAGCTCAGTATCAATAATATTATCCTCCGGAAAAAGGATCGTTCACGGAGCGTTCATGCAGATAAGGTATTATTACCCTTGTATGAATATAAAAGGGTATACTTAAGGGGGTACACTTGGGGTCATACTTGAGAGGGGGATGTTTATTTTATTGATTAACCAGTGTTTTTATGTGTCTTTTTAATATTGTCACGAATTTAGTTGACCACATGATTGATAGTCCAGCTGGTGTGGTTCTGATGATCAGAGGCTTGGTATTGATGCTCCGACTAAAACAGGCACTTACATATGTGTCCATTTGACCACAAATGTACGATTTATACAACGGTAGTCGCAGTCTTTTTATGATTTCTAAATGTGCTTAAAAAACGGATAACTGTTGAGACAAATTATGGTGTTAAAATGGGAATAAAACGAAAAGTAACTACATTTTTAGAATTTGAATATCTTCCGCTTGCGATAACGGAACGCGGCTTCAAACTTTGTCCAAACAGCGGGACACACTTTGAAATTTAATTGTCACTTACTTTAAGCCCTATCACTGTGAAATAAAGGAAAAATAGCGTTAAACTTAAAGTGAAGAAACAACAACATACTATTCCCTGTCTTATTAGTTTGCCATTGAGTTTATAATCGTGTGCAGGAAGTTTGTTTCTGTTTCAATATTGATTTTTCGCTCGTATGTACGCACTTTTCTGTACCTACTATACAGCACTCATACTACGAATCGAATGAATTTACTCTCTTTAGCAAGCAAGTGATCAGCTTTTGGCCTACGGGTAGCTATTGTGTAAAATTGTATTGTACGCGTTATTTTTTGTATGAGAAGCACTAGGATAGGTATCTATCACTTTTGTGTCATAGTGAACAACTAACGAGAGCAAGTGTACTCGTATTTAGGGCAAAGACAGATAGAGTTCTCATCTTTTTTAAAAAATAATAATAGATTCTTTTAACTACAATAAATACAAAACTTATCGTAAAGACAAGAACAAAAGTAGGTACAAGGCAATATTTACTTCATCTGCCGCTCAGCCATGGGTTCGATGTCCAGTGAGTGCAATAAGAATTTTTGATTTCTACCCGACTGCGTTACGCAAAGGAGGGTCATATTCATCAGTCTATGTCTATTTATGTATGAAAGTTCTTTCGTACTTAAGTACATAGTACGAGTATCTCAATATTTGTGGCATACCTACTAGAAATCGCATGGATCAATTTTGATGATTTATAAATCTATTGATTCCTCTCAATATTACGTGTGTCACTAAGCGTATAATATGAGATAAGGGTGGCAACCCTTAGTCAGGGATGTCGGGTTCTCAACCCGTTCTTTTCAACTTCATCTATCGTAGATGTGAGTACCAATACCTTCCTATATAAGTATTTGGACGGCATTATTTCTTTCCGAAAAGTAACTAGTAAATAAGTAACTTCTCAATAGCTTTATTTTACTTTGGAATGTAAATGCTTGACTTATGGCTAAAAATATTTGAAACATATTGAGTCGTACGGTATATTAATTTTCCTCAAATTTCCTCGGTCAGGCTTGGTCTCATCAGAACGACATTTACAAAAAGCGATACAATACTCGAAGTACGTCCAATGTCCTTTTGCATAAAAACAATATTTTCTAAATCGATGCTCTGAGATTGAATCAGATTGAAGATATCTTTTTGTATCCGTCTGCTTGAATTCAGTAAGTATATTTTTCTCTCTTTTCTCCCAACTTGAGCCATTATTACTACAGAAAAGAATACAATACCACATCTCAATATCTATCATCTATTTGTTAGTAAACAATGTTCTACAAGGTTTCACGGTTCAACGTGAACGTCAGTTATGAAATGTTTTGTTCGTGTGTAACTAACTGTTTACCTTTTGTAGTTTCGATACGCTATTTTTCTAACGGATCTTTGCATAGCTTTCCGAAGTATCACGTACCGGATCGAGTTATGACGCTGCAATTAGTGGAAAGCAATAGCTGCAATTACAGTATAAATTGGGCTATTATAGTATTTTGTTATAATCTTGGTATCATAGTTATTTTGTACATTGAAATTAGTATTGGAAATTCACATTGAATAAACGTATTCAGTCGTTAAAAATAAGAATCTATTCGTAGTTATTGATTGCAAAGTGATACTGTCAAGCATTTTCGTTGGTGGTTTTGTTGGTCAGGGTCTTAATCTGGTCGGTCCAGCGTATCGGGGATCTCCCTCGAGGTCTATTCCTATCTACTCTTTCCTGCACAACCAGTCGTTCCATGGCATTTTGGCAAAACCATCAACGAAAATGCCCGCCACGCAACTGTTCGGGACAAATGGAGAGCTATAGTGCTGCGCGCCTCTACACAACATGCATGACCACGACTGCTCCGTCAAGAGCAAACGAATTAGAAGAGAAGAGACTGTCAAGCACCTTGCAGTCACAAAAATGGCTATCTATACTGAGTCTACCTATATATGTAGAGTCGCAAAGTATATGGAATTGCCACTCCCCGCGGGACGCAAAATTACCCTTGCTTATACTTACTTACTTCAATTTAGCTTGTAAGCAAAATTTACTTACGGCATTTTAAATTTTTGCCGTCAATGTACAATGTATTACTATTAATCACAAGGGCGGAAATCTGGTATTTGTGTCGTATGAAATTGAAACGAATTCCATATCGAACCCAAAACTCAGTATGGGCCTGTATTCGTAGATTTGGAATTCTGAAATTACTCTTGGAACTTCCAGTTCAAAGCACTCGTATGGCGAACAAAAACTCTTTGAAAATTAAATTTGTGGTATATAATTATGTTTGGTCATAAAGCTAAGTTAATGAGTAGTCCACAAATGATGACTAAACCGTTTTATCGTAGAGAACGCTCAGATGAATTTATTTTAGGAACGCTAGAAAATTACGCTCTTGAGGGAATTGTGGCTGAGTCACATGCCTTCGTGAATGGTAAAACTTGTCAGTTTTAATTGTATGGTCACATTTGTCGGAGATGCTGTAAACTGGGAGATCGAATCACTTGTTTTACATTAGATTTAGAAATGATTAGTGACTAGTAAACCTGCCCTCTCGCTTCGAACTTCAAATCGTAGCCACTAGCCTCCTTATTACATATTTATGATATTTATCCTGTATTTCGTATAAATGCAAATTGAAAAATAGCATACAGTAGAAGTGTTAATTTTTTTGATAAAGTGTAATAATTACATAGATTTCCCGATGCGATGTGATGTAAAAAAGTAACAATCCTGAATATTCTAAACTTATTTGTAAAAGGAAAATACGTTATTTTTATGACGCAATTTGTAAACATTGTAAACTTCTATGTAACACGTCAATGTACAGCTACCGATTTTAATCTCATCAGGAATAACAGTTGATTCATTGAAGGATAGCTCGCGTGCTCTTATTAACAAGGTAGTAAGATGGAAAATCGATTGTAGGTTTAATAATTAAAGTTGTCAACGCTCGGTGTCGTGGTCAAACGAGTTTACCGTCTCGTTGCATCTATCCTTTATCTCGTCCTTAATTGAAATGTCGAGATTGCCGTGCGTGTGTGCGTAATTGAAATTTGCTTCCGATTAACGCCTCGGGAGCTTTGTTGTGCATTTTAATATGTCGTCGTGATGTAAATAGCACGTGCTGGTATTGAGGAAGTGCGGTGGGAAGATTTATCGCTGAAAACTATGGCGGTACTATATGGGTGCGGAATATAAATAGACAGTGTTGTTGTTTTACTCAGCAATACATAGGTACATAGGCCTACATAGATTTTGTATGTATGATTTTTTTATTTGAATAAATTTTCAAAATTCCTCCGCCTTTCCCTACCCCATATTACACACTACATATGGAACCCATGCAGTTTCATGCTTTTAAGTTCACATGAAAATATGCTAGTTCTTATTTTCACCTAAGCGTCGACGTTAACGAATACATCAATCATTAAAAACACAATCGCACCAATTCACCGTTTACACGTCTAATTATTGAATTACTATTGCCCCGTGTTTGAACACCGTCGCGGGGTTTCTCAACAAACAACCTGTATAAACAAAATAAAATTTGTGGAAAGTAATTGAATTTTCTGTTTGTGCGTCAACGCCGTCAACCCACAGTAGAGAAATCTGAGTCAGCTGTTTAAGAGTTTAATCCAATTTACACCGTTGTCATCAGTAAATTTGAACCGCTTTTAATGTAGGTACTAAACTCTGCAAATTATTCGATATTTTGCTTTGGTTGTTGGCACCAGCTGTCTCACAGCTCCGATAAACTGGTTAGCATTGTTATATCTTTAAGTAAACTAGGGCCATTAGATTATATAAAGTAAATAATAATTTGGTTAGGGTGACGATAACGAGGTTTTCCAACAGCGATATAAACATAGGTTTCCCGCAAGGTGGCCAAAAATTTTGAATTTTGCAAGAACATAAAACTTTTTAAGTATTAATAGCCAACGAAAAAGTAGATGATCTAGTTGTATTGTATTATGACGATATTAAAAACTTTAAAATCGACAAAGAAATATATCATCAGTGAGAGAAATACTCATATTTTCATTTTTAACTCCACTCTTTTCTGTCTTATTAAGCTCTCGTGAAGAGAAAGAACACGATGTCGCCATTGCAAAATTCTAAATAACCAATAAAAATGATGGTATTAAAAATGCCTGCTACAATTTTATAGCTCGCATAAACATAGATTAATTTATAATTAAATAGCTCATTAATCTTCATTGTAACATATTATAGCGGCGTGTTTTCCGGCGCGGAATTTATAACCGTTCCAACATGAAGCTAACTCATAGGTTGGCTAGTGAAGCACATGATAGCAATGTTGTCAGAATTTTTATAACCTGCCATAAAGCAGCAATGTAAGAGAGAAACGTGACGTAACACTGCTAAATAACTGTTCTTTCATAGTAGACTTAAACATATTTTCACCAGAATTGCGATCTAACACTGTGGGATCTGTAGATTGGATGGATAGTTTGATCTTTGAAAAACTAATCAACTAACTTTCACAATGCCAAGTGAAGTAGGTACAAATGCAAAGCAATCAATATACATAGGCACAATGTTAATTTAAAAGTTACTATTAAAGCCGATGGAAAACGACCACAATTCTGTATATAACATTAAAAAATCATTAATTTGATTTGATAATACTGGAACGGGATCTGTTTAGCGAGATCGGTCGGAAAAAACGTAATTATTTACATAATGCACAGGAGGATGCGTAAATATCTATGATTCCCTTAAAATTGATAGCATCCAACAATGTTGACTATGTCACCATTTGTATCGTAACATCGTAGAATAAGAGCGATGTCGATGCTTTTTATGCTGATGATACGATACATACCAACTTTGATAACTTGTTACTCAAAGGACAAACATAATCATTCAGATACCTATAGATAAGTCATAATTAGTCCTGGCAACGTTAAAAAAACAAACGCTAACATTACTTGGAAGACATGGGTGGAACTTAATGTATTCCTGATCAGAACTATGTAACTAGCACTTATAATTCGCAGTTTCAATGGTAAGCGTAATAACAGGAAAACATATTTATATTGTCGAGAACACGTCTTTTGAGACGTTTACTCTAACGATTGTGTCATTAAGTTATTAAGTTGCGCATCTCATTAGTCATAAACACAGGTATCCTGCCGCCACCTACGCTGAGGTCATCTGCGGTGACGCGCTCGCCGCGAGCTATTCGGATATGTATATCGGAATTTAATCTCTAGTACTTTACATCACTATTGACTTACTTAAATCGTTTAGAATATAATATTCTTTATTGTAAAGTGTACACTCTAGAAAGGTAATATTTACGTTAGTCAAATTAAGTACAAAATAATAGAGCGATCTCTTCCAAAGAACCTTTGGGACACAATAAAGAAAAAGAAGCGAGATAGGGTGAACGATAGTAGATAGTTAAAATAGCATATATATAGGAGATACTTCAAATAAACGTACTAGAACTTCAAACAGAAAAAATGATATACCTAAAGGGTTTTATGACAATGTAACCAAAAAATACACGACATTGAGGATTGCATATCGAAATAATAGTTTGGTTTGATTATTAAAGCTGAGGATTAGATTGTACGTGTTATTCGCAATTTCGTCTGAAATAAAGCAGGAGAAGAGTAGTTTGGAGATGAGGATACAAATGTGGTTACAGTGAATGTAGACACCCTCGTCTAATTCTAAATAGTATTTTCTAAACCTGCATCGACAGAACCTCACTCAGGTTCATGATGGGTGTTACCAGACCAAACTATCGACAGACTCAACACAGACAGACAGAATCAACTAAGAACAAGCAAGAGTCGATTGAAAGAAGTCAATTGCTTAGAAAGTGTGCGACCGAAAGCAAAAGTAGCCAATCAAACACTTTTATTTTTCAATATATTATCTCTATGCAAATTAAGCAACATGCTTAAGCAATAATTTACATAAATTACCTGCGCTAAAAATAACCACTAATAATTTAACCTTATTTAAACTTAATCTAAAAGGACAATACCTCCAAGAATAATACATAAATTTACATGAAAGCATTGGAGATAATTTTTGACTCGTAAAAAATATACATATGTATGAAGATTAAAGAATGAAAATGACATAAATAACATTGAGTTCGCATGCAAAAAGCCAGATGCTAGAATTGCATAACGTCTGATGAGGTCACCACCGGTGGAACTGGTTGCAGATAGGATTGTCAGAAGTGTAGGTGCCGTGTGAATTGGGCATGGTCAGGACCGCTTTTGGTTTTATCGGCCATTTGCCAACACGTTTAAACGTATTTTAGTCGACAAAAAAGGAGAAGTTCAAATTTCGCCGAATATGAATTTATTTTTAACCGACTTCAAAAAAGAAGGAGGTTCTCAATTCGACCGTATATATGCTTTTTTTTTATGTTTGTTCAGCGATTTTTTCGTCGTTTATGGGCCGATTTTGATAATTCTTTTTTTGTTGTAAAGTAGATATGCGCAGTGGGGTCCTTTTAAAAGGATCATCAGGATCTGATGATGGCATCTCGGAGAAATCGAGGGCAACTTTCGAAAATTGTATGGACGACTAGTGTGTTTGTTCATGTTATCATATGTACATTAAAGCGCTACCATTTCTAGAAGGTCTGGAGTCGATCTGATGAAGCCGAAAGACAGTCGAGGGAACTCCTCAACGATTTACTGCAGTTATCTAGTGTTTGGGCTTGATTAATTTGTAGTGACGAGAACTTTACACGTACATGTTGAATTAAGCGCCATCTGGCGAGTAGTTTTTGAATTATCTCTACTTATCAAGGTTGAAGTCGGTTATTTTTTTTTGTAAAAAGCAATTATTATTAAATTTATGTTCTCCGAAAACTCCCAGCGTATTTGTGTATTCTTTTTTTATTCGTACCTTCAGCTCAGTGGTTCCATTTCATTCCATTATGATGAATATACATGTAGGGAATAAGCAAAAATAGAAACTAAAATATTCCTTAACTTAACATCAGTTACTTCCTTATTGGAGGAAATGAATTTTGAAAATATAAAACAAATTTAACAACGAAGAATTTGTACAAAAAATATCTATCTATGATTTATGAATATCTATTTAATTTTCGTTGGCCATTATTTATTCCCAGCCCACACTAAGGTACATTCGTCCCACGTATCGAAGATTGCATGATCACACAACATAAGTAACAGAGAACTGATGAAAACGGGGATTTGACCACATCCCACAGGGAGCTGATCAAGAGGTACACGAGAAACGTATATTAAGACTGTATTTAAATATATATATTTAAGTGGAAGACCTACTACGAATCGGCACCGACTTTCATAAGAACTTCGTCAATAAGTCAAGAAAGAACTGAAAATCGGTCACCTGGGCTTTGTCTCCTATCGTCAAGTCTGCCAAATTATATTACAGAAATATATAAATGGAAACAAAATATATTTTATTATTACTGAACAAGAATTAATTAAATAGAATACTTTGTCCAGTACTCGAGGGCGTAACTTTTTCCTTTAATGCCCTTTGGAGACAGAAGGTAGCAATTTCGCATTTCAACGTTTACTGTCGAATTCCAAAGAAAACCTCTCGTTTCGACTTAATTACTTTTAAGAAATCAGTTTCCTTGACGATTTTCGATCGAGAACTTGCTTCATGGAATTTTTGCTATGAGTATGAGTCATAATGATATGGTATGTAAGGCCCGAAATACCTTTTTACCCTACTGCGTCAGAAGGAGGGTTATGTTTTTCGAGTGCATGTATGTCCATTTATTATATTCGACGTCATAGAAAGCTATGTAGCTCCCGTGTGAATGGGTTAGTCTCGAATCTCGATTTCCCCGTTATCGTAGGCACCCGTCCCTGAGGACTTTGATTTCCAATTTTTTTGCCACACTGGATAAATTAGCTGTCAACTCATGTACCAACAGTCTTGCCTCTCGAAAGATCCGGAGATAGTTTAACAATTTCTAACCTACAACAGCGAGGCGTCCATAGCCGCTTCTAAAGTTCCATCCCCAGTTTATCATTAGCTTATTTAATCTAAAATTCACAATGTCACGTTGACCTAGTTTTGATAAGAACTGAATTCAATTATGGGCATGCAAATTTAAAGTAAGTTATTAATCGTGGCCCAGAAATCAACCTGCTTACCTAAGTACACACCCACTTTATAGTTTAAACAAAAAGATATGTTCCATAAGCGGGAAAGCCTTCTAAATCCAATTAACTATTACAATTCAACCCATGTACTAAGCCGATGACCTTCAAAACTAAAACGTTTTAAATATAAATTAGATTTCTACTCCAAATCGTACGATATGATCTAATACGAATAATAAGAAAGTCACTTTGCTTGCGTAGCCATGTGCCTAATAAAGTGCCGCTTAAGTTATTCCTCCCACGCTATTCTAACTATACCTGCGCCTGCGTCGTAATTAATATGAAAATAGCGAATAAATTTTAACGACTACAAGGCACTACTCATAATACATTACCATCTTTGTTCTATATTTCAGCAAACGACCCGACTACAAACAGCGATGGTTCTTGCATAAGACGTTTCATTAAAATTGTAGTTGCAACTTTAATGGTATGCATTGCCTGCTTGTGTTGAACTACTGAAGTGATTATAGCAAATTGCTGCGTTGATTGGTTTGTCTTCTCTTTAGTTTGTCTTCGTTACTTGCATAAATTATGTTTCATGGTCTCGTTTTCGTGGTCAAATGCACTGAGACGGTAACAAGAATGCGGACGAGCTACTACTGGGAACTATACCATTTAGTTAGAAAACGGAACGTCACTCTGCTTTCATAGCTTCTTTTCCAGGGGCGTTCACCGGCTTAATCTATAAAGATCAATAGACCCTTTGCATTAAAATATTATGACTTGGATTGGATGACTTTTCTACCTCGACTCAAAGGTGTAGACACGTCTTTCACTTAGCTAATTCAATCTGTTTTTTTTTGTAAACCATTTGTTTTTTAAGGTATTACGTACAACATTGTAAAGTTAATTTTTAATCTGAGTTTAGGTACCATATTCCTTCCAGATATATGTATAGCAGATATTATTCCCTCACGTACTGATAAAATTCTAATTAAAACAATATCTAACACGGGGCAACTACACGACTTGATTTCCCAACGGCGGGAAATAATTCATAATTTTCATACAAAGTCTGTGAAGTTTAGACCGCAGGCAAGTACCAAACATTTGACCTTGTACCATTATAATGAAAAATTTTGAGGATCTCGTTGATCAGAAGGTAATATTATAATATGTCAAGCAGGTTCTTACGTTGATAGCAGCCGTGAAACCTGATGGTAAGGTATCCTCGTCATCCTGGACATCAGAAACACCAAATACCGATACCTACCTTATTGGCGGAGACAAAAGAGAGAAGAAAGAAAGAAAGAACCAGATAGAAGTGAACGTCACCAGTTCACTTAATGAAGGATTTCATGATAATCCTCTTAATATTTGAATTATAGACGTATCACAACATAACTATCACAAGCAAGGGAAGCGAGAGCAACTTTCATGATTTCTTTCAATATTTTCCTAACCATGAACTAAATCTAATTCCAGCGGTCAAGTTTCCCAGTTGGTTTTTATTTCTGTTCAAGTACTCGGGGAAGTCCAACTTAATAATCCGCCTTGAAAATACCTAGAATCCAGTCACGATCGCGAAGTTTGTCGAACGAATCAATCGGCGCAAATAAACGAGGGTCATGATTACGGTCTCTTGGGACGTTAAAGGAAATATTTATTTTGGACTCACATAATTTAATATTTTGCATACACCTAACTGGTTTAGTGACGAAGCAAAACATATAGCATAGAGAAGCGGTGGGTGGGCTACACTTGACTTGATTTTAAGTCATCTATGTCAAGAGATTACAGCAGGTCTACTTCACTGAAGATCTACGTCAGGTTTATGACGACAGTGGCTTTTGTGCATACAATACATAAGCATACATACATGTTAAGGTATATGCAACAGATATTATTGAACTATCACAATATGAGATGTACGTGTGTTATACTTAAATATAACAAATGTAAAAATACCTTTCATAGCAAAAAATGTTTTTGGCTAACCAGCAATCTACAATATTTACATTAAAAAGCAAAATTTTTATACTTACGACGATAACATTGTATGAACAAGTTATATTGATTCTTGAGCAATAGACAATCTCAACCCTTGGATGTCCCCGTCTCCTGCGACGTTAACGCATCTTGTGTGTATTTCCCTAGCCAGCACTGATCAGTTATTTATTAGGACTTGTTAGCAAGTTATAGAAAATGCCGAGGAATAGGTACATTTTGGTAGTTTTTGCTTTTAATATCAATGAAACTAATTTTTAGGAACTCCTTCCAAAACATAACATTGACATCCTGACCCCTAAATTAGGTAAGCATATGGACCAGTGACTTCTCTGACAGTTACATTAATTTGTAATTAAAGACAAAAATATTTCATGGTAGGCACCTACTTATGTATTACAAAATATTCATTCAGAAGACATTTCCATATAAAGGCGATCTGACCTCGCGCCGTCAGCCATATTTTTGCTTCGAACCCAAGAATTCAGGTATTACTCGTTTTGAACTGCATTGTGATTCGTGTTACGGACTTATTTCTATTCATTTTGAACTTTGTTTATAGTGGAGTGCCGTAAGCTTTTAACCTCGGAATCCAGGGACTATGAATGAATCTTCATAAAAACTGTTGGACTGTATTTCAAAACAAATAGAAAAGTTAAAAAAAAATAATTCACCGATCTTTTTTTTATCTTTTTTGGTAAGTTTGTGACCCCATAACTTCGTATTGCGTAAACCGATTTTGATGATTCTTTATTTCCTTGAAAGCTAGTGCTTTTGGTACGGTCCCATTTAAATTTGAGCGCCATCTGACGAGTAGTTTCGAATTAACTTGAATAATGTGTAAGGATGTTTTGTAGTGTGTACTTATGGTTTTTTTCTAATTACTTTTTACTGAGTATTTAAATTTTGATGATTCCCTTTTTATTTGAAAGCTGGTACTTGCATTGTAGTCTCATATAAATTTGAGCGGCATAGTCATAGTAGTTCATAGTCCCTGGATGCCGAGGTTTAGCCATTTTTATGTCTTACGGCACTCCACTATTATTACGTTTTATCAGAAACAATAACGATCTCTCTGAATGGTTAAGCTCGCACGTAATATTTCACCTATAGAAAACGTAATCTGCAATGTCATTCAGTTACCTGTAATTTACGTTTGAATGTGCTTTTGGTATTATATAAACTGTGGGCTCTTTAATTAATCAACGTGTAAAAGCCTCATCAATCGTTCATCATCATCGCTGGTTCAATATCCATTACTGAATCATTCTCAACTGGCTTTGAACGACAATTTCGTTTTCAATTTCTAGTTTCGAGAGAATATTCAAAAACCATTAATGCATGCTTATATTCACTGCAGCAAATTCTACCAGTGATAAATACTTGTGTAACTGTACCTCAAGGTATCTTAGCTACGAAAAATATCAAATTTCTTTGGATTATATTGATCAAAGATAAATTAACACCTGGTTTAATATTGGCATGTTTTACACCGCTATATCGAATACAATATCTTTAGTAATAACTAAGTCAAATTAGATTTGTCTGGAATCAACTCAAAAGAGGTCAGCCTTGAAGACCGGCATTTAGTAAGAGCAGATAAATTCTTTATGATAATTTATTGACTTTTACACTTCACTTTACGTTGTTAAGTTGTATGTATTTATATTGATATACCTACTTTAATTGGATTTTTTAAATATCACCGACGTATTACACGTCAAAAAATCTGAGAAGTGAATGGTAAATTACTCTCCGACACTGCAAATGAAACCATAATAACACCACATTGTATTTGAAAATTTCTTTTACCCTTGAGCGAGATAAGACAGTACGTCTTTTATTATTCTGCTTGACCACCTTGCTTTTCATAGTAAAAGGTAGAGAGAGATAAAAGATTTGTGTGAAGACAAAACAAACAGCACAAAGCGAAAGCACTATTCTGGAAACTAGGGAAATAGAACATTCTAGATATATGTGGAACGTGTACAAGTATGTACAGAGCCTATTTCTGTAGGTAAGACGTCAGTTGCAAGGCGTTGAGGCATTGTCATGTGAATAATAGCGACAATTTTTCTTCTAGCTGAAGACATGACGAGTATGTGGTACACCAGACACGATTAGCTTTTAAACTAATCTCTTGTTGGTGGTTCATTAACAAAAAGATTTCCAGCTAAAGTTAGACTACTTGTACTTAAGTCATCACTATTCTTAAATACAGTACAATGTCCAAAAGACATATAGCTCGAAATTCGAGAAGTTTTTAACACACGATTACACTGCAAAGGTAAAAATGGTAAATCTTCAATCGGCGATTTGACGATTTAAACGATTTGACGACCCGGATGGCGCAATGGTTAACACGCCCGATCGCCATTCCGAGGGTCCTGGGTTCGATTCCCAGCGAGGCGGCAATTTGAATGATGAGTTTGAATTTCCGTTCTCGGTCTGGGTGTATGTCTTTGTCTTGTGTGTTGTCCATGGTACCCACGACACAGGGAATCCTAGTGTGGGGCTATGAGTGTGAAGCGTTTAAAAAAAAAAAACACTTTTTCGTAATTAGTTTTGCTGAAATATAAACACAACAGCATGTATAAGTCTTTAATACGGTAAAAGTTAATACGATTTGGGACTTTATCAGGCCGTTGAAAGGTTGAAACTCTTTTTTTCCGTTGAAAAAATTTTTGTTTATAAAATTTGCAAATGCTACAAATTTAATAGAACCAACACCTGTATGAATGAATACACAATTATTAAGTAACATTATAGATAAGAGGTAAAAAGACGTGATATCCTTAATATTTATCTACGATTACCAATTTGTTTGATAATACAATATTAACGGTTATGCACACTTTATCAAACACAGTAATAAGTATATACGTGTTCAAATAATTCGCTCTACTTAAAGCATTTACCGTCAATAGCTTCAGTTTCAGCTCCTTTGTAGACAAAGAAACAGAGAAAGAGAGGGTTGTAAAGTTTGATGACAACATTGCAGGTTTTGATATCTAAATAATACATACATTTACATTGCAAGTAGACGACATCAAATCTGAGAGGAATATATCAGGGAAGAGATAAAAACAACCAACAAGTCATCATAGTGGCTGTAGAGGCTTACATCATGCAACAATTAGTATCATCATGCTATGTACAATACACATATTCGAATGTTCCATCCGGGTTGAATCACAGATTGATTCATGCAATACATCAAGTATACAAGCCTTCGTTGTTCACGTACCCTGTACCAAGTGGCCACCTGGAGTCGATGACGCCACCAGAACCGAAAACAATATACATACATAATATATTAGTTATTAAATCAAATATAAACATAAAGACACAATTATTACACAGTTAATAATTATATAATTAGATAATATATTAAATAAAGTAACTAGTAAACTATAAACGTATTAAGTTGAAAATATAGTAGTATAAAATATTAGTGATGTTATAAATGTAGCATAAATTTACATAATAATAATATATTGCTTCTGTTTAAACATGAATACACAAGATTAAACAAGTTCAGAATGTTGACATTACAATTTCTGTTAGAAAAAAATTATATTTCTTCTGTACAACATGTACGGGTAAAATATAAATGTTAGCATTAGCTACATAGTAATGTTCGCATAGACTATAGAGTATTCTCCGTTCATACATTGTAAGTAACAACAAAGTTAATATCGATAAATTAACAACTAAGCTACATGCCTTTCCAATAACTAAAGTCTCAATGGGTAGTAATTTCGTTAAACTGGCCTATTCCATTCCTGAAGGCACGAATACCATAACTCATCCAGAATTGACCTCGGAGTGCATCATGGATTCTGAACGAGGGTATGCAATTTAAAACGAATGCAGGCTTTATTAATTTTCCGCTATTACGCTCTAACAATCACGCTTCTGCCAGCGCACTTCCTGTGTATTCAGAAACATCGATAGCTAAGCGACGTTTTAATTACAGCAATGATATTTTATTGATGTTTTTATTAAATGTTTACGATCATAAACACCGATATTGAAACAGAGCAGGGTGATTTAAAATATATGAATAGTTTAGTATTCAATCAATATAAACATAAATTTTAATCGATTGTATTCGTTTACCAATTTTGCCTGTCATAGCAACAAAATATTTATAACTATGTTATTTACGATATGATAAAGATAACAAAATACTATAAAGTGGTTATTGCGAATGGATAGATTTTGTGGTTTAATGACATTGATAATTACCTGAATATATTATGAGATTATCTATACAGATACGCTTCAAGCGTGTAAAATTTAAAAATACGTTATTTTAATCATAACATGTATATCTATATATATACATACATCATATATCATGATACGAGATACGATGTTTGAACAAAATAAGTTGAGGATACAACAATATTGTTACCACATCCAAAATGTTCCAAACGTAAGTTTCTTTGAGAAGGGAGTTTGTGATTGTTTGTAGATGTTTAAGATGTTACCATACTAATGCATTACCCAAATATAAAGTAACGCACTGCATCGCTCTCATCGCGGGAAATAGCGTGCACCGCGCCGTCAGTATGTTAATGGGCGTTCGATTGAGTATCGTTCGATACGTCGAGCGTGACCGGCGTCTGTGCGTTTAAGAAATTACTTCCACGTAACGGTATGTGGAACTGGTTTGTATTGTCGAGTGTGTCGGAACGCCAACGGACGATTTTTCCGAGATCTAGCGAGATACTCTCGCAAATGATAGCTTCGGACTTACGTAAGACGTGGTTTGTGCGAGGAGTTCTACAGGGTTCATGTCTAGACCCCAACTATTATGAATTACGTTGAAGAGATTTTACCGACTCAGAAACACGTACACCTTATTGTATAAAATTACGCAGATTGCTGTATTCTAATATTGAGATTCTAGTCGTTCCTATTTTATTTAAATTATCTATTTTCGCAACTTGTTACTAGTGTCACTAGCATGTCGCATATTATTTGAGACCTGTAATTATTATAATGGGTTTCAAATTAAGTGCCTTTAAAAGCAACATTGAAATATTCAAATGCAAAGTGGTAATAGATAAGCGGATAAAAAGGTAACTTTACAAACAGAGAGCGTCTCAATACACGTTTTGCCGACGTAAAGAGGCACGTCTTATTCATGCAGGGCTCCCTATTGGCATAATACACGATTACGGGTAGTGTATTTGCAAGGCAAAAATCATAATATGCATGAGCATTGCAAAATAGACATATTTATCACCATGAACCGGATAGGTGATGTTTTAATGTAGCGTTTATTGCGATTTACGACTGTCGTCGGACTTGTCTCGCCCACTGCTACGCGTGGGTACACTACTACCGCGAAAGTATGGGGTTATTGTGCGGACAAGTATAGGCTATGTAAGGACGTTTTGTGCTCTTGTTACTTCATTTTTCAGCATTTAAAGTGTTCTTCCTCAGATTTTGATCAGATATAATATTGAAATTTTATAATATAAAATTTTGCCCTTTTCTTTCAATCTTCATTAATCCAGTCTCATCATAACATAATTATTATTCGTTGTTTGGGGTTAAACATTGAACTAATGGGACTGAACTTCACAATCACCTTTTTGTCTATTTTATTTCTCAAAATTTTTACGGGTTATTTATTACACAAACCTCATCGTATTTTAAAAATGATACGAATCTTCGTTGCAATCATAACAAAACTGAGTATGACATTACCTACGAAGAAATCGCTTTACAATCAAGTAATTAACTGCGATAGAGGCAAAAACACAATCTACATTGCATAGTTTGTGAACGGGAGCGTGTCTAAGGTGTATTACCATAAAAGAATGGTTGAGAGGCGTACAAAACTGGAAAATCAAATCAATATCGCGTATCAAACTAATATGAGGCTGGCCACTAAAGGTTTCCGTTCCACTCACAGGCTCTCATTAGATCATCCATTTATCTGACAGGGTGACGCCTTCGGCATCAGTAAATGTATTACGGTGGCAAAGATATATGTTTTTTGTTAAGGATGGCTCGTTATGAATGGGGAAATGCTATCATCCCGTTATGTTGTCTAATGGATACCTGATACATTGCTATTTTTGTAGCACTTGTGTTCAAGTCGATTTTTTTTAATAGGCTTTATTGACCACCATAACATAAGATTACGGCACATATGGCGAGCTTAATGCTGTAGCATTCTCTACCAGCTAACCATTAGGCTAAACTGATAAGCACGAATAGCGGTTTACTTTTCGAAATAAAGTATCATAAATAAATACATAAGTATATAACAAACTTACATACAGATATACATTTTTTCTGATTTTTTTCTGGTTTCTGTTAGGCTGGATTTAGCATGCATGCTCAGTCATGGTCACTATTTCATTTAATGTATCTTTTTAGCCTATGACTAAAACGAACATTCTAAAAATCTACAAAAAAAATTACATGTAGAGAAATATGTGAACAAAGTATAATATAATATTGTTGTAATTAATCTATAACTTACTAATTATATAATTATTTACCTAATTAAATGATACTTAGTTAAAATTATTTCCTTTTATACGAAACCGTCTTTAACAAAGAATTTGAAAATAAAACCACGCCATGTCTTCGGCACTTACCATGCAAAATCTTTGCAGAAGAAACACAAGAACTTCTCAACTCATAATTAAGTTTAATAGCTTCATTTTAATTTGTGGCCATTCTATCATTAGTTACTCTGTGTTTAGGACGTACCACAGACTGACTACTAAATAACCCATAATAGGGAAGTGGCCCCAACGTTTATAGGTCCTGTGGGCTGCGACAGGCCCGGCGACCCTTCCTCGGGTAGGTCGCGTTAAATATACATGGCGCAATATCGTTTAGAATTCTATCCCTATTTATTGATTATAACCGACTTTAATATACATAAGTAGGTAGCAAGATATCAACAACTTATTGGCATCTCAAAACTAAAGCTTTGGAACTATTAGTTAACGCCTGGCTACAATCCCACCTTTTAGTAAGAAAGAGGTGATAAATTCTTGGATAGTAAAGCGCATAACTTCGTAAAAGGAGGAGTGGTGTGAAAATCTTAAAAAAATAAAAGTTAACTTTACAAAATAAACAAACAAATTCCCAGGCATATGAAAACGCAAATTATTATTAGGTACTTGATTTTCTGAATAAATTAACTGCAATTATACTTACGTTGACGCCTCTAATTTATTATTCAAAATAACAATTTTATAAATAACCCTCAAGGTAAGTATTTAAAAATATTTAAATGATTTTTTAATCATAAATTAACTTCTTAATAATATACTTATGAAGTCTTGAATTATGCAAATTTTATAAAACTTGAGTTCAGATATAAAAAAATTATAATGATTTATGCTTAATTTAACACTTCCATGTTGTACAAGTAATGACAGCGTAATGGTTACCTGTTTTGTTATTTATATTTGGCGTAGAAAATATTTTCCCAGTTGTTCCACTCCAAAATGTTCGTAATCAACACCGCCGTGTACGAATACTAGCTTCTTTTTACAGGACACCTAAACATAAACTCAAGGAATGAATGATATTTGTGATAGAAAATACAAATAAGATCAACTAATTTGGATAAAAGTATACTACATTAATTTAGTTTGTATAATAATGTATTAGGTACACAAGCAGATAAAATACAGATACCCGCATCAGTTTATATCTTAAGGGTCAATCTAATGTAATTTCATAAATATTCCCTGCGAAACCATATCTATCATATACAGGGTTTATCTTCACATTTCCATACTGCAGCAATATGAGTTTTAAAACATGGAATTTTATTTTGAAAGCCAAGGCAGGTTGCGAAACATGGTATATAAATTACATTGATATGTGCATACACGAGTGGTTGAACTGGTCTCGTACGTTGAGGCTGTAAGTGATTTTATCTGGCTTTATCTTATACAATTAACCTGACTTATGACAAGAACACTAACTGATTATAATTTATCTGACCACCGGTTGCCGGAGGATGAAAATAGAAAGGTATGCATATATTAGGATTAAAACAATTGCACTTACGCAAGTATTTTCTTACAAAATATTATGGAATTATGGAGCAATACTCGTTTTGGTATGCACATTGCATTTATGAAATTCTTGCGTTTGTCTAAACGTTAGACCTAATTATTGTCACGTACTTAAAAATAAAATGCTAGGATATAATAGAATATTTTATAGAAAACATATGTACATAAAGGCCTGATGTTTCTAAACAAAAATATCAGATTTTAATTTTGTTTCCGATACGATGCTTTCGATTCCGATACGATTTGCTTTGATTCCTATACGATATTGTGAATGTTTTATGTCTTACTCCATTTTTTTCTGATTGATTAATTTAAAGTTCTTATAAGGGATCTCTAAAAATTAGCGCTATGATAAAATCTACGCAATCATGATTGTCAATAAATTTTACGTAATAACATTGTATAACATTGATTTTAAAATAAGAATATAAATGGACCAAATACCAAAATGTAATAAATGTCTTATATCTATTTTTAATTAATCCACGCTTACAAAATACTTACATACCTATTATCTTCGTAGTATCTGACCTCATTGCATTATCTTACTAATTTTCAAACGGCTAATTCCTAGTAGATTTCTCAATATTAAATATGTTTCAAGAGACGGTCCATACCTGTTATCCTCTCTGTACTGTAAATAATTGGAGATCTAATATAGGTGCTTTCAATTATAGATCCCTGGGATTGTAGGGTACTACATTTATAAAGCCAATTCTTGTTCGTATTGGGTACAGATGATCAATAAATGTCGCCGAAGGTAGACGTAAGAGGACTTATTGACGGCCCTGGAATTGTCTATCTTACTCTAACTCAATCCTGATGGTAGTCGCCCATCTTGACTTCAGTTTTAACTTGTTTATTTGAAATTGATTGTTAATATGGTCTTTTTCTATGCTGGCAATACTTTGTTGTAGTAGATAAGAAAATAATAATAAAACTGAGACATTTTGTTTTAATTTTAAGCATTTAATCGATTTAGTTTGTGAACAGAGACATGGCCTCTAGTATTAAATTCAGGATAATATTTTTAAGATAAAAATACGAGATATTTCTGTAATCATATTTATGTCAAAAATATTTAAGCAATCAAATTAAAATATTATTTTATAGCTGCTTGTGCTCAAAATATGATGACTAGCAAATAAGCTACGAACTAGAGTACCTAAGGATAATATGAATGAGTAACAGTGTTATGATATCCGGTTCCACGTTGGCGCCGCTGATTCCTACGTTCTCCGAATTTGTTTTATCACTAGATGGTAAAACAACGCATTGTCTATTCTCGCAGCTATCGTACGAGACAACACTTACTTACCAACTTTGTGGTTTATGTTATCGTGATGAGATATAAAATTTTATGGTGCTTCCATCCATGTTGTTTTAAGATTTTTCGTCTAAATGAGACGCTCCACCATTCTATTCCTCGTTGACCGAGGGGAGAGGGATTAGTGAACTACCAATATGGTGGGAATTTTTAAGTATGACTGTGCCTTTATACATACGAGCTATAAAGTTTTTCATTATTTTTATTAGGTTATATTTATTCTGGTTTTAACAAAAATCAGTCCTTGGTTATAATCATCAGTCCCCTATTTTTTTAATATACATTATAGTAATTAAAGTGTGCTCAATTAATATCTATTAACGAATTAACCTTTTGATTTGAGACCTGACCGGAGCAACTTATTACTATTAACTTATTACCTTACTTACTTATACTTATTATTAATCTATTACTTACCTAGTTGCCGAACCACTTAAAATTATTGTTGCATATTTAAAGTAATCTGAAGTTCATGAAATCATGGCCATTAATCGGCCTCTGAATGTTCTCAATCGGCTAGTAATCCCACTTGGTTTGCATAAATAAGATGAATCTTCACAAATTAGTGCTGAATTTAGATGATGATACTAATGTCGGCCTAACAACATACCTACCTAATACTTTTCAAATTATGGAGCGGCCGGGTATATAATATAGGTTAAAAATGCGGCGCTTCCAAATTACATGCGTCATATCATAATTATTCCTGATAACTCATTAATATTATAATACAAAATAATTATCTGTATCCTTACTTTTATCATATTTTGATAGAGCGCCGACGCATGGATACGGGATTAAATATTTTTGTATAGATTAATCGGATCAAATGGCTGTTAACCTTATAAAATATTATCTATTGAGCCCCTCACGGATTAGGTGAGCAGCTCACATCTGTCATCATAAGCGATTATGTCGATATACAAACGGATATCGAGTAATGGAAATACTACCTACCTACTACCTACTAAGTACCTACTATTATAGAGGACGGCGAGGGATCACAGGGATAATAGGAAATAGCCAGATAAGTAGAATAGGAAAGTGATGTATTTCGGTTCGGTTTCACAATGACAATGTGTTCTTATGTGATATATGACAGAATTTAAAGGTATAAAAAATAAATATTAAATTAAAGGAGGTTGGTTTGTCACAACTATATTATGCTATAATTATAATTATTTGGCCGAAAACACAGACGTTGTTTTCTCCGAGAAGTTTGAAACTTATCCAAACCAAATCAAAAAATCAAAAGTTTCTCCACAAAAAGCAAATACAGAAGCTTCACAACACACAATTCGTATTTCGTTTCTTTTCAATAATAACAAAACCCCTTACTTACCTCACCTGTGCAGCTAAGCGAACCTTAGGAGGGACAGATCTATCTTAGTATATTGAATAAAAAAACATTTACTGCTCTTGGCTATGTCACAACACACAGATTAAAGAAATCGACCGCAGACAAATAACTGCACTGAACTACTTGGATTGATTACAGAAATCAATCTTATACAAGTGAACAACTATTTTGAACTTAAACGTGGACGATTGAAAACTTTTCCAATTGTAATCTTACTCACGTGAACAACGATTTTAAGCTTAAAAATCGACAACCGAAGATTTCTTTTCGAATGGCGAAGTTTCAAATAAAACAAAACACACCTTAGGCAAGGCAGCCAGGCATTGCTGCTTGACGTCCCACACGAGCTGGTCGCGCGGGAACTGCAGGCTCTTCTGCACGTTGAGCTCGGGCACGTGCACGCGCACCAGCAGCCAGCCCTCGCCCTCCGAGCACTCGCCCTCCATTACGCTACGCCATCTGTGGACCAAGGAAATTTGAATGAAACACTGGTTAAGGTACACTTAAGGTGCAGTTTCGCAGCATGCCACTGACGACTCGATCAACAAGGGTGAAATATTATTGCTCTTGATGACTGTCGTCTATCGTCTTTTGCGAAATTGCATGCTTTGTACGTCTTCGAATAGAAAAGTCTTGACACAAGGCGCCAAGAAATTTCTGGCAATAGGTTTTCCACTTGAGAGTATTTCAGACGTCATCATTTTCAATAATAGTGACTTCAGTACACATACGAGTACCTACCGAAGCAAGAAAGCACCTACTAAAATTTTAGGGGTCGCCAATCTAATGTCCACTCCATTAGTGACCACGTGAAATGTTTAAATAGCTTACGAGCAACAAAAGTCAGTGGGATATAATATAAGATTAAACGTCGTTAGTTGGGGTAACAACCTGGATAATGAGTAAGTTTTAATTAAAACGGTACCAACGTGGAAAGAGGCATCTTTTAATTAAGTTTTTTACTCTCCTAAAGATTTTAGTATCACTTCAGAATGCTTTACTTATGTATAAAGTCATTCGTTTTAAGGAATGAGGAGAATACGCTTAAGTTTTAGTATCTTTTATACGTACTTTACTTATACTTTTATACACGTGTGTGAATAAAGTGATAAACAAGTTTTATAAGATACGGTAACAGTATAAAATTCCGAGCCTCGCTAAAACTTTATTATGCAATATTTACCTACTGCAAATGTTTAACGTCGAAATCCATACTACCGAGCGTAATATTTTAATAAATTTACGTTGCACCGATAAAAACGTCGTAAAACATAGTAAAACTCCGTTTTATTGCTTCGCTATTATAAAGCGGTAAAATAGCTGCGTAAATTCAGTTTTTATCTGTGCTCAATGGTAGATAAATATGATATTTATTCTATGCTCGTAAGGGTTGGTTCGCGGTCGAATCACGCGTCGGCGCGGCGACGTCGCGTCCGGTTGTGTTTCTCTGAAGTTGGCATTATGAATTCAATAGACAGTGGCGCCAACTTATCGCGCCTTCTAGAAACAATCGCGGGACTCGTAAATTAAATATGGTTTGGAATTCACCCTGTTAAGGATAAAAGCCGAGATAATTAATTTACGTGATAAGTATATAATATTGAATGTAAAGTTTAAAAAACCTGGAGAAAACAAAGGTTTTTGTAACTGAACTTCACGTTTGAAGTAGGTATGATGGAGACAATAACGTTATAGCTGTAACTGGCTCATATAATTACGTAATTGGCAGTGTACCTACCATAAATTTGAAAAAATCGCAATGAACATTTGCAAAGGTCCGTCCCAAATTTGAATGTTTCAGTTTTCGCGCGAATGTGAGCGATATGAAATTATCGATACGTCTATCTAACCGACGTTATTTATTGCATAATCATTGATATATACTGAAATACAAATGATTCTTATGTGAAAATATTGTTTAAAATGGTTGAAACACACACAAAATCTATCTAAATTGGAGATAACAACGAATCTTTACCATAACTGATCCTGGATGAAGGAAGTGCCGGAGAACTCTTACAATGGTTTATTTCCTACCCACTATACTTACCTACAGAGAACACTCATTGTTTACTAGATATGGCACTTATGGCAACATAACGATGTAAGCTATGGGTTGTTAACGTTATCTATAGGTACGTGTAATATTTTGACTGTAAAGATTATCTACGTGACACAGTTAATGTGTATACAAGAAGCTTAAAAAGATAACTTATCTTTATCTTCGGTATCATAAAAGATATCGTTTCGTGCTTTTAACGGCCTTGTTTAACGGTCGTCTGTGTACTTTAGGTGATGTGATGAAATTTTTATACCGATCTACTCAGTAGGTGTATGTATTATTATCCTATCTCGTCTTCTTTAAATGTTGATAATCAACATTATTTAAATTAAATTTATTCTTAATAACTATATCTGAAACATCAATGAATTTAATAGACCTGGTTTCTGGCACGTGTAAATTATCTAAATTAAGATTGTAGTTTTATTGACATTTAATGTCGTATTTACATTTAAATAAAATCTTATGACAAATAAAATGAAACCAAAGGACTTGGCATTGCATTCCGCGCTGTTAAATTTGAAAAAGGATTTACTATACTTCAGACAAGTAGACGAATCACTTGATAGCGGTGATCGTCGGTCGCCTAGGTAATACTTCTACTTCTATAACACTAGCCGACCAAAACCATAAGCATAACATAATTTCTCGTTCTCTAAAAAAATAGAAAGACATAAATCTAAACAGGTGTACCGGCAGTAGTTAGTTTACCGTCTGATTAACGTGAGTGCTAAAGAGCAACGATATCCAAGAGGGCAAACCTGACGTAAGTAGCCATGACTGTTGTTCAGCAAGATATACCACCCGCAGGGGAGGCGGGCTTGGATCAAGATGATCTTGGATAAAACTGGAGTCCTGTACATTTCGTAAACTAACCCTTAGCTACACTATAAAACGGATGCTAGTCTTTAAACTTAAATGACTACTTTTTTTAATTTTAAAATATCAAAACTGCTGAATTTACGCGAATAAAGGAACAACTTTCAGGTGGAAGAAATCGAGAAAGAATCGTCTACTCTATTTTGTCAACAACTTTAACATCTCTGTGACATATAAACACAGATAAATTAAAAAGATACAGCAAACGCATTCAAGCGCTATGTATTTTCCATCGTGAGTGGTCTCCCGTAACGGCAGGTGGATTAAATTTCTTCACACCGTTTTAATCACTACATCGCCTGACTCTTAATATCCATCATATAAAGTCCAAGATTGATTGCATTGCATATCCTCGTGAAACGCTAGGTAGCTCGCAAAACCTCTGTCGGATTCAAAGACAAACATTAACAGCGGGTTATTGGATACTTTATTGTTATAGCTTTCTAGTAAAAGTCTAAATAACTTTCTTTGGTATCTTATTACAAGTAAAGCCGTCCTTAGTTTAGGCAATTAAAACTATATTAATTAAAACTCTGTTACCGTGTTATTTGTCACCCAGAACTAATAATAATACAACATCAATAACCTGCTGATGCATTTGGCTTCACATAACTTAAAACTCATGTCCGTCTGTCTTATTGGAATGCTTAATCTCATTTTCTTCTTGACCAATCTTTATTGCCATGACAAGTCCCATCTGACTGCAACCCATTAACGGCCCACTGCTGAACACGGGTATGTCTTCATCATTGAAGGAGCCTAGAGTATACTCCACCACACTACTCCAGTGCGGTTTGATAGATCTAAACCCGTTGAGTTCAAAAAAGTACCTACTCCTTATTCTATTCTTTCTTCGCCAATTTGATCGTTACTTCCAATTGTAAAATCTTTAATATCGCTAGGTGTAAATCACCTGTTATAATTTGTATCGCCGAGGTAAATTACTCGGCCTCTATAAATAACTTCTTCGAATTCATCACTTTTCTTCCACCTCTTCTCTCAATCAATCGTGACTCAATGTCTTCAAAGTACTAAAAAACCTTTGACTTCGTCACTAGTTTCTTTTAAATCAGACTCTATTATTCCAAGTGTCATTTCAATTGTATGAATATCTAGGTGTCCTACTGCTGTCTTATGTAGCCTCAATAACAAATAGCCTGATAGTAAGTTAAAGATATTAAATGTGGAATTAATCACGTTCATAAACATTCAAATAAAGTAATTAAGGCCACGATATCGCTGCCTGTTTCGTCACAGATAATACACATATCAGCAATACTAATGTTGCAGTAACTGTTTTCTTATGAGCCGAGTACCTGCGATACCCGTTATCTAAATTAAAATTTGATGTGAGTGTAAACATCCTATTTATTAACGGTAAACACTATACGGATATTATACCCATTTATAACAGACTGACTGATAATTATCAGTAACGCTTACTCAGGTATCGTCAACGTATTATTTTGTACCGACTTCCAAGATCTCTGATGTGGCATAAAAATTGTTGAATGTCCGAAATTTTTGTTTGTTACCATTTACTGTACTTTAATATCTAGGGTACTATATTTGTACTTCGGGTTCTCCCAGAAAAACTATCACTGCGGCTGTTAGTTGTCGCAGTAGAGTCCAAAAATATTTTATCTATGTCCATGCATTTGTACACGCTTACTTCAAAAACAGCTTAATCGATTATAAGGCACGGTTTTTACTATTGCATTGTTTTAAACTTTAAGTTATATTGTCATCAGTTTATTTTAAAAAAAGTAATATCGTTTTAAAGAATGATGTCCAAAAATATCCGATACTGAGATAAGTTTTCAAAAGCGAAGCGAAGTCTTAAAGTACTTAATAACGACAAAAAAATTAAAATGAATTTTCTTTGCCTTTTAGATGTTTTGTCTGCTAACTATTATTAGTAGCGATTGTATTGTTTTGTCTAGCGACACACTTCGTGAATTAACTGTGACATGATCGAACATAATTCAGTTTTAGCTTAACCACAAAATGCTCATCTAGATTAAATGTTAGTACATTGATTTGACCTAAATCAGCGACTCCATTGATTAATTCTGACGGATTTATACGAAGTCATGCTACGGGTCAGACAATCTAAAGTTGTGCGAAGTACACTCGAGTTCGCATCGATTTTAACGCGCTAATCTTGTCTTTGAAAGCGATGCCAAGGTTGGATAGATGTACTTAATCGATTTTAGTATTACTATGGAATGACATATATATGTATGTTGTTACGCTGTCTCAAGGCTATGGTGGTCTTGAAAACATACAGGTACATACAGTTTTTGCAACAAACGTTGAATTTCAAATGGCCCACTACTGAGCACGGGATTTCTCGCTCCTCATACAAGGGATACATATTTCTTTAAGCTAAGATAATAAACTCGAAACTATAGCTTCCATCGTCTCCAATTCCTAGACATTCGATAAGTTTCGACTATAAACCTTATCAATAATGCCACATGAATATGACCATGCAAGTCTGAACAATAACAAAACTACCACGTAATGCATCTCGAACAGTTTCATTTACGAGATAGTATTGTGTAAGGCGAGTAAGGTGTACCACTGTACCACCCACTGACATCACGGAGCACATTGTATCACGAATGCATCGTCAGTCCCCGCGTTCCCACTGTATTTGTTTACGCCTACAAATGTCACGAGAGCACTATTTAGGGACACGCTGTGGCCTATCGACAGCGTACTCATGATAGATAACATTATTCCGTCCGTTGATCCAACTACCTACAAAGGTGCTATCGCAGACACTGTGGAATGCTATAAACTGATACAATCCACACTAATTTAAGTTATCCAATAGCTCAATAGACAACAGGTTCCCTCTTCTTACTTGATTTCCTTAGTAGTTTTATTCTTGAAATAAAAAATTAAATAAGTAGAAAATAATAACATAAAACGTTCATAGAATTTTAAAAGCTATTTGCCTTCCACTCAAGTGATATAAAAGGAGTTTCTTAATAAGAATTTCCAAAATTCCTTAGGAAGTAAAGTTTGTGATGCCAGTTCAAGTTGGATCTAAAGATAACATTACATGTTTGACTTGCTCTTTGGAGTAAGTTACGGTACGAGTTGATTTGAATCTAATAGGTTCAGGAAACATCTCACAAAATTATGCAGTCTTGTTGTAACCATAACTAACTTTTCACAGGTGTTCACTGATGCAGCTTTTAACAGGCCCCGACGTAAAATACCAAGGGCAATTCCTTACGATTGACAAAGGTTGACAAACTATTGTGACTTCTTAAAATCGCTAGACAACAGCTAAATCGAAGAATACGGAATGACGGAATATACACCACATCTGTTAGACAAAACCAAAAGTGAGGGTACTCAACTATGTAATTAGGTACCTGTGTAGAGGCGTGTGCTATATGGTAGACACATTTGTTTCACGCTAATTAATAAATTGCTACATCCACTTCCAAATCACCATTAAAAAACAAACGCCATAACTCCCCTGACACAGTTTGTCGCACGTTACAGCAATTACCTAATTAGTCTATTTTTATCGAACGCGAGCTCGTGGCAATGGTATTTAAACTTATTTGCTCATTATCTTCATGAGTTTCATAACCTTGCCTCCATTGTGACGGCTGTTAGTAAGTTACGACCACGAAAGCTAGATTTAGGTACAGACTTGGAATGAGAGGGTGTAGCTGTAGAGTGTAAACGTTACGCAAATAGAAAAATTAACTTCTTTCTATCTTTCTCCTGCTTCCCCTATCACTTTAGATAAGGGTATGGAGATATGGTAATGTTCATGAAATCATTTGTAACCTAACTTTTTCATTGAAAAAAATAATTCTGAGACTAATCAATAATCAAAAACATCAGTGTCCGGATGTTTCCGTTTCTTATTAACACCAAAGACAAAATTCGCCGTCAAAGTAATTCATTAAGAAGACGACTTATGGCTCTAAGCACTCTACGACACGTCGTTAAGAGATCGTAAACTTAACGTGAGCACTAAAGGTTCACGTGCAGTTAACCCATTTCCAGTTATCTGGCTCGTCCTTGCGAGAAATGAAAAACTAAGTGCTAAGAGCCTTCTGCCGCATGTTTTAATACTTACGTAACAACTATTCTGCGGAAGCGGCGATAACATCTTCCATAGAGAATAAATACATTGCTATTTCGCTACATAGATATAACATAACAACAATAAAAACTGTTCAATGTAAACGATACATTTTTTCTGACTCGTTTGATATATATTATGTCATCGCCGTAAAAGCGAAATGATGTTCACCGAGTTGAAAACTTAGATCCATCAAAGGTTGAAAATGAAAAGTAAAACATTGCGAAATGGTATCTTTACTGATGACCGATCACCCGTGCGGGAAAATTCAAGAGAAGCATCGTTTCACTTCGACGTGGTTAAAAAAGAGAAGTATGTGGACGCTGCTCTATTTTTCACTTCAATCCATCAAGTTCTCCGAAGTAGTAATAATGTTGACGGATGTGCAATGATGTCCCGTTCCTCAGTTCTTTTATTTCTACCCAATGAGGGTCGCCATTTTTGTGCTCACCAGTTGGCGCCACCGGCGAGATGAGGTCCTGCTGTCAAAGCCCGCCCATACATAAACAGTGACAAATGACATTCAGACAAGCGAAAAGTGACAGACAGACCTCACTTTTCACTAGCGCCTCTAGCGGAAAATTCACACGCGGTTACCCTCATTGAGTTACTAATATAGTTCAGGCATGGCAACCGTTCGGTATTTAGAACTAGCAATATGTGATGATGGCTACTTCAGTTACGGCTCATTCACACGAGGACGAATCGTCTTTTTTCACGAATCGTCTTTTTTCACGATTCGTTATTTTTTTTGACGGCGGCAATGCTTTTTAAATACTCATGTTCACACGCTTGACGAATCGTGAAAAAAGACGAATACGGATACGTCTTTTACAAATCACGAATCGTGAATGTTTTATGATTATGACGGATACGTCTTTTAGAAATCACGAATCGTGAATGTTTCTGAACCAATCTGAAATGAGCTAATTCACGAAATAAATGTGAACTTCAATGCGGATATTTTGACGAATCGTGAAAAAACACGATTCCGTATTCAATGTGAACGTCCATCCGTCAAGACGCATCGTGTTTTTTGACGAATCGTCAAAGACGTATGCCGTGGGAATGAGCCCTAAGGGCTCATTGCCGTGGGAATGAGCCCTAAGGGATTTCACGATTTTCACGATTCGTCAAAATATCCGCATTGAAGTTCACATTTATTTCGTGAATTAGCTCATTTCAGATTGGTTCAGAAACATTCACGATTCGTGATTTCTAAAAGACGTATCCGTCATAATCATAAAACATTCACGATTCGTGATTTGTAAAAGACGTATCCGTATTCGTCTTTTTTCACGATTCGTCAAGCGTGTGAACATGAGTATTTAAAAAGCATTGCCGCCGTCAAAAAAAATAACGAATCGTGAAAAAAGACGATTCGTGAAAAAAGACGATTCGTCCTCGTGTGAATGAGCCGTCAATTTGTTAACAAGTTGATTCCGGGGCCTAAAGTATTCGAATGATACGAAGATATTTGCACTCAGTGAAGCGTACGTTTGTCGAAATTGACGCGTTCTTATGAGATTTTTCTGCACGCTATCTAATTCATAAAAACAAAATATTTTATTTTATATTCATAATATTAAGTATTGGATGCGAGGAAAGAAAATTGCTACTGTCAGTATCTTAGTAAAATATGCTTCTAAATACGAGGTTATTATCTTGCTGGAATAAAGGCTTATATTTATGTGACAAATAAGTGTTTGGTTCGGAAACTTGCGTATTAAGATGGCAAGTAAACATTTCTTAATGAAAGTACCGATGTACTTATACCATCTTTACTTAATCTCGAGTTCTGTTTGTCGACCGGGTCTGGTTATCGTTGATCGCCGGTGGGTAAATATTTAATTCACTGTTCAAACGCTCCGAGCTTCAGTGTGATGGTTAATGTGTTGCATAACTGAGCCGTGAACGTTAATTCAATGTCCGGGATTATCGGCTATTAGAACTGTGTATGTTGAAAACTTCTGTTGAACAAACCACACCCATGTAACACCTTCAAACGGAAAAAAGCGCAGCATCTTGAATGTAGACAATTTAATTTAATATAACGCGCAAAGTAAATAAGTTAGTCGTAGATTTGATAGTGTGGGTGTCATGTATGTACGTACCGTGGAATACATGCAAAGGAAAAATATCGTCCTCAGCTCAGGTCGTCATAAAAATCTTCGTGTGCGCTCTAAGTTGCATAGGTCCATGACGTCGCGCGGCGTGCACACGAAGAAGCCGAATTAGTAATTTGAAGATAACCTACTTGTTAAATATAGGCATTCTGGTAAAGAGCAGTTTACAATACAAAGTCTTCCAGTCGACATAACCCAGACCAGATTGCAATAGCATTGCACATCGAATAATAATGAACCTAAACCCTTTTTGTGCAGGTAAGGTTGTGTGAATATTTTTTACTGATAAAAGTAGCGATATTACCTATAAATATAAACGTTGTAGTTTATTCAGTCTAGGACCTAGTTTTATAAATTTAAGATGAGGTCCAATAGAAACGAAATGACCAATAAAAGAAAATTAAATGTTTTCTATTGTAATCTTAAAAGAGTTTAATGTGGATTTGAGATTGGTTTGGGAACTCGTATAGAGCAGAAAATATATGTTTGGCTTTTGTAAACCGATTTACCTTATTCTTTGTTTCAAATTGTAAAGCTAGCGGGATGACTCCCATTTACACGCATTTACGGTGGACGTCTCATAGGAATACCTCAACACGTGATTGATATAAATGAATTAAAATTTAAATTTCCCTTAAATTTCACTGCACCAGTTTGTGTCCACAATGCGGCAACATTTTCTAAGTATCGGTAATGGTTACGTCATGTTGGCTGCATTGCCAACACTCGTCCGAGACGAATGTTGCGTTGGAGAACATGTGGTGAATAACTGATGGAATCTTTTTTTTTTTACTTAAAATAACTTAATGCTTGACAACGATCCCACCTGATGGTAAGTGGCGATGAAGTCCAAGATGTTGTACGCACTAACTTATAGCCTATTCACTCTTCTCTTGAAGACTCTCACATCATACACAGCTGGAAACACCGACGCAGGCAAGCTATTCCAGTCCTTCACAGTACGCATAATGAACGACGACGCAAATCTTGTCGTTCGTATCTGCGGGACGTTTACGACGTAAGGGTGGATGCTCGCCGTACGTCGTGTTGTTCGATCGAGGAACGGGGATGGGGGGATTAAGCCGAACAGTTCCTGCGCACATTCTCCAAAATGTATCCTGTAGAAGCACGACAGGCTGGCAACCTTGCGCCTATGCTCGAGGCTTTGTAGGTTGGTTTCAGCCAAATGTTGGTCACCAATGAGCCTCTTTGCACGCCTCTCCATCGAATCCAAGGCTGATAGTTGAGTTTTGGCGGCGCCAGCCCAGATGTGACAGTGAATCGTTTTTATACAAAAACAAAAAAGAGTCGCTTGAATTACATCTGAAAAATATTAGATTTTTGATTAGATTTTAGATTCGATCTCGGATTCAAACCAATCCTTCCTCAGCGATTTCCATCTAAATTCTGCATCGAAGTCACATCCCTTTGACCAGTCAGATTGTGAGCTTGCTTTATTTCAAGTTTGGAATGAATTTGCTTGAAATTGGATTCGAATCAGAACTCTATTTCGACGAAGCGTATTTGCGTTTTTTTTTTTGTTTTCTAGATTAAATTCAACGTTTTCAACCGCGTGATTATAAGTTTCCACAAAAGTTTAGTACGTGAAACCTGGCCTATAGATAATCTCGCTTAAAAATTCAATCATTGTCTTCAAAAGCGTGGTCGAGAAGGCAGATGGATTTAAGATAGTTGAATTAAAAATTTAAATTTCATTTCATTCAACTAAAAGTTTATGAATGATAAGAGACAGGAATTAGGTAAGTCCTGGCTTCATTTTGTTTTCGGATGAAAAGTAGTTATGTTGACGGTCTTATAATATGCCTAGATTTAAGGAACAATACGGTAATTCTCTTTAGATCTTGGGGATTTCATAAATCCAAATAAATGTCGATAAAAGCCCATTTAAAACTTAAGCCTCTGCTACATCTGACAGTCTGGATTTAGTTCTCGTTTAGTTGAAGTACTCAATAGAAGTTTTAGTCTGTGAAAGGCCTACTTAATCCACTAACTCTCAATACTAACCGCGTATATTTTGAAGATTTAACCAACCTTAACCAACAAAAGCTGCGTTGCATATTATTGTAACATTGATTTATTAAACTTGTTTATAAGTTGGTGTATTAGATAATCAGTTAATTAATTTACTTTCCCCGTCGTCAGAGGGTCATGTTTTCTGGGAAAACCCGTAATGTAAACCTAGCAATGAAGCCTACCTATGTACCTAGCTATGTAGGTATAAAAAACAAAACTAGCATAAAGAACAATATAATCGCGCTATAATATGCTCTATGCCGCAAAAACGCATGGGGGTATCGTCAAACTTGACCGTGAAACGACCTGACCTTTAAATCCGCTTCGATATTTGAATATCCACGAGAGAATCGAACATTCAGAAGCGGCAACCGGTTGCATGATATAACATTACTTCGTGATTTATCTATTCACTAGCTTGTACCCGCGATTTTGTTTTATTCTACAATATTTTTTTAGCCAATTTTTCACCTCATTTAAAATTTATGTTTTCTATACATTCAGTTAAGATCAAGTGCAAGTTTCAAGTAAATAAATGGGACGTTATTTATGTTTATACACGCAAAATTATAAATACCTTCGTATGACATATTTAGGGGGAGTTTTTTCTTATTATTTTTTCTTACTTCTCCGCTACGTTATCTTGTACAAAATTTAAGATTTTTTGATCCATCTGTTCAGGCTGTGCGTTGTCAGGCAGGTCAGTAACCGTTTTATTAAATACATACTATATTTTATGTTACTAAACAGTTATGACACATACAACACGTGTGATATTCAATACGATAATGTTAAGAAAATCCTATTAATATTATAAATGTGAAAGTTTGTGTATTTGTTTGTTTGTTTGTTTGTTACTCCTTCACGCAAAAACTACTGAACCGATTTTCATGAAATTTGGCACACACATAGAGGGCAACTTAGATTAACATATAGGATATTTTTTATCCCAGAAATCCCGCGGGATCGGAATTTACGCGGGAAAACCTTCTTCACGTATGGGGTATAAATAGCTTTGTTACTCCTTCACGCAAAAACTACTGAACCGATTTTCCTGAAATTTGGCACACACATAGAGGGCAACTTAGATTAACATATAGGATATTTTTTATCCCAGAAATCCCGCGGGATCGGAATTTACGCGGGAAAACCTTCTTCACGTATGGGGTATAAATAGCTTCTAAACAAACATTAATATAAAACTAACAAACATTAATATAAAACTAACAAGTCTGTCTTCCCGGAAATCCCGCGGGATCTGGAGTTACGCGGAATAAACTCCTGCGCGTACGAAGTAGCGGGCACACGCATAGAGGGCAACTTAGATTAACATATAGGATATTTTTTATCCCAGAAATCCCGCGGGATCGGAATTTACGCGGGAAAACCTTCTTCGCGTATGGGGTATAAATAGCTTCTAAACAAACATTAATATAAAACTAACAAACATTAATATAAAACTAACAAGTCTGTCTTCCCGGAAATCCCGCGGGATCTGGAGTTACGCGGAATAAACTCCTGCGCGTACGAAGTAGCGGGCACACACATATAGTATTATAAATGCGAAAGTCTGTCTGTGACGTTTTCACGACTAACCACCAGTCCGATTTGGATGAAATTCGGAATGAAAATATTTGAAGACCCAGAGTCACACATAGGCTAATTTTTAAAAAAAAAAAAAATAGGGGATGAAAGTTTGTATG
Source organism: Hesperia comma (assembly GCA_905404135.1). Lineage (NCBI taxonomy): Eukaryota > Metazoa > Arthropoda > Insecta > Lepidoptera > Hesperiidae > Hesperia > Hesperia comma. The sequence continues at coordinate 3,099,980 of FR990020.1, read as the reverse complement.
AAAACAACGATTTTGATGAATTTTCCCAGGAAGATAGTTGATGACGTACTTTCTCCCCCACTTCCCCGGTTCGCGATATAAACGAATTCCACGCGGGCGAAGCCGCGGGCAAAAGCTAGTATGCAAATAAAAACACATCAATTTGTTTTAATGTCAGTAGACTGAGATTTGTTTACTTAAAATAAAGTTCACGGCTAACATCCGACTTCAACACTGATGTATTTTTATCATGTAAGCTTTTCTTTTTTTTGTTAATCTGTATTATAAATTAAGTTTAAAAGTAAACATTTATACAATTAATAAAAGACTACATTTTCTTCGTTAAATAAATTAACATATTTAAATGACAGAGATTCACAGAAATGACTAAGCTCTGCAACCCGTTTCGCTAAGAATACAAAAAAATATCGTGAGATACTATGTACTGAAGATACTATGTACCTATGGCTATGAGCGCTATTATTAGCTATGCGTGATTTGTATGAGTCTTCTGGACGTTTACAATTTGAAGATTACAACTGTTGACTGTGCCGTACTTTTCTATTGTTCTTACCTTATTGATCAAGGGCACAAATCGGTAGTAGAGAAAAAATCGACATGGATACCTAGATAAAAAATTAAATTAAAAATTAAAAAAACCCCCGACACAAACATTTAAAAAGTAAAAAATAATATCTTTAAAAATAATACGTCGCGTTGGGGGACCGCTTCTAACTATTCATTATCTAAGTACGATTTTATTCATAAGTACCTATCACTTGCTTACCTACTTAGGTCTTTTACCCAAGACTTATCATTTATCTTTTTAATTTACTTAATATTTTTTTGTGTTAAATTTAGAAGTAAATGGAGCGGTCCCCCAACGCGACGTATTATTTTTAAAGATATTATTTTTTACTTTTTAAATGTTTGTGTCGGGGGTTTTTTTAATTTTTAATTTAATTTTTTATTTTATACTTTTTATAGGTAAAAACATTTTGGATTAAGTTATAAATATTCTCTTACTGTACGCTTTCATTTGAGACCCCACACGAATATATTTGCATACATACGGTTATTCTTCCCCGCTTTCACCCCCCACAACTATTAAACGGCTCAACCGATTTTCATCAAACATATTTTAAAATATGCGCCCGTAAGTTCCCTTTAATACAAAAAAAAAACTAAATTGAAATCGCTTCATCCGTTCGGGAGGTATGATGCCACAAAGAGACAGAGTGAAAATTCTTCCCCGCTTTCAACCCCAACAACTTTTAAACGGCTCAACCGATTTTCATCAAACATATCTAAAAACACGCGCCCGTAAGTCCCCTTTAATACAAAGAAAACTAAATTGAAATCGCTTCATCCGTTCGGGAGCTATGATGCCACAGACAGACAGACAGACACACAGACACACACACACACAGACACGTCAAACTTATAACACCCCTCTTTTTGCGTCGGGGGTTAAAAAATAATAGTATCGATTTCTAATAAAATCGGTGGTCCAATTCGATTATTTCCAGAACAATTGATATGTATGACGCTACGTATTAATGTCGTAGCCTTGGTCCACAACTCCACATGCCGCGATACGATTACACGTGTTGTGTGAGGTACGAAATGTAGAGCCTCAATCACTCGTATTTAATAAGTCAACGGCTGTCACCGACGATTTTTTTTTTTTTGTTAATACAATTGATAAACAAGTGAGCCTGATGGTAAGTGGTCAGCCTCACATGGATCACCATGGCATCACCGTTGCCGGCCAAGAAAGAACCAACAGAGAGTGTAGAGAAGCCTTAATTCAAATATCTTATTTTTCACGAGAAAAGCCAAAATAAAGTTATATCGGAGTTTTTACAGTTTTTAAGTTATTACCTGACCACGATAATTAGGCGCATGACAGATAGCAGTCACGCGGGCCCCCCACCCCGCTCTGGCCCCGCGCGTCCCCTAGTGAGGCGCAGTCGTGTACAATAAGGTCATTTTAATTAATTAAATCATATTTTCTTTCTCTGTAACTTCTTAGACCATTTCACTATAATTATTAATTTTCTCACTATTATAAATTATTATATATCTTTTTTTTCAATCACTTCATGACATTTTTATAATATGTAGATATAATCATTGACAACCAGCTGGTACACCCCTACTTTTTTCTCTACAACAAAGTAGTCCTCTACCCAATGGTTGCCTGGAAGAAAGCGCTTCTTAAGCGATAAGGACGCCATTTGTAGGTACATTAAATATAAGACAATATGTTTGTATTATTCTTTCCTCGTGTACAATAAAGAGTTTTGTTGTTGTTGTTGTTGTTGACTAGGCTGATGTGAACTTCGTTTTCCGAGATGTTTGCGCAGGTACAGTAACTGACCAATCAAAACACGGCGACCACGACAATGTTTTGTGATGCGCTACTTCGTATTGACCATGGACGTATTTACTATCCAACCGCCCGCACTCCGGGAGTGGGCCTCCTACCACCATTTTGGCCTTAAAATCGACATCTGCGCAGCCAACTTCATATCAGCCGAGTTAAAATGACCTTATTGTACTACATCTCGTTCAACTCGTATGTGTTTGTCATTCCCAGCCGCCACGTGTTTAAGTTGTTATAATTGTTCAATTCATTGTTATATGTTTTTTGGTATACTGTTATTAGTTTGTTAAGTTGTTTTTGTTACATTTGTTAATCATTCGTTGTGTGTATATCGTCGGTACAAAAGTCAACTAGCCAAAGTGTAATTTTTGCAGTTTTCACATAAATACATGGACATCAATATTTTGACACAACCAGTAAGCATTGTGGCAAAATATTATATCTGTGGCAATAGTATACAAATTCATTACAGTGCGCCCAACTTATTTCTGAAATGGCAAAAATTGGAAGTAACGAAAAGTCATTCATAAGTACGTTGTGGTCATTCATCTGTCAATTACTAGTGTGCAATGATTAGTCAAATGAATGCCAAATGCGTCCGACAGCGCCTCTTAAGTTGGGTTTACTATAATTTGAATTGATTTTAAGAAATCCCTGATTTACAATGATACTTCTTTTATTAAAATCACCTTCCTGAACATTTTGACATTTGCAAATTGGCGAGGTGACTTTTGTTTTGTTGTTAAGCTCAAAATGGGTAGGAAAAACACTATTCGTGGAGGGGAAAGGACTCTCATATTAAAAATATGCGATTTTTTTGAACAAGAGAAGATGCATGGGATCACTATTCCTATCTCTCAAGTGGAAAATCGAGTGTGTGCTGCGACGGGCATCGCTCGCCGCACTCTTACAAGGATAAAAAAAGAAAGAGAAAATGTTCTTAGCAACCAATCATTTTCACCAGAGCCAGGTCCGTCGAGCGGAGCCCCAGAAGCGACGGTAAAACTGTCCTCCCCTGGAAAAAAACGTGTAAGAAAAAAAATGCAGATAGATGATTTCATGATTTGTGCAATAAGGAATAAGATAGAAAGCTTTTATACAGTGCATAAAGAAGTGCCAACATTAAAAAAAATATTAGCAGCAGTTAAGAGTGTTATGTATGTAACCTTTTTGGTATTTTTATTATTATTTTTATTACTGACGACTGATGTCACTGGTTTTTGTTCCGTAATAAATATGTCTGGAATAACATGTATTTTTACTGCTGAAATGAATTAAGGCAATTCTGGTTGGTTAATTAGCGCAGACTTTTCAGTGGCGACGAGGATACAGTACTATTGTATTTAAGAAAATGTCGATAACAGCAATCGGGCCGTTCTGCAGAGTTAAAGATGACTGGGATTCTTATATTGATCGATTAGATCAATATTTTATAGCAAATGATGTGAAGCCAGCGGTGAAAGTGGCCACATTGATAACTGTAATTGGAAGTGAAGCATATGAGCTCATGGTAAATCTTTGTACGCCAGATAAACCATCAGCGAGGTCGTATGAGGACCTAGTTACATTGATGAAAAATCATTTAAAACCGAGACCCAGTCTATTATCAGAGCGGTTTAAATTTAGGTTGCGGTTTCAAAAAGAGGGAGAAACAGTGGCTGATTACTTAACGGAATTAAAAAAAATGTCTAAGGACTGTCGGTTTACAGGAGACAGCTTGAAAGAAAATTTGCGGGATCAGTTCGTGTGTGGTTTACTCAACGACAATATACGTCAAAGGCTGTTTACGGAAGATAATGTAAACTTAGATACCGCTTATAGAACCGCAGTGGCCATAGAGGCAGCAGAGAGGCAGACGGCATTAGTGGAGGTGCACAAGAAAAGAGGTAGTGCATCAGAAACGGAGACTTCGTTGTATTCAGTAGTAAACGAAATTAAAAAAGAACACCGGGATAAGGGAGCTAACTGGCGTAAATCAGTTGACAGTCACAGAACGGATGACGTCGGACGGGTTCAAGAACAGCAGAATAACTGGAGGTTGCGTACGGGAGCTGTTGCTAACATGAGGAAGCACAACGTGGGTATGACAAGCTTCATGTCACAACAAAAAGACTACATACAATGCGTTGTGTGTGGGGGTCAGCACGAGGCTAAAATATGCAAATTTAGATCATATGTTTGTCGAGTTTGCAACCGAAAAGGGCATTTAAAAAGAGTTTGTCCTAATCTACAAAGAAGTTCTGCGCTATTCAACATGACGGAACATAGCGTTGGGGCGGTTGATAGTGAGGAGAGCAGCAGCGAGGTGAATAACTATTCAATTGTCATTCCCAAATTAAAACATTTTGCACCGTATACAGTAGAGATTAGTATTAATAATTGTAATTTAACTATGGAGATTGATACAGGGAGTGCCATATCATGTATAAGTAAAGACTGCTTCGAAAAATTTTTTGCTACATGTAATTTAAGTAAGAGTACTCTTAAATTGCGTTATTATACATGTCACTGGTTTTTGTTCCGTAATAAATATGTCTGGAATAACATGTATTTTTACTGCTGAAATGAATTAAGGCAATTCTGGTTGGTTAATTAGCGCAGACTTTTCAAAGAGGGATCTTAGTTTTCCGGGCCAAAAAGAATGTTTGCGAAAAATTATAACAGAGAAATTAGGATATCGCTTTACGAAATGCAACAGAAAACGAGATATTTTGATCGAAAGACCACAAATAGCAGCATGGCGTGCTCGATATTTACGACGTTTAAAAGAAAATGATGACCTGGGCGCAGACAAAAAACCAGTAGTTTATACAGATGAAACTTGGATCCATTCACATTACACAGTCAATAAATGTTGGCAAAGTCAAACCGACAAAGGTATTCGAAAAAATGACAGTGCAGGTCAACGTTGGATAGTTGTTCACGCAGGTAAAATGATATATTGGCGTATCTACCTCGCTAAACAATAAACAATACGTGCAGAGTGTTTTGGTGTGTACTGTGTACATAGTTTTTTATATTTTGTGGTGGTAATAATAATAATGATTACAATCTATAAAGTTCTACATGTTTTTTAAATCTTTTCAATTATTTTTCAGGTGGAGAAAATGGTTTCGTTCAGGGAGCAGAATTAATATATAAATGTAAAAGTGCTCAAGGTGATTACCACAACGAAATGGACACCAAAAATTACACAAAATGGTTGTCAGAAAAACTGATACCTAATTTACTACTCAGCAGCATTGTAGTAATAGACAATGCGCCTTATCACAGTAAGCAACTAAACAAAATCCCCACAATGACTAATAATAAAGGAGACATGCAAAAATGGCTGACTGAGAAAAACATTGCATTTGACCGACGTATGACGAAAAAGGAATTGTATTTTCTTATCATCCGTAATCGTCCAGAAAAAGAATATTTGGTAGACAAATTGTTGGTACAGAGCGGTCATGAAGTTCTGAGATTGCCGCCTTACCAATGTGACCTTAATCCAATTGAGTACATTTGGAATATCATGAAGCAAAGGGTCGCTGACAAAAATGTCGAACAGTCTGAAAAACACATAGCAAGACTAACAAGAGAGGCTATACAGTCTATTACGCAGGCTGATTGGAAAAAACAAATAAACCACGTCGATCGATTACGTAAGAGTTATTGGGAAAAGGATGGCTTGCAGGATGCGGAAGAATTTATAATTAGTGTAAGGGACGACGATACTAGCGACGCGGGCTCACAATCAGACGTTACGTCCCATTCTGATTTTGACGCAATGTCAGGGATCGAAGAGTTTGACATTGATTCTGAGTACTAGAGCTGTATGACTATTGTCGTAAGGTCGAGCGTCGTCCGCGTACTTTCAAGACGCCCGCGCGCTATTGTTCTATTATTCGCCTGACATGTTTATTGTTTAGCGAGGTAGATACGCCAATATATTATTTTACCTGCGTGAACAACTATCCAACGTTGACCTGCACTGTCATTTTTTCGAATACCTTTGTCGGTTTGACTTTGCCAACATTTATTGACTGTGTAATGTGAATGGATCCAAGTTTCATCTGTATAAACTACTGGTTTTTTGTCTGCGCCCAGGTCATCATTTTCTTTTAAACGTCGTAAATATCGAGCACGCCATGCTGCTATTTGTGGTCTTTCGATCAAAACATCTCGTTTTCTGTTGCATTTCTTAAAGCGATATCCTAATTTCTCTGTTATAATTTTTCGCAAACATTCTTTTTGGCCCGGAAATCTAAGATCCCTCTAAACTACTGCTACTATTTTTTTTAATGTTGGCACTTCTTTATGCACTGTATAAAAGCTTTCTATCTTATTCCTTATTGCACAAATCATGAGATCATCTATCTGCATTTTTTTTCTTACACGTTTTTTTCCAGGGGAGGACAGTTTTACCGTCGCTTCTGGGGCTCCGCTCGACGGACCTGGCTCTGGTGAAAATGATTGGTTGCTAAGAACATTTTCTCTTTCTTTTTTTATCCTTGTAAGAGTGCGGCGAGCGATGCCCGTCGCAGCACACACTCGATTTTCCACTTGAGAGATAGGAATAGTGATCCCATGCATCTTCTCTTGACGTGAGTAAAATACCTACTCGTTAAAATAGAAAATAAAAATAGCAAGCTAAATAAAGAGTTTTATTTTTCAAGAGAATCGGGAAGTAAACTGTTATTTTTCTTTTAAACAATCATAATAGTCAAGTAGTATATTGTAATACTATCTTAATATATTATATTACTCTCTTAATATCTAATAACGGGTATTCCTTTTCTGTTAATATATTAAACACATGAAAGTCCTATAATAAATAAGCGAAAGTACTATATTACGTAGCATTGTACCTCAATTAAACATTCACCATGGTACTTTTGGTACTACTGCAGAATGTACTACGTATTCCCATCCCTAGTTCCAATGACATCTTAACTGACATGCGCCTAATTATGTTCGTTGTTGTCTCGTCCTCGATGATCAAGATAACTAATGTAGTCCCGGTCTCGCACCATCCGGCGTCACACAAATTTAAAGCTAAAAAATAAATAAAACAAGAAACGGAACGCAATCCGTACCGATCCGTCATCTTATCCCGCTCTTGTCATTCGGTTTTCTGTGTCAATAACGGCGTCGCATGTGATCGAATATTTAATTCATTTTTAGTGAAATACAAGTGAAAATTTGATATAGCATGCCGAAAAGAGTCGGAGAAGATGAAAAAACGCATCTCCTTCGAAAGATTCGACGTTTGGAAAGAAAGATTGTGAAATTGCCGGATAGTGACAACGAAGGTGAGGTTATGAAAAAATATTTTTTCATACAAACATTATAAGTACTATCGCTTATTCAACGAATGTAAGTACGTATTATGCCTGGGGATATCCTGCGGGGATCTACATGGCCAACATAGCGAAACCTTAAAGGGGTGTTCTTTGGGAACACACGTGGTTCGCATACCTACCTAAAAATATTTTCTTTTATACCGCCGGGGCATTCTGTGGGAATGCACATGGTATATAATACGGTTAAAAAACGGATAACTCATATATCCTTTTTTCTCTTCCACTTAACAGCCGACAATGAGTTGGAAGAAGGGCAGATCACTGACAAAGAGAACGAAGCCCCTTCAGATGAAGAGCTGCTAGAAGGTTTTTTAGACGAAAGATGTGAGACCCTAGGAGAAGGGGAAGAGACTTTGGAAGAAGAAGTATTGAATGTTTTGGGTTCGGCTCCTGCCCCACAGCCTAAAAAACAAGTTCTCCACAAACAAGTAGCGGACAGGTGGAATGAGATCTTGGAAAGAGGCTTAAAGAAGGAAGAGAAGGAGACTATTGCTAAAGAAAATCCTCCCTTCGAAAATGTACCAAAGATGTTGGCACCAAAATTAAATAAAGAAGTGTCAGTTGCCCTGAACGAAAATGCTAGGAAAAGAGACCAGTTAATTGAAAACAGGCAAAAACAGATGTCTAATGCCCTGGCCTGTATAGGTCAGGCCGTTGAAATGTGCCTCGGAGACATTCAACAGAATAGGTTGCAGGTTATAAAAAAGATTAATGAATCTGGGAGATTACTCTGCGATTCAATCTTCTTAGAAACTAAAGGGAGACGGACACTAGCATTGGCAACCATTAACCGAGACTTGAGAGAGTCTTTAGCTGAAACCAATACAGGAGAATATCTCTTCGGTGAAAATCTCACTGACAAGATACGAACAGCCAAGGCTGTACAGAAGTCTGCCAAAGATTTAAAGAATCAGTTAGAAGAGAAGAAGAAAAATAACTTCATCAAAAGAAAGGAAACAAGTGACAGAAAAGACAACACTCGAGCTTTAAACTGGCGGGGCCCTCCTCGGGGAGGAATACATCAGAGATTCCAGAGAGCAGGGGGGCCAGCATACAATCGCCAACCAACAGCGAAAAAGAACGAGGACAGAGGAGCACCGCGGAGAGGAAGGAAATAGAGGTAGGTAGAATCAGTTCATATTTTGATAATTGGATATCAATCACTGATGATCCAGTTCTCTTGGAGTGGGTCCAGGGGTACAGAATCCCCTTCCAAGAAATACCTCATCAAGGTTCGATTCCCTTAAATGAAAAATTCTCAGTGACTGAACGAGCACAGATCAGATTAGAAATTAAAAAATTGTTATCACTTAAAGCGATTGAAAGATGTATGTACTCTAATGATCACTTTTGTTCCCCAGTGTTCATTATTAAAAAACCTAATGGAAAATTTAGATTCATATTAAACCTTAAGAGACTGAATAAGTTTATAAATACAGAACATTTTAAATTAGAAGATTACCGCACAGTTTGTAAACTGTTACAAAAGAATGATTTTTTAGTTTCCATTGACTTAAAAGATGCTTATTACATGATAAGAGTTCATAATACAAGTAAAAAGTACCTAACATTTTACTTCGAGGGAAAATACTATCAGTTTAATGTATTACCTTTTGGGCTTTGCACAGCTCCTTTAATTTTCACCAAAATAATGAAACCAATTACAAAATACTTAAGAAAAAGAGGTCATATTTCAGTAGTATACCTCGATGACTTTTTATGCATTGGTAAAAGTTATATAGAATGCCTTGATAACATGAATGCAACATTAGATATACTAACCAATCTAGGTTTCTTAATAAATAGAGAGAAATGTGATTTTACTCCTAAACAGGAATGTAAGTTTCTAGGGTTCATTTTTAACACAATAAATATGTCTATTAATATATCCTGCGAAAAGAAACAAAATTGTCTCAAGTTGATTTCAGAACTGTTGTCAAAGCAATCATTTACTGTAAGATACTTAGCTCATGTGGTAGGGAAACTTGTGTCTGTTTGTCCGGCCATCAAGTATGGTATGTTATATACAAAGGAGCTAGAAAGGCTCAAATTTCTTACACTAAAGAAAAACAATGAAAATTATGAAACAAAAATTGCATTAAATAAACAATGTAAAGAGGATCTTAGATGGTGGCTCAATAATATTGTTTTATCAAGTAACAACATTCGAAAGAATGAGTTTAAATTGGAGATATTTAGCGATGCGTCTATGACAGGTTGGGGTGCTTCATGTGGATCTAGACAGACAGGTGGAGCTTGGACAGGAGAAGAGTTAAAACTTCACATTAATTCATTAGAATTATTAGCTGCCTTTTTCAGTTTAAAATGCTTTGCCACTAATTTCAATAATTGCAATATACTATTAAGAATTGATAATATTACAGCAGTATCATATATAAATAGACTAGGAGGTATTCAATATAGTCATTTGCATAATATAACTAAAACAATATGGCAATGGTGTGAGCAGAAAAATATTTATTTATTTGCTACATATATAAATACCAAAGAAAATTTAATTGCAGATTTTGAATCACGTAAACAACTAGGTAACACAGAATGGGAACTAAATGCAAAATACTTTCAGCATATAATGGATGTGTTTGGTGAACCAAACATAGACTTATTTGCATCTAGAACCAATACAAAATGTCCACGCTTTGTGTCATGGCATCCAGATCCAGAAGCTTATACTATTGATGCATTTACAATAAGTTGGAACCATTTTTACTTTTATGCTTTTCCACCATTCTCAATGGTTCTGAAAACCCTGGAAAAGATTAACACAGATAGGGCAAAGGGTATTGTAGTAGTTCCATACTGGAGCACCCAACCTTGGTTTCCGCTGTTTAATAGACTCTTAATTAAGGAACCTATTATATTCCAACCATCTAAAGACCTTCTCGTTTTGCATAATTCCAGGGACCACCACCCCTTACACAAGAAATTAAGACTGATGGTAGGAGTATTATCAGGAAGGCCTTCATAGATTCTGGGATTACCGATAATGCAGCAGAGATTATGTTAGCCTCTCTCTCTGCCAATACACTTAAGCAGTACCAACCCTGTATAATAACGTGGGCTAAGTATGTACAAGAAAAGGGTATCTCTTTAACAAATCCCCACATTTCAGATGTTATTGTATTTCTTACAGAAAAATTTCATGAAGGACTGTCTTATGGAAGCTTAAATTCAATGAGGTCAGCATTATCATTGATAATTGGCTCACAGCTAGGAAGTGATGAAAGAATGAAGAGATTATTCAAAGGTTTCTTCAAATTAAGACCTAATGCTCCCAAATACAATAACACCTGGGATGTATCAGGTCTCCTTAAATATATTGAAAATAATTATACTAATAATAATAATTTAGAAATGATCTCAAAAAAGACTGCCACATTGTTAATCTTAGCTACAGGCCAAAGAGTACAAACAATCTCATTGATTAATATAAATAATATAGTTATTAAGGAAGATTGTATTACAATTAAGATTGATAAGTTAATTAAGACTTCTGCCCCTAATAAGTATCAACCCTTCTTAACATTACCCTTTTTCAAAGATAAAGAAAATATCTGCCCAGCTGTGGCACTTTGTAATTATTTAGAGGCCACCAAGACTATTAGAAATGATACAAGCATGTTATTCATTTCTTATAGAAAACCACATAAAGTTGTTTCTACCAGTACAATCAGCCGTTGGATAAAGAAATGCATGGAAGAGAGTGGTATAGACATCTCAACATTTACTACACATAGCACTAGACATGCTGCCACATCTGCAGCTTTTAAAAAAGGTGTTACTATTGATGATATCAAAAGAACGGCTGGTTGGACTGGTCAATCCACCGTTTTTGGAAAATTTTATAACAGACCTATCATTAATAACTCTAGTTTTGCAGAAAGTATATTTATTGATAAATGAGTGTTGATTATTAGCAATATCATATCATTATTTGGAAATTACATTTTTTTTTTTTTTTACAATCATGATTGTTATTGGGATTATATTGAAGAATAGTTGATTTATAGATAATTTAGAGGTTTTTTTTTTGTTGTTATCAATGTTATATTTTATTTTTATTTTTTGTTTTTGCAGATACATTTTTATTTTTTATGTTATAGATGTTGTTTTTTGGAATGATAGTTAATCTTCTGATTATGATTGTTAATGTGATTTGATTAGACAATAGTTGATTTAATTTTGCCGAAGGGCCAAAATAAAACTCAATATTATGTCACAACATGTGTTTTTTAATTTTACAACTTTTCTTTAAACATCTACATTAGTTATCTTGATCATCGAGGACGAGACAACAACGAACATAATTAATAGTCAAACGAACTTACCTGTACGTGAAGTTCGACTGTAATTATGTGAAGTTGTTGTCTCGTCCGAAGATGATCAGTCCCGCCCAACCCTCAATAACCCCTTGTTGTAAAATTAATAATCACCTACTTTAAACTAGAATGACAAGAGCGGGATAAGATGACGGATCGGTACGGATTGCGTTCCGTTTCTTGTTTTATTTATTTTTTAGCTTTAAATTTGTGTGACGCCGGATGGTGCGAGACCGGGACTACATTAGTTATCTTGATCATCTTCGGACGAGACAACAACTTCACATAATTACAGTCGAACTTCACGTACAGGTAAGTTCGTTTGACTATTAATTATTGTGGTCGGCTAGTAGACACCCAAACCTTGCAGGTATCTTTACAGAACTTACCGAGAAAACAGATTGAAGATAAGGACAAATGTAAGAGTGACTCTCATCAAGAATTTATCGGTGAAAAATAATTTATTCGTGATCCCACCCAAAAATATCGTTTCTTTTTTATCAGGTATTTTAAATTTTTCAAGTCCTACACAATATGTCATAAATAACTGCCGGTAACCGATCACATAAATCCTTACATACAATTAGTTCCAACAATGATTGCGTTTAGACAGACAAGATACCTAATTCTTATGCATTATTTAATAACATGAAACCCTTAAATTCAAATGCAATTGTAAAGAAACGCATAACTTCATTAATAACACGTTTTATGTCACTATTACATAAGCTATTACAACGACCTCGCTAACTTCGCGGTAAACATATTTTATTGTGAAACTTAAAAATTCAAATTTTATGGCGTTTTATGTGAAGCGCTTAATAGGACGTGGGTAGAGCGAATATTTAGAGTCAATATAGGATGTTAAATTTTTACGATGATATTCGAATACTTCGTTTAATAACCCTTTCGTGGGCCGCGGTCGCCACTTAACACTATACTGCACATTTATTTACAACCAGTCGTTAGACGCCCTATATTTCTATTGCTAGTACGTTCAGTTGATATACTAACATATAAATAACGAAAGCAATGATAATATTATAAAACATATTTTAACTAAGTCTTGCCTTATTCACATTCTTTGAAAATGTTCAGAATTCTATCAATTGACATCATCATTGACATACCAACCGAATAAAATAAAACAAATAGTAAAGTTACCTCGATCTTACTTAATTACGTAATAATATTCTAATTTAATTTGCCTTTTATAATGAGTTGAGAGTGTACATAATATTAAGTAAGTTGACAGCATTGGGCAGTAAATTAACGTATACTTTATCATTTCCGTTTACAAATTAAATGAAAGGTAATTTCATAAATACAGTAGGGTTAATAATGTTTCTCAACTAAACTTATAAAAACAAACACATAGCCTTGCCTTTTATCTATAAATACATAAATTGTTCTTGCAACACATAGTTTAAGTTGTAGCACAAGCGATTGTTATTAACCAGCTGACCGTTAGTGTCAGAGGTTAAAAGTCAAAACTTACAACATAAAAAACCGGCCAAGTGCAAATTGGACTATACTTATAAGTGGTCCGTTTAGCCCAAAGAAAAAATTAAATTAAATCAAAGGACATAAACGTCCCATGGGACGTTTTTCGAGTGGGACGTTTTGCCCAAAGCCCCTTATGAACAACTTCTTACAACTGTTAAAAGTTTAATACGTTATAAAAATTGTGAATATTTTAAAATAATATTGCAATGTCAAAAACTCCTTAGAACGCCAAAAATATTAAACTTGTAGGGCTCTATAAATTACTTACACGTTATCCCTATATTCCCTATTACAAACTTTTTAATTTATTATTTTTAAACTTTATATCAATAAAACAATTTTAACAGCGTGCGTGACATTGAATTTTATAACAAAGATTTCTTAACAACGATAGCAATATTTGGTAAAGCTTTTAAACAGAAACGATTAATGAAAATGAAAATGAAAATGAAAATGAAAATGAAAAATGATTTTATTGATTCACAAGTTTCATTACACACAAGTTGCAAGGGCCCCTGTACTAGGTGGAGACCTGTGTTACTGGGTACCCCGCTCATCCTCCGATACATGTTATAGTAAATCAACAAAATTAAATTTATTACATGATTAAACAAAAAAAGTATGATGTATAGTTTAAGTTGTGTGTGTGTGTGTGTGAGTGTGTGAGTGTGTGTGTGTGTGTGTGTGTGTGTGTGTGAGTGTGTGAGTGTGTGTGTGTGTGTATGTGTGTGTGTATGTGTGTGTGCGCGCGTGTGTGCGTGTGTGTGTCAGTTTGTGAGTGTGTGTGTGTGTGTGTGTGTGTGTGTGTGTGTGTGTGTGTGTTTGTGGGTATATATATTATAATGTAGTAAGTTTAATAGATTAATTTTTCCGTTTCAATGTAATCAAATGTTAATAATGTTTCAGTAATAACTCGCCTCACTTCTAATCTGGTCATGGAATAAATATTTAGTCTAGCATTAAGTTTATTATAAATAGTAGAAGATTGTTTAGCATATTGTTTTTGTCTGAATTTGGTTTTAACTTGTGGTATTTGGCAAACTGTGGCATTCCTACGTTTTAGTATTTGGCTTGGGTTGTAATGTAAAGACTGATGGGTTTTTAAAATACAGTTTAAAATATAAAGTTGACGGGTGGTAAGAAGTTTGTAGTCATTATAGAGGTTAAAGGTTGAAAAGCGAATAGGTTTGTAAAACGTTACTTTAAGCAGCATTCTTTGAGCTCTTTCTAGGGCAATCATGTGTGATTTTGCTGCCCCTCCCCAGACAGGGATACAGTAACTCAGGACAGACTGGGCTAACGCTTTATAAGTGTTTATAAGTGTTGCTTCGTCTGCTACTACCCTAAGTTTCTTAAATACCCATATCAGTTTTCTTATTCTGTCGGTGGTGTACTCAATTTGAAGATTCCACCTTAAATGTTGATCGAGATGGACGCCAAGATATTTTATGTTACTACTTCTTTCGATGCTAGTGCAAGAACAATCGATTTCGGACATATTACATGTATGTACTTTTAGATTAAAGTTGACGTTGGGTTGTGTAGATCTACGGAGCGAGAATGGTATGAATTTTGTTTTATGTAGGTTTAATGTTAGTAAATTTGCTGTTAGCCAGTTATTAATCAGGTGGAGACCACATTCGACATTGACTTTTAGGATGCTCCAGGACTTAGCATGAAAGACGAGAGCAGTATCATCCGCGTACGTAAATATTTTGCAATTATTGAGTTTGTAATTACAGAGGTCATTAACATAGATAAGAAATAAGGTAGGTCCGAGGACACTACCTTGTGGAACCCCATACGAAATAGTTGAAGGATCACTAAGATATTCCCCAAGTTTAAGCTGCTGTTGTCGATTTGTTAGATAATCAGTGAGGAGCGAGTGTGGGAGCCCTCTTATACCGTAGTTATAAAGTTTATCAAGAAGAATAGGAACAGACACTGTATCGAATGCCTTGGCCATATCTAAGAATACTCCAAGGCATTTATTACCCGAGTCAAGGTGACTAGCAATTTCTTCTGTTAGAGCCAGCACTGCATCTTCAGTAGAGAGGCCGTTTCTAAACCCAAATTGGTTGTCAGATAGTAGGTTATTATCTTGCAAAAACTTTTTAAGACGGTTATTTATAAGTTTCTCAAGTATTTTGGCTAGTACAGGCAAGACCGAAATTGGCCTGTAATTGTTAACATTGTCCCTGTTCCCATTTTTATGTACGGGGGTAACAATGGCTATTTTAAATACGGACGGGAATTTACCAGTTTCAAAACACAAATTATATATGTGGCAGAGTAGTGGTATCAGAGTATCTCTAGCTATTTTTATAAAAGATGTCGGAATGTTATCCCATCCAGGAGCAGAGTCGTTAGATAGAGAGTCGATAATATCATTGATTTCTATGGGATCTGTGTTTAACAAAACAAAAGAGCTGGATGGAGTTGATGTGCTAAGTACCATCCTGTTAGACATGGGTAGGGTAGAATGTATTATTTTTTCAGCTAAAGTTTTGCCTACATTAGAAAAATGGGTGTTTATATAATTTGCAGATTCAAGAGGTGAGTTACAAATAGTTACAAGAGGTTCTTTAAAGTCGGATCTGATTTTTGTAATACAACAGATTGATTTAATAGTTTTCCATAATAATTTTGAGTTTTTCTTTACACCATCCAATTTATTTCGATCGTAATTATTTTTTAGACTTTGAACTAGCTTATGACAGTAATTTCTATATCGTTTATAAGTTATTTTTAATGTTTCATTACTAGGATTCCTTTTAACCTTAAGGTGTAATTTATCGCGATTACGAAGACAGCGTATTACTCCAGGAGTAATCCACGGCTGAATGCAGCGCTTCCTTGAAGGGAGTTTAGATATGGACTTGTTATTATTAATTGCATCAGAGATACGGTTTACTAGAGCCTCTGCAGCTTCTTCTGGATCACGCATGTCAAAAATGTCTGTATGATTACTCTTAATTTCTTCTAAAGTTGCAGCATAATTAATCGATATTTTAGTTCGCGAAATAGCAATGCGACTTGGCTTACAAGCAAGATTTAAAAGAACAGTGGAATGATCCGTGGGAGTAGACGTAAGTACTGCTGATATAGCTGGGTGAACGGTTTTTAACATAATATGATCATAACACATTTTGTCACGGGTTGGAAGTCTATGCGCAGGTAATATACCATAGTAAGCAAGCGAGGTTAAGTAGTTTGAAGAGCTAACATCACTAGTATTCAATTTAATATCAATATTAATATCTCCCGTTATTATAATGTTTTTGAAACTTTTATAGTTATGGAGTAATGTTAGTAGGGATGAAATAAAGTCATCTGTATTTTTTATAGACGGGGTACGATATATTCCTATTAAAACAATATCGGAAAGGGTTATTACGAGACAAGACGCATTTTTAATACTGGGTTCAAAAACTTTATATTCGAGATTATTTTTAACATATAATATTACACCGTCGCATTGATTAAGAGTATTATTTGTATAATGTGTATTATAGGAATTATTAAGGGATGGTATATTTTTAAATTTGGACAAGTGGCATTCTGTCAATACTAATATATCACATTCAACCGTAAGTGCCTCTAACACCACTTTAAAGCTATCTAGGTTTTTATAAACGCTTCTTATATTTTGTGTAAGAATGTTCAAATGGTTAGCAGATAATGGAATCAAAGATCTGTAGTCTTCAGGACTGCATATTAATGACTGTGCTATTTGAGTATTGTCTATATCTGTATAAGTATGGAGCAAACTATCCATTATCAAATGGAATGGAGAGTGTGTCGAATAAGCTAGTCACTGATTTTTGTATCCGACTGTAAAGACATATGAAAGATACATGAAATAGATCTTCAATTTTTACAATGAATGTAGTTTGACAATGACTTTTATGTATATATGTAAAATATGTGAGGTGAATGTATGTGTAGAGTAATGTAGTGTAATCTGTGTAAGTATTTTGTGTGTCAAAGTAGTATATAGAGTGAGATTGAGTTGTTTGAACTGTTTGAATTATGAGTGAAAAAGTTAAGTGAATATTGTATAAGAAATATTGATTAACGCTAACAATGAAACATGATACAGCAATATAAAATTCTAGTCATTTCGGTTCATACAGCTTCGTAATTTGCGTTTCACTTGTGATTTTTATTATTGGCGAGTTTTCGTCCTTTCTCACCAGCACTTCACCAAGAGACGTCCAACAAAACTTGTAGTTTTGTGTTCTAGTCAATTCTCGAGCCAAGTAGAACAATCTATTTCCCTTCTGTGTGAGATGATCGGATAGGAAAATTGGCACATTATTACACTTTAGTCCTAGATGTGACGAGTTAAGTTTGTTGGACTTGTTTTGTCTATTATACTTTTTTGCTGCAGCGATTATGTTAGACTTCTGCGTGTAGGAGCATAACTCCACCACAATAGGCTTAACACCCTTGTTGGAGGATCTAAAAATGTCTTTAATATCGTTTGGATGTAATTCAACCTCAAGTACAGAAGATAATTTAGAAACCATGGTTACAAGAGAAGATTTTGATTCATTGTCCAGCTTCGGTACATTTTTTATTTCAAACGAGCATTTACGTTGTGCTTTTTGAAGGTCTTCGATCCTATTTTCAAGACTAAATATGTACTCTTTATCCTTCTGTCTTTCGCGTTCCAAGGCTTGAACTTTATTTTTCATTTCATCAAACTGTGTTGTTAAAAAAGTCAATGAGGTTTCTATACTTTTTAAGGAAGAGGTAATATGTGCAGTTTCAGTTTTATTTTGTAACATCCATGTAGAAAACATATCTTTAATTTCGTTCTTAAAATCCTCAAGATCAACAACTTGTTCGTCAGAGCGTTTACGTTTATTTCGCGTATTAACAAAACTGTCTGCTGGTGCCGGTGATTCCGTATTTGACGCAATTTGTCTTAAGTTAGACTCTGAACTCGATTTCTCAGGTGTGCGGCGAATCATTATAGTAGCTAATGCAACGATGTAAGTAATAAGTATCTCAATGCTACTGCAGAACTAGAGATGATCGAAGCGATAAGGAATAGTATCGTCGCTGTGTTGTATGCGCGTGAATAGTAGCCGGCCGACGCACGCAGTGAAAGGTCGTTAATTAAAGACGGGACCAAAACAATGATCGATCACTCGTAAATAATTAACTTTTATACGCACTGTGTTCGTATGTCACTTGTACTCACTGAGTTTAAAATACAGTTACTATTGTATGAACAAGTAAGTAGATTATAATTTCCAATAATACTGTGTATCAAATCACTGCACTCAATTTACACGTCTGCACGCTGTTGCGGTCCGCGGGGAAGAGGAATTAACAACTCTAAAATCACTGAATTCAGCCGTGAACATAATCCATGCAATTGAATCAAAAGATCGACGTACAATACTACAATACTCTTTTATTAAAATAAAAATTTTCGCAATAAGTTCTCAAAACAGTCTAAAGTCAAAGTGCCAAGGACATAAAAATTGGTCAAAACACATGAGGCAATTTACTGAGTAAATAAGTGATCCTAAAGTTACACCCAAGTTCCCTTTCACAATGATAGAGGCTTTGTCCATCACACTGCGCTAGCCTACAATTAATATGCAAGAAGTCAGACATCAAATTCACACATAAATGTACACGATGTCGGTTTGCTTACACGTGCTGAATATTTGCATATTACTCCATATAACAATTCCACAAAAGGCCCTCTCAAAAGATCTTCAGTTAAAGAGCGTAAAAATATAAATTTATAAATACCAAGCGTTAAAATTGTTGCATCAACAGTGTATTTCGCGCCGGTGCGGTACGCTCGCGTGGAACATTGTTTGTTAGAATTTATAGCAATTTTCAGCACTCGAATAACTAGCAATTATTGCAAATTGCGTGTTACGTGTCACGGAAGCGTGCTATATTTTAGCTCTTTCAGAATAGTGCATGACTGCCGGTGTTGAACGTATCTGGTTTTGTCCGCGAATTTATAACCACGCAGTAAATTAACCGGCAAAGTTAATTTATAAGGCAAACAATTAGCTCACATTATGTATGTTCTGTAATTCTATGATGAATAGTCTTGTATGGATTACGCGTCGCACATATTACTTGTTATGAAGTTGTTTCGTTGAGGTGACTTCATTCGTTACGGTTATTAACTACCACTAAAACACCAGACAACTTACCGGTCAAATTAAATAAGGCATCGATTAACAACTACTAATTATATGCATACAAGCGTTTTTTATTCTTATTATTTATAGTGTCACAAGTCGAGTTTTTCTTTAGCGGTACCTAATTTAGGATAGCGCGAATTTTGCGGCTAAGCCTTTGTCGCTACCGTCGCTACGCGGACACAAAAGCGGAGATTACAAGCTGATAGGCCTAATTTACTAGATCTAAAAGCATAGTTATCCGTAAGCTAATGATAATATTTTAAAAACATACAAAACGTAATTTTATGTACACACACGCACAGTTATAAATAAATTTATTAATTTTAGTTCATGTTGAAATACTCTAAGTTTTCTTATTTTTTTATTCATTAAGCAGGCAGACAAGAAGACGGGCCGCCTGATGGTAAGCGGTTTGTGATAGGCTAAATTAATCTCACTTCTTAAAAATTTGTTTCTTGACCATTACATAAGTAATATGACCTTTAATCTGATTACTTAGCACTTATAACAGATAGATAACATTTTAATATTGCAATAAATTACAACTCCGCAGAACAGAAAACCAGATTGTTACATTACGTTTTAATGGAGGGTCAGGTCCTTAATTTATTTACACCTAATTAACATAGTCTGAAAAATAAAAGTGTTTCAACAACATACGAGTATTTATATTCGGTGTGTAAATAAGTTAGTAAAGAATGCTGTGTATTCAGAAATAACGCGAAAATTAATAAACGTTTTGTCGTATTATTTCAATTTGATCTGTGAAGTAACGAACAGTATCTACGATTAAGAAATACCACAATAAATGTCCAATCCACTTTTGTGTTTAAAGATACTAGTAAAAAGGCAAAAAGGCCGGTCCGTTGCCCTCAGAATTCGTACATAGATTGGATCGTGAGGCGTCAATCTCGGGTGAATGCCCGCCGATACCTAAGAACTAATATTTGTCAAGGTGGAACTTGTAATCTTTAACCAAATAAGTTTGACTTCCATGACCAAACGATTGTTTGAAAACGTCATGTTTTGAAACAAAACAGAATAAAGGAGGTGCCTAGTAAATTGCTAGCTTCATTCCTCGTTACTTAATTTTATACATGATAGGTAGTGTGTGAACAGTTAATTTAAATTAATAGAACAAAAGACGAAAATGAGTAGCGGTACATAAAACGTTTATGAAGAATTGACAAGACCAGAAACATATAGGACAATAAACGCACTGATACAAATGTGTAATCTCATTGTGAGATGAGAAAATATGCCCACTAGAAGCTCTTTACTCCCAGCTAAGACTAAAATGACTAAAATTCATCTCAGCTTCAACTTGGAATAAGAGCCCTATTACTTAAGCCGAAAGATCATTTTTCTAGTCAATTACCAAGGTACGGCAAACGACATTTTCGCTTTAGAAGGCAATCTATTCAAGCTGATTGTTGTAGAAGATTGAATTATAAAATTAGAGTAATAAATTACGAGACATTTGTCGTCCTTTCGAAAAGCAGAGAATAAGAGAATAAAAGATCCAGTAGAGTCACATTGACCAACGGATATTCATAATTAAGTAGCAGACATCATCACCGATCATGGTTATATAAATCAGAAGATGTGATGTGCCTATTGTCATGTCAATCTTGTTATGTAGGTATACAGGAGAATTTTAATAATGTGCTCAAAAATTCAAACTCTTGCCATTTTTGCAACCGTTGAGCTTGAGTAATTATGCTTAACACCTCTCATTATACCAGAATACCCTATGTATATCAGCTGAGATAGACGACATACCACGACGACATACAGTGTAAATAATGTTTCAGCATAATCAGAATTGATGTTTTCGCTTTCCACGCCATCTTTGCAGACGTCCACACTTCAGAAATTATGAGTAAAAGGTTCTGTGGGAAGTACTAAGTGATTTTAAATTTATAAAATGTTTTCCCTTTACCCACAACGCGGTAGACGAGTTACTAATGAGACAATGAACAGTTAATTAGGCGTACCGTAAAACAATTAGCGGAAAATTTAATACCGTTATTATTTCCTTTACTTTTTCCATCAACCGAGACGTTAAATAGCTGCACTAATTGTTATTTTAGTTTTAATTTGCCATGGTTAATAGTAGTAAAGATAATTGGAATAAAAATTATAAGGAGCAATTAATTTTACTTACGACGTTTTCCTCGCATTTAAAGTCGGTTGAAGATTAATTGCTTAAAAGTATAATAAATACAATTGAACTCAAAAATATCTACTACATTTTTGTGTCCAAAAAGGAAAATTTTGGAATGGAATTGCAAGTTGAATGCAGGGTTCGTATAAAAGCAGTTATTTTTGTAGGAAGCATTGGCGTTAGATCATACCGATCTTCGTTGTCTGTTTATGCAAAATGGTGTGAATGGAAGGGAAATCAGTTTAAAATTTCCTTTTCTGTTTAAAAGTTAGCAGAAATGTATAGAATCATACTAACACTAATGAAAGACACATTTACACGGTTCACATTACCAAATGAAGCTACATTTGTTAGATGGTTGGCAATAACCAAGTGAATTTCCATACGCTACTAATTCACAAACCCAAATACGGCGTCTTGTCATTTGTATAGTATTAATAACATAACCTAACATTATGCGTATGTTAATTTCGTATCGAGCCTTCGTAACCGCCGGTGTAATGGCTTAACACTTCCCACACTCGAAACTACATTCGGAAGAGATTAGAGTCATATCCTTGAATTTAATTAAGTTTACCAAAAATCACTCCCCGTTGTATATAACTTTTACTTTCGAAACATAACCTACGTACTTGTATAAAATTATGTGTTGGACGGATTACATAGTTGTTTATGAAGATTCAATTAATAAAAGGTTTGTATTTAAAGTAGAAGAACGTCTCGTATTTATTACCTACGGAGTAATCTAGCTAAACCTACTTTACCAATCCGTTATTGGGAAAGATCCGTCAAATATAAGTAGTTATACAAATAATATGAAACTACTTTTTGCGCGACTGTACTAAAACTAAGGAAACCGACCCATTAAAGTTGAGTTAATCGCAAAGATAATTTACAATCAAGACTAAATTACTTCACTTATGAGAAACAACTTCTTGTGAGTGTGTGTGTACAAATACAAATGATCGAATTGTGTGCGGTCCGCGTCACTTCAACCGCTTTGTATGAAGTTGAATAACAGAGTTTACTTCACTAATGTACCCGTGGGCGGACCGGCATTGCACATGTTAAGTAGGAAGTATGGCCCTAAACAGATTTAATTATTACCGAGGTATTTCACTTTGAAAGCAGGATCTTGGTGAAGGGAGCGCGTTTCTAGATGTTGACGGAACGATCGAAACTTCTATGCGGTTGTTTATATTTCGATTAAGCTTCATGTGGTATGAGAAACACCATGTTACAAGTTACAAACGTTTTATGTTACTTGAAATATTTCGTTCGTGCTTTCATGCGTCAAGTGCTCAAGGGAGATTTGGAAGTCAAATTATTATTCAATTAAATGTTTAAGAGACCATAATTATGCTTATAAACATAATTAAATGTCTATGTACAATTAATTTATTTGTAATATACACATCACAGTTCGAAATTTAGAATGAAATTTCCAAAACACCTACATATATATCATGTATGTTATCGTACGAATTAAACATTTTAACTGTAACGGGTACTCACGATATTTATTATTTACACCGATATTTCGACCCAATTGCATGGATCATGGTCACGGCGAGACTGCGGTGGCGGGGGGAAACTATTGACAGCTGACACTCAAAACACTAATGACAGATAAGCCTGTCAACCTTACGTCTTGTCCGTTTGACGTCCTTTGTCACCATATCACGACACACGACACTAACGACATCTTCACGCACTGACTTTGAATTTACTGTTTTCGTCGAACACATACTGACCACTGGATTCCACGTTTGAGCTAACTTAAACCCATCTTCCCTGTTGAAATTATTCGGGTGTTTCTTGATCTCTATGGCCTCTCGTACTAATCGTGGAATGTATTGGCGCTCAACTGAGATCACCTGTGGACGTACGAATTAAGATGTCTGTAATTTTAGTTCTGTTATTTTCAAAACAAAGCAATGACGTCAGCATTTTAAAGCAACTTTGAAATCCGCCCCGGGTCGTTCGCGATCCGGAAGAAAATATAAATTGGAACATCATTATCTCCATCTATCTGTCAGTCGTAATCCCATGAACAATAGTTAGTCCGACTCGTAATTTCTACGATCCGTATCTCTAGACGAATGCCTTCGGAGATAGCCATTTGATAGAGAGACAGACGCGATCATTCTTTGTACTGAGAAGTACTGAGAACCTACTTTTGCAAATTGTCAGGGCTTATTACGATACGCGAAATTGTTGCTTTGAGATAAGCGCGGTGTCGCCCTAAAATATTGTGTGGGACCTTGCTAATGTATCATTGTGCTGTATCGGACTGGTTTGATACTTCTAACGAGTTAATAATAAGCCGTTTCCTTTGACGTTCAATTTATGACATAAATGGCGGCGCGCGCGTTGCAAGCGTGTCTGACTTATGAAGAGGAAAATCCACCGAAAACGTGTCTTTAATTATAAGGGCGCATTCAAGTAGAACGCTGGTAACCGGCGCCGATCTGCCAGCGCTTATCGGCGCTTATCCGCGCAGGTAGTCGGCGCAGGTAGCCTCTATACTTTGTGCCGAACCAGCGCCGATAAGCGCCGATAAGCGCCGACAAGTTCCGACCTGTCACACGACCGAGGTTATGTCAACCAGTACCGATAAGCGCTGGCAGATCGGCGCCGGTAACCAGCGTTCTACTTGAATGCGCCCTAAAGGTAAGAAAATCTGCTTCGAGCGTAGTACTAACGAAGTGTTGAACGTTTAAAATTCGAGTGAATAGACAACATAGCCCGTGTTGTTCTGCGTTAGAATTTCCCTTAAATTTCAATTAAGTAGGTACCCACGTGATCTACTTATGATATGATACACATTAAAACAGACTTTAACATGTTTATTATACCGGTTTTTTTATGGAATTAAGATAGCAAACGAGCATGTAGCACCTAAGGGGATTAAGAATTAAGGGAGGAAATTGTATAAAAATCACTTAAAAGTTCACTTAAACCTTCACGCGGGTCAGCCCGCGGGGATCAGCTAGTCTTTTGCGCGTCACGCCCCAGAAGTCTAGACAATGATAACACTGATGACTGGCCCGAGGGACCTGCCGAAGTGATCTCTACCAAATTTTTTCTACCTGCGTGATTACGCACATACCGGTTCTCACAAGGCTAACTTAGGAGTTTTTGTCAAGATTACTACTACAAAACGATCGGCACGACTTATCATACCTACTGCTCATTTTTGACGACGCGTGGGTTTTGATCTTGTTTATCAATATTATGTCGAATAAATTTATAAATTTATTCCAATTAAACACGGGTCACTGAATTGGAAGGGTTTATAAATAACACGAACATACATTATAAGTATCGTAATATAAATGTTGACGGTTATAAATATTGACGTCGTGAGTTTCATTAAAAATAAGATGTTTTGGTTTTGGGGCATTATTCCACCAAGATCGTCCAGTGATGATACATAATTATAGCCTTGGGGTAGTGCGCGCCAAGCGGAGAAATTTGGGTTGGATTTTAGACCAACAATTGTTGATAAATAATACAAAGATACGTTTTAAGTATGAAGTATTTTTTCCAACAGCGGTCACCCTTCGTACATCAACCAAACGACGCAAGCCGCCGGGCTATGAGCGCTTCTTTTATTCTTGTTAATTGAAGCTTTTTGCCAATATAAGTTAGGTAGGAAAATAATTTATATCTACTGTAGTTTTTGCATTGTAGTTTTGATAGCTCAGTGTATTTTTTGTGGTTCAGTACTAGGAACTATCGATGGTATGATCGATCATATCTATAATGATGATCACAATTTGTAATGAAGAAGGTTATTGACCCTCCTCAAATGAGCGAGCAGATACTGTTTGACAAGAATTGCGAAGACGTCATTTGATACATAGATTGAAAATGACAATAAATAGTTAATCCTCAACGACCATAACATTTAGGTATTGATCAGTGTTGTCATATAAACTTATAAAAGTAAAGCTCATGGACCAATCGTAGGTGGAACATTCAGAGGTGTTCATTTGCAAGAAACTTGAGAAGAGCGGGGATTGAAGTTGAACGAAATTACTATAGTTATTAAAAACAACGCAAAAAACTGTTGACAGGTATTGGTTTGAAGCGATTTTATTTTGAGCTCGTCTAAACCATTCTGGTGGACATACAAATATTACTGGAAACCGGAGTCTTACTAGAATGGAATGGTACCTAGTACCTACGTATGATTCAGCTGCAACTAAGCTATACTTGTAGAAATCGATCAGCAATTCAATAACATCCTTGATAATAATTAAATTGATATGCATAGGAAACTATCAGCAAACGTGACTATTATACGATAGTAAATAAAAGTGTACCAGTTATCGGATACTTGTGTATAAGTAGTTCGGTATCAGCCGCTGACAGCCCCTCGGTTCCAGTTAGAGACAGTAGGCCACTTTCTAGTTAAGACTAAGCTTGATGTTATTTGATACTGTATCGCTTGATTTGTATCCGTTACGGGCCCGCCACGCTACTAGAAACGGTCCGAGAACGCTTGTAATAGCGATACCTTCTATCTTCTCTTCGTTAATATTTTGGGAAATATCTATAGTTAAATATTCGTACTGAACATCAGGATTCCGCGCGTCATAACGAATGAACCCATAGGTAGATTTATTTAACAAACTTTATTATTTATTAATTTTTTTATTCTTCGACCATGGACGTATAAAGAGAAGGACGTAGTGTCATTATGACAAAACTGTGACCCTGTAATGGCGGCGGTTAGATATGAGTGAGTGAATCATGGGGTTGTCAGGTTAGCCAAATATTTTACCAATAAAACGCAGTTAAAAAGAAGAAAATATTTTAATTGTTAAAAATTTGTTTTTACAAAAAAAGGGACCGACAGAGACCAGCAGAGATAACCCAAAAACTAAAAAAGGTGTAAAGTTCTCGTCACTACAAATTAAAATTAAACATAACTCAACTGCAACAATTCCCTCGACTGTCTTTCGGCTCATCAGATCGACTCCAGACCGTCATTAAATTGTTGAGCTTTAATAAACCTAATGAAAACAGTAACAAATACATACACTGGTCGCCCCTACAATTTTCGAAAGTTCCTCTCGATTTCTCTAGGATGCCATCATCAGATCCTGGTGGCCTCAGGCGTGACAATAGTACCAAATAAAATCAAAGAAATTAGAAATATTTTCAATAAATTAAAACATCAAAATACTGCAATCGGCCATTGTGTCTGAAACACGAAAGACAGCCATAACTTGACGATGACGTCAGTCTTCAGTGAGCGATCAAACTTCACTATATTTAGTTGTTGTTACCGTATTACAGCATACTCATCTGGAATGATTTTAATAGTTTATTATGTATGTTAAATCAATTCTACTCGATTTAATAATAATGAAAATAAGCTTTGATAATAATAATAATAATAAATAACGCTTCACACTCAAAGCCCCACACTAGGATTCCCTATGTCGTGGGTGCCTTGGACAACACACAAGACAAGGACACACACCCAGACCGAGAACGGAAATTTTAAATTCATCATTCAAATTTCCGCCTCGCTGGGAATCGAACCCAGGACCCTCGGAACAGCGATCGGCATGTTAACCATTGCGCCATTCGGGTCGTCCATTTGATAAGATATATGTATAGCTCAAATTTGCCCAGGATTGATATATTGATAAATCAGTCCGGAGTCCTCCTTTAGTCGTGTATAAATCTTTAGCTTTAAAATGGAGACTGCAAGTAACACTATATTTGTTTGGAACCCAATTATTTTCGCCGTTACAATTTCGAATTATTAAAGTCGTTTCTCCATATTAAATTTGCCTTAGAAAATCTGGTAAAAAATAAATAACTTATAAAAGAATTTATAAAATAAATAACTCAAAGTGACCAAATTTCCCACAATCTCGGTAATATGCTTACGTGAATACTGACAACACTGAACTTTAGTTGTCTTTATGATCGTCGAAAATGAAATTTTATTTCGATATTTTTTAAATAGATAAAGAGAATAAATTAATAAATTACCTATAAAACGTGATTCCAGGATTTTTTTCCCTTTGGTCACTTTGGTTTTTGCAGAATTTCACCACGCAAGACATCTTTTTTGACCTACTATTTTCTCCACGTTACGTATCGGCCGCGTTGACGTTCAAACTCGTAATGGCCGACTGGTGTGTCAGACTGTGTCAATGTGTGTCATGCTGGCTTGTACGGATAGCGACCTGGCCGACCTGACCGACACAGCTTGTTGTTTAGCGAGGCTCCGTCCTTCTCTTTATACGTCCATGTCTTCGACTATCAACTCCATATTCTTACCAATTTATTGTAATAGCTCAAAATGCAGTGACGGAAATTAAATGTCGAAATCTTTATTACTAATGTCACACTAATGTCATGTGAGTCATGTCACTTGTCAACAATGTCAATCTGTAATAAATTGACGTTTGATCAGTAATCTGTGCATTTATTGTTCGCTGACCATAGGCCAAAAAAATCATACTTGTAGCAATAATTGTAGGTATTAGATTTTTTTACAACTTCTAGTAGATACCTACCTACCTACGACGACGACTATCAATATATTCATTGCCTTTGTCCCGGTCGTTTCACGTGGTATACAAGGGGAAGACAAAAATGAGCCGTCTTTCATCACTGTCCATTATTAACGCTGGACAAATCCAAGCCCTAGGACCTAAATTAAAATATTTAAATTTCGTTTCACGTTTTAATATATCTAATATAATATGATGTCCTGCTAACAAAAAGATAAAGAGCCTTTAATAAATATCTTTGATGATTATAATTATACCTAGTCTGGGCAATTATGACATACTCGTACTGATTATACATATGTGTAATCAAAGAGATTAACACAAAAATACCTCTCTTACCATAAATAATGATCGACATGTAGGTAAGTAGGTAAATTTTATTACAACTTACCTAAAAATTTACTTTTCACAAAAAACCGACTTTAATTTAAATAGACATAACTACAACTCTGATTTCGCCAGGCGACATACATTTTATTACGAATTTAATCATTACGAATTCCGTCTCATAACACAACTATTAATATGAATAACTAGCGACCCGCCCCGGCTTCGCACGGGTGCAAGAACTATTTAATGGATGTAAATATACATATAAACCTTCCTCTTGAATCACTCTATCTATGAAAAAAACCGCATCAAAATCCGTTGCGTAGTTTTAAAGATTTAAGGACACAAAGGGACAGAGAAAGCGACTTTGTTTTATACAATGTAGTGATGACTGAGGTGAGGACTTCAACATTAAGTAAGGACTAGGTACTTTACCGCGTGCACGTGCATTGGGTAACGCATCTACTCTTTCTGAGAGTTTCTGAGCATGTCTTGTCATAGTTAATGTCAACCTTCACATTATGTTTATTTTATTCGTTTTAGAAACGAAAACAGTTACTTAATCCCATCTTCGATGGCGTGAGAGTCACGTAGTCGCACAACCTAGTATCTTGTCCCAGTAATAATGTTCTCATACAGACAAGTTGTGCAATTCATTACCATTCATTCCTATAAGTAAACCAGCTCCGGACTAATGCAATCTGTATCTACCTATTTACATTTTGTAAGCTAATTACTGCATTGAGGTCCGTAAGATAAAACTCACCTATTTTTTTATCTCATTCTGATCTTAAATAGACCCGAAGTAACGGTCTGGTCAACGTGTTGATACCAGGTCAATATGTCTTCATAATGTTAGAGGTAGTAAAGGTTCGTTCGAGATAGTTTTCCAAGTTCAAATCAAACTTAATAGATACTGGACTAACGCAAAAAATATTATAACATTTAAATTAAAGTTTAAAAATGATAACTTATAGAAAATTTAAAAAAAATGTCTGGTAATCTAACCCGCGACAACCTTTATTCGACATGCAGTTCAAACGCTCCTTGTTGTAACTTCAAGGTAACATTTGGTAGTATTTGGGTGAATTGGGGCATATAGAGGCGGCTTAGAGTACAAATAGTACGAATACTGACCCTAATCCCACGCCGGCAGACCAGTGTCGAAAGGCGAGAGAAGCCGGCCCCTGCTTTGTGGTAGGGGTGTAGCGTGTAGCCCCGCTGGCTAGCTCCCACCCTCTTGTATTCAGCCACCAAATCACCTGTGTTCTGGCCAGGAGGTTTATTTTATTTCTTTTTCAGCAACGTGTTGGTAATGCTTTTAGTCTTTAATGATACTGATAGTCGTGGGTGACGGTGACCACTTACCATTATTAGGTGGTTTTTCTACTTGTTCGTTGGCTATCAAGCTAGAAGGACTCTCGGACTTAACCGCCTCATTCTTAACATCTTATCAACATGCGCTTCTTTATTTAAGTACGTGCCTATATTTTGATAGGTATAGGTAGTTTAAATAAACTTGGTCAACCAAGAACTAAGTAACAAAAAACGATCCCAAAAAGTGTTTAATCAATAAATCAAGTGAACCGACAAAAACAAAGAAAATCACTTCAATAATGTCACGTAAATAGCATTACGCGTACAATTAATAAGGTTTAAAGTTCCTTGACAGCAGTCGCCAAGTCACTCCAGTGCAAAGGATCAGCACTAATCGTTGCATGGGTCTTATGAATTTATCAATAAGGTTGAAAATCGGTTAACGTGATCAATTGTGAGAGCTGCAGTTAAAATACATCGCGTGTCTGCGTGTTCAGTGCGACACTGCAAGTCGATCCGTTTGTCACGCTAATGTGATGCTAATGGACGCCGGCTAGGCGGCTTCGCGTTACATGTTCAATGCGACCGATAGGACTAACGACGGTGATATACTCTTGTTAGATTCTAGCGAACATTTGCGAACATTTACATAGGGCATTTCACTTATTTTCAAATACCTACAACTAAACAGGACAGTCTTAGTGTAGTGGGCGGGTATAGAAAGCAAGTTACATTTATTTATGCCATAAAGCTAGTTAATATATTCGCATACATATAAATTCTCACCATAATGTCGGGAAGAAGTCAATAAGAAAACAAAATTAAGATCAAACCTCTGTTCAATGTGTACAAATTCTTTGTGCTATTGTAAACGATATACTGTCAAGTAACAGCTAAATATTAAAAATTTGCCATATAAATAGCCATAGTCTGGTCTACAGCAAAGCCTTAGAACAACTAATATGCCAATGCTGTAATTAAACTTAAATTATACCACTGTATTCAATAGCGTTTAAAAAATTGACAAGGATGCAATAACTTTATTAGTAACATTTACACATAGATTTATTTTTCACTGTCACATTTTTTCAAGAACAAAAAGAACAGGTACTTGTATAATTACCCACTCGTTTTTCGCACGTCACAATTACAATTGACACAACGAGAGTGTGCAGCGTCGTGTTGGACAGAAGTGGAACAGTGCCGTATATGGCTTGATATTAAAACATGTATTTCGTTGTTTGACAGTAGTTGAGAGGTCGTTAATCTTAAATTGACACGGAACTGGGATCGGAGGCTTGCGCGTGGATTAATTAGACGGCGGCATTTTGGCCTAGTGTCGGTCTAACTCTAAATTACGTGGACATGTTGTATGGTAAGTATTCACTAGCAAGCTAGTAAGTACTAAGTATGCTTGTAGTTTGAAGGAATCGGTAACGTATGGCTACCTGCCTTTTAGAAGATCAAGTCTTAAATTTTGTTCTTTACTTGATTCGTTATTAGAAAGTTACGATTATTATACACTTGTATGTGATTTGATTGACTACAATCTCATTTGATGATAAGCGGAAAACTAGTACGAGTTAAAAAGCACATTACAGCTACAGCCTCTTGCCTTGAATTTATGCGTTCATTCATATTATTATTATAATTCGATGGGAACACGGAAGTGAGTAAGCGTCTTCTATTATTAAAATACTTTATTAACATTTTAGAAGAATACAGTAAAGTAATTAGAATTACTTTAATAAATTATTTTTCCGTTACTACGTCCGTCAATACCTACTTTAGTTTCAGTCAAACCTATGCAAACTTTAGACTAATTTAAAATATGTACATTGGGCATATGCAGGGTAGGGCAAGGGGGCTTAGCTGCGCCCTAAACGTAAGATTAAGTAACTATGGTTGATGCTTGAATCTGCTTGATGCATTCCTCACAAAAATTACAAAATCTGACTCGAGTATCCGGGAGGAAATAGTAGATTGTATGACAAGGGTGCAAAGTAATATTTTTTCGGCGAGGGCGTTTTTTGAATCCAGAGCGAAGTGAGGGATTCTAGAGTAGAATCCCGAGCGTAGCGAGGGATTCTTTAGTAGAATCCCGAACGTAGCGAGGGATTCAAAGTACGTCGCCCGAGCCAAAAATATACTTGCACCCGAGTGATACACTCTACTTTTCATCACCCACTATGAGAAAATAATATATAATAGAAAATAATACGTAAAAATGCACGAAAACTTAATTTTAATTTGAAAACGAAATCTTAATTTGATTTCTTCTTTTATTATTCAGCTGGCGGGGCCCTCGCGTCGTACCAGACATTCTTTATTCAAACAATATTTGCGTTCGATTTCTTTAGCGCAAAATACTAAAATGTTCTAAATTCAAAATAGGGCGGAAAAGATCTAGCCGGCAGGAAAAGTTGTATGAAAATTCATTCCCGCCCGCTGAATAGAAAACAGCAACTTTGGAACCCCGTAAGTCCGAACCAAGTCGTTTTTTTCGAATAGGTGTGATGAAAAATTGTTTTATTAACCCGAGCATATTATTATACCGTAAGTGAATGGGTTGTAAAACTGGGTGTCCCGAACATCGGCAAATACATAATTAGTACTTGCGAGAGTTAACTGGTTCCTTATTTACTTAGACGTTCGGACGTGTTCAATAATAAAGCTGTGCGTCTAATAAACTCTGTGCATCATACTTAGATCATAGAATAAACAGAGTAAGAAAGAGCAACGTTTATTAGTGAGTTGTATTTGCAGTGCCTTAAAAGGAATGAAGATTCCAAATTGGTATTTTTTAATGTTTTCAAATTGGCGACTAACGGCAGACTGAGACAAGATATCTGTAGGGAAGTAGGTAACCGTCATCCATCGACATCAGTAAAATACGAAAGTCGTCACCGGTGAATTGGTCACATTGTTTACTAGGGAAATGTTATAAGTACCACGCAGAAGCTGTTCTAGTAAGCCAATACCGCACTAGTACCTACCTACATGTGTACATCTGTTACAGAAAGAAATCAATAAAAATCGAGAGACAAACATTATTATCACAAAAACATCCACGACCGGGAATCAAACCCGTTGTTACATGCAGTCAACTGCCAGTTCACACAACAGAGTTTCCCCATATACTCGTACCTACATATCTATCGGACATTTCCCCGTCCGCGTCCTCGTGAAACCATATATTAGTTTACGGCGGCCATACAAATTATACGATGTAGCAGAATTCCCTACTCAATATCTCCTTAACGGTGCACTAAGGATTTATTGCCAGCTATAAGTGATACCAAAGCCTAGGTCCTCTTTAGTCACCTCTTACGGTACTAATAACCTAACAAGGAACTAGGTATTCCGTTTACACTTTACACGAACTGTGGACTTAATTCATTAATGCCGTGTCGCCTCGATGAGCATCAGATCTCAGTTGACGGTCTACCACAGAATAAATATACAAAGTAAGTACCTATAATAGGTAAATAGGTTATCGTAAATAAATGATGTCTTACTCCGTGATACGTTGGGAATTCGGGAACGCGAGCCTCGAGCACAGTAATTGAATAATACGCATACGCTTACTGTTACGATAGAAAAATATTTTATTTGTACACAAAACATGTTGACAAGAAATACTTAGGTATCTGCTTCAATATAATAACTTTGTGATAGTATCAGATGAAAAAAATCTTGAACATTTATTTCATTTACACAACGTAGGTACCTATTATCGTTATTAAGCCAAACTATACATGGAATTTTTATAGCGAGTTGGATAAAAATGTTGATAAGATGTAAGGCGAGCGGATAGTTCATGCACATTCGTGCGTAATCCCTGATATCGAGGTAATTCCATAGTTATGCGCTTATCAATCCAAAATTCCTACTAGAGAAGCAATTTGCGAATTTTATTGACGCAGATAAATTTAATGATTATTTTATATTGTACACTCTGTACAAGTGGCTGCTTTAGGAATGAACAATTTTAAATGTAAGTACACGATTAACTGCGATAAATATTTTGAAAATTTCAGCTTTTTTTGTTCAGTAGGTAGGTACTTTGACTTTCGGCTGTGTGTTCTTTGTCTGTTATTCAGTAACGTAAAAGTCTTATACTCGTAATATATAGGTACCTAATGTAGGTACATTTACGTGAACTTAAGTTTAAATATTTATGCTTTTGCGCCGGAGCCCGAGCTTTATGAAGTTGCTGAATTAGTGGCTTCTCGAAAATCACAGAAAATACGGAGCAAAAACGATACGTAATTGAGATCGCATTAGACATTGCTTTAATAATTAATACGGGATCACCTCCACAGGTATCGTGGAATAAGAATTGTTGTTCCAACTAATCAACTGATCAACGTCTGAATCAGACTCGTATTACAATCAGATAATGCGCGGTTCCTATTAATTTCATTGTAGGTATTTCGTAATCTAACTGCAAATCGCAATAAACTAGTTCATTGCTACCTACTTATAAACGTGCCTGTCATCTGGTACCTACTCTCTGGGTTTAAGATAATAAAAAACAATCAATGTTGTACGTAGGTATGTAAACATTATAACCTAATTTGTAAAACAAGAAACAGATAAGTACCTACGATAAGTACTCTTCGAAGTAAGTATATCTATATACCTACTCACCTATATACCCAACAATCGGTATGTAGATCTATGGCTACTTTAACTTGACTTAATGAACCTCGATAAATAGTTTTTTTCACAAACACACACACACACCCACACACACACACATGCGCACATGCCGGTTTTGAGCCGGTTACACTTTTTTAGAGGCGACCATCTCAGTCCTCAGGGGTAGCAACGCATCTGTGACCGAATTAGAACGAGACTCATTGAGTCTAGTTCTCGGTCGGTCACAGTTGTCCTTTGATTACAGTTGTCATTGGCGGCAGCGGAAGGCGGTGCTGTGCTGCGTGCTCGTTTGCTATCTTAATTCCATAAAAAAAATGCAAACACTATCGATATGGGGTCAGTAGAAAGGAAATGTACGAAATTTGACCGTAGTTACAGGAGAAAGCCGATCGGACACAGCTGTATCAATACTAAATTGGGTCAAGTGTTACTTGTTACGGTGTTATTAAGTTGTGAAACGTTTTATTGTTATAATATTGATAAAAACTTCCATTCTAAAGTCACGTAGGTACCTACCTGTTTGCGATACGGTATTGTTCGTAAACACTTATAAGTAGGTAGGTTCATATCTATCTATTGCGCTTAAACTATCTTACATATTATGAAATTGGTAACATTTTAATTTATTCACTGAATTGAAACACTAATAATGATAAGTACACCAAAAACCAAAATACCAATCCATAAAACAGAATAGAAACTGCACCCAAGTAAATAAAGCTGATTCTAAGGTTAGTGCATAAGTACCTAGGTACAAAGTCGCCGGCAAACAAACAAGACTTCAAACAATATACTTGTTTTGGATTTTAATGGCATAAGTATGGCCTCCAAAGTTGTTTCTCACATAATACCTTCCATGTACAGTGGACAGTTACAGATTTACTAAGTATAATATTATGTAGATTATGTACCCTCGTTATTGGAGTTTCTAAGCAGAACTAACTGCTTATATTATAACTTTATAAACTGTGACCGTGAGAGTCTCTATGTGAATGGTAAATTGTAAACTGCAAGATATAATTATTCGACTTAACTAATTTGGAATTCTAACTAGCTAGCTACAAAAATAATAAACATGCGCCAAAAATATTTCAGTTTTTTAATCAGTAGGGTCGTGGGTACACAGACTACACAGGAATAATATTATTAAGTACATTATATGTGCCTGTGTGTACCATAAAAATGGCTTTTCTTACGATTTAGGAACTTACTTCCTTTAGATATTATTTAGTAATGCTTAAATAATGCTTAAATTGCATTACACGAGAACATTACTTAGACTAACTACACTTTATGTCTGTGCATTGTTGTCAGTTGTCACACACTAAAACATGTAAATAAATAGGGTAGATTTACCCTCATGGTAACAGTGAGGTAGGTAGTTCACGAAAAATAATTAATTGCCCTGTAGATAAAATACATTTTATTTTATATGTGGCAGTGGCAATAACAATAATCAAGAGATAAAAAAGCTAAAAGAAATTTAATATTCTACACAGTTTAGGTCGGGGAGGAATTTAGTACTTCGAATATAGTGCCTAAGTTATGTAGGTATGCTACATCTATACTTAGTAATTATCGAAACCTGGAATTTCTATAACGTTGCCCATTATGTCCAATACGAATGATCTTTGATCTTTAACTCACCACAAAAACCTCGACGGAGAAAATCCAAGTGGGGTTCACAAAAAATGAAAATAAAAACTAGTTTCACACACACATAACCCCGTGTTTGTATACACAACAAATCCACTTAAACTACACACAGAACAATCTAAG
Organism: Hesperia comma; assembly: GCA_905404135.1. Taxonomy (NCBI): domain Eukaryota; kingdom Metazoa; phylum Arthropoda; class Insecta; order Lepidoptera; family Hesperiidae; genus Hesperia; species Hesperia comma. The sequence goes on along the minus strand of FR990020.1, from coordinate 3,063,430 downwards.
AACGTTTTTAATCACGTTTTATCTAATTATCGTGTTCGAAACGGTTTTTACGCGGGAATTTGTCGAAACAAATTGCACAGTACCGACGCCGATCGCTTATCACCCGCAACTGAGTGAGTGAGTGACTGAGCCGAGTGACTGACTGGGGGACGGAGAGCGAGTGAATCGAATAGCTCTGCGTTGACCAAATGACACGAACGAATGATACGATCGAGCTAGAGATGTCCGCCTGCAAGAAGTAAGTAACCGGCCAACTAACAAAGTTACAAAATTACTTACCGATGATGTACAAAGTAACTTACGGAAACTTAATTTGTTATATCGAAACTATAAGAAATCTTATTTATCGTCGATTAAATAACAATAAATAATTAACGGTACTTAGCTACCTAATAAATATTTTATTACAACAGATTGGATGGCATAATTATTGGATTGTATCATTAGTTCTCCTTTTTATAGATAGGACTCTTTTGTATTATAATCGAAAAATATTTACCATTTACATAACTACAAAATATGGTAAGTAGGTTAGGTGTACTTCCAATTATATTTGAAGACCCCATGGTACTTAACATTATAGTAGCAGGTGTAGTGGCTCTGCCTGCATAGCGAATAGGTCCCGGATTCGAATCAATATCGAAACTCGATACAGACGTTTAATCTGATAACCTTGACTTAAATATTAAATATTAATGAATTGGTTCGGTAATCAGGGAGTGTACATGATCTTTGTTATAAAAGCGAGTCACCCACTTTCTTTTGCGATACCTGGACAAGTATCTAGCTACCCCACACATTGTTTGCAGAAATGATTAACGATACCGCGAGAAAGGCAAACATTTGCCACCGAAGTCGTACCTATTGTGAGTTGCGTTCAAAAGATCAATTATTTATTCTGTAACCTTACAACATAAGGTTTAAAACTGCATGTAATTTGATTTGTTCTCGATTGTACTTATACTACGGTGTCCGTAGACCGTTTCGTTACACATTCATCACGCATACGATTTTTTAAATGAAATACGCGATCATGCGTTTATGTTGCGTGCGATAGATTTGCATTTCCTAAGTCTATCAAGTAACTCTTACGTAGCAGAACTTAGGATTGACAATCAATTTATTTCAGTAGCGTGGAAAAACAATGCGTAAACCATAAATAAGTATAATAATTTGCGACACCTGTCTTGCCTACGACTGGTTGCAATCAGAATAACATTAGAAACTAACGAACTTTGCATAAACAATGAATATGTAAATGTTTTATGATTGATGAGAGATATCGGGTCCAAACCGTCTGTCTAACATATAAAATCCACGTCGCAGATGTCTATGATGAACACAGCAAAGGAATGAGGACGTTGAGAACTAAGAGTAACAAGTTCTGGCTGTGGGTATTTTAGACATGAGTCTAGAACAACGTTCGTCACAGTTCCCTAGCCAAGGGCCACACAAGGGCATACTTTCAAGGCCCTATACCTATATAATCACCATCAGGATTGCTGCTGTACTTATGTATGGGCTATGGACGCTACCGCTATGTGCAATAACGTTTTGGACACCTTTCCACCATCGTCGCTTCAAAGATTCCGTCTGCGGGCCGCAGTTTGACAACCACGGGTCTACGTAAGCAAACTGATAGGCAAAATATATTTGAAAATGTCTAAATAGAACATTTAATTCCTTTGCCGATTTTTTGTCCATGATAAAAATCGGCAAAGGCCATTACCTAAGTCAGTTGTGCTCTGTTCGGACAGACCAGGGGCCTTATTATGAACTCTTAATTCCAGACAGTTTACGTTCACAACGTGTGGGTGACAGAGACAGCGCTTTACAGGTAATAAGGCGCTGTCTCTGTCACTCAAACGTTGTGAACGTAAACTGCCTGGAATTAAGAGTTCATAATAAGGGGGCTGGACTTCTTTCAGTCATATCCAGTCGTAAAACTCAGGAGTGCCTGCTTATGAGATTGTTGCTGAATTATTCTGAAATCTAAACTGGTCTACTAAAACAGAGTAGGTAAAGCTATCGAATTGCGTGGGTAGAGGGGTGTGACAGGGTAACATATTATCATATTACCAATGTTGTTTACAAGAGCATTTAATTAAAGATCTTCATAATAAGTAGTTCCATACAGAAATTACTAATAACCTGTATCCGTGCTTTGTGCGCATTTATTAAAAAGCTAATTAAATATCTAGTTAAATTGTTAAGTGCGGATTGACAGACTTTCACAACACCCGTAAGAACATTAAAGGAGAAATCATTACACATTCATGTGTAGGTATATATTTTGACACAACAGTATTATTTTATCGGGACAGGTTTGTGTATTGTTACTTGGCAAAGAACCGCTACAATTTATGTGATTAGTCAATCCATACGAATGAGTTATTTGTTAATCTATGAACTGCTCTTAATCTATAGCTTTGTCTTTGCATGACTACTTGTAATTAGAACTATGATAGATACACGAATCAATTTTTAAAATGATGTAATCTCACAAACAGAATGATTGTGAATTTACTTTCGTAAGGCCTTGAACGATTATAGTTATAGAAATAACGCGAGAACAATTTAATGAACAGTTAGAGTACTTGGTAACTGGCACTCGAGTTATCTATGCCAGTTAACGCATAGTTAAACAATTGCTCAGTATGAACAGAATTATAGGTCCGATATAATACCTACTTATGTACTCCGTCATGACGTGCTTAGGTGCTCCGTAATTTTGTAGAGCGCCTTGGGCACCTAAAATCCGTCGCTCAAATACGCAATAGTCAAGGGATCATCCGGGATAAGGTGGTTTCATCAAAGTCAGTATGACAGGTATGATAGGTCGGGGAGGAGGTCATACGTGACGACAAATCTATAAATTTCAAATTAATGGAACTATGAACTTCTTACCTACAGTACTTTGTAGTACTTCTAATCGTCTACCTTCTCTCATTATTACCTAACATTTTACTGAAGTAGGTCCATGTCCATAATTATCAGGAGAGCATCAGTCATCTTACTTTTCCTTTTCATAACACCAAGATTTGAAATCATAGGTGTGCCATGTGTCATGTTTGTATTCACTATTTTAATTAGTTCAGATTCTAGACCTTAAGGTTATACTTACTCCATCAAAATGTATAATACCAGAACATGTCCACGGGGGGGTGACTGGCGTCCTGTAACACAGGTTCTACTGAAACCTATCATAGGCACCAGGCTCTCACGGGTACAATTTTTGGCCAACTTCATTTTATCCTTCCATCTCTGCACCTAGGCTACATGTACTTTAATTTGGATGTACCTATGTTACTTATACCTTAAGTTATGTACCTATTTTTGAGAGCAAATAAATAAAGAATTATAAAAAAATAAATTATTATAAAACTATTTTAATAGTAAAAGAAGACTTTGGATCAATTATCTTCTGTCGGACCACCTTGTCTGATAATGTACGAACAAAGTTTAATAGCGCATTTTTCAAATGTGACATAGGAACCGTTAGCAGAGGCAATATGTTTTGGCAACATTTTTTGTACATACAAAGGCAAAGCTTTTTCCCAGGTCAAAGTCAAAGTCAAAGTCAAACTGTTTATTTCATCTAGGAATTTACAAATTCACTTATGAACGTCAATTTTTTGATTCTACCACCGTTTTGGAAAAGTGCTTGAGGAGAAAAAAACGGCGAAAAAAAACTCCTCCGCATCTTTTAAAATAAAATAAAATAAAATAAAATAGGGACTAAATAAGTTAATTAGTGACATGTTATTAATTAAAGTATACTACCTAAAGTATACCTAACGATAGACCGGCGTGGTATTATTATAAAATACATGTAAAAAATTGTCATAACTCTCACCGAATAGAGAAGATTTAACGTAGTAGGTACTAAATTCACAACAGCTTCATTCGAAGCAGTCTCCTCTTTATGGTCCTCAAGCAATATCTTTACAACCCCAGTAGCATTCCTCCTCGTAACCCTCTCGTTCCCCTTTGTAGCTTATTTAAGTACTGTCTTTATTACGAATCCGTAGGTCAATAACTGCGTTTAGAATGCATTTTGGAAAACATTAATTTCAGCGATAAATATCTTTGGGTGTACATTTTGTTGTTACAAGAAGTATTTTCCGTGTTATGACTATATTATGCCATGTTCTATTAGGTCACTCGGCCGTAACGGCAGCTCTGAGCTATAAATATTCATTGGTAAAACGTGTCGTATCACTTACATAGAGAAACAGCAGAGGCATGGGTGTACGCAGGTAAGAGGAAGGGGGTACTGCCCCAAGGCCTCGGAAAATGTACCGAAGCTTGTTGTAAAAAAAATCTGCCGTGTAGACTCGATTTGCCACCAAGATCAGGAATTCAGAATCTGGCCCTACTGGACTGTAGTAGTGGTAGTAATCCAAAATCTTTATAATGAAAAACGAGCTTCCTTGTGTTCTTGTTTCTGTTCTGTGTTATTCCAATAATATAGTCAAAAACAAAACAGAAAAAACTTGTTGCTAACGTTTAATAATCTGTCTACTCTTCTTCCTCAACACTTTTTTTATATAAGGTAGATAAAAAACTAGCTATTCAATGAAAAATATCGTAAACACATTTCGTCACTTCATCTTATAAACACGACTTTTTTTTAAGTATAAATTCGAATTTTATATCGGCTTAAAAATAACAATAACGAAGACCCATACGACAGAGGCGGGACTTAGGCAACAAAACGTTCCTTGAATATCATAAGGATGTTAAAGTTTGACGCTTAGGCTTCAAAGAGGAAAATTAAACAATGTCGATTTATTTATAATGACAATATTTTCATATTCCCATTACAGCGCGGGTGTAGGGTCGCCAAACAAAATCCTAAAAGCGGATTTTGAGCTTTGGGCGTCCGGCCACTAACAAAGCTTTGGCTTCGGGCGTGCCCTTTGTGTAGTTACTGTAACGACATTTGAAGAGATTATTAAAAACATTTAGCAAATTAGTAAAAAACAAAGATTTAAAAAATACGTTTATCCTAGACTTGACATGGACACTAACTTACAACATTTTATAATAAATATTTTGTGCGTCACATTGTTATTACGTCGCGCCTTTCTCTCTATTTAATTCATTTTATGATTGTTTTTCTGTATGTTTAATCCGGTGCAGCAATTTCTGTCCTTTCTTTTTAGTCCGTTGTCTGCCCTAAGGATCTTAGTGTGTGTCTTCTATTTCTATGCATATATAGGTATGTGGTATATCACAAAATCTTAGTTTGCTACCGCTCTTTATAATTTCATCTTCTTACGTAAAGTATATTTATCGGTGTATTTTGCTATTAATAAATTCTTTGTTTATTTATATTAGAAGTGATTACCTAATTTTAATTTGAGTACAATAATAATAATTAATCAACTAAGTATTCTCAATGAAAGATGAAAATATATTTATGGCCTCAATGATCTTGTTCAAGTTACCTTTATTAATTTCTATCTTTAGAAGGTCGATCGCCTTTGATCGTGCTATCCTAAGGAGTGGAGGATTAGGTATATTTATACTTACCTCACTATTTTCGCAAGAGGACGATAACTCCATGTACTACAATATCGAATATTATTACTTATATAAGACTGAAATACTGATTGCTTCTTAGAACATTTTTTACCGTTAAATTGATGTTTATCTATTGGAAGTAATGCGCCCTCGACGCCTCTTTGCTTCGAGAGCAACGATAAGTACCTACGTACGTTCTAAAATATAAGTGATTACTATAGTATTATGTATTTACCACGAGTTTTAGATTTTCTTGTTTACTCCCTACATTAAGATTTTTCTGATTAACTAAAAGTTCAGTTGTTCATCCGTTCAGTTTTATATTATTGTGTTTACCAAAAACAACTGAGCCGTGGAGAGAAGCTATACAGGTGACTCTTATCACCGAGATTGGTCACTAACAAGTATTCCCAATTTCCCCAATTATAAGGATCCCTCAAAGTTCTTATTCGTAACCTGCAACAAACCGATAAAGATTGAAGCCATTATCAAGTTATTCTTCTAAAGGTTTATTCTTAAAGCTTCTACCGATAGCTTTCGGCATTTACACGGCCATTACGGTAAATCTATCAAAATGTGGAAAGCAAAAATGTTTATGCATATACAGATCGGAGTAGGGTTTTGTTTTTGAGGATTTATTTATTAAAAGGGTACTTTTAATTATATTGCTTAGCCATGCGTTGTCTCCGGTAGGTAATAAACATTTGCCCTAATAAATCTTACGGCGACACCTGTGGAGTGTATTTAGTCCACGGCAATAATCGCATTGACTTATATCACTGTAAACACGGCGTTTCCCGTGAAACATCTAGTCGGCCGGTGTAACATCCAGAGCTATCGCTCGCTATCAGAGCGGTCATTAATCGCCCGCGCGGTATACATCGCGCCGGTCACGCCGACACCGCGCCGCTGGTAACTGTACAGTTGTGCTGACAGATACTTTGACTACGGCATAGATTATGTAGCGGCAGACAGGGAACTTTTTGCTAAGCCATTCTGAGCACTCTGAGCAATCTTACCAATTCTCAGGGAGACAAGGATAAGCTCTATCAAAAGAAAGAAAACCTAAAGAAGGATAATTTAGGTTTTCTTTCTTTTGATAGAGCTTTTTTGCCGCTACCACATTTGTCGGCGTACAGCTAAGAAGTATCTTTCCGTGGTATGGTTACTAGAGGTACATAACAATAACCCTTCTCTAGAAAAATAACCCTTCTCTATCTCTCTTTATTGCCCTAGGGTTAAATGGTAGAGAACCTTCTTAGCATCTATTCCGCCTTTAGTTCCGTTATTCTTGTAAGGTTCAACAAAGAAGAAGAATAAATAGATCAAAACGAATTATTTTCTCCGATATGGCAGTGCCAGCGAAGGGTCGTGCTGCGTGCTCGTGTATCTAGTAGGTAAAAAACTTAAATCCGTAAGATAAAGTTAGGAGGACTGATAATTATGAAACCCCTTTCTAATGTCACCAGTAATATCGTTTATCGATAACAATTCACTGTAATGTGAACTTGCGCTGGTTTGCCCTTGTGGCGTGTTGGCGGTGCGTCGAACGTAGGCATTAACCTTCAGAAGCTCTGTCTGTGTCGTTGATCTTTGCAGCTCTGACTTTCCCGTTAAGTCCGATCTCCGAACCGCAATGGTACGATTGGTAGATTATCGAATAAGACTTCGTGCAAGGTCGGTAACTAGGAGTGCGGATAAGAATACAGCACTCCCACGATTGAGAATGCAAAACACGTAATCAATTACGGTACTTACTATTTACAAATCAGTTTTAAATGTGTGTACGTATTTTCATTCTTAGGAATGCAAAAGCGCTAAAGCCGAATTTTCATGAGATAGAGAACAACATTGTGTTTTATTGACTTTAAATCCCTTTTCACAATTAACTGAAAAATAATTCATTTAGGTACTTCGAGCAGACGAAGTGAGCAAGGGAGCAGACCAAGTGGATACCAATGCGACACTAGCTGTGGAAGCAACAGATTAGTTCTACCTACATATATCAATCCAATTTCTACTTGTAGCCTCAGACCAACAGCTTAATGATAGCTTGTAGCCGTGTAACAAGTAGCTAGTAATGAAATGAAGTATCTAATAAGGATTGCTCAATTAACAACGTGATAACAAAAAATAAAATATCACGTGCTACGGCGTAGCATTTATCATACATTTTAATCGAATGCATAACCTATATTTCTAAACTGGCGAAGGTAAATAACAAGAGAGTCTCAATCGTCTCATTTTGCGGTCGCGATCCGTTACGATGCACCGATGTGCCTTCATTCCGTGCTGATGGAATGATACGGTGCTTGATTACTTAAGCATTGATGCAACGTCATGGGAAAAGGCTTGTTTATTTATTTAATCTTCTAGTAACTAGGACCCGTTAACGGGTTTTTTGGAAAGGCAGACGTAATGGCCAGTGGCATTCTCTACCAATCAACCTATGATGACGTGTTTTTGTGACAGATAGCATAATCAATTTTTGCTTTTAAAAACCAAACATGAATTCCCTAATTATTTTTGGGTTGTGTATGGCTTCATCCGTACTTATGACCAAGGTCCCTTTGCTCGTTTGCTCATAGTGCAAACTGAATATCAGCTGACGAGGTATTCGTTTGAGATCACTCCTGCTTAATCCCCAATTCCCCTCGGTACATGAATTCACGTTCCATGTTTACCTACTAGCTACAGCAAAGTAAATAAAATAAATGCTTACACATTCATAACCCCGCAAATAAAGTCTCCATCTCGAAGAACACAATTAAGACTTAAGGCATCACACACACAACTTTCACTCAGGAACTAAATATTTATCAGTCACAAAATCCACCCAAGGACGTCTCGCTTTACAGGAGGAATCAACCAACCAGATAGGTTCGAGTTTAAAAATATTTTTGCCTCTATATAGATAACAAAAGGCTTTATCCCTCTTGTTGCGAGAGGAAAATCCAATCGAAAATTCTAGTAGGACAGATATAAATTGTCAAAGCTTTTTTATCTTCTATATACTGTATTTTATTGATTGCTAATATAAATAAACGAGGAACATGGAATACCTACCCTCAAGGCTGTTTGATTTCGCAGGTATAGATGAAATTTATTCAGTAGAGAAATCAAAGGACAAACCCAAATTCGTTAAGACGGCGGTTCGTGAAATGAATTACGAGTGGGAAAACTCTTCAACGGCAATTTCGTTCTATAACCTGAGCTTGCTTTGATCTGGGGGTAAAAATATCTAGAGGACTGCCGAATCGGCAGTGCCGATTAACATACCAGTTCGGTGAATATTACGTACCTACTACGAATATTATGCGGCTACGGCGAAGGTTTTCACGCATGTGTGGGAACTACGCGATGGTTCGAAGTTTAAAATGCGACTAAAAATTGTCACAGTTTTGAATTTTGATAGCTTGAAATCAAATCCAAATGTGTATAAACTTCGCATCATCATTTGCACACAACTACAATACGCACAAAAATTCTCGGAATACTTTGTCTTCGTAAACGGTATAACAATTGCTTTTAAAAGATGAGCGAACAAGTTTTATTGCCATTTTCTTTCTTTCGTGACAAAGCATCTTTCTGGATCCGTCTAAAAAGCATAAATTACCTTCACACTCGTAATTTCCGTAACTTAATAAAAAAGTCAATTCTTTCTCGTGCTCAGAATACTTCAAAACTTTAGGTCACGATACTTTATTAAGCAAATTATCTATAATTTTTAGAGGAATTGTAGAGCTAATGCAATCCATAAAAAGTAAAGTGGTATCCCGTTACAGGGTCAAGTATCGCGTGCGAATGTTCGCGAGTTCCATTGATGAGGAGCGTGTTCAAGTACAATATTAACATGTAATTGACGCGGATGACTTTATCCACGACCTTCCAAGTCCGTTACATATGAATGAGTCTAAGGATTAGTGCGATTGTACCTACTTCGTTCGAGAATATCAGTGAATTCGATCAAGATTAAAGATATTATTCTTAGTAAAATATCAATTGTATTGTCAGTCGGTAGGTTGGGTTGAAGCTTAGTTTCAAATCAAAAACATATCACTTCACTGATAACAATCTTCTTTGTTATAATTATGTCTAAGTCACTTTATATTTTAGAAATTATTTTTCATCACTATGTGCATCAACGAAACATAGATATAATCATCCTGAAAGTGATAAAATTTTCCTTACACATATCTAAGAAAATGTAGCAAACTGTAGCAAATTCACTGTAGGTCAACCATAGACTCTATGGTGTCAAGTCTCAACGGAACACAAACAAAACCATAAAATGCATGCCAAGTGTAAATAAAAAGGCTTTACACAGTTTAAAAAACAAAGCAAATTATTAAAATTGACCGAAAACCTACATTATAGTAACAAGTATTAAGAGCGCAGATCGCGTGCGCGCACGTAATAGTAGAGTGATAACGTGGCGTGATCGAGTGTAATACTACGGTGTAATGGCATTACGTCTTTACAACTTGGCTTGTGGGTCAGCGGTAACGACGCGAATTAATACAATAACAGTGTACACTGCGCACTGTCTAAATCAAATTAACTGTGTGTCTGTTTGACATACTAACTCGTATTCCCAGGGTCGCCGTAAGTGGGTGTGCAAGGCGTGCACATGGGGCAAATGGACCACACAAGGGTGGCAAATGATATTATTGTAATTAAAGTAAACTGATATCAGCTTAGTAGATATCAGGGGATAGTAGGTATCAGATATCAGGGCGGGGGGGATGAAAAACGGTATTGAACAAGGGCGCCCATTTCGCTAACGACGCGACGGCCCGAAATATAATTTAAACCTGATTTTTTGTTACATCATCATCACAAACCATTACTGTCCACCACGCTGTCCAAGTGCGGATGGGCGGAATTCACACACCTTTAACTTTTGCAAACCGTAACCGTTATAGATAATGATATTAATTAAATGTTTAAAACGCACGTAGCTTCGCAAAATCAGTAGCCATTCCCAAGGAGACCGAATTCCTAACCACTATGCTATCACCGCTACTCCATTTGTTTAATCAGTGTAAAATAACGGACAGGTCAAAACAAGGAAAATTATATGGGTAGAAACAAAAAATACTCATTACGTTCTTTATACTACGAGAAACCTGTCAAGTGCTAGTGAGTCATTAGAACCTACTCACGAGGAAAATTCACGGATAAGCAAAATGTATCGGTAAGAATTAATGTTAGTCGGATCATTCCTTCAACTCATATTATCCTGGTATAACACGCCACTAATTCAGTCGTATTTTAAAACCTACCTCAGTATTTTTAATGGAATCGAGTAAGCTGCACCGCTCTTCCACTGCCATAACAACTATGCTGACAAAAATTCAAATCTCAATTAGGATAGTTAGTCATTTAGCAAACGATGTTACTACGTTAGTTGGTTAATTCGTTTGTGGGTCAGAAGAAGAGGACAGGGACCGTTTACTTAACCCTATAATATTATTTATTATTAATAGTCCAGTGGGTAGTTGTTAGTGGATTCCGCCTCTAAAAGTAATCCACTGATAAGTGGATAGATACAAATTCAAAAAACATCACGAAGCTGGCAGGTGGCTATTGACACAAAAAAAGTGTTTTAAGTCTTCATCTAGTGTTTAATGATAATATGTCCACTTATTTATATGTATTACAAAAAAAATCACTTGGCTTATGGAATTACAGCGACAATACCTCCATTAAGATACCATCTTTTAAACACGAGACCATAATTTTTATTTCCGCGCCGTGTTTCCTAGAAGGGACACAGCGATTAGAGATTAGTTTATCATGCAAATGTACCGTGAATTGTCTTAATTTGGATTCGTTCCCGGAGGCATGATTAAATTGTCTATTCCATGAACGACTGACCGTCTCTTGGGAGTGCTTATAGAGTAGGCACAGAGTAATGTTGATCAACATTTACACCTTTATTCCTCTACAGCTCTACACTGTAGACTCTACAGGATACAAGCTCGCACCTCACTTTGCGTGCATTGTGAAAATATTTGCAAGGAATGTTAAACGACTATTCAAAGCACCTGAGGATGGGTTGCACCGTAGAAACCGTTGTAGTTAGTGTAAAAAATAAGTTACCAGTGTTATATTCAATTTTTTATAAGGAGTTCGTTTTTCGTTGTGGCAATTTCACTATTCAGATTTCTTTCACTGTACGTCAATTGATACGAGTTTTCATTGAAATACATTTGACAGTAATAAAAACTTTAACCAGACGAAGTTAACTGGTTAATATAACGTTATAACTGTTAAATATGACGTCATTTTAACAACCTATGGTGCAACCTATGATTGGCTTAGCCGTTGATTTAATATGATTTGCAACACAAAAATGTTACATTCCTTCGTTATCGTCAAAGTTCTTGTCATAGTTACTTTTTACGCTAACTATAACCGTCTCTACGGTGCAATCCGTCCTTACTCCTCGTAACGTCATATCAGTGTTATTGCACACTGTAACAGGACACTGTCTATGCTCGTAACACAATCAACGCACCAATACCAGCACGCAACTCCAATAACACTGGCTACATGACACATCCTCACGAGCAAATACCTGGTCGCACGCGAGCCGGTGTCATAAGTTACATGAAATATGTTACCTGTACACCGTGAATGGATAATGATGGTGGATAGTTTGTTTCTGGCGTGTTTACTCAATAAATAATATTCAGTAGGGTCACGGTTACAGTTACACAAATTATTATAGGCACTCTACATCTACGAGTATTACTATGCACTTTACAATTGTACCTAACTATTTCGATGGTGAATTTGACAGCCTTGATAATAGTCAAGATACATTTTAACTGATTTTGATAAATCCTTTTTTATTCGAAAGCAGCTGCTTGTCGTGTTCCTATATAAATTGAGCGACATATCAGTAATTATCTCTACTTTTTTTTAAACTTAGTTAAGTAAATTTTTGTTCCGGCCAAGAACCGAACATTAGAACTAGCATCGCAGGCAAGGCCATCTATCAACAAGGCTACATCGTAAATGACACAGGACGCAACGAATTTGCGACAGGGTCTTTATCAATTGCGTTACGGCGCCTATAGGATTGACGAAATAAACTAAATGAATTTGTTTTATTGCTATCAAGAGTCCTAATCAAAATGTAATTAAAAGTTAAATTAGTTTCATTGTTATTGAGTAACTTAGTAATTACCAATGACAAGATAGCTAATGAAACCCTTTTTGTGAGTCTTACATTGTACATAATAATAATTAGCAAACATGTTATATACCTTACAGGTAATTGTCTTCGCCTCGTTTCGGTAGATACACCTACTAATGAATCCAGGAACATGAAATTTGAAACATAGGTTTTTTAAAACTTCAGCCGTCAACTTCAGCTATAGAACGTTTGTTACAATACCACCCTCAAGGGTTTTAAATAGGTGTTGAAAGTTTGTAAGAAAATAAATGATTGAAAAAATGTATTGGAATTCATGATTGTAAATAATGAATATCTTGTTTTAAAATTTATATAAAATCAATTTGTTAGTTAAAAATTAATAGGAAGATTTTTTGGAAATAGTTAATACTTAAATTACATTACTTGAACGTAGGCAAATCTCCTGCCAACATATTTATATGAAACCGTAACAAATGAAATACTCGTACCAATATACCAAAATACCACTTATATAGGTAATTAAGTAGGTACATACATACCCACATCATGTATCGAAGTACGAACCTCGAAATTCAATATTTAAATCCACTACAATCGGCAAATAAACCCTCGAATGGACAATAAGTGAATAAACACTGATATCTCAAAACACATCCAACGCGGATACTTTGAATGGAACGATTCGTCGCGTCGCGTCGATCGTTTTGTCGTTACTAGTTATTTTTGTCATTCAACTATGTCTAAAACATATTAAAGGTCTTCTTCTCTAGACTCGACGAGATGAGACGACACGAGGGATCACAGAACTGCTCCAAGAATCATTACATTCTCTACATTTATCATCAATACACTCAATGCTCGTCCAGTTGTTATTCTACAAGGCTTTGCCAAGATCCTCTAAAATGGTAGAGAAGAAAGGGAAAAGATACACATCTTTAATATCAAAAAATTTAAACGGAGAAGAATAATAATCGCCAATTATAAAGAACTGCTTTTATAAAAGAGTTTTTCCAGATGTCTAGAGTAGATATACAACTGCCCTGGGCGCACACATACATAGGTACATGTATGTACTCGTAGTATGTTCTGGTATGTCACAACTTCCTGTCGGTAAGACTTGTTACAAGTCGTGGTCCACGAGATAAGAACAAGATAATTATGTAAGATGCTAATAGACATCCAGAATATTAAAAAATATATTTAGATTCTAAGTCTCATGATCGGCCGACGTCTCTGAAAATCTTCAATGATTCATCGACTTACATAATAGGTTTTCAAAGCAAGGACGTATTTTAATAACAATCTGGTATATTCACCAGGTTATGTGTAGCATTCACTTGAAATACAATTCCGGCTAAATATTGATTAATGCTATAAAGTTGTTTTTCAAATAGAAAATTGTGCACGCAAAAAAGCTACCCTACCGCTTCTCGGTATTATTAACCATTTACGAACTCAAAATTTTAGTTATTTTCATTCAGTCGTCATCAAAATTTGTAGTCGCACAAAGCGTCGTCCACTGAGTATTTGTGTCGCATTCAGAATTATTGATACCTGGAATACCATGGAATTTCAATGTCGAATCGTAACTACCTATAATTAGGTAACAATTGCATACGATACACATTAATATTCACGATCGTCTCACAGCTTGAAACTCGTGCAACTCTCGTGTCGTATGTAGGTACTTTCTTATTGTCATGATACTTGGAATTTTAATGCATTCAGCGTTACTACTACAGTTAATTAATTCACAATTACATGCGATGAAAATTAATATTCACGATCGTCTCTCAGTCTGAAACTCATGCCACGATCTATCGTGTCGTATGTACTTACATCTCAGGCCGCAACGCTCTCCCGGAAGCCGCGTCTGTAACAATATTGAATGAATTAGACCCCACTCCGTATGTCAGTAGCTGGTAGCTAGGTAGCTACTCGTACTAATAATTCCTCTGACCGCTACATGAACACGGGAGCTCTACATGCTATAATTTTAACTCTGTTATTTGATAAATCGTTAATAAGATGCATATTAAATTGAAGGTTTGACGTGGGTTTATCGGAGGTCGTAAATTTAATTAACAATTCAGAAGAGGTTCACGTCCAAAACCTATCAAATCAGACTTAACTTTTAATGTAAATGGCCCACAGGTAGGTAGTACCTACCTGACTGATGATAACTGATCAGTGTGATCGCTGTCATCCACGGATCTCAAGAAGACCAGATACAGTTTGCGGAAGATCAACTGTTTTTTTTTGCCACATTGACTGATTAAACGTAAAAAAAATCACGATCGTTTTTAAAAAGCTTATGATGGTTAGAAATGGTGTAACGTACCATTAGGGTAAGCTTAACGATCGCCAACAATAAATCTTTGGAAAAGCCTTTAAAGTCTCGCCTGCTAGGAGCATTCTCCACCAGTCAATCTTAGAGCAGTGGGAGAAGAAATAAGGAGTAGTAACAAAGAGAGGTAGAATAAAAAAGAAACACGACCATAATTGTTATTATTTTTTCTAAGTGTATAACAGTAAGTATAATATAAATAGCCGTTGGAATTGCAGAACATCACGCCGTAGCCGGCGGTAGGCGCTCCGAGCAGGCGTGATGTTCTGAGCGGGATTGCGAATATAATTTCACCAGTTTATACGGAACGTGTATTGTGAGATGTTTAGTGTACCCTGAGTACGTAAAAGGCCTCGTCCACGAGAGAGTACAAGCGTGAGTACATCTTATTTTTTTTAGTGCGCACGATGAGACCTACCATGTTATAGGTAGAATACAAAATAAACAGAGTTTTTATGTTCTGATTACTAAGCTTTCTAAGTTAAAAGAAATGAAGAAGCTTTTCCAAAATATAGACAAGATAAAAGAGCTCGATTTTATTTAAATTTCTTCTTTTTTCTTTTTATGACCCTCTATGACATAGAGTCTATACTCTACTATAATAATTATTATAACTAAGGCTAACTTATTTAAATGTGCTTTTCACTGATATATCGTTATATTTATCTAGCTTGTGATACAGTAGGGTAACATTAAGTTAAACATAACAAAGGCAATTTAAAAATACATTCATTTACCTACACACTTTATACTAGTCTCACTATCTGTCAGTGATAGTACCACTATCTTACTCTGTGCTACCGTTTAGCTCGAGAGATATTTTGGTAATTAATAGCACTTTTTGATAAGGAACCCCCTATTTAAAATATGCAATCAATGAAATCAAATTATAGCCTAGTATTTCTTCAGCAGAGCAATTCAGCATACTTTGTTCGCACTTTAAGCTGTCGGTAACTACGTATGTATCCTTATTACCGTAGAGATGTACTGATCTCATGTACGCAGCGCATAAACAACGTAGCAACGGTTTACCTTATTTCCTGCAGCTCGTCCACTAAATCAAACGCTCGCTTCTTTATTACTATGTGCTTAGCCACTGTTAGCCACATTAGCCGCACCACGGCTAGCCGCGGAAACGGTTAGCCAGATTGCTTTGTAATGGGAAACAAAGGGATAAGATAAAAAGCGAACAGGAGTTGTTTCCGCTACATGATCTTAATTGGACATTAGAAACTATAGCGGGTGGTACTCAGAACGCTGTAATGTTCTCCAACACATAGACGGAATTTACATTTTAAAGTTAAAAATAATACATACAACAAAACATATATACATACCTAATGTACCTGACAGTATGCAGATCATTATAACCAGTATTTTCGACTTTACAAATATCCAATAGGTACTTTTTTTCACCTAAAGATATCAAATCGATACTTTTTTCACCTAAAGAGTTATGTGGAAATATAAAATACAAAACGGTTATGTTATATTTTACCTACTATTAGGTACTTTTTTCTGTTGATTTTGTCGATAAACATAACTGACTGAGGTTTTTGAGCAATCAGGACGATCAGAGCAAACACTGCCAACATACCGACAGATAAACACCGTTTAGTTGTCAAACCTTTAACACGTAGATTTATAGTGAGAAATTATCCAAAGCTTATTATATTAATCTGAATACCTAACTGCACTATCCCTTAGCACCGTAAGGTCCTACTTTATCGAGCAAAAACATAATTAAAATCTTGTCGACTCGGCTAACTGAGTCATTTGCTGCAAAAGGCAACTGCCGCAAAAACTAGAACCGTAGGCGACCTCCTTGGACATAAGGGGAGCCCATCCGTTCTTATTACTCTGTGTCCACTTGGAATTCAACAGAACTGCTTTAAAACGTTAATGAGTTTTAAACACGTGTCGGGCAGCAATAGTCTTCCGATGCTGTTCAGAATATTTTACTCTGATAGAGTTGTTTACTTCAGTCGTTCACTTTACATCTATGAGCAGTAATGAAAAAAAATAAAAACTAGGTTTTTAATATTTCTGGCACATACGTATATTTTTACCTATATTTTTATACATTATTTTTAAGAAAACATTTATTTAAATAACTGTTTGACTACAGTGGTACACTTATGGACGGGAATAATCTATCTATCACAAAGCCCTTTTGCTCGATTGGCGGTTGACAATATTTTTTTTAAAGAATTGAGACATTTGCTTTCACTCACTTACTTACTTCACTTATCACTTGTCGACGGCTTACAGCGGCAGCTGAATTTATATGTATAATTTTAGTTCGTTATCGATTCGATCAACGCGATTCACTGCTGATAGTGTAAAAAATAGTTAAGCGTTTGTTGATGCTTGGTTACCTGGTGTGTTAGGTACTTGACCCTGGGTTATAAAGTTAGGTATGTGGTAACAGTAACAAAAAGTAAAAATACAGCCGAATTGAGAATCTCCTCCTTTTTTCGAAGTCATTTTAAAACAGAATTTCATACATTATGGATGTATGTCGTTATATTCTATTATATAGTTATTTCCATTCAATTCAATCTTTCGAGGTATAAACTTCAAAGAATTGAAAACACTCCTGTTTTATACAATCGCCGGCTCACAATTAGAACAATCCATCTTGTTTTTCTGCCAACGCAACTCGAACTTGACTAGTTACGGCAATATAAAAAAGATAATTAAAGCATTATAATGCAACGATATTCACAGAGTTGAGTAGTTTTGTTCTTCGATATCTTACATTGAGATTAAGTCTATTAGAAATTAGAAGTTTTCTAAAACCTATCGCCCGTGGACACCGGTGACCGGACACGCAGAACACCGATAATGCATCGTTACCTTGCCTACGAAGAAAGGGAATTTAGGTTCGATTTCTAGAAAGAGAAATTTAAATAAGAACAAAATGTTTACCGTTGTGACATAGAAAAATCCAGAACTAGGTATTTTTTTTCCTTATACACAAAACGCTCTTAACAATGTGCCCACTTTAGTTCCGTTACTTAACGTTCAATGGAAAACAAACTAGAATTGTGCAATCAAAAACAGCACAGAATCACTTAAACACGTTTCCCCGTCATACTCGAGCTAACAAGCAACGTGTAACGTAGCCCCATAAGAAGGCAATGGCAGGTTTAGTTAGGTATAACTGTCCCCTGCCCCCTTGACCGACACTCCACTGGTTTGTCTACGGGACAAGTTACAAGTGACTCACTGCTGTCTATTACTTAACTGTGCAACGCAAGTCAGTATAATGTGTGAGTATTCTTACGTCATTTGGTTTTAATTTTGCGGATTAAAGATACGACAATTATTAAAATGATGTTAATAAAACCATTGAGTCTTTAATTTATATCTTGGTTAACACTTACAGATTAAAGAAAATTAAGGAGAAGAGGTCAAATTAAAGACATACTTGGTTGATTTCCTGCATTGCAGGAGCTCCTAACCATTCATAGTAAGTACTCAAGTGATAGAAAGTGTGAATTAGAATAGGTATCTACATTTGAAGAGCCTTAAACTAAAACAACGATAATTTATATTCATAGGTGAACATGTGTAATATTGTAGTTGTAAGTATACTACGAGTATATTGATTTCGTATTTATTTAAGAATTCTGTATTATTTTTACATCTTAACCTGCATTACCATTGCTTTGTTATTAAAAAAATATAAAATATTTCGTAGTAGGTAACTACGAATCGCTTGCGCTTATGAATGAACCACACATCATTACGCTGCAGCTTTTTATAGACACTCACTGCGTGCAATTCAGCTAAGTTCCATTGATTGACACAGGGATCGGTCAGTGGCACACACCGTACATCTATCAATGGGTTACGTTACGTCAATTTGCTCATTCACACACATAGCTTAGTCAGTGAGGTTAATGGTTGCTCTGAAGAAGCTGTACCTATGGGTATGCGGAATATACGGGAGATTGCTGAGGTGGGGAGAAACTCTTGCCAGGTGTAATTTGAGATAAACTGGTGACTGAAAAGCCTGTTAATCTTATGTTACCTTATGTTATTCCCTTATGTAATTCCACAGTGACGTATTCAGATGAAAATATAGAGTCAAGCTACTCGTAGACTCAAACGATAATGATTAAAGCCGTAACGTAAATGAGTAAAGCCGACTGTTTTCTTAGCATAAATTTCATTTATACTCACTTCTTCTTGAACATACTAAGTACTAAACTCCGAATCGGCCTTGTAACTTCGAAAAAGACTGACAACAATTCCAAGTGTTTACTTAATTAACGTTCATTCAATTAAAATGACAAATAAACTTCTACATTACTTAATTTCAAAACAATCAAGACGGGTTAGTTTAATTTTCCATAACATGGCTAATGAAATCTACGAATCATGACTTAACAACGATAACAGTAACCAAAGTAACCAAAAACGGGCAGCACAAGAAATGCCTGAGCCCATGATATTGTCTTTTCATTCCTTATTTGGGAGCGTCATTCAACTGCAAGACCATGAAAGGTTGAGACTGTTGCTATGGAAACCTGCCCCGAAGCCACGCGACCAAACTACTGTCACAGTGTATCTGTCAGAGCACTTGGCTGTCCCGATCGCTAGCCCCAAACGCCGCAGGGTTAATGCTATCTGCCATCACAGGCCGTATTGCAACGTCACCACAAGCACGATTCGCTCCAAGATATCTCTCCTGGCTATTCTAAACATTTCAAGTCCTGTTAGGTCTTTAGTGGCTCCATCGTTGAGCAGATATGCATTATGAATGTTGTAGTTTGTGTTTGTTAGGGACCATTAGTAGTTATTTAAAGTTGAAGAGGTGATGAGATGGGTGTGTCTAATATATTTTTGTTCTGATTAGTAAGAAATAAAAGGTACACTTTTAAAAGAGAAAAAGATTCATTCTCTCTAATCGAGCCTGTCATGAAGCTACTTAAAAACATCTGCTCAAGTTCTATGCTAGTAGAGCACCAAGGCACCAAGCAGCTATCACCCTCTTTAACCTAAATTATTCTATCAGAAACATCAGTACTAACTCATTGACTGACTAAAATTTGCAAAACATTGCGGAATCGCTAAAGGAAATATCATTACAAAAACCTCGTTTCAAAAATACCCCTATATGTCAGCTTGAGCGTCACCGCGTCACCGCGTCGCACCGAACACTCCGCACATGCATACATACGTTACTTAGTATCACGTCTTGCGAAGGACCTTTGACAAAGTAATGACGCCGCGCAGACAAAGCCACATTCCCCTGCCTCCCCGTACTTGTCTCTCGCGAGGGTGTCTCCACCTTAGGAGGACAATGTACTATTGTTGACGATACAAATCAGTGCAATATTTATGTTCAGAACACTCATGCAGTGCGTCGTTACTTCCTGAATAGCTGTCACCTCAATTGTTTAGTTGTTAGAGACGCAAGGGAATTGAAATAATAATAAACCGGTTCAATTAACAAAACTTTCGCTTTTACATTTGCTTTAATTTCGAATTGTTGTGTATTTATACCATTCCTTTTTAGATATATTTGATCTTTAAACCGAACCAGCTAGTCAGTTTCTTTATGAATTTGTACAGTAGCGTTCTGATAGGAACCATTATTGATCAACTTAATATGATCAAAAAATTGTAGTGTACAATAGCAACTGTCTTTATCTTCTTCAACAGCTTTAATCCAATCTGGATAACGGTTCATTCCTCATAAGTGAGGAGATTTGAAATATAGTTACTCTAACACACTCCAGTGGGAATTGGTGAAGGATTTAGTGACTAACCCAAGGGTCTGGTGTTTTTATGCAGCGCACGCTTCCGAGAGTCAAAAATTTCTAAGCCCGTCAATTTGGCCACCCTAGCAGCCAATGAAAGTGCTATACAAATCGCACGTTTCGCTTCGCCCTCAGCAAGACAGTACGTCCCCTGGTTACCCTACGCCAGCTACCGCGTGAATGCCTTCTGGGAGGCAATCAGGGGTATACAGATGAAAGTGATATTTTGTTCCGGGTAACTGCAGCGGGTTCAATGGGCTTTTATCATCAACTTATTTATGTTTTGATGATTTAAACTATCGAGTTCGTATAGTGTTTTGTTATTTTAATAGGTTTTTGCGGCTACTTTCCCAGATGTTTTTTCGTAAAGTTTTAATAATTAGGGTCGTCTTCTGACTTTTGTTTTGAATAATTAAACATCACCAGTGTGCCGTTATTTCATGATTGTATTTGTAAATCTGCGGCGTTTCCCGTTCTTTTTCAACTTTTGACACATCCTGCATAGAATGGTACCTACATCATTCTAAATTCACCGTACAGTTTATTTATCACAATATGTATAATATGTATCCATAGTATAGCAGAATTAAAACATATTCCGAATCTACATACTTAGCCGATTTTGATGTAACAAACACATAACAGTTGTTAAGATTTTCAAAATTTTTGAATTTCTCAGACTTACGAATTACCATTAATTATTTGAGTACGGGCAATTTTTTTATCAAAATCAAAAAAGTTCTTTTCAGAAATATTCAAATTTCAATACTTCTACATTATAATAAAAAAATTATAGTAAAACTTATAACTACCAGGTAGCTTCAAATATAAGGTAGCCTGATGATGATTGATTTGAAGAAATCGGTGAATTTTAATACAATCTTATCCTCACTAACACAAATAGGTAGACAAATTTTGCAAAGATGCCAGCCCTGTCTAAATTCGCTGCGTATGACGAAAAGCTTATCGCCCCGACGCTTGAGTAAACTATTTTTAGAGGGTTTTCGAGTACCCTCGCTGACTCGCTGGAGGGAACGTGTGAGTGCGTCTTTCACGAATAATTATTATTTCCCTCCTGAAATACGGCGTCGTTTTTTGGCCAGAAATATGGCGAATGAATCACGGATTGTGGTAACTTGAGCACGAGTTGCATCCAGTGTTCGTTGGATGTGCGTATGTCTGAGTGCCCACTTCAAACGCACCTAATGTTGAAATAAGAGAAGGGTGACAGATAGAGGACATCACGGAAACTTTATCTTATTTACGTCGTGTGGTCCTAACATTTATTCTTATGAAACAGCCGTTTCATTTTATTATGAACATTTTCCTTTCCTTTGCATCAGATATTTCATTATAATGTCCTTTTTCACCCTTTCTAAACATTTATTCAAGTAGGTATTCACAGATTCACACACATAAACGAGAGATTTAACTTTTCTGTTAGGTGCGTCATGCAAAGTAATTTCAGATCAACGTTTGGTTCGAATAAAGCTGGGGCCATTGAACTTCGTAAAGTTCCTATTCTCAAGGAAAAACCGATCATGTTGAACACGAAAAGGTCTACTTTTTATTTCGTTTAAATAAAATCCCATGAAATAACTTTTGGTTATTTAAAAGAAAAAGATGATAACAATTGCAATGCAACCGATAACTGTCCCACTGCTAGGCTGATTGAGAATTTTTCTATAATTATATTCTCCCGCAATGTGAAAGCTGCAGGCCGCAGTCCACCCTGGCCAAGTGGCCCTGGCAGTGTACAGATTTCTTCACGATGTTTTCTTTTACCAAAGCAACTGATAATATAATATAATTAATATTTTTTTTCAAGTACGCCCATAAGTTTTCAAAATTAGAGGTGCGAGAGGGATATAATATCAACCCAGGGTGGATGGCTATCCACCGTTAGATGAGTACTGTCGTTTTGTTTGGGCCTAATTTTACCGTGTTTACCGTACACAGAGTTCACAGACAAGGACATGTTATATAACTTCAATAGGCCTTAACGATGTGTCTGTCCCTTCATTTCAATCGAAACTCTTCATTAAGAAATTGTAATTATGTTAATTACAATCCTGGTAGCATGCCAGCATCGACGTGCACATATCTGGCTGTGTTTCGTAATTGGAGAACAAAAACCCCGCGCCGATGAAGCCCGTTATGCTGTCCAAAAAGGACGGATAATTAATTAAAAGTAAGTCGAAGTAACATCTCGGAATCATGTAATTAATAAAGCAGTTAGGTATGCTGAAAATGCTTAATCAGAAAACCTGTTCACGTAGTTAACTGTACTTTTTACTGTATTGATTTTGTGATTGTTTCTGTATTCGAAATCTGGGCTGGCTGGCTGAGAATATATTTTGGCGGGCGTTTTAGGCGAAGCGAAAATTCATATTGAATGAAAACTGAGAATGAAGAGAGGAAATGTTATAATGTGCAAATTTTGGTTTGTTTTTAAACGATTTCAAGTAACTTACGTTTTACAAAAAATAAACGACTGCAACTACGACAAGCAAACGTAACTCAAAAACTACTAGCCAGATATCGCTCAAGATTATATGGGGCCAGACGACAATTACCATCAGTACCAGCACCACAAAGCACTAGCGTGTGGCCTGGTTGGGGTGACACCATGACCGCACCGGGTGACACCCAAGCAAGCTACGATATTGCGCACTTTCAGTAGATACAGAATAGGAAAGGAATAAAGCCGGTTTAAAAAGATGCTTTAGTCACATTTCAGGGTAGGTACACTCGCGTTACTGTAACCTAACGGTGATACGACAGTGTTCACTTAAATTTACTGCTCTTCCCTGTATTTCTTCTTTTTCATCCTCCTTTTTCTTCCAAAGAATTAATATAAGTCTGCCTCGTCTATTTGATTTGATTTGATTTGAACTGTTGTCGGAGACTACGAATATGAAAACTTTTCATATTGTGTCCTCAAATGACCTTCAGTTTACCCAATTTCAGAAACAATATTCCGATCATTCAAACTTTTCATTAAAAAATTGGCAATGATTGTTATCGGTGCTTGAACTCTGTGGGAATATTCAAACTTCTTCAACTCCGTGAAAATTAGGCTGCAAGTTTCCGTTACAAAATACAGGTCAAGCAAATAAAAGGGTGTCAAAAGAAATTGTCAACTACACGGAATGTATTTGGAAATTCTATTGATGACCACCATTTAGGTACTATCGCTATGGATACCATCAATTTCTTTTTAGAGTTTTTGTCTGTTTTTCCGTGTGTTTTTTTCCCAATATACGAGTCGTAATGCTCTTTTACTACTTTTTATCTCCCGAAGGCTTTTGACATCGCTAGCTAATAGCCGCACAACGCAAATGGCGCGTGGCAACTTACCACGACAATATTATCTATTTCTTCATTTATCTCTGAATCTACCCGCAGTCAATAGCTATGATAAATGCACGCCAACGGACGGACAGACAGGTTGTAAATTATCTTTGGCGATAATTAATGTGAGATATGTGCAATAGCTACTTACGAGGGGGTAAGCTGAGCGCATTTAACCACGACGTGGGGTTCAACCGATAATGACTTTTATATCTTTTGCCATAAGGATGGCCTCACGTGTCTTCGTGTAATGCTCTTCAATGTTTTTCAATCTTAATTGATTCGAGTTTATGTATGGGTATCAAACGAATGTACGCGCGGTGTATGTCTTATTGATTTATTTATTACGACCGGTAATTAGTTTATAGTCGGGATAAAACCAATTACGAATAATGCTAAATGTGTGCTCGCTTTTCAAATGTGTAATAAGTACCGGAGGCCATTTACGAGGTATTTCTTAATTATTACGTGTGGTTTTATGAGGATATCTACGTAAAGAAACTGATGTAAATCAACTGTGGACTGTCAGAGTTACAAGGTCTTCGGATATTGCATCAACTCGACATCGACTCGAATCATAGGAAAGCAATCAAATATGAGTTTTACGTTTTGTTTTGTATGATTGAAGTTTCGATAGGAATTGACCGTAGAAAGTCGACCACGCGTACCTACTCAACTGATTAGGAGTAGGTAAACTTTGTTTTAACTTTTAACCGTTAGGAAAATTATGTAAAGCTTATATTTCAATGATTTTCTGTGAGTTTATTCAAAATTGAGTTGAGTTGATAAAGAGGATACTTAAACCATCGGTCTTAACTAGTTAGTCGATAAGACATATCAGTGCTAGAACTTTGGTAAATATTCCACGAATCTGCATCGAATAACATCGGTAAAGTACCTACATTTAAATAATTTTCCTATCTTCTTAATATGAGGAGAGAAGAGAACATAAAATACCGCGCTACAACTACATCACGAAGGATTAATGAAAAGATTAGCGGCTTGAAGACTTCAATTCTTTAAAACCCTGAGGCATTCAACAAAAATAATGATAATTTACTAACGATAACATTTGAGAGCCATAAGGCCTGTCGAGCCCTCAATAATACAGAAGCCGTTATAAAGTTTTGCCACTAGTTGTCTGTCAAATCTTTCATTACATCCTAACTAAGGTATACTTAATTTAAGGTGTTGGGAATTGTGAGAAAGGTGTGAGGCGCTGCTGTATTATGGGCGAGGCTTTGGTAGGTACCAGGTTTCTCCTGAGGAGATCGATTCTGTTATTAAACTAGGCTACTGTCTTATTGCTTCCTGCGATTTGCCATTTGACAGGAATAAGCTCATATAATCTATAATACTCGCATATCATAATATCAGGTAATATATGTCAAGTTACATACTTAATAATAAATCTAACCGATCGTTTCTTGTTCAGGGAATACACATAATTATGAAATATCTTTAAAAAACTATCACAGAGGGTCTTGAAAACGCAATAGAGCCAAAATGATTTTAAGAATTTTTGTCTGGAATTTTCTTCGTCCTAATCTCCGAAACGGCTCAACTAATTTGGATGCGGTTTGCACTAATATACTGTAGGAAGCTTTACATAAATAACAGCGTTTATTGTATTTGTATCGATTCATAAAAAAATATATCAATTCAAAGAATCACGCCAGACGATTTCCTAATAATATGGCTACTAAGGGATTGGTTTCCCGAAGCGATGAGAGCATACTTCTAGTTACGTACTATAATTACAGTTGCCAGAATCAGTCTGAACGGCAAAACGGAGCTTATGGAGTACAAACTACAAATATTGTAATAACAAAGTATCTAGTCTATAATTTACGCATCACAGTAATGTTGACACAACTAAGCCAAGCCCTCGCACCCCGCACCCCACCCCCGCTCGTGTCTAACCCGATTCGCCGCACTGTAAACATTATCGCGTTTTCCTCACTTTCTAGTTTGTGTAATGCTTTGTTTCCTTTTACTATCATAACTCCTCAATTTCCAAAGGATTGACAGAGAAAGGCTGTACATAAATTCTGCTTGAAAATCTTTAGATAAGGCTTTTTTCATGTGTTCGTTTTCGCAGCCTATCGTAACTGACTCGTACATGCTGGCCAGAGGTTGGAGTAGTTAGTTACTTTTATTTAGCATTTAATTTTATCATTTCTTTGGTCAAGGAGAACGGAACGAGGAAACCTGTACACTTTCAGGCGGCTTTGGGACGCAATATAAAGTAGTATAGGGTAGCTGATACCTTGATCAAAATTAATATTATGATGTGAAAGTTTAAGTTAAGGGCTTTAGTAATACCACAAATCAATACCTACAGATTTAAAACTTCATACATTACGCACTCTATCAACGCACACAGACACCGTCCAGGAACACGAAACATTGTTCAATAGTGGTGCAAAGTGGTTTCATCTTATATAAATAGATAAATTCAATCCGTGACACTGGATCCTAAACCAGCGAGGTGAGCGTAAGAATTTATTTATTTTATTTAAATACATAAGCTCGCGGTGAAACAAAGGCGAAGGACCGTTGAATGGGTCCCAAGTTCAGCTTAACAAAAGTTTTTTCCTCGGTTCAGGAGAGAACTTTGCCGCGAGTACAATACGTGACACTCGCGAGACAAGGGCTTTTGTCATCTTGTTTGAATTCTAAAGGGTGGGGAAGAAGACAACCTACTTATTTACTAGTGGTTTCATTTTTTTCCTTATTACGGTGTTAAATAACATTTTCATCCCATCTATTCGAAAAGGACAACTTGGTTCGCCTTTAAGTGCGCCCAAAGTTGATGTTTTCTATAAGAAACTTTTAGCGGGCAGGAATGAGTTTTTCATCCTCTTTATTTAAATAAGTGCGCCGCAATTCTCTTTTCCGCGCACTGTTTGGATTGTTAGAAATTCATGGTTTTGTTTTGAAAAATTAATTCTTTAAGTGACTGTGAAAGTAAAATTCTAGAATTTGAGGCGCCTTTTATTTTCTCATAGTAAGTAAGTAAGTAAGTAAAACATTTATTCAGGACATACTACAACACATAGATACAATATTAAACAAAAAAAAACAATAACAATCAGACACTTAGCACTAAACGTTACAACTAGTCATAGGGGTATGAAAAGTAGAGTGTATCACTCGGGAGCAAATATTTTTGACTCGGGCGACGTACTTTGAATACCTCACTTCGCTCTGGATTAAAAAAGCGCCCTCGCCGTAAAAATATTACTTTGCTCCCTTGTTATAAGTACAATCTACTATTATAATCTAGCTGCACTAACGCTTTTGTAACCGACCTAATATAATTTAACAGAGTCCCCGCTAACGTCATTATTGCTTTATATCGTTTACTAAGGAGAGTATCGATAAATTGATTTTAATTAAAAAGTACAATCAGCTTTTCATGTAAGTAATAATTTTATAGATTTATTATTTATGTGACTTCAAAAAAAGGAGGAGGTTTTTGACTCACGTGTATTTTTTAATGTGTCTTATTAATAATTCCTTATGCACTGAGAAGCACTGAGTGCTGATATGTGTGTTGTGTGCATACCACGGGATTTCATGTTGATATTTGTCCACTTACATGTTGAATTGAGCGCCATCTGGCGAGTAGTTTTTGAGTTATCTCTGCTTATTAAGGTTGAAGTCGGTTATTTTTTTTTGTAAAAAGCAATTATAGAGTTAAGTATCTCGTTTTATCGATATTGAATTCGTCGAAAGTAGCTAGCCAAAGGACAGTAAGTAGGTAGGTATATCGAAGATCGCCAAGGTTAAACAGAATGGAACAAGGACAGGTCATTGCCTTATGCATGTGCTACACGGTTTCAAACGGTGGTTTGAAACCGAAACAGCACGAGTTGCGCTTTGCCGGCTACACGGTTTCAAACCAATCAGTGTTGGTTTGAAACATCAGTGTAAAAAGACCGTCGCGCGACTATCACGTCTCTACGCTCGACCTATATAAGACTAGTAAACCCGCCCTCGCTTCGTTTCGGGGAACCAGTCCCTTCAAAAATCTCTATAAATTTTAACAAATTATGTTATTCCGATGTCTACGCTATATTACTGCAAAGTTTCATGAAAATCCATTCAGTAGTTTATGTGTGAAAGAGCAACAAACACACACACACATACATCATTACAAACTTTCGCATTTATAATATTAGTAGGATAGTAGGAAGTAGGAAGTAGGATAGGACTAGTAGGTAGGAAGTAGGATAAGGATAGGATAGGATATCCTTAGATTGTCAATTTTTTTGGCAGACGCGGCGTTGGCCCTTGGGTCAATTTCTTTTAATTTGTCGGCTAAAATATTCCACGCATTTTTTTTAATACAATCTTTATAGGACTCTGATGTGAGGTCCCAAAGGCAGGGCAAGTCTCTACACAACTCGAGAAATTCAGTCAACACTTCTCGTTCTTATTGCTCTCGTGACATTTCGTCGTTGTCGTTGATGCGTGCGTCCGTGCTCGCCGCTGCAGTGTGACTGCGTTCGCGCTGGTTTGAAACAGACGGCTACACGGTTTCAAACCAACGCTTCTGCCAGTGGTTTGAAACACAAGCCTTTCTACCAAGGGCGTTTGAAGGTCAAGCGAAATTTGGTTTGAAACTACTGTCTACACTGTTTTAAACCTCGGTTTCAAACCACGGTTTGAAACCGTGTAGCACATGCTTTATTATTAAGTACAAGTACCTATCAAGGGATTGACTCGGGTCCAAGGATAAATGACCCCTTATGCATGTGCTACACGGTTTCAAACGGTGGTTTGAAACCGAAACAGCACGAGTTGCGCTTTGCCGGCTACACGGTTTCAAACCAATCAGTGTTGGTTTGAAACATCAGTGTAAAAAGACCGTCGCGCGACTATCACGTCTCTACGCTCGACCTATATAAGACTAGTAAACCCGCCCTCGCTTCGTTTCGGGGAACCAGTCCCTTCAAAAATCTCTATAAATTTTAACAAATTATGTTATTCCGATGTCTACGCTATATTACTGCAAAGTTTCATGAAAATCCATTCAGTAGTTTTTGTGTGAAAGAGCAACAAACACACACACACACATACATCATTACAAACTTTCGCATTTATAATATTAGTAGGAGTAGTAGGAAGTAGGATAGTAGGATAAGGATAGGATAGGATATCCTTAGATTGACAATTTTTTTTTGGCAGACGCGGCGTTGGCCCTTGGGTCAATTTCTTTTAATTTGTCGGCTAAAATATTCCACGCATTTTTTTTAATACAATCTTTTTAGGACTCTGATGTGAGGTCCCAAAGGCAGGGCAAGTCTCTATACAACTCGAGAAATTCAGTCAACACTTCTCGTTCTTTCTGCTCTCGTGACATTTCGTCGTTGTCGTTGATGCGTGCGTCCGCGCTCGCCGCTGCAGTGTGACTGCGTTCGCGTGGTTTGAAACAAACGGCTACACGGTTTCAAGCCAACGCTTCTGCCAGTGGTTTGAAACACAAGCCTTTCTACCAAGGGCGTTTGAAGGTCAAGCGAAATTTGGTTTGAAACTACTGTCTACACTGTTTTAAACCTCGGTTTCAAACCACGGTTTGAAACCGTGTAGCACATGCTTTACAGCCCTATATGTATTTTAATCCGGGTATTTAACATTTTTGGCAGACTTTATCTCATTTATCACACGGGACGATGCGGTCCTCTGCACTACAACAAAGTAATTGGAAAACTACGATGTTAAAATAATTGAGTTTTTGTGAACTGAACGAACGAGCAAAGTTTGGTATTAAAACGGTTTTTAGTTTGTTGTTCGCTGTTTAGATGAAGTTGCTGGAACACGTTCAACTCCTAATTGATTTTTTTCGTTTTATAGAACAACAGACGATCTAATGAGGATTTACTGCTCAATGGCTCAGTTGTAGAGAAAATGCCTGTAAAGCTAAATTTCCTGAACTGAAAAATCTCATCATCCGAACTTCAATTGGAATCGAATCCAGGGCCCTTTGAATGCCGATCCGGCATGTTAACCATTGCGCAATTCCGGTCGTTTTTCATAGACCTCTTTTAAAATTATGCCAGTTCCGGTGGACCCCCTGTAAATGTGAAGGTTCGATCCAACTATAGTTTGCGTTGCGGCTGAGTCCAATCACAAATAAGGTTTATTAATTTTTTATACAAAAATAAGGAATCTGTGTTTTTTGCGATCATAATTATATTACCTAAACAAAAAATCCGTAATTATGGCTCTCTCGATCTCCCTGTAGATTGCCTTATATGGTTTTCACATATTATATTTACCGATTACAAGTGTGTTTAAAGAATTTATTCTCATAAAGACTACAGTCACTTACATGAGAACTTAATATAACATAAAGCACTTATTACGGATCATTCACACGAGGACGAATCGTCTTTTTTCACGAATCGTCTTTTTTCACGATTCGTTATTTTTTTTGACGGCGGCAATGCTTTTTAAATACTCATGTTCACACGCTTGACGAATCGTGAAAAAAGACGAATACGGATACGTCTTTTACAAGTCACGAATCGTGAATGTTTTATGATTATGACGGATACGTCTTTTAGAAATCACGAATCGTGAATGTTTCTGAACCAATCTGAACTGAGCTAAATCACGAAATAAATGTGAACTTCAATGCGGATATTTTGACGAATCGTGAAAAAACACGATTCCGTATTCAATGTGAACGTCCATCCGTCAAGACGTATCGTGTTTTTTGACGAATCGTCAAAGACGTATGCCGTGGGAATGAGCCCTTATACAATCGTTCGCCTACAAGTGGCCTACCAATTAACATTATACGAAATAAATTATAAGAATATTGCTTAATGAAGCCATTATTTAATTAAATAATATTTCATTTTATGTGTTAAATTATAAGTGTATATAATATGCACATATTTTGTGGCTCCTTGTTTTTATAAAGTATTCTTATTGATTAACACGATGCTAAATGTTAATACCTGTATTATTTTACTCGTAAACGACAGGAGAACGCCGACGTATCCTTAAAAGGTTTCACAAGACCAATTAACTACGGAGCGGCGTATTTAAATAAAAATAAATTACTTTTACAGTAAATTTAACTCTATGCCACTAAAATATTGTCAATAATATACCTATTATACATTTTCATTTAAATTCGATATCAATTTGTGCATGAATACATGGTCAGTATTGGTCAATGCGCTGTGCGTGACACAATTATTATCAAGAGTTCAAGACACAAAAACGTACCATACCAAAAAGGTTGATAGAGTCACAATTAGTGTCAAATGCCTACTGTCATTCTATCACGAGATTATCTGAACCACGGTCCTTCTTAATAAAATCGTCGTCACACAACAATATCGCGAGGGATACATGTGTTACTTAAAATAAACAGCATATTTGAATCTACAAGAAGTTAAATACAAAATCATTTGCTGGTTCCGTTGGAAGAGCTCCAGCCCCAAATGTTTCCTTACCTATACAAATACACCACACCGTGTAACGACGCCTCATCAGTCGCACCCTTACATAATTCAATAGGTTTCCGCACTCGAATTGCCGGTGTTGTAATAAGCAACCTTACCGCGAGCCTACAGACACCATGCGTTGGGTTTTATCGAAGACAGGTCCTTAATGACGACCGTCAGTCATCTATTTATTCAACTGCATGATATGAAGTGTTCATACGCGCCCATAGATTGTAACTCTAAAGCAGTATACACGTCTATCAAAACAAAGCCCAGTAACCTCTAATAATAAGAGAACAAGGGCCTTTTCCTTTGTTAAAGTAGAAATACCGATTCATATCACGAGGCTGGTGATGTAAATAAAAGATCTGTTAGGCCAAGACTGATTTTTATTAATCTTTGAAGGTAGGTACACAAACTATAACGCAAATTGACTTATTACGAATTACCTACAAATTGACTTAGTATACAACATGTTATTCCTTTTTTTAACAAGTAAATATTACAGCATATTATGTGAGAGATAACTTTATAGCATAACTAACCTTATTTTAACGGATTGAAATTGTTTAATTCTTACACTCATTACTTTATCTATATGATAAACTAAGAATACAAATTGCATTTAAATTTTTTTTATCACACTATGTATCATGCGTTACAGTAGGGATAAATTGATTATTATATATTATTATAAGTTTATATATTTTTGTTGGATAGGTAGGTAAATAATTTAATTCACAATTGTTAATAACCAATTATTTGCGATGATAAGGACATTAAGCATTCAATTTTCAGTATAATACATTTTATATTTTTCAACATAAATATATATATATTTTTAATAGGTATACATATTATATTTTTGAATACATGCACATATAGTTTAATACTCTAATATAATAAGCAGATACATCAATCACAATTTTTCTTGATTAATTGTTTTATATTAACACGAGCCTGCTCAGCCGCCGGTCTACGATGCTGTTTTTTAAACTTAGTATTATCTGATGAGTCCGCTTCGAGTGGTGGGACAGAATATGTATCGGTGTCGACCTGGTCCGACTGGGTCGAGCCACACGCCTGCTCCACGTCACTTTCTGCACTGCTCCACCTGTCGGCTTCATGTTTGTTCTCATCAACGTCATCTACAGCCACTTTAACCAGGTGACGTCTGTTACGCCGATACCGATGACCGGACGTATCCGTGACGAAGTATGAGCGGGGCTCGGGGGCCGGCGCCTGCACTCTGGCACGCTTGCGCTTGCCCGCCTCCAACATGACTACGCTATCGCCAGGCTCTAAACTGGGCAATGCTCGCGAGCTTCGATCATAATATTTTTTACTCGTAGTTTGTTTGTTTACAATTGATGTATAGTCTCGGCTGTTGTCCCGGGCTGGTTGCAGTTTTTTCTCATGAACGGGTAGTCGGGTGTTGAGTCGACGTCCCATTAACAGCTCCGCCGGGCAACTGATCCCGTCACGAGGGGTCGCTCTTAAATTTAATAAACCGAGGTAAAAGTCTGAATGCGATTCGATGGATTTGACCAGCATGTTTTTAATAGTTTGGACACTCCTTTCGCTCCGTCCGTTAGACTGTGCGTAATTCGGTGATGTGGTCGTGTGCTTAAAACCCCACTGTTCTCGAAAAAGTCGAAATTCCTTAGACGCGTATGCTGGTCCATTATCACTCACGAGCTCCACGGGAATTCCATACCTGGCGAACTGATCCTTCATGGCTTCGATAACAGATTTACTTCCTATATTATTTAACCTGTTAACCTCTATAAAGTTTGAAAAATAATCTACTAAGATTAAGAAGTAATTATTTCGATACTGAAATATATCAGAGCCCACTTTGGCCCACGGAATGTTCGGAATGAAATGTGCGAGCATGGGTTCGCGCGGGGGCCGCGGCGCGCGCTCGGCGCACGCGGCGCAGCGCCGCACGGCGCGCTCGATGTCGCGCGACATGCCCGGCCAGAACATCACGTCCCGCGCGTGTCGCTTGCACCGGTCTATGCCCATGTGCCCGTCATGGACGCGTGCTATCATTTCACTGCGTAGGCCGCTCGGTATAAACACTAAATTGTCTTTTAAAATAATGCCGTCGATGTACTCGAAACATTCTTTATATGACCAACATTCACGCGCACATTCGTCGACTTGGTATTTGTTTTCCGGCCAACCGTTTAAGATATATGCGATTATAGCTTGACATTGCTCGTCGCGCTGTACACCTCTTTTTATCATTGCCATTTTTTCTGAACTGAAACGAACATTTTCTATAATAAAACAGGACTGATCCGCCACTTCCTCAGAAATGTTGTCCTTCATTGTATCTGAAAGTGGTGCTCGCGATAATGTATCGGCTACGTTCATGTATTTCCCCGGTTTGTATACCACTTTAAATTCATAACCTTGTATACGAAGCATCATACGTTGCAATCGCGCCGGAACTGCATCTAATGGTTTGTTGAATAGCGCCTCTAAAGGCTTATGATCGCTTTCCACTATCACATCTCCACGTCCAAATACGTACTGATGAAACCGCTCTAAACCGAACACTATGGCTAAAAGCTCCTTTTCTATCTGTGCATAACGTTTTTGTGCATCGGAGAGCGTGCAGGAGGCGAACTCGACGGGCCGGCCGGCTTGCAGCAGCGCCGCGCCCAGCGCGTGCGAGCTGGCGTCCACCGACAGGGTGACCGGCTCGCTCGGCGAGTATATTGAAAGTATCGGGGCGGCGCACACTAAATTTTTTAGGCGTTCGGCCGCTCGTTCGTGTTGAGCGTCCCAGTACCAAGCTACATCTTTTTTTAATAGCGATCGCAACGGAGAAGCTATCTCTGAATAATTCGGTATAAATCTAGCCAAATAATTAATCATTCCTAAAAAACGTTCTAACGCTTGCCTGTCTTGTGGCATAGGCATGTTTGTGATGGCTTTAATTTTATTTGTATCTATTTGCATTCCTTTCTCACTGAATGTATGACCTAGATATGTTACACTAGTTACTCTAAATTCACACTTCTCCTTGTTGAACTTTATACCAACCTGTCGCGCCCGCTCAAGCACCTGACCTAAACGTTCATCGTGTTCTTGCATACTCGATCCCCACACTATTATATCGTCCACAAAAGAATCAACACCTTGGATGTCTTCAAAAATCTGACGAACTTTCGCGTGAAATACTTCAGACGCACAGTTTATTCCATATGGTAAACGAAGAAACTGATACCTTCCGAATGGTGTACCAAAAGTACATAAGTCCGCGCTGTCATTATCCATTTCCACCATCCAATAACCGGAGCGTGCGTCCAACTTACTAAAATAACGAGCCCCTTGTAACTTGGTAGCAATCTCCGTGAGGCTGGGCAACGGGTAGCGCGCGCGCTGTACGAGGCGGTTTAGTGGACGCGGGTCGAGACACACGCGGAGGCTGCCATCTTTCTTAGCCACCACTACGATAGCGTTAACCCATGCCGTCGGGTGACTCACCTTCCTAATCACTCCCATCCGTTCCATTCTGGTCAATTCCGATAATAATTTGTCCCGCACTCCGAGGGGTATTTTTCTAACCGCGCAGACCGATGGCTGTGCACACTTATCTATAACAATCTTATATTGACCGGGTAACTTTCCTAAGCCATGAAACAAATCGGAATACTGATCTATATTAACAGATAAAACTCGTTTTATAATGCCTAAACTTTCGCAAGCGTGTTTCCCTAAAACACTGACATTCGTGTTTACAAATAACAAATAATAAATTGTACACTCGCCCTTTATATAACCAGTCGATATAGCAAGATCCAACAATCGGAATAATATTACCGCAGAAGGATTGAGCCTTAATGTTATTATTTTTCAACGACATTAAAGATAACCCTAGATTTAAATAATTACTCTCTGATAAAACTGTAGTGTGGTCAGGGGGAGATGAAGATAAACGATTTTTAAGATCCACTCAATAACACTTTATTGCCTTTCGATACATTGCAATACAGTACAACGTTCGGTCGCAGACTGCCCGCAAGGCACGCCTGCACCGATGCATCGCGTATGCGACGCGCTTAGTCAGCACCATTACACCTTCCATTTTTGGGAGAAAAAAAAATGATTACATACATTTTTTTGTCAAAATGTAAGTGATTAAACAAACCTGTGTTACAAAGAGTAATAAACATTACTTAGGTAAGTACTCAGAAACAGAAATACAATACACATGTTTAAAAGACGTTCTCATATAAAATGCTTACATATCTAAACATTGAAACGCTTAGTTCTGTTCTTGTGAACAGTGACATGTTTGCCTTTAACGTTTATAATTACATTCGGTGAATCATCACGTACTACAACATAAGGTCCATTATACACTGGTGACAATTTATTTCCTACTTCGTTTTTTAATAAAATCAAGTCATTTTCTCTGTAAAAAATTTCATTTACCCTTTCATCATACTTTAATTTCCTTTTCTCCTTACTTACTACTAAGTTATTTCTAGCGTCTAAAGTAGCTTTTTGTAACCTATATTTTAGTTCCTTAGAATAATCATCGAAGTTATAAATTGGATCAACTATGTTACTATCTAAATTACTTGGCAGTATGCACCTTCTACCAAACACTAACTCGTACGGTAACAAGTCTCAGAATGTACAGTATTATTATACGAAAAAGCCCAATAAGGTAGCCAACTACTCCAAGAATAAGGTTGATTGTCTGTCTGAATCCTTAGAAATGAATTTAATCCTTTGTGTGAATTTTCTAGAGCTCCTACGCTTTCGTGATGATACGCGGTAGTTATTAACTGTTTAATATTAAGTAATTTACAAACTTCACTTAAGACTTTTGATACAAATTCAGTACCCCTATCTGATGCAATTTCCCGGGGCACCCCATAGCGTAATATAAAATTTTCTGTGAATGTTCTTGCTACAGTGGCCGAATCTTTAGAACGTAACGGGTAAACTTCAACGAATTTAGTCAGTTCGCACTGAAGGGTTAAAATATAACAGAAGTCGTTATCATCTTTGTCCAACGGACCTACGATGTCTAAGTATAACTTATCGAAACCGGTATGTGCAGTGGTTGTTATTGTCATGGGCTGCCTCGTATGATGATTCGTATGTTTTTGTTTCTGACACTTATCACACCTCCGTATGTACTCTCTCACATCAGCTTCCATACCAGACCAATAAAAATACTTACGCATATTATTTACCATCCGACGAACACCTGCGTGTCCACTGGTGGGAAGTAAATGAAAATCATTAATTATAATACGTTTTTCATTATCGTCAATTATTTTTCTTACTCCACTTATAACATTAAAACGCGGTCCGGACCATTTATTATTCTTACATATAATTTCAGTAAAGGCCTTTAACAATATATTATTTTCTTGACACTTTAAAATCGATAACTCGCTTATATTTTTATCTTTACATAATTGTACCAAATCCTTCACTAGCTCGTCTCGCGATTCTAATGATAAGGCGTTTGGGTTTACATAAATAGTCTTTTTAGGTAAAACAAAAATTAAATTTTTGTACGTATTGTCCATTAAATGTTTCGGTGTTCTTTGTAATTCATTTAAAGTAGCTACTTTTAACTCGAAATCGTTTTTTCCCTTTTTTAATATTTCTACAATATTCGGTTGATCATGCCGATTATGTGTAGAAATATCTGTATTTTGCTTCGAATCGTTTGACTGTCCTTGCATTCTTCTCTTCATACCTCTCGTTAACACACACACAACTTTGTCATTCATCTCCTTAAGTTCATCACTAGACACAATAATGCGCGACAACGCGTCTGCAGCAACGTTATCACGTCCTCTCACATAAACAATACTGAAATCATACTCTTCTAAACACAGTCGAAATTTAGTCAAACGGCTAGAAGGGTTTGTCATACTAAATAGATACACGAGTGGCTTGTGGTCCGTCTGTATGATAAAGCGACGGCCATACAAGTACGGACGAAAATACTTCACACTCCACACGATAGATAAAAGTTCCTTTTCAATTACGGGGTAATTTTTCTCGGCTTTATTCAGACCACGGCTTGCGAAAGCTACAGGTTTATTATTACTGTTACATAGTACCGAGCCTATGGCAAAAGATGATGCATCGGTTTTTAAAATAAATTTTTTATTAGGCGATAAGTCGGGATAATCTAAAATTGGCGGGTTTATTAAACTTTCTTTTAACTTATTAAATGAATTTTCACATTGCAAGGTCCACTTAAACTGAACGTTTTTTCGACATAACTCGTTTAATGGTGTAGCTATGCTAGCAAAATTAGGGATAAATTTTCGGTAGTAGTTAGAGAATGCTACAAACCTCTTAACCTCATCAGCTGTTTTGGGAACTGGGAAATTTTTAATTATTTTAGTTTTGTCGGGGTCCGGAAGAATACCATGTTCTGATATGACGTGTCCTAAATATAATATTTGTTTTTTCAAAAATTCGCATTTGTCGGGGTTCAATTTTAAGTTACTAGTTCTCATACGCTCAAATACGCTTTGCAAATTTTTATTATGATTTTCGAGATTTCTACCGAAAATAATGATGTCGTCCATATATATCAAACATGCCTCATAATTTAAACCAGATAAAGCTACCGTCATGAGCCTTGAAAAGCAACTAGCACTTATTTTTAGACCCATGGGAAGCCTCTTCATTTGGAATTGACCTTGACTCGTGGTGAAGGCTGTACACTCTCTACTGGTACCTGGTGAAAGATTTGCTTGGTAATAACTTTGTGCTAAATCGAGATGAGAAAAATACACGGCACCTGATAAGGAATCAAGGATATCCGTGATGTTGGGAAGCGGGAATTTATCATCATGAATTACTTGGTTTAGCTTCCTATAGTCCACTACTAACCTCCATTTTTTATTACCACTATTATCGACCTTTTTGGGTACAAGTAAAACCGGGCTGGACCACTCACTGTTAGCTTTCTCAATAATATCATTTTTTAACATATTTTCAATCTGCTTCTCTACTTCCTTTTTTTGAGAAAAAGGTATACGATACTGTTTGACATATATGGGCGAAGCATCTTTCTTTATTTTTATACTAGGTTCATATACATTCGTTACTGTTAACTTATCACCGGGCAAGTGAAATATATCCGAGTATTTTGCGCATATGTTTTCGATAGATGTTTGTTCCTCTTTATTTAGATAAGTATGTAATTTTAAAGAATTAAATATTGTTTTGACTCTATTTACTGTAGTAGAATTATCCTGAAAAGAACATAATTGATATTCATTTAAGTCTTTAGTATTAGGCTGAAACCGTTTTATTCGTATTTCATTCTCCGTTGTATTTAATATTCTTACTGGGATGACACCATGTGTGGGCGATGCTATGCAGCTACCGAGAAACACACCTGACTGGAGTTCATTTCCGATGACAACGCATTCCGTCTTTCGTTGTGTGGGCAAGTATGTAATAACTTCGCATCTAGGTGGTATAATTAACGAACTTGATACAACTATAGGAATTTGGACTTGTTTACCTCGGTTACAAATAGTTAGAAAATTATTTGCGAAATTTAAATTGGCTGAAAATGTCGATAAAAAGTTTTGTCCTAATATTCCATCGGTATTACATGGCAAATTTTTGAATGCGTAAAACTTTTGACGAAAAATTACACCATTATAATTTAAGTTCAAGTAAACATAACCGCAAGTTTGAATCGAACCACCAATACCTTGAATCGTTATCTCAGATTGATGAACCTTAATACCATGACGTAATAAAAACAAATATTTAATTGCACAAATCGATGCGCCTGTGTCGATCAGAAACCTTGTACTCGTACTATTTATAAGAAAATCGACATAATTAATTGTATCCATAGTAAAAATACGCTCAACGAAAAAAAATGGTTCAAAGACTCACCTGTCTCCGTCGTGTCTCCTCCTACCTCTGGTTGCTCCTTCTCCACCTTCTCCGTCACAGCCTCGCTGTAAGCGAACGCTCTCCCCCGGCCACGACCTCGATCCGACGGCTGCCGGTAGTTCCGTTGGCCTCTGAAATTACTAGTCGGGCCTCTAAAATTGCGTCTAAAATAATTTCTTTGCGGACGATGGTGCAAATTATTTTGATAAAAACCATTAAAATTATTATTTGCCTGATGACCACGACCATAATAATTAAAATAACTTCGGTTCCTGCCTCGATAGAAACCTCTCACTGGCCTATTATTTCTCGCTTGTCCTCTGCCCACATACGTCATCATACTCTCACCTCTTACACTCTCCTCATCCTTCGCCGCTCGAACTGCATCTTTCAGATTTGAGTAGTTTCTAGCAGAGATGATAGTGCCAAGTCTCTTATTCCTTAACCCATCAGCAAACTTTTTAATCGCTAATGATTCGTTAATAGGTCTTAAAATAGCATGCGCCTCGTCATTATGATCAGACTGAGACACTGTAAGATTTACAAAGAGATCCTCTATTTTAGTAGAGTATTCATCCAAGGACATGTCATTTTGAGATACATTATTGAGTTGCATCAAGAGAGATGTTGCCGATTTCTTTGATAATAAATGGCGTTTAATATCGCAAACAAAAGAATTGATACTTTCATATTTACTAGCTAATTTTAGTTTCGCGGATTTGTTTAATCTAGTTTTAAGTACAAAAGAAATCAACATCATTTTACAATTTTGATCCGTCCACATACTGTCTAACAATTCTATTCCTTCAATTATTTTTTCCACCGTCTCCTCATTCCCGTCCATTACAGGAATCATATTACAAGCGCTTTTTAAATCAAATTTCGCCATTTCTACCATTTTACTTATACTACTATTCTTATTACTACAACTATCTTTCTGTTTTTCCATTGAAAAATAACCTAATATAGTACTATAACACTTATCTATCTTATCGCATAATATATCTAAAATATAGCTGTCCAAATTATAAGATTCCGAGCTTTCACTCAGAGAAGAAATACATTTTTTATAAGTAAAATATAAACTCTTGGCTGCTTTAAGTTTTTCTTGACCCAATTTCTCTGTTCTTCTCTTTCCTTACTTTCTAATATCTACTCTTATTTTTTCTAAACTATCAAATATTCTTGTTACTTCAATATCCATAAATTTGGAACGCTTAGCCCACTATATAACCTACCTAATTACTTAATAATAAAATGTACCTTATTAGTCCGCTTTACTACGCATCACAACACATCACAAATCACTTCACTCACATCACATACTAGCTTGGGTAATCGTAGCTGTAGCTCGTCACACCTCCGGCTCTGGCTCCCGGTCGCGAGTCTCGTGGCGCCTTCCTGACAGTCTGGCTCGAATGTTTTTCACCATGTCTCCTCTTATTTCTCGACGAATCCATCCCAGGTGCACCTGTTTATATTTCTTCCACAGCAGGGTAACGAGGGCAAGGGTCAGCAGGATTACTAATATCAGGAACAAAATATTATTCTGGCCCAAGTGCTCCATAAAATTTTGTAGATTTCCGCCGCCTCCTGCAGCGGCATTTTGGGCGACGATGACCTCTTCTTTTGAATAAGTCTTCCCCATTTTTCCGCTTTTTTACGCGCCGAATGTAGTATCACGCCCAAAACCTACAACTACTGGCAGGGTCGCCATGTAGTGTGGTCAGGGGGAGATGAAGATAAACGATTTTTAAGATCCACTCAATAACACTTTATTGCCTTTCGATACATTGCAATACAGTACAACGTTCGGTCGCAGACTGCCCGCAAGGCACGCCTGCACCGATGCATCGCGTATGCGACGCGCTTAGTCAGCACCATTACAAAACATTAAGGTCCGATCCCGTGTCCAACTTGAATATTTGATCTTTTGAAGTATTAAGTAATGTTAGGGTTTCATACCATTTACAGCTGTTGTCCTTGACATTGTTACCGTTTATCGTCGACACGTAGTACAAATCCTCATCTATGTTCACACTAGAGTTATGGTCCTCATGCACAGTCACGGGGTATTTTACGTCTTCGATTTCATAAATTTTTTTATTACCGAGCAAGGGACACATTTTTTTGAAATGGCCATTTACATTACACAAGAAGCACTTAGAATACCTCGCGGCACACCTATTTCCACTATTACAACGCACTGATCCGCACGAAGCACAAGGACGCATATTGTATCCGCCGCGCGAGCTGGTGTACCGGGGGCCGCTGCCGCCGGCGCTGGTGGCGGGCGGCCAGCGCGTCCCGGCCGCGCCACCGCCACCCCGCTGCGCGCCGCGCGCCGTCCTCCCGCTGCGACCCTGGGGGCCGCGGTACCGTTGTACGACGTCCACTGCAACCGACGAGATCCCCTCATCGACACCCCTGTTTTTCATCTCTATCTGCTGTTTTTCCTCTTTAGACATTTCACTGGCCTGACATATCTTAACCGCCTTGTGTAACGTGAGCTCCTCCGTTATTTATCCGTTATTTATCCCACCGCTGTCACCATGATGTAAATAAAAGATCTGTTAGGCCAAGACTGATTTTTATTAATCTTTGAAGGTAGGTACACAAACTATAACGCAAATTGACTTATTACGAATTACCTACAAATTGACTTAGTATACAACAGCTGGTAACAAAAGTGGATTAAAAGTTAGTTGAAAGGTTTCATTTCATTCAAACAACTGGTAATAACAATCTATCATTTTATCAATGTCATGAATACGAGCGTCTATTCGCGCAACTCTGTTCAATGTAATCCGTCATGTCATTGTATAGAGCTAACATGTAGAGAATGACATCTGATATTAAATCCTTCCAATGTACTTATAAGTTTAAGGTTGTTGGAGTACAACGTAAACAAGTAATGCTAAACATACTTTTAATTTTATTTTATTAAGTATAGAAACTGAAAAAAAAACAAATAATGACAACAGATTCCTGAATAGGAGGTAAAATAGATGTGTTTACATACATGTTATTATATCTACTAATCTATCATCAAATAAGTAGGTAACTTGTAACCGACAATATGGCCACCCTAGATGGCATCACGTTGCTAGGAGAGCAAATCGTACCGCCAATTTGTGTTACCTTCCGCGTTCGCTACATGCCAAGTGATACATGTCGACGCTACAATGATTCATAATATACCATTATTGTGGTAATTGTAAGGATTACCACCAATATACTTACTTTGCACTTATTCGTTGTTCTAAAGAACTTTTTACCGACTTCAAAAAGGAGCAGGTTCTTAATTCGACTGTATTTTTATTAATGTAAGTTACCTCATAACTCTGTACTGTCGGAACTGATTTTGCTAATTCTTTTTTTATTGGTAATATAAAGCTTGTCGTCTGGTCCCATATAAAATTGCAAACATCTGAAGGGTAGGTAGTA
Organism: Hesperia comma; assembly: GCA_905404135.1. Lineage (NCBI taxonomy): Eukaryota > Metazoa > Arthropoda > Insecta > Lepidoptera > Hesperiidae > Hesperia > Hesperia comma. The sequence goes on along the minus strand of FR990020.1, from coordinate 3,020,422 downwards.
TTTGAGTCATTCTTAATGATGCATGTTTAATTAACGGTCCTTACCTCATAATTTATGACTGGGTGTTTTTAATAGTAGATTGTATGACAAGGGTGCAAAGTAAAAGGCCAAAAATATACTTGCACCCGAGTGATACACTCTACTTTTCATCACCCACTATGAGAAAATAATATATATATAATAATAGAAAATAATACGTAAAAATGCACGAAAACTTAATTTTAATTTGAAAACGAAATCTTAATTTGATTTCTTTTTTTATTAGGGTATTCAGCTGGCGGGGCCCTCGCGTCGTACCAGATATTCTTTATTCAAACAATATTTGCGTTCGATTTCTTTAGCGCAAAATACTAAAATGTTCTAAATTCAAAATAGGACGGAAAATATCTAGTCGGGCAGGAAAGTTGTATGAAAATTCATTCCCGCCCGCTGAATAGAAAACAGCAACTTTGGAACCCCGTAAGTCCGAACCAAGTCGTCTTTTTCGAATAGGTGTGATGAAAAATTGTTTTTTTTTATTCGAAAGGTACTTATAGTGGATAGTTATTCTGTCACAGTGACTCGTACTTGTAAAATAATAACGATTACGCGTTCTACGAAGGAGTGAAGTAAGTACTACATAATTTAATTAGTCCGTCCGATTGCCACGTGGGTGTCTTTAGGTCAAGAGTGAGTAAGCTTCTTCTAAGTTAGTGCGCTTTACTTTACCTTGAGACGGGTTTATAGGCAAAAATAACTTGTAAAAACACATTAAACTCGGTATCGCGACGGTACTTACTCTCAATGGTCAGATTCTTTAACTGCCTGATAGCTTTCCATTGTAGGTCTTAATAAACCGTAGACTTTTGCAGAATATTGAAAATGACAGATTTTTTCTTCAACCAAAAAATAAAATGTGACTGGTGTTGTAAACTGACCATGTCTGGTTGATCCAAAAAACCAATGTGATGCAGATGTGACCATGACTAGTTATGTAGTGAAACGAATCTTGAAATAAATTTACTATTGGTTTCACATTATTTGATCATCGTCATCATCATAGCATTTGTAACTAATAACTGTAGTGCTACTGGGCTCGGATCTATATCTATAATATCTTTCTAAATATATATAACTCAAAGGTGACTGACTGACATAGTGATCTATCAACGCACAGCCCAAGCTACTGGACGGATCGGGCTGACATTTGGCATGCAGATAGCCACTATGATGTAGACATCCGCTGAGAAAGAATTTTTCAAAATTCATCCCCTAAGGGGGTGAAATAGAGGGGTGAAGTTTAAACGAATTGCACGCTGGCGAAGCCGCGGGCGGAAGCTAGTACAGCATAACGTTTTGGCCATGGTCCGCTTCCCTTCGACGACATTACAGAGAAAACTCTTTGCTTTGCTCAAAGCGCACATTTTTCTTCATCGAAGCAAGTGATAAAATTAATTCCAACACGGGCATAATTTATGAAAATTAGAGATGCATGCAAATTTTTAACCCAGGTCCCCTGTTCAGCATACAAATAGCTTGATCAACTTGGCTATCACCGCTAAGTTTCAGACTAATCTAGATTTACGCGATCTCAATCCAGTTTGAACCCTCAAGGGACACAAAGCTATTCCAGCCGTCGACGTACCGATGACAGCTCCCCCAAGGGACTAGCTTGATTGCATGTGCATTATGAACCTCGTCACAAGTAGGTCAAATTAGTACAAGATGTATTATGTAAGTAGATTATGAGGTCTTGTGGGCCTCAAAGGAGAGAAAATTAATGATTTTCGCTCGGTTCATTGTAGAATTGCTAATTTTCCAATTCATTTTATATATTTTTTCTTTAAATAGCCGACAAACGAGCCACACGATGGTAAGATAAACATCTCCGAAAGTCGGGAAAGAGAGAAGAAAGGAAGGAATTGTAAGGAATACCTAATAGGTACATTGTTATAAATGACGACGTTCTTAGAATATTTGATTGCATAATTTGTCTGACTTTGATTATCTGTTTGTATTAGACGTTAAAAATTCACAGACCGATTATTTTAATATGTAGGTAATTATGTTGGACCAAAGGATTCAAACCTGGGCCAATCGTAGAACTGGACGCCTGAAATTCCCTGAACTTGACTACCACAACCAACTAATTCTGAATACTTCACTCCTGCATAGTCCTGTTGAATATAATAATAAATATTTATTCCATCACCATTTTACAATGTTTCCACAAATGACAACCCTAACGCCTCATCTGGTATCATTCTCTACCATATTAGGTACGTTACTCGAGAATGTGCAATAAACCGAATAAAACTACGCCCAACCTAAAAATAAACAAGTAAATCCAACATTCTAGTCCAGTAGCAATAAGCGTTCATCAGGTTATCAGCGCAGTATTTCTCGGGCTAAGTCCGTTTTATGGATTATCGTTTGTCAACAGCTAGTTACGTGACAGGCCTGATGGGGGCTGCGCCGGCGCCGGCGTAGCCAACCTGTTTAATCAGGGCCCACTGCAATCTGTGACTCATCCTGTCGATGGAAAATACAGCAGGTTCTACTGTGTTTACGCATCTAAAAATAAGTACATACGACAATTATAAATAAATATATTATAAATGTTATAAATGCTGTATGTGCCCTATGTCATGTGTGTATATTGGGTATAATTATTACAACAAGAATTTTTTTTTAAGATTTTTGTAAGGTATAATTCATGCATATAGATAGGGGTCTGGTATTTATAAAAAAGTAACACTTTACGAGTTAAAGAGAATAATGACTTTTTTTATTCTTAATATAAAAGGCTTTATAGTGGAGATCAGTGCTGGAGACTATCATGCATCATGCCCCTATGTTCAACTTACAGTGCTACAAACTTATGACCCGGTGGTGAAAATTGGAACAAATGCAAATGTTATACTGTTGTCAGACAAAGACAAAGACAGTAGCACCCCTCTTACCGGGTCAGATAAGTTTATGGCACTGTACAAAATTATACTACAGTACAGCGTCAAAGTTGTCTTCTGCAAAATTGCGTATAAAACTGTAATGGGATTGAGAGCCAAGAAATAAAAAAAATGTACACACGACTTCGTACATATTTTAGTTATATAAATACTTTTTATACCAAAATTCTTAAAATTTTAAGGTACACAAAACCTTTATCCTATATTGAAATGAGTAGTAAGTAGACCTTGGTATACCGAACTAGGTAGGTATATGAATACGTTGAAGCACTAAGAAACCGATTTAAAACCAAAACACGCGAACAAAACAAAATAGATTACGTCGAGACAACAAGTCTGCTTCAACACTTTAATTTATTCCCGGCTACCTTTTATTCACGCAATTATTCTCAACATTATCCAATTAATCGAACGAAAGTCGTTTTGAGAACCTATTAATCGAGCATTCGGTTGAAAAAACTCGTTTGCTGAATCGAAGGCTAGTGTAGCGAGTACCTAAGCTTTATTATTTCGTTTTTAACTTCGACCTTGTATTATAATTGATAGAGCTTAAAATAGGGCAGGTTTATTCTAGCAAATGCATTATGATATTTGGTTTGGGGTTTGGGGAGAGTTATTCGCAATGAGAGAGATATACCGGACCTTGTAGGGCGCCGCAAAGGGCCTAGGTTGAGATAAGGATCTGTAAGGTCCTGTTGAAGTTGCAGAATCGTTTCGTTAAGGCCGCGTACACAAGATCGGGAGATATCGATACTCGGTTCAGCGCGCCGAAAACGATTTGTATAGAAAGAATTTAAAAGAATGCATTCCAAAAGGAATGGTTTAAGTGCTATCTGAGGGTAAGTTAAAAGCTCTCGGTGGATGCAAAAGGTTACAGTAGGCAATGTTACACTTAAGACGGTTGCAAGATAGTAGAATTCGATTGATAAATAACCCTTGCAATAAACGCACTAGGACACCTTTATTTTCCAGCACATATATTATTGCTATGGTTGTTTCGTGGTGAGTTTAATGGTGGGTTAATACTTAAAAACGCAGAATCCTTACTAATATTATAAATGTGAAAGTGTGTTTGTTTGTTTGTGACTCTTTCACGTCGCAACATGGCTATTAAATGGTATGGTTTATGTGTGTGGGGATAGTTAGAAGGGTGGAGAGTGACGTAGGCTACTTTTTATCGCGGAAAAACATCTCATTCCCATGGGAAGATCGATGTGTTGTTAGTTGCTAGATATTTTTTCCGGAGTTGTTAATAGATGGCGTTAGTAAAATTCATTTGCAAGTTCTGAATCACGTTATCAAATACTACATGTAATTTACTTATGTCATCCATCCATCCATCCATCCATCAGCCTTTTGATGTCCACTGTTGGACGTAGGCCTCCCCTAACTGGCGCCACCCTAACCGGTCCTGAGCCCGTTGAATCCAGCGGATGCCCGCCGTCTTCATCAGGTCGTCAGTCCACCTGGTCGGGGGGCGTCCTATGCTCCTTTTTCCGAGACGTGGTCTCCATTCGAGGACCTTTCTTCCCCAACGGTTGTCGGTCCTCCGAACTATATGGCCGGCTCATTGCCACTTCAGTCGGCTAATTCTCTGGGCTATGTCGGTTAACCGTGTTCGTCTACGGATCTCATCATTTCTGATTCGATCACGCAGAGAAATACCGAGCATAGCCCTCTCCATAGCCCGCTGAGCGACTCTGAGCTTGTGCATCAGACCAATAGTGAAGCACCACGTCTCGGAGCCGTATGTCATCACTGGCAACACACACTGCTCGAACACCTTCGACTTCAGGCACTGAGGTATTTTGGACGACAAGATATGACAAGATATGAGTTGGATTCTACGAGTGACTTCTTTCTCGAAGTTGGACTTACCCATTTGGATCACTTTTCCCAGTTAAATGTACTCGTCAACAACTTCGAGAGCAGCGCCATCAACAACAACCGGTACAGGTGTGACATGGACATTCGACATGATTTTCGTCTTGTCCATGTTCATCTTAAGACCTACCCGTTGTGAGGCGCTGTTCAAGTCCCCGAGCATAGTTCGAGCGTAGTTCTTCCACGGAACTCGCCAGAATGACTAGGTCGTCGGCATATCGAAGATGTGTTATGTATTCACCATTGATGTTAATGCCACGTCGTTTCCACTCCAACAGCTTGAACATATCTTCCAACGCAGAGGTGAACAGTTTTGGGGACAAAACATCCCCTTGCCTGACACCCCTCTGCAGTTGGATAGGGTTCGTCACTGTGTTGTGTACTCTGACGGACATGGTGGCTGATGCGTATAAACATTTTAACACCTCGATATACCGATAGTCAATCCGGCACCGCTGGAGAGAACTTAGTACCGCCCAGGTCTCGATAGAATCGAAGGCTTTCTCATAGTCCACATAGGCAACACATAGCGGCAGATTATACTCCTCGGTCTTCTGTATTATCTGCCGCAGCGTATGTATGTGGTCCATGGTACTGTAGCCTTTTCGGAATCCTGCTTGTTCGGGAGGCTTGAAGTCGTCAAGCCTGCGTGCAATGCGGTTATGTCTTAGGCATGTTTATGACTTATGTCATAGGCAAAATAATGTTATATGCTACTTTTTAGCTGAGATTCCTACGGGAGCGGGACCTACGCTGCTGTTACCTACGGGTCCCGAAGCGAAGCGCGGGCGGTTCTCTAGTAAAATTATAAACCTTTGCTGACTCTACAGCAGGAGGTTATTTTCAAAACGAAAATTATCATATTTATCATAGTATCTGAATGACATGTAAAGTTAGAAAAACCGATCCCAAAATCAGGTAAGTTATCGTATAATATTACCTATTATTAGATAATATTAATTTATGCAAATGTTTAATGTATTGGTTGAAACTAAGGTAACAAATATATAATTCTCTAAGTAACCTTACGGCAAGAAAATTAAAAATGTGAGTAAAGATGTACTAAAAGTATACCATTGGATCAGAACATTTGTTCAGTTATCTATCCTGAGTGCCTGTACTTACACAAATAAGATGATTTGGTCTGATTGTTTTATCGGTAACTAGCAGGATAAAAAAAAATATAAACGCTAACACACTCATACCCCCGCAGTAGGTTACCAGGTACCTGTGTCGCGGGTGGCATGGACTATACATATAACACATCACAATTACACCCACCCGAGTACAAAAATTTTATCTGCCCCGGCCGGGAATCGAACCCGGGACCCCTCGCATCGCAGGCAGGGTCGCTACCAACTAGGCTACAGGGTCGTCAATCACAAAATGTACACAGGATGTACGCAAGATCTTAGACTCGAGGATGGACCGAGAGTATTGCATCCTAATGACAAAAATTATTTCAAACTACATTATTACCTCACGTCACATCGGTTTGCCTAAAGAGGTAACAACATATTAAACATAATATTGTTCCTATATTTTATTAGGCAAAACATTCTAGAAATAGGCATTGAAGTAATTATGAAAAATAAAATAATTTCCGTTGCAAAAAAATCAAATTTTATATCCTACGAGTAATCATTTAACTCTACCACGATAATTTGCATATTAATGGTTAGCTGGCAGAGAATGCTTCAGCATTAGGCTCGCCATTTGTGCCGTAATATTAATGTTATGATGGTCAGTAAAATAAATAAATAAATATTAAGAGATAGTAATACATCATAGTCAAGCTATGAATTTCGTAGGTATCACAAAATCCCATAATTTCCATGATATATGATTTTAATCCATAAATGGCCTATTACTGACCACGGGTCTCTCCTTATTAAAGAAGACCAGTATATTTTACTTTGCAGCATTACTTTTTGTGTTAGAAACGCAGTCGTATTATTAGTATAAATTATATGCACCATTCATAATTCTAGCCTTAAACACATAATAATGCGAAAACTATAATGTGCAGTTCACCGGTCGTGTGTTCTCGCCCTTGCACGATTGGTCGCGAGTACTCGCAACTATTACGTTGGTAATAAGATCCTTAGGCCGTAACTGGAAGTATTCTCAATAGTTTCTAGTATTCTTTAATTATGCCTCCTAGGGACTCGTATGAGTTACTACTGGCAAGGATAAAACGAATGGTAATTATGAAATATATTGGATAGGGTCGAGTTGTGATATAGGTACGTGCAATATTTTATCATTACCGTGCCTATATGACTCCCGGGCTTGATTCTCTGCAGGCTGTAAGAGGAAATATACTTTCATTCGTAATGTGTCTAATTTATTGTAATTTAAATATTGGCTCTTCGAGAAAGCACATTTATATAAGTCATTTTCATTTGAATTTGTAATTTGCAGAAATAATGCAAACAGCATTGTATCTTGGCTTCACCGATCCTATTGCGTATGCTTACTGGTATTAGGGATTGTTTTATGTAAATCTGTGGTATATTAATATATTTTTTATGCAAAAGTACATGTACGTTATCTTTATGGGGAAGAAAGGGGGGCATCGGTTATTTATAGGGTGAGTATGGTATACGTACCTTCTTAAGGAATTGTTGCAAGGTAGAATACTGGCTTAATAATCTAATAAGTAAATAAAACATACATACCCTAAAAGCCAGCTCCTGTCCCCTAATAATTAGCCGTTATCTGGAAAAAATAAACAAACATTAGTTTTAATTTAAAGATAAATCGCAACATAAAAGTGTAATATTTTGTTTTTCAAATGGATTCATTTGAAACTTTTTGTATAGGTTACTGAAGTGAGAGCACTAGCAAAATATTTATGGAAGTAACCCCTCCCCCTCTCCCGTTCTACCCCCGTCTTCATCTGACTTCTTCTTCACGTCTTCACCATGGCCCACTATTCAGCACTGTTTCTATTCTCCCTTCCTAAGGGTCATATAAACGAATTCTACGCGGGTGACCCCAGCCATTATTTATTTATTTATTGCATTACTTAAAACAGTCGTATAATACATGTAGGTATCAATTTTACTATAACCTAAGTTACCGCTCTGTCTCCGTATTAAAAGTAATTATTTGGCTTGTATCTCAGGAGTCGTACCTACATGAAATGCATGGGCATCAATACCCATCATAAATCGGTGGTCTGCTCTACATACTCTTCCATCAAAATGGCATTCATATCAATATACGGAAGTAACTTACATTTGCTATCATTACTTCCAAATAATACGAACGAGAAGTATTGAAACACTTCTCGCTTCTGTTCCCGCTCACTTGGGAGCAATCAGTCCCAGATGATATACTTAATATCTCGTAATGGAGGCTGTTACAGTTATCATTTGCCATTTCCGGTCCCGAGAGAGTACAGATGATAGACATTCCTCATTGAGTGCGAATAATCGTATTAATCCTTCCGTTTTTTAATGAGTTTAAAACTGGCGTTGAGCGGATTTTTGTGACATTTTTTGCGTATTAGGTATTTCAAGAAACTGAATGTACAGTGTAATTAAAAATTAAAATGGTGTGAAATCGGGACAAACCGGAACATCGGGTAGTTAATTATTACCGTCCGTTAATGTAAAAATTACAGTCGTTGTTAAAGCAATTAGCAAAAAAGAACAGTACATAGAAAAACAGACAGGATTTTCGGCTTAGTTTACAAATACAACGTTCTCATATATTTTGTCTTACACATCACAAATATCAGAATAATAATTATCATCATCATACATTTATGAAAGAAATTTTGATTCATGCGTCTGATTAGATTCTGATTCCCTCGCTCTTTATATTAGCCAGAAATAAATATTTTCTTTCTTTCTTTCTTATTTGATTATTATTTACTTTGATCCAAGATAAGTTTCAAAAAGATAATTTTTATGGATAAAACTTGTTTAGCGTACCAAATTATGTTAAAGTAAAGAGTCATTACTCTTTTTATCTTAGTTTGGTGAAGAAGCCTAGAAACGCTTAGCATCTATGCAAACCATCGACACTCTATGTACCTACAAAAAGTACATAGTATCACAATGGAATTAAGGACATTCTTATGACGAAGGGTTATTATAAACTGGATGAATATTTTCAAGATGAAACAGCCTGGACATGAGTTTGAAATATAGCCTTAAGTAGTGATAAGTGTTCTCTGTAACTGTGAGTGGGGAAGAAAAAAGAAACTCCTTGGGAGTTTCTTGCCGCTTCTTCTACCAAGGCCACTCATCGTAGGGATTTGTGGAAGCGATGGCGTAGATGACATTCGAAAAGTGTTTGTAAAAACCAAGTTCGAAATAAATCATTTCATTTCATTTCATTTCAATGCCGCCAACCATAGATTTAGCATAACTGCCGTTTGGCACCAACTGCTTATTATCAAGGTACGAAGTTACGGCCCCTTGTCCCTCTTTACAGAGACTGGACTATGTGCCATCCATTTTAACCATCGAAAGAAGGTACAAAAATTATTAAATGATATTTACAGCATTATTAAAAATCACACCTCTCGTAAGGCGGTGTCCTACGTGAACGGCATCCCTACTTGCGTCCTATGTGACAATCTGCGACAACACGCGACGTTGTCATTGTCGCGGGTAGCATATCGCGTGCGTCGTGTTGCGTAGCGTCGCGTCGTATTCGTCGCTCACGAAGGACACCCCGAAAGACAAGGTACAAGATACTGATAATACCTACCTATATTTCGTGGTATGGAAACCGTATAGGTATAGGTTACCTCTAGGCGCTTACAATTTTTCAACTTTATGAATCGTACGGGTACCAAATTACTCATGGATATTATTAGTCAAAGTTGATACAATAAAAGCAATATTGGCTTAACTTGAATAAAACACGACATACCTACTAGTTGTCCGAGTAGCCGTGGCGCTAGGAATATTGCATTCTACATTTGAATTGCACACAGTAGGGATTTTAATGAAACAATCCTAGCGAATTGAGTCGATTAAATTCAACACACTGTACAACGTGACATTTAACAACGGTTGAATAAATTCCGACTGCCGGCGATAAGGTACGACCCGGCGAAATCTCTCGCAATCTGTTATCAGGCCCAAACAACATTACAAGGCGACTGGCCGAAGTATGCAACTGTGTCTAAATAATTGCTTTGTGGTCATTATTAGGCAATCTTTAATGGTATTAGGCCGTTTATTGGCGGCGCTACCCGGCTGCTGATTTGCTGAGTAGCATGATCAAGGCATAAGATTAAGACGAATTATCATAACAAAGAGTGAAGATACAAACTAATGAGTTTTATCATTTGGAATTAACAAGGTCTTGTATTAGATACATATTACAAGCTATCGTCACATCACAACAGATTCACCTTTCAGACCTGAAAAAATGACCTGAATTTCAAAGATAACAAAGATGTGTCTGAAAATATTAATAAAGTTAAATACTAACTTTTCTTATGACTGTGTATGGGTTTTTGAAAATGCCTAGCATAACCAAATTATCTGTGGACAGTGAACAATTTATTATTAAGTAGGTAAGTAACTAGGAGTATACATATAAGCCCCCAACTGCCGATCCGCATAGGCCTTCCATGAACATTGTATTAGGCGTGTGTCTGTTTTGTTAGGCTGCATGCTCGTTTGCTACTTTAACTCCATAAACAAAATATACCTACAACTATGCATATTCGTGTTCATAATTTATCATCTATGGTTTCCTAAAACGAAGATGAAGGATTGATCCAGGGTGAAACAGATGAGCAATTACCATAATCAAAACATAACTTTTCTTCAACGATGTATAAAATCTCTGTTTCATAATACTTTTATTATGATTTCCTCACTTGCTACGACGGAGGAAGACATCGTTATACAATAACAGTGTAATGCCGTAACCGCAAGGGATAACCAGCGAGTGACAGGTGAGAGTCGGACAAAATATGAGCAAGTTATCAACGAAAGGTCAATATCATTACGCCACGGCTGGGCTTATTCAAATAGTAAGGCTGCGTTCACATTGAGACAGAGACGAAACTAGCGAACACATTTCTAGAATCGACAAATGTTATTTCGAATAACAAGAAATAACAGTAATAGACGAGATGACTCGGTTGTTATGGTTAGATAGTAGTCGCTAAGTTATATCTCAGGCTTTCGGATGGCTAGTATAATATTCGGAACATACAAATATTCTTGGCGTTGTTATCTGATTGCTTCTTTAATGTTACTGAATGAAATATTATTAATATCTTATAATAGTCATGGAGAAGATGCCTCGTTGTTATCGTTAGATAGGTACCATCCGAAAAGCCTTGTCAGGTCTTAGGATGTCATAAATAACTTACAAACTTAAAAAAGCGAGTTCCTCGGTATAATTTTGGCAGCTGAATAGTATTACTTACGTCATCGGCACTGGACACCACTGACTATCGGGCAGCCTGTCTGCCCTTTGGTTGGCCATCAATTAAAAAAAATTGATTAAAAAAGTGATCAATTAAAAAAGTGGCCTCTCCACGCCATGGGCAATTGCGTGTGTATGCCCCAGTGTAAACTAGCCTTTTTAATAATACTTACACCGTGTAAGTTACACGCATACAACTCCTCAACGCAATTTGGCTTTAGGTATGTCAAAAATTTTATTACGACAGCCAACTTACCTCGATGCTTAATGATCAAAATGTTTGACCCTATTCAAAACCTTCAATAGGAATTAAATATGTACTAACAATATTGTACTATACAACCTTGGAATGAAAACGAGTAAAATCTCTCAGTATTTTACTTGTATTTGCGACCATTCGCTTCTATCCAAATAAACAGTTTTTTGACGACAATTTTACATAAAGCCTGGTAGGTAGGTGTTTGGTAGAGAATTGTTTATCTGAATTATAATTTTTATTCTACATTCTATTTAATGAATAAATTTATATTATTCTGATTAAGTAGATACTATACGAGTACATATTTGTGAGAAGTTGTAGGTCTGTGGGGTTTTCTTATCGACGTAAAAGTATTTTTTTTTTCGTATTATTCACTACTTAATATACATGACATTTTTATATTTCTTATTTATAAATAGGGATAGGGATCTTTTTAACTCTTTTTTAATTGAACGAGCATACATCAATGGTGATCCAATTGCCATCAAGTGAGAGTCTGATGATGGAATCCCAGGGAAATCGAGGGAAACCCCATCATAGGCACGAACATATAGGTATTTCATGTTATTCATTATATTTCATGTCAATATAGCAGTCGGGTTTGTTCTTGTTAAACTTAAGTAGGTAAACATGGTGAGTCAGCAACCAAGCGGGCTAGCCACCTAATGACTACTGGTTCCCCATCGACAATAATATCGCCGATGCATTGCCAAGAAAAAAGCCAAGAAAGAAGGAAAATTCCTACGATTTACTAAATAATACTAACGAAGTAAGTGACAACCCTAACAAGCAACAATGACTATAAAGACATTCTAGGCAAAGCGCATTCACAATCTCACCACAATGACCACAAAATTAAATGAGAATGTGATACGAGGTTAGGCTAGGTCAGACCGAACCGGGATATTAAGTTTAGGTAGGTACCTAGTATTTTAATACAACCGCTAGCTGCTACAAAAATATTGTATTGATCCCAATCCCAAAATGGCCTAGTAACAGGCGACAGAAGCCGACCTCTGGTGATCGGTGACGAACTTCGCCTAAGGATTTCATTTTTAATAATAATAGTTGTTACAGGTTTGATTTGGTTACGGGAGAAATTAATAAGTAGATGCAGAATCGAACTTAGACTTAGACCCTCGATTGCTGGGCACCAAAGTCCACAATTACTGAAAAACAACACAATAAAACAACAAACAAATTTTCGAAATACAACTCCCGAATTTGCATTCGCGAACAATACAGAGTTTACTAAAAGAAATAAAACTCACAATACGAATTGCCTCCTGAATCGTCTATCGAGAACAATTCGTGATAATCTTCATCATAAATTAATAAAAACTTTCGCTAAAGGAGATCGCAATCGCATTATTAATGAATAAGCTCTCGAGCCGACAGTTTGAATAGACCATTCCGTTTTTATATTTATTTTAGCAGGCCGGTCATAACAATGTCATGATAAACTCGGGGTATCATGCATAATGCGGCGCAATATCCAACATACATCGGGCCTTGTAGCTATTTAGAGAAAAAATACCTCAAAGTAATTTGTGTCAACCATGCTGAAATATAAAGGCAATTACGGAAAAAATCTAGACCCATCTCGGAACTGGCTCCGTAGCCTTATCGACAAACACTCTTTGGCATTGCGAATACGAAATGCAGGGGAAAGTGAGCGCTATTACCGAACACGTAAAGTGGCCGTGTGTTACCTCGCAGACAGAGGAAAGTTGCCATGCGGTCGCATAGTGCACGGGACATGTCCCAAGACATTACACGATCCCGCGAAAATGAGAAAAAAACAGACATGGCTCACGGCACGGCGTCCTTTTACAACCTACATGTCGACGCATAATTCGCATAACGCATCGATTGACGCGCATCCGTCGGTGGAATATGTGCTTTATTTTATGCGCAATAAGATTAAAATTCATGAGTTAAATAGATGAGTTATTGCATGGATGGATGTATTGCATAAAATAATTTTATTACTATGCACGGTTATAGGATAATAATGGTTGGAGTTATTTTAGGACGTGATGGGACTATAACAATGACCCCTAATGGCGTAGGTTCGCTCAGAACCTATTATCTCGCAGTGCCTATTATGATATTTTTAGTGCTGAAATAAAACAGTGTTGACGTCGAGACTGTTGACGTTTGCAAGGTTCTGGCCATTTATCATTGCCGTGACAGGAGTTTTTATTGGATTATGATGAAATGGTGAAGCTTTGTTATGACTTATGACTCGTTAAGGTTAAACCACTGTTATTGAGTTTTATTGGCTGATTATAACCCTAAAGATGTCGTCATTGGCGTATCCAGCTTCCGATCGAAGATTTAGTGGGAGTATGGGGCAAGGGTCCTGAATTTTTGATTCCAGTGGGGGCAAATCGGAATTTCAGGGGAAGATTTTTTAAAAAGTGTAACACCTCTGGACCTCAAAATACAAAGGACCTATCCTTTGTATTTTGAGGTCCAGTGGGCGTAGCCCCAGGTAGGTGGTCCAAGAAAGGTGGTAGCTAACGAGGTGGCTGAAAGCAACCTAATCTATAGGTACCGTTGGGCCTAAATTGGGTCTACAGAGCCCATCGCCTATTCATCAGGACCAGGAACAAATGACGTGACTTGAAGAATCACTTTACACCCCTATCTTTGTAAAAGTTGTAAAGCTTGGTAGGTTAGTTGGAAGCCAAATTATTTATTATTATTTGACATTGTTACCGACTTCATTTCGATCAAAAAAATGTAATCAAAAAGTTTTGTGTTTTTTGTACCTCGTAATTTATCATGAATACTAAGACCGTCAGATAAAATACTTCCACATCCCAAGAATATATATATGTATGATTCGTAATTTTATTTTTTGCTAGCGTTGAACAATTTGCTGTCCGTCCGTTTCTACATTTCCGTTCCCTTCCGTCGATACCGTCAATCGCGTGCATGCAATTCGATGCACCGGTGTCTCCGCTGACCTCACACGAAGCCCTACGAGCTACGAGGCGAGGAAACCTCCGGCTTCATTGTATTACCTCTAATGACGACAATCACACTTCGTAGGACGAGGACGTGAGCGCTCCGAATGGTAATTTAATTACTTCATTGCTGGTATTACTGGTATTACATTCGTCAATGATTGGAGATTAAAGCTTCTGGTTTTACAACTTTATAGTCTACTACTTTTATTTTTACTTTGAGTTATTGTAGGTATACTTATAACATCAGATCGCATCGCTTTCAGCTTATATTTTCGTATTACTCCAGTTAGTAATTGTTAGTACCTAAGAGTCTCTTTCTAATTACACGAAGATGTGTTGCTACCGTCGATGACTAAGATGGCCGTCTGTATAGCTGGACATCTTATAGCTGGACCCAGTTTCGCTAAGTAGAGACAGTTTATCCATCCGATGTAGAGTAAACTGACGGCGTCATTATTTCGACACGATGCATTACACATTACATTACACGCGGCATAAGCGATTCCCTTTGTCTGTCGGTCTGTTTAGCCAGAGCTTTCAGGACGCGGATCGTAATGGTATTTTGTGGCACGAGCATATTCGGGGAATTGGGTTTGAAATGTTGGTTCTAGTTCCAGTATTTGGAAACTATTAATAGATATTGATTGGTCTTGTCTAAAATATAATTAAGGTTGGTTGGTGTGTCAGGGTAACCATGCTTGAATATAATTTGTACTGTATCCTATTGAATTCTGGACGGGGCCCTGAGAGAACGCTGGTAACAGCAAATGCATCACCGACGCGACGCGTTGTTGGCAAAGAGAGAGGGGACCGTTAGAAAAAATTGTAAAAATAAATGAAATGACATCCTCATTGCCTACTTTAAGAGAACTAAAAATATCATTGAAAACCTCGTGACAAGCTCGAGAATAAGCTAATAAAACTATATAAAAATGTATATTGTTGTATGTATGCGTTTCTATGCCGTTTTAAACATATCCATTAATAACGTCTTCATTATCTACACATGCCTTTACTAGTTATACCTATGACATAATAAGTAGGTAAAACTTTTACCTTTTTTAAAGCCTAAAGGGCTGAAAAGCATATACGCTACAATAGATTTTTTAAACGTAGCACGAATAAATCACTTAATTAACTCGTTAACTATTGAATGACCTTTAGAGCAACGATAAACCAACAAAAAGTGAATAATCCACCATAAAAATAGAATAATGATGTGGTATGGAGTCGACACACAAAGCCTACAGTCAGTCGGAACTTGAATGGCCTGTAACGAGAATTATCGAAGAGAAAAAAATTTACGCACTGAGGAGTCTCAATACACATTATATTAGGAGTAGGGCATGCAATTATCCGCCCGAATTTACTATCCGGATAATACGGATAGTTCATTTTACTATCCGGATATTATCCGGATAAAACGGATAATACGGATAGTTAATGTTTTTCTAAAAAAATCAACCATAGTATGTATTATATTTACTTTTTCTGTTACCTATAGTGGAACGAATCATAAACCTTTGCATATTTTTGACTTCCTCTTAAGAAAATTCAAAATTATCGAAAATTGAAAGTTATTTGTCTCACTTAAATTCCGAAAATCGAGTTTTCTTCAGATATCCACGTTTTGGGATCATAGGAAACTATTCTGACTATATTTGTGTGTGTGTCTATTTATGTGAACCTCTCATAATTATTTTTTGATGGCTTGACCAATTGAATTGCGGTTGATGCCATTTCAAAGATCTCCACTGATCTTAGATTTTCTGCAAATTGTATTGAATCGAAAATGAATTGTTAAAGTGATGTTTATGTCTAATAACTTCCAAAATACTGTAACGTTTTGTACCATAATCTCTCAAATCCGCAAAGTACTTAAAAATTTTAAAACTGTTTTTAAACATAACTGCGAGACTTCGTGTCATATATTTTTCCGGGTTGATGCATGAGTTTGCAAAGTGTCCGATATAAGTGCGAAGCAGAAAGCCTTTAATTTCCCCGTCACATTCAAAAATCTTGGTTCGAAATTCTGTGATCAACCGCGTGTCTATTGCCACAGATCCATCTGTCGATGCTAGAAATAACATATGTACCTCCACTAATACCACATTAAGGTACCTCTGAAAGATTCGGTTTACTAAGAAAGAGATTTTTAAAGGTATCAAGGTAGCAAATGAGCAAACAGCACCACCCTCACGCTGTCATCCATGATAATTGTGACCGAACAAAGATTAAATTAAGGGACTAGGATGGTAAGTCCAGCTAGAAAAGATGATAGAATGTTAGTCGGTAAGTGTGAAGACTTGGACAGGGACTGTTAAAGGTTCTCAAATCCTTACAGTGTCTAGACGTGAAAAAAGCCAGTGGTCTTGAGGGTGTTCCAATGAATGTACTAAAAGCCTGTATACTTGATACGTCTATTCCGCCTTACTTCCAAAATTGGATTATTATCAAAATCCTGGAAGCTTGCTAGCGCGCCGCCCGTTTTCAAATAAGGCAGCTGTAGCGATCTTTGTCATTATTAGCCAATTTCAATAACCCCACCACTTTGTAAGCTTATGGAGGGTATACCTATTAAACTTGTATCTTATTGAATGCCAAAACCAAACTACCTTCTTCGGGACTAATAAGCATAGGCTTAATTGGCATTTTAAGGAAGCTCCCGCTTTGTTTATTCCCCTATCGGAATTCTTGAGCAACCTTTCCTCCAGGTTGTTGTTCCTTGAAGACTCTGGCCGCCACTCTATTTCTACTACAAATATCCAGCTGGTAGGGATGAAAAACCATCTGAACGAGAGCTCCATATTACCGTTAGTGTTTCAATGGGACGATATTGAATCTTCTGAATCGTGTGAGATTTAAAGCCATAAAAACAGACGTATCAGTTTACCACCAAGAAGTGCTCATTCATCATGGCTTTCTGCTTTTAAAATATAACAATTAAATACTCTGACCGCCTTTAGTTGTTGGGAATTATAGTTACGTCGCACCTCAATATTGGGCGGTTCTTATGAACTGTCGTTGTCTGTCGAGCACGTAAGCTAAGCAATGCTTCCGAGATGTACAGTAAGATAAAAAGGTAGTTGAAAATTCAGTCAAACTATTTTTTGGGTCATATACCATAAAAAATGTGGTAGAAGTTGCAGAGGCAATCTCCAAATAACCAAATAAAACATAAAATATTATATTTTCGTAATAATTAAGCAAACAAAATGTCTCCAAATGGTCAAATAGTATAAAATTATTACTATCCGTTTTATCCGGATAATAGGTCTTCTATTATCCGGATAGTATATTCGGGCGGATATCCGGATAATACGGATATCCGGATATCCGGATATCATGCCCTAATTAGGAGGGATACGGTATTTGTCTGCTACATTTAACGCTAAGTCCACTGGACTGATTTTGATGAAATGTGTATGGTAGGATAGTTATTATCCCGATAGTACATACGTTTCATTGAATAATTTTAACGGTATTTGGTTTTCCGACTCCCACGCGGGCGAAGCCTGAAGCAAAATCTCGTTTACATAATTCTGGCATATGTAAAGGTAGACATAACACATAAAATTAATAAATTGCGTAACGTAATTAAGATTTAATTATTTGAAACAAATTGCATCGGCCCATGTTACCCTACCCAACTAACCTGCGATAAGATTTGACAAAAAATTTACCATAATTTAACTTTAAACTTAGGTACTTTAGCTTTAAACTTACATTAACCTCGTAATATGCAACTCAACCTTAAACGCCATTAATAGCAGTTATTTATTTGCAAGAAATTCCTGGGTGTGAATGTTGCAATCGTTTGCAATTTATTTTATGTACACTGTAGCATTTGTAGCGTATGATACTGATACATAGAACATACTATACAAATAATATAATGTGTAACAAAGAAAATATACAATTTATCATATATTTTGTACCTAATTGACATAAGAGGCCTTCATTTATTTTTATTACTTAGATACTTTTTTCTTAACTCGATAACTTTTCGTATCGAAAAACCATCTGAGCCGAAACCCAAAATATTGCAAGCACGTTTAAACTATTCACGACATCACTTATAAACACAATTAATAAAACGCGAAACGGATATTAAATTAAAATCGAAGCAGCATTCTACAAACAGCAAATATGTGGTCCCTACAGTTACAAAGGAGGCTTAATCACCACGCATTCCGCGAAGCGCTCCCTGCGGCGCACTATCCCGCACGGATGCGGGATGGCCACTTAACACGCCATATTGAACCTTGTTGCACCGCCCCAAAGTTCTATTTTAATTGCAGAGCCCACCACGTAACACGGTTAGCGAGCGTAGACGCAATTGTGAAGTGGACAGTAGATATGCACGCCTCGCGCGGTACACCGCTAAATGTATGCAGCTGTCAAAAGAAGGTTATTTATGTATCGTATTAACGGACGATAGGCGGAATGTTTTTTTTTTGTTTTATAATTGAAAAGACAAATAAGTTACAGGTTTTATATGTTATGGGGGCGTATCTGGGGTATACAGGAGTTATGAATTGAATAATATCTCTCTCTCTTGTCGTATTCTTCATTACTGAAGGTCGTGTCCAGAATGAAAGTCCTTCAAAGATCTTAATATTTTTCTCCATTCTCCACGTTCTTCGGCTTTCTTCAGGGCAGATGTAATTGAGAGACCAGTGAGTGTTGATTAATATAATCATTCTGATTTTATTTTCGTCGGTTACGTTTAACGTAGGTACTACAAAACTAACCAAGGCCACTAAGTTATTACCTACTGACCATAGTCATGCGCCATCTATATAATACTAATAACATTAGTTATGTTATTCTGACGACATAACAAATTATTATGAATTCAATGTGAACTAATGAGGACGTTCTGTAGAGACATGATCTCTATTTCTGAAGCGCAAACATCTTAGGATTAACGAATTTTATATGGAGAAATTGGGCACTCAACACCTACGTAGGTATACCTGCCTGCTGTCTAAATTATTAGGACAAGAGGACATAAATT
Organism: Hesperia comma; assembly: GCA_905404135.1. NCBI lineage: Eukaryota > Metazoa > Arthropoda > Insecta > Lepidoptera > Hesperiidae > Hesperia > Hesperia comma. Next base: position 3,000,922 of record FR990020.1, on the reverse strand, counting down.
AAGGTTACAACGTTTTTGAAGGGTCATCCGTCAATTAGATGAATTAACGACCTAGATAAATAAAACAGCAAGTTCATGACCTGTCAATGATAGTTAGAGGTGACTATTATCTTTCTTAAATGTAGTTAGTAATCAAGCTCCAAATTGTAATGTATAAAGAGGGTAATAATGGTCATGTGAACTAATTACCATATCCCTTCTAGTTGTTAAAATCCTATTTCACTGGCAGCTTCAGAGACTAATTAATGATGACCGTTACGGCTAACGGCTTAACGGCTAATTGTTGTCAGGCCATTCTGCCTTCAAAAGGTCCTCAATTCGATTCCCAGAGAGGCGGGTATATAAGTTTAAATTTCTACTACTATCGGTCTAGGTGTGTGTGTTTATGTTTTTATGTGGTGCCCATCATCATTTCATCGTCATTTCAATCTATCATGGCCCACTATTGAGCACGGATCTCTTCTCAGAATGAGAAGGTTAAGGCCATAGTCCCCCACGCTGGCCAAGTGCGGATTGGCGGACTTCACACGCCTTTGAGTTTTGCGAACTGTCTGGCATGCAGATTTCCTCACGATGTTTTCCTTCACCGTTTGTAGCAAGTGACATTTAAATGCTTAAAACGCACATAACTCTGAAAAGTCAGAGGTGCGTGCCTGGGATTTGAACCCGGAGCCTCCGAATAGGAAGGCCGAGATCTTTAGCACTAGGCTATCACCGCTACGCTGGTGCCCATAGCAGATACGATACTTGGCCGGCGTGGTGGACTATGGCTTTATCCTTCTCATTCAGAGAAGCGACCCGTGCATAACAGTGGGAAAGTTATGGGTGGCGATGATAAGAAGGTATTCTTAATTTAAATATCAGACGAGATATGGGATGGGTATGACGACTGTGATACGACTTGAGCAACCTTCCCTTAAATAAATTTTATTAAAAAAAACTACAAACGAGTTCAATGATCCGACCTGTATTTTGAAACATTCACATTCCCGCAGTAGTGTCGATAACCTTTGACCAGATTTCAGCTTTCACTGGCGCGCTGAGAAATTAAGTCAAGAGCCTTCCCCAGTCGAGGGGTATCTCTCGTGAAAGCTCTGAAATCACTTTTCAAGGGGTTCAAGTATAAATCAGGCTGGAAACACTAGAATATGGAACACTAATAACACCAGGACTGAACCATGTTTAAAAACCAGGCAGTGATATACGGAACGAGATCATTTTCAAGAGTTAAAATCCAATTAAACAATAATAAAGTCAAATTCTGTAAAAGTATATCAACGTAGTACCTATACTACAAAAATGCTAATGAAGTCTAACTTGCTACCCAAGATGACATCTTTATGTCCTTTAGAAGTCATAACGGTATAACGTAAATTTCTTAAAATCAGCGCCCAATCGAGAGTGATGCTTGTAAATCTCAACTCAATACAATATTACAAAACTCAATACAACAACAAATACTCATTATAGTTTAGAAAAAACGGGTTGATATAACACGATTGTATGTAAATAATAACCTTCCATTTGGCGTCGGTGAACTTCATAAATAAATAACTACCAATCATTGTACGATGTAACGAGTAAAATGAGCAGCATCAGTTCCAATCTATTCGACCTATTGATTGAGACCAACTAATGAACGATTCACACACAGGTACATCATTGATTGGGTATTTTCCGTATTCCAATTTAGATTCATTAGTTACGTATAACGATCATAATCGACTTATCGGGCCAGTTAATTAAACGCTGATCAAAGGTATCGGAACGCTTGTGGAAATCCGGCACGGATGTGGTCAGTGGTATTGAGCAGGCGACAGTTCCCGAGGGTTGGTTTCGGTTGTATGTTAATACGGAATATAGTTCGCAAGGTTTGATGTTATTAGTCGTGTAATTAACCAGTGGTTTAGTGTAAAGGTCTTTGCTTAAAATAACTATGGTTTGTTGCTTATTTCTTAATTCTTCCGTACTTCAAAGTCAAGAGCTGTTTGCGTGTGGCTATAAAACAAATATGTTGGAATTTCTCGAGCAGAATAAAAACTATTCACAGTTCAGTTTAGTACAATTGCGTCCCATATCATGCAATGGGCTATCTGATATCTAACATCTGATATCTACTACCTAATATGTTAGGTTAGGTTAGCCCTCTATAATTTCGCAGAAGTACGCAATAATCCCTGTGATTAAAACTATTTTTTTTTTCATGTTAAAATCAGTTTAACCTTTCCTGTAAAACAATAGAACTGCTTTATATTAACCATACAATCATCCTTGACGCTCATCTGAATTACAAATTCTAAGCACCAAGCACACTAGCTACGCGCTGTTTTTAATCTCTCCACATTTACAATAGCGTCACGTACGATAGCGAATGCACTTTCCGTTTTTATCGTTATCTTCACATCATTACAATAAAATACAATAGATTCCACTAAATGCAGAGGAAGGCCAAGTAGGGGCGTGAGTTCCCGTGGGACAGCCGTGATCCCGCCGAATGGGAAATACGAATTTGCAGACAATAACATATTTCCGCGGATTGCATCGAAGAAAGTTGATTGTGATCTCACCGGAGTAAGCTGTTTGTAAACTACAGGAACGGGGATTTTACGCAAAACTTTGTACAGATAGAACTAATCTTACTACAGAAAGTGAAGTTTTACGAAGAAAAAACTAGAGAATTTTTCAGAAACAAAAGTTTAACTAAACTTTTTACAGTGTTTATCTTACCTCAGGAACGATTTTTTTTTTCATAAATTATTTTACGGAAAGAATTTGCTTTGATACAAAAACGGAAATTTTACATATAATTTTAATAGAAAGCCACCTATCAGGCCCACTGCAGACAGGCCTTATCAAAATGACGATCCGACCTACTTCGAACGGTGCTTTTTGAGAGTTACTTGAGGTTTTTTAACCAAAAGAGGGTTTTGACAAACAAGCGTAAATCGCAAATAATTGACCGAGAAGCCACTTTAGACGCGGTGAGTTTCACGGTTGACTGCTAAAGTAGCGGAATAATATCTTGAACGGCCTACGAACGGCATATCGACGGCCTATCGTTGGCATAGACTCTTTTAACTGTTTGGATGCTTCTTCACAGTTTTAAACTTCTTCCATTTCGAGAAGGTTTTGAATTCATTAAATGGCACACTACCCGGCATGGGTTTCTCCTTATAGCTGAAGATGCCTAAAGCGTCCCTCAGTATTTCAATTAGGGATTGATGTAGTAGTAAGTGGCCTACCCAAGCATAGCAACTTTGTGGCCAACTATGAGCACTTCATAGTGTAGCCTACCTTATGTGACCTAATTAGTTGAATCAAAATAATTATTTGTTTTCAAAAAACATCCTTATCTAAAATCAAATCAAGTCAGATTTCCTGTATAAACCAACAGCCTAAAATAGCTTCCCTGTTCCACTACCAACCCCTGTATTATGATATCTGTGGTTAAGCCACACCGCGGATACCGGCGGCGTATTGTTTCTAGTACAAAGTTGGAGTTCCAATTTACCGATTTCCGACGTTGAGGAAGTTTGCTTGCAATGTTTAACCACAACTGACGAGCAATTGAAGTCATTGGGTTTTGTAAATCAAATCTTTCACAGATTCGATTTCCGGATTTCTTCTTACCGGAGAATATGCCAACAGAGCTAGTATGAATCTATCTTCACTGATAGAGTAACAAACGGGTTGGCCATTTTTTACCAACAACGCAGCGGGTGGTGAAATACGGCGGTGGCTACTTTCCATCTGATTACCGTGGCGCGTGTCGATAGACGGCTGTTACAAAATGTCATGGGTCATGATGATAATTCTCAGTGGTTATTTTCAATTTCACCTCTCAATTCCACAAATTCTCAAAAGTTATGTTGAGACAACATCTTAAACACAAGGAAGGTAGTTAGCCAGTCGCGTTTCAACCATGTCCCTAAGCTATGTCTATTTTCTGTTACCTCTCATGATGCCCTGGTCTGCCAGTATGAGGGTCAGTAGTCTGGGCCGCCGTAATCTGGCTTAAATTAATGTATCACTCAAATTCATAATCATTAATGCTACATTCAAGTATCACTGATACACTAACACACGTTATTGATTTCGATTCTATCAACCATATCGCACTAATACCAGAACATATAAATTTCTGTTCCCGTTACCATCCCGGCCGTTAGTCAAGCGGCAATTAGTGAAGTTAGACATCGGAAGTTAAATTACATCAGCCGAGTGTTGTCCACTGTCCACTGTCCACTACACAGACACTTTGCTAACGACTAATTGCACTTGTACCTATTACTACGTTACATCAAATGTTAACTTGTACCATAATTTGATGTTACAACATTAGTTTGAAGGAACAAATGTTTTGATGATATTATTAGTTTCTCTAGATAATGTTGCTTCAGAATAATTTAACACTTATCTAACTCTTGAGGAATGGTTTTAGTAACATCTAACATGTTTATCACTTTTAACAAAGCAAGTTGTGATTAATTTGTAATACGTATATATTTTTTTTTATTATTAGAAGTACCTACCTAAACAGCAAAACTTAACTCTACATAAAAAAGCAGTGGCATTGTTATTTAATTCCTGAAGCCCATATTCAGAAGTTGACGTCCATTGTTTTAATTTGCTTCATCTATGACGGTAAATGTATCTTTTGGATAAACCAATCCCCATTTAGCGCCCAAATCACGCGTCTCTCGGCGAGTTAGGCGCAACAGCAACTCTGTAGCTATTAACACTCCATTGTCTGGGACCAGCTGTTCGAACTCACGCAAACGGCGAAGGAAAACGAAAAGAACAATTGCTCAAATAAAGACACCGGCCACAGTCAACGTAAAAAGAAGTAAAATGTGTAAGGTCGGCAAAAAATTCAAATCTAACAGTCTTCAAAAAAACGCACTGTAGTTTCTAGTGTAATAATAAGGGAGATAATGGATTACATCTGATTTTTCTCGAAAACATGTAAATTGTGCTTATACAAAATTTACCCGTTCTATTGCTGTAGCTAAGTCCCCTTCCACTCTGATAAATTAATTTAATATTCTGCCTGAATTCACTTACCGTAATCTGGGGTACGGTTTACCTGTAAATGGCGACTCGTTTACATAAATAATAAAAATGTATTTGCTTTCGCTGCAGACCCTATATAACTAGAGAATGCCCTGGCTTTGCTCCGGGAAATTTACATATTTTTTCAACATGTTTCACCGTAGCTCTGCTCCTAGAGATCAAAGCTTGATGTTATAATTTACCTAAAGCCTTCTGCGATGAACTTACAACTCACATCAATAGATACAAAAATAATAGTTCAGTTCGCACTAATAGTTCCTGAGATTAGCCCGTTCAAACAAACAAACTCTTCAGTTTTATAATATTAGTGTAGACACAAAGTATTTGTTTTTGTTGCGGACCTTACATTCCATTTGTAGGGTAGTTGAACTTTGCACAAGTGGCCGGCGAGATATGCGGAGACACGCGTCCAGCCCTAATTGTGTGTTTGAGCTCTAACGCTCCTACATTTACCTAAACGGTTAGGTCTCTATTAGCCTTGAATTTACTATGTGATGAAGGTTACTGAAAACATCCAAGATATACGTGAATTACGTGTCACTGACCTCAGAAGGTAGAAACGTTTATAACCCGACACTGTCTCCTATACGACCTAATTAAACAATTTCTTGAGCGCTTAATTATGATCATCAAGTAGAAATTGTTAAATAATGTAATCCTCATCACATATAAAATTAAGTCACTAAATGCCATGGATGACGGTGATCACTTACCATGAGATGGCCCTCATTTGTCTACTTTTAAGATTAGATAAATAAACGCGACTACAACAACACTAAACAAGGCTTTAGTAAAATTTATTACAAAAACCATAATGGTATTAGCTGATATTCGTTATATAGGCCGACAATGTTGTGCGTTTTGCGTGTCCATAGCTACTAGCGCGCCCTCTGTCGGGGGATCAGTCTATTTCATTAAAAATTTACGATAATAGAATACTGGGGCGCATAACGTTTTTACCTATGAACCTCAAAGTTATTCTGAACGTTATTAAACTTTACTTATATTATACCTCTTCAATTTCTTTGTACCATACATTATATAATAGTCTGTACAAGGGTCCAGTTTTTACCCCTTTACCTGGTATTTATCGCGTCTTTTATCTACTGGTTGAGCACGCTACCGCTTTCTTTCCCGTTATTATATCCTGTGCCCAAAGGTTGTCTAGAAGAGATCAGTCTGCCTGCAACGATATCATTGCGTTTGAACTAAGTAGTATAGTGAATATAATTTATTATATTATATCTAGGTACTCTATAATTACAGACGAAAACATTTGATAATATGGTAGCATCATATGAAGTTACAACCATTGGTTCAGTTCGAAGAGTTCAGACCAAATGGTTTCTTCGATATGGTCCACGAAATCATTTCAACTTTTTAACTTCGAATAATTATAAATTAATAATTATGAAAAAGTAATTCATTTAATATAATAGGTACATACTTAAATGTAATCTGTTTATTTTTTACTACATAAAAAACATCTATTTTGTCGCAAATGAATAAAAATTTCAAGCTTTCATAACTCGAAATGCGCTTTACAAACAAATAGCGAAGCAATTTACCTCGAACGAGTTGTAAAATTTCAAAACGGTTCTTCATTTAGTGTTTTCGTCGTTCTGTTTACATTACATCGAGGGCGGCTACAATTTTCTGGTTTGAAGAACATAAACGCGCGACGCTGTAGGCGCAGTTCTGAGGCCCCGGTAAAAACGTCCGGTGTGTTCAAATATTTGTAAAGTGAGATTTCGTTTACTGCAGTACGAAAGTCCTTTTATTTCAGAACTCCCTAAGTAACGAAACAGAGTGAAGTTATGCAGTATTTTTAATGTAGGGCTGTTATTTCTGTATTTTTAAATTAACTCCAGAACAAAAGACAACTCGATACAACAAACCATTAAAATTCTATGGTGTGTAAAGATTTGTAAATAAATATTTTGACCCATTTTTCTTTTTATTCAACTACGCGATGCAACGGAGAGTCATGCTCAAGTGATAATGCTCCTAGCGATTACTTAATCCGACTTAGTAAATCCTGTAGGCAAATAGCTATTCATCTTCAAACGCCTGAACAAGGCTTTATAAGTTACAACCAGATAAGAATTATCTCGATCATGCCAATTTTCTTATGAAAACCCCACGCTATAATCGGCTCATGCGTTAAGGAGCTAAGATGCCACAGACATACACACAGACACGTCAAACTATAAATAGAGTAAAGATTATATTACCAACTCAACACGTGATTCACTAGAAGCAGATATTGGCACTCACGGACGAATCCTCTTACACTTCAATACATACGAGTATTTCACTTCCCTTCCAAATTTACCGACTCAAATCCATAATTACCTACATCTATTGTGTTCCCGGTATTGTGATATTCACGTCAAAATACTGTCTCGCCTTTCAGTTCAGAGAATGACATCGGAGCTAATTGTGTACACAAAGACGTAATTTCTGTTCATACTTGGTAATTCAGCGCAATGGTTGAGTTCCGAGTATTGTTGTCACATACACAGGACGTATCTACCTACTTCGATGTTGTGATTTGATTTTGTAATTTTTATATAAATTTGAAGTTAAACTTATAACGTATTACAGAAAACAGATATCATCGTAGGTAACGGAGAAAGATTGAATGTGATGTTATCCATCTCAGCTTATCTCTACTCTTTCTTTCTCTCTCTTCAGATCAAGCTCACAGATCACAGATGTTAACATGTTCAAAGCATAATATTTATTTGTTGGCAAATTAAGTAGATTCATATTGTTTTTTATGTCTCATTTTTAAAAGGCAATGTTTTCCATGCCTTCGGTGATCTTAATACAGGAGTGAAGAAGAAGAATTATCACTAAATTAATTAATTTACTACTTCTATTTTTTTTCTAAGTCTTGAAACTTCATTAACAAGGCATGGTCATTAACAGTGTGAACTATTACATCACTTAGCGCGAGCAATGGGCCCTAACTTACGGTAATTTGGTGGATAACTAAACACTACTTGGCGACATACATTGAGGTCGAAATACTTCGTCAACATCATTATATGCGCAGTGGCGACGTCGCGTGCGCGCGCATAACTTTCATGTCTCCAACTTTACTTTGAACCTGAATTCTTTACGAGCTCTCGAGCGGGCCGCGAATATCTCTGTATAATGTGAGAAACTTCCAGCCTTAATATACTTAGAACTCTCGGTAACATCTTATCATAATTTTTAATGCGAGACATCTCTTTCCACCTTTTGAGATTGCATTTTACATTAGGGTAAAATTTAAGAACACGAATTTTAAAATTCATGTTGCACTTTGCGCTTTTTGCAAAGATATTACACGGGGATTAACGATATAGCTTTAACGAATAATGGTCCACTAGGAACAAACCTAGAGCTTACTCCACCACGCTGCTCCAGTGCAGATTTTTGGAGGCTCACAATATTACTACCTACTTACTTATAGGTACCTAATTTCTATTTTTAGCTGACAAACAAATAGTCGAGCTACCTAATGGTTAATTAGTTGTCAGTTAAAAACGCTTATAAATGGAAAACTAAAAATGGATTTTTATTTTCTCAACTAATTCATCACTTGTCAACTTTGAAAATAACAGAATCCATTATGATTTTTACGCTCTACATTTTTTACGTTTTATTGTGTATTTAAAACAAAACATCCTTTCTCACCCTCTCGGCCGTCGCGCAAAAAGGGATCAATTAAGAGAGCCAACACTGAAAACCTTTTCAGTTCAATTAACTTGAAGGCCACAGAATACACTTTTCATAACTTTTAATGGTCGGACGTCACATTGTTTCCGGAGAATTATATTAGGATACCAGATAGATAACCTGCTTCACTTCTTCTTTAACCCATTTTTGTAAGCTAGGGCAGCTACAGTTATACAAACGAAATTACTAAAGTATAAAATTTAATTCATTGCTGGAAAAAAATCAAAATGTATCTTCCGTTTTCTTATCGAATGCCTCCTTAAAAATACCTCCTTAATTACAACATGGGAGCAACTCGGAACTTTTATTCCCATTTGCCTCCGGTGGCAATCGCGCGGGGGCAACTGGGAATCGATCGGAATCAACCGCGGTTACGTCCGATAATACAAGACAATTCTAAGATATACAGCGACTCATTCCAACTAGTACAAACTACAAACCATTACTTCCATCATTAAACTAGTTACACCTAGCACAGCCATACCCGTAACCATACAGAAAGTAACAAATGCACTCTTCTACTTTTTATTCCATAAAGCTAGATTTCTTGTTAACGACCATAAATAAACATATGAACGTATTAACAGAATCGAAATGCAGTTTCGACCACCAGCGTCTAAAACGGATGCTAAGGCATTCTATCACACCGTCCGTCTCTCGTCGTTATCATGCACGCCGTGTTGCTCACACATGAGTACGAATCGTACAGAGACCAATGAACACCTATAGGCGAGTCACTCAGCAGGGATTGCCACTCCCCGCCAAAACCAAACTTATTACCTGTGCTCACAGTTCAAGTTAGCTTGTAAACAAAATTTACGAAGGGCGTTTTTAGATCTCGTCGTTAATCTTAACTTTACCTTAATCGCATCGCAAAGGCAGATCGAACGCGAATGGAATATACAAATATACTTAACACATTCGTGGAGTTAATCGGCACTCATTTTAACGGAAACTATTTAAAGGAGCAACAAGTCGCATGAAATTCTGTTTCGGTGTCAAGTAGAATATATGTAGTTTATTTTCAGTTTTAAGAGTTAATGGCTGTATTGGATAAAGTTTAGTATGTGGACCGTTGAATTGGGTATCCGTGTTTATTTTATTTAAAAGATTCTAGTTTAAGGAATCTTTACGTAAAATTTCAGACCGCGGAGATAAGTAGTTTTTTTTTTATTGAATTTTAAAATTTTCAAGCAAACAGTACTGAAACGCCTAAAACACGAAAACTAAATACTCAAAACACAAAAAAAGGTAAGGGGATGTATGGGGTTGAATTCCGGTTACAATAATACCACCCACAACACACACCACAACAACACTTAAAAAATTCTAACCTCTAGTCATAAGTTTTAGTAGACTACTGGAGTACGTAAATCGATCTCCAATGATTGGCGCGAAAACGAAACCACAGATCAGACAGTTTTTGAGAACAAAGATTCTAACTTCAAAGTGCTAAATTTAGCACAAGTATGTTAAAATTTAATGACTCCGTCATAGATGTCGACGGAACCCCGCTTCGTAGGGTGTGTGTGTGTGTGCATGTGTGTGTGTGTGCGTGAGTGTATGTTTTGTTTGGAGTAGGACTACGCGGAAACAGCGGATGGGGACAGCGGGGGGGGGGGGGGGGGCGGGGGGGCCGCAGGCCCCCCCTAAAGGGGGGCTGCAAAAAAAAAGAAGTCAACCCCACTTTGATTAGGTATAGGTTAGGTTTGACTGTAATAGAACCACGCGGAAAAAAGGGACCCCCTAAAGGGGGTCCCGTCGACATTTCTTTACAAAATACTTTCTATTTTAGTGATGAGCTATTTTAAACTTCGAAGGTATTAAAAAATTATTCTATGCTGTACAGGGTTAATTTTAGCACTCCTTTAAAAAAAAAACTTGGTTTGGTTTTCGCGCCAATAATTTGAGATCGTTTTTACGTACTCTTGTAAGCTTACCAACTTATGATTATCATGGCATCTTCGAAGCCCCAGTGCTCCGATTCCGTCGCATCGCCTGAAGAAGTGTGTGAGGAAGTGCAAGTGTTGGAGTCAAATGAGCCACTTGTGCTCTGTAGTGTTATTTCGACTGAACCAACTGTTGGACCTAGTGGGACGGGTATTCCTATTGGGACTCCAGTTTCTACTGGAATTAATAGATTGTCTGAGGATAACTCTTCTGACGAAGAGTATTTCCCTAGAACTGGTGCATCTGGGACAAGAACTTACTATTCTGCCGACGAGTTAAGGTAAGTTTCTTTGCTGAACAAATAATATTAGATTAATGATAAAATTATGTTCAATTACAATTTGTTATATTGGTATGCAGTTTATTAACACAGACTGAGCACCTTGTTAGTTCTTTGAGCAATTTGGTTAATTTTAATTATATTTGTTACAGATCTTCTTGGTCGTGGGGAAGATTTTATGAAAATTTTAGAACATATGAGCAATGCGTCCAGTTTGCTGAGGAAAGAGGCCTCATACCAGAACACAAACAGTGTTCATATCATAGAAGGCCTATGAGTTTGAGTGTAGGTGCGGGAGCAGGCCATTTGGGGAAATTTCGTTGCCGGAAAAACAATTGCCGGAACAACTCAATAAGTAGGTCCATAGGGACATCGTTTGAAAATGTTAAGTTGCCCATTCCAGTAATTTTTTCGTTAATGTATGCATTTGCGGAAGAGGCAACTTACCATCAAGTTCAAAAAGAGATTGCAACAACCAACGAAAGAACAGTATTGTCAAAAGCCACCATTGCGGATTGGTACAATTACTGCAGAGAAACCATTGTAGTATATGAGCTGGAGCACCAGGAAGAAGAAGGCAAAATTGGTGGTCCAGGAAGGGTCGTGCAAATTGACGAGTCCAAGTTTGGAAAAAGAAAGTATAACCGGGGTCGCCACATAGAAGGCCATTGGGTTATTGGCATGATCGAAGATAATAGTGATGACCTAAGATTGGAGGTGTGTCCTGATAATATTCGAACGACAGAAGTACTGGTGCCACTAATACAGAAGCATGTAGAGGTAGGCTCCATCATCCACACTGATTTCTGGAGAGCCTACCTCAGTCTTTCGGATTGTGGCTATATACATAAGAGGGTCAATCATAGTGACCCTGAAAATAGATTTGTGGCACCAGACGGGACACACACTCAACGGATCGAGAGCCAGTGGAGAGGTCTTAAAAAAGCGTTCAGGGCGTTCAGGGAAAAACAAAATAAAAAAGACTTCGCCGACTGGCTCATTCATTACAGGTGGCGGAGGAAAATTATATTACACCATAGAGACCCATTTGAAGAATTAATCAAAGCAATAAAATATGTGTATCCTGTTAATAATTCATAAACTATTTTAACATATTTGTCTTATTTTATTAAACTTTCAATAATAACAATAAGGCCTAGTGCAATTCATCCTAACCTCAAAATTTAATTTTCCATTTTCTCATTAATTATATGGCTCCGCGTTTCAGGATTCGGGGGAGGTCTTCCCCTCCCCATTTCCTCCCCCACACAATAGGGTTGTGTGGTTCAACGGTTCACATACTATTTTCGTGTAATAGACGTTTTAGTACTGTTTAGGTTAAGATTTTAAAATTCGATAAAAAAAAACTATAAGGCTCCGCGTCTCAGGATTCGCGGTGGAACTCACCCCTAAATTCAACGGTCCACATACTAAACTTTAACCGCTGTATTCGTTCGGTGAATCAATTTATTTCGGACAGAGGGGTCCGGTGGTCTAAAATGGTGGTTAAAATTGAGAAAGTGGAGTATATTATGATTTTAATTATATATTTACCGTGTCCCTTTCTGAGCAACCCAAAACAAAGGATGAATACAAATATCAAAACAGGGATTCCACCAACCTTAGTCCTGTTGCGTGGTGTCTATAGATATCGGGGCGAGACAGTTTGCTTCTTATATTCTGCTTGTACACCAATTTCCTTCAACTCACCGTAGTCACATGAATAAAAGGAATACGAAGAATTTGTCAGTCGTGGCTTGAGTGCCGAACAGCTCGAAATTAAGTAAACGAAAAGAACGAATGGCAGCCACGCCGAAGGGTTCGCTTTACAAACGCTTGAGCACCGACCGGGACGACTCGTGAAACAGCACTGCTGCGCGGGCGCCATTGGTGTTGCACGCTGACGAATTACAAGAAAAAGGAGGGTAGAAACCAAATTACTGCGAAACATTTTATCTATCGCAAATATCTTGCTAGAATCAAAATATGTAAATACTGATATTACCGAACATAAAACAAAGATATTTAAGACATAACAAAGCTTAATACGCTGTCTTATGTGTGTTGTAAGTACGTAATTATTATGTGGAAAAGAGATAGCCCAAAATTTATATTCGAACGTAAAATTAAACATTAAATTTGTTAATTTTATCTATCTCGCATCTTAATAAAATACGAGTAAAATCGTCATTCCTCCTCAAAAGCCAGATTTTGTATAAAAGTCAGTCTCTGTATAATCTGTACTCCGCGTAGCGAGCCAATCAACACGGCGATGCGCCCGCGCATGTTAACAAGTGCATTGCTCTTACCTTGCACTAGAGATGCAGTTTTTTTTAATAATCCATTGTAGTCATAATGTCATAAGTTTTTATGGGAGAAAGATCCATAACTTCAAATTACCGGTCGAACACTTTTGGTATTATTATTTGATAACAAAATATTAATACCGAGTTCTTTACTTTTACTATTTGTGTCAGGGATTCTTCTATTCATTGAGAACCAATGTTAATGACTTATGTGTAAATCAAAGCTATGAGCGATGCATTCGCATAAACAAAGATTCTTGATGACCTATGTGGCTTTTTACTATTAAGAAATAAACAATATCCTACGGGCGTCCTATTTTGAAAACGAGTGGTTTGGTTGTGGGCTCCGTCTCGCTGCCGGCGTCGAATTATGTTCCTATGCGTTTACCAAGCTCTTGATGAGGATTTAATGGATTCTTTCGATGTGTAGTTTTCAGACCACCTAGGATTTAAAAAAAACTTCAAATGTAAATCTGAACTCATTCCAAAGAAATTATTTTTGCTTTAAATTTATTATTGAATTAGTTGGTAGTTTTATACTTTTACATGTACCTACCTAATACCTACCTAGATCAATAATATTGCTAGAATATAAAACATCTTAAATCACTTTGTTGTTTTATCGAGAAAGGCTTTTTTCGGCTAAACAACATCACACGCTACGACCAATAGGAACGAAGTACCAAACTTCAAAGCTTCCCAAAGTGAAGCGAGGGCGTCTTCTAGTACGTCGATATGTGAGTAATCATCTCAATATACTCGTTCGTAAGCCCTATCAAAACACATACAAAAGCGCACCGCCCGCGCCTTGCCAGTCAAGTGGACGGGATAAAGAATACAGAACAATTTTATAGCGTAATGGTTATTCGCATAAAAAGCGCTTCATTCCAAAATTCATTTATCACTTAATATAATGGACGTATCTACGTGCCATTACAATTACCGCTTCGGTCGACGCTGACTTCGCTGACCCTCCGCCTGGGGCGTTTTTCGTATGGATTAATTTCGTCTAGGGCTGCCACTCTTTTGGGCAAGACTTGGTTAATGACCCATTAAAAGCCCACTGTTGGGACACACTGAAAGAGTTCACACACTAAGAGGAGACCAATCTCTTTTTACAGTGTGAAGTTGTTAAGCCACTGTGCACCACGCCGACTAAATTTTAGATTGACAGTCTTGATACAGGTATTCTTCCAGAGTTATGGAAACTTTTTCGAACGAGAATTATTTTCTTGATTGAGTTAAAACTTGATTCTCGCTGATCGTGAGCAAGGCTTATATAAAACAGTAGGCATATTATTAGGTACCTACCAAGTAATAACAATATCAATATAACAATGTTTTGGAAATATGATTCTTGCACCCACGCTCCCGTCCTTATTGTTTTATTTGTCTTCGACCGTCGTGCTGTGTGGGTGTAGAAAATAAATAAAATTGCTAAAAGGTATTGTTAAGCAGAAAGGAGGAGAAACGTATTTTACAAAAAGATATTATTTGTGATTATGCTAAACAACTTCTACTTGTTATTGCACATCTGACCATATATGGCCCGTCTGATTCTGTATCATACTTTCAGGCAATAAAAAAATAAACAATAATGTTTTATCGACAGCCCTAACGAGTGTTTCACGCGGCAAATGCAACAATGTTTTCGCTGCTGGCATTCCTGTGAAACGTACGCATTTCAATCAATTAGGCTTATACTAAAACAGGTTATCATACGCCGACAGCGAACGTATACCAATGTTTATGTAATTCGACATAGGTAGACTCAAAATGCTTTATTAAATAAAATTTATTGTAATTAAAATGAAAAGCATTTTCCTTTTCAGTTGAAATTGAAATGGATCATTGTCATGACTGAAGTAAAATCTAAAATCGAAAATAAAATTTTATACTCAATTGTTACAAGTTTACATACAAATATTAATTAATTATGCAGTTAGACTTAGATTCAAAGCATTGAGAATATTGAGATACTATGTAACTAAAGTACCAAAGACATTTATTTATTCTAATATAGACATCACTGTCACTCACATGAAATTGCTAAAACGTATATATACACTAGACGACAAGCACTACCTTACACTTTATCCGAAGATAAAGAAACGATTATTATAATACATAAAAATACAGTCTAACTGAGAACCTCCTCCTTTTTTACAGTCGGTTATAACAAAGACCGAAGGCATCATCAGGTCAACGCGATATCGTCACAGAATAGAAGGTTAATAAGACGAAAAAAAAATGTTATTACTAAAATGTCAATATGCGAGTACGATTCGCAATTTCCACGTGCCCCAATCCGTACGTCATCCGAAAATCGCGGCCCCATCCGCCCCCAGAGATTCATTATTTATTTACCCCTATCCCCGGGAACTAAAAAAGGCTCGTGAGTGTATTTATAATGCTTGTCGAATGTAACACCCAACCTGTGTTATGTTATTGTACAAGAACTCGAATTCTTTGACAATGGGGAAAAATTGTCTTATCTATATACATATAAATGTAGGTAATTAAAGTCTGTCTGTGATTTCAAAATAACTATATTTCTCAACTGCTTATAGTTATTTATAAAATACTAGAATATAATCAAACCATTAAAATATTTTTGTCTGTCTGTCTGCCTTTCTGTTTGTCCAGGATAAACTTTGAAACGCCTGAATGGATTTTCATGGGATTTGCACAAGCAGATAGTGGAGGTTGTGGAACAACATACATATAGACTACTTTTCATCTCGGATTGAAATTGCGGGCCAAGGTTGTAAGGTTGTAACATTTATGTAAACTTAAAATTAATAATTTTGATTTGTTTATTTCAACATAATTTTCATCCCCATTCGGAATGAGGTGTGCGATGCATAAGGTTTAAAATAAATGGAAATCAACGAAATCCCTAAATTGAGAAGGGGTACGCTCAAAGGAGGGTGCGCATTATACAAACAGGTGCACCCTCTCAATTCAACTCCCTTCAATTTATTTGTTATTAATAACATCAAACCGTACCTTTAGTTTATAGAGAAATAACATTTCCCAAAGTAGATTCCTGATAAATGAATAACTAGCGGACTCTTACTGAATAAAATTAAAAAGGAGAAAGATTGGTATGTTTCGAACGAATAAACTCAGAAACTACTGGACTAATATGGTTAAAAATTCTTTCATTTCGAGAATACTACATTATTTCTAAGTAACGTTAAGCACCTATATTCATACAACTCCAATAATATATTTCACTCATGGATGTAAAGTCTAGATGGGCCCGTAACATACATAAGGCGCACGGCGAGTGGTCAACATTGGGTTGTGTGATTGAGTGATTGATCAAGTCAGTCTGTTGTAGACAGCAGCGAGGTACACATCTTCCTTACGCAAAATTGATTTCAGTAATTACGTCCGCAAATGTAGAAAATATGGCTTCCTGTGCCTTCAAAAATATTCTAACAATTCAAGAAACACAAATAAAGTCCAAAGGAATCACATTTCATTATGTAAACATTGAATTGTAAATTATTTTCACTATTTCTAAAATAATAACTAAAGTAAAATGGCGCGTGACATATGTAAGAGTGACAAAGACAGCACGACTAAAACTTCGAAACGCGGAAGCGAGATATCACTATGTAATCTGTTCGTTTTCAAATATAGTAACAAAATTCCATCGCGCCAACTTCACGCACAAACCGATTCGATTCAAAATTGGATTGTTCCAACTTGACGCACATTCGAACGTGCAAGGCCCGTCTAGGTATATATGTCTATGATTTCACTACCCGTGCGAAGCCGCATAAATAGGTAAGCAATTTTTCAGCGGCTCGTATGAAAGTCATTGAATTATTTATTAGGATTTACAGCGATTCAAAACGAATGCTATTCTTTAGTACCTACTATACTGCACAGTATTAGATTTGGCATAGTTTTTAATCAACTCTTTATTATTTCTACAATGAATAATATTTGTATGAAAAAAATATGTAAAAAGCCATTTTTACCCTTGAAGATTCCCACTTCTTAGATACAAGGACAAGCTATTCCAGTAAAAATATTTTTTATTTAGCCCCCATAACTGCCCCGTTATCATAAATGTAGTTATCCTTAATGACACAGTCTTGCGGTGTAGAGTAATAACAGGGCCTGTGGACATGCGTGGAGAATTTTTTATGCAAAATAATAATGTAGAAATGATTTCATTATGTTGTTATGTTCGCCGTGCGGAAAATAAATAATTCTAATGTACCGTAACATGGTTTTTACACAATTTACGACTAGCAGTGCGTGCTTTTGTTTTATTATAACAGTGGTGCAGATATACTTAGTTGTAGATCTTCCAATTAAAGTTGTAATTTTTTTAGTAAGAAAAATTATATTTCTTAAGAAAAATAGCAAAAAATATATGTAATGTCGTCATTGTTAAAATAAAACTCTGACTCTAATCTCTAGTCTGTTCTGAAACGACTTAAAATATATTCTCAAGTACCTACTAACAAATTATTTATTTATAGCAAGAAAGATAATAATTATGAAGGGCCTTCAATAGTATGAAATTTTTTATTTCTTTTTAAAAATGTGTAGGTAATTGTATAATCTAATTATAGGAAAATTCCTCTATCGCCCTTCAAAAATAGGTTAAAATATCGAAGACGATTTCCTCATGTTTTCCTCCCGATACGCCACGTGACGTTCCTTACGTACCAAAACACGTCACGCGCATGCGCGGCCACACCGACGGCGTCTGTCCGTTCACCTCTGCGGATTCTCCAACAAGGTCGACTGTGCCAGTGTGGAGAACAATGCTGTCTCGCTTTCGAAGCAATGTGGAGAATATTGCTTCGAAACCGGTGAAGGGGAAGCGTTCGTTTGCCGACAAGTCGTGACGCGTGAAACTGCCATTGAAGTTGACTTGCCGGTAATTCCTTTGGTGTTACCTTTGGTGCTACCTAAGTGGCCCATCTACCTACTCGTTAGTTGGTTACTCATATAAAAACATGCTATTTGAATATACGCCGCATGGACTAGAAGCACTTCGAAGTCATATTTCGCCCTATTCAAGTTCTTAGATGAACGAAATAAAAAGCTATGGTAACGATTTACATAATCGGAATCTATATAATCGGAATATTTATATAATCGGAATCTATACCAAAATCCCAACAAATTTAACATTTAGTAACGGTCTAGCACCTAGCAATGGCAAGCTCATATAATTTCAGTAATAGCGTGAACAATTCTTATCTCGTAAACACAGCCCTAAGGTTCACATTGAGTGTCCTTATGCTTCTCAAGGGTACAAGAAAACAAACCTTGAAACGACGTCTACTTAAATGTATCTTTTGTACATTAATAGAATTGAATCAATTTGCCCCGACATTAAGGAGAATCTCAGCTTTTCTTTTCCATTCAATTTCATGGGTTTGCAGAGATTAATGTACAAGTAGTTCTAATATTGAAACTTAGAAATGTTTTAAATTTCTGATTGATATTGGATAGAAATTACATTTCAATTAAGAAAAATACTAAATTGGCTTTTCCATCCAATCTCAAGAGTTTTACAGGGCAGGGGCGTAGATACTAGTCTTTCTAATGTTACAACTGTTTTGAATGATGACTGATAGTAAATAGCAATTACATCTGTTCTTTCTCGCAACCCACAACGGGTCCACCGCTAGATTGGGGCCTCTTCTCACATGTGAGGAGAACAGGCCATTGCCAGGCCATCCACCCCCTTGGCCATAATTCACACACATCTGAGGATGTTTTGGAGAAATTACTTAAAGTAAGAAACTTTGAGTTTGAGTTTTGAGTTTGAGCTTTAGTTATACTTTATATCAGCCCCTAGAACACAAGTCTTTCCAATATTGGAACGTAGTAACAGTAACATTTAAAAGCTTTGTCTGGAAGAAATTGCTGCTTAGAATTAAGACCCCCGATGTATTTTAATATCTTGCTATTTTTATTTTTGCCAAAAGCATAAAGAGTATTTTACTTTGTATTGTATTGTTTTTACCCTTTAGGCTTTTTCTTACCCTTGACATAGGAGAATCATTCTTAGAATAACTTTACACCTTGCCTTAATTAAGAATAATTATAAGACAATATAAATTATATTATAAAAATGTTATATTTATATAGAACAGGTAGCCGCCCTGTCTTCGGTCCAGTAAACCTGTGCCATAATACCGGCGCCCGAAACAATAGCTTCTCATTGTTTTCTTATCCTTTTTATTTGGGAACGACTGAAATAAAACAAATTTAATAAAGTGGCCCTGCCACGAAACTCACGTCTCGCTAGAGGCTTTTAATGTCTTTTTTAAGGGCTTAATGAAGCAAACGAGCATGCAGCACCACCCCTCGGCCGCCCATGGCAACTGCGGCCGACACAACAATTAATTTTTATCTTGAACACTGAACTGAAAGCGTACCACGAAAGAAAAAATGGTGAAATAAGTATAAATTGGCCATAAATTGAGTATCACGTTATTAATAATTTTCCAAAAATGCTTATATTTTTGGCACTATTCAAAAGTAAGTACCATTTTTGTTCCATTTCAAGGTAGCCCTTAGTTAATACCTAAGCAAGATTTCCACTAATAAATCATCGTACCCTGAAAACCGCATTCGTCGCAACTACTTAATCGGCCATTATACTAAATAATGATAATGTGTCTTGAAAGTAAAGTATCAGTAATGTTGGCGATAATTTATTTCATGATAACTGGGTACAACCTACTGCGGCGGTCTCTGTGCGGACATTACACTTTATATCGGTAATTTATATGCCGGGGAAGTTGGGGGATAGGGCGTTCGACACCCACATTGCATGATGTATCGACGCGGCTGAAATCATGGTGTAGAGGTGTTGAATGTTCGATGGGTTAATAAATTTTTGTTCGCGACCCATAACCTATGCCATAACTGTCCCATAGCTGGGCACGGATCTCCTCTCACGATGCTAGGGGTACAGGCATAATGATCATTTAATTGTAAGTAATTCGATAGTTTTGAAAATAAAGGTACCTACGTACAAGATTCCGGCAAGCCAACTTCAGTTCGTAGGTCCAATTTTCAACGGGAGCATAGCTTCCTAATATTAATAATGCTTCGGATTTTCCGAAGTATGGTCTACGCGACTTGGCCTCGGTCTACGCGAGGAAAAAAGTAGGTAGGTACTTATAACGAATCGTTCTTGATAGTTGCTGACAGATGCCCTTATTCCTTAAGTAATTGGGGCAGATAAAATGGAGAAATAAAAAAATAACTGCATTAACATTCTGTTCCAGATAATATCTTCAACCATAATTACCTACTAATGCAAGAAAATAATTTTGGCGTTCGTCGATGTCCCGCCGCAAAATATTTTCGCTCACACAGACAAGACGCGTGAGCCCTAAATTTTTCTTTGGGGTATGTCACGTAAAATTATTTCATTGTAATCATAACTCCATGACTGTATGAACGTAGCCTCACTGAGACTAAAGTAAGTGCACGTTTTGACCTGATTTAAACAGTGAGAACATTAACCCTCGCCTGTAATGGAGGTCAAGCCATGATGGCGGTCACCATCTCACCACAGAGATTCGCTGTTGGATAAGATATTTGACCCAAAGTACGTATCAAATGCCTAATATGTTAGGTTCTTTGTGGCAGGGATGAGAGAAACGAGATCTTTTATTTTTACCTATCATGCGCGATATTAAGGCATCATCACACATTCGCCACGAGTTAGAAGAAGATTGTCCTTCACAAAGCCTCATCTTCTCTCGATCTTAGGCCCGAATTTAGTACACGGAATATCAGGATCTAGTTCGTGGAGTATCTAAAAAAAATCTATTTTGGAAAAATAATTCTTGCGCCTTATACCAAGCAGCCTTATACCTAATTTTTGGGAAATTTCAAGATTAAAAATATACCCATTGTCATTACCATCCAAAAGGAAGCTTACCCATATAACTCCTCAGTAGCCGTCCAGGCGCCCAAATTCATGATCTTGAATGTTCAGATAAATGCTTTATCTCCATAAGTTTAAACAACGATAACTTATCTGGTGTAATTGTAATGGTCGTTACAGAATACGGAATTCGTAATTGACGACGGATGGCTGAGATAACTGTCTCCTGTCTGGGACTAACCGCATCTCTCCATGTGTCTGCGGTTTCATAATACAGTTCCTAGTTTACAATGTCCCCTTTTAGACGCATAGCTCATAAAACATGTCTGCCATCAGATGATTACGCTATGGCTATTAGTGCAGAATTAATATTCCGCGGGTATCATCAAAATTTTCATACCGTTTTAGGTCACAACCTTCAGCATAAAAACTTGGCACCGAGATGTCGAAGACAAACCGATCAATAAACAACTGAGAAGCGCTGCCAGTAATCTTCATAAAAATCGGCTTATCGTTCATTCATCAGACGACCCAAATAACGGACCCCTTCATACTAAAATATTGGAGGCGTTGCAGAAACCTCAATCATCTGATATTGAACAAGAAACGCCACACAGCCTGTTATTATTCCATTGAGCGATTTCCGCTCGTTAAACCAAAAAACATTCGTAATCAACAACCGGGACCGCGGCATTTACCGGCGGACATCGCATCGGAAGCAAATTAAGTGAAAGCCTTGTTAGTTTAAGCTCGCACTATTTACATACAGAGGCACTCACCCTTTTCACGAAAAACGGCAACCCTCAGACTACACTGCAAACAATCCAACACCTCGTCATGAGAGAGCACTCGCGATTATTTACTGTAAATAAAAACTTTAATCGAACTGAAAAAACAACTGAAAAACATCGAAATAAACGCGTGGACGCTTATTTTTATTCGCGACGTCAGGCCCGCTGCGGCGACGAAGCTATCGCTCGCGATTCAGTCACACTACTGGTCGGTATCGAGCGAGCGACCGGCGACTCCCCCGCGCCTCTGTAAACCAATTTATAATACATACGGAGACGCAGCATCCCCGGTCCACGGGGCCACAGGAAACTCGACCTTCCAGCCACCCCGCACAGTCAAGTTTCCCCTGCACCGCGATTGCCGCAGAGGCAAAAACGTTGCTAGTTTTTGCAGAAACGCGAAGGGTGCGAATTGTGCGAGTTTCCGTCGATTTCCGACGTTCATAATTGAAAATCATCGGTGAATGTAAAGTGTTGTTGTTCGGCTGAATATTTTATGGTACACGGTGGCAACCAGAACTCGGTGAGATTTCAATCGAGTCCCGAACTACTGCGGTACCCGAAGTAGCTACGAATGCCGGGGGTGTGTTTGGCACGCGCCTCTGTCTGAGCTCGTTTTTTTGGCTACAGTAAGTAGCTGGTAACGGCGGAAGTTATTTCGGTATTATAGTTACTAAGAATTTTTCAATTCCTCGGATAAATGATACCAGGAGTCTTTATTATACCAGCAAAGGTTTAGATATAAACGGGATTTGTTATACTTCCATAAAGGTCAGTTTGTGAAAATATGAAGTAAAATATGTTGCGCAAAATCTTTCAGCACCCACTAAAGTCGTAAAAATAAAATCAATTTTAAGTGAAACTTTACAAACGACTGACGGGCCATTTGATTTTTTTTGATTTTGAGTGAATACCTACTGCCGTGGTAGAAGATATGGAAAAAAAGTATTCATACTCATAAACTACAATTAGAATTATTGCAGAATTGGGCATGATGTAATCATAGTAACGGATTACGATTAAGTAGATAATATATCTAGATGCCAGAGAGCAGGCTGGAAGCACGAATATGCTCTCGTCAAGAACGCATTTACAACATTTCTTCAGAAGGCGCTCGCGGGGTCATTTCCGGGCCTACAGATCGATAATCTGTAATTATGATTTAATTTGCCCATCTCTACGTGTCACCAAAGGGTATATCACCGATGCGATGCCGGCCTCTCAATCGATCAAAAGTGTAGAATCTACTTTCGTAAATTCTTAAGAATGTGCATCAAAAGATCAGTAGTCATGAACGGAACGAATGAACGACATGAATGGAAAGAAGTCCCTTATCGCAACGGTACGGATGGAAGTTGGAAGATATACCTATAGTGTAAGATTTTGTGCAAAGGAAATGAAAATGCATGCTTGGCTGAGGCCAGTCATAGATGGGCGTTTATTGGTCAATCAATTTTACTAATTGCAGCCACAGTTAAAGTGCAAAACATCGTTTCAACTGAGTGTTCTACGACAGTCACACATTTTAATCGTAAGTGTGCTTAGGATTACGTCACTTTTGAGGAAATGTTACTTAAAGAGCTTTATTAACACAACATAACGAGAATCTTCAAGAAGAGGCTGAATAACGCTTACTCGTTAGACATTAACGCGAGATGGGACTATTGTCAAGTAAAACCTTTCAATACATGTCATAAAATAATGAAGAATTATTAATGCACAGAAGTAATACACAATTACATTCTAGAACCAAATTCATTTCTCCAAATGAACTAACTATATAAATTGTTAGTCTGATGAAACTAAATTATTTCTATGGTACATTAAAGCACTAGGTACAGTCACATACAGTCAATGTCAGCAGATATCGTATTTACGGTTTTAGTTCCAGCACTATTAAATAAGAAATCCATCAAAACGCAATCGCCTGTGCCTATTTACGACGTAGTAAATCTCGCCGAAGCAAGAATTTATGGGAAACTTCATTTCAGGTTTTACCTTGAACTAGCATCGTGTCCTTTGACACTGTCACACTAAGCATTACAGTACGCCCAACTTATCTCTGAAATGGCGAAAATTGGAACTAACGAAAAGTCATTCATAAGTACGTTGTGTTCATTCATCTATCAGTTACTAGTGTGCAATGATTGGTCAAATGAATGTCAAATGCGTCCGACAGCGCCTCTTTCGTTTCAGTCTTAAGTTGGGTTTACTACGTACAATTTCTTTTAACCCTTTTTGAGATAAAATTAATTAGTTATTAGGTAATTAGTGACTCATATTTCTACGTGATGTATAAGTACTATGGTGAAGAATTAAAATAAAAAGAAAATATCAAAATCTATGTATCTGACACATAAATGTTTGTCCATGGGTCGCGTATGTCAGTAATGTGTACAATTCCCGGAGAAAAATAATGCACATCGGACGTTAGAAACAGAAAATCAGCTAGTTACGGCTTTGTAGAGCGTTATCTCTCTCGCCCATTTTGCACTAATAGTGCAATATCTATTAAGAGCTAATAAAGCACCCTACTAAATACTTTAATAATAATAATATTTGTCGGGAATAGTTAATCCATGTTATTCGTTTGGTGCTATTTAATCTGTAGTAGGCGCGGATCCATAGCGAATCGATACTCTATGGCGCGGTTGATCGGTCATTAGAAAAAGAACAATGAAAAGAAATGAAGGTTGGGTTCGTGATCGTAAAGATTCCTTATTAATTGTAATGCCGTGAATCTCAAAGAGTTAAATATCGCGTGACCGCGGGTGCGAGTGGTTAAAATCAATATCGTAACATCGCGAAGTAAATCCAATCAATACCAAAGCAAACCAAACCGAGTATTCATATTGAGCCAAAGAGAGATCATTGAATAAAGCAATTGGTTACGTGATGGCTCAATCCTGTGTTTCATTTGATAAACCAACACTTCCCACGATGCCCACACGATAAGATCATCTAGAAATCAGTCAGGATGCCGATATCAGAAGTGGGATCGGTGTTGGTTTAAACAGAGAGGAGAACGATGATAAAGGACATAGCTATTGGCGTATTTTGTCTCTACAGCAAAATAGATACCTATTCCATACACAAAATACCTACCTAAAATATCCAAACAAAAAAATTTTTGAAAGGCATTGTGTGGTGGTTGAGATAGGTTTTTAAGGTAATACTTAAGTAGCATTGTAATGTGTAGGTTTTTAGTCGCAATAAACCGTTCCTGTTGTTAACACGTATTATTCGTTGTTTAATTATTCCTCGAACCCTCTACACTCCGCATGGCGACCGTGACGCTGGCGTCGGGGCATCGCGTTACTTCTGGGAACGGACGACGCGGCCGGCGCTAGACGCGAACGCAGCAGTTTTCGACCACTGGCGCCGATAGTATTATGTTTAACATGGAACATTCCATAATCGGTACGCTTACGAACTGCTATACTATTACGAAAGTACGTCCAAAAATTAAAAATGGGGAAAACTTACTCTAAACAAGAAGAGAAGGAGGTCATCATCGCCCAAACGGCTGTAGGCGAAAACAGTGCTAGTGGAATAACAGAAAAACATATGTATACCAACAATATACTGCTGAGCACCATACTGGCAGTAACAGGATTAATTATTCTGATCGTCCTGTTTAATTACTATAAGCGGTGTCACCAAGGATGGATGCGCAAGGAGCTGCGTGGTGAATTGCTGCGAAGGATCCAGACTAGGCTGTCGGGCCGGGTTGGCCTGCGTAAGGAGGCCACGGATGAAGAAGTCGGTCATATTTAATGTGTGGTGTTGTGTTAAGTGAGTGGCAGTGATATTGCGGCATGTTTAAGCATAGTGTAAAACCGTGAGTATACAAAAAGACACAAGTGTTACAACAGGGACTTAAATTTATACATATAATATCCATACGTATTTTATGGAATTGGAAATTCGTAGCATTTTAGATAAATTGGAGAACATAAGGGTTAGCTTAAGAAAATTAGGTCCTAAGAGGCGGTTGGAAAAAATAGGTTTGCAGAAAATTGAAAATGCTAAATTGTTATTTAATACATATAAAACAATTGTTAAATCTTTAGATGCTTCCCAACTGTCAGGGCAATTAACTTGTTATATTTTAGATATATTAGATGACAAAATTCAAAAGTGTTTCGACAGAATTTTACTTTATAGTGTTAAAAACATAGAATTAATAGAGAGTCAAAATAAAATGGAGGAAAAATTTGATTTAAAGTTAGCTGGGAACTTAATTCCAGTGTTAGATGGAAAGGAGGAAACAGTTGAAAGAGCAATAGAAGGCATTGAGATGTTAGATAGCATTTTAGAAAATAAAAGTAACAAGAAATTATTGATTACATTTGTTTTAAAAACGCGTTTGAACAAAACATCTAAACTTAAGCTTAAATCTGACTATAATACTGTTGCGGATTTAGTGAGTGACATAAAGCGATTCTTGTTAACAAAGAAATCAGCTAATTCCTTGTTACTACAACTTAATAGTGTAAGTCAAAATGACATGTCTATTGAGGATTATGGTGATAAGATCGAAAAATTGTTTACGAATCTCACGATCGCACAAGCCGGTGAAAACCAAACGGCTAGTGAGATTTTGAGACCTATAAACGAAAACTTAGCTATCAAAAAGTTTGCAGATGGCCTAAGGAACAAGCGTTTGAGCACCATCATTGCTGCACGCAACTACAGCGAGCTTAACGAGGCGATCCAGGCCGCCAAGGATGAGGCGCTTGAGCAACCAACGTCATCTGGTATGGTCCTGAATTTGAGAGGTAAGTTTAGAGATAAGTCACAATATCCCATTAGAGGTCAGTGGCGTTCACGTGGTTATAATAATTTTAATTGGAATTATTATAATAGGGGTCAGCCGATGAATCTACGTCGAGGTCGTAGTCAGCGTGGTCGTTTCGGTACGTACTATCAAAATCGTCGAAACAATACACACATTAATCAAATAAACTCGTATACGAACGATTATCAGCCTAGACAAACAGAAGAATTACAGCAACAATCAACTCATAATCCGACTGAGTTTTTTCGAGCATAAAATATTAACTTGTGATGGTTTGACTTGCTTACCATTTAGCATTAACGGTCAACAATGTACATTTTTATTAGATACAGGGGCTAGTTTATCTGTAATACATAAAGAAAAAGTTCCCAATTACGTGAAATTGATTAGTAACAATACGTCTATTCGAGGTATAGGTGGTTATATTGAGTCGAAACAATTGGCAACATTGTGCTTAGCAACACACAACGGCGTCCTATTCAAGCACACGTTCCACGTATTACAGGATATGCCTTGTCAGACGGACGGAATAATTGGATCGGATTTCTTGAGAAATTATAATGCAATTATTAATTATCCATTGCAACATATAACTTTACAAACAGAGAGACAGGATTGTGTAATAAAATGTATAACTAACACATCTAGTAATATATATTTAACTTTACCTGCTCGTAGTGAGTCCATTCATTTTCTAAATATAGATTCGCATTTACAACATTATTATAATAATTGCGAATACCTTGTTGTACCTAAAGAATTATCAAGCAATATATTTTTAGCTAGTATTTTAGTCTCTCCGAAAAACGGTAAAATTCCAGTACGTATATTGAATGTGAATGATAGTGACGTAAAGTTGCCTATATTTAAACCGGAACTACAATCTGTTTCGAATTATAATATTCTCAGTTTTGTAAAACCTGACAATAGCGTAAAACGAGTTAAAAAATTATTGCAAATTTTGAATTTAGACCATTTGGAGTCGGATGTTCGTAGGCAGATTGAGTGTATTTGTGCAAAGTACTCTGATATATTTTATCTAGATGGAGATAAATTGGGCACGACAAATATTATGACACAATCTATTACTTTACAGAATAATGTAAAGCCTATTTATGTAAAACCGTATAGATTGCCGAATGCGTTGAAACCAGAAATTGATAAACAAATTAAAAAAATGTTAGATGACGATATTATTGAGCCAACGAATAGTGATTGGAATAGTCCAATTCTTCTAGTGCCAAAGAAAGGAGATAATAACGACATGAAATGGAGATTAGTAATAGATTACAGGAAAGTAAATAGTGTAATTCAAAATGATAAATTTCCACTCCCCCATATAACCGAAATATTAGATTCGTTATCTGGCGCTATGTACTTTACACATTTAGATTTGCAACAATCTTATTACCAGACAAGTTTAGATTCTGATAGTAGAAAAATTACAGCATTTACTACAAATACCGGACAGTGGCAAATGAAACGTCTCCCGATGGGTCTTAAGATATCACCTAGTGCTTTTTCTCGCGTAATGTCAATAGCTATGTCGGGTCTTACATGTGAGAAAGCTTTTATTTACATGGACGACATAATTGTATTTGGACGTCACATAGAATCTCATAACAAAAATTTAATAGACGTTTTTGAAAGGCTTCGGAAGGTAAACTTAAAAATTAATCCACTTAAATGTGAGTTTTTAAAGCCTGAACTATTATATTTAGGCCACGTAGTTTCAGCGGAAGGGGTGAGTCCCGATCCTGAAAAGATTAGGATACTGCAAAATTATCCGGAACCAAGAAATGCAGATGAAACTCGACGCTTTGTTGCCTTTTGCAACTACTATAGAAGATTTATTCCATTTTTTGCTCAAATTACTATACCATTAAATAAATTATGCAGGAAACACGAAAACTTTAATTGGACACTTGAGTGTAAACAAGCATTTGAACATTTAAAGCAATGTTTAATTTCACCACCAATTTTACAGTATCCCGATTTTTCTACAGACAACGAATTTATACTACAAACGGATGCATCTGGCATTGCCATAGGTTCAGTTTTATGCAATAAGGATAAAAGGCCTATTGCCTACGCTAGCAGACCATTAAATAAAGCAGAGTTAAATTATCCGACTATTCAAAAAGAATTATTAGCAGTTGTATGGAGTGTTAAGTATTTTAGGCCATATCTTTACGGAAGAAGTTTTACGATTTTAACAGACCACAAACCGTTAATTTACCTTTTTAGCATGAAGGATCCGGCAAGTCGTTTAATTAAATTCAGATTACAACTAGAAGAGTATGACTATAAAGTTGTTTACATTCGCGGTAAAGAAAATAGTGTCGCCGACGCTTTGAGTAGGGTGACCATAACATCGGAAGAACTGAAACAGTTAAATAACACAATTTTCGTTATGACTAGAGCTCAGAAAAAGAAGTTGCAGGAACAGGAAAATACGGTTAGTAACGTTAGAAAAACTGGTTTTCCAAATATTTCCTCCGAAATTTCAAGGTCTGATCAGCCGAGGATTGGAGAAATATTTCGAATTCCATGTGATTCTGTGGAAATGAAGTTTATTGAAAGTAAGGAACTAGACAAATTAAGACGAGGTAAACAAATAACAAAAGAGAAAGAGTGTTTTGCTTATATTGAGAGTAGTTACATGTTATATATAAACCTCAGCTATATATCGCACTTTACGCGAGACGAATTTGCGAATATGTTGAGTAGTTTTTGTAAAGACATAAAAGTAGAAAAGATATGTATAAAAAAGACAACTGATAACGCGTTATTCATAAAAACACTTTTAAAGGAAATACAAAGTAGGGAATTGTGGTCCGGACCACAGATAAATGTCCTAAATGAAAATATTGAAATTATTGTCGACAACGATAAAAAGAAAATAATATTAAACGATTTTCACTTGATACCTACGAGCGGACACGCGGGGGTCCGCCGAATGATAAATAATATAAAGAGGAAATACTACTGGCCAGGTTTAGAAAATAGTGTCAGAGAATACGTAAGGAAGTGTAGCAAATGTCAAAAAATGAAATATTCACAAAACATTAAGCAGCCGATGTTAGTGACAACAACAGCGGATACCGCTTTCGACAAAATATTTCTTGACATTGTAGGTCCTATAGATACTGACATCGAAGGTTACTCTTACATAGTCACAGTACAATGTGAACTCACGAAATACATCGAAGCCTATCCTCTTAAGCGAAAAGACACGGTAAGTGTTGCACGAACCCTTGTAAACAATTTTATTCTACGCTACGGGATACCTAAGGTCATCGCCACCGATCGAGGAGCTGAGTTTACTTCTACAACAATGGAAGAGGTATGTAAATTACTACAGATAACTAAGTTACATTCGACTGCTTATCACCATCAATCTATAGGTAGTCTAGAAAATATGCACAAACATCTCGCTGCCTATTTGAGAATACAATGTGATGGACACCCGGAGGCTTGGAGCCGATGGCTACCGTTCTGGTGTTTTGCTTACAATACCTCTGTTCATACATCTACAAAGTATACACCATTCGAGTTAGTATTTGGTAAACAATGTAATATTCCAAGCAATTTAAAACATACAGTTGATCCATTGTATAATCCAGAAAATTATATGTTAGAATTAAAATACAGGTTGCAAACTGCAAACAAGATGCTAAACAACATTTATTAAAGAATAAGTTAAATAGGAAATGCCAATATGATAAAAATGTAAACGTAGTAACGTATAATAAGGATGACTTAATATTAATTCGAAATGAGACGGGAACCAAGCTAAGTGAGCTGTATAAAGGTCCATACACGGTTATAGAAGATATGGAACCTAATGTTAAGATAAGCATTAATGGTAAAGTTGACATTGTTAACAAAAATAGGACGAAACCTTTTGTTAGCTAATAAGTATAAGGATGTCATTGTTTATTTGTAATTTCAAATAAAATTTATTTGGACTTTAATTTCTTTAGTTTTAGAGTTTCATTTTCTGATTTTTTTTAGAATAAGGTTAATTAGAATGCAATTAAATGTAATAAGCTACACGGAATACTTATCTATGTATTTAGATTTACAAAAAAAAAATGAACTGCAGTTCACATTTTTTTTTTAAAAACAACCCCGGTGATGTGGTGGTTGAGATAGGTTTTTAAGGTAATACTTAAGTAGCATTGTAATGTGTAGGTTTTTAGTCGCAATAAACCGTTCCTGTTGTTAACACGTATTATTCGTTGTTTAATTATTCCTCGAACCCTCTACACTCCGCACTCTACAATGGCATGTTGCAGCGGGAACTAAGAGGTGTTACACAATGGAAATGCAGATACGTATTCTCATTGAATCATCCATAATTATAATTGATTTCAACAGCATAAAACTAACGTCATATTTAGTCTTTCAGCTATGTAAAAAAACTGTGAGAATAATCAACGAAGCTACAACCCAGCAAATTTTGAAAAGGAGCAGTGTCAGAGCCGTTTGTAGCGAGGGTGGCTAGTCCGCTACACAGTAACGTACTGCGGAGCTACTGCCGTTGCAAGCGCCGTGCGCCGCGCTGAATGCAGTCAACCTGCATGGACGTGCTCTTCAGAACCAATAACACATAACGCGGTCAGTCGGTAACAGTTTTGTTTCTAGATTCCGGTGCCGATTGCTTTTAAAGTTCGGAATATTGCTAAATAACTGTCGTGTGATCTTTATAACACCTACATTGTGAGGAGACCTGAACATCTTAGATTTCTTTTCTTAAAGTGTTTCCAAGGATGTCTGAAATCTATCAATTCACTAAGGTACAGACCATAGTCCATCGGTCTGTGTCCCTCACCTCACACCCAACATTTAAAATATCAATTCATTGTAAGATTGTTAAAAAAAATAAAGAATATCCCAATGATCTTATTGTAGGTAGATACTCCCTGGTGTTTCTTGAATTTATACAGTGATATTATGGGTCTGAAGGCTGATGGATAAGCCTTTGCTTCTCCACGGTCGGGCGTGAGCCTTCCCTAACTGGCGTTACTCTGACCGATCCTGAGCCCTCTGAATCCAGCGAATGCTTCAGGTCGTCAGTCCACCGGGTCGGGGACTCCTTTTTATTCTATTTACATTATGACTTAACTTAAGATATTGTTTTCCGGTTTCTTCAGTAATAATAGAAATAAAATTGTGTATTTTAGATCCATAATTTTATTATGAAAGTGACGTGACAGATAACTTTGACTATATAGACAATGACATTTGAATGTAGTTTATTTAAAAGAACGATATTCACAATTTGAATGACAGTATGTTACAAAAAGGTTTAGATGTACGTCAGACGACTTATGTGGTGAAGTAGCTGCAATATCGGATTGTCGTTAGTAGGTTCTAGGTTCGATTATTGGAACGTGAGAATTTGAATGATTTTAAATTTGTTCCCGTTGTTTGTGCGTATGTGTGTTTATTGACTTTTGTCCGTGGAAATTGTGATACAGAAAATCAGCTCGTGAGAGTATGAGACCAATATGAGTGTGTATCGACCAAATTCGCCCTCTCGAATTAATACTGAAAACTGGAGAGTACTGTTTAATTGATTACTGAATAAACGAAAAGTAATGTGGCATCGGCTCTATGGAAGAAGCCAAAATAATAAGATTCATATTTTTGAGGTTCGGTAATATTACATTAACATTGGATGCAATGATGCACATCAGATAGGATATCGTCATTTGAATAAGATACTGTTCAATTAAATGATTAGAAGAATGTTGAAGAATTAAATTGTTGTAAAGCCAAATTTAACGGAGGATACCTATAATTTCATTAATATCTCTACCTGTAACGTTCCATTATATGTGACGGTTGTTGATTCATGACTTGAATGAGCCGTTACTGTAGAGAATATCCGTTGCAGAAATTTGAAAGCAATAGGCATTTGTTAGTAGTCCGACATCTCTTTATTAATGTGGAATGTTTTTATAAGAACCGTTTAGTTGAAAAGTTAGAGTTAACTTCTGTTTACCGCACAACACGATTATCAACCCAGATTCCACCACCACCTGGATACTTGGTGATCACTTACCATCATCTGTTATTTCTTGACTAAATAAAAAAAAATATAGCGAACGCTAATGAATTTAATTTAAATGTGTTCACGAAGATTAGTCTTGTCGGGTGCGTAACTTTGTCTTGACCGTCAGTATGATCATTGGTTTGTTTGTATTTGTTGTGAAGCATGTCTGTCTAGTAACCACCCTCTTGCTTGAGTCTGCTGTCGAACAACTTGAAGGGTTCCTGTAGGAACATAAAATGTCAATCATTTCCTTTTCTGTCTTTTGTCTTTCTTTGTCCAGAAGTGAAGCTGATGAAAAATACAAAGATTCTGGCTACATCGCAATCGGGTTCGAACGGACACCGTCGCAGGCAGCGGAGAAAGAGTATAGCGAGAGCTGAGCGGTAGTGCGGATGTCTGCGTTGTCTCAAGGCGACCGGGCAACCAAGCGGGTTTGGAGCACAATGAGCACTTAAAGATGGTTTGGTTGAACTTGCTTATAATTCTGGTAACGAGTATTCAGTACGAGACAGATGTTATGTTCAGTAAAGAATAATCACTCTAATGTTGTTGCACATTTACCAACTTATGACAAAATAGGTCATCAAATTTTTAATGACTATTAATATTACAGCGATTTAATTTACAAACAAAGTTCTTGGCTTAAATTCTAATTTGAAATGTCACTACTGACAGGATGGATATAAATAAAGAAATATGCTGCAATTATTGAACTGTATTTCCAAAATTTTGAGAGCGGGTTGTTAAACATTTTGACTTTGCGTAGAAAATTCATAAGTTAGCACACGATTGCTTATTGAAGTTTTCAGGAGTCATGTACCAGTCGAAGAGGATATTGATAATAATAAAAATTAGATATGAAATGTAAGGAGGGAAATTGTATCACAGGCTCTTTCGGTTTTAGAGAAGGGTTTTAGATCTTTCTTTCCGCACGGATGGAGGGAGAAAGCTGCCCATCGGTTTGCTTCTTTCGTTCCACACGGATGGAAGGGGAAGCTGATCATGGGTTTGGATCTTTCTATCCGCAAAGGTGGAAAAAGAGAGCTTCCCAGTTGTGTTTGAAAGAAAGAAAAAAGAAAGAAAATACGTGACAAAAAAAAAAAAAAAAACGAAAAAAAGACGTAAAAATATGTGAAAAAAAAAAAGAAAAAAAAGAAAACAAAAAAAAAAGGAAAAAAGAGAGACAGTGTTGAGAGATGGGCTTGGTTCTTTCGTTCCAGAGGACTGGAAAGAGAAAGCTTGCCGTAGGTATGGTTCTTTCGTTCCACAAATGTGGAAAGAGAAAGCTTACCTTGTTGTAGAGTTGTAAAGGCGAAGAGAGAGCCTTGGCGTTAAAGGGGTTAATTTGAAGGCGTTGAGAAATTTTCTTGTTTTACGACTTTGGTACATGGCTCAGGTTAAAATGATACTGGTATTTCGAATGAGAATGACTTTATAATAGGTCAGGAAGGGCCGAGCGTAAAGAGATACTCGCGTGTGTATTTGGTTGTTACAGGTAATCTTCAAAGCCTAATACGTGTTCCGCTGGTAGGGCGAGGACGGATCACGGGAAGATGCCGAAACGCATACGGTTTTATCGCGATGACGTACCGAGTAAAAGTTAAAACAAATCGCGCAAATAATAAATTGGTAATTTTGTTCTAAATAAGTGTTGTTATGTTATGGAGTTTCTTCTCACTCGCTTCTTCTCCATAGCGACACTAGCGAAGCGAGTGGTAGTTTACGGTAGTCAGGGTTAAAAAATGCAACATAAAGTTTTTGAAATCCACTCGCAGCAGTAGCAGCAATAGTCATTTTTGATGTTAAAGATTTTGAGTTTTGTTTTGATTTGAAGTAATTGAAAATCGCGGATCGAGCAATTGTGATGGCGATGATATCGGAATGGAGCATCACCCAGGGACGGGTGACTGTCAGCGATGGCCGTGTCGGGAATAGTTAATCCATGTTATTCGTTTGGTGCTATTTAATCTGTAGTAGGCGCGGATCCATAGCGAATCGATACTCTATGGCGCGGTTGATCGGTCATTAGAAAAAGAACAATGAAAAGAAATGAAGGTTGGGTTCGTGATCGTAAAGATTCCTTATTAATTGTAATGCCGTGAATCTCAAAGAGTTAAATATCGCGTGACCGCGGGTGCGAGTGGTTAAAATCAATATCGTAACATCGCGAAGTAAATCCAATCAATACCAAAGCAAACCAAACCGAGTATTCATATTGAGCCAAAGAGAGATCATTGAATAAAGCAATTGGTTACGTGATGGCTCAATCCTGTGTTTCATTTGATAAACCAACACTTCCCACGATGCCCACACGATAAGATCATCTAGAAATCAGTCAGGATGCCGATATATTGATGTTCCGTTGGAGGTTCTAACAACTATTTATATTTATTTAATTTAGGGTGAACGCGAAGTCAGCGGTAAGGACTGTGTAGCGAGGACAACACTCTACAAAGCCGAAACTAACCGATTATCTCTTTCTGAATACCGATGTGCATTATTTATTGCCGGGTACTGTAATTTATGTTGTCCATGCCACCTACGACTTTCACGTTTTTCTATATAAGTATGATATGGTACGCAAACTGGTGTAACAATAAAAGATCTCCTTAATTTAATGAAATTTAATGAATCTCTGACATGTACATATTAATGACTCAAAAATATTGAACACACGCAATTTATAAAAAGTTATAATATTTTTTTGAATCATCAAACATTTGTCGACTATTAAACCACTATCAAACATTCCACATTCCAACATAATAAATCTAGAGTACGTACCAATTGTTAACCCATGATATTGTCGCAGTTCGAAATGATTCCATAATGCAGCAGCGGTTCAATAAAACGTCAGATCTGGAGCCGCTCCCGCCCTGGTGTCGCTCTTACGTATTCTAATGTAATTCAGCACCGTACTCTCTATGTGGGAAACCCTGAGATATGCACCGAGTAATCTATCTGTATTAGAATATAATAAATTTGTAAGTGATCGCTGTCTGTAGTTAAAGATATATGGGAATAGATATTTCTAACACAATAGAATCCAAAACAATGCTTTAGTCCCAAAAAAAAGTGTTTGTCTGTAGTTTACTTTTAATCTCCGAAAACATTCATTCACTATTGATGCGGTTTTCACTAATGTATTGTAGAGAGCTTTACGTTTAAAAATTCTCGCCTGAAGCTTAATTTAGAGACGTAAGTAGGTCGTTTCCCCAAACTCTTCGTCTTCGTTCGTCTGCGAAGTTGGTCACTCCAGATATAATTTCTTCGACGAGAATAAGCGGACTGTACAAGAGGTACGCACAACAAAACGGTCAGGATCAATAGGACAAACAGGACCAGCACAAACCTCGCCAGAGTGCAGCAGGAGCACTCTCTCCTTTGGGAACCCAGCAACCACGCCGGCATGTGCTTTTCGATCCAACGTCCCAGTTCACACCACAACGTCTGCACTATGCACCGCATGCACAAACAGAAGGCACGACTTTTGATGAGCGAAAAGATATGAATAAGGTGCAGTGCCCACAACCGAAACTTATAGGTTTTAAGTAGAAAAGAACCACGGGGTAGTTTTTTCGCGGAGCGGTAGGCGTAACTCGACGAGCGCGATTTCGCATCTGTCCTTTCTCACTACATAGGTGGCGCGCGCGTCGCGGCATAGGCAATGGTGCCGCGCTTTTTGTTTATGCCCATGTTTATGGTATAGAATAAGGGAAGCGTACCGTAATATAATTAGAATTAAATTTACAGAATAATATTGGCGTAACTAAGTAATAACGGGTTTACTAGCATAATAATAAAACTCTAACTGAACTATCTTTAAATTGGCAATTTATTGATACTCCGGAGTAAAGTTTACAATAGTTACTTTTATTTACTAAGTAATCCCGTAACTTTCCTTCGATAACCTCTACCACTGACATCGTATAAAGCAACAGCATGGGACTGGGGATTGGGGAAGTTACCAATATATCGACTATGCATCGATTATGACACAGGTAATTGGCCGGCCGTAGAGCCCGCGGGTCCCAAGCGGGAGATGACGCTTACTTGTGCGGTGACAGCCTATTTACATAGATAGTGATGTGGGAGCGAGCACACATCATTTATCATGCTATGACACAGAAATATGTTTCGATATGCATGCAAATAGTAAGCTTAAGGACTTTCCATAAGTAAATAAACGTAAACGAAAGGATGAATTCATCAACCTCCCATCTCAACCCATCATGTCCGAATGTTAAGTACGCGTCCCTACTCACAATGAAATTTAATTGCAATTGATGTAGGTATGAATGTTCGCTCAAAATAGATTTGCGAATTTGTAAAAATGTTTAATAATAAATGTGAGCCGTTCGGCATGACTCTAACACTAGAGTCAACTGAATATCAAGGGTTGTGTCTACCGTATTTCTATGTGATTCAAGTAACTAATGTAGTTTTAGGCTGATCCATGGTTTGCTAACAACAGGAAATATAACAAAACACCATCTCAAAGTGAGCAGCACACCAATTATCTTATTCTACACTCGTTTAGCACTTAAAAAGTGTAAAGTCATGCACATAATATGTAACAAACTCCTGTTACTTAGACTTAACAATGGTACACTTGTTAGGTTAGGTAAGCACAGGCCAGTGACAGTTAAATCGATATTCCGCGGTAATGCAGACAGATAACATTCAAACGGCCGTATGTTTCTTTCGTGTTCGAAGATAGGTCGGCTAACGGAGCAGACACACGTGGAGATATGTTCTGTAGTTCGCTTTTATTTATTGAATAGCTGGTACCTACTCTCCCAATTTTTTCCTTTAAATATTCGTACTTTACTTTAAATATTCATATTTTTCTGTATTTGCTGTTCGTCTTTAGAATCCGCTTCCTTCCAATGTCCTTATCGCTAAGTTAAAGGGCTTCACGACATTGAAATATTTACATGATCCAAACGTCAGGTATGCTAAATCTACGATGTTTACTAAGAAATATACCTTCAACCCTTTAACCTTCTCCAAATTCATTTGCGCGTAACGTGACTGAATTTCAGAACGAAATTTTAACCATCAACTTCTTACGAAACGTAATGCACGTGAAAATTTAGTTTCTTTTAAACGATAAAGTTTTCAGTAATTACTGTTGCAAGAGGCTTTTCATCTAAATCCGGCTGCTAAAACTCCTGGAAGCCGGAGCGGGTTAAAAACTCAGTTTCACTTTGAATGTTACCAAATTACTTTTCAACTAAAATGATTCTAGCTGAAACCTGTCGGTTGGGAGCGGGTACAATTTATGTACTTTTTGTTCAGTTTTAAATAAATTTTGGCAACAAAAACGTTGATAATTGTTCACAAAACAAAGACGGTTTGTTCTAGTAATTTGAAAGAGCCACAGTGCATTCACAACATTACGTCAGATGCTGCTCCAGAGCTTTGGTGAAAATTATTTAGCTTTAATCTTAAAAAAGTAAAGTATTATTTGCAAAAAAAATATGCTATGTATGTGTATTCTCTGATTTTATACTTGCGCAGTTGAAGCGTCCTGGGCCCATAATCTGATGGGTTATAGTTAAAAATAGGAAGACATTAATATGAGGAACATAGTTTATTGCAGTGAAAAATATAAGTCTAACAAACAACAGAGGAGCAGAAGAGCACATCAGACCGAAATTCAATTTTTAAACAGAGTATCCGCACATTCAATTTTCAACGTAAGACAGATTAAATACATAAATGTATTGTCTTTATATACAGACAACACATTTATTCCAACAATACTTTGTTTTTTTAGGTATGTTTTGGTGTGATTTTCGAGAAGTTTCATCTTTAACCTACCTACAATCAACAACAGTGTAGGTGTGTAGGTACCACGTACGTCTAATTAATATAGGTAGGTACCTACAACCGTTACAGATTGACAAACAACTCATAGCCGAAACTTCCTTGGGGAGTGTATAGGACATTTTAGAGAGGATTTTTGCGGAATTCCCCCCCTAAAGGAATAAAATGGAGGATTAACTGAAAGAAAGTTTGTACGTGGGCGAAGCCGTGGGAGGGAAAGCTAGAAAATAAATACAATAACGGCCAAATGTGTCAGAGAAAGTGAACACAGAAATATGAAAATGTGGAAAATTTGAATTGCGAGTATCTCTAATGCATTTTTGTTATAAATTCTAGCGAAGTGAGTAATGGAACTACATCTGCACTCTACAGTTCTCTTATATTCGAGAAACGAGATTACACTGAAAATAATATTACTCCACAGATTTTGTAGTAAAACGTGATGTATTTTTAATGGAAGAATATCTGAAATGTGGATTTATTGTCATTGAAATAATGTAAAGGAATTTACATTTTCAATTATTAAGAAACTAATTAATTTGAAAAAGAAACTAGCTCTATAATTAAACCCTAATATTCAGTGAGTAAACTTTTAACTGACGTACGAGTACCTACATCACGATCAAAACACTTTACAGTTTTATGTAGAAAATACAATAATTTTGAACATACTAAATGGATTTAGGTATGCATTGTTGGTCGCCGTATAGTTCTGAATGAATGAAAATCTGCCGAACCGACCCAAGATCTATAAGAATCATATAAAAAAATA
The DNA here is from genome assembly GCA_905404135.1 of Hesperia comma. Classification (NCBI taxonomy): domain Eukaryota; kingdom Metazoa; phylum Arthropoda; class Insecta; order Lepidoptera; family Hesperiidae; genus Hesperia; species Hesperia comma. The sequence goes on along the minus strand of FR990020.1, from coordinate 2,961,436 downwards.
TTTTCCAAAGCCACGAAAAAGCCACCACCAGGATTGCTTTTACTACCCTTTCGAACGGCGGAACCTCCAGATTCAAACTACTATGTACTTTTCGTTACTATGTACTATAAATAAATACTAAATGATTGCTATCTGTCCGCGTCAGGAATAAACACCGCAAGATTGCATCAGGTCACAGTCCCTATATTTGTTCTAATCATTGATAAAATTAGCAAACTGTGGCACAGGTCCCGATGGGTCAGAGCTCCTCAGGGCACTCAGCGCGACCTATCACGCGGCGCGGCGCGGGGAGATTAAACATGTCTTGGACCTATCTCCACCATCGGGGAGAGCACGGCTTGCTCATGTACAATAAGACGTTTTGGGTATGTACTTTAAAAAATACGGAACAATATTTACTAATTATTGAGTAATGGAAATATCAACAAGTCACTTTCATAAACAGCGCTAACGCCAAAGAGATTAACGCAAAAAAAGATTTTTGTATGTCATATAATTTATTAGGTTCCTTGTTGCTGAAAAGAAAAGGACGCTACCAAGTAAGGTACAAGGTGTTAATGACTGCGATAAAAATTAATCAATGTTTGCTTTGATAAACATTGGTTCATGTAATCTGCCAGTTAACCACCCACCTCCTAGAATCTGTTGTGTATTATGTAGTTGGCTATTCTGTCTGAGAAATTACAAGCTTACTTCATTAATGAATTAGTTTTTCTAAATGAAAGTACTGAGCATAAAGTTTTAGGTATAAAAATTGGGACAAATGACGTCCCGATCAAGTGAAAATGGGGACGTGTCAATTGGCCCTCGAAAATCGGGACGTCCCGTACAAATCGGGACACCTGGCAACGCTCCAAGCAGTTCCCGAGAAACAGCAAATAGGAAAAACAAAATCTTGACAATCGAATTTCCGAAACGTTTTGGGATTTCCTTATAACAAACTTTTATATAAATATTTAAATGACATTATTACGTTCTTGCAGAACTGGTGAGGGAGGGAGGAGTGAGAGGGATGTGTCCTTGACCCTCCCGAAGACACTTCAATAACACGAAGCTCGAGTGCTTTCGTGAAATAATATTTTATGTATCTCCTCGGAGATAATAAGATAGAAACTTATACATGAACTATGTATAAATTTATTTTTTCATCTCTGTGTTAGCTGTGGCTCAACTCAATATAATCTCTTACTAACCTGTAATAATTGTTTTAACAGAAATTGTGTTGAGGATTGAAAAATGTGCAGCTGCTTACAGTTTTTTTGAGGCGACCACCTCTGTCCACAAGGATATCAACGCATCTGTGACCGAATTATATTGAGACTCTTGCTAACAATTTCTAGGTAGACTTTTACTTTACTAACTATTACTAATAGTCCCTACCCTAGTCTTCGCACTTATTAAAGACTAAAAAATTTATGTTCTGACACCATCTGTTAACTGGATTAACAATCCTAGTCCATATTTGAGTCTAGTTCGAAGTCGGTTCCAGTTGTCATGAGCGGCAACGAAAGGGCGGTGGTGCCTGCTCATTTGCTACATACTAATTCCAAAAACAACCCCTTTTTGACCTTATACTTTTTATAAGTATGTACCTGTTATCTACTGAAATCTTAAAACGATTTAATCAGATAGGTCTAATTTAAGTCTAATTTATTTGTTGTAAAATGTTTATTAAGTAATTGTGTGTTCTTTTGTTTGATTTCGATAATGTCAAACATACAACACGATTTTTAATGAATCCCACAGCCGCTATAAAAGTAGGCACCAAAAGTAACTTTAAACACGTGAAGTTTATTATAAACTAGCGATCCGCCCCGGCTTCGCACGGGTGCAATAACTATTTAATGGATGTTATTATACATATAAACCTTCCTCTTGAATCACTCTATCTATTAAAAAAACCGCATCAAATCCGTTGCGTAGTTTTAAAGATTTAAGGACACAAAGGGACAGAGAAAGCGACTTTGTTTTATATAAGAGTGATGGCCTCGTAAACACAAGTCATATTTTTTCAAAAGCGATTGCAATTTGTGAACGAAATGAGCACTTCCGGGGTTCCACCGACTCGGAACCAAGAGACAAATTGATGGCGTTTACATCCCTTAAACTCCTAAACGACCTAATTTATTATAGGTATATGGTGAAAGAAAAAAATGTGCATAAGTGAGTCAGAGATACATGAGATGAACATACATAAATATGAACAAATGATCTTGAACTGAAACATTTGACATTATGTAATAAAATCAGGGAAACACACCGAATTCTCTGGGCTAATAAATAATACCTGCTATCTGTAACATTATTGAAACACTCTAAACTAATTCCCGAAAATAGGACCTCCTGAGATTTACGAGTCCTGAATATTGGATTCAATTTATTCGATTCCGCGGTCACCCGGTGGTGGCGATAAATGGTAGCTGGTTATACCTACCACCACCAAATGGGGTGCGGTTTAAAGTAATATGTAATTTCCTTCGATAGAACGCGTGGAAGTAGTGGACACGTATATCTCCAAGGTTTTGGAAGTAGATGACCATGTACCCCTAGCTTGCAAGAAGTCAATGTCGAGGATCTGTAGCTGTTCAGGACAAGGTGGATGACGATCCAGCTACAGTAACAGGAAAGGTCAAGCGCACTTACTTGCAATGGCTGCTTTGTTGGCTCCTCGGCACGTGGCTGGTCTTCTGCTCCTCGGGAGACGTTATCCTTAGCGTTTATATATCACAACACATATAAAAACAGATCACTATGAAGTTCTACGTAGTTTAAAGTACTTTTAACACGGCAAAATAGGGTTTTTAGTTGAAAACGTGTCGCAGTTCAATTAGTGCGTGTGGCGGCCATTTAACGACGATAACGACTAACTCTTGTTTGAAGCGGTGCGAAAGAGACGGCGATTCATTGCCGCCTTGGCGGGTGCGCTTGGGGAAAGGAGATGGATATAGGAAGACTTTCTTGCAAGTGCGGTACATAGATTTTAAACTGAATCTAACGTATTTAATAATATAACAATATCCAACACCCCCCCGGCCTTGAAGGAACCTCCTTCAACAAAACAAAAAAAAATACTTGAAAAATCTGCGGGAATACCATATAGGTGTACAAAAATAGCGCGATAGCGGTGCGAAATATATAAGAATAATATATAGATATATATGCGTGTAAATAAAAATTAAATTAAACTATAAGATAATGAACTACAAATAATAATTATGAGTCTATGGGTAGTGGGCAGAGCCGCACAACTGGTCGCTCATACACTCCATTCTTAGTTTTAACCTCAGCAACCCGTATGATACCGTCCTTGCCGGGAAAAACTTTTATAACGATTCCTAATGGCCACTGCAGGGGCGGTGCGTTGTCGACATTCAACAAAACAATAGTTCCTACAGTGATAGGATTAACAGGTGTATTCCATTTTTCACGCATTTGTAAATTGTGTAGATATTCTACTTTGAAACGCTTCCAAAATGATTGGACAATGGAATCTAATAAAGAAAATCGCGAAAGTAAACTTGGCCGTTCCTTAGTGACATCACTAGCAGGAAGGCATTCTAGTGGTGCGGTACAGAGGAAATGCGAAGGGGTAAGTGCGGTTGGTTCTGATGGATCTGAGCTCAAAACGTAAAGCGGACGACTGTTGAGAACTGCCTCTATTTGAACGAGTACTGTAAGAAACTCCTCGTATGATAAATTTTGCTTTCCAATAACTCGGAAAAGTAAAGATTTTACGCTTTTAATGTTTGCTTCCCATATTCCTCCGAAATGCGGAGCAGCTGGAGGACTCATGCGCCAGATTATTCGGTGTTTATTAAGCTCAGTATTCATTGATTTATAATATTCCTCACTGCGTAAAAAATCATACAACTCATTGAGGTATGCTTTCGAGGCTACAAAATTAGTCCCATTATCACTATATAAAAATTTACAGGGGCCACGCCGAGATAAAAACCTTTTAAATGCGTCTAAAAATGTTGCGGAACTTAAGTCGGAAGCTAATTCCAAATGAATTGCCTTAGTCACAAGACATACAAAAATGCATAAATACGCCTTTTGATAGCGTGCGCCGCGTTTTCTGCTCATGGTGATATAGAAAGGACCAGCGTAGTCGATTCCTGTGTGTACAAACGCCTTACTTTCTTCCAATCGACACTTAGGCAGGTCAGCCATTGGTGGAAAAGTAGGTTTAGGATTTAATTTGAAACAAGCTATGCATTTGTGTATGCGTTGCCGTACGATGTTACGTGCGGAAAGAATCCAAAAACGTTGCCTCAAAATTGAAAGCAATAATTGCGGACCAGCGTGACAGTATTGTTGATGATAAGCATCAATAATTAAATTAATTATATGTCCTTTTTTAGGAAGTAATGCGGGATGTTTATGTGCGTAATCTAGCGAAGAATGGCGTAAGCGACCACCAACTCTTAATATATTTTTGTCATCAATAAATGGTGACAGTTTGCGTAATGCGGTAGAACAAGATTTGTTCTTTTTAATATTAGAAATATCTTCATCGAATGAAGTGCGTTGAATACTACGAACGATATACATTTCAGCTACTTCTAAGTCTGATGCGGTAATTATATTATTGCGCGGGAGTTTTTTAATAAATCTGAGAACATAGACTGTAGCTCGAAGGAATTTATTTAAAGAAGAAAATTTTAATCCTAAGTTATAAAATAAATCATCATGCGGGTGCGGTGCGGTGCGTGAAATATGAGAAATAGTTTTTTTTGTTCAGGAAGTTGCGATGCGTTAGAAACAAATACATTGATAGGCCACTTATCAACAGGTAAAGAGGCCCAAGCGGGACCATGAAACCAGAGATCATGGTTTATTAAACGTGACGGAAGTAGACCGCGGGACAAGCAGTCCGCGGGATTTTCGACACCAGGAACATGATAGAAATCCTTGGGTGAAAAATGTGACTGACATTGAGATATTCTATTTGCCACAAAAGTATTAAATTTGTGCGGAGAGGAGTGAACCCAACAGAGAGCGACCTCTGAGTCTGAAAAAATATAAACATTCTTTATGACACATCTCCTCGAAAGCGTATCATATACAACCCGTAAAAGATTACATGCTAACTGTAAAGCACACAGCTCGAGCCTTGGCAATGTTACCATTTTTACGCTTGAAACTCGAGATTTCGATGAAACTAGGGTAACTATAGGTTTCCCTTATCATTAATTACGTGTGCATAGATAACACACCCGTAGGCCTTTTCACTGGCATCTGCGAATGCCAGAAGCGAAACATTGGATTGTTTTTCGATACCCAGGTGGCGCGGAAATTTAAGCGAAGAAATAAGCGGTAACTCATGCACAAACTGCTGCCACAAGTTTAAAATATCTTGAGGTGGATTGTCGTCCCAATCCAACTTAAGTAGCCAGAGAGCTTTAATTAATAATTTAGAAAATAAAATAACTGGGCCTACTAAACCTAACACGTCGTATAACCGTGCGGTCGTAGAAAGAATAGCGCGTTTGGTGCCTGAAGTTTGCGGCGGCGAAATAGAAAACGTAAAATGATCACAACCAGGTAGCCAGCGGAGACCTAATATCTTAAAACTGTTTTCGTTATCAAAGGAAACAGGTTCAGAGAGATTTCGATGAGACACGGGTACATGTTCGATTAACTCGGGCGAATTACTTGTCCACTTGATTAAGTCGAAGCCTCCAGACTTGAATAAGTTTATAAGCTGGTCGGCAGCATCGATAGACTCCTCAAAAGACGAAGCCGACGAAGCGAGGTCGTCCATGTACACGTCCCTCTCTACTATTTCCGCAGCGAGGGGATAATTTTCTCTCTCATCACTTGCTAAACGACGCAGAGTGCGTAGTGCAAGAAATGGAGAGGAGCGAAGTCCAAAACAAACCCGATTGTATTCATATGTTTCGAGCGGCTCGTTAGTATCAAAACGAAACAAAATGCGTTGAAATTTGCGATGCGGTGGATGCACTTCGATACATAGATACATCTGCTTTACGTCTGCGAAAAATGCGATTTTAAATATGCGAACATTTAATAAAATATGAAAAATGTCATTTTGTAAGTTACAACCCGTGTGAAGAATATCATTCAATGATAAACCAGAATCCGTTTTTGCGCTGCCATCCAAGACAATACGTAACTTGGTAGTGGACTTATCTTGTCGTAAAACGGGATGATGCGGTAGGTAAAAACCCGGACTGATGCAGTGATCAGGCGGGACGCGGGACAAAATACCTTGCTCAATATAACTGCTAATGACCTCGTTATATAAGTCACGTAACCCGGGGGACTTCAAAAATCTGCGTTCCAAAAGGTTGAATCTTCTAAGTGCGGTTGAGTAAGAATTACCCAATTTTTGCGGACTATCGCTGAAAGGTAAGCTAACAGAATACCGTCCGTTAATATTACGCGTGGTACTAGAAACATAATTTTCTTCACAAGCTTGATCTTCCGAACTAATAAACTTTTTTGAAGGCACTTCCTCCAACTGCCAAAACTTCTCCAAAGTTTGGTTCAGTTGCTCATGAGTGAAGGCACAAAAAGCACGAGAGGGAGGTAACGCGGTCACGACAGGCACGTCACCCATGACGATGTAACCTAATGAAGTTTCTAGGGCCACCGGACCATCATAAACATCACTAACTATTTTATTGCTAAGTAATATTTGACAGTATATTTTAACTCCGAGAAGCATTTCTATCGGACCGGGTTCATGAAATGAATCATCTGCGAGTGGTATATTATTTATGAAAGGCAAAGAAGCTATATTGACTTGAGCGTCGGGTAAACAACCGGTTATTTTATCAATGACTGCGGGCCGAATACAATATTGTTTACCATTATCAAAGCGCGATGTAAATCTAACTTGCGTGCAACCGTGCACTACCTGCGATATACCGCCGATGCCTTGAACTTCAATAAAGCGATTTTGCGTAGAAATTGGAAGTGATAGACGCTCGCAACATGCGCGCGATATATAATCGCTTTGCGAACCTGGATCGATTAGGCATCGTACATAATGCGGCCGGTTAAACTTATCAAAAACGTTTATTTTTGCGGTACCTAATAATGTAGTCTTTGCGGTGCGATCTATATTATCGCAAGAAATGTTACACACAGATGTGTTATAATTATTACCAGTTACAATATTTTGTGACGAAGAAGAAGAAACCTTATTCGAGGGCGATATAAGGTTCAAATTATTATGCGCGGTATCAGACTGCACGTTCGCATTACCATGTGGCAAGGAAGCGCGAGCAAAGCGGTGCGAATTGCGAGCGGGAGCGGAATTCATTGCGGGTGCGTAATATGATTGTTTATTTTGCGGTGGGTTGAAATGAAGCAATGAATGATGTCTGGCTAGACAATAGGAACAGTTTCGTTTCGATAAACAATTGTATGTTGTATGCTTTGAACTCAAACAGTTGTGACAAAAATTATTCGTTTTAACAAATTTAAATCTATCAAAAGGCGACATATTATTAATAAAACGCGAACACTTATACAAATGATCATGACTTACGTCCTTACATAATGCGCAAATGTTATGACTTGGACCATCCGTATTAACAAAGGATTTTGTCATCTTGGGAGTAGGTATATATCTGTTGCGGGGTTTGTTCGAAGACGAATTATGCACCGTATTTTGCTTCGAATGCAATAGGACCTTATTTTGTTCTAATATAAAATTAAAAAGAGTCTTATAAGAAGGAATTTTATTTTCACGATGGGTAATTTCGAATAATTTAACAGTTTCCGAATCTAACTTTTGTTGGGCAATATGAAAGAAAATAAAGTCGGTTAAATCATCTAATTTTAATTGTTTAAGCGCTTCAACAGATGCGTTAAAAATATTTATAAAATTATCGAAGTTAACTGCGGTGGCGTTACTGAGCGGTTTGAATTCCAATAATTGATTAAGATATGTGGAGGCCAGAGCGCGCGGATCGTCATATCGACGTATTAAATCGGACCAAATAACTGAATAATTTTCCGCCGTCGGTGGTAACCCAGCACAAATGCATTTAGCCTTTTCAGTTAATTTTCCAATAAGATAAACAATCCTCTCACCATCCGTCAAATTAGGATTATCGTGTACTACACTTTTAAACTGCTGATAAAACACTGGCCAATTGCGAATGTCCCCATCGAATGACATTAATTCAATAGGAGGTAATTTAGGGGTTGACCTTGAAGTATGCGGTTTTATTTCCTGACTTGAACGACAGTTTGCAATACATTGCTCATGAACACGTTTGATATGGCAATATATTTCATCAAAGGATATCCAAGTTTGATAGTTAACTACATAATCAGGATTAATCATTAAATTTTGTCTGTTATATTCGTCCAAAATATGTTCAAATTCTGTGCGTAAATTATTTAAATTAGTGACGTTATTCAAAAAGATATCAAGTTGCGTTTCGTCATTAAGAGCATGTTGTGATAAATCGTAAATTGTTTGCAAGCGTGAAAAGAATGCGTCGCGTTTAGCTTCAATCAAACGCAACTCAGGGCTACTACACATAGCACCTTTACTAGCACTAGATTTCTTTTCCATGACGAAAAATAGGAAGCTATAGCCTTGTTAATGAAATGCGATGTGTAAGTATACACGTTAAGTAATTATTAATAATGCGGTAAATAAATGAATGAGTCGTTTTTTATAAATGCGTGTTTGAGATATGCGGGTATTAAAAGTATTTAAATATGCGGGTTTGAGAAAACAGCGAAAATTAATAGTAAGTAAATGGCGAAAATAGCGAAATAACAAAATGAAGAACAATGTTATTGTTCTCGTTGCGGTATGCGACATGCGACACAGCACCAACCCTACGTGCCGCGTGAGCGGTAAACAAGCGCGGGAGATACCTACAATATTCTGCAACACAAGGAGGTAAATTGAAATAAGCGGGCGTGTCGATTTTAGTACACCTTCAAATGTAAGAAAATTGAACAATGAATCGAAATACTTTATTAATTATGTATTGTAGGTTACATTTACGTATGCCAGATACCAGTTATGCGGTTTGAGTAAGTGGAATAGATATCTATCAATGCGGAATAAATACAAATAATTTGATAAATATCCCTTAACTAGACACTAACAACGTAATGTTTGCGGTATATAATAAATGTTACATTAAATTTGAAGGACCAGATCTGTTATTATGTGTATGGAATATGCGGTAATGTATATAATATTGATATATATATACTTTAAAAATTCGGTTCGAAGCGACCAAACCTTGGTGGCGATAAATGGTAGCTGGTTATACCTACCACCACCAAATGGGGTGCGGTTTAAAGTAATAGTACCTGGTTGACCGAGCTTTGCTCGGTTGAAAATTATATTTAGTATGAATCGCAAGAAATACGAGGAATTCCGCCATCTATTCAGGAGTCAAATCATACAACTGTTTACTGAGCACAAAATTCATTTTACTTATGTTACGGCCAAAGGATCTCAACAGCGTGTTTCACAAAGTTGTACAGCGCCATCTAGTTTCATACTACTGAAATTTCAACACGTTACAAACAGTACCTCATAGAAGTTAACTGTGTGAGCGAATTAATTGCATTTTAAATAGGTACATACTTAATTAGATAAATTCATTGAACTTTCCTTCGTACTTTTCGCAGGCTTAGGCAGTCCCCGACTGAAATTTTTATTTGCGATAAAATGTATTGAATGTTTATGATAATTAAACAACATAAATAAATATACTTTTAGTTTAATGAGCAAGTTGTTAGGCGTACTTAAAATTTTATTGATTCTATTTACAACAATAGTAATTTCATCGATCTGACCATTATTTATTTAAAACTTTATTAAAATATATTATTAAATCGATAATAACAAAACTAACATTTATTTACAAATATTCTCGTAAATATCACAAACGCACGTTAAACTATCACTACGCGTCCTGCGAGGTCAAGCGAGATAATCGCACTGATTTTTAATTTTATTCAAACAGAAAATAGGTAGGTATAACGCAAAAATAGCGCTTCAACGTAAGAATGAATATTAATAATTATTAGTATTAGCCGAACAAAAATATATTCGAGCGCCATCTAGTTTCATACTACTGAAACAAACAAACCGTATCTCATAGAAGTTATCCTAATGTTTCATAGATGGCGTCAGTTCAACACGTTACAAACAGTACCTCATAGAAGTTATCCTAATGTTTCATAGATGACGTCAGTATGATGTTTTTAAAATCTCTTTATCTCGGGAACCGAGCTTTTCTCGAACCTGGGACCTGGATAAATCGATTCCTTGAGCCGAAAACCCCCTAATCTGTAACTTTCATGAAAATCTTTGCAGCCGTTTCCGAGATCGTGATTATATATAAATAAATAAATAAATATACAAGAATTGCTCGTTTAAAGATATTAGATGTAATTTCCTTCGATAGAACGCGTGGAAGTAGTGGACACGTATATCTCCAAGGTTTTGGAAGTAGATGACCATGTACCCCTAGCTTGCAAGAAGTCAATGTCGAGGATCTGTAGCTGTTCAGGACAAGGTGGATGACGATCCAGCTACAGTAACAGGAAAGGTCAAGCGCACTTACTTGCAATGGCTGCTTTGTTGGCTCCTCGGCACGTGGCTGGTCTTCTGCTCCTCGGGAGACGTTATCCTTAGCGTTTATATATCACAACACATATAAAAACAGATCACTATGAAGTTCTACGTAGTTTAAAGTACTTTTAACACGGCAAAATAGGGTTTTTAGTTGAAAACGTGTCGCAGTTCAATTAGTGCGTGTGGCGGCCATTTAACGACGATAACGACTAACTCTTGTTTGAAGCGGTGCGAAAGAGACGGCGATTCATTGCCGCCTTGGCGGGTGCGCTTGGGGAAAGGAGATGGATATAGGAAGACTTTCTTGCAAGTGCGGTACATAGATTTTAAACTGAATCTAACGTATTTAATAATATAACAATATCCAACACCCGGTCTCTCCGACGAATGGAAATTCTCTCCGACGGACACATCGGAAATTTTATTATTCCGCTGTGTCACAACTTATTCTTCTCCATAAAACGTGGAATATACTCTCTGTGAAACAAAACTCGCCTCGGTTGTATAAATATTCAACCTGGCAAATTCTCAGTAGTATTGGTTGCAGAAAAGAGATGGAAAATAAATTACGCTACAAACTCGTAGCATAGTAATAGGATTCCATAGGATTCACTGTATCGTGAGCGCCATTGACAATACTCACACTCAAACTGGGACCAGAAATTGAAACTCATCATTCTTTACACTACGGTACGCTGATAAAATCGAATTATGTAGGTACTTGGCATAGGTACCTACAATAAATGCTATGGCTTAATCGTGCGTCACTATATAAAATACCTACTTACTTCTAAATAGGTACCTAATAGTCTGTATGTATAAATGATTGTTTGTCTGTATGTTTTCTAAAGAATCGTAAAATATGCATTTGATCATGTGATAATCTTTAGCAAAGTTGTTGTCCATGAGCCCAGAATTCTACAGATGGGGCCACTTTCATTTCATTCCATTTTTTTGTGTAGGTAATGTCTTTCCTTCAATTATTTAGCTAGTTTTAAATATTTTTAAGTTACAATTCCAAATGTATTAAACGGACAAAAGTTGTAAGGTTGTTAAATTATTGTTTTTTACATATTTTTTGTACTTATCAAAAAAGAGATGTAAGGCGCGGCCCCTACGGAAATTGAAGTCTGAAGCGGCAGGAAGCTCACTAAAATACCTAGAAGAATTGGATTTTTTACTTCAATTTACGATGTTTCTGTATTTGTTCGTGAGATGCATTTATTCTCCACTTTCCATACGTCTAGCGAAACATAAAGCGAAAATTATAATTTAGTAATAAATATTTTAGGACGTATCAAACGATGATAGCTGAATGTAGAAGAAAAATGGAAAAAACGATGAGCATTATATTGAAGGGCGGTAGGAGATGTTATTCACGTGTTTTTATTCAGGGTCTATAGGTCTTGTACGTTCGGGAGGCAATTTTCACCGCTTTGAAAATGTTGATGATGAAATGAAAAAATATTGAAAAAATTGTGAAAAAATAGACTTTCATGATGTTTTATTACATTTTATTTGTTTAAAATTTCATTAATTTATCGCTTCTCTCTGGAAAACTTATCCCTTAGTGCCCACAGTCAAAATTGTTGGCCGTGATTTCTAAAACAGACATTACTGTTTACTGAAAAATAAACAGACACTGAAACTTACCTACCACTTTACATTATGTTTAGAGACAGCGCTAAAACGATCAAACCGTTTCTGAGACACGATCAAATCGTTTCTGAGACAATAACGTATAAAAACGCGCAGACATATTTTTTGTATATATGTATATACCTAGGTAATTTCCTGTCTAGCTGTAGCGAGAGTGTCCAATCAAAGCTCCGGAAGTGCTAATGCCACCTACCTTCATTTAACGACTCGAGTACCTATATCTTAGATATATGTCCTACGACAGCCATTCTATCTAACGACGGCAACCGGCGCCGAAGGTAAATAGAACTTCAATTTAAACTGAAATTCAATTAAGCCGTTGACGGCGATTCACTTGATGTACTAACAAGATAAATCACATTCGATGGATCAAAGTTGAGCCGGTCCAGTGTAGCGCCGCCTCTACTAACTGGGCGGATATTGACGCAAATGCAAATACACTTGATGGAGTTAGCCTCGGGTTCGGCTCCACTAACGAACTGACTGCCCTCATCACTGGCTGTCCCGTTGTTTCTACAGAAAATATTTTTTAAAATGTTTGCAATCTGTGTGTAGGTAGGTACATGAAATATAATAATTGTCAAAAACTATCAGGTATCAACGCAATTTATTGCGTTATAAATAATAAATTTTTGTTTGTTTTTCTGTTTCTATATTCCCACTTAAACGATTTAGATGCGGTTTTCACTCATATTAGTGGTAAGTTTATTTCATTTCCAATCATCATTTATTTCATAATTTAGGTATATCATTTCATTTTCAATTTACAGGTTAGGAATAAAAATCAGATTTCTGAAGCGAAACAAGAAGAAAAAGGCATAAACCGGCTGGTAGCATAATACTTACTTTATCTATAACATCAGTGTGTCAATATTGTATGCACACAGTGTGAAGTTGGAATAATTAGGGTTAGGGTTCCCATCTCAAGATTTGAGAATTCCAGACAACGTTTATTAGCTAAAATAGAATATGTAGTGAACTAAAAAGTCACAAAGTAAAATTTCAGAATTCTCATTTCAATTAAGTTATTTCAAGTAGATATTTTTTTAGTGATGACATTAATTAGTTATGTTTATAAGATTTAATAAAAATATGAAAGCTTATTTAATCACGTATAATTTTTATTTAGATTACTGTGCCCGGTCATACTCCCTAGGATTCCTTGAGTCACGAACGAAATAAAATTGAAAATAAAATACACCTACCCCCATCGATCTACGTATATTAAAGAATCCTACTCCAGAGAAATCAAACTCCGGACAAATTCAAAAGCGAGACAATTGAACAACCAGTCCTTACATATCCCTACACACCAAAACATGTGGTAGCCCTAATCCCGGTGTAGCCGTTATCACCGGGGTCACCAGGACGATGTAGTGATAAGGTGCAAGTTGTCAGAGGTGTCAGTGGCTTGTTTTGGTCAGATAACTGAACCGGGTTTCCGTGTTATCTTAATTGTGTCGGAATTTCTCGGCAGTTAACGACATATGTAGATAAAACTACTTGGACAATAGTCGAACATTTCAATTGTAACGTTTTGAATTAATGTTATTACTCCGTAAGGTGCATAGAGTTAGCTTGAAATATGTCATCAAAAAATTACATAAAAAATGTGGCCTAGCTATACCTATGATAAATCCCTGTGACATTCATCAAAATAAAAGTTTTTCGAGACTAAATTTCATTTTATTTTTCCTGTTATCTGGTACAGCCTTAAAAATGAAGGCCCTAAAACGAGAGGTTTGATACCGTAGTGAATTCTGCAGTTATTTTCTTTGTTCCAAATTCTCCTGGTGAATGGATGTAGTAATGCAAAAACTCCAGGAAATAAAAAAGCTAGGCAAGACTTTCTTTAACTAAAGAACGTTCTGTAACTCAAAGTCGTGGTTCATGAAATGAGTAAAATGTGTACCTATTAACAAAGTTTGTCAAATAATGCAACTGACAAGTGCATGGTGGTGGCATGAGACTTCCGATACTTTGGTTGACCACTAACTCCTCCAGTAATCCGCACTGTAGCAACGTGGTGGAGTATGTTTTAGGCCTCCTCAATGATGAGGAAATACCTGTGGGAGTAATGGGCCATTAATATCAATACCAGTAAACAGATGACTTCAACTGACCAACGACCCTCTACTATGCACAAATATTATAACTGAAAAAGCCTACCTATAGCGTATTCCAGTCGGTTATTAATAGTTTTTAAAAATAGGAGCTTCTATACAAACTAAATTAAACCAGACTTTTAGAGGGAGAAATTGCTTCGCAAAATTGTATTTTTTACATATTTTGCTCATGACAGGATCGGAACTACGTTTTTCATTTAAAATTTCATCGAAGCGTTTTGTTGTGTTGAAGGTTTGGATAAATAATAAATACTAGATTGAGTTATTTCAAAAATGTAGTTAGGTACTAGGTAAATGACCCAATATTCCCGATAAACATTTGTGTTTGTAAAGTTATTTGTAATTAATCCTCTATACGTGACTGAGTATTAAGTTATGAATTCTGCCCCATAGTAGGTAGCTAGGCTAGGTAGGTACATACTTCAAGCATGGTTGTATTTCAAGCACAGAGCATGGCTCTAGTGTCGACTTTCTTTTTCAGAAACAACGCATTTAATTAACTAATGAATTAACAGGGCATTTAATTAACTAATGAACACTGCATTTAATTAATTACATTAGAAATACATGCGGCGCTATAATTATAGATAGCAACTATACTCATAATCATAAGTTGTGACATTTATGTAGTAGTTAGATTCAAAATTCCAGGCCTAATAAATTCTCATACTGAAATGTATAAATATGTACAGAGCACCTCTACTAGAGACTACTTAGAGGCATCATAAGAGCCGATGATATCAAAATCTCAGCGTTGCGTTGCACACCTGCATGCAAGCAAAAAGTATATCAGCTCTTCTCATACCTGAAATACTTCGGGCGATACACCGACCTCTGTCCCACGCCTTCCTGGACTCCCAATAATTTGGTCTGGCTCATCGTCACTGGCCGTGGGAATTGGTAAAGATTTCCGCGATAATCTAGCAATCTCCACCTTTTGTTCCACCCTACCAAGGTTTTTGCCCAAGTTGGTCTCAGCATTTTTGATTCCACGGTGTTCAGGTGCAGATTGATGGATATACCTACGTAAGTATTATAATTAAAATTGAATAGATTCAATAAAATAATATTCATCAAGAACCTAAACCTAATAAAACTTAACACCATTTATTAACACAGAATATAAGAAGTGTCTCTCCGTTAACAAAATTCTAATTAGATTGATGAATAAATAAATTAATTAAAACATGTTCTGACTTTTATTTAGAGACAAACAAATAATTAATGCTGAAGGTATTCCGGAAGGGAAAACAACGCGGATTAATACCTAAATAAAGTATTCGGTGATTGGCAACGTAACATTTGAATACGATACACACTGGACTATTCTTTCATCTGGCTAGTAAGCGATCAGGTACATTCGTGCCTACTGCGCACGTAGTAAGTAAATTTAAAATGAACCTTAATCACAAGGGCCGAAACTGGCGTTGCCAATAAAACGAATAAGTAATAAGTATTTATCTTATCCACGAACGGCAGTAACATTTCCACCAGCGATAGTAAACAGCGTTAGAAAATAAAGTTTCCAAAGGGCCTAAGGCACTTCTCACACAACGCTATTTGCAAGCGACTCGGATCTTGCCAATGTATGAAAGCGACGCATCGTAGACGCGTTTCCTGTCAGTGAACAGTGTCAGATACAGCGAATTTTGGCGTTGCAGTCGTGTAGCTCATTAATAGCGTTGTGTGAAAAGTGCCTAAGACTAAAAACGGTAGACAGAACAATTTATCGTAGCATTCCCCGACACCGGAAAACCGACCCGTGGGAATTGCGCCGCCGGAAATAAACGTAAACACCGTCCTATAATAATATTTTTCTTTAACAAAAGGAAAATTAACGCCAATTATGTAAATGATATAAACTTTCCTTGACCGGATGGAATGATAATTAAAATACTTTGTTAAAATAAGAAGGAAGTTCGAATTAGAAGTCCGAGTTGTGAGTCTTAAACTTTTCTTTTGAAATAAACCACGAATAAATAATTTTGCTTGTAAAGATAAGCTAAAAGGGAGTACAAAACGTTACAGTTAAAAATTGCGATTGATGAGAATCAGTACCAACTAATATAAACAACCAATAATGGCGTGTGGTTTTCTACGAAGCGGGATTCCAGGGTTTGACTGCGAATCCATCAATTAGTTTTGATGTCCATTAGTGCATTTCTTAGTAGTAGGAAAATGTGTTGAGTGGGACTGCTGTAGACTACGATGATAATGTATAATGTAAAAGGTAGACAACCCGAGTGGCGCAATGGTTACTACGTCGACTGCGTTCAAAGGTTTCTGGGTTCGATTCCCAGCGAGGCGGAAATTTGAATGATGAGTTTAGACTTCTCTTCTCGGTCTGGTGGCATGGACTTCTGTGTGTGTGTTGACGCGTTGACGCCCACGACATAGGATATCCTATCTAGGCTATGACGGTGTTACGTTATTTATTATTATTTATAGATAGACAACCGTGAGACGAAAAGGTGAAAACCGTGGGTAGAGGCAAAAAATTCTTGAGCGCTTCCGTGCTCCGGAGGGCACGTAAAGCCGTCGGTCCCGGTTGTTATCGATAGATAGCAGTCGTTGAGCCGTATCGGAGGCCTTCGGGCGGCTTGAAAACTATCGACACTGGGTTGGCCACTAACCCCTCCACCAACCCGCATTGGAGCAGCGTGGTGGAGTATGCTCTAGGCCTCCTCAATAATGAGGAGAGACCCGTGCTCAGTAGTGGGCCATTAATGGGTTATAGCCACACAAACGTGTCTCGCTGGCCCCTTCAATACGCAAATAATATTGAGGCTGTATGGCATAATGACATGTAGATGAGCTAACACTCCACGAGTGAGCTACAAAGCGCAAGACGCAAATAGGCCAAGTTTCCATTTGGCGGCGTTCTGCCTCTTTTGTTCCACGGAGAGTTTCAGCACTCGTAAATACGAATAAATATGTTTTTACTTACGGTAAGTGCTTGCGAAACTCCTAGTGTACTGTGCAGAGACAGATGAGGAGAGGTTATGTATTTATCTCTCTTTTATTTTAACGACTAACGAAAACCGACTTTAATGTAACATTGAAAATAGAAAATCATTAAAGTCATCGGCAACTCTTAGGCAATGCCTTGGACCCTGATGACCATTTGCCGTCCGGCAGAATTTGGCAAAATATAACCATAATTATAGGTCCATAATTATGATTACAGTTGATCATGTCTGCACTATACCAGGGCCGCTGTATGCGGGCGTGCAAGGCGTGTCCTCACGCAGGCGGCACGCTCGAAGGGCGGCAAATGGACACAACTTGGGGGTAAATTCATTTTTGATACATTTATTCGCAAATATCTCCTATATGCAGACATTCTGCTACATTTTTGTGATATATAATATTACATATTAAGATTGACGGCGCGAATATAAAATGTCTTAAGTAACTTTTGCTTCCAAATTAAATTGCATTGTGCGCACGGTTAATAAGTTTGTTCTTATCTCTGTCCGAGGTGGCTTCTCTACAGTTCATGACCTTTTATGAAACTAAAATTATACCAACCAACATGTTATTATGAAATTCAGAGTTATCTCCATAATTTGACATATTTCATACTCTATTCAACCAGGTTCTATTTATAAAACTGTGACGCCCACACGGCATTTCGTATAATAAACGAACCCATTATATAGCGGTTTATAAACAACATCCATAGTATGACGCTAAATGCTTCCTGCGGGAAAATATTATTGTGGGCTTAATGACACAAATGATTTTTCTATAGAGACTATCACATTTTAAGCAGAATTGGCAGTGAATATCCATTTTATTTCAAAAAGTTATCTTTTTTATACTGAGAGTACCTACCTACCTTACGAACAATTTCGTTTTTAAACATGTAGAAGTAGAAGTAGAATTTATACCTAATAATTGCACCTATCATTTAATTCGATGAAAAAAAGCAAGTATGGAAACTTGGATGACTAAGATGACTTATACTTCTCAAAATCTTTTCAAAGGTGTGTAAAATCTGCCAATCGTATTGTGAACTATGGCATAAATAAAAAACGTGCAGTTTTAAATAAATTATAATTATATTATAATTCAACCCATGATAACCAGGAAGCCATGAATAGGTACTGCAGACATAACCAAATATTAATGCTGCTGATGTTCCCGTAAAATTCAATATTTTCTTTACAAAAATTACAAAGTGCTAACAAGGGATCACTTTCACCTTCGCCCCAGCGTGACTCGACAATACTGGGTACTGGGACTATTATTCCTTTCCACGCAGAGTCCGCCCCCGGGACGACTACGACACGACCGACACCGCGACGACCGACGACGGGCCCGCCGGGATTAGGGTTACCAGATGTAACTATTTGTATGGACATACTAGTAAATCCGCCCTCGCTTCGCTTCGGGTAACCAGTCCGTTCAAAAATCTCTATAAATTTTAATAAATTATGTTATTCCGTTGTCTAAGCTATATTTCTGCAAAGTTTCATGAAAATCCGTTCAGTAGTTTTTGCGTGAAAGAGTAACAAACCCACACACACACTCACATCCTTACAAACTTTCGCATTTATAATATTAGTAGGAAGTAGGAAGGATTGTCTTGACTTCTAGTCCTCTATTCGGATTTGATTTTGACGGTTGTTTTAAAGATTATATATTTTTTTATTATTTAATAAGCAACTGATAAGGTTTTAGCTTTTTATTAAACTGTATAAATATTAACCATTAGTGTCCCTAAAAAATTAATTTGTCATTTCTAATACGTGACTATTTTCTGTAATTAAAATGTCGGAGCTTTTCTAAAAATACCCAAAGCTTTTACAGCATCAATTTAACTGTCAAAATGTTTTATATTGTGAGATGGTGACCCTAACTGCGATTTATTAAGCAGCCGTTTACAAATACGTAATCGCTTATCGGTGCGGAAGCGAGATAAAACAAACTGAGGGATGTTGCGAGCGTTTGATTCTACCCGTAGCACTGAGGGTAAACCTAACCGGATGAAAAGCAATGCACGTGGTTGAGGCAGAAAATATTTCTCATGTTATTAAATGATAGAGCAAGAGCCCGCGGCTTCCAGATCTTCGTTATATTATAAAAGATGAATATTTTTAACACGCTTTTATTAACTTCACCTGTATGTTTGTATGTATGTTTGTATGTAACATTTCTGTTAATATCTTCCGTGCCCCTCAGGCGTTTTGCTTCAAATTCATAACGCACCTATAAACAGTTGATCCCTAATTTTCTAGACCCTTTCCACGCAAATCTATCGCGGATTTTCCTAAAAATAGGCGTTTTTCCTAACTTCTTTAATTTCCACCTTCCCTAGCCTATAACTTCCAAGTTTATCATCCGATTTCTTCCAAACCGACTTCGTTGTGCTTGTACAACTGCCCTGCGTCGATCCCACCGCTTTTCAAGCCAATCCGACGAAAAAAGTGAAAACCGAGTCATAGTGGTAGATCTCGTACAAGTTAATTTTATTTGTAACCGACTTCTTTGGGCGCGATTTTGACCCACTTTAAACGGCCAGATTTCGTTCAAACTTTGTAGATTTATCGAGTTCCGATGACATTACACTATTTTGATAAAATTATTCCAATTTTCAATATGCAAAATAAGAATTTAATTTTTTTTACTCTCACACTAATGCCATCTACCCATTTGCTACTGCCATCTACCCATATTTACGGGCAACTAGCTATAACTCCGTATTCAGATTGACTGCGTACATTACGTTTTACTAGATGGCGTTGTTCTTCTGTTTATTTGAATTCTAATTTATTACGGGAGTAATAGTCGATAGATCGATAGAGACCAAATAATAGTTTAAAATTATAAAAACAAGCTATTATAAATAAACAAAACTAAAAAGGAGAAAATAAATTATAGTTTAAAAAAACTAAAAAACACGCTTTTTATAGTTAACTGAACTAAAAAAATTGAAAATAAGTTTAAATAAATTTAAATTAAGAATAGTGTTAAAAATTTCAATAAATATGAATTAATAATAGTGTAAATAAAGAAAATATTTTATTTAAAAAAAAGCGTGGGGTGCATGGTGTCATTTTGATAATATCTTAAAAAGCACCCCACGCTTTTTTTTAATAAAATATTTTCTTTATTTACACTATTATTAATTCATATTTATTGAAATTTTTAACACTATTCTTAATTTAAATTTATTTAAACTTATTTTCAATTTTTTTAGTTCAGTTAACTATAAAAAGCGTGTTTTTTAGTTTTTTTAAACTATAATTCTTTTAGGGTACGGCTACGGTACCGTACTTTAGTAGGTGGTAAGTGGTAAGGTAAGTGGTGAACTCTAGGTCACCTGGAGAAGGTCCACCGCCCGCGTATTAAGTAGGTACCTTTTCTACCGGCATAGACGGTTCAATATGGAATTTATTCGTTTCAATAGCAACCCCCACAAGTGCCATCTCTCCGCCCCTGTGATTATGGTTCATTGCAATAACTTTTCCATCCATATTCTTAGCAACAAAAGTATGAGCGGTTACACTTTTAAAGAGGCGGCCATCTCAGTTTTCGGGAATAGCTACACATCTGTGTCCGTATTAGAAAGAGACTTTCCGATACTAACTTGACTAACATCCCTGTATGAGTCTTGTTTTAGGTCGGTCACAGATCATGGGCGGCAGCCTTCAATAAATTCACTTGAAACTTGTGTATCATTTTTAAAAACGCGAGCGTAGCCGCCGGCCGGAACTCCAGTGAACATAAGAATATATTTCTCAAATTAGCTCAAGATACATCCTATACATTTCCAACAATGTTAAGTGGCCCGCAAAAGGCTCAATCGATAAGTGGTACTAAACTGTCGCCACAGCACATCGCAGTGCAATTCGCATCATCTTAAAATAGCGTCGTCGCGACGCCGTCCGTTGCTAGGCAACGCAGCCGCCAATCGATAGTAGGTAAATATCTCATACATTCATGGGGTGCCGGCGGCAATGTTGTTTGGGAGGAGATTAAGGGCTATGAAGGATAAAATAATGGGACGGATCAATATATCTTTAAACGACTTAAAAAAAGGAGGCGCTCATTCGACTGTATGTTTTTTTTTGTTTGGATGTTACGTTATAACTTTTTAACGGATAAACTGCCTAACAAGGTTCCAGAGCCTTCGAAACACTTGGAAATAGTCGCAGACGCGAATCACCCTTAATGAGAAGGTATCTACTAATACCTATTTAATTAATTCATTATTCGGCCAATTTTATTTATTATTCTTTCAATGTTATTATTATTATACACCAAAAATTTTAAAGCGTCGCCCATCTAAAGAGTAAAGAAACGACATTTCTTACCATTTTCAATTTGCAATCCCATTTGTTATCTTTAATGTGACATCCCTACGAATAAAAAATAGGAATGTGAACAATTTAAGCACTTCCGTGTGCGATATTTTATGAAATCAAGTTAAAAACCATAAAGCGGATGCGAGTGTACGGAGCGAGCCCTGCCGGCTCGAGTTTGAAGTAGGGCTGCCAACGTTTCAAACGATTTTTATTATTTGGTATTCATTTTAAAACGTCAGTTCCACTTCAACAAAGCAGTAAAGGTTTGTGCGTTTCGGTCTGAATATTTGGCCTAGTTTACTGGTTATACAAACGCGGAGAGAAGTTAATATCAACAACCAATAAGCATCCCACTGCAAGGCAAAAGCCTCCTTTTTTACTTGAAATGGATCGTAATCTATTAAGCTACTTTATTGATAAAGGAGTAGTGACGATTACCACAAATCATTACTGAGATTAGCGCATACAAATGTAAAGTCACACGGACAAAAAATTTAGCAATAACGGTTTTGGTTTCATTACTACCCGCAATAATAGTTTTTTCCGTATATCTTACAGATTTGATAAATGATTAATGGAAAGCCCTTCTTATTCATAGCTCACAGCGACGCCGACGTTGCAACTTTCGAAGTGTTTTAATGCTAGTAATAGTTTCGCGAGTTCAAATAGCTTCTGTATACTTATCGCATAAAGCTAAACTAAGAATAAAACTAAGAAACTCTTATCAGGATATCCTAAATTACAAAAAACTCCCTAAATAAAAAATAGTACATAGTATGAATAATTCACTAAAAAAACAAGTAGATCCAATCGTGGTTCATTTGTTGTTACTATAGGTACATGTATATACCTTGGGCGACGGTGACCACTCAGCATTGCAAGACGTCTATTTGCTTTAAAAAAACATTAAATGTATCGTTACTTATTATAGACACATACAAAGTGAAATAAATAAAATAATATTTTTAAATGTAACTAAAATCGTGGCAATAAACCCAATTTAGAAGGTACTTACAGAATCGTCTATTGATACCGGTTTCCGGCGTAATGCAGTCCTTATCCGGGGGCCGCAGCGAGGATCGCATCGCTCAGGGCGAGGGATTGATCACCCCTGGCCCGCTGCTGCTACTGTTGGTTCTCGAACGATTTCTGTCGATTGTAAACATAGCCAATATTTATTATTTAAATAGTAGTACAGAAATGGTGTTGCCCAAAAGGAATACAAAAGGAATTTAACTGAAACAACAATTCTACGCGAGTGAAGTCGTGAAAATCTAATGTTAAGTACCTAACTTCTCAATTACTAAAGTACTAAAACAGGTGATGTTTATAAGTTTTCCTTTGCGCTTTTCTCCCAAATCTCAAACGTTTTGCATTTCGGTCTAAATGTGGTAAGTATTGATAACTTTTATTGTTTGTTTTATTTCAATTTGATCTAAAATTAAAAACGTGTAATTATGGAATTAATACTGTCTGAACTCTGAACATCGTCTCGTCCTGCTTGTCACCATCGGGTGGAATAATTTTCACGCCTAACTGATCATCATAAAAAGAACGATAAATTATAGATAATATTTAAAATAGGAGCGTATTATTCTACAAAACCAACCCTCAATCGCGAACCCTTTTAGGGGTAATGACATCGAAAAGCAATAGTAGGTGTGTTAATGGATGCATGGTTCGTCGTGAATTGTGATTGAAGCGTAGCACCCCGGGGGGCTTCGGCAGGGGGCCGGGGGGTCGCCACGTACCCCCCGTGTGCTAAACATTACGTCACTTTATAGGGGACGGGAATTAAATCAGTTGTTTTAGGGTATTAATAATGTTATGCATAGGCTAAAGTATTTTATTTTACGTTTAAACGCAACTTATAACCAGCGATAGGCTAGTTTGAACCGTAAAAACTCGAATTACAAAGTGTAAATTTCAAATTTCAACGAGTAGCTTCTCTAATGAGCTGTTAATTGGTTATCAAACACATGTAGGTACAGATCTTTATAAATTATAGCTAAGAACCATGTCGATGAGCTTTGTTACTCATCAAAATTGGTTCATTCATTTAGAGCTACGATGCCAAAAACAGACAAACATATAGGTACACAGAATATGGAAACACAGAGACGTCAAACGATTCTCATCAAAAACGTCAAATCGATTAGCGCTGTGGGTTAATTAATTTTATTGTTCCCTGCTTGTGTGAAGGAAAATATTGCGACGAAATCCAGACGCCTGAAAATTTTAAAGTATGTCCAGCGTGATGAATTATGTATCCCTCAGATTTAACCACGATATTTCCCTTCGCCGAAGTAATTGATAAGTAGATATTAATGTCTACCTACAAGGCACTTTTGTTTCTTTTAATTATTAGTGTCTTTTTCGAACTTAGGCAGCCCTATTTGGGTATCCAACTTTCAAACAAGTTATCACTCACAAATATACATTGAACATTCCAAACAAGTAGATATTGCTTATTTCGGGCCGTTACAATGTCTCTTTAATACGATCGCAGCACTGCATTAACCCACGCGAATGCAATTAGTCTTGAATTTGCCAGAGCGAAATTAAACGCTTATCTTTCTTCCGACTACATTATCCAGTTGCATTCTCCGACTGGTATTGTGACATTTTAATCCAGTAAGTCTCATAATTGCAAGTAAATTCTCGCAGTAATAAGGACCTTATTTGCAAACCGCTAGGTAATATTACGCAACGGACAGTAAACTAACTGACGGAGCAAGTGCCGCATGGTACATTGGTACCACAGTGTAAGGATTAACAGTAATTAATCGAAGTAGATGTTGAAAGGAAAATATTTGAACACTAATCTTTTCCCGGCTTCACCCGCTTGGGAGACTGGAAAAATTTATTGGAATCTATAAACCCACATTAATTAATTACATAGGGTTGTCGCGACAAGCCTCCCAAACATCAGAAATATCACCGATGCGATACAACAGGGCGTGTTTAAAACAGGGAACCCATACAATAACTGATAGTACCTACCAAATGTTAGACTTAGTAAAACTGGTGGCTCTTACATGGGTAGATGTGTAAAATTCCGTGAAAATTGAAATTCTACAATTACAACTACGCAACATTTCCCCAAAGGCTGTTAGAAATCTGGCAAATCATTTCCCCCCGCACCCCGCCTGTGACCGACTCCCGGTCCATAATTGATCGACTGTGTAATAGGTTCTTTTAACTGTGACGATACGCTTTGATCAAGCGCTCGGTAGCCCGTGAAGTCTCCTGGCTAATGCAAATTGACACGACATCAATTTCGGAAATCGTTGTCGGCTTTCGTGTTGATCAGAGAAATGTCCAATCAATTAGTGCGTTTGGATTTACTCATTAAGTTCATTAAGCTGTTCGGTATGTTCAAAGCAATGTAGTGCATTACATTGTGTAAAATTTATAAACCTCTGAGATACTTGTAATATTTAAACACCCTTTCGTTTCAATAGGTTCTAGAAATTTACACGGTAACGCATGGTGGATCCTAAGTGATTGACCGAAGAAAACAACAAGAGGCGCGTTCAGTTGTCGGATGTGTGACCGCTAGTGGTATAAAGAAATCTTCAGCGTTTCCGTACCTGGGAGGGCACGCGCAAGGGTGACAGGCGATGTCGGCTTGAAAAATACAGCCCGACTTGCGCAATGGTTAATAGTATTAGGACAATAGTAAAAGTCTCGTTCTAATTCGGTTACCGATGCCGACACGAGTTTTTAAGAGGCGACTATCTCAGAATTCAGGGGTAGGGACGCATCTGCGACCGAATTAGAACGAGACTCATGTTCATGCCAACACTAACTAGACTAACATCTAACATCAACTAACAGTCCCTGCCCTCACTAGATCAGTGCCGAACCTTTTGAAAATTGGCAAAAGCAAAAAAAAAACTGGATGAAACCCATTGGGAAAGGAAGAAAATATGACAAACATAAAGGGAAAAATAATTTACGGGCGATCTGTTATCAGGTTGGAGTCAAGGGTAAAAAACAGTTTATCGCAATTTCCGGAAAACTATTTACAAGTCCCATGAAGTTAAAGTTAAGTGGTAAAGTTGTATGTAATAATAAGATACACTTTTGTATCAGCACTTTTTTCACACAACCACAAGAAAAACAAAATATAAATAACAAAAATAAGAAAATAAAAATTCAAATAACTGAGTTTTTGGTTTTATTTATCTTCTACAAAAAAAAATCCACGAAATTCGGTGAAAAGTAACCTTTTTATGTCCCAAACACACTAATATATTTTTTTAATTCAACAGTATGTAATGTCCCCCCTTATTTTACCTAATTGAATTGTGAAAAAGCACCCTTTTCAATTTTCTTTCTTTTCAAAAGTTATCGGCACTGGTCTGCACGCTTATTATCAAACCAACAAGTACCTATTCTAACACCATCGACGATCCGGATGGCGCAATGGTTAACACACCGGATCGCTGTTCCGAGGGTCCTGGGTTCGATTCCCAGCGAGGCGGAAATTTGAATGATGAGTTTAAATTTCCGTTCTCGGTCTGGGTGTGGGTCCTTGCTTGTCTTATGTGTTGTCCATGGTACCCACGGCACAGAGGGAATCCCAGTGTGGGGCTATGAATGTGTAGCGTTATTTATTTATCTATTAACTAACTACTGGATTAACCACCAAAGTCCCTAAATTGAGTATTGTGTGTCGGTCACAGTTGTAATGCATGATGGATAGCAGAATAAGGTGGCTGCAGAAGGCTAGTGCTGCATACTCGTTTGCTACCTCAATTCCATAAAAAAAGCTGAGTTACTACCCTCTATGACTGAGCTGATCGTCTCTTCGATTAATTCGTTCCAGGAAATATACTTATTTCAAAACAGAAAGCTGTAGGTAGAAGTTCTGATAGTTTAAGTAGTTCTTCTATCTCAACAAGCCATTTAGGTAGGCAACTGAACACAACTTAACAACTTGGCAGCTCTAAGTTCTAACTACCACAAACCGAAGTAGATACTCTAAGCGACATTGTTGCAAATTGTTGGAAATAAATAATGATAATGGAGACATTATTAACGGAATTAAATATAACTGAATAATTCCTGCCTCAATTATAAACCTACGAGTTTACGACCGCCCGTAAAAGCATTATCATCGTAAATTATAATAAAGGCATTGCCATTTCGATATTCTCTTTGCTATTGCGCTTATACTAAATTGTACTTTATACAATTGTATTCAAATAATATAGGTGGCGTATGCGATTATTTATTTCAATATCAAAATTAAATTATATCATATATCTACTTTTTAAATTTCACGTTACCAACTTATAGTGGCCTTTTGAGGATTATTTTAGATGATAGGATATATTTTAATTAAAATACATAAATGTTTTTATGAAATATTAAAGGACTGACCTCATTATCATTCCAATAAGTTTCCACGTACCGAGTTCCCTTCGCGGAACACGCGGATGCACCCGCTCAGTCGATTGCTGTAACTGAAAACGTATAATATTATTATTAAACATTACACAATTATACCTACTATAGTTTCCTACACATAAATACCTACCATCAAGTTCTTAACACAGAATGCGACTAAATACTGACAAACTTGTCCCAAACAAACGTTTCTCCAGTACCTAAAAAGTATCCTTGTCCTTGCCAGAATTTCAAGCTACCTCCATATCAATTTTAATGAAAATCGTTCAGCGAGAGATTGAAAAAGTAGCGAAAGATGGGGTTGCTTTCACATTTTTGGAAACAAAATTAAATAATGCTACACCCTCACAGCCCCACACTAGGGATTCCCTTCTACATGAATGCCGTGAACACCACTCAAACTAAAAAACACACACTCCTAGAGCTAGAACAGAAATATAAAGTTAAATATTCGCCTCGCTGGTAATCGAACCCAGGACCGTTCGAATGGCAGTCCAGTAACCATTGTACCATACGGTTATCGCCACGTTGCAAGGAACCATTAATCTAAAAGCCAAAGTTTCTCGATCAACGGAAAGAGAGCAAGAATGGCGATCAATCTTCGGTATCTGAACTAACTCGATGACTTTAACTTTAAAACCGAACAACTTGTCAAGGACGGGGTCGTTATATCGTGATAGAGAGTTAAGGATACATATTATATTTTTAACCGACTTAAAAGAAAGGAGGAGGTTCTCAATACGAATTTCTTTATCATATGTACTGGATGAACCGATTTTGATAATTCTTTTTAATTCGAAAGGTAGTGCATGCATATGCATGGATATAGTAGTTCGAGCGATCGCGAGCATTCGCGACGCGAGTGTTAATCCCGTAAAAATGAAATACCCTGAAGTATTCGTAAAAAGTACTTCCTTTCACAGTGGGGTCTCACCACACAGTACTCCTGTCAAGTGACATAAGTACTCTGTCAAGCCACAGTAATTGCCTGACATTTTCCTTTTGCTTATCCATAGACTTCAGTTGGAGTCAAGTTTAGGCTTTGTCGAGGTTTTTAGGGCGGAGGCGAGAGGTGCTTCACTTCGGTAATTACGGGGTGTATCTGAACCGGCTCGCCGGGGTAGTGCGGGGTGGCAGGGGTAGCAGGGGTAGCTATTGAGGCGGAACTTGCCCTCAGGGATCGTTTCCACGGAATTAGTTCGCAGGTACTGTCTGCTTTGAAATAGTCTCGTAGTTACACTGTCTATTGTACTGAGCTCAAGACTCCCTAATAGTTTAATATTCACGCCATTGTAATGGATATGTTACAAAGGGCTCGCACTATTAATTTCTTTATAATTAAATACCATTTGCCAAACTTTTGTATTCGTTTTTTAAAGTTCTTTTATTTTCGTTTCGCGATTATTTTTACATTTACCATTCAAGTTTTTAATTTTTTTTTAAGTAGAGAAAGGGAGGGAGTCCAATTCAATATTTTGAACGGTGTGCCACATACTAAATCAGGTGTAATGTCGTAAGCTTGACGTCTATCGGTAAATAATTTTAATGGCGTCGCTCCATTAGCAGGAATAGCAGGCGCAGGGCAGGGTCTATCTCTCCTCGTAATTGAATAACAAATTAACAAACGGCCACTACTTCCGACTCATGTTTGCCGCACGTAACAATTATGTAAGTATATTTTAATTGTAACTGATATTTATTTCTGTTTAAGACTATTAAGTGATCTCGTATCGCTTTCTGAATCGGTCAAGCCGTGTCTGACATTAGAAGGAATGGGAACGCAAGGATATAGCGAAAAACAGATACATAATTTTAAAACGATTATAGAACTAGATTTAATTATATTTTTATGTACAACGTACCTTAATAACACGTTCACACACTAACACAATGAGACATCAAAGACACCCACAGACCAATCTGTCACATTATAATCTGTCTGGGAAGGAGAGGAAATCAAATTCGGTACCTACCCTCGGTTGACTGCCAGGGTCGTCTTCAACAAAACTACAGAGTTATCTTAACACGATGAACATTCAGTTCAAGACAGTGATAATGAGTAACTGATTTTAAAATAAATAACTGGCAAATGAGGTAACGGATACTTGGCCAATCGGAATAAATACATAAGTTATGGGATTCGAAAATGTACCTACTTTCATTCATTCTTCAATTTTCAATTTTCTGCCCAGCAAACTCATTGGTGATACTGACGTCCATGCACGACGGTAACGGTAACGTCGGTAACCACTTATCATCAGGTGACTCGTTAGCTTGTCTGTCGCTTACTTACCTACATTAAAAAACAGACCCCATTCATGCAAAACTAAAGACCTCAAAATCTATTTGATAACCAATATAGATAGATATCCATCAATATTTCTGTACAAAAGTTACTATTCAGATAATTATTATCCATAACTTGATATGTCAATGAATCTTAAATAAAAAGCTCTTACCTGCGCCTGCGCAGCACAACCGAAGATGGCGCCAGCGGGCAATAAACGATCGAGTCGAGTCACTCGAACGCTGGCAGCCGATGCGGGAAGACGACGATAACATCTTCGCGCGCTTAATTCAATTTTTCACGCATTATTATACCGTCCGATATTCTAGTTCTGTTGATAGACAATTCTACGCTATTACAATGAATTAAAGTTCACTATTTAATGCCATTTAGTTTCATCCGTCTCCTATTCCGTCCAGCTTAAAATGAGCTCATTTATGTATAAAAGTAGTTCGTCTGAAGTTTCTTTCGGCTGGTCGATGTGTATTTATGAAGCTGTTGGACGAAACACGCCCACCCCATTAGCAATACGCCGAGCAAGCGTGTGTAAGGGCCGATGGCGCGATAACTAGACACCTCGTGCGAGAAATCTTCAGTTTTAAATTCGAAACAAGAGAATTCTTAAGGCTTTGTTTTTTTAATTCGCTCCTTTGGCATGGGTACAGAATTAAAGCATTTTTTTTCGACCAAATATCTGCAAATAAGAAATAAGCACCAAAAATACGACTGACATTCTGCAAGGAACTTTAAAGTTATGAATTTAGGTTTATAGAAGATTAGGTAAATTAATAATTGGAATACACTGACACCTAGCGCGTACGGTATTTGGAAACTGTAACTTAGGCCTAGGCCGCACTATGGCTAAACCGCCGCGGTTTCTTACCGCGTAAATTTTGTAACTCAAGGAAAGCAATACAAGCGGCCGCACTTGCGGTTTCTGATAATGTATGCGAATTGCGCGGTAACGCGGTTACCGCCGCGGGAAAAAACCATGGTGCGGCCTCGCGCTTATGAATCAAATTTCAAAAAACTATGTGACATGTGTAAGTATAATTACAAGTCAGTTATTAATCCCCGCAGCAAACCAAACCACCAAAAAATACATCCTATTTACTTACTTTCTAAAATGTCCCTTTTGTCTTACAAATGTCTATATTTTTCTAATGTTAATTGTTCGTACTTTTCAAATTATATGATAGTACCTAATCCTACAGCCAACCAAACCCGATAGTCCAATAAGGCTTAGGTTTAAATTCAAAGAATCAATACCATTCCGCGAACTAACGCTTGCTACGACAAAACATTATTAATTCAATAACATACTGTAATGTGAATTGCAATTCCTACAATGTCACACTCAGCACTTTGTCACGAAAGGAATTTCGACTTTATGCAATTAAAATAGGGGCTAAAGTTGTGTTTATTGGAACTGACGATGGATTAAGTATCAAATATCGCCCACATTTTGTTTTTAGATGTCACAATGCACTGAATATCGCAGTGAGCGTAATTGTACACGGCGTCACGTACAGGAAGCTTCTTGTAATAATACACGCCTTTTGTTACGATTACTCGAGAAATTACTTTAAACATTTACCATGTTTAAGAAATACTTGGTTCGTTATTATAATAATATGTTAGTAACATGAATCTGGCTGTCTTTCGTAACTTGAGTGGGTTCCGAAGTTTAATCGAAGTACAATAGATGCCACTTTACCAAGAATTATTTTCAAAGTAGTATTTTATCGTCTTAATCGAACACAACATACATATTACATTTTTCAAGACCAAAGTTAGAATATAGAGGTAAATATACTGCTAAGGACTAAAGGAAACTCAATGACTACGTAAAGTTTAGGAACTACACAATGTTCTGAGAGTCCTTGCGTCTTACAATGGAGAGTTTTAATGCGTGTTGTAGGTATCAAATTGAACATTACAAAAATTCGAAATATGTAAATACCACTACTACTACCATAAATGGATAAAGAAATATTAAAATATCACATTTATTTATGTTTACCCTGAGTAAAAATGAAGCTCCATAAAAAATTACTATCCCCACACAATTTACAGAAAAAACACATTTTTTTTAATCAGCCGAAAACCTAGAAGACGACATACTAGAGTAGATACTTTACGACCCCCATTCGCAACAAAAAAAACATTAACCACATTAAAAATAACACGAATAAAAATAAAAATTTTGATAAAATGAGGAAGTAGAGTTAAACGAAGACGATCTTCTTTCTTCAATTTCCAGTCGTTGAGTTCCGGGTCGAGACTTCCACTACGTCACATCACACGTTGTACCCACAAGACTACGTGACTGTGAGGTAATGGCCATTTCAACCCTGGATCTCTTCTCTCTTCTTTTGTAATCTTCGTTCTTCTTACATCACACTTGACTCTACTCTCTACATATCTCTCTTAGACGCAATAGTAATATTTAGAGGCAATAAAGTTATATTAAGCGAGTTATGAGAAAACTTTGTGTCTAATAGCCGTCTCTAAAACCTTGACAACAATTTAATTTCCGACCCTTTTGTTCTTGATTTAATAATATTATAATATTTCATAATTAAATTTGTTTGGATAACTTAATTATAACATTTTAAGATAATAGTATAACATTATTATTAAATAGCTTTCATCAAAATATATTCCTAATAAATTAAACAGTGTAAAGAAGTGGATAAATAGAAGTATGTGTAAAATAAATGTTCACTACTAGAGAGGCAGTAGGTAAGTCAGTCTCTCACAGAATGTTTTTTCGTTGGCTCGCGACCAACTGCTCTCAGACCTTTATAACACTGCATTGTTCCTACACCTATAAACTACGTGCCTTAGGTAGGCTGCAGTCATGTGCAACTGGGAATGTGAAAAATAAAACTTGGAGAAAAATTTTCCATTTTACAAATTGAAAAGCTGACAAAGAAAATTACGGATCTTTAAAATTATAAAAAAATTTGATGGTAAAAAATTTACAATTTGGGTAGAACAACCTCTCAACAACGAAAATGGTTGAAGAGGATAGAGTACGTAAATAAATGATAATAAACCCTAAATATATCCATTTTATCTACTCTAAGGTAAAGTACCTTCAGCAAGTAGTGCTTTGGTAAGTAGAGTTTTTAGCCTTCCAAAAGAGGTGTTAGGTCCGCCTACTCTGCGCTCGTAATAGATTTTAAGTAAAGCTGTATACACTGCTGGACTGTATTTATATGTATATAGGTCAAAAACTTACCCTCCGCCACCGGATTCCGAGACTGCCTCGTAGAAGGACGACCCAAACGCATTCTCATATTGTAGTCTTCCATGCCTTTAATAAACCAAACACATAGCTTTAGTAACATATAATTTCTTGTGTTCAGTCTTGTAATTAGTAATAAAGAATTGGATAACTTTTAAATGAGATAATAGTATCTACTAATTAACGTTATTAAATAAATCGTGTTTTATTTAGTATTGGAAATAGTTTAAATTCAGTATTATTTCGTAGCCGTAGCCGCCGTAGACACTATTATAATATAATTACTTGACTAAATAATAATAAAAATCCCAATATCTCTAAAATCTTTAGACGTACGAAATACATACTAATAAAAACTATACCGATGGAAATTTTTCAATATACATGTACATATTTCATTATTCAAATATTAGTAACATATTGTTAAGGATATAAAGACCCTAGAAAGAAACATGAGGTATGATACGACAATGTAGAAGTTTCTACAACTATAATTATTTTAACATTAAATTTAAAAAATTCAATCAAATTAAACTGAATTAGGGTAGTGGTACCAAACTCACCTGGTCGGGAGGGCGCGCGGCGCAGGAGTGCGAGCGAGGGCCTGCAAGCCTCGCCCGGCGCTGAGCTGACGCTGCAGCTTCAGTGGCCAGGGCTGCTTAATGCTTTGCCCCACAACACTGTTGCTTTAGCTTTTTTATAGAATTTACACTTTTTAGAGGCGATCATTTCGGGACTCAGGGGTAGCAACGCCTCTGTGATCGAACTTGAAGGAGACTTATACTTACAATTACTAACTGGATGCCCCTCAATACTACCTATTGCTTAAAGCTTTTATATACAATACAACTTACACTTTTTAAAGGCAACCGTCTCAGTCCTCAGGGGTAGCAATGCATCTGTGACCGAATTGAACAATACTAACAATTACTAACAGGACTATTATTAACAATAACTAATAGAGCTAACTATCACTAACAGTCCCAATCCTCATACTTATTAAGAAACGAACCAATATTCAAACACCATCTAAGTACTATCTGAACTAACCATTGAGTCTAGTTCTAGGTCGGTTGCAGTTGTTATGGGCGACAACAGAAGGGTGGTTCTGCATGCCCGTTTGCTACCATTATTCAATAAAAATAGCAATCAAAAGACGCCACGGAGGACAAATATTAATCGTCTTCCAAAAAAGTCTGAAATTTGAGCATCTAAGAACCTAAATAGACTCCTTTAAATTTTGAATCACGTCATTATTAAATAAATATTATCCTGTCATAATTCTGGAAGAAAGTTCATAAGTAGCCAGTAACCAGGCATTCCAAGAATAGTATGTACCACACTGGCACACGAGTATGAATGGTCGGATCCAACCGAACAACACTTAAGTCATCTAAGTAATTGACCATGATTGAATATAACTTGCATCTTAATCAAAATATTAAAAATCGTAATCATTCATTATTTACCCTTACGTGAAATCCTACGTCCGTCCCCAAGTAAGAGCTGGCGCCTGTTGCCTCCAACAACATTCTTTGCCCGCATATTTTTTCTATGAAATTAAAGTACTTAGCAATCGAGCAGGCAGCACGATTCCGCATTCAATTTAGAGACTAGGATGGTAAGTCCAGTTAGTAGATGGTGTTAGAATGTTAGTTGGTTAGATTATATGTAAGTGTTAGGACGGACAGGGACTGGTAGTGACGATTCGTGCTGTTAGTGTTTGTTACTAATACGTACTTCAGTTAGTTATTTATAGTAAGAGTCTCGTTTAAATTCGGTCACAGATGCGTTGCTAGGTTACTACCCTTAAAGTCTGAGATAACCGGCTATTGGAATGCGTATTCTAAGCCAGCCTTATAAGGCTAAAGGCTTTCTAAACATTTCATAAATTGTTAAATATATAGCACTAGTTATATCTATTCCTCTACTACAGCATTTATGACATCATCGTACTAAAACCGTACAATAAACATCACTATATAAGCCATAACTCGGTTAATCCCGTTATCCCTTGAAGTCCTCGTAAACTTTGTAGTTATAAAACTAAATGGATGGGCGGCCGATGTAACACACTGCGACAATAACCGCCGATACTTTACTACAACACAACACAATGTAAGGATTATAAGCCACAGTCTCCCACAATGGCCTAGTTCAGATAGACAGACTTCACACACCTTTGTGGATAAGGAACCCTAAAGTGTGTAGTTTTACTCACGATGTTATCCTTCACACTAAGCACGAGTCTCTCGTTATTATTGAAGAGGCATTGAGCGTAGGTACCTACTCCACCACGATGCTCCAGTGCGGATTCGCAGAGGCGTTAGTGGCTAATCCAGTATCGGAAGTTTTCACGGCATCCAAAGGCCTACAACATGCTTGACTACTGCTATCTATCGATAACAACCGGCACCGACGGCTTTACGTGCCCTCCGAAGCACGGAATCACATCGCCATAATACAGTCATAATTTAAGCTACAAAATTCTCTCCCTCTCTCGCTTGAATATTTACTTACCTATAAAATTGTGAAATGTATATAATTAACGCTCATCTTGCCAGCGGAGCTACCATGCCCACAGAATAGGTATTATCTACAGGCGTAAGCCGCGTAAGTAAGTACTAAACTGGACATTATTTTAAATGCGCTCGTATCTTTGATGTACAATGTACATATGCGAAACATAGTGGCATAGTAACATATAAATAACCATAAAATGTCATTCTATATGATATTTTTTGTGATTATTATCAATATTTTATACTAGTAAACCCGCCCTCGCTTCGCTTCGGGGAACCAGTCCCTTCAAAAATCTCTATAAATTTTAACAAATTATGTTATTCCGATGTCTACGCTATAGTACTGCAGTTTCATGAAAATCCATTCAGTAGTTTTTGCGTGAAAGAGCAACAAACACACACACACACACATTAGCCACACATTGGGTTATTCTCAGAGTACTCCGTTCTTTTGTTCTCAAAAAATTTAAATCTCTAACATTGATTCTCAAAATACTCCGAAAAAATTTTAATAAAATTAAATACCTATTTTTAATTCTCATCCTCCTCCGCAAGGTGTTACGTTTATTCTCAATATCCTCCGACGGTCATTTTCGTCAATTCTCATTCTCCTCCGCGCGTTAAAAATACAGTCAGATGAAAAATAACTTTTACTCAGCAATATTAAATTATTTTATTATTTTCTATGGTCGCTTACCTAAATATACAATCATTCCATTATTAGGTAGTCATTATTGTTGTAAAAAATAATAGCAAACCCTAGTGCGACAGAGACAGAGAACATGGCGTGCTTTAATGTTTCGCTAATGACCTTGGGTCTCCGAGGTCAAACTGACCAATAGGGTTATAGTATTATCTCAGGTACCTGGGACTCTAAGTAAAATGCACTTTTTAATCCCTATTAGCGATGCCTATGTTATGTTCATTATAAGTCGGAAGTCGAAGTGAATTAGTCTCCTTCTTATGTTTACTTAAAAAAACCATGAATATGGAAAATTTCAGTGAAAGTGAAGGTGCTGGAGTTACAAGCTTTAATTTTTTGGACGGAAAACGTAAGTAACTGATTAATATAAATTATTATTAATTAAAACGCTGGCAGATCGGCGGCGGTAACCAGCATTCTGCTTGAATGCGCCCTTATTGTTGATTAATTTTTAATGTTTAATTGTTGATTTTTTTAAGTCTTAATTCAGACTGATTCTTTTATACATATTATTTTTCACTTTTATATTTTGAGGTTGATTTTTGTATATTTTTATTTTTTCTTAGTTTATTTTTAAGGTTTAATTGTTGATTTTTGTTTATTCTTAATTCAGACTGATTCGATTATAATTATATATATTTCACTTTTATATTCTGAGGTTGATTTTTAATGTTTCATTGTTGATTTTTGTTTAGTCTTATTTCAGACTGATTCTTTTATACATATTTTTAACTTTTATATATTGAGGTTTATTTTTAATGTTTCGTTGTTGATTTTTGTTTACTCTTAATTCAGACTGATTCAGACATACTCGTACATGTTATATACTAATATAAGACATAATGAATCAAAATGACTGGATTTTATTTAGATTTTCCACTTGCTAAAACTTGCCAAAGACACTTGCTTCTGACTGTACCGTTCGTAAATATTCGGAGTAGTTTGAGAATGGATGTATGGGTTATTTATTTTTCACAAATTAAGGGACGGAGTATTTTGAGAATGAATTTGAATTGCCTCGGAGTCAAGTGCGAGTCGATTCTTAAATCATTTTTTTTCGCGGAGGAAACTGAGAACTATTTTCGGAGTACTTTGAGAATAAGCCACACATTCATCCTTACAACTTTCGCATTTATAATATTAGTAGGACAGGATTAGTAGGAAGTAGGATAGTAGGAAGTAGGATTGAAAAGTCAATAATAATATTTATGAGTGTCTGTGTCCTACTTCAGCTTTGCTGAGACTTCTGTTTTTATGTAGGGTATTATCAATTATCAATAGGTATTATCAATTTGGAGACCACATTTAAGGAAAAAGGAACAGGATGGCGAACCCATTCCGATTAGGTAAACTGAACCCTGAAGATAACAGCGGACAGGGCTCTTACCAAAGAGTAGCGCCAAAACGTAGAGGTTAACGTCCATAGCGAACATGTAAAATCTAATGGATTCATGGATGGATGGTTGGAAGCATACGTGTTCCCTCCTCTAAGTATAATTTATATAGGTACTTACGTATCACGTATCATCAGATTCTCTAAAACCACTTCACTCAGAATCCCGTCACGTTTACACAGCTTTCGAAAGGCCGGGAATAATGACGTTGGAAAAGTTAAAACGGAAATACATAAGTACTGTGAATTACAGTTTTAAGTAGGAAACAGTGATAATGTACCTACTTGTTGATACCTACAGATATTTTTTTGAATTAAATTGAGCAAAATAGCCTATCAATACCACGTAAAATTCCCCGTACCCATTCTCATGTAAATATTGCCAAGAAGAGAATATAGATGCATTAAAATAAAAATTAACACATACGAAGGTAAGTATATAATCTTCTTCTATACTTATAATAAATCTGTAGAGAGGTCAATTCTGTACATTAAATATATTTCCAAAATAACTATCAGGGGGTGATTAGGGATCGATACTGATGCCAAAAATGCAATCAGTAAAATTTTTGTGTCTGTCTGTCTGTCTGTCTGTCTGTCTGTCTGTCTGTCTGTCTGTCTGTCTGTCTGTCTGTCGGATGTATAACCGTTATAGAAACAAAAACTACTCGACGGATTTTAACGAAACTTGGTACAATTATTTTTCATACTCCCGCGCTGGTTATAGTATACTTTTCATCACGCTACAATCAATAGGAGCAGAGCAGTGAAGGGAAATGTTGGGGAAACGGGAGAAGTTACTCCATTTTTTAAGCTTCCGTCGCGTGTGCAACCTTAATGGTTAAAGCTACACAGAAATCATGTATGACGGAAATGTTCTCCTTAAAATTATATAAAAAATATTCCACGACAGCATATGTCTACCTTTTATGGTTGACTCACAATAACACGTGTAACTCCCGATAGCTTAGCAGTTCGAAGCTTTCTGATTAAGTATACCTATATTTTATCTACTCTTACGTTTATGACACTTAAGTGGGTGAAATAAAGGGGTGAAGTTTAAACGAAATTCACGCGGGTGAAGCCGCTGGCAAAAGCTAGTTTAACAATAAAAAGTTAACAGATTTCATGTAGAGCCTAGATCCTAAATCTACACATCCCTCAGAAACTTCACCTTGGTCAAAATATAATTGCAACATGATCCAATGTGCGATCAAAGAAAATCTTGTTCTACCTTGATACCGATTATAAAATCGGCGAATTAATTTGTATTAAGCAATTATAATTGGGGACCACGGTTGGTCACACCTGGCGGTGTCGTATTCCCTGTGAAACGGTTATCACTGACGTTCCCTGTGCAAATCAAAACCCACAAGTATTGGTATTAGGGTGTACCACCTGACAGCATATATTCTGAGACTGTCCTGAGATGGCGCCATTGATTAATCCAGCGCCTTGTAGTCCTTGTGTACTGAACGAGCAATCCCGGGTTTGTTCCTGGTCAGTGCAGTCCATCATTACATTTTAGTTTACGGCATAAGTAAACCATGCTTACCTATGTACATGTCAAGTAAATTGATTACAAAAAACGGCCTGATGAGGAGAGACCCTTGTAGTGGTCGAAAGCAAGTATCTATTTATAACTGCATTTGCACTTACAACCAAAAACTCAACAATAGTCCCACAAGAGGAATGCAGGCCTGACTCTAGTTTATAAACATCAATTCCTTAATCCTTAGTATATTTTTTTCATTGAAGTACCATTTGAAGTCAAATAAATACCAACTGCATTTAAGTGTTTGTGTTCTCTACCCTAAGATTGTCTAGAAAAATTGCTACCACAGCGATAAGACCACCTATTGTGATCGTTGTTCGCAACCATTTGCATTATTGCGTACACAATGCTTAGTGCGCACAATAAAATATACCGCATTGTATCTGGAAAATCCTAAGATGAGCTGCAAAGTATTGAGACCGCAATACACAAAGTATTATTAAAAGCCGCTCGACAATAACACGATCGTGGCAGTTCATAGAAATTGGAAACTGAAACAAAAATGCCTACGACAATGTTAGTGCACAAACAGCATAGCACACATCGATGTGGATATGCTAAATTACAATTTTTAGGTATAATGAAATATTATGTTTAACTTTTACAGTGTAACGAGTATTCAGTATTCACGCGTTTGTACCTATTTTATAACGATAGTGAAACCCATTCGTGCATGGAAGATCGAAACATCGCGATGTTTCGATCTTCCATGCACGAATGGGTTTCACTATGGCCGTATCACACCCATGATTAAATAAATAATTTAGATCCCAAAAAGGCTCCACATACAAATAACCTTAGAAAAAGAGTTGCTACATTCTATCTTGATATTCATCAAATCTTTAGATTTAGATGAATTTTATTAAAACGAGCTTAGTTTTTACAAAAGTCAAACTACCCTATCACTTCTCTATATCAATCACTACCTACGATGAGTGGTCTTGGTAGAAGAAGCTGCAAGAAACCCTCGAGGCGCTTTTTCCCTACTCACAGTTACAGACAACACACCTATTAGGTACTACTGAAGTCAAAGTCAAGCCCAAGCTATTCCATATATCGCTAAATAATAATAATAGTCAATATCGCTTGATGGTACAGAACCCTACGTTAGCAAGTCCTGCTTGCACTTAACCGGTTTTTAATATTAAAAACTAGTGGTATTATAGTACTAGATCGTGACGATCGCAATCTGTGTCCATGTACGAAACTCTCGCTGGAGTTGGAATTTCTTCCAAATACATCCGATCTCTTTTAGCGCGCTACTGACTTATTTGAGCAGCCGCGAGCGTATAAGGAACGTTGCCTACTTGTTGTGCCTCTAAGGCAGGACCGCTTGAGGCATTTCATTATTCGTAAAAGCGACCATGAAATAAATACCAACTTCTGAAAGGACTAGGTGATAATTATGCTAGCGAAACGTGGACAGGTTTAAAATATTAGGTACATAAATGAAATGACAAAATACTTAAGTCATACGTGATAAAATTATCCAAGATCATTTTCAAGACTAAATTTTTTATAAGTTACATACTCAAAGCGACACACCAGGATAACCCTCTGCCCTTCCGCCGCCCTGGTATTCGAACCTAGGACCCTTGGAAGGGGGATCCGGCACGTTAACCATTGCGAAATGTGCATGTGAGAAATTTTACCTGCATCTGTGGACCCACCTATATTTTTAGAGGCGACTGTCTCAGCCTTCAAGGGTTAACAAACTACCATCCGATTTTACTGTATTGGTCAGTAGTCATGGGAGGCAGCGCAACTTTACCTACTCTTAAATAAAGATCGATCTATTTCGTTATTCTCCTCTCTTCACCAACAAAGCATTGGTGATGTCTTCGGTTTTTGATGTTTTAAGCGACGGTGAAGTTTTATCTGTCTTACCATCAGATCGCTCGTCTACTCGTTTACTCGTCTATTCGTTTATCAGCTTTATAACACGTTGCCGATGGCCATGCAAGAAACTATAAAACTAGTAACAATCGAAGACGTTTATAGTGAGCGCATGATTTCGAGTAGAATGTCAAAGTCTACAATTCCAAAAATTGGCATTGGTAAAATCTAGCAGTGCACTCACTATCCATGCCATTTACAGCAAAGCAGTACTGTAGCCGTGCTATGTAACACCTAGATTGGATATTGATTGGCTCATATTTAATTCAATTCTAAACAATTTTATATGGTCTGTATACCTACCGAAGTATAGAAATATTTCATCCAACTCGGCCTTATAGCAAACAGAATTCATAATATAACCATAGGTAGCATTATTATAGCACTTACAAGATTCTTGTAAACAACATGCTTGGAAACAAAGAAAACGCTGATACCATGATATAATATGCTACACGCGGGTGTGTTGGGTTACGTTGCCAATAGAGCACACATGCAGATATGTATGCAGGTATGCAGGCGTCCGCAAAACGGCTAGCTTCGGCGTGTTTGTAATGCAATCCGTTAGCGCAGGAGTTTTCCGTCACAAACAAAAGTTTATTTTTCTATGTTGCTAGTTGCTACCTACAACGAAACTTCAACACGAGTAAGTGACAAGAATAGGTAGATTACGTAACTTGCTGGCAGTGAGTGCAAAACGAACGGTCCAGGGTTCGATTTCCAAATAGTTCAGACATTTATGTATGTAGGTTGTGACGGGTTGATGTTGTCAATGACTCCCGTCGCAAAGGAAATTCTAGAGCAGGGATTTGAGTAAAAGCGTTTTTATCACTCACTTCACAGCGAAGTTCACTTCATCAGTAGAGTAGGTATCGTAACTAATCCTAGTACTCCGTCTTGTGTTCAGATGTTTAACATAACGATCAATTTTCATTTTTGATCATCAATGCCGGTCTCTCGGTCAGACCGGTCTGGTGGTAATAATGCTTTGCAAGCGAGTGGTCCCGGCTTCGATTCTCAGCCGGGGCAGTATGTGACAAATAAATCGCATAAAAAACAATACTTACTTATCAAAAACACCAAGTCTCGTAACTCAAGTTCTTTTATCGTAAAAAGTTGTGAGATCCATGTAATACCAAGTCGGTTATTAATTTATTCAATCCCTAATTATGGGACCTTTTGTCTTAAGTTGTTATTGTATATTATTAAATATCTACATATGTAGTTGTAACTTTGATACTATTTATATAAGCTATTGACTTTTAAATACATAAGTTTTGCACCTCTACCAGCGATTTTTTAATGTCTGTGTCCTCTGCCTCAAGGTTGTCTGGAAGAAATCGCTACTACAGCGATAAGACCGCCCATTGTGTTAATAATAATCTACACCATATTGTATAATTGTTTTTTTCTGTGTGCACAATAATAGTACATTATGATACAAGTGCGCGAAGTTGGTCATTACAGTCGAGGCGGTATTGCACAGCCCGAGCCACAAGGCGAGGGCTGTAATAGAGCCAAGACTGTAATGAACAAAGCACACGCGTATCATACGACGTTTTTCAACACACTTGCGAGGAAAAAAACAATTAGGTAGGTATAAAATACATTTTTCAGTCAAAAATCAGCAAATTATAAACGAACAAATGTTTGCACAAAATGGCGCGGAGGTTTATTTTTTCGCGCGCCGTATCTTTGGTTGAATAACTATGCGCGCGCAGGTTAAGTCCAGAGGCACCGAACACCGCCATTCAGCCACAATATATTAAACTAAATAATTATGTATTTCTAATAAGAATTTACGGTAATTAATGATTTAAAATATTGTACCTATTTTTTAAATGCTTTAATAGATAATTAGATGAAGTATAATCTTATCTTATCAGATTTTGACTACAACAAGTTTATTTATTTACAAAATAATAAATCTTTTGGTAACAACCTCTTTACGGATATTAAAAAAAAAGTGGAATAAGAAAAACACTAGTGCGGCAATGAAAAGTAAAACGCACTAGTGTGTAATAAACCGCATTCCGGGCGTAAGACTAAAGAAAAAATAGCAACTTTACGAGCAAGTGTGTTGAAAAGTATATTGTATTGTATTGTAATTATCTAACCTAACACCATCTTAATGTGACCATATTAATATAATTGGACCAGTAGTTCCTGAGATTAGCGCGTTCAAACAAACAGATTTCAGTTTTTTTACACTTTGGGCTACATTATCGCAGTTTTATTAAGGATCCCGAATTTTTCGAAAATGTAATATACTTAGCCTATGTCACCCAGGAATAGTGCAGTCTTACATAGTGGTGTATCTCGTGTATCTCTTGTTTAGCGATAAAAGCCAATATTAAATCTATCTCTGTATCAAAGACTATCAGACGGACCTACAGATATAGAGGTATTTTCGTATTTACAATATTAAATAGAGATTTGGGTTATTCAAAGTCATAGTAACAATCCCAAGAATAAGTTAAGCTTCATCCACCTAGTAACTGCACCATACAATACATAATCCATCAATGTAA
Organism: Hesperia comma; assembly: GCA_905404135.1. Classification (NCBI taxonomy): domain Eukaryota; kingdom Metazoa; phylum Arthropoda; class Insecta; order Lepidoptera; family Hesperiidae; genus Hesperia; species Hesperia comma. Next base: position 2,918,186 of record FR990020.1, on the reverse strand, counting down.
TATACGAAATAAGCCAATGACCACAATAAAGCGTTTGACACGTCGTGTGTAAGTTGCGGCCTATCAATTCAAATGTGTTACATTCCCCATACTACCGATCACCAAGTCATGGTCCAATACGTGTAGAAGTGGTTCTATTGCCTTCGAAAGGTGTGATGTTATTCCCAAGGAGAAATATCTACTGTATGGTGATACATTGGTATTGACCCTCTCTACATCGGGAGAATCAGGTGCACGAAATACTTCAGCACTACGTCTTAAAAAACTGGTAATGTAAAACGTGAAATCGATGTCGCTGCAAATTCATAGCCCTCAGTATGTGTGTATGTAGTGTTTAGTCTTTGCCGTACAACTAGCGGACGATTAATCTACTCAATTTAATATTTAGATATCAAAAGTTTCGGCCTTGGTTTTTGTTAAGAATATAATTTCATAGGCAACGCATTATTTCAAACTTATTTATTCAACGCCACACTTCATAATTCTGAAGCCATCAATGATCTCGCATATGTATGTACGAGAACCACTCAAGAAGGAAATGAAACAAATTATAATCAATCATACAATATGTATTTAATATAAGATACAGTACTTGTGACATGTGGACAAACCATTGTGTTAAAAAAAATCTTAATAATCACTACATTGAACAAATTTCAAGGTTCGAGATTAAAGTAACATTTACTATTATTATGCCCAAATGTGTGATAAATTAATTGAGGTAGATCTCCCATCGCGGGTCAAATTATAATTAGTTTTCGGATTCACCATCGGGGGTCAAGCAAATAAGACAACGCATTATTAAACATTATACTATATATAATTAAATATCTACAAATTGAATAATTAGTGCACACTATTCGGGATACAGGTTCCACATATAGTTACTATGGATCTCGTCAAACATTTACAATAAAGGAGAACATTCATATAATAAACGCATAATATAGGAAACATGTTGAAAGAATTCGCGCGCTACACTAGGCTACCGTCCCACCGAGGCGCGAAGCAAATTACATCTGCCGAGTAATACTTAGTAATAAATACTTAACTATTTACACTCCGGAGCAGTGAAACCTGACCGGAAACGACGCGAACATCAATTTACTACTACTACTAGTACTAGTCGACGGGTGACCCCGCCGGGGTGACCCCACCCGGGTGACACCGCCGGGGTGACCCCACCCGGGTGACACCGCCGGGTGACCCCGGGTGACACCCCACTGCCCCTGCGACCCTACGTTTGCGGTCAGCGGTTCACCATTTGTACATTCGAGGCTGCAGCCGTAATATGTTTCACGCCTTCACATCCATTTACATTCACGTTCCGCAAAAAACATAAATGCGAAACTCACATCGAAAATGCGGGTAGGATTGAAATTTACAAAATCTCAGTTGAAGTCCGAACTTTCAATACGTTATATCTTTCAATATCTATAACAGAACGGTTGTTCTGTCCATTGTTCCCGTCCAATACTTGTTTTATTTATACAATTTCGATAAATGAAATTAAATTACAACTTAAATTACACCTTATCAGATGAGCAAGTGTACAAGGCACGCGGGCCACACACCACCACCGACGGTCGACCGACTGACCGCCTCACATTCAAAATACATTATGACTATTGTGGCAGTGACAAAAATATATCGTAAGAGATCCTCTCAGCCGAAAGGGCGCCCTCTAGCGAGTGCACGCGACACTAATATTTGTTTAAGTACGCAATTTTATGTATACGTTAGTTTGAAAATCTGGACATGACGATGTTATCATATTAGAACAGTTGGCGCCCCGTTCCAGCTAAGACCATCTTCAACAACTATCTCCTTTCATTTAGTGTATTTGAGTTTATATTAATAATTCTTACTTCATCGATAATTTTCCACGTTCACAAAATATTTATCATATCTCTGCCTACAATCGGCTACCTAACCTACGGGAGCTAGATTACTTACAGAATTCGAATCGTAGAAAAATGTCTCCAAACACTAATATTTATATTTCGTCTATCGGTACCAACCGAGTGAATTTTGTACACCGTGTAGGCCAAAATAGCAATAGGAAATAATAATTTGAGCAGGATAGATTAATTTGCTAAATAGATAAGAACCTAAAGCGAAAGACAATGTCCGTTTTACTGAAAAAAAAAACAAATATGAATTATTGTTTCACATCCGATTAATTTGAGATCATATCGAGTCCACAGTTACTCGATCAACGAGAATAAAAGAAAACAAATTTTGTCTTTCTGATTTTGGTGTCGAATTTGACTATTAAATTAATTTAAAAAGTGAGCCAATAAAATATGGCACTACCCTCAGTGCTGAAAAAAATTAGTCTAGTTTTTAATTTTACCTTTAAAAAATAATCAGTACATTGGAACCCATTCGGTCACAAGTATAAAAGAAGCCTAGTATCTGCATCGTACACTCCACATACCACATGCCGTACTACAGTTCCCATTCAGGCACCAACTTGACTACGAGAGAAATTTACCTATTACACGTCTTTGGGTCCATACCTACGCAGATTACATTCGGGCCGCATACACCCGTCTCTGTCATCACTGGGCGTAAAGACAGAGACAGGTTTACATACACTGGCCCGAACGTATTCAAGTTACATTTTCTACAGCTTTAAACGACCAATACAATCTCTAATAACGCCCGACACCGCTCGTCTGTCGGTGCGTCCAATTTCTTTACATAACCCTACCCAACTGTACAACCCTCGGCCGATGCAAGGTCCCTACAGAGCTGTGTAACTTTGCTAGGAACCCTAACCACGAATCCATAATCAGACGAACTCTTGTGACAAATTCAATGCTGACCGTTAATTTTTAATTTATCTTGTATGAACTGGTATTTAAAGATATAAACATTGTTTACAAAGAAAATCATTGACAGGTGTTATTAAGTTACAATTAAGTATACTTGAAGATGAAGAATCGTCAAACAAGTTCGTCTAATAGTGTATCCAAATCCAAGTGAAGCAAGGCGTCACATTCTACTAACAACACCGACTCGCACACAATTCCACCTAACTTAATACTACAGGCACTAACTAAAAATACTAGCGAGATCGCATGAGCACAGAACACAATGTTTTTAATTCATTTTATATATCCACTTGTATATACCTTACGTACTAGAAAGGCATTAAAACGTGACGTCAGCTGTCATCGAAAAGTTCACAATACAATATCAGCCTACTGAACGAACGTACGGACACACATCGGCGCACATACATGGCCGACACGGCTAATAGTCAAAACGTTCACGGAAACTATTCGGGTGTCGACAGAAATCGTTGGCTAGTTGCACTTTTCAATCAATGGGTGTGCTGTGGTTAAAATTCGACCTTATTGCACTCTGAAAAAGGGTTCTTTCACATTGTCACTTTTGAACCTAATGTTTTTTTATATCTTCTCTAATAAATGCAATTAAAACACGTTATAAAACTCTGACAAAGCTCACACTCCTATGAGTATTAACTTTTCTTACAAATTAATATCTAATTTAAAACAAATGACATAATTATTTATGTAAAAAAATATTTAAGATAATATTTAAAAACATAAATTATATATATTTTATGATATTGACATGTGGAAAATTATTCAATGGAAGCGTTTACGGTCATAATTGAATTGACAATAAATGCAACGTCCAGTTTCTGTAGACACCCAAACGTTCGCACTTCAAATACCTTCCACGATTTATTGAAACAAATGACATCAAGTATTGCTATAAAGAACGAAACATAAAATTAAAACCATATCTAGATGCAAAATAAAAATCGTTATGCTGTAGTAAGCAAGCAGGATATTGTCTGCTTTTGTCAAAGAAATAAAACGTCAAATTAAAATAATAAAATTACCTTGACCATTATAATTAAAATAATAACACTTTCGTAGCATTAAAACTTGAATGAATAGCAATACTATACATCATTTGTTTCTCCCAACGACAGACAACCGATTCCGAACGAACCGTCAGAATACAACGTAGTATTCAATATACAATAAAATTACTAAAAACTTGTGCGTGGAAATTATTCTGTTATTCACCTATTAAGTCTCTTATCACATAGAGTTATTGCTAATAATGGGCGGGCGCGCCGCCTTTTACATACACCAAACACAACTTCAATGGCAGTGACTATTACCTTTTACATTCCACATACAATGGACAAACTCACGCACAAACAAACATACAGACCGATGTTGATCCTTAAAGCGTCATCGAAATTGCTTCATTGGACTACAACTTATTCAAAATTGAACTCTAACGCCTTAGTACTAACATCGAGTTTCGTTTGATATGACTACGCGGTATAATACGATATAAAGTGAACACTGTACGGTAGATCTGTGATGGGCTGAGGCACTTGGTGACAAATAAAGGCATAAAAAAGAAATATCTATCTCTCTCTATCTCTTACAAGTAGACATCCAAAACAGCAAAACACGATGTTCACTCGTAACGTTCCCTTCGCCACGGAAGGCAACGTTTCGGTCAAATCATAAAAACATAAAATATTCACTCACCCTATCTCGTTTAATAATAAAAAAACATTTCCGACACATTGGAGTCCTCGTCTACAAAATATATATAGAGCAGTGCGCACGCGTCTCAGTAGCGACGTGAATTTTCAACAGGCTTTGGTACTGTGAAAAAAAACTTAAATCATCATTCTAACCACGCGAACGCTCTTGAAAAATGCTTGCTACTAATGACGTCAAAAAATTTTAAATCGTTAAAAATGACCGCTACCGAGACGCGAGCTTCCGCAACGACACCGGTCGTCAACTCGTCACCGACCGCAATTGGCACCACAAAAAGCTAAAGCCGACACAACGAAACCACACCGACCGCCGCTCGACCAAAAGCTACATCGTCTCTACTCGCTAATAAAATATAAACTATACTATGTACACATTGGCAGTGATACGTTATCGCCGGTCGCTTCTAACTAAGAGCCTATCGATATTCCGCTTTGCTAGCGGAGATAAATTTTAAACTAAATCGCCTAATTTACACTCCGGCCCACCGAACCATTATAATATTTTTACACTTGGCGCTAACTATGTACAACGCGATCGCCGAGAGCGACCGCCCTACAACCTAACGACGTACCGTTCAATATCATATAAAAAGTAAGAATCAGTCTTGTGAGTATATTCATCTTCTCTTTGGCGGCGAAAGTTAAGTTGCGTCGCGAACGCGTCGCGCCGTGCGCCGGGCGCGTCCGTAGTGCGTGCGTAACGTTGCGTTTCGATCGTTTTATATCAACAGAATAATATATACGCTATAACCGTTTTATTACAAAGTATAGTATGATATTTTTCTAAAACCGTTATAGTTTTGACATCTAAGATCTGTGTTAAGTAGCAGTAAATCATAATCAGTTGTGATTGTGACAATTTAGGAAACGAATATGCTCATGAGTTACTTTCATACCGTGTCAAAATTTGTGAGATAGTTTTATACTCAGATTATAGAACCAAAAGGCAGATGTAGTCGTTCTAGTATAAAGTGAAGCTACCAAAGCAAATACAAAATAAAAAGCTAATACAATCTCGTGTCAGTCCTACGGAAAGCGTCAAATAACATAAACGTCGCAAGTGTCAAATTTTATAAAATAATTTTATCAGTTATAATGCCGTCTTGCATTTTTAAATTCTCTAAAAGTTATTCGCAAAAACAAAGAAAAGAAGACGGAATATCTTTTCACAGGTAATTGTTCATTATTTTATTATTTATTGATAATAATATTTTTGCGGTTCGCTCGGAACACAAAACCTCAACAATCATTCATTTTTACACCAGTTTAAATGAAAACCGGTTACCCAAAATTTGGGGAAATATGCATGGACTATTTGGATATTGGTCGATTTATAAATTTATATCGAAAAAAAATATTTTGAAAGTAAATAGTTTTATTTATTTAAACCTAAAAGTCAGGCAATACAGCCAATAAAATTAGCATTCTAACTGCTGAAAATGTCACGTGTGCCAATAATATGTATGATAAATATTATATAATATTTTAGTTTCTGCTTAGCCTACTAATAACTAATAACTATAATTTTTGCAGATTTCCGACAGATGCTGTAACAAGAGAAAAATGGGTTCATATTATTCGGAAAAGCAGGCAGGATATTAATTGGCTGATTAATTTTGCGTGGTTCGCTCATTACATTTTAGTGAGGATGACGTGTATCTATCTCACTAAAAAAGGACATTGGTTGATTAAAAATCATCAAAACCGAATTTTTGTTATAATAAATAAGTATATTGATATTTTGATGTTTTTTTTATTAAAAATATCTACCCAAAGAGACAAAAATCCATAGGTTAATTAAAACAATTAAACATGTTTAAAATATTAAATTAAATAGGTATATTAAAAGAACATTTACACATAATTATTATATAATACTTTTTGATAACTAGTGATATGGCTACAACCCATTAATGTCCCACTACTGAGGGTCTCTCCTCATTATTAAGGAGGCCTAGAGCATACTCCACCACGCTGCTCCAGTGCGGATTGTTGGAGGGGTTAGTGGCCAACACATTGTCGAAAGTTTTCAAGCCGCCCGAAGGCCTCCGACACGGCTTAACGACTGCTATCTATCGATATCAACCGGGACCGACGGCTTTACGTGCCTTCCGAAGATCGGAGGCGCTCAAGAAATTATTATCAGAAGAAATTAAAATCAATTATTATTTTTACATACAATAAAACTTTAATTTTTTGTCTGTTTTTCTGTGCATTTGTTCAGCCTAATCTCAGGAACGGCTTAACAAATTTAGATGCAGTTTTCACTGACGTATTCAAATGAGCTTGGGTTAACATTTAGTGTGTGTTTTATTTGAATCGGTACACAAATAAGAAATCACGTCAATTTAAAGAATACCATCCCTCATTTATCGATTATGGGCTTACCGAAGCGAAACAAGAGCGTTCACTAGTAATAAATAATTTACCAATTTAATTGTGCATAATGTTTTAAGCTGGAAATATGGCGAACAATGTTTACAAAATTGCGGGAGATTATGACTTTTCACTTGGCAACCTCACACACACAAAGAATTACGTATCCATACGGTGCAATTGCTAGTTGACATTAAGGTTGTCATGCACACATAGTGAAAAAGCGGCTTCACATTATTCGTCGCTTTTCTTTGCGAATGTTCTATCTGCCTTTTGGTTCTATAATCTGAGGTTTTATACATCTTTTTGTACTGAAACTAGCATATTGTCGTCATTATACCAATTTTAATTTACATGCATTCTTACACTACATATTCCTAAAAGTCGTTTTGCATAGATGAGAACTTAACAATTCGTTTATTATTAAAAATTTGGTCAGAGAACTAACTATACATTGTGGTTATATTATTGAAAATTCTCAAAAGTGCGTAATATTATAGCAAACTTTGGTTAACAACAACATTCATCAGTCGAGCATGTGTATATGATTTATAAAGTTCAATGACGGTCTTACAATAATTACAAAACGGTTTATTCTTGCTCTACGTACTATTCTAAAAAGTATAAAAATGCATCTCTATAAATTTCGTAACTTATAAAACACGAGTGAGTGTTACATGTATACACTAGTATGTGCGCTGAGTCATAAAATTGAAATATTATTCCGATCAAACATTATCATTGTGTTAAATTTCATCAATCTTAAAAAATTTACAACAGTATGAAAATTCTTAATGTTTTTCTAATTTTAATCCATTTCTCTGTTTCCTAATATGAACCACCAACCATTCAAAGCCAAAATAAATTACATAATATATTCTTTATAAACAAACGTCTGAACACGCAACGCTACCCACGCCACTAGAACGCGATTTAAACTTAAAAATGAACGAAAAGTCGAATCGTAGTTTAAAATACGGCCAATAAGGGCGCGGGCACATCGAAAAACAGCGATGAACACATGCGGTCCGCCCGCGACGGAGCGACGCGCCGCGCCGTGCGAGCGAGCGGGACGGAGCGAGTCCACACGTTACGGGTTGACAAAATATTAAAACATCAAATTATCATTGCTATTGTCCAAACTATGAAAAGATGGAACGGTTGCCTGATGACGGATATTAATTTACTGCAAACCTCCAATATTTTTATCTGATACGAACATAAGGCCGTCCAAAAACTATCCGACATTTTGGTGCTCAAATTACCAGTAACCCCGCGATACGTGTCGACACGTTCCGTTCAACGCGCGCCCGCACAGCATATCCTTAATGAACTAGACGACACAAGTGCTATATTCGACTGCGTAACCAACATTTTTTGGCCTTAATTTTGAAAATAACAAACATTAAAAAGTTGCACTATTGATTATATTAATTTGATCGTTAAAATTTCTATTGTAACATCGAATTAAAATTCAAAGAATTGACTAGCAAGAATAATGACAGTTCCGTTTTAAAACACGAGCAATTCGAGTTGCTCAGTTATACTCACTTGCATCGTCTATTTCAATGGTTCGCACTATAAGAGCGTTATTACATCAACCGATACGATATCGTTTTCGGACGACATCCGATATTCAGTAAATACGGGTAAACGACGTGTACCATTTGTAGTCCGAGTCGATATTTATTTTATTACAAAGTGCCTATGTATTTTGTGTAACAAGTCCATACTAAACCACACTACATAACCATATCATTATCGGACATACAAAACGATATCGGCTCTATACCGGACCCCGATCCGGCGACGACACCGCACCGGCCGCCGTGTGAACAGCCTAACGGTCTGTTCGGATATGCGCGGTATCCTTTACCGCTAACGCCACCTACCGATACCGGTTACAACCTACCGGCCGGAGGGCCAGAACGCGTTGCCGCCGTACCGTCTGCCGAGCTTCCGTTTCTTGGCGCCGGACACCTCCACCCGGTCCGGCGTGTCGTTGATCAGCATCGGCAGGTTGGTGGCGCTGCAGTCGCTGCGCACCTCGGCGCGCTTCTTCGCTATGAGGTTGTTCAACAGTCGCGAAGACGTACACGATCGCGTCGGGAGTAAGCGAGACGGCTGCGGCGGCGACGGCGGACTCTTGCGCACCGGCGGGGGAGACGGGGTTTTCCTGGAAAGTTATACACGTTGCGTTAGTTTAAATTCACTGAAAACAAAGTACAAAATATGAGTACGCGCTAAATGCGTTCTCCATCGGCTAAAAGTGAGGTTGATCAGATATGCACGAAAAGTTATTTGGAAGAGGATTTTTAGTACGTTATACAAACAACTAAGTTTCAAGCGCCATTTAGGTCGTTATTTTTATTTATTTATTTGTAGTTTATAAAGTCTGAGTTTTTTAGCACTATTAATACCAACGCTATCCAATTTCTAATAATTATAAGATTGTAGAGGATCAAAAGTTTATATAAAATTGGTACCTATAAAATCTGAATTAAAAATTACTCTAAAAGAAATCCCACATGACACGTATAATTATCAACATAAACATCAATCTAACACATAAAAATACCTATTACACATGAAACGACTTAAAAAAATAAAGTCACCAAAACCACTTACCGATACGAGTTGCAAAACTGCTCGTACAGCAAAACCTTGGAGTGCGCGGGCAGGTCTGCGATCTCCACGCGTTTGATCCGCCGCACCTCCTTCTCGGGCACCCACTCGTCCTCCAACCTGCAACACAACGCAACCGTCACCGCCGCGCCCCACTAGTGCCACACAGGCCAACTGCAAACACATTTGTGTCACAATCCCACCTGAAAATGTTACACAACTGTTACACAAATGTTACACAAGTGTTACACAAATGTTACACAAGTGTTACACAAATGTTACACAAGTGTTACACAAGTATTGAACATATTGTTACACGACTCGATGTCCGAGCCAAATCGTGGGAGTGTGTTTGCAGCGTAACGGGTTGCAATCCTATGGACGATACAGCGTAAAATAAAATGGTCGACCATGCAAGCTAGGGAAGCTCGTTAAATCTAAAGGTAAACTGCTATAAACTTGACCCGATCACAGGTTTTTAGGTTGGAAATAAGTGCGGCTACACACGTGCGATGTATGGACTTCATAATGGTGCCATAAATATATGTTTCAGTTATCATTTGGTCAATCACTGCTAAGAACTGTATGCCATTTAACATATTTAATGTTAACCACATATTGTACCTAGATGAGCGATTTTTTCGTGTGTTATTTCCAAATAAAAGTACAGAAAATAAAACACACGATAAAGTTAATTAACATAATTTGTATCTCTAATTTTTTGTGCCGTGATGTCGGAAAATCGTTTATTAATTTCCATGTTTGTAGCGCACATTCGGTGCTAACTGCTACACATTACGCTATTTCCTTCCAATTATCAGATCACAAAATTGAATTCTACGCCGTCCACGGATAACGACATATTGTATGACTACGACCCACATGCCATGATAAGGCCTTTACAGCAGTTTACCTTTGTAGGTGCATGGTGATTAGAAATCGATGCAATAAAATGAATGTATAACGGTAAAGCTGCACTGTTATAAAATTAGTGTAACTGTAAATCTAATACATAAAGAAATGAAAATATTTTGGAATAAACAAATTGGTTATATATAAGAGACACTTCTCAATTTCAATTACTGGCTGAGAATGGTAGGTATGTTTAGAAATAACAATATTATTCGATTTATGATTTAAGGCACTATAAAACTACATGGTCTGATGTACAGAGGTCATAATAGGTATTTAATATACGAATCAATTTAGAAGTTTCAAAGAAAATCAACCAGGCAACAATACACCAATATACTGGGAAATTAATATCTTTAAATATGTGAACACCAAAATAACATTTCTTTGGTGCAACTTTGGTGCAAATTAAATATTTTTATATCGGTTGATATTTTTATATCGTGAATAAGCGTTCTAATGTTGTAATTTGATTCCTACATATCACTTCACATACTGTTTTAAATTCGAAAGAGCAACATAAAAAGGTTTAATCCGATCCCATTTCCGGTTTCAAATGTCATTTATTGTTTGTATCAATTTCTTCAATTGTATAGAGCCACATCGTCCATCACTTCACCAAACGAATAATTTAAATCACACAAACTTTACTGCCAATTACCTAATTATGAATAAAAAATATCATTTTAATGAAAAAATATTATTCTCATTTTAAAGTAATTTATAGCGCTTCTACTGACTTAAATTCACCCATCCAAACTTGCGGTATGGTCACATTTGGCTAAAACTTTGTTGTACACTAGTTTTATAACACGACTAATGACACGATCTAATGCCAAAACTATTCAAATTTCACTTCCATACAACTCCCTCTCCGAACATTTACTTGAATTTAGACGAAAGTTTACACGAATCAAATGACACCATTGTCATCAATGATAATAAACGAAATGAAATAGTTACTGAAAGACTGAAACCCTAACCCTAGGCTTCATACCACTCCCGGCCCGTAATAGACAGTAATCTGAACAGGATGGAATAGTGCCCATAAACCCTAATAACAAGGAAAGGTTCAGAGAGCGAGTTAACCCTCTATAGAAGAATCCATAGTTAAGCGAACTTTCTGACAAATAAATGACCAAAATTTAATAGACATGGACAAGATATTGATTATTCCATATCGACTTTTGTTACCTTAGATATACGAAAAACTTGAATCACTAACCAATTATTTTAATTGATTAGCAATAGTTATAATTATGAAAGCAATAAGTCCAATTATCGATTCCATTGCCAATAACGTTTAATATCAATTCAGTGGTAACTGAAATAAATGAATTAATCAATCATAAAAAGTCTATGAAAATAATTAAATTCTGAATATTGAGAATGTAACAGCATATCAAAACAGGAATGACCACATTGTGGCAACATTCGTAAATTTTCTGTTGTCAAACTGGTGCGTCTAATTATGGATTCTGGTTAAAATAATTGTTAGGAAGTTAAAAGCTAGGAGTTAGATGCACGTCATGCCTATAGCCATACCAAAACATACTAACATCCATGCGATACGTGGATTTGCAGTAAAATAATATACCAATTAATTAGGACTAGCAACCCTCATTAAGTTGCTAGCAACTTAACAACAAAAATAATAAATTTGAACTTTTAAAAATGGCCAATTACAAACTAAAACGAGCATTATGTGCTAGCAACTTTTAAAAATTCCACCTGTGTGGCACTTTTCTGTTGCCAAGCGAAGTACATGGTGGATCAATTGCTTTTGATACCAATCGTGCAAACTAATTTTGTATTGAATGGGAAAATAGTACTTCAGAGTGCCAATAGAAGTTGCAAGTGATCCATTGCAAAGCAAGAGTCAATGTATGGACATTATGGAGATGTTAAAATCAGCTTTTAGAGATCACTGCACTTTGTATAGACTAAATAAAAAGTTTACCTTACAAAGTCTCATGAAAAGATTTCCTAAAGTTAAAAGAATCATTGCTCATCCATAACTCAGCCAAACTGGTACGATTTTGCTTAATTATTACGATATTAAAAAATAACGTACGTGACCTTTCATTTCTTATTTTAAAAGTCATCTTTACAAAATGCACTGGATCAATAGCAAAATGCACTATTAACTGCAAGTGGACAGGACATTAAGCAACGAGACTCATAATTTTTTAATCTTACATTAGTATTATGATCCTCATTCAGGTAACTTACAATGACAGACTACGGTATGAAGATGTAAAGATGGAGTGATTGTACCGAGCACTATGGATGTCATCGCAAAAAAAGTAAATGAGATGCGATCAAAATCATACATCTAAACAGTGAATTTAAAAAGAGCAACTATGAATTTCGAATTTTGGAAAATTCGAAAAACAAACTATGAAAAAACGTAAGAATGAAAACGTAAACACGTAATAAGCACTCGATGCCGCCGAGATAGAAGAAAGACCGATACCACCCACCTGACTTTACCTGATATAATGATATTACAATTATTTACCCGACAAAGTCAGTGCTGTAAATGTTAGTGACTAGATTAATAAAGATTTTTAACTTTATATTATTATTCACTATCGCATCTCACCCTCTAGTTTGAATGTTAAATAGATAATATTTTTTTAAGTCAACCAAAAAGTTGCAGTTCTGTTCATAGTTCTAAAGAGATTTAATTTCGATTCTTAGATCAAGGCTTAAGCATGTCGTTGGTGCACATAACAACACTCCCATCAACTAATCGCTCTCCCAACCACTCCAAAAATAATGCTTACCTGAAAAACACATTTCGTTATAACATTTATAACAAATGGTACCTATGTAGAAAGCTTAACCCTTAAATTAAACCTTAGCTGTAATAATGTCTTATTTTTGCTTTGTGACTGCTACCGTGACTATTGTTATAATAACCCTCACATAATCTCAGTAGTCTTTAACGAATATTGTATTTCCAAAAACAAATAATCAAATCCGTGTATTTCCTGTTGTTGACCACATTTAGAAGTCCTAGCTAGGTTCGCATGGCTTTACAGTATTCGTACGGAAAGCTGATGTATGTTACTGTCCATCCGTCACTTGTCATTGTCTACTCTCACACATCAAAGAACTGCCTTTTTTGGGCTCGGTCACTTTATCGAATTAAGAATAAATAGACACCATAACTATCCACTACAATTATGTGTATTGCGCGTAACACCCAAACAAGACATCTCAATGACCCGCGACTCGAAACCGTCAATTTGCCACGATCAACAACTCGAGGTCACCATATCGGGGTCACCACAAAGTCGAAACATGACGAAGCGTTTGACACAATGCTTGCATACTGGAACGCTGTTCCAAGGATCTTGAATTCGATTTCCAGCGAGGCGAAAATTTAAATTAGTTTAAAATTATGTTTTCGGTCTCAGTGTGTTTCTGTCGTATGTTGTCCATGACACCCAATACACAGAAAGCCCTATTGTAGGGTAATGATTGTTTATATCTATATTTAAAAAACCCTAGCGTACGATAACGATCGTTTTACCTTAACAAAAAAATAGCAAAAAAAAATCCACTCACACATTCGGCGGGTAGTACGAGACGAGCGCCTCGCGCCTACACTCGGCGGCGTTATACCGCGTCGCCGTGAGCGCGACGTGCAGCGTGAGCGTGTGGCGGCCGGGCGGCTCGCGCAGCGGACACGCGCCGCCGAGCCGCCAGCGCGTGCAGCGCGACAGCCGCCACGCGAGACCCTCCATCGTGCCCGCGTCGAAGTAGTCGAACATGCGCGCTGCAACAACATATCAACGGGATATCAGCGATAGATGTTCACTAATGTTGTAAGGAAAAAGATATGTATTTTTTCATGTTTGTGACTAATAGGGTCCCCACAAACTGGCCACAGCCACCAGCACCTGTGGCGCTTCTTTTTAGAAGCGCGATCCGGCCGACAGCCGCTTCGGCTGCATAACCCACCCACTGTTATTGGAGATGTTGGCGCGCTAAAAGAAGCGCCACAACGCCACAACCATCGGTGGTCGGTGGCTGTGGCCAGGTTGCGAGAACCCATAAATTCAAAAGCTACTGCACAGATTAAAAAAAACTTTCACCATTAGAACGCTACATTATCTGTGAGTAACAAAGGTGATAATGTGCAGTGAGGAGAGGAGGGGTATGATGAGTCCAGAGTCTCGGCCAGTGACGAACGAAATGTTCCTAGATAGAATACTGACCCAGAAAACTAGTGAGAATAGATAGAACATCAATAAAAACAAAGAAAGAAGGCTTGATGTTATCAATATTTTGCTTCGTGTAAATTTACCACCGACCACAGCCACCAGTAGCTGTCTGTCTGTGGCGTTACTTTTAGTCGAGTTTCTTACACGTGGCCTGAACCTGCTACGTTGTATAACCAGCTCTCCTACTAAATGTTATCACAAGGCATGTAAAGAGCCAATGGCCACTAGTGGCTGTGGTCGGTGGTCAATTTGCCCAGAGCCTAAAACAGTTTGAAAGACTTTACACAAGTGTTAATTTCCAGTTTTAATGTGACATACCAGACCACGGCTGCCTTCTGTACCGCAGTTTCTTGCCGTTCCGTCTGATGAGCTTAGCGCTGCTGTCGGCAGTCTTCTTGCCGGCGCCGGAGCTGGTAGAGGACTCGTTGAAATGGTGGTTCACGTGCCGTTCGAGCATCGTCTGAAACGTTACATACTACCATTCACATTTCGTTCGTCGTTGGCATTGTACAAAGCTATTCGGTTAATAATTTTGTCATTCCAGTCACCGTCCAATTGTTAATCAAATTTACTTAATTGTAAGTTAGGTTTTGATCTGTCAACAAGTTAGCTGCAATATTTCGAAATGTGTTTCAAAATTATTGAGCACACATTGCAATCAAGCTATCTTCCATGTAATCTTTGATTGAATTATTCAATTTTTATTAACTAATATAACTGCAGTGACTGATATTTTCTATTCATGTGATATGACATGCCACCGAATATCTTTTAAAATTTTATATTCCTTGATATAAGAGTGGTAGCAGCTTTTTGCTTACTTAGTTTTTCATATTAAAATCAGCAAAATATATACAAAGAGAATTAACATTACTTTTAAAATAATTATTTGTCGGAGTGCATAAAATACTATACATAATAGCTTAAAATTTTAAGTATTAATTAGATGTACTCCTCTTTTAAGTAGTGCTTTTTGTTGGAACTTCACTAAAATTAATGATTCATTAGCCGGTATCATTAAGTACTGGCTTTCTAACCCATACACTAAATGTCATCTCAAATTTCAGTGTATCTTCCAAATTGCACCTTAGCACATAATTAACAGCACCAACTATAGTAGTAAACCGCTATAAAGAATAAATAACGATAAACGAAATCTCTTTGTTCATATTTTGAACTTATAACTTTCAGCTTTCATATATCACACACTTCAATGTCATGGAACTTCAATTAAATAAAAATACATAGGTATACAAGAACAGAAGTTTTCTTATTCATAAAACAATACTTGAGTGTGTCCTCCCTCTTTGGGATTGGTATAATCATCATAGTCATCGGTCATCGGTTCGGGTACGGGGATGTGGAAGAAACCAACAAAAATACATATCTTGCAATAAATTTAAGACAACGTCGACATTTGAATAAATTTATTGATTGATATAAAAAATAAGACATTAAAACGTAGATCCGGAGAAGAAACTTGCTATAGATGTAGCCGCTCCTCTGTCCTTGGGAAAAGAAAACATTACACCAGATTATGTTCAATATTTACAAAATAATCGAGTAGCAAACGGACTCAAATCAGTACCAAAAATGGCACCATCACAAAATGAAGACAACAATAAACTTTCATAATATGAAGAATGACACATAGACTAAAGACAAAAACTTTAATCAAACAATTAATCCAGAATTTGGTGATGATGAGCCACGTGATCAAACAGTGATTGAATCACGTATAGAAGTAATTGTTAATGTTTGTTAAAGAACACGACAGATTAATCTTGATTAGAACTTGCGTTGAAGAAGAGTCAAATAATGAAGATATAGCAAATAACAGAAGAAACGATACTAAAGTACATGATCCAATCACTATTGGATTGGTCATGATTTGTCAGCAACCACTACAAAGCTTTATAATTAACACGCCTGTTATTATGTAACGAAGAATAAATCCGTTTTCAAAAATTCGAAATTAAATAAATAAATATATACATGAGCACATTTCAAAACGAGATTATACTGAATATAATACTACTCGATGAAGACGATACAGACATATACAGAAATACAATAACTCCAAATTAATGAATACGGCTTCTCAGAAAATAACAAATATAATTGAATTAATAAAAACCAACATAACATACCGTCAGAACGACATAGACAATAACCCATTCCGAATTTGGTATTCCAAAGGCGATGATATGAGCGAGTTATTGTGGATTCGTTTTGGCGATGTGTGACCTGGCTCCTATGAAATCGCTAGATAGTAACGTTGGGAGCAGGGAACGTAATTGTACCTGAGTGGAGAATCTTCTGTCGCAGCCGTCGACGATGCACTTGAAGGGCTTGTTGCCGCCGTGCGAGGCCGCATGCCGCTCGAGCCAGTGCCGGGAACACGAAGGCTTCCCGCGCACCTTGCACTGCGCCCATAAACAGACGTAATTCGGTTTGCCCTCTTGCGATTTCACATGCTCCATCTGAAATAACACCAACCACTCGCTCTAATATTGCTTTATTTACACATTCACTGCTATTTAATATAAGCTGTATAAGTCTTGTGTTAACCAAAAATATAAAAATACCTTTTAAGTTAGTAGAATGTTTATTATTACTAGGATTGGTTACGATAATTCAACATGAGAACAAAGAAACAGTAATGAGGGTTTAGAAAAAAAATGTTACTATCTGAACATAACAATTGATATACCAATAATTAAAAATGTAATAAATTTATGTGGAAATAAAAATTTAAGGAAACGAAGTACTGCCTACTGGGCAAAATATTAAGCAATGTCGTTTGAAATAAGTTTTATTTGGATAAACAGTGATAAAAAACTAAGAAACTTACCAGTAAATGATCAATGAGCTCTGTATCACTCTCGCATTCCCTTTTGCAATTTTCCCATAGGCACAAGGTAACTGTACTTGTAGTTGTAGAATCTGTACTAGATGTCCTTTGGTCGCTATCCGTTTGTAACATACTTTTAGGTGGAAACCTCAATGTTTTGGGTTGCTTTAGAATAGGACTTTTCTGACAACTCTGTCCTTCTAAAGAGCTAATGCTTATACTCAAAGACAAAGATGAATCCTCGTCACACTCCTTACTAATCTGGGAATCGCTCGGAGAATCGATTGATTTATCAGTTCCTATACCCGACTCAGAAGATTCGGACGTCGCATTACAGAAATTTGCTTCTATCACAGTATTTTGAACATTCGATGAGACATCCTTTAATACAGTTATTTGCGTAAATATCGTGTCTTCTCTTCTCGCTACTTCTTCTACTTTCCTTACATCTTCCTCTAATATTTCTTCTTTTGGTTCTATTAACTCTTCTTTCATCGTATCGATATCCGCCATTTTCTCTGCTGCCAAATTTTGTAACTGTCCTGATAAGCTACTTATTTGTGCAAAAGGCCGCGATGTAATTTTATTAGAATCTAATGGAACGATGTTATTGTTAACAGTTTTGGATAGCCATGGAATATCACATTTTGAACTTGTTACTTCGCCTATTTCTGTTTCTTTTACTGTACTACTAGGTGGCTCGGTACCTTGAATCGGATTGTCAGGTGGTTTCACAGGCGCTATCGGTATACTACTCGTGTGTAGCGCTTGGGTTGCAAAATTCGCAACTATAGGCGGAGGGTTATTTATTATAGGATTTGAACATGTCGGTTCTGTAGAAGTTACCATATTTGTATTCGTGTAACTCCAAGTTTCCTTTACATTCATATTTGGCACTGACGTAACAATATAACCAGGCGATGGTACCAAGAGGGGATGACTTAGGTTGACATTGTAATTTGGTTTTGGTTGAACTGTCATACCAACCGCTGACAACCCAGAAACATTTTTATTCATGACCGGAACTGACTGACTTGTAACTGGACCAGGTTTATTAACATTTTGATACGCTGATGTTAACGTATTTGCGAGTTTTAAAAGTGTCCCGTGAATTAGGAATTGTGCAGCCTGTTGGTTTTGTATAAAATCCTGCCTAGGCGCCGCTGCGTGTTGAGTTTGAGGAAGAACATAATTTGGCACTTTCGTCATAAGGTTGGGGATTTGAACGACTGTACCGTTTATGTTTTGCACCAACGGAAATACAAATTGACCGTTAAGTTTTGTAGGGCTGGATACGTTGACATTTTGTCGGTTGAAGGTATGAGCAGGTAATCCATTTTGCGGTATTCTTAATGCTGTAAGCATCACATTTTGAGGAACTGCAACGAATGAAGGCAAATTTGTTGTTACTGCCCCCGTACAAGGTTGAGGAATATTAATTTGATGACAATTTTGAAAATTAGTAGCCGGAATATTTAGGTGATTATTTATAGTACCGTTCATCGGAAGGGGAATTTGTCGAACACCGTTCGGTATGTTATGTTTCGGTGCCGATGCTGTCGCTTCCCCTGGAACGTTTTTCACTGTCGTTGCTTGTACTGAATTCATACAATTTTGCTTCTGAAGCTGTACCTGCTTTAAATTATTGGCTTTCGACCACGTCATGTTTTTACTGTTAGCTATACACGCAGAGGATTTACGGTTTGTCCTTTTAGGCTGGGTATTTCTTTTTGCTGGTTCCCTTTTGATCGGCGTTTTCTTATTGGTGTTCGTATTTAGGCTTAAGTTATTAGAGCCGCACATGACGCCGTTCATTCTGCTGTCAAATTTCGTAGTAGAACTTACAACACCAACAGTTTTCATAGAATCCGTTTTAGTTGTTGTAACTTTTTTGGATGTATATGTAATGGATGTTGAAGTTGTTCTTAACGATGTTATTTCAGTCGATTGTCGTATAGCCACTTTCGACGCAGCAACGTTTTGGTTATGCTTATTCATCGTAATTCCATTGCCGGATGGGTCCTTCGAGGTGTTAGCTTCGTGACTTAACTTTTTGCTGTCAACAAATCCATTCAAATGACCGATTTTGTCCTTGTTACACGGTTCAGGCCCATGACGAACTTCTACAAACCCATTATATGAATGAATCTTGCTATGGTTGTTGTCTTTCGGTTTACAGTACTCAAGTATTCCATTGGCACTAGGCAAGGTGGATTTGCTGAGATCTGTCGCCGTCCCGCCATCGTTCCCTGAGCTGCGTAACGCTTCCGTCTGCTTGCCGACGTCGAGCAGGACCTTCGGACTGAGCGTCTTCGACAAATAAGAGATGTACTTCTCGAGCTCGTCCGTGACGCCGTTCTTGGAGAGGCACCTCTTCTTGCTGTCGTCGTTGGCGGCGGCGGTGGAATCGCGTTTGAGGCCGTTCTGGGGCTTCATCTTATGGTTGAAATATTCGGTGATGCGGCGATGCATGGGAGGGTTGGGGCGGCGGACGGGCGCGAGTTGGGCCGCGAGGCGTCGCGGTCCCGGCGCCGGGTCGGTCGCCCACGGCGGCATGCGCGCGCTCGCACCCTCCTCCGCGGCGCTGTGGCCCGACTCGGGGCTCGGCGGGGAGCGCGGCTCGGTGATGTCGCTACTGCCGCTGCAGCCGCCGCTGTCCGTCGGACTCAGCACCGCCACGCCGCTGAAAAGATCAAAATATGCCGTTAGACATCGAACACACGTTACTATAGAAACTAGAATACGACGTCGTCAAAGTTTACGTCGGAACGGGAGCGATCGCGGTCGTGTTGATAGTAATGACAATCAGCTGTTGAATAGTCGCGATCGATCGCAGGCGAGAATAGGCGAGTGCGAGAGCGGGACGGGTGGCGCTCGGCGCTCGGAGGCGGGCGAGAGCGGCGCAAGGTGCAATGCCCTGCCGGTCCAGTGCAGTGACGCAATGAGACGCGCCGCTGCACTGACCGACCGCCCGACCGCCCGACCGCCCGGTGTACGTATTAGTCTAGCGCCACACCTGTCACAATCTCACGACTAACGATGAGTTTACATCGCGTTTGTGTTGCTCTATCTACTTTAAACACAGAAAAAGAATATTGCCGACATTTCGACAAGCCCACCAAAAATATATGTATATAGCGTGTGAACTATTTATTGTCTGACTGAGGATTGCTAGTGAAGCGATGATATAGCGCTGCATCTCATATTTTTTTTCTCCTTTTTTCAAACCCCAAACAATGAAAATGGTGCAGATACTAAACCGCAAGGTGTGGAAAAAGGAGTAATTTTATAAATTGCTAGTATATGGGCGTGCAATGTGTCGGTGCCCTTACAAATATTATTTTCGGCCGCGTGACATTCACCGCACGTACGGCGGAGGCGGTAAAGCCGTGCACTGTGACGAATGAGGGAACTATTTAACTTCTTTATTGTAGTTACGTTTTTCAAACATTTTCTTTGATTTCGTTTTTTATTCTCGGTATGCATATCAATCATAAGATAAGTTGTTACTTGTTATGTTATTTCTATCATGTAACGCACAGTGAATCGCCCTCTCGCTTTATCCTAAGTGTTCTCACACACGCTAATGTATATTCCGGCGGCATTCCCGCGCATAACTCGTTTTATTATACTCTTTTGTTGAGCGAGATCCACAGGTAACCGCCAAAAAATACAATTTCAACACGTTAGCCTCCGAATTCGTCGGACACGTATGAAAATGGCTTCTATTTTCGTCATTATTTAGACGGTTTTTGGGTATTCGGCGGATTAGAAAGGATAGATAGCATAAAATTTAAGTTACTAGGTAGGTACCTAGTGATATGAATTAGTACCTATTAGCGCATGCTGGTTATAACTTAAAGGTGCGTGACCGTGACACACTTGAATTGCACGTTAAAGTGTAAAAATCACAAACGGAATTTAGAACATAAAACAATTCCAAAGGCGGGGATATCCAGGGCGTGAACGTGACTGAGGAAGTCTCGGGAGCACCCTCACCCTCGCCAAAGCCACAACTTACGAACTAGAACTCTTCCCCTTCCGTCTCGTACTTAGCAAAAGGCTTTCTTAATAATTGTCCTAATTTTTAAAGTAGATAGGTACCGTTTTTCACGAAATTCAAGAAGCACGTTCCGGATATCAATTAGAAGTTTTTAATTTCGTAGATCGGCGGGGCTCGAAATTCGTTGCACGAATGACTTTTAGTAGGTATTTAGCTCATCGCTCGTTAAAATCTCGGATGTAAAACAAGATGCACAAACGTGATTCGTACGGTATAAAACTATAAAACGTTAATGGAGGGAAATGTAAAGTTTAATGGAGTACCGTCGCTCGGTCGCTCCCACACCGCGACGGGACGCGACCGACACGGCGACGACGTCGCATCGACGCGCACACGACACGCAAACAGCTCGAGAGAGTCTTCGCCGTTCATAAATCACGATTTCATCCGGAACTTCATTAGATGCATTTTTGATAGTTTTGCATGTTACAAGTTTACAACCACTGCTCTTATTCTCAGGTTGAATCAATACAATATCTAGGCTCGACTACTGTCTTTGATTCATACAGGTATTATATTATTGCCCACACTATGGACTGTGCTATGGACGTTGACAAAATAAAGGCATCCTTAAAGAACCTTCAAACCATTTAAGATATATTATGTAATTAGCAGAAAAAAAAACTAGGATTTCTAATCCTACCTATTTACGGAATAAGATTAAGCCAAGTTACCTACCTATAAGTAACTATATTACCTACTATAGTATCTACTATTTTGTCAATACACACTTATTTATGCGCGTTTTTTTTTTGTTTCGGTGCCCTAACATTGATCCATATAAAAATCGGATCAGCGCGCAAGCTGCGCGTGCGCAAGTCCTCGTTCTATCGAGTCGACCGAGCCGCTCGTAGATGCCAAGTCGATCATTCGCAGTGGTCGTGTTTTTGCGAATTGGCCGAAAGCAAAAGTGGAAGCGTATGTAGGTGAGGCGCGTCGGTGCAAGGTCGCGCCCGCGCCGATTTCGGTCGACGACCCCGCGCCCCGCGCCCCGCCCCGCGCCGCGCCGCGCCCGCGATGCCACTCGCGCATTGTGATGACTGATGACGCAGGCAGGACTGTACTACTAAGTACTAGCCGTTAGTAACAATGTTTCGCTACGGGATACGTATGACTTAGTACCCGCAATGGGTTAAAGAGGTTATTTTAATTGACATATCTGTTTTATTTGTGAACTGAATGAAATGAAAATAATACATAATGGTAACTCAAGCTTATTTTAGTTTATAAATGAAAACTGTAAAGTGAGAGATCTAGTCATATCTGAGATTAGCTGGAGCAAACTCACAGAACAAGAATTTTTGAAACACCAACGTTGGTCGACAATAAATTAGGTAGGTTTATTGGTATCTACCACAACAACGCATCTTGACTATAGCCATAGTTTAATGAATCAATAACACTCATAATTCCTAGGAAGAACGCCTATTTAACATAAAGATTTTATGTGTAAAACTATCAAATGACATGCGTTGCTAAGCGTTTCACGATCGAACGACATGAAATCTAGATAAACATAGAAACCCTAACCAAAGTGTAGGTATAACTAGTTGCTAGGTGACCACATACGTGACTGCGCTCGGCTAGTCCACAATGATATCCTCGAGTGGATATTTGCTTTAGATAACCGGCAGTTAGTGTCCTATAGCTCCCATAATGATAATCCCCTTTAACAGTCACTGTTATCACGGGCTGGGTGTGGTGATACAATAAAATAATGCCACGTAATATTAGTATATGGCAATCTATGAGTTACCATGTGATTGCTCTTTTCATGCCTTCGTAAGCTAAGTTAAATGTTTCCTACATTTGAATTAATTCGAATCGTGAATGGTGATCCAAACACATTGAATCACTGCTATTGTTCAAATCCCATTCAAACAAAAACTTCGTAACGAAACTCCACTCCAACCTCAATAACCATTAGTATGACATACAGATATGAATCGAGAAAATATTAAAGGCAATATTTTATCTTTTACATCATTCGTTAACACGCATATCCGCTACGAAGGAGAAACAATGCACGTGTGAAGTTGACGAGCGACGGGTTAGGGCGATAGGATCGCGGCGACTAATTAACGCCGCGTCCGAACCGCCCAGTGCGACTCGCGACAGCTGGCCGACTTTGATGCGATGACGGCCGGACCACCAACCAAATATTAAGTAATTAATTATGATAAATTAAACTGAATAAAACATAAAAACCGGAAAAGTGCGAGTCTAACCGCATATGAAGGGTTCTGTACGATCATACATTATTTAAGCCAATTAAACATGTTTCTTGTGTAGGGAGCCCCTTTAACACAACTTTGTTTTGCTCGTATTTTGTTTTTATTATTACAGCTACAATATTATAATACACATCGTGTGAATATTTCAAGTGTCTACCTGTTATGGTTATAATAGCCAAAAACGATGACAAAAACCAGTTTTACGGACGGTATGTTTACGGACGGACCCTCCTTAATATTTCTTATTTTTAATTTTAGTTTTTTTGTATAAGAAAATAAGGTTTATAGTACCAATAGAAATACGCGCTCTGTTAAAAACTTCGGTTTAATTATGGTTGTTGAGTTTTAGTGTTGTGACGGACGCAGGGTAATCGAAGTTCAAGTATTAGGGCCTCGTTGTTACAGTTCGAGTAGGTACGGAACCCTAAAAAAACGTTAAAAACATTTTGAAGCTTAAACATGTATGTGCTGTCATCATCGCCACTAATTGGACAATTAATTCGTTTTTTTTTCAACTATTTTTTTGTTTAAACCTTTCATATACCGTCATCAAGAGACAGTTGTCCAATATTTTAATGTTTTACAATCTTGTTTAACCTTTGTTATCTTGGGTGTGGATAGAATTATTTTCTTTTATACAATAGAACACTGATCGTGAAGATAATGAATTTTCAAAAAAAAAATACCCTGTGTTACTTAAGAATAACAATACTACTTACAACGAAGAGTTAGAAGTCATGGAAGTAAGTTTTATCAGAAATAATCAGAATATACTCTGGCTGCATCGATCTTCGGGATACACAAAACATATAATATATGCTTACGAGATTAAATTCCACGATTATCTACGGTATCTGATTTCACGTATTCCTTCCATCACCTACTCACCGAGTCTGTTCTCTCCGAACCAACAACAAAGTCGCATTATCAATCAGATCAAACCGACTCGTATCCGGAGCCGACCAGATCGAACCCGTTAGCGTCGGTTGGAACGATCCAAAGAAAACTTTTAACCTTAATCCATCGAGACAAGTTCCAGAGTGGCTTTTCAGTTTCTAATTAAATTAGAAACACGGAACGGGATCGGAATCACCGCCTCTAATTACGTCAGTTGGCCCGCGATCGCGTCGTGAACGTATCGAGGCAGAGCTACGAGTATTGCCTATCGTATCGTGGAGGTATCGAATCGTTACGGATCAAAGTTCGACACGAGCGCCGTGAAAGCCCGAGAGAAACCCGAAGCTTCGCTATTTGGCTCCGATCTGAGTAATTACGCTAGATTCCCACGTTAATAGCGCGTAAACCACTAGTTGAACATTGATCTCGATTACGTTCACAATAATACAATTGTGAGCTAAGGATCAAGCTGTAGTGCAAGCGGAACACATAAATTATGCTTTATTGCAGTTCTACATGCTTCAATATTGTTAGATATGTAGAATTATAACAGATTCTATGGATACAATCTTCATCTTGGTATCGTGGCAACACGTCACAAGCCAATTAGATAAGTAGAATATTAGAATGTTGATAGCAAAATTAAATCGTTCCTTACAAATTAATACGTACAATTAATTCTTTATTATTAATATCACCTATAATATAAATATAAGTAAGTATAAATTTAAGTTATATAAATAGATAATCAGAAATTCGGGATTCAAAACATACTTGAGTCTTGCCGCAGTTCAACTTACTTTTTTGTGTTTAGAATAAAATAAAAAATGAGATATTCTGACTAAACATCTAGTAACTTTTTGTGTTAAATTTCAAACAGGTTCTTGATAATAATAAAAAAATCGAAGGAATATAATAATTGAATATTTGTAATGTTTCTAGAAAGACATAGGCAACGGCGAAACTTTTTTCCGACCTATTAAATACCCGCTTATAATGCGGATAAATAATTAAATTGGCAAAATACTGACTCATTACTGCCCGAGTGACGCGATCCATCTATTTATTAATAACTTATCACGCTCACACTCGCTAATCGCAGTGCTCGTGTCGCCGCTATCAGTGGCGGCAAACCGCAGGTGACGTTGGTCGGGAAAGCCGCACTACGCCAAGTCACCGATCGTTCTATGAAAACATTATGCAACACTGAGCCAGTAGCAATTACACGATGCTTACGTTGCAATTACAAGAGCAGTCGGTAGTTTTTCTCGCGAGACGCTTCATGCTCGCCTACGTCACCGTTCACTACGCGCGGTATTTACTACATGAATAATAATGATGAGCTCTCGTACTATCCCGTTACTTTAAGTGCAACGATATATCTTCGCCGTGAATCGAGACGCTCTCGCTACGTCTGTTAAATATAAACACGTGCAACTAAGTACCTATACATTTTATGTAGGCATATTATCTAAATATCTTTTTTATTTGGAAACCAATTGAACCACATCTGTGGAGCTGCTTCAACCCTAATGCACAGTTGCAAAAAAAACTTTCGAGTAGTATCGAGTTTCGGTTGCGTCGTACCTCGTGATTCGCACAGAGTGGTTGAATGCATGTAATTCGTTATCAAACCGGGCGGAGTGCGCGAGCGCGACATGTGCGCGTGACGTGCCATCACTGCCATCGCATCGCCACATCCAAAGTCCACGCCCACCCGTTACAATACGACGGTCACGCGTAGGGTTGTCGCACCCCCGCCGCACCCCCAACACACTGTTATCACAATAATTATAATGCATTGATATCTAATCTAATAATGATGCTTTTCACACTTTTTGCTTTTTATTTACGCCCATACGAAATGACATAATGGAGGGGAGAGATACACCGCCAGCAATAGTCATGAACAATACCAGAAGACCCATGGTCCTGAATAAGAGCTATTGTGTGCTTTGATATTTTGATATAAAATCTTTCAAGAAGCAAAGATCCGTCTGTTCGTTTGAGTGCTTGGGTTATAAAAAAACATGGCATGTGAAGGAAGCTTCTTTCACGTTTAGATAGAAAGTACGCGGTAGAAACGATAGTGTTTGAATACATAGATTTTTTATTTAACTATTACAGGTTAGTATATGACTACAATCCCCCTGATTTAGCCTTAGGTGGTAAAACGCTCTAACTTAAGAAATGCCCATTCACTCTCGACTTAAACCACCCACGTACTAGTTGAAAAAGAACGCTTCGTCGAGCAAGTGATTCCAGTCAATTTCGAAATCAAATATTACAAATAATTATTAATAATTATTATTAATAATTATTATTAATAATTATTATTAATAATTATAATTTTTTACAATAAAAAAGTACTAACAGTTTAATCCCACGATATTGACATCCCTAATGCAACTTCCCCGTGGTCTATATTTTAGTTAGAG
Source organism: Hesperia comma (assembly GCA_905404135.1). Classification (NCBI taxonomy): domain Eukaryota; kingdom Metazoa; phylum Arthropoda; class Insecta; order Lepidoptera; family Hesperiidae; genus Hesperia; species Hesperia comma. Next base: position 2,890,985 of record FR990020.1, on the reverse strand, counting down.
GGAGCGCTTTAGCAATTTCATCGCGTTTGATGCAGTGACGAAAGCGTTATTATTACATCCAACTAGTTCTTTGATGTCGACTTACTGATTTTAATGTAACATCAAACGATATTAGCAGTGAGCAGAGAGGATCAAACTAATCATTATCGGAAACTACTCCCATAGAATAGGGATGGTTAAACAATAGCAGCAGGCTCGATGAAATAGTGAAGTATGCTCCAATTATGGTATGAATAAAATAAACTTACACTGCACTAGCTAGCATTGGAACAATAACCGAGCGATGCACTAATTTGCAGTGAAGCAGCATTTAGATTTATTTAATTTAGCTCGTAAATAATGCAATGACATAAAAAAAGTTAAATAATCCAATGAAATAAAAAAAGTTTACACTCTTATGTAATCATTTTATTAACTTGCATTTCTGTTTTCTCTTCATTTCCTTTAATACATGTATTTAGTATATTATCAATATATACACATATTTCCTATGAAAATAGGCCGGAGTAACTTTATGCCTAAAGGACGTCGGGATTTCTCTTAAATATACGCTACTATCTTATTAAGTTTGTCTACACAAAATAATATATAGGTAGGTACATCAACGAAACAAACGCAGACTCTTACTCGTATGTTTTCAAAGACGATGGAAGACCTTCAAAAACACCTAATTAGGATTCCACGCTGACAATGCGAGCCCCAAAACCTGACATGAGGGGTTCACAAAATGGAGCATTATTTATTATTATTTAGTTTTGTGCTGGAAATTGATCATCGAGGGAGCGGAGGACTCGAATTCTTGTCAAATATCGCTTAGGGCTTTGTTGCGGCTAATGTCACCATGAAGTTGGATAATTATCAGGACATTAAATCTTTAAATTTAAATAAGCGTTGTGATTTTTTTATGAAATTAAGGTAGCCGCAAGAAATAAATCAGAAAGATTCTCTATTATTTCATTTATAAATGAGAAAATGATAAAAAATACGCTAAGTACAACGCCACGAGCTGACATCTGACAACAATTCAGAAACGATGTTCCGTTTTCTTGGTCACAAAGAAAGAAAGAGAATAACAGTCAAAACAAAAGGGATACAACGCTGTACCGGCCTTTATAAGCCTAACAATGGGAAACTTTTTGTTTTGTTTCTCCGCGTTCTTAAACGATTTAGCTATCATCATCTCAGAAACCTATTAAAGATAATACAAAATGTTTGCAACTTGTTATGTTTGTTGCGTGTATTGAATAATGTTCAACGTGTTCAAGTTTGTAATAAAAAATATACAATATTTACATATCTGCACTAGGAATCCATCTCGAAGAATGAACACACACACACAAGAGATATCATAAATACCCACAGGTCCACATTAATATGTCACATACACTGACTACCTCGGTTGGACATCAAACCTGGGTTTTTCACTTAACGCACTATAGTCTATAGGCTAAACCACAACTAGACTAAGAACTAAAGAGTACCCATATTACGTTTTAGCTAACTGACATTTATTGCATGTCGATCATCAGGACAAAGTCCATCAAAAGCACAATGAGCGTGTGGTCCGCCTACAGCCATGTGGGACCCCGCAGCGCACATATGGGCCCCGCGGGGAGCATCGCTACTTAATTTCGCTCAATACGACCCGACTTCTATTAAAATACTTCGCATGAATACAACCTCAAAACATTGCGAATGCAACATTCACGTTTAACTTTGCAACAACCGCGATTTATCAACACCTTTCAATTGTACCGTCTTGAAAACTTCTGCATGCATGATACGTTAGGTACCTACGTGACTTGATGACATTCGCATTACGTAAATTCGAGGAAAAATTTAAAGCGTTATCGTGAACAATCGAATTTTGACTACTGGATTTAGTTATGTAAATTACAAATTCTAAAGTAATTTGGGAATATTGTATCTATTTTTTAATTATAAGTATTATTTTATTTAAGTAAATACTTTATCAATAGTTTAAAGGCTGACATAGCTATTACCACTGCGGCGCGTCGCCACCCGCCAATCCACCTATCACACACTCCAAAAAATCATCCAAATATGTAGCCAGCCGGACGTCATCCGTTAATTATTTCAACACAGGAGATTTTAAAACTGTTAGAAATATACCCCACACAGCTGATTTACATCCGATGCTCACTTCAACAGTGTGAGATTGATCGTATGTCATGGGCGAGCCCCGATGCCCCGAGCCTAACTTATGCGAATGAAACAGAAACATCCGACGAAATAGCAACAGTACCTAACCTAGCAACAACAGGTCACCGGCATTGTAACATAACATAACGCACGCAGCGTTATGTCATCGGCGTCAAATTTTACGGCGGCGCCCATTCATTAATCTGAAAGGAAGTCGCGTCCGTGAGAATCGTGTCACAGCGAGGGAGGCTCGCCCCCCCCCCCGGCCCCCGCCCGCCGCGCCGCCACCCCTCCGGGCGCCCCCGCGATTATTATGCTAAGTGTCTGACGGTTATCGGCGGGGTGAGTTTTTCGCGCATCTGCTATTTATTTACGCGCTTTATATTCATGGGATTGCGTAAGGCAACTCGACCGTAGCAAGGCGACTGACTTACACTTCATTACGCACACTTGCAATGTACGCTTGCGGTCGTACACGCGATTTTAGCTCCTGTGCACTATTATATAGTGCCGTTCGAGTTGCGTCAAGAATAAAGATATAGGTTAGCGAACGCGCCTGGCGTGACGCTCCTGTCGAACGTTGCTCGATTGAATTTGTTGCCAAAGTGCTATTTCACATTGCACTTAGTAATAAAAAAAGAATAAAACGATCTATGAAATCCCCCCTGTTTTAAACATTGATTGATTTAGATTCTGACTTTTTAAAAACTGATGAAAGGGGCGTGGCAGGTCATAAGCAGAACGCAGGATTGAAATTTTAGTTTTGGTTAACCAAAATGAATCAGAAATCATTTACTTTACCGTCGTACATAAAGTTATCAGACAAGTGCCAATTGCACGTAGTATTTTGGCCATGTGATGCGTAACACCCAAAAGTATGAGCTCCTTCAGCTTATCATGCAAGGTAAGGTGGCAGGCAGGAGGAGGCCTGGCCGCAGACGGATATCTTGGCTTAAGAACTTACGAGAATGGTTTGGAAAGAGCACCCGTGGATTATTCAGAGCAGCGGCGTCCAAGTTACAAATCGCCATGATGATTGCCAACCTTCATAAGGAGACGGCACCATAAGAAGAAGAAGAAGCCAATTGCAAATAGCAGACGAACGTAAAATAATAAAATGTAAACAGCTGATTACATACGTACTAGATATCGCAAAAGTGAAACACGAATAAGTTCATAATACATCGGAGTTAGCGCAAGCTTCAGATAAGACCAGTTGTCGGAATGCCCGTGCCTCAACTAGAAGGCTCAGAAACTCAATTTCCTTCTCAAATCGCCGTCTGGCCGATAAACGCGATAGTTTAGCGACTGCAGCGGGCAAACATGCAAGTTGCCGCCGCATAAGTTTACACGCCACCCTTTGTACCAGGCCCACGGCACAGTTTGCCGCGAAAAGCCGATCTCCACCGGCGGTCTCCAACGTGTTTTGTTGCACAGCGGCGGCGCTGCAATTTCGAAATCTTACACACAAAACGTGGCACCGCAAATAGATTGAGAATTCAATGCGATCCATAAAGAACGTCTCTTGAGTCTTAATCAATCGAGTCAACAACCGTAGAGACGCCGTATACCTAGGTCAACACTTTAAGAATGTTTCATTCGAAATGGTCCGCAATTAACGAGCTTTAGAGACTAGATTCGTTTGTAGTACAACGGTGGGCGCTTCTACTTGGGTGGTCGGTTGTACAAAGACGTCGCGTCGGTAGTTCCTGCTGCGTCTGAGCAGGAAATAGGCGAATCTACGACGCGGCCCTTTGTGTCAATCGCTACTTCATTCTATATCCGACAATGCGAAATGTTCCTTTATTGCTGACAATTTTATTTTCGGCAGAGAAAATTTGATTTAATCGACAGACTTCAAAAATGATTGTGGTAATGAAATTGATTGAAACATTTACTTTTGTTTTTTACGCAATTGAACGTAACTTTTTATCTCCATTATTACATCTCCTCTCTATCTCTACATATATGCAAAAACGAAAAAGACCTGAGGAAATCCACAACATTGTGCCAATTAAAAAAGTAGGTACCTACCAGAAAACATAAATTTTCATAAGTTTTGTACTATTCGGTAAATTAAACTACGCACCAATGTTTAACCGATTTCAATAGTGTAGAATGTATGTATATGTATGGGTAATCCTAAATATATAAAAGCCATTACTTTGAGGAAATCCATTGTTATCAACCACGTATGTGTGTACCGCGCATGTTAGTTTGGAGTTTGAATTAAAAATAAACATTATTTTCTTACTAACCAAAGGATGTGAATCACATTAGGCAGTCGCACGATCGTTTGCCATTTCATTATCATAAAGAAACCATTCGAGCGGGCCGCAACCTTGTGACCCGTTAAGTAAACTAATAACGCAATGACATTGAATGTGGGAACGTGCCTTATAATTATAGCCGATCGCAGCGCAGCGACTAGTTCCTCTACAGTCTACACCGATGCACCGGTGTAGCCCAGACATTAGAATACAATGCCATGTCGTCGAGAACGACAAAACCTTAACACACCGAGGATAGACAGAAGAGTTTAGATCTCCGTATCCAAACTTGGCAATGATTACCATCCAACACTGATATTGACAGATATAGTAAAGGGGCGATAAAATAAAGCCACAACTTCAGGAATACAGATTGTTCAGTCAGTACCCAATTTGGGTAACAGCAATTCCAATTTTCCAATATGGATCTGACCGAGGGCAGTGAAAACATTACAAAGGATATCACATGCTAGTTAGGGTGTTATTAGACCAATCGATCGATCGTCGATCGACGGCTTCAATCGATGGTGGAATGGACATGTCGACGTCGATCGAGTGATTGGTCTAGTAGAAACTATCGATCGACGTCGACTAATCCACGGTAGCGATCAATCAATCAATCATCAATCATAATATAACGTTTTTAGACTTCGAAAAAAGAAGACGTTATCAATTCGACTGTATTTTTTACTTCCGTCCCTCAGTTGCATTAGAAAACCGATGATTCCCCAGCGATGACGTCGGATACTTGGTAATGCGTCGTACATTGCGTCTGCCTGGCGCGTGAGCCCCGCCTAGCGCCTGTGTGGCATCGCTAACCTCACACCGACACGGCTCCACTAAATATAAATAAGCGCCATGTGCCGTGCATGTCGTATTAGATTACTAGAAGCGGTCACTATGAGCCGGCCGGGCGACCGGCGACCGTGCGGTAGACTAACTTTAGTAACTTTGTAACGGTGCGGATAGATCACATTGCCGTTAAATCGAGCGTGAACAAAATCTGCGTGTTCGTCAAGGGTTTGATTGGCAAACACGCCACTAAAGTGATCACGTCTTGGTCGAAGTATGTAAGTGTGAACCAACCTTTACTGTCTCGTAATGCAACTGTTAACTAAAGAACAAGGCATCTTCCTCCCGCAAGTTTGGCAAGTTCCTTTACCCGCCTTCATGTTTAATACCGACTATTGACAAGAAAGGACTCAACACTTTTCGATGAATTTAACAGTATAGGCTTTAAAGGCTATTCAGAAACATGAGAATGTTTATATAATGTTTATATTCATTACCAAAAACTCACTATACCTAGTGTGACAAAAACTCCTTCCGCCATGGACTGTACATATACAACACAACACAAACAAAACACAAAACTAAAATGTAAGTACGTCAGATGGTATACTAATAATGGAAAAGTGGGCTATCCATTATCGAAATAAGCCGCGCCGTCGTTGGCAACAGCCAAGACTGGCGCATGGCGTCCTAACCGCACCGCAGCCTCCCCGACAAAATATTTCACATGCTACGACCACCACAAATATCAGACCGCGCAGGACATGTTGAAACATGTCACTGTTGAATCAAGGCTAACTAATTGTAAAGTTAATGACCTATACGCCTTTATTTAATATCATTAAAATTTTAATTATAATTTAAATTTTACTCCCATATACCTATCTAATTTAAATTATTCTAAATCTAAATTGAATAAATAATTATCACGAGTTCAATGCCAGCGGAATAACGTTTCCTATTTATTATACATATTTATTTAAATGAGTTTTATTAGGCTTCACATAACCTAATCTGGGGTAGATTCACAATCACGATGAACCGATCTTTTTATTTAAACTCAAGAAGTTATCTAACTTTCAAGTACTTAATTATATTTGTGATTTTAAGTACTTTTAATTCAAGTACAATTTTGTCGTTAAAATTTGCTAAAGGTACCTACATAAAAAATATCAAAGAATTTGACATTATATATTCCTACACCAGTTAATGTAAAACGTAAAAACAAACTTAAGTAACAAGCTTGTTTTATCTCACGAACTCACGATTACAATACGCGTTGATAATAAGGTAACAAAAAAAAAGAAGTATTCTATCACCAAAGAAAAAAAATGTTCGCGAATAATTAATTTAATTACTTACATTAATAACGACAACGTTTTCAAGTCCAAATTTATTAGCGTTTCAAATATAATTAAGATAAAACTGTAAGATAATTTAAAGTTTATCTTCACTACATAGTATAAAACAAAGTCGCTATTTTTGTCTGTTTGTTTGTCTGTTTGTCTGTATGCTTAAATCTTTAAAATTACGCAACGGATTTTGATGCGGTTTTTTGTAATAGATAGAGTGATTCAAGAGGAAGGTTTTTATGTATAATACATGCATATATTGCCACGAGAACGGGATCCACGCGGGTGAAACCGCGGGCGGGCCGCTAGTCCATGATAATCATGAGCACAAAAATACAAATAAGTAATGGACTCTATTATGTTTACGTAAAATATACACGGAGAGTAATCCAATTAAGATTTTTATTATCCTCTGTCGAATCCTCATATTGTCCTGACATATCGCACCACATGGTGCCCCTGCGAGAGGGATTTGCCCCACGCGAAGGGTCGGTGAAAAAAGCGCCAATTAAACATACTGTCATAATCTCCTTACAAAGAGCCAGAATTGAAGTGAAAATGAATAATTGATCTTGTTTTGTACCATTTTTTAAATTGAGGTTTTATTTGATATCTGTATTCTATACCTACACATAATAGGTAGTACCTATGTGTAAGAAAAGTATGTAAGTAATAAATATGATGAGTTACGTATTGTAGCTACGATCTTAAAAACATAATTACCATCCAATTAGTATGTCCGGAAGACAATATAAATATTTATGTCAATAGAAAACATTTTTTATTTTTAGATTTAATGCTATGCACTGTGAACCGACATGTCCATACTGTCTGTGAACAATGAGACTGATGTTAATTAGTCTGTGGCTAATACGTGTAGGAGTGTGATTAACAAAGTGCTCATTAATATTGCATTAGTTAGTTAGGTAACACTTACGGTGTCAACGTATCGTCATAAAGATTGTAGACATAGTATCTATCAAGCTTATACGTAAGTATAAAATCTTGCATACGGATTGGCATAACTTTAAATGAAAATTACTGAATATATTACGAAAAATCTTTACCAAATCAATCAAAAGATTTTTTAATACATCCCGATTCCCTAAAGGCGTAACATGGGGAGGGAGGGCTGACGGGTGGTATAAATTTGAACGTGTAGAAAAATATTTCCGCGAACGAAAGAAATTTTTTATGATAAGTTTTTGGTTAGAATAATGTAGATATAATAAGGTATGTCAAGTTGTAAACTGAAGACCTGATGAACAGATTCATTGACTTGGACGTATAGAGATAGCGACCCAGCGTCCAGCGAGCTACTAAGTACAAAGATTGACACATACGATTTACTATAACTATACGCTAGTAAATCACGTTTCAATAAACTGTAGCCCTCACAAACTGAACAACGCATATAATTTACTACGATATTTCAATAGTTTACCGTAATATATTAAAAGTTATTCAGCGTTAAAAGAACATCACAATATTATCAAATAAAAAGTCTAGATAAAGCTTCGATAGCATCCGATATTTGCACGTAAAAAAAAATTGAACGTGCTCCAAAGCTACACAAAACCGCGTCGATATGATCGACACGGACTGCCTTATCTTTGTTATCTGTTCGAAACGTCGTACGTCGCATGCTACGCCCTCGACTCCAGTGCTTACGAGATGACGTTACGGTTTATTTCGGCGTGCGGCGATAAAACAGCGATGTAGATAGTTATGGAGTGTTATACAAACAATTACGCAGGGACGTTGCACTGGCCGGGCCTATAACTTAGTTACGTCAATACATCATAGGGCGACAAGGTAGGGTCCCTCCCCTTTCGAATCGTATAAAAGTGGTTCCAAATTCAAGTTACACATTCGTCACCTGTTGGCTGTTGTGGCCGATAAATGTAGGGCAAATTATTATTACGTGCGTCTCGTACTGTGTTCATTGAGGAATGTTATCGGTGAATCAATATTTTCTTGTTATAAACTGTCAAACTGCAATGCGGGTGAAGGTTTTTGACTTGAACGTAAGTGGACGTTCAGTCGCCGACGACCTATAATTAGATTAACATTAATCCTGCCAATAATACCTACTAGACAACCTAAAGCGAAAATATTCTTATCTGATTGCATTATTCATTCTGATTGCTATATTTTATTTATTCTGTTGTGTTTACCTATGCATGTGACCATTATAATTGTGATGCAATGCAATTTTGCAAGTAGTGGTAATATTGGGAAGCTAAGTGCCGAGGTGTTTGTGTGCGATTATTTATTTGTTTCACTTTTGAAATTTTAAATAGGTAGGTCCGTCGCGCATATAACAATAAGTTGCTAATAAAATAATAAAGTGTTATAAAGTTGCACAAGTGCAATTTTGCAGTGTTGCAGTCACGAGGGTCTTGACATTCTACTCCATCGCCGATGACGTCAGCCTAATGCATTGGATTAGGATAGGGTTGTCAATTCGCTATAATCAGCAGCGAAATTAACGGTCATACTGTAAGTTAACTTGAAACTCATGTCAAAAGCATTTTTGACGAAAGGTTAATTACTCATGTCATGATTACTGGTACCATAAAACTGTTTTGATGTACTTAATGCTGATTGTAACCAAGTATGAAAAAAATCTTCGGAGTTTGTTGACACTTTTCCTTACGGAAGAAACGAGTTAGTTAAAGCGATGGTGTAATTTGATTCGCGAAGACGTTCAAAGTATAACGTAAACTTACATCATACTACAACTACATACATATTAAAACAACATTGGTATATTTTACCCACTAGTCGTACTCGTCACTTAGTGTGGGAAAATGCTTAATAAATAATCACGCATTACTCTGCCAGTGAACCGTGTAATTTTATCGGAAGTATTCAATCAAAATAGTTTTGTCGCATTTACCTGTCAGCGAGCGACAACCAGCGACGCCGAGAATTTTATGTTCATGCTTTGATCTCAAATGTATTTTTATTACATGAAATTAACTTGGAACATTTTTCCGTTTAATGAAATTAACGGCTGTATACATATTATATCCACCTACTTTAATGTTATTAACTATGATTTTAATCTATTTCTCTTTCTCTGAGTTCATAACTTCATAACGACATTAGCAATTACGTTCAGAAAGGTAAACTTGTTTCAATACATCTGTATGAAATTATAACGAACAACGTGACAAACGTAACTCCGTCATGAAATTGAAAGTTACACTATGTAGGTTCCGTACCAACTACACAGAGTACATAGTTATCAACCGGAAGATGCATAGTATCAGCGAACCTTCCTCAACTGTCCTCGTGCTGGCAGCCCTACAGTACTGTGGTACTAGGTACCTTATGTGCACAAATCCGACGGTTTTTTTGTCTTCAAACTGTGTCAAGTGCATATCCTGCGCAACACTCGCACTCGCTATCGAGGATGCATTCCATATTAAATTACATACTGCGTGTACGTTAGAAGCACAGCCCATTAATCTCTGAAACTAGATGCGAGAGGAAAGTAGGTAAAATCAGCCTCACACAAGAAATCTCGCAGCTTCTAGACAAGCTTTTTGCTTTTGGATTTTAAAAATATTACCATTTAATGACTAATTTAATGATGCCATTTCAGCATGCTGATCTCACTATAAATGTATGTATAAGTATACAATTTACCACCATTATTCTTCATTCGATTTGTCAAAAACATGAATATCAAACGCAACAAAAATCATCACAAGGAATAATATTTGGATACAATTTATCTAGGTATGTATTCTTGACACATTTGTATATGAAAATACCCTACAGCTTCATGTCATTTCACAATTACTTTCCAACAATCAGGTCCTAGGTCAAAATCATCAAACTAACGTGAACAAGGATATCCTACCAGGCCTTGGAGTGAGCAACGTTGCTCTACCTGCATCACCGTTGCGTCGCGTCATCACAAACCTTATAGGTACATATATCGCATGCACCCATGCATAACAAACGCATGCAGAGGGCGTTACACACGATAATTGTATCGGTCACCTTGACGACGTCGACGGCGACCTCAGTGCAGCCTATCGAAAGGGTAGGTATAACGTAAACCTTTACCTTACCTCACCTAGGCATCGTAATGTATGTAAATAACAATAATTTGCTATGTTGTGCTCCGCTCAAGGTGTACCTTCATCGATACTGCTCATAATAACAAGTTAACGTTCACACACACACACACACATTAAAGTTTCGTGTCACAGGTGCAATAGACATATAAATAGACACCAGACACACCTACGACCCGATAATAAAATTTAAAATTATTCAAGTCCCAAGTTCAGACTTCGTAGTGAAAATTATTAACATCTGAACTAAAGGGTCACCCTATTACATACATCCATGTAGGTACCAAGTTCAGACTTAGTAGTCAAAATCACATGTCAATTAGAGGTCATCAAAGATAGCTACTTTACCTAACGCAAACTAAATACCTACAAACCTACAATGAGGATGTCGCACGGTAACTGCATCGGTTACCTTGGCAGTCTGACCGAACGGCCTCGGCTAGACTGCACTGTCGATTAACTAAGCTGTACAAACAAGCCGTTACAAATAATGGCATAAAATATACAATTATGAATTCGAAACAAGAAGTATGTATAAAACGACGTTATCTACACGAAACCTACATTTGAACTTAATGTTTCATTGTGAAACATGAGCTTAATACACTATTTTTAAAACCTACAAGATGTCAAAGTCGTCAGCGATAATGGTGAAAATATCGAACGAGAAAAGCAAAACGAAGATACAACGACACGAAACACGAGTTAGTTACTAATACTAATAATACGTCCGTCCTACGCAGTGAATTTTTAATCCGGCATTAGCATACCGCCGAAAACACAACGGTTCATTATCTCCGCAAGCCTCTACGTTTTGAGGTCACACATTGTTTCATTAAAAAGTTATAATAATCACCACCTATTGCATAACTGTATTGTATCCATCGTAGTACAATCATTTATTTTATGGAACGTACAGTTCCGTAATTCCGTTAGAATTCTGAATGGCCGTATAACAATAAATCAAAATATAATAACTACAACATAATATGATGAACGAACGAAAGCACCTTCTATTGTAATACACATTAATACTAGTTAAACACTTTTATTTCATCTAGATTATAAAGAATCTCCAACCCTTCTTGTTGGCAAAACAGCCTTGTTTGTTAACGATCAAGTGATTTTAACAATAGCAAACAATCCGTACCGCTGACATAATACGGTTAAAAGCTTTCTTGAATGCACGATTTAATTACTCAAATGCTAATACAATCGCCTGACAGCTCAGAGCTCAGACCAAAGATCTAATCATCGTGATATGCGCGGCGATTTACTTTTTACAATGCTAACGTCTAGTCTGTCCAGTCTTACTCCAACGATTCCCACGCATGTACACACCGACACAAAAACACCAGTCCTTGGCTAATGTTAGCTGCAAACACTTTATACAAACACAATATATTAAGTACCTATCTACTGTTGTACTGAACTACTTTCTATTTCACTGACCTCTCGACGAGCACTCGGTATTAACCAACCCGATTATAGATCTTTATTTCACCTGGAGATTCGCAGACCGTTGCGTACTATCTATTATTGAAAATATTTGACATTGCGACCGCTAACCGACGATCGATGTATTGGCAACAACAACACATACGAAGTGTCCTGAGCACGTCAAACACATTGATTATTTAAATATTTTTGGCTACACTAAAGTTTTTATGTCGTGGCAACCCATTAGTGGCTCAGATACGTTAGTGAGCACGAATCTATCCTCATAATATTGAGCCTAATATGCAACTGTAAAAAATAATTCTTTAAAGAATTATTATGTGTCTGAGGAGTGTGGACTAACATTTACAACATGGCGATAGTGCCATGCACACATAATCGGCGAGTTTGAAAAACCATCGATTTTGCGCACGGTGGCGCTAGTTTCGAGTCCGAACTCCGTAGTACGTTAGCCCATTATAGAATTGATTACTTGGAAACCGGTGCGCTCGAAGCGCTTCAAACGGGAACCTAGTTTTTGGGTCGTAAGGGACGCGGTAATAGATAGAAACGGTAAGTTAAATCAACTGAATATTATTCCATTCAAGCTAGTCCTCCCTGATAGGGACCGGGCGACGTCACTGAATTACAAGGTGCTTTAGCGAGACACAAATTGGGTGAACCAAATGCTAGCTAAAAAGGGTCTGTAAACTACAGTTCTACATATTAACAAGCTATGGAGTTTTCAGAAGTAAAGGTTTCTAACAAAGTCTAGCGATTTTATAAAATGTGCTAGGTTATAAGTTACGCATAATAGAGCACGTATTAATAAGAATCACTTGTCCTAGAACTTGACCGAATCAAAACCTGGTTGCCTTATTCATTAAATTCCAACGACATGAATGCATGTCACGAATGCCATAGTACGTTCACTTCGCTGGAATCCAATGGGTTTAACATCAATAACAAATTCATTCTAAAACATCACCTACACTTTCGAGGAGCGCGGTTTTCGTAACGTCCCTTCCATCCCGCGTGGCACACCCGCGATACGACAGAGCGCAATGATTGGGACGCCGCTGAATTAGAGGAAGTGCGCATCCGGTGTATAATTAACATACGGCTAGTGTCGCTCACGTGGCCCACAGTTTACTCGAACCTGAGCCCGACCACCATTAAACTCGTTACGGACGTTACGGTGCGCCTCGCATCGGGTACAGATTCCATTATAAACACACTCTCTCCGCACTGGAACTAACTTAGCAGAGGTCTCGGGGGTCAACGCCCCCCCGTGCCCAGTGTTAGCATGCATGTACACCGCACACGTGATACGTGTAGGTATATTGATTACGGACAAGTGTCGCGCTATTTAACTCGCAGACATCACTTACAAACAGCCGTTTAGTGCAAACAGAACGTTCCAAATAGAGACATAGCCAGGTTACGTCGAGAGTACCTATTTACAATCAATAAAATGCTTATGTAACGCATTCGTGATACACAACGATGACCTCTTACCATCAGGTGGTCCAACTTCTTGACTATTTGCATAAAAATGGGCTGCTTTACGTCTTTTTTCACACACACTCAGAACCCTACACACACGGTGATGTGTCTAGTAGTGTACAAGTACATACGCAAGTATCGAAAAAAGGTCTGCCTGCTCTAGTTGACATTGACAATCTGCTGTTCGGCAAAGTAATGCTAACTTATGAGTTAAAAGTTCGTATATTAATCGATACCTCAACATAGATTTCAAATTAATTAATTCGTAACAATGAAAAAAAATCAATTTCGATGTTTCCGCACTCAAAGCAATGTATAAAATAGCAATAACGACAGGCTCGCATTATGCACAGAACCGGATCATAAACAAGGTATTTAAGGAACCGGATCACAATCGTACGATTTAAAATCGAAAACTCCTATATAAATATTCACTATATTGCCCTGCAGCTGGCACGCAATGTACACAGATTATAAATTCAGTTTAAGTAGTAGTTAGTTGAACCTACTTCGTCGCATATTTTATTTTAACTCGAATCAATAAAAATAAGAAAAACTGAAGGTAGAATGATCAATACTTGTTTCATACACGCCGCAAGGGCCAGCTATAGCGCAAACTCTAGTGCTATTAAGCGTGTGCAAATCACTAATGTTGTCTGATTTGCGTGAATTAGTCTTTATGTAGCAAATAGTCAGGCTGAGAGTTAAGATTGAAAATTAATCGTAAAACTAGGACTTGCAAAGCTCTCAGCTCTTTGGCAATTACACGGCTGAGACGTACGTTACAAGTTACGATATGTACATAGCAAAAGCGTTAAAATAATCAAAGAACTTTAAAATGATCAAAAATCAAATGATCAAATGAAATCCTGCAGTCTTCATTTATGCAATACAAGGCCCGGCTGCCGAAGCAGAAAAACATTGTTACTAAAGCACACAAAATATGAACTTATTCGCGCCACCTTTCATGTTAGTACTTAAAAGCCACAACACCATCTAGATGCTACTTTCGATAGGGTTATCAAGAATCAAACATAAATGTTAATTGATTATAGTGCGAGTGATGTGTATAATTTTACAGTGCGCGTGCCCTCTACGCTTTCCCTAGAATAAAAATAGAAGTTTTAAAAATTCGAAGCAATCTTTTATACAATATATAGGACATAGGTACATTGCGATCGCGTCAAACAAATGCCATCCGTTCAATGCATCCCTGTCATGAGCCGTCTTGAAAGAAGAAGCGGCAAGTAATTCCAAGAAGATAATTATATTCTTTTCACTGGTATTGAGACCCTTATTTGGCTATAAGATATGGTTAGAAACCTAACCAGGATCTAGAAACAAGTTTCACGCTTTCACGGTTCTCTTCTTCTGGCACTTCAGTTAAAGCCAACCTCGCCTATCCGTGGTGCACTTTGGTGTACATAGAACCATGCCATGGCTCTGTACGTATCTTGTTAGATGTCATTTCTATAACACCCAGTTTAATGTCGGTAGCACTCATAGATAAATAGGAGCATTTAGGTACTTCTTCGTCTAAAATCAAGATCTGACAATAATGCGGATTTCGACGCTTCTTTTTTGATCGACAACACATTGGAGATGCCTTTGATATTTAAGCCGTCCATTGGCAGCGATAACTTTTTACTATACGTAGCTGGTCGTAGGTACCGGCTCGTTTTTCGACTACATACCTATATTGGTAAATATAATGCCGATTTAGGAGTTAGCAATACGTAAACAACAGCTCGGGGGGCGAAAGTGAAGGCGTCTAGCACGAAGCCACGAACGCGACCGAACGCAGCGATGCGATCAGTTGCGCAACGCGATGGCAATGCGCGTGCTTTTGTTGCAATTGCAATCGTTTACGAAGCGCAACGAACGTCAATGTGCAGTCAAACATTCGTGCACTCGACCCGGTCTGAGATTGCTGTGTTGACCGCGTCTTGGTGGGATGGATAAACAGGCAAGACACGCCATAAAATAACGACCCAAATAAAATTTCTCCGCACAGGGACGACGAGATTCGAACCCGGGACGCGTTCGATAAATTCACTTCACTATTATACTGGTTGTTGGTTGTCAGTGCAAATTATTACCGTCTCGGAACTGCTACATTACGAAGTAAACAGGTTTAAAATAGCAGAGGATTTTAGGAAAAGTGTTGGCAGTAAGTCCAAGTAAGGTGAAATATCCCAATACCAAGCAAACTAAAACGAACATTCGTAATGTGATGCATACGCGTACAAACGTATCTAAATCATGTAACACCGAAGCAAGATAATCTTCTAGCTGCTCGTGCAGTAATCTAGTCAACTCTTACAACTTTGTACATGCTACTGCATTCTAGATAAAATGTACCCCAACTCAATCTCAAGTTAATTCTAACTGGTGCACCGCATCTGGACAAAGTTGCAGCGAAGATTGTTAAAGTTGGGAGTTAAATCAATGCGGTCGCATGCAGTCCGCATTGTGGCTCGGACAATGGGCATGCGGGCGAGGGTCGTTGCCCCTCCACAAATTACCCCCATGATCGGACACGCTCACACACCGATACCATCTCGCCCATTAAACTAATAATGCAACATTTTCTTCACATGCAAAAGCCAATGTTATGGCAACTGCAAAGTAATGTAAGGATTATTGCGCTGCAGCAATATATCTGTAATATCCATTTAACTCCTTCGAACTCAATGTTTCCCGCAGATATAGAATTCCTTCATAGTTATATTAAATTAACTAACTTAGGCAGAGTTCCGATACGATACAAGAGAAACTACAAAACTATACTTTATCGGAAGCTTACGCAGAAGTCCTAAATCAATTTATAATAGGTATTTACTGCTGAAGGTACACTAGCAAGATTCAGTAACAATATGATTAAGTTAGCCGCACACCTACAATGTTCAATGTTACTGACAATAATTCACGAAGTGATACAAAACGGCCCCCACGCACACAATATCATCTACTGTCAATATTCAGATCATTGTCAGTGATATTGTCGATGCGCGCGTAGTCTATATCTACTCGTGACCACATCAGTAAGCATTACAAAACGAAACGACACAAAACACATACAAATGCCTACATTATATTACTTTACAATACAATACACACATGACCACACATCCAAGGCGATTCCGACATTCAACAAACAAACCTTGGAACGCCCTGGAAGCGTTTACGACAATGGTTTTACGGGCGCTGATGATCGCGACACATTAACATTTCCTATGGCGGCAATAAAAACATAAAATCCTCGTTAGGGCACCGGCGGGGCCCTAATGAGCCCACAGCACGAGAGGCCTACGCCCGACCCACATGATTAAAATAATTTCACTGCAGGCCCCTATCAGCGGTTCTTTTGATATTTCGACTTGATGCTTTGTTTTGTAGCGAAATTGTACATTCTGCGCCTTTTATATCTACTGCAAGATTGTTACTACCAAGAATATAAGTTGCATTCTTATCCATATGCAGGAATGACTTACATGAGTGCATTATAATTTAACGTTTTTGTTGAGTTTGTGTTATAATACTACAAAGATTTTTTTATATTAATTTTGATATTATGAGTTACTATTGAGATGAATATGTTTTTAATACGTTTAATGTCTTTTAGAAATCATTTTTAGACACGAAGACTTCTTAGAAAGAACGAACGAACGAACATAATTATTCTTCGGTCTTAACGACATATTAACAAAAAATAATCGGACTGGAGGAGATATCTGGAT
The DNA here is from genome assembly GCA_905404135.1 of Hesperia comma. Classification (NCBI taxonomy): domain Eukaryota; kingdom Metazoa; phylum Arthropoda; class Insecta; order Lepidoptera; family Hesperiidae; genus Hesperia; species Hesperia comma. The sequence goes on along the minus strand of FR990020.1, from coordinate 2,873,631 downwards.
TCGAACGCGGGTCTTCTAGTTTCAGGGCCTTTCGATTTCCCTGAGCTTATTTCATGAGCTATTATGACCTGGTTGGTAGGTGTCGGAAATTATCTTTGTGTTATAATGGTATTGTAGCATTTCATTGATAGTGTAGTTTTTCATTGCCTGAGAACACGGATAAAATGCAAAAAACCCATGCATGTTAAATTTCATGAATATTGTTGGAGCCGTTTCGAGATTCAAATTATACCTACTTATATAAAATAATTGCTCATTTAAATGTATTAAAAAACCATAACTTAGCTATAAAAAAGAATAAGACAAGTGTATAGATTAGAAAGAACTATTACGACGTATGGGTAAACAATGAGATTTGTACGAACTACGAATAGCCGCGTTCCAGCAGTCTAGTTTCCGCATACCACTCGCATAATTACATCGAATAGAATAGAACGCATCACTAACACACTGGACCGTCGCGCGTCGGCTGCGAGGTACTCTTATTAATAGGATTACTATAACACAATCGTTTGAATACCTCATGTTTACCGCTCCCAGCTTCCGTTCGTCTGGGCGACGGATGACAACGAAGATAATCATCTATACTTATATAGAAACTAAAAAAAGTTGTCTGTAAATTGAATCAAGAAATTGAGGTGAGGAGAAAGAAAATATAAAGAAAATAAGAAATTAATTGAGGGTGATTAAGAAACAGTAATAGAAAACGAATCTAAAAGATAGTTTGATTATCTGTTTGTTAGCATGTACAAATTTCCAGAACTAGGTACTGGACCTATTCAAGCGAAACTTTTTTGTTAGTTTAAACTATTAAGCTCGGGCAACATACAGGCTAAGATTGAATTTGGAAACCGGAACATCTAATGCAGATTCACAATCCACAACAGACCAGCTGAACTATAATATATAAGAGTTACAAAAATGCCGTCTACTACGTCCCGTTCGAACGATTCAGGTGCGTGCCCCAAATACTACATATATACCTATTTCCATCGCTAAATTACTAGTGATAACTTTTTCTTTGTGTTTGTTTTATCACTTAGACCTCTTAGGAGTCAATTTCAGAAATCACGCCAAAGCAAAGCGAAGGCGGTTTACTATTTTTCAATAAAATTGTAATCTGTATATAGTGTATGATAATATAAAAAAGTGAATTGCAATATTCGGCCAAAATCGATGTCATGACTCATGACACGACTAGACGTTTACATTACATGAAATGCGTCGCTGGTGTATCGTAAAACGCATTTCATTATAGTCGCTCTGCTCTACGTTGCCCATCGTAGATGGCGTCTACTTATCATTATACAGTTTTACAATTTTATATGCGCTTCACTTTATACTACAACTGCGTAATATTTAGGGTTGTCGTCAAGTTTTTAACTAATAAAGAAAGAAGTGTTCGCTGGTTTTGTTAGCAATCAGTGCATTCAATTATTTATTTACAAAAAGTTGCTATGAGAAGTTTGGCTTGTAAGTATTGTTTTTTTCTGGTGCTGAATTTGCCGCGAAGCAAGTTGCAGTTTAGACTTACACATGCTAAGGTATAGTGTTAACGATTACTTCACAATAAATGGACCGCATAGCCTTAAGCTGTAGCTAGTTGCTACTTCCAAACCACCACCCAAAAGTGAAATTAAGATTTTAACACACAACTAAGTTTGGAGACAGGTATATGTTATTTTCTGCGTTTGCTTGTTGCAATGCAGGTGTGTAACGACCCTGTGATTATTTAATTTATCGTCTCCACCTACACCGCGCTGCAGAGCGGTCATTGTTCTCTTTGGGTTGGGATTGGTATTAATCACGCTGGGTTTTTGTGAACTTTTATTTTACTCTTTATAAAACTGGTCCGTGCGTTTTAACGACCCTTAGAATTCCTAAATGGGTTATTAATATCCGAATTATTTACGAATCAGGCTCCGTGCGGACCTTCTTGTTTAAAAAAATAAAAAACAGATAAAGCAATCTTCACAGAGAGATTAATTTTGTACGTTTTTTGTATGAAATAACGTAATTTCTCACCAAAGTCACAAAAACGATGATTAATCGAAGGTTAAGAAAATATTTAACTACACTGTAACCAGTTGGAGAGGATAAATTGTAAAATTAAAAAATTCCACCAACGAATTGGTTAATTAGACGTTTATGGGTAAAAAAACCACGAATTAATTAAAAACTAACAGCAATTAATTAATTTTTACGATTACTTTAATTTTTCATGAGCTTCCTAGCCATAACAATATCAATAATATTAATGATATTAATTTTTCGCACTACAAATCAGATTTAATGAATAATTAAATATATACATCTTATAAAATAATTACTTACACTTTACATCATTCACTTTACATCACCTACATAATTATTTTGTATATTATATTGATGACGCTGGTTATAATTATACTCGGATTTTTAATTAAACGAAGGAAACTGACACGTCGAAATGTCATTTCTTTAATTAATATTGCCAACTTTCGATTCATAGTGATTGTCTTTAGTTCTTAAAAACGATATAACTGATAATAATACCGGTAATTAATAAGCGATATTACAAAAATTAAAAATAATCTCTTGCGTCACTAATACCTAGTATCAATGTATGGTCAATCGCCTTCTTACTTCCGATAGATTTATAATTAATTTAGCGGATAGTAAAGATGATTTTACCAATAGAGAACAAATTTCTACTAAAATGTATTGTTTGTTTATATTATAAATCTTACAATCTATTTGCCGAATAGTATCTAATATTATGCTTAGAGACGTAACTACGAGTTTTTTGAAAATTTGAAATTAACATAATAATTAATTATTTAACTCAAATAATAAGTTGAATAACGAGATATTTTTGCCCCAGCACTATTTTTATTTCATTAAAAAGTGGCAACACTCGAAATGTCATTTTACTTCGTTTAATTAAAAATCCGAGTATAGGTAGATCCTACTGTAAATAACTGTTGCAACTGTACTGTAACTGTTGTAATATTTGCTTTCTGCAAAGTAACACTATTAGTAACACAGTAGTTAACTGTAAATTAACTTAGTAAATTTAATTTCCTTACTTAAAATTTGTATTCCGATTAATTATATTATAGGTATGTGTATGTTTCTCGTGAACAACGTCTAAATGTGTTTTGATTATGATTGAGGTTTACTTAAGGTCTAGTCAAGATTTACTCAGAGATCGAGCAAAATATAAGAGTTCATGATGGGTGGTATATAAACATACAATAAACACAAATTGAAAATGAGCGTGTGTTAAGGCGCGTAAGCATTCAACATTAGTATCCAATTTTAAATCGATTCAAACGACGCATCGCAAAGTAGATAAAAATGCATTATTGCTTCAATACTCGCAGCTCACAGTGGAATATAATTTATTAAAGCTGTTATAATTTCACAGTGTTTGTTCCGACAAAACAGCGTCGGTGCGGGCCGCGCGACTGCTACCGAACTATCCCAATTTCACTTGAAAATTAACGATCCATTGTAATGTACCTACTTCATGATCAACTTAGCAGTAATTATCTATTATGTCTTTACTTAAAACAGTTTTTAAAGAGCGTTCGTTATCATTTTGATTACTACATTCTTATTCAATAGTGAATATGCATGTAATTCAAATTAAAGTGATTTTTTACAGTAGTTATCTCTACAGCTTTAACGTTATTTTTGGTATATAAACACTGTGAAAATAAAAATATTAATTCATAAAAAGTGGTAAATTTACGAGGGAAATTTCAAATTGTTAAAAAGGAAGTGACGTCCTTGTTCATTAAAGACATGAACATTGACATAATCTTTGTCTTGATTTTATGAAAGGCGCATTCCGCTTAGCACAAATACAACGCACAAAACTTTTATTTTTCGATACAAAAAAATAGTAAAATGATTTCCATTTCATTCACGGTATACAATGACTCCACATCGACTCCCATCCCACGGTCGTGTCTACAGTCTAGGAAATACGGCTAACTGTTTTTTTTAAGACTCATGTTTCTGACCCCGATACCCGGCAAGCGGGGTATGAGGGGAGAGAAGGATAGGCAACGCGGCGCACGCACCACATCCTGGATTAAATAATAGTTTCCACGGGCACAACTAGTCGCATTGCGATGCACGCCGCGTCGCGCGTCGCCGCACGTATTTTTAGCGAATGTCCCACGCGAGCTATTCAACGCGAGGTGAACGCCCGCCTCTCTGTTACGTAGGTACGATCTCGAATGAGACGCTCAATGATATTCTGGTTGTTGCGTTCGCTTGTCTGTCTGTGTGACTGTGTTGGTCTCGTGCGAGTGCTGGTCCGAGTCCAAACGAAATCAAAACCCTACGCGAAATCAGAAAACAAATACATGTTTGTCTTGCTGACGCTACGTTGCGTCCACACAAGCAACGGAATTTTTGATTCGGATTTCACCTTTGTTTAATTGATTACCATCCAAAGATTTTCACATGAATATACTGAATAAAAGCGATATTCAACGACAGTAAAAAATACTTCCGCATTTGGTACATCCAATAAAACGGAAAAGAGAGATAAATCTTACAACTGAACAAACTTTATTTCCATACGTAGATACATATTTTAAACATTGCATTCCTATCAGTCGTCCTTCATATCAGCCGTACGTATCGCAAGTCATAAAGTACATAACATACCTACCTATCTCATAATAGCGGTCCATTACAGAGAATAAATCACAACATTGCGTAATTAACGTGAACACATGAACAAATCAAACGGAAACCGATACTGTAATCTGATCTGTGGCCATTGGAGCTTACAACCGTTACCTGCACGATCAAACCGATAGGTAACGAGAGGTCGATCCACAACTAACACAGCTTACTCGCACAAAACTTTGAAAAAAGATCGTATTCTTTAAAATGCAGGCAACTTTTTTGTACACGTCTCAAGGTGGTGCTATTTTCCATAATTCATCATCTGTTGGTAATTATCATATAACAATGTATCTAGTTATTCCGTTCTAGCTCGCTTAGCTTACTAGACTGTCGTTAACGATTGTTAAGGATTTTGATTATCTTATAATTTCAACATTAGGTACTAGGATCAAATTTTAAAAAATCTGAATGTCAAAAACGAACAGACAGACTCAAGAGCGATGTTTTAAGATTTGAATTCGTTTGCTGAATGAACAAAATCTTGGCTTTGAATTGCAAATAGGAGCCCTACAACTGAAAAACAAGTCTAATGTTTATTTTTATTAATTTCCCATTCGGTGTGGCCAGCCAGTTTGACGAACGTGTCAAACTACTTCGCAGCACCTACAGCATATTATGTAATTGTTGTAACGAACAACATATTTTATTACGCGCCCATTACAGGCCGGCATTGTTTACATTACGAATAATAACGTGAATGATTTAATGCCGCACGATAAGCTTTACGAATGCCCCCACTGTTAGGTACAAGTTATATTGATAACCAAAATAACTTCAAGAACTTAAAACTAATTTTAAACTTTCAGCGATGAGGAATTTCTTTTCAGAGTGAATTTAAATCTATCTATAAACTTCAGTTATTTATTAAGGTGCTCCATTTACTAGATTCTTGCGAACTCATCTTATTTCGTAACTCGTACGGCTCGTACCTAACTGTAGTTCGAAAGATGTTCGGTATTTTATATTTAATTATCAAAGAATTTGTTATTACTATTAATTTGTCTGATTTCATTAATCATAATTATGAACAATAATCGTCACGGGTCGTAAAATAATTAAGTATGTTAAAATAATAATTTAACATCACCTCACACGTCATGTAATAATGCAAGTGCATATTATTAAACGAGCCTATGTTTCCATAATCAAATTTCAGAATCGGTAAAGTCAAAATATAAAAGTAGAAGAATACGCAGCACAGTCGCGTCGAAGTCAGATACCTACCTATTAATAATGTTTTTGTACGTATCGCGTATCATACGAAGTGAACGAACTTGTACGACCGATATTTTAAGGTCAAGGTAACTTTCACAATAAGCCGATTGCTTAATAATTTGCCTACCTAGCTGGCGTGTTATCTGTTGTATTTTCAATCTTACTACGTCTGCTTTGGTGTTATCAAATTGGGGTTGTGAAATGTTATGTACCTACAGTATACATATATCTATACCTACACGATATATCTAATAATAATATACTCAGGTGACTTTTCGAAATATCTCACACTGGGAAAAAAAGATGGCATATTAGAACTTTTGTGTAACGAGTGATATGTTTTAACGCCAAACTACATATGTCGCTCCTTATCCATCGTATATGATAGGTGATGAAAGGGTGATAGATACGACAACATTAAGTATTTAACATTGTTAATCTACTTTCCAAGCAACATTTACACATACACTTCTATGATGTACAATGATTATAGAACTAATTATAACGATTTAAATACAAGTTAATATTATGTCAGTTCAACTTTCTCGCTAGGCATTACACGAGCTGACAAAGAAGTAAACGGGCTACACACGTTCCGTGTCCGTGTCTTATTTCAGGCAGACACAAAAAATCGACACGTGTAACCCGACAACTTATCATACCGGGTCACGATATCACGCCAAAATTCGGTCGCACGGGGCATCTCTCCATACTAGAATCGGGGTTTAATGGCCAACGAAAGCTTAGTATCTATCATTTTGTGTAACAATTTATTTAACGCGTTATCTTTACGCATCCATCTAAAATGTAAATATGCACTATTCGAACGAAAAAAAACTATTAATAGCATCGGATTGAACGGTCAACGTTTTATAGGACGCACCGACAAATTGTGGTCCCGACATGCCAGTTAAGCCGGTTCTAGAATCGGACCTTACGGAGTGTATTGATTGCGTCGCCCATTGTTATCTGCGTTCCGGATTAACGAATGAATAAACATAAATATTTAGTCTCCATTCATTTCACTTTAGCTTGCATCTCGCCGTGAATCTTGTTCGGCGCGACCGCGACGCTTGTTTTTGCTATGAATTAGCTTTTGATGCTTGGTTGAAATTAAAGTGTGGTGTGCCTAGATTTTACCACGTTAGTTCTATGTTTAATTTATTAATGAAAGATGTTATCAACAACGAGCTGCAAGTAGTAAGTAACGTTTTAATTTAGTAAGTATTAGTTATGTACCTATTCCATAGATCTCAAACACATGCTTAGTGAAATATTAAAAACATTTATACACACGATACCTAAATATCATAAAACAGTAAAGCAAACGAAATATGTATTGAGAAAAAATTTGAGAAAATTTTGGTATCTCAAGAATACAGATATTAAAGATTTTGAAAATATAAAGAACAACAGTAACCTAGATAAAAAGACGAAAGGTAAAAGTAACAAAAAAGAAGTGAATAATTTGAGCAAGGATACAAAATAAAATAGAAAATATGCAAATGTGACACAAATGAAGATATTATGAAAATGTTATAAATCAAATTTGGGCGAAAGCCAAAGCCACCCAATCGAATGATACAGGAACCAAATGGAATAAAAAATCTAAATGAAATAAGAACAATGCCAATCATTCATCAAAATGAAGAAGAATGATAAACATGAACAATATCAAAGGATCTCCACGTACAGAATGGAAACATATTAAAAGAAAGACCGATTAAATAAATAGAAAAAAACAACCAAAAAGACAAAAAGAAACAAACATACGTCTGACATAGAAACATCATGCCATCACATTCATAACATAGCCTTTGAATAAACAGGAGACGAAAACCCTGGATCGTTGACATTTGGCGCGGAAATTGAGCGTGAGGCGGCGAGATTGCTTTTAAATCGCATTACACGATGCATCACTGCTGCACCCGGTCACGGCTGGCTGATAAATTGAAAACGAACCCTGCAACCTGTCTAATATAATATTTAAATATGCTTCAAGAAAGAATTTTAATATTAAATAACAGGTTAAGAGCAAACAGAGACTATAATCGTCGCAATCACATAATTGTTAGTTGTAGATAGATAGTCGAACATTTTACAAGCATGTTTTGCAACTATCTTGATGCAGCCAAATATTACCGAACTTCAGACTGATTGACCGACTTCCAAAATCAAATTTTTATTTTGATTGTTTTTTTAATACCCTTCTTTGTGCCTTGCTTAATATTTCAACACATAACAAAGTATGAAAAAAATGCTGTATCGAATTTATGAATGTCCTAAGTTTTGTGGAGGCAGAACAGGGATAGTGTAATTTTCGTGAAGAAATAATTTTAAAGCGATACAACGCAAATGAAAATCTTGCTAAGCGTCGGTAGGTCGGTACACAAGTACGAGTATTTGAAATTTTAACAACCTCTGCAATCCAAATTATGTTCGTGATTCATTTTTGGGGTCCTTTATATTGACAATTTGTTCTCTAAATTGCGTTTACATCACACACTCTTCATTCGTGGGTGTATTATAATAATTCTCGATACAGATACCATATACTTAATTTTGATTAGGCTACAACTGAATGCAAAAAATATCAAATTAATGAGACAATTGTTTCATTCTGAAATTATTTCCGTTTTTATATTTTAAAACTTTATTCTAAAAATGCCAGTTTAAAAGGAGATGTAGCAACGTAAAGCATAATTCGATAGTTATCGTTTTGTAACAAAAAACGTACGGCGTACGGTCGGCTGCAACATCAAAAAAAATCTTCACAAAAACTGTCCTCAATACACTGGATGATTAAGGATCACACACCCGTCAGAACATCATCAAGATACCTTGAAATGAATTTTGAAGATTAATGCTGTCTTAGTCGTCTTAGAGGAGTGTTTCAATGTAATTTTTGGTAATATAAAACAATGACTTCCAACAATTTTACCTACTACCATCATTCAAATGAGTTAGAATAAAATCATGTAAATAACGCAAAATTCTATACCTCTACAATGGGTATACATACATGTACATAAGGGTATGGCATTTAATTTTTAACAAAGCAAATGATAAGAACAACCGGTGAAAAGATAATAAACCGGTTGAGTTCTGTAAAAGAATAATTCGAAGCGTTGGAGCATCTCAGTGAACCGGTGGCTGTAACAGCTCGCTAGGAGAAGCTAAGCGTCCGAGAGACGAGGATTTCCTGGAACAAATTCCAACGCAAACAAACTTGTTTGAATTTTCTCAACCTGCTTTAGATGATTTACAACTCGTTCAAGATATAAAGAGCGAGAACAGAAATCCTTTTCTCACGCGTGAAGCTGATAATGCCAACTTCAATAATGCTGTAACCCTGTTATGGGAAACGATTACTAACAGCAATTACTGTTAATAATATAAAATCATTGCCACTAATGCGTCATGCGCGACCTTTGCAGGATATGGAGGCGGTATGACGACATGAGGATGCCATGACGAACAATGTCCTTTTTAGAAACCATCGAGAATTACAATGACTTCCTTGCAAGTTTCACCTTAGTACACTATGAACAATGGCATTTGTAATAGCTGACGGTAACACCATCTTGGAGTTAGGTGAATAATGATAAGTTGGAGATAAATTATTCAGTGAACAAAACCGGAAGGCTGCGTACAAGGTGCTGGAGACACCTGCGTGACTCTAAGACCTTTAACGTACTCGTGCAACATGCGGACAACGAGGAGTTTTCTAAAAGCTAGGCCCAATTCGAATTTATATGTATTTACAACAACGATTATTTTATTTTGTAGAGTTATCGCTTACAGCAAGTTAATTGGTATTTCTGAGAACAAAGCTGATTTTAGCTTCGATTTTCTCTTGAGACATACATAATCTACTTATGTTAATTAAGTAATTATACGTTACTTATTATGCCTTGTAACTTTGTGAGCGACATTAATGTTAATTTAGTTAGTTTAAACTTAGGCGAATTGAAATTGTAAATCTGTTTGAAAATAACACTACAAAAAACACATTTTTTTCAACTAATCACACGGGAAAATTCGAGATAAAACATTTAAATCGCAAAACGACCACAGACACTGAAACAATCAAAGATTTTGTTTTTGTGCATGTTTTAAGAAATGAAATAAAGGTTCAGTCCGTACCAAGCGCGTCATTGGAGAATTTATGTTTTAGAGAAGACGCGAAGACTTCACTAGACCAAAAGTGCAGTAATAAAGAGAATGTTCAGACTGAAGAGCAGCACAGTCTCGGGTATGAACTAGACGAAGCTATTTAAGCAACAATTAATGATAGGAAACGAGCGCGAGCTAGTTATTAATTAGATCCAATTCATTCGTTACGAAAGCGGCACTACACTTCCTACGTTACAAATACCTATTCTGTTAATTTTACCGTATTTCCTCGTATTATATTTAACGCAATGGGGATTTTATATTTCTCGCTGGAACTATTCACAGTTTACGTATTTAACCATTCGTTGGAACGCAAAATTGCATCGCTGATATTGATATCATTAATATTTAAAATAATCTACGTTGATGTCATAATTGCTGGTGGATTATAGGAAATTAATCGCGTGAGTCATAATATCAATTTCGGAGTTATTGAAATAAGTATTATTAACATGTCAATGTAAACTTGCGATTAAATTATCAGGCACGAAATTTTGAAGCTCATCAGAATCATCCATTACACGCCATTGTGAGACTGCAGTTGCTGTACCGTGAGACTTTTTTAATTTTCAGGTAGCTGTTTTCATAAAAATTCTCAACTGTTAATTTTCTAAATACAACAAAAAGTGTACAAAGATTAAAAAAAACGGGCCTGTCTGTCTACACCAAATTCAACACAATGGGACCCCAAGCTAGAGGGCGACGTTATTGTTGTAACGCGAGAAAAAAACTTCGTTTGCGCCCCGACGAACCGAGTGGGTACCGACAATTTTTTTCCGCTAATCCCAAAAAAACCGCCAAAAATCCACTGTAGTGTAACTGCTGGCGTTGCTTACCCAAGACAACCGACATATCGGACTAGGACCGTCACCGGATCGACGTTCCCGTTTCCCACACATGCATGGTGTTTTAGGCTTCGTGGATAATCACCTCGGTCGGTGGCGTAACATAACTTAGCATCGGCCGGCGGCGCGGTCAGCTCGCCGGTCGCGCACTGCACATCCTCGCCATCACACACACACACACGATCGATCACACTGTCGCTGAGCACCGCGGGTCGTCACTGGGCACACACTATGTCACTGTCACACGGAAGGGTTCGCGAGACGGGCGGCATGCGCTATGAACGCCGATGCATTGGCGGCACTGCGCCGCGGTCCCGGGCGCGCAACAGCTGACGGGAGCGGCGCTCCCCCCGCGTGCCCCCGCCCCCCGGGGCCCCCTCGCCCCTCGCTCCCGCGCGCGCAGCCGGTGCGTGCGCCACACCCCCCGCACCACCTCTAATCCATTATTTACGGACGGCCGACCGGTTTCAGGCGCGTTCGCTCTGCCCGCCGCTTCACGACGATCGTTCAAATTTAATGCCCTTCCTATGTCCGGCCTCTAATGCGATAAGATTACGGTTGTCGGAGTTTTGGAACGCCAGCGGTCCCGGCTCCCGGCACCTCCACGCCACGGAGCGATCCGTGACGCTGTTATCATTAGCTGCACCGCGCGCGACTCGAGTGCGCGTACGCGTAAACCCATTCGGCCATCGTTAAATATGAGTCAAGGCGTGATTGATATGACAGCGGGGCAGGTGAACGACCTTAGAGCAGGCAGTGGCTGGTACCATAAGCACTAAAACGCCTATAACACGAGTGAAATATTCTGTTGTACGCCACAAATACCGTCCTGGGGCAGTAAATCAAAGTACCGACCATAAAAACGTTGTAAAAATAGAATTGAAAAAGAAACACTAGCTTTTCGTCAAGATTGTAAACTTCAATCCACACTTGCACTCTACTTGCTGCGAGTAATGTATTACATACCTACCTCATACCGCGTACTTATTAATAAATACCTACAAACTTTCTAAGCGATTCAAACTTTTGTTTCATCTCGTACAGAACGGCTTAGAAAAATTTATACCTAGTTACTGCTAAAAAACATAAAGGGGCCAACTACTTCCTGATAAAATGTAAGATAGTTATCTGATCGATAACTCTCCGCCAGATAAAGGCTGCGCAAAATTTTAATGTTTCAGCATCAAACTCCTTGATAATTTATCTGAAAGATAAATTTACCCCCCAATTAAGCGTTGACGGAGCGATTACGTCGCTCAATTACGTTTCGTTTCTACCACGTAAACTATCGGCATTTGAAAAGAATTATAAAAACTTAACTAATCGAATACTACTGAATGATTCAAAATAATTTAACATTTTTTATAATATTTGCAAGTATATTTTGACCACGCAAAAACGAAAATTGAACAATTTGTACCCTTTGCTACATATTCGAATACCGATCTATTCAGAGAAACTAAACGCAACCGCTATCCGCCAGATAACGTTAATATCAGCCACATGAAGCGGCCGATAACTTATCTGCCAGATAGTTCTATCCGACACCTGTGAAACCAATAGATGTAGTTTATCTAGCAGATTACTTATAAAGTCCCTGATAGCTTATGATTATTACGGACTTTATCACAAAGAGGTGAAACATGTTCTTGAAGTTATTGGAAAGCTTTTAAAAACACAAATGTAGGTGAATATTGAATACTGAAAAAACGTTACGAACCGTATACTCGTATCTATCTACTGAATCACAAAATACCGGTTAACGTACCGAAATAAATATCGTACTGTTAACATAATTATAAAAAAAATAACACGTAAGTACATGTAAATGTAACGCAATTAGCTGGCTTTCTACAGTTTCTCACCCACTTAAGCTTACTTTTCTTAAGCTTACTTTTCTTAGGCAAAAACCAGCACTGCTGCCAGCGTCAATTAAATTCGCATTAATAATAACGTCATATAACAATATACAATAATGGCAACATTAATAAACCTACGCGGGTGTTATAATTTTTTTCTTTGTAATTAGAACAAGTGAAACGAACATCGACCAAGAGGCAGGACCACCGCGACGGCGGCTACCGGCTACCCACGTACCCACTAGCGCGCTACCGGGTACCACTCCTAGCGCGCTCAGAGCCGCGCGGCCCGTGTCCTATAAATCTAATGCCTTCAGTGCCCGAAACACGTAAAAAGTGCACGATCGGCCGTCCAAACTTAGCACCGAACCGGACGGCGAGCTGGTGGGATGCAGTGTTCCATTACACGGTTCCCAGTAACGTTAGCGTCGGGCGAGCGCGGCCTGCCTGCGAGATACCTACTCCGGGATCCACTTTCGGCGGACAGCCATAGAAATCACGTAGTTCGCGGAACTTTGTTACCTGTGGTGCGGCGGGAGCGCAGCGCGCCAAGGTGAACGTTCGGGCCAAGGACGGCCCGGCCCGGGGGAGGGGAGGGGGCCGCGCCCCCCGCCCGCCGCGCGCACCCCTCGCTCGAGTAAAAACGTTCCGAACCTTCGAAGACGGGCGGTGCAACCCAGCAAAAAAAGGGCCTGACGGAACAAATAGAAAACGCTCGGCTCGAAAAAAACAAGGAATACAAATATAAGGGGTCTCAGATAACAGAACTAGTTGCGTCGCTCTCTCGTCCGCTGTGGAAAAATGTACAGTTTGCATGTCACCCGCGCGGGCGCCCACGCACACGCAGCCGGGGCTAGCGTTCGGGCCGCGTTCCTATGATGTAATGGATAATGAAAAAAAAAACAAAGCAAACGGAAGAGGTGCGGAACTGTCGTCGGCAACAGCTGACTAATCCACTGGCCCCGAAATTTTTGCAACATTGATCATTCTCGAGAACATCTCGTTTGTTCGCAATCATCAACTAGCTAATGAATATTCATAGACATCAGTCATTTACCTTTTTCTAAACTAAACAAGAACTAAAGGAAGAGTGAACGATAAAATGCAAGCACTTCCTAGCAAGCCCGTCCGAACCGGTTCCAGCGGCGCATTGTAATAACTTCCCTACGAGAAAAAGTTGCACTAGGCGACACGGCTCGAGGAATCCTCCTAACGACGTATATAGTACCGGTTGGAGATTATTATCGAACCGATTGAAAAAACGTCTCGGCACTGACCGCCCCGCGTCCAGTACGATCATGAAAGAGTATTGACAATTGACACAAGTAATCGATTGTCTTCCGTCGAGGCGACGATCGAGACAATAGAAGTCTCCTTGGTTGCAGTTACTCGTCCAGCCCATTGGCCAAGTTACATCACCGTTCATAAATAGAATCTCCTGGAGTAGCTAGCGTACTGAGCACGCAAGGAGGCGTAATACTGTGCGCTCTTCCAACGTAACGAGCGTTAAATAAGAGAGAAAGAGACGCGCCAGTGTTACAGTTAAGCAGGAACTCTATTTATATGCAAATATAACCTCGTAGTCGACACCTGTTTGCGTATTCTCAGCGCTCTCCACGCCGACGCTTTGTGGTATTCTGTCTTCGATATCCTTTAAGTTAACATGCTAAACAATATCCTTGTGACCTGTACCTTCAAACACGTCATCCTTATCCCTTTCCTACATATTGTGTATATTGTGTCATTTTTAATTTGGTATCCTTACCTTCGGTTACAGTGATATTTGTCATTTAGGTACTTGTTTTATCAGTCAAATATTATTAGATACATTTTTAGATGGTTGATGCCGCTTGTCTTTAAATTCTGTCATTTTTTCTAAACCTTAATATACAAGTTAAACGCAAATTTTCAATACTAAACAAGATTCTTTCCAACAAAAATAAATAAGTTTAATGTGAATATTTATCACTAAAGCCTGCATCCATCAAAATGCTATAAATTTTCTAAGACATTTGTGCCTTGTCGATGTCAGTAAACAAAGGCTGGCATTAGAATAAAATATGTCGTCGGATGCCGCTGTTTATATGTATATTGCAGGGGATCGTTGTATTACATCGGTTAGAACCGAATAATAAGCTGTTGCTCAGTTTCTATTTACGTCGTATTCAAGTCAAATGTAAAATTTAATACAACTCCTAAAATATCCCAAATTGGATTCGCTGGATCAATTTCCCTTGCGGTTTCTCGTGTGTCACATGTTTCCATTACTGTCATATTTCCACCCACGGAGTCCCCTCGCGTGAGAGGAGCCGTAAAGAGAAGTATTAAAGCGGGGTTCGTTCACAAGCTGTCCATTTATCATACTCGACCAGTGGCCAGCTCTGAGTGTATTTCTATGTACGTCTGGCCGGCCAGATATGAGTACGTCCAGTTCGTTTATTTTGTTTACACGTGTTACTTCGTCCACGGCTGCTCCGAGTGGCAATTCATTTGAGAAGTTCGTGTCATTAATTCTAATTGACAATCGTACATCTCTGAGCGAACGCGCGGCGGCTTTTACGTTTATTAAGTCTTGGACGATATCATTTTTCCCCGTTTCACTTATGGGGTTTAATTAGAATTTGCATGCAATCGCGAAATTAAATGTTGCAAGGAGAACCAAAACGAGCATAGAGAAAACTCGAAAGAGATTTTATGCGGACACGAGCCGACGAAAAAGATAAATAGGATTCAGATAGGTAGTTAGGTGAACGACAGAAAGATAAGTGGCATCTACGATTGAGGGATAGGTGAGAATAGTCGTGCAGGACATATGCTAATACACGACCGGCAGAGTGTGAGCCGCTATCCGTCAGAGGGGCTTATCTGGCAACACAATCGCATCGCGGGAGGAAAGACCGCGTCGTCCTTACTTGCCCTCCGGCCGACGGCGACGCCGCGTTCGCCCGCGTTGACACACGAGCGAGCGTTGCGCCGAGCGTCCGCGTACGCTCGTTAACGTCCATTTTGTTGTTCTATCTGATTTCAACTAACTTACATGTTTCTTTATTGTCTCATCTATCAGCTTTCGTATCGAAACTGGTTCCAACAATGACATCGGATTTCTCAAAAGTTTAAAGAAAATCGCCAACAATCACGGAGTTCTGTTAATTGAGTCGGTTTATGATCCGTAATTACGATTTCAGATCGGCGATCATTAAAATGTTTCCACTCTAACGCATCGGACACGGGTTGGTTAAAGTGGAAAAGGAACTCATTATAGCTGGGGAGCCCAAGAGGGGATTCTTGGATTCACTCGAGCGCGTCAGATTAAGGTACAGGAGGTACCTGGCACCCAGTTAAGTAGCTCCACCAAATATGAGCCCCATATATGAGGCCGCGCCTATAGAATAAAGGATCAGATTAGTAAAAAAAAATTGATCATCAGACATTCTCGAGCGCGTCAGATTAAGGTACGGTGAGTTAATTACACGCTAAAAAGTGTGTATTCCACTAATCTGACAATTTGAGAATGACGCAATGAAAGGGGAGGGCTACAAAGTTGTTAAAAAAAAACGCCATCTTGACATTCTCGAGCGTGGCAAATTTTTTATTGATTTTGAAGGAAATGATTCAAGGATAACGAAAAATATATAATCTGACGATTTATAAGAGCCGAAATAACAAAAATTCGTCATTAAAGTTTAATGTTCAAAATCGATAAGTAGAGATAAATCAAAAAGTAACGGTCAGATTTCGCTCAAATTTATACGAAAACATACGACGAGCTTTCGATTAAAAAAAAGGATGAAAGGATGAAAATTTAAATTCTCAGTAAAAAGTTATGAGGTAGCGACCATAAACACACATTATTAAAAATAACTCAAAAACTGCCCATTAGAGGTCGCTCAAATTTATACTGTATCACAAGACACGCACCAGCTTCCGAATAAAATAAGAATTATAAAAATCGGAACACCCAGTCAAAAGTTATGAGGCAACTACCATAAATCCAATACACATTATTATGAATAACTCAAAAACTATCTTCAAGAAACGTCAAATTAAACGAAAGGTTAATCTCACAAGGAGGTTTTTAACCAATCTTCGGGAGAGTTTAAATAGTTTAAACTGGACTTGATCGATTATCTACCGTTGATCTTAAGAAATAATTCGTGACTAAACTCTGAAGCATAGTTTAAACTATGATTGATATTAAGGCCCTTATATTATGTAAATACAAGTATTCTACTTAAAAACATACACTTCTTTATTAGCATGCTATTTCCTGAGCTTTTCTATAAATGAAGTTCAATGATTTAATTTTTTTTTGGCAGATTAGGGAAATCCCTCTAGATAATCGTCAGATTAAGAGACAGCAAGTCTAGGACATAAAGATGAACCATATATATCTTAATCTGACGAGCTTGAGTATTTCAAAATGGCGATTTTTTTTTTGCATATTAGTATAATGGCTGCGAGTTTGGGTCACATCCAAATCGTCAGATTATTGAATTAGAGCTTTTTTTTGGTGCACTTAACACCCCCTTAGAAAATCTGACGCGCTCGATTAAATTTTTTTTTTTTTCATTTTCAACCCTTACGTACGATCACCCCCACCATGCAAACGGTCAGATTAACATACATACATTATTAAAAATACGTAGGCCATTGATGGTATCAATATCTGACGCGCTCGAGTATGTCCATGCGGCAGTTTTTTTTTACATATTTAAAGATCTATAGCCGCTTCCCCCACCGATGAAAAGGTATACATTATATAACATTTTTTTCTCCTTATCATCTAACCTTTGCAACCCAATAGGTCTCTATGACGCTCGAGTAAGTACACATTTAGCATCGTCGGCTCCCCTACCATTAAAGGCGGCAAGATACCGATGCCGAAGTGAGATTTAATAAATTGACATCGACGGCAATTTTAATTCCGCCTTGCTTTAATGAAACGGAGCAACGACTTCGGGAGATTGAATCTGTGCCGGCGGCCGGAGCGGAGATGTCGCAAAGTGCTCGTTTGCAGGTAAAACATTAATAATATTTTGCACTTTGATGTTTGTATGGAAGCAGTTAGGGACCGAGGGGGGTGGATAATAACCAAATAACCCGCGGCAATTCCTTGTGCCGAGTGCCGGAACGTCTTGGGTTTAGCGAGCGAGCGAGGGTGCGCGGCGCGGCCGTCGCGACGGACGGCGACACTAGGCTGGAGCGAGACGCCTCTCCGACTCTGACCTACAAAGCGTACAAACGACCGCGTTCGCAGTTCGTAAGCCGTCGCCCGCCTTCATATTCCCGTAGATATCTTTTTACGCTCTCCGCTTAGAATATTTATGGCGTCGGGACCTCCGTAGCGATTAGAATGCCGTTTCTTTACAATATTGATGGCTTCACTAGCTTACTTCGTTCGCTCCATATGGGATGATGTATATTTTATGAGGGAAAGCGGGGATGCAGGAAGGCAGGAGCATCAAACAGGGTGGATTAGTAACTGAAAATAATAAAGTTCGTATCTATTTTACGTGGTTGTTATTCTATTATTAATATATCTACCCTATTACCTAAAGCGCTATCTAGCTCATACGACTAGAACTATGATTAAACTGGAAGTAGCCAACTTAAAATTCTACTACCACACGTAATTAGTTAATAGGAGAGCAGTAACATGTGCGACCTTACCCGAGTTAGATATAATGCACGACGTTCACTTGACGTCAACAGTTGCACTCGTGTACCTACGTATCTATATACCAGGCGTACAAAAGAGCAGAGAGTAGTGCGGAAGGCGTCGGCAGCGTGGACAGCGCGTCCGAGCTACAATTTGCCAATCAATCGGCCGGCGGCGGACACGCGTTGATATGCGTCGTTAGTTCAGCTAGGCTGGCCACGCGGCGCCCCTGCTGCGGACAGTGCCACTCTGCGTAGGGAACTGTTCGTATTTATTTTGTCATGCTTAAGTACGGTGTAGGTACTGTGAGATCGAACGACATCTAGAAGCCTTCTGTGTGTGTGAGGATTTAGCGGATATAAGTAGGTATATCCAGTTGATCCCCCAAAGACAGCATGTATTTGAGAGGGCAATTGGGTAGGAGGAACTCAGCAAAATCTCTTACCAATAATGTAACTACTACATTCGTAGACTACGTAGTTTTTTGAAGCAATGGATAACTTGCATCTAAGTTATCACTGGCATAGCACATACGCGTTCAATTTGAATATTTTTCCTACATTTTGATGTATCAACAATTTTAGTCTTATATTTTTCTTGTTTCTTCCAAAATTTTAGACGACATACAATACAATAAGTATACAATTTCGCCGCGTCGACTCGATTATTTCACTCGCAAAGGTACTAAAAGTCTCCATTCACTGTTTCATCGAAATCGCAATACCAACGTAACGACAGCACCATCAATATCGGTAACAATAAAATTTCACAACCCTTTTGTTCCGTCCACAAACAACGCTCAATTTATAATCGAAAGTCCTTATTTTCCTACGTGAAGTTTAGAGTCAGATTCACGCACACGAGTCCGCGGCGACGGCGCGCCGTGACCCAGATTCGAGAATAACCAACATTTTACGTTCAGTTGAATGAAGTTTCATGGCTCTAATGCCGTATTTAGTCGCCTTTCGCCCATAGCTAAAGTTATCGGTGATGGGAGACCAACGGATTGGTCAATTAGCGAACACAGATCTCTCCAGCTCTAAATAATCTTTACGATAATACGAGTAGGATTTCTGGTTGGTTAAGCATTATCTTGTACTCTTGAATTAAACGTAAATGATAAAACATCGCCATTTGTAGACATTTTGTACAGTTTCTCTAGCTCTACTGGATTCAGGTCTTCCTTTAGAATGCAACCGATCAATTCTATACTTGCTTCTTGCTTACGAATTAACTTGCGTTAATAATTATCATGCATACCAACTTATTCATAAACCACTTGTTTATCTCATAAACCTCAACAAGACATGGCAGTTGACGTAAATTATTGACAGGCGATATGTAATTTAGTATTCTAGGCCTTCAAATGGCACCACAACACCAATACTAATCGTGATATAATCTATTCTATTCATATAGTCATGTTAAAGGAGCTGTGTAATTCAATTATCGCCGACTAGATCACTCTCACACAGCTGCAAAGGGAGGAAAAAACGGCGACAGCCATTAACACCGAACGCACAAAAGGAGAAAAACCAGCGCAGCGCCATTTTGTCGTTTTTTAGACGACTGACAGAGATGCGTAGTTGCGTACACAGCTCGGGATATTGACTTGGAATCTGTAGGGTTTGCTGCTGCCCGACTTTAAAATTAATGCAGCATAATTAGAAGATACCTACTTAAATATAATTTGTCCGGGACATTGTAATAAATGTTGCAATACAATGTTGACGACCCGGATGGCGCAATGGTTAACACACCGGATCGCTGTTCCGAGAGTCCTGGGTTCGATTCCCAGCGAGACGGAAATTTGAAGGATGAATTTAAATTTCCGTTCTCGGTCTGGGTGTGGCAACTGGGTGTGGCAACATGGCACCCACGACACAGGGAATCCTAGTGTGGGGCTATGAGTGTGTAGCGTTATTTATTTTAATGTTGTTCTTTGATGATGCCTTTAATCTAACTGTTGTGCGTTGTCAGTATTAAGTATCAGGTGGTTAATTTTTTGGCTATTAATTAGTTACACAAAGCACAAGCTTATTTACATAAAGCCGTCAATAACGAAAATAAATGTATTAATTCAGCAATAATTTACGCAACCCTAGATTTGTAGTTGGATAAACTATAGTATTTTTTAAGATTTTCAAACAATCTGAACAAAAGTATTTTGGAATGTTTTTGACGGACATTTTTTCATACTGCCTCGCAGACTCGCAGCCCTATCGAGTAGTTTCATCTTTGCGCGGACGATGGTTCTTTTTGTTTGGTTTATAAAGGTATTTATTGGTGCAATACTCGTACCTACATGTTTATTTAGGTTCCGACGTCATGAGCCCGCTCTCAGCTTGTTGGTTTATAATACCCTTTCTATTACTTTTACGATAATTCTCAAAACTCGTACGTGAACAATAAATTTTCATTAGGCACCAGCACTTTGTCCCCAGGCTCTTTACTTATACATGTATGAAGTTATTTCCACGGAAACCTTTATTTGGCTGAGTGGCGGAAAATGAGTAGATAGGTCATAAATACATTCTTCTGACTCTATTCATTCGATTTACGCTTTATGTTAGAATGCTAAGAGAATTTTCGTAATTAAATAAATATTTGTTTTTTTTTTGTTTTTTTTTTTAAAGAATGATTTTACTCATGAAAATAAGTAGGTACTTAGTTTAATTTCTACAACAAGCAATAGTGAAAATGCAAAGTGGTAAAATGGAGCATGAGCATAATAGTTGATTTAAAAGCACTCACTGCTCTTTTGTCGTTCCATCAAACGGTTTCCAGCATCCGGCGTTAACTAAAATAGGAATTAAATGTCTCGACTCTCGCCGAATGCCGCTTTAATGTCTCCATTACTCGGTTACCTTTTTTATACACTCGTGCAGCCGTTTTGGTTTTAAATGCAACATAATACAATTAATCTTGTAAGTGTAGATACCTATGCTTTATTAATGAATTCTTTATATCGGCTCTTACAACTAAGTGACATAGTTATGTAGGTAGGTAGATACTATTACAGAGCAAGTGTTAGTCTCTAGGTAATGTTTCGATTTTTAAATTATTACAACCACTTTTACTTTAAAACTAGAAACAGCGGTAATATTGATCTTGGATTAGTCTTGTTTTCCGAAATATTAGTAAACATCATTAGGAAACATCAGCTAACTCCAAAAATCTATCGTATAATTCATAACGTGCCTATATGAATTCTAGTCATTAAAATAGGTATTTACATGTTTTGGGAATTGACCCCTTACACATCTGGACAGCGACATTTATGTATTCACCTCAAACGATCCTACTCTCTCTACAGTTACCAAGCAAAGGTCAAGTCACACGCGCAGCTGTCACGGCGTCATTGTGACAGTTGAAGCGCTCATCAGCTGTAATTACCGTACGCGTACGTTTGTCGGTGCGCAGATAACAGTCGGCGTCACAAAGCTGCGGGCTCCGGAAATGTTCTTTCATCCACTGCCCTATTTATGCGCCGCGACTGTACCGCTACACGCTGCACTCTCATTAACGACGAACGACACGCCGGCTAGAAAGTGTAAAAATAGTCTGTTTGGTCCTTCGAGCCGATCAAACATGACTGAAGTAATTAGTGGGTATGGTTTGTTACATGCATCCTTGTAATCTTATTTATTGTTTTAAAACTCCTCGACAGCAAAATGCAATCTGCAGAAATTCAGTAAGAGTAAAGTTACTAGCGAATCTCAGTTGATACAACGTAAAAAGCTCGCAAAAAATCCTAATAATTGTACACATTTTCGCATGCAACCAACTCCTGCGTCCTACTTAACTCATTTAATTTCACATTCAATAACCATTGACGCTTGCGTAAAAATAAACAATGTGCGTATTCATAGGCACCCCGACTGCCGAGATATCCAATTATAAAATACATATTTATGGTGCGCGAGTCGCGACCCGGCCGCGGGCTGCTGTTATTCAATTCACCGGCGTAGAGTTACGTGTTGACAAAGCCATTATTCCCGCATTCATAGATAAAAACACACCTTTCTTTTCCCTTCGCCGAAGGGTTGACTGCGTTCGAAACTTTACCAACTTTTCAAATCTTTTCGAGTTGCGTGCGGAAATATGTATCTCGGGGGTATGCGTGATTTGAATTTCGGATAGCACGTATTTCTTATTTGTCAAAAACTTAAACATTTTGTCATACTTCAAATAATAAACTGTTTGTAGTTACTTACTGAAATTAGGCTTGATATACCTACATACATATAATGAACGCTATGAAGCAAGTAAATTATAAGTAAAAAATATCACACGACAATGTATTCATTGTATTCGGAATCATTAAGTTTCAATTTGTGTTACAAAGTTTATGCGTTCAGTTGCGTTTCTAATTAAGCATTATGTCTAGTTTTTGGGATTAAGTGCTAGCTAGCTATTCACGCAATTATGGCATCGTCATCTTTTTGCTACGTTATAATTTCTTGCTTATTTCTTTAACACGCTCTCCAAGCTAAACGAAGCTTTCAAAACTTCGTTGCGCACAGTTGACTTATATGACAGGCACAATGTATGAAGCACGAACCGGGTTCTTTCTGACGTGAAAAAGGTGTGAGTAACTTCAAACGAGCGCATAAGCTGCGTCAAGTATGGCGTCTTAAAAGGAACTCCGTCTAATAGCCTATAAGGTGGCATGAACAGTGTTGCTAGTTTCACCCGGCAACACTTGCTTTTTAT
The DNA here is from genome assembly GCA_905404135.1 of Hesperia comma. Classification (NCBI taxonomy): domain Eukaryota; kingdom Metazoa; phylum Arthropoda; class Insecta; order Lepidoptera; family Hesperiidae; genus Hesperia; species Hesperia comma. The sequence continues at coordinate 2,850,472 of FR990020.1, read as the reverse complement.
TAAAAATTCTAAGATTTTTTGTCGTTCTTAAGCGACGTCTTGACGATAATAACGTCGTGTAAAGAAACAGTGTGATAATATTTTCTTTTATTTATTTCACTGTAAATTTATACGCAAACAAGCAACATTTTAAGTTTATTTCTAACGTCACTGCAATTTTAGATACATAACCAACAATAATAATAGAATCGTTAGTACACGAATATTCGGCGAGTCGGCGAATTGTGTGTCTACAAACCAAGGCCCTTAAACACAAGAAAGTATAAAATGTATTACCTATTTATAGATTTACCCGCCTTTCGAAGTGCATTGCTGGACGTAAAGCATCCCTAATTGGCGCCACTCCGACTTCCGTCATTAGTTCTGGCAGTCGAAGGCGACCTACTACTTAACAAATACTAAGAGTAGGTATTATTCGAGTACGTAATTAGGTAATTACCATAATGAATCTAAAGTTTTGAATGCACGACATATTATTTCTTAAATATGCAGACAATACGTCTTTGTAGTTTATTATACGTGGTGTTCTAGTATCGCTGGAAGGCTATCATGGAGTCAAGTGATTCTGTGACAAAGCGTGGCTCCGCTCATGTGTACTTGCCAGTGCATAAGCACGTACAATGCACTTTTGATCTATGCAGGCACACAACATATCTACGGCGATTCTGATCTATTAATATAGATAAGTAGGTATAAACTATTTGCAAGTAGAACTATTTTAAGTTAATTTTAGAGCAAAACATACTGAAAATCCTAGGTGCGTGATAGTTGAAACACTCAAATTGGGTATTTAAATTAGTTTGGATGTTAAGACGAATCAATCAATCAATCAATGTTATTTATTGTGGAATATAGGGGTACCTACATACGAAATAAAGATAAATTATTTAATCGAAATCGGTTCAGTTTTTGATGTCTTTTGGGTTTAAAATCGTACCTACTGATAAGGTTAGTTAACCACTTAACACAATGTAAAGACTCCTCAACTGCTTTAGGTCAACCGATATGAGCAGTAGTGATTTATGTGCGTGAGGACGCCCAGTCCTGTAGAATATTCTTCAAAATCCTGACTGTAGCGAAATAGCTAGCTTTGCATACAACAATTCGCATATAAGACTTTTTAAAACGCGCGAACGTGTAAAACTGTCACACGAGCCGAGTAATCGTAAGCAAGGTGTCCCCAACAAACATTTAACAGGTCGCCACAACGTGCCAGCGATAACTTTTGGTTCTATAAGCTTGTCGCCGTTACGTCGCTATAACGTCGGTATCACCAAGAAAAGGCCCATTTTATACGACTCAGAGTCCTATAAAAGTCATATAGCAGTCGCGTAAGTTACTTCTTGGTCGCATAGTGGTCGTATAGAGGTCGGGTAGCGCACTTTTTGTCGAATTAAGGTGTTTATTACCGCTGCTTTACGACATTTGATCGTATACGAGTATCCAGCGCGCCTCCTATACCGCAAAATATTAGTTGTCAAAGTGACAAAATATGTAATTATAAATATTACTGTTGAAAGCGAGACTCGGCCATTTTACTTATTCATCTTTGTTTTTACTTCGAAACTCAAGTTCAAGGACGGTTGATCTTATGGGAAATTAATTTCATCGAGTCTTATGTGCTAGTTTTAACTATATAATAAACGCGCCAGTGTAATTAATTAAATAAATAATATTTTACAGTCATTTTTGAAAAAACGTGTTTAAAATTACCTTTATACGATTCAAAGTGTTGGACAAGACCGTTATACAACTTCTATACGACGTTTCAATTTATGTCATTATTGGATTTGTAAACATTCCGCCATAGAAACAAAATTAGGGTTCAGTTTAGTAATTGTCAAGTGTGTAAAACCTTATTAATCACTATTGTTATTATCATTATTGTGTTGTTTGCTGGTTGAGCTGTCATTAAAAAAATACACGTGATACTGGATACAATAGATATCGATAAATTCTTAACAAAATTAGATTTATTAATTTGATACGTATTGCTCAAAATGACCATGGAAATCTACACATTTTGTAAGCGCTGATCGTTGTTTCGGTTGCAGATTTTATACTAGTGACGAAACCGAACCTGCACATTTTATACTAACTGAAGAAACTGTTATATATTATATTTTGATAAATTTTGATTTTTTCTGGTGTCCAAGTTGCACTTTTTGCCATAGGTATACTATAATTACCCAGAAGATGAATGTGAATTCTGTATTTAGAAATGATTTTTTTATAAAACTAAATATTTTTCTTGTAACTTGTACAGTAAGTATAGGTATAATATAGTACCTACTGGTGACGGCGTTTTAAAATAATAAAGTGCTGTTTACGGAACCATCTCCAGTTGGACTACAGTTAACTTGTCGCATACCTACTTATATTCCGTACTTATATTCAGTTCGTATAACGGTCGTAAAAAAGTGTTTGAATCGACTGAAAGTCGTATAGGAGTTTTCTATACCACTCTAATACGACGTCGTGTAAAGGTAGTTTTCGAACCTCTAATACGACTAAAGTCGGTATAGAAGTCGCATAGACGTTTCTACTGCTACAACACTGCTTACACGACTGAATGTCGTGTAATAGTCGTATAGGGCAGTCGAATAGGCGTTTCTACGACGTTTTTACACGACTACAAGTCGAATAACTATAGGGGGCACTAAGTCGTATAACAGAATGAAACTACTTCTATACAACGCTTATACCACTATGAGTCGCGTAATTCCTTCTTATTCGACTAAAATGTTTGTTGGGTCGTCTTGCAGTCAAGGGCGACTCGTACTATAAACAATCACAGTTGGGGACATTCAAATATAAGAATATCGTATGACACAATTCTAGGCGAGTTGTTATTGTTTACTTGAATCTGTCATGATTTTTAAAACGCGTGAGTTCAGCTCTGCACTAATAGGACGATTAACATGATGATTTAAATGAATGTACGGATTGTACCGATGGATGGATAGGTGAATCGTATTTCAACACTTGGTCCATCTGGACGACAAAGAACGTGTCCAGAGGCTTATATTTGAATGCCTATATAAACTAACTTACCATCTTCCCGTCCGCAGTGAGTCTTAAAAAGCGACAACTGACAAGCTGTAGGTCATTACCGCATACGTTAGCTGCTTAAAACATCACACAAAACGTCATTCCGAGGACAGCATCGTCTCCGCTTACATTTCGTTCCGAGAAGGGCCCCGCGGCCGTGTAAATCGATAAACCGCAGAATATCCCTTCACAAAATAATGTGGTCACGATGCAACTCAATGGATGTCTAATTAATATTACTTCTAGAGCACTCGGTCGTCAGGTGATGCGGAAGAGGCCTTGATATTGTCTATTGTAAATTGATAACGACAGGGAAGGAATAAACAACACTCGTATCCGATTACTAAGAATAGGTCAGTATTACTTCGACTTCGCGTAAACCGACTTATTGCAAGCCTTGGACGGATCGAAGGATTATCTGAGTCTCTTGGAATCCTTACATTTGAAAGAGGTAATAAATTTTAAACGAGGGTAACAGATGACTACACGGGCGATAGCGACGACATCGAGGTAAGTTATTAACATTCAACTGAACCTAGTGCCGACGTCATAAGTAAACATAGATTTCGACTCCGACTGCACTATGACTTCATTAGTTACAATCAACGTCACCAAGGAACATGACATGATGCACTACATCGCCATGGAAAGTGCTACAGCGTCCTGGTGAAATATTAACATTAGACCGTAGTAGCAGATCTTATACTTATAGTAAGTGTATTAAACAGGAAGGCAGTAAGTAACACAGGAATTTTCGTCGGAAACCATATCCCGATATAATAGACCTGACCTAACGACGGCATAAGAGTAAGGACGTAACAAGCCTCGATAGGAATACCAAAGAGCGTGAAAGTAAATCTCCAGTCATTCACGTTCTTTGACAGTCCAAACCTAATAGGTAGGTAGTGTTGTTGTCTAGCGGTCGTTATGCTCACCGGGTCACCGAGCCACCGTGCACCGGTGAAACTCTACCGGGCAGCGACGAGGAAGCTCGCGTTCCCACGGGTCTCGGCCAGTCCGCGCCGGTCGCCCGGTCGGCCGGCCGCAGATACTTGACCGACTGCACACACGACACGCTACGTACCTGTGGACAACGTACAGACCATTTAGTATACCTTTGTTCAACCCTTACACTACCCGCACACTTACAATAGTACCTATAGAGTTATAGACAATCATCAAATATCTATGTTTAATATCTAATCTGAATATATTACCTATTGCATGTGTGCGGCTAATCTAACATAACGTTACATAGCAATGATAAAAGTTTCACGGTCACGGTACTGTGCTGTGTCTGAGCCTTAGCTCATAGGTTATAATTATATTATTTCTTAAATAATAAAAAATAAGTTTACTGACTTAGTTATGTGGATGGAAAAAATTGTACCAGGTGAGAATTCACTGCTTCCCTATAAACGTTCTCGAAATCACACATATCGTTCCGTTAGCCTTTAGTTACAGACTGTATCAGTAGATATACACGAGATACTACATACAATGTATTTCCGTAAAGTACAGTCATTTGATGAATCGTTGTTCAAGTGGAAAATAGAGGCCAAGGTATGAAATTCCCTATCACTTCCACTCTATCGGATAATAAAACAAAATGTTATATCAAAGTTACGATAAATATAATCGTTGTAATGTTTATATGGCAACAGTGCTGTTACAAATTTAGCGGTGGTATTTCGTAATCTACCGTACTAGGTTTATCAGAGGAAACCAGGAATTTACAATCCGATTGTCACTCGAATGATAGTTTTATCATGATACCTAGTAGGCCTTTTTGCGTGAACACATATCAGCTTACATATTACAACGAACCACTTGAGAATATTGCGAATCCGGTTTTGACTAAATCATACAATGTTACAAGTAGCTCTACGTATTATTTTTGCATAACTTAGTGAACACCACAAAATGATGCATGACGCATTTCTTACAACTGTTCAAAACGCACAACTTCACTGTATTATTCAATGGAACAGTAAAGTGCAGTATCAGTAGAACGCTAAAAGAAAACGTAGAAAATTTCTGAAAAAAATATCTGACAGCTTCCATCGGCCGCGAATGGCAGATTTCTCTAAACGTTTGACTAACCGTTGATATAAATTATTTTAATAATACATCTCCACGTATGAACTTCACGTCGCAATTTAAAACTGTTGTGACAGAACGTACTATCATAACTCTAGCTCGCAGACACATTATTCGCATCCATTGCACACAGCGCCACGCCCCACGAAACTTCGCTGGCGAGCCCGAGTCCGGTGCCAAACTGGTACCGGATATTGCACCGTCATCAGCTGAGCAGTGCACGCGACTTATGCAGTCAACATTTGGCTTTCCTCCCCGTACAGCTGCACTTTTCAGCGAGTGATCCGAGGGTCATTACATTCTGTAGGGCTGGCATGACGCCAAACATTTTCTTAAGTGACCGACATCAGACTGCTACGGAAGATAAAACAGGGTTGACTGGTTTTTATCAACTCACAATTTCTTCCAAATCTAAATATATATAAAACATACAGGCTTTTGAAGTCTTAAGAAGCCAAAAAGGAAATATTGTTGGGATTAACTTGGTTTGGTATCAAGTACCTAAATTAAAGTAGGGACATCAAGGTACATCGACTTAGAACGGTAGATATCTTACGTAGGTACCTAACGTCCGTTGATTAGCAAGATGTACGGGGAAACACTGGAAATATTTTCAATAGGGACATGTTGAACTGCGAACATATAATTTTATATAATTATGCTAGCAGCTGCTTGAGGTACCTGCCTTGGCGAATTGGCGATAGAGCTTATTATATTCCCTTACAAATATAATTACAGTGGAGAAAAACAGATACCGTAAACATGTACAAAAATTAAAAATGAAGAACCTGAGGCACCAGCTTTACTTACAAATTGAGTGCATTCTAATTACGTCATCAATAATTTAGCACCAATTTAGAATTTTGCATATTAACGTTCACCAGTAGAATATTAAACATTCCCATACTCGTTGTACTAAACCCTTGCATTAGGATTCTTTGTGTCCCTGACACGTTTAATTCTGCGTCGTCAGAGCCGCGGCATCGGCCGGGCGGGACTGACTCCAATTAAGCTTCCACGGACTGCCAACACCGGAGAAATATTTTCATATTCTATTACATAAACGTGCTCCGAATGGGAATCGAATTCGCTTGGCAGGCCCAGTTACTGCTAATTGGACAACAGTCATCTAAAACATAACTAATAAATGAGCTAAAGGGATGTCTGATGATAAGTGATCACCGTTACACATAGACATCAGTAAACAGACAGCAACAATGATGCAAATTAGAAGGATATAATAATTAAATGCGCACGAGATTCCATGTCAGTCATGGTAGCTATTGAGCGTAACATAACTGCTTCATCGATTTTGTGGACAAACGTTTATTTTTAGTTGACCCAATTTTGAGGGTAACCTGGAAAAACTACCGACGGTAATCGGGCCCCCTTCAGTGGGCCACCGCGCCGTGGGGCAGTCGGCACCCGCACCGTTAGTGTTTTGACTGCGTTTAATTACCCGCCAATGTCCACGGTGATCGTTTAAATACGACCGGAATTCAAGTTTCCTGGGGCGAAAAAAGTTGTTATTTGTTATTGCAATGCAATTTTTGCGTTCCCGTTAGTAAACAGCGTATGAATAAATTCTATCCAATAACAATACACGTTTGTAAAATATTCCTAGGTAGTATTGGACAATAACTGCCACAGCACATTTGCCAAACATATTTTTTTTCCAACTTAACCCTTTATACCTACAGTTCAAAGTAAAAACTTGGATCATATCGGGAACATTACAACAGGATCCCACGGATGTACCTCGCGTCCTAAATCATTGACACTAGATACAATAAGTATAAAAAGGGCCTAATGACTCTGAACAGATCACAATATGAAGCAACGGCGATGTATTGCGCCGAGGGGCGGCGCGGGGCGGGTAGCATTCGCTGATTATGCTATGCAAATGAATAGTTGTGCATTATTCATTCCGGCCTTATGCTCGTCTTATTACAGCTCACATTCCGCATTCATTTTGCTTTGTTGGCGATACATACATTTATACATGTTGTTTTTGTCCCACAGTGAATTGTTTTTCAGTCGACAAAGTATAATGTTAAGCTTAGTTTTTGTCGAGATAACGAGCAGGCTTTGCTAGACACTGCTACCGGTTGACGTTTAGTGGTTATTCTGCAATAACCATACATCAATAATTCAATAACTAACAGTTTGTTTGTTTTGTGGATTGCGTAAGTTTGTTTCAACTGTTAAGAAAAGGACAACCCAAACAAAGGGCATCTAGAGTTTAGGGATCTACCGCACCACTCTAGATCAAGTGTGGTTTGGTCTAGTCCAGTGGCTAACATAATGTAATGAAAAGGTACCCATGAGAACTAGATCTCGTTTAAAATAAAATTTGGATGAATTATCGAATTCAATTATTCCCTTGTCACTGACTCGTTCGTTAGTCACTGCATCTGCATCTGTATCTTACTTTTCCTAATAATCGCATTTAAAAATCTACAGTGTTTTACTCAGAAAACTTTCTCATATTCAATACTCACATCAAAACGATTCTACTATGACATAACATTAACGCCGAGCTAAAATCCCACGCCATCGAACCGGGGCAGAGAAAGCCACCCTCAAGACTATTTGACGTACAAAGTTTTTGTGCCACCAAAGTTCCACCAGCGTCCCCTGCTCTGCCGCCTCTCGAGTTCACAAGTTGGCTCCAATTTCGGAGCCCGAGCCCGACGCACCCGAGCCGAGACCCGCCCCCGTGCGAGTGCGACGTTGCCGCTCCGACCGACCAGCTGTTTAGCCGTACCTGGAACTGTTTGCCGAGTTGCCGACTCCGTTTATGGGGGTTTCGGTTTTTCTAAGGATCGAATTTAGAATAATAACACCTAGAGGCGAAGCTGGCGTTACAAATGTGTTACCACTTGAGTTCGGATGTTTACTGACGCGACACCATTTGGTAACGCTTCTTAGACATGGAAGTTCTTCGATGTATTACTAGTTTATACAAAGATTTTAACTACGATCACGTTCATATGAAATTATCGCTTACAATACGTTTAATCCTTTTTAGGTCTCAATTCCATTTACTGACACTACTTTTAAGAGTAATTATTGTAAAAAGTAACAAAGACAAGCCTTCGTGAACGATGCTCTAGGTGTTTTTATTCCCGGGATCGAATTCGATCGGTTGAAACTGATCCGGTCGGATCTCCGAGAACTCGGCAGAGGCACGCACTGACCGATGTTCTGTACATACTTAAATATAAGCATATTATAGCTGTATAAAAGGACTTTTTAAAGGGCTTATAGATTTTCATTATCGTTTTATCCCAGTGTCTTGAGTGTCTTGTGATTCCCCGATGGTTGTCCTTGATTCATCTTAAATGGTTCTTATAGGTACTTGCACATATTGGGTACACTAATTGTTAAACATTTAATTACGCGATTTTTGACTTATAAAAGTGCATCTTCAACTATCTATGTATGTCCGCGTATTGAAAAAGAAAAAAGAATCGTTGGTCGCTCGAGAGCAAAACCAGACAAAGACTAATGGAAAAATTATCTTATAATGGCGGAAGCTGGTCAAAAGACATCAACCAGCCGCGATGGTGTGAAATTGATACGTCATATCCTCGAAGAGTTTGCCACGGCACGCACGCACTATACCTACAGCCTACAGTACATAATATAGCTCTGAACGCTGTAAGTTGCAGGGCTATCAAATACCATTAAAATTGCATTAAAAACGTCACACCCCATTTAGCACACATTTCTATTCGTAAAAAATATTAAGTGAAATACAAAATAATAATTGCTAAATACATTTAAACAATTATAATAAAATAACGATTATATACAGTGATGATGTAAAATTTATACTTGAGTACATAAATAAACATAAAATTATAATTATTTATTGGATCCATTGTCGCAGTCGGTCGTTATACTCGTTATCCTTAGCATGGGTTAATCACCTACACGTTTGGGTGTGCACTGTGCAAGTGCGTGTGTGCAATTTGACAAATAGGTCAAGTGAAGATCGACAGGTGCATTGACCCGAGGCTATTGTACCTTTACACCGACGTACATCTGTGTACCTACATACAGTCGGTAGATTGCTATTGATTAAATTAAATTTTGTTTATTAATCATATGTGAAACGTTTCAGTTTTAACGCTATATTTTTTAATTTTGTTCAATCAGTTAAGTATTTAAAATTTCCATACAACATTTATTAACGCATTTACAGGTCTAAATAATTATAATATATCAAAGTATGCAATAATGAACAGTTTTACAATTAATATACCTACTTACGACCCTACTTCTGATAAAGAGTTTTACTTTATTTCAAGCTCTGTTTCACAATAAATTATCTACATAGGTACCTACATGATCACAGAACTCGTTATGTTAAGCCTACGCCCTATCAAATAAATAATCACACGATTCTCAGGAATTTAATATCTCCCATCAAGAGCTTCGGCATTAAAAACGTATTAGATTTACAGTTTCTTTTGTTTTATTATTTTCTTGAAAAATTAATAAACGCAGCCTTTTTATGAATCTAAATTCGGATTAGACGTTTTTATTTCTATTCGCGCGTGTAATATTATTTTCACAGAACCCACCAACCCTACCGCTGCGCACACACAACGCTCCCCCTAGTGGGAGCCGCGAGGGGATACTTAATCCCCTGTCTATTTCAAACACGTTTTACCTCATTCGTTTCGCGTCCAACAAAAAACTTATTAGATTTACCATTCCACTCTCCGGATCAATAAAGTGCATGTAGTGCTTTGATTTGACATCCCGGGGGCAAATTGGGAGGCTATTTTAAGGTCGTGACATGGTTTCGATAAATGTTACATTGATAGACCTATGACCGTATGGTAATAGCTGACTAGGAATATAAAAGTACAGAGACGCACTCGATAAATAAGGATGTAAATAAGGGTCTTGCGGATTTTCTTTTAAATAAATGTTATCGTAAGCTGCGTAACATTTAATTTTAAAGTTGCTTTCTAAAGTTCAACAGAACACTTATATTGGAGCTCATGGTAACCTAAAAATAAAAGAAAGTAATATAATACAACAAAAACTCAATGACTCGTCTTGGGTTTCCGTTATTGTAACAATATTGTTAATCAAATTCGTCAAAAGGTACTTAATCTCCGAGATTTCTTAAAAATTAACTACGCACTTTTATGAACCGCACTTATGAAACTTTTGAACGTTGTTTTAGTCAAGTTAGTAGTTAGTTAAGATACACCTTTATTACCTGGTATCTTAGTTATGTAAGCATAATTTCAATAAGAAATTTTATGAATCATTTTATATTTTAGTACTACAATTTTATCAGATTAAACAACCTTTGAAAGAATTATGAATTTCTACATTTTTTATAACAAAATACTGTAGTAATAAGAATTGTTTGGTATACGTTATAATTATTATAAACTACTAGTAAATCCGCCCTCGCTTCGCTTCGGGAAACCAGTCCCTTCAAAAATCTCTATAAATTTTAACAAATTATGTTATTCCGATGTCTAAGCTATATTACTGCAAAGTTTCATGAAAATCCGTTCAGTAGTTTTTGCGTGAAAGAGTAACAAACCCACTCACACACACTCACTCACAACACACAGTCATCCACACAAACACACTCACTCACATACATCCTTACAAACTTTCGCATTTATAATATTAGTAGGCCAGGATAAAAGGACCTTTTATAAATAAGACATATTGATATTATAAGATTAGGTGAACGGCTTTATTGCACATCATTTTAAAACAAAAACATAACCGCTGATTTCTACTGCGCAATGACACTGTCTGCAATAAGATGTAACATACCTACATAGGGTAGGAATATCCGATTTAAACACCATAAGTTCATACTAATCCAGCTTGCCAAAAATACAGGTTACAAATGATTTCATAATATCACGTGTCTCCTGGCAGTAACCTAATTTATGTAAATAGACTATGAGTGGTGCGTCTTAATATTGAATAAAATCGACGCATCACAAAAAGGTTAAGTGTTTCGCTAGTGATAAATGAAAATAGTCGGCGAGGGGGGGACGATCTCCCACGGAGGCTGCACACATGGCCTTATCGACCGGCCGCCGTGCGCCAGCGCAAGAGTTAAGATCAAGCGTTTTAAAACGTTTCAATTGTAATTTCGAACATAAAATGAAAACAAACCGTGTGAAACAGTTGTTCAGATATTGATTCTAGATTTTTTTGTTTTGAAACCATACAATAAATGAAACTCTAGTCCAATTACAAATTAATAACGCTTGTACGATAGTTAAGATAATATTTAGGGATTGCAAAACATATTTTTAAAAGTTCTGTGTTCAATCTAAAAATCATTCAATAAAATAACAAATAACCAATTAAAAAGACAATAATGTAGGTAAATAGTCATCAAAAACAGTTTTTTTTTAAATAATGAAATACAATAAAAACGATAGAAACTATTAAATCCATTAGTAAAACGCCAATGCAATTAACCACAGCAAGACCAAGAGCACACGCTGCAACCTCATCCCTTGCACCACACGCGTCACCGGCTGACACACGCGTCTTCGGCCGTACGTAATAATAGCGGGCGCGTGACACGAGCCGTGCGTGTGAGCGGCCACTGCCGAAATAATTGTCCATTACGCGCGCGGCCGCGGGGGACCGGCCCAGCGCAGCGCCACTGTTGCAGAATACTGCACCACCCTCCGTATGCAGCGCCAGGGTTAATGCCGTGGTAGTGTAGACGAGCGAATCAGTTATGAGTTATCAGAAAAAGTTTCGTTCACTGTCTGAAGATCAGTTCTAAGATTGCGTGCGTCTAATCATTATTTTATTTCGCTCTTCGTGATATTTGGGTTTAGAGAAATACGGCGTTATCCAAGGTAATTACATTAGTAACACAGGGAACGAAAAGTACGGTCGTATAGTATAGAGTGGACTTACTCATTATAATAATAATTTTCATGTTAACTTAAGTAGCTTTCGTTGTGGTCATAATTATTCGTTATCTTATCTTTATTTGCAAAATTACACGAACTCTTTTTATCTTAGGATAAAATATAAAGACAAAAAGTCTCTTCTGGCTATTACTGTCGTTAGATAGCAATCGCTAAGTCTTAATCTTTCGGGCTTTTACAATTTCTGACACTTTAGAAAAGGTTAGTGTAATTCGTACTTACTGGAGCGCTTATGTAAAAAGCGCACAAGATTACCACAAATGCGATTACAGATGCGTAGCTCATAATATAAGGCAGATTAAATCAGTGCATCACATTTTAAATGTAAAAGTTATGACTCATACTCATAACCTATATAGACATAAAACAGTTAATCAGAGGTGTTTACAGTTATAGTCTACTTTATAACGCAAATAAAATTTTCATTCATGAAAATCAGGGGGTTAGTTACCTACTCACTTGCCTAAGTACTGTCCAACATATTAATATTAAATGTACTACGATATTAATAAGCTGATCGTACGTCCCCAACGTTGCGGGGTTCGAGCCGTTATAGGGTTAAGACCGCGTTTGATTGGCTCGATTAACCATTGGCATTAGGTTCGGTTGCACGCACTCGATATGCCCGTGGTTGTTACCATCAATTAGGGATGTTAGCTTGTTGCCCGCGCGAGGATTAATTTCCAGCTTGATAACTGATAGCCGGCGAAATTAGAACATGAATAATCGTCTGATGAATTATGTTGGAGAATGCTAAACGTGTCTATTATGTTACAGATTCACACTGAGAGACCTTCAGATTTTGCTTGCTTTTGATTTTCTAGTAATACTTATATGTATAATAAAATAATCAATGTTTTTGTACGATCGGAACTCTATGTAAAAGTCCTAAATACCAAACTTTGACTTATTTAGCTTCTTCGCTTCGCTATGGCGGAAGTAGCGTACAAGTACCTATAGGTACCTATAGGTATGTGAAATAGTCTTCTAAAAATAAAAACGGAAAAATAAACACAACGTACACAAACAGTGTACGAACATTTTAAAACGTCAAGCAATCATATCATCCATCAAATCATATCGTAAAAATTGCAACATCAGTGCTCCCCAGCAGCTTTCTTCGAACGGCGATAACATCGGCCGGAGCGCGGACTGCATATAACCACATAACGGATAACAGACACTTGACGGAACTGAAACAAGCACGTCATTTGTCCGTCCGAATTACCGTCAGGCGGAACCCCCGCGAAACACATTTGAATTATTCAGTGGATCGCCGTACAAAAAGGCGCACGTGTAAAACTTTTGCATTTTTTTTATCTTTGGGAGTAAATAATCTGTTAACAAAAGCCATTGCCTTTGTTGTGTTTTTGCAGCCGGTTGTACGTTCAATTTTATGATTGAGTTAGGTAGCCATTTCCAAGAGGTAGGTAAGTAACCGAATGCCTGACGGTTCATAAGATTTTTCAACTCGACTATAAAGTTACCACTCTTGAGCGTCCAACCGAAATAATTTTAGATATGTAAATACTCCGAAATTAATACAAGGATTGTGGAAAAATTCCATTAGAATTGTTGAAAGGTTTTATTTAAACCCATAAACCCATCCTGTAACTTTTAAAGTATAAATGAACAGCAAATAACATAAATAAAGACGATTGCAAACATTCAAATATCGATCTCTCCTCCATTGAAAATAAAAATTACGCTCTGTAGGCTGGTCCATTAGGGATTAAGCTATGTGATCTGAATACCTACTGTCTTTATTTAATCAGTAACAAACTGTAGAGTAACAACAATGCAACATGGTGTACGTGAGACGAGCGCTCGCTGGGACGGCGATCGGCGGGATAAGGGAACTGAACCCGTAAAATATAAAAATAGACTCCATACTATACTGAGCTTTCAACGACACAAAACATTACAGCACCGTCAGCCTTTAACATCATGCCCTTTATAGTAAAGCACATAAGGGTCAATTTCAAATGAACATCTCGATGGCACCCGTAAAGTTACCGTGGGTAATAAATGCTATGAATTTATCAATAGTCGGCTACCATCTGTCATAACAACAAAACGGATATAATAAACATCCCGAAACACAGTTTTCCAGTGCTACATCAATTCGTTTCAACATTTATCGGTGAAGTGCTCGCAACCGACGATGCTACAAAACTTTGGAGTGGTCCATTTGTCGTGTCGGGAGTAAAGCTCAAATGTTTTGTGTATGCCAAAATTTACATAGATCTTGCTTACCATTCACTGATACATATAAACTTTTTTGAGGTAGCCGTAATAATTAAAATCGTTGTGTCGTGCAAGTGCATCGCCGTCGGCAAGTGTCGTGGCGATAATTTTGATAACCATATTGGTCTTGGTCCGAAAGACCGACATCAGCAATTACCGTAGTCTAATAACAGGTTTATAGAATTTAATCTGTATTTTCGTCGCATAACAAATTTATTTATAAATTAATTAATTCGCTAACTTATAACAAGGAGACACTCGAATATTGAACACCGTTTCGCGTTTAACAACGGAATTAAAATATAAAATAATTAATGCAAATTGATTAAAACAGTCTTATAAATGAGTTATTTATGTAATTTTAAGCCATATCGAAATTGATCGCGTAAATTTTTTATGTAAAATATCAAAAAACTGTTTAAAATAATATCGCAGAAACAGGAGGGAAAGTCCCTAGTCTAGTTTTTATAACAAAAATCATTAAAATTAGTTCCGCGCCATCACAGCCGGTTAATATGTCAAAACAAACACTCACACCGCACCACGTAGGTACTTCGAATAACTTAATAGTAAAAACACTGATATTTCGACAAATTTTACATCCGACGTGTTTATAATTTAAACTATTTTAATGGAGGCACGCACGCCGTCGCTGCGACGATATAATTAATGTATTGGTAGTTAAGGGCGCCGATACTCCGCGATGTATCATTTCCGAGACGTTAATTTTTATAATGTCAGTTTTATTGCGCAGTTATCATGCATAATTCAGAGTATTTTGTTAAATTAAATACTTTTGTTGAGGTGAGTCTCGTGAAAGTTTCATGTTATTACTTTATTTCATTTGGTTATCATATTAATGTCAGTATACGGCAGGCGGAGATTTCGACCCCGCAGCTTCCCGTTCCCGTTCGTGGTTACGGCTAAACTCATAAGCTACTAACCTAACAAGATAACAAATGTAATTTCCAAATACACTTTTAGTGTTAAATAAAAAGAAATAACAAGAAATCCACTATAAGCAATAACAAAAGCCACCATAAGCACAACAGCAATCAGCACTTATACCCAAAGTTAAAGGCCTTACTGATAAAAATAGGTCGACATAAGTTTTCACTTATTACGACACATTTTTCACTTCATGTAAGAAACGTGACACCCTTTTCGTTCTCGCAAAGGCAGTATACCCTGCCAGTGCCGCAGGGATGCAATGCACAAAGAAGACTGCAGCTGCGGTAGCTGTTACACTGGGTATACAAAGCTGTCGATGCCACAGCGTATAAAAACGACCACACCTGATTAATCGCAAGGGTGAAATGAAATTAAAAAAAAACCGCTCGAATCGGATACTACCTTTAGGTACCTGATTCACCGAGACTATGGAATTGCCACTCCCCGCTAAAAACACATTCAATCAATCAATCAATATATTTTATATTATACATTCATTACCTGTGTTCATTTAATTCATTTAATTTAGCTTGTGAGCAACATTTACTTTAAATTATGTCTGTCAATCTACAATGTACCTTGAATACAGGGCGGTAAAGCTGATATTTTTGTGGGACGCAGTTAAACATAATTCCATATCTAACGCGAACAGTGTAGTACCTACTAATCACTAGATCTGACTTCACAGCGCACAAGCCATTACTACATAACCATACCATACCATCACATCCCACGGCTTCTGTCATTCACGAAATTCTTGTGCTTACGAGAGGCAGCTGATACTTAACAACACGGAAACGAATATCATATGCTTATACGAGTATACTTGTATCGTATTATATCGTGAGTACGCGTATCATGGGAAAATGTTCGCAATACACGATAAAGCTCTATCATCATTTTAATGCTGTTTGACGTGGCCTTAAATCCCCACTAATCTATTTAAAACCTAAGTTTTTTGAACCTTTCTTGAAACCAATAAACACTAGGTAAGTAAAATAATAGCCATTAACATTTAATACCATTTCATTAAATGAACCTTGAATCCATAATACTCGTAATTGTCCAAAGTACGCACGGAGGGTTAGGATTACCTAACACGACGACATCTAAAGTTCGAGGAAGTTATAAAAAAGTTGCGAGCGGCAATACTGCTACCCGAACCCGCCTCTCCCCGCAGAGGGTAAGTTGCGCAACCCTGATGCCACGTTACTTGGATTAGGTAATTATTTGTTATGATTTTCTTTTCCTTTGGTAAGCAAAACTTGGAGAACTTCGACCGATTTTCCTCCTTTTAACTTTTTGAAACTTCTGCAAACTTTACATTTTCTTCATTAGATTTAAGAACTTCAATAACCAACAACTGAAAATCTGATTGAAATTAATAAAACAAATGAAAAAAATCGATTTTTTTATTCATAGAAAAGGGCTTTATCGCTTGTGATTGTCGCCCTGGTATGTAAGATAAAACGCATTTCATCTAGCTTAATTTATAAATCAAACTATATATTACTAGTAAACCCGCCCTCGCTTCGCTTTGGGGAACCAGTCCCTTCAAAAATCTCTTTAAATTTTATAACAAATTATGTTATTCCGATGTCTAAACTATATTACTGCAAAGTTTCATGAAAATCCGTTCAGTAGTTTTTATGTGAAAGAGCAACAAACACACACACTCACACACATCCTTACAAACTTTCGCATTTATAATATTAGTAGGATAGGATAGGATAGTAGGATTTGCATTCTCAGAGGTGGGGTTGGCGAGTAGATAATTATGTAGTTTAATGTACCTAGATTTCCTTCAAATCGATCCCAATAAGCGTTCTTGTGTTAGAATTCCGGATACGTTCCATTAATAAATTAGAAGTATTTTTGCGCATTACATAAGCATATTTCTTACATGGAATGTGTCCATATCTGACTCAAAGTATCACAAAGTCGGTTTCAGCTCGAGCAAAAATCGCTCGTTCAGAGTGGGAAGATTCAAGCGTCAATTGTGATGCCCTCGATTTGACACCAATACGGGAAGAAAATACTCGGATTGCGAGGGAGCCACACAATTCGATCCATGTCGACTAATGCAGCTATCAGATACCTACTGCCCAACGTAAATAGAACTGACGCGTTATTTATTCAACACGTCCATTTAACTTCGCCGATTGGACGTTTATCGACCTATTCAACAAATGCAAGTTTTTAAATATATAAATAAATTTGCCTATTATGTCGCGACCTAATATAGGATATAATTACGTACCTATGTCAAAATTCAAAAATAGGGGAACATTCGTAATTTACTGATTAGTGACTAGTTATTATCTAGTGTGTATTGAATTTTGAATGGTAGATCTTTCACAACGAACTAACAAGAGCCTAAATTCTAGTTGAACAAAAAAAAGTGAAAAAATATGATACAGATAAACAAAATAAACATTAGCACATCCCTAAACACAGGGACGAAAATAAACATTAAGCAAGAGCACAGCGATGATCACCGCGCGCCTCGCGAACGGCTGACGACATTCGGAGTGACAGACCACAATCAAGGTTTAATCAAAGCGGAAGAGCTCGCATCTGCCACGCGATCCGACGCAGCTAATTGGGCGGAAAGCTGTTAGGGATTCGCTAGGCGCGTAGCCGCGTACGCTCAAAGGGTTGCAGAGTCCAGTGTCTGTAGCGTGGGGAGCGGCGGCAAGAGGAGTGACCTGTTGTTACCCACGTACTGCATGTGTTACTTTCAAATATAATATACTAGCTTTTGCCCGCGGCTTCGCCCGCGTGGAATTCGTTTATATCGCGAACCGGGGAAGTGGGGAAGAATCTTCCTGGGAAAATTCATCGAAATCGGTCAGGCGGTTTAGATTTTTCATACAAACTTTCATCCCCTATTTCAAGCCTTTAGAGGTTGATTTTTGAAAAAAAAGTAGCCTGTGTGACTCTGGGTCTTCAACTATTTTCATTCCGAATTTCATCCAAATCGGACCGGTGGTTTTGCCTTGAAAACGTCACAGACAGACAGACACACAGACAGACAGACAGACAGACTTTCGCATTTATAATATTAGTATGGATGTAGGTACATTATGTTTTGCATAAATTACGTCGTAGTAGGTATGGGCATCAAACTTAAAAAGGAATTGAGTGATACCTAAACATTATTCACTGTTTTATGTCACTGTGTCTGTGTTGAAAAAATGTTTTCTACACATCAAAGTAGGTACCTACAGGCAATATCAACTATGAATGTCTATCACTATTTTCAAGTGTATATATAGCAAGTTTAGCTAAATGGGTGAAACAGAAAAAATGAACACGTGACATTTAATCCATTTGCGCTACGAGCTGCAATGCAACACAGTTTAGGAATGTCTATTTTTAACAATGTTTACTAGCTGTTATTTCAAACGGTTCCGCAACACGACCTACAGCGCCGGGGGTCAAAACAATACCCCCTCCATTGTTCTATGAAAACAAAGAGAAAACAATAACCAAAATAAGTTAATCGGGGAACAACTGAACAAGTGGACAGAGTCTGAGCGCGAGAGGCGGCGAGAGTTGTGGTCGGTCACACGTCCGCGGCACGCCCGGAATGTTAAGTTAGCCCTGTCGCCCCGTCAAAGGGTTTAGAGGGCCTTTTAAAATTGAAACGACAAACACACTGCCCCGCCGCCGCCCCGGTCGCCCCGGCGCGGCGGCCCGGTGCCTCGACGTGGTAATTGAAAGGTTTCCAACTGCAAACAGCGCAATGAAAGCTCCGAACGCATTATTCTTGGTGCATTGTTGTGATCCAAATATAGAAAACTCAGGAGTCGACTATGCTGCTTATTGCATTCTTCTATAACGATTCTAACGTTAAGAATACTCGTTCCTTAGATTGTTCTTGATCGCCGACTCGCCCGAGTAGTACTAGCTGTACTAGTTTCTTTGTCAAACCTGTTTTTTTTGTCGAAGTTCAGCGTAGAAAGTTATATTAACAATTTGTAATACAATCCATAAAAACCACAAACATTCCACGCCCACATAGCACCGAAGTATCACGACAGGAGACACGTTCACTCTCCGGAGCACAGATTGAGATCGGAGGCAAGAAAAAAAATGTGTTTGGAACCCGCGTAGATCGTCAATTATGTCCGGAACGTTCAGTGCCCTTGTACCGGATTGAAGACAGATTACCCTTTCTGTGAGCCATACTGCTGTGTCATAAATATTGTACCACATATGTACTTAGGCATAGTTGGCTTGCCACATGCATGGCGGCTGGCGGCTCAGTTATTGCGCGATTTATATTTAGTGCTAGAACACAGCGATTGTGGGGTTTGGCTGTCAAGTGAGTGTGTTTAATCAATCGAATTGTCTCGTGGATATACACGTAAAGTAGGTACCTACACTTTTATACATCTTAAGCAAAGCTTATCATCCTGGCACGCAGTGGGTAATTTGTCGACATATTTTTCTTTAATTACTTCCTAAATCTTACAGTAAGGTGTCGCTATAACGCATTTGAGTTCCATAGATTAAGAGACTGTGATCATCTGTCCAATCCAATACAAACATTTCAAAATACACATTCACAAAACACAATCCAAACCTTGATACAAATACAGGATTCCCCTCTGATGGGAGACCTTTCGCCCAATAATGAACCTAATAACAATCACTCATAAGTTTCATTCAATTAAGTACGCTGAACATTATCATCAAAAAAGTGATGCTCGTGTTGATAAAATCGATATCGATAATATCAACAAGATTTTAATTAATACGTCAAAGACAAAATAAACACGTTACGTCTCACTTCACTCGATCTGTCAATCAACGTCTCCTTTAACATTCCGTATTTTGCTGCTCGACTTTTTGCATTCAATGCTTATTGGAAGTAAAACGCAATAATTTATTGAACATTGTTTCGTTTTCACACTTGTCGACAATTTCGCTGACAGATCTGGAAGTCTACGTTGACATTGACAGAATAATGCATATCGATATCGGATATTGTTTTGTACAGCTCTAATCGCTTTCACCGAAAACTCATTATACGAGCACGCGTCACGTAGGGTCCATAACCGGTTTTATTAGGTTTCACGTCCCCGTCCCGTGCCCGCCTCGTCCCCGTCCCGTGGCCTTCTCGCCGCGACTCGGCGGTACTTCGCAGACGCCCACGGACCAAGCACATGCGATGCGGTTGCGGCTTCGGGTTGCAGCTGTAGACTTCAAATTGTATAAATAGGTTTGACTCACTTAGATTGCAAGTTGCTACTCTACACGCGCACACGGAGTAGTCTAATTTATACCTTTTACAACAACGTCGCTGACGAATTCTATGAATAAATGTTTGAATATTTACACATTTCTGTAACTCGTAATTACCTTATTTAAATTTAACTGATTTATTTTACAACTGCATTAGACCTTTAATAAAGCATATTTCTTCCGATTCAAATTTAAAGCGGAGTCGTAATTTTTGGATTTGCATAATCGAGTCGAAGAATACGACCGCATAAACATCAGCAAGTTAGCCGGCAGATGCCATTCGTCTATAAAGTTTTTGGTGTATGTTAGCACTTGGCACAGTTAAAGTTCCAATGAAAATGAGCCGCATGGCTGAGCAGTGGCCGGCTGAAGCCGCGCTGCGCCGTGGAAAACTTAAAGCGGCACAAACAATAAATCAGCGCGCGCGAACAAAGAGCTAATTGTGTAATTATTCAAATTAAATGTAAAAGATTTATTGTCACGTTGCTTTAGGCTTGGTTTAAGCGGCGCCGAGCTGCCGTGCGTTCGAAAACGAAAGATGTTGACAAATAAAGACCCAGAAGTTCGTAGGTTGTTGCGGATGTATACAGGCATTTGATGGGGCATTGATTAAACGATTGTTACATACATTTTTAATGAGGAGTCTACTGATCTGAAATTTCCTTGTGATCTGTGATACAATTTACGGTAACACTCAGGATACTATACCTACAAGGAAAATTCAAGAAAACAGTACACACTTAAAAGGTGGTCTTCGTATTCTCATAGATCATCGACTACAGGATTGTTACAAAAGTAAAGCAAAAAATCACGTGTTTCTATCGAGCATATGACATGTATAGGTGCTAATATATGTAGGTCTGTATGTGTTATTCGCTTAACTGAGTTAACAAAGAGTCTTTCTAATTGGCAACGTTACATCTTAGTAACCGTGTCACATCCATAGCGCTACTCTCGCTATTGCCAAGGAAAACTTTGCAAGGTCGCTCTTAAAATAAAATAAAAAAATTTAAACAAATCGTAGTTATGTATGTGTGCGATGAAGGAAAAAATATAAAAAATGTTTACCTTGCAGATAAAAACAAATTATCACTGTTTAATGTTAATCATTCTTATAATTCGGGTGATTTTGGTGAGGTGAACATTAGTTTATCTTCAACGTATTCAACGTTAACGAATTAACCCTTATTTACATTCCTGTAATAACTAGGAATTAGGAACCCTGTTTACATCTGTCTGAGGTATGCTTTTGGCGTATCTACAAGTTTCCTTGTGTGTATGTAGGTACTACCACATAATTTCGATTAGCTTCTCAACTTGACATGAAGTCTCGCTTAAGTTGGAGTGTGCCATCACACTCCCCAGACGCCGTCCGGAGAATGCCCTTCGCGCACGTAATTGATACGGACACTTATTGAGATTCTGATCCCAAATGGAGCATGGTATGTGGTTAGTGGTTGCCTGTAAAATATCTATTATTTAATATTTTTCGTTAATACAACGTCATATAATGTCTAACCATAGACATCAACGTGATCCTCTAAGGTTAGCTGTTATCAACTAGGTTTAGTTGAAATTACAATACCTACTACATGTCCGCATTAACTCAAGTAATTAATAGGCATACCATAAATCTTTCTATGGGCATGAACTACCGATATATAGGTATGGATATGTAGAATAGCTGATCGATATGAAGTTATGAGTTGAATTTTTATGTGATCCTTTCAAATGGCTCGTTGGACATGAATATTGTGGCTCGTTAATGGGATTACTAAACGATGATCACGCGACAATCACGAGTCGAGTGTTACGCACTCACGTACGCCGTCGGCGCGGCGCGGCGCGACGTGTAGCGCAGCGTGCTTGAAAGCAAAAGTACCAGGCTCTCATAGAGCGTAGGCGTGCGTGTCGAGTATAGACGGCGCGGAGGCGGATGCCGGATCGATACGGCCGCATTGTTACCGCACCGTCCCGCGCCGCGCCCCCCGCCCCCCGCGCCCGCGCCGCCCGCGCCCAAACTCGCCCCGCTTGATCCCGACGGGGCCAAACAATTTCTGTTGCACCAGTGCAGCGGCCGGCTAAGGACTAAGGAGCGATTTACAAAGGATATCGCCCTAATGCGTTATCTGTTGCACGACACGTGCCTCATTTGCTTCATTATATCGCGTGCAGGTGTTACATAATTATATTTCCATGACCACTATCTACATTTGAAGCTTGTTCCTTGTGTCCGTCATTTAAAGGTTAACACATAATATTGCAATATATGAATGCAATACATGAACTATGTAACTCCCTGACAAAACGCAACCATCACTGCGGGACGTGTAATCCAATGAAATTATTCATTAATAACAACACTATCAGCACTCATCGAGATCGTGTAATTGAAAATTTACATACTAGTGAGCCCCTTCATTTAAATTTTTATCGCCTAAAAGTTTTTACTCACTTTTTAATACAAAATGTATACTTATCGTATTTCGCAGCTCATAAAAACGAAATGGTTCCAAGATCGACTTTGAAATTAAGGATGTTATTTACTACCACAAAACGAGTCGGTGTAACATACTGAAAAGCCGACAACATTAAATATTTAATTGAAGTCGGTTCTAAGGTTCAGTATAAAAAGTTATGTTCAGCCAGTCTTGAAAGTCATCATAAATAAATCTGCTTAAGACGTGGTATTATGAAAAAACTTCAAATACTAGTACCTAATGCGTCTAGCTGCCGCGCTGTGAAAACAATATCCAAGACCATATTTTTCTACAACCGTTGTAAAACAGCCCGCGCTTAATACAGTGGGTATGTCGCACCATTGTCCGACGACGTCTTCTAGTAAAGGGGAATGCTTGTAAACGAGGAAGCAATTCTAACAACACGCCCGCTATGGGCAATACGATCGATTCCAACGTTCGGAGCGCTCCCGCTATGGTGTTACGATCGGTCGATAGGACATTCGTCGAATTATCACCGAGTGGGCAGTCGGCAACTCGGCACTTGTCCTCCGATATCTTATTTCTTCCGCGCTCAATTGGCTGCGAAGCTGTGAAACATAGATTATGTCACAGTCGAAGATAACTGGACACGAACCGCACCGACGTAAAAATATAATGGACAGCTATTAAATTGCGATATAAATGTTGATAGGGACGCGATAGGCGTGCTAATAAGGTAAATTGACATAAGGTTTACTTAAAGCCGTGTTAACACGTTTTACTTTGTAAATAAAGGATTGGAGTGGAGTAGCAAAAATATGATGGAAAATTATTCAGTGTGAATTTATTTCGCATGTTCGTGACTCCATGACAGATAAGTAACTAGAAAATGTCAAAAATTTAACATGTATTTGTCATGAAAACCGAATGGCGCTGGGTGGAATAAATTAAACATGTTTCAACCCACAAATATCGATTACAGAGAAGATAAACGGTGAAGAAAATTATTAACGTTAACAATATTTATTAAGTACATAACTTTAGGACATGTTTTTAATGTCTACATAGTGATAATCGGTTCGGAATCAACGAAGGGGTAAGTGTCTGGTGAAGAATGTCAAAAGTTCAAATAAAAGAAAGCTTCCGATTAGGTTTATCAACAACGACTTATCAGCCCCGACGAATAAATATAATAAGTATTAAAAATAAAATAACTACTCTGTGTCGCTTTATTTTGAACTAGTAAATCCGCCCTTGCTTCGCTTCGGGAAACCAGTCCCTTCAAAAATCTCTATAAATTTTAACAAATTATGTTATTCCGATGTCTAAGCTATATTACTGCAAAGTTTCATGAAAATCCGTTCAGTAGTTTTTGCGTGAAAGAGTAACAAACCCACACACACACTCACATACATACATCCTTACAAACTTTCGCATTTATAATATTTATTATTGTATAATAGGATTCATCAGTTATTTCGAAACCACGCAATCAACATCAGTACGATTAAAATTGTAATTAGAGTTGTAACAAAAAGCGAATCTAAAATCAAAGCCATAAATTGATGTATTCCATTTCGTAGGACGCTAATATCTACCTCCGTGTGATGGGCTGATGGCAGAGTGGAAACTTACATTAGCTTTGTCCTTTACACCGCCATCCACACCTCGCTAATAAACCGAAGCCGAGCGTCATTAAACCTCGACCCTTCGGGAGACGCGCAATAAATTTACACTGCATTACTGATAAAGGTGCGTATGTAGTAGTTGCCCGTTTGCTGCCGTTTGCCCTGAACGATTGGACACTTTGTAATTTGTCAAAGAACAAACCTGGCAGCCAATATTTTTAGGTTATGCACTTTCTCAAGAAAATACGGAGCCCTTATCATATCAGTTCATTAAATTTGTTTGCAGGCTTTTCATGGGCGACTCTCTATAAAAAGAAAAATATTTTAACTACTTAATACCTTACTTTAATTAATTAGTGGGTACTTATTTTATTTGTCGTATATTGCATATTGTTATTTTATACTTCTTTGTGTGAATTTAACGAATAATTGTTAGTTTATAAAAATCTACGGTATTACGAATACAGACTTAAGTTGTGCAAAAAGCCCTACACCGCGATACATACGTATTTATTTACCCAAAAAACTTAAAAAGACATTACAAACAATTTTGCACTAACATAAACTTAGGTAATGCCGCAATTCTCTAACAATTATTATGAGTAGCATTTACAAAGCACTTTGCCTTTTGACCTGCGAGCTGCGAGCTATCATAAACACTAAGTCACCGTCACCGTTCATCCCGTAGCTTGCCAGCAGCTGGCGAGTTACTACTGGAGAGTGACCCTCGGCCCTCCGCGCCCACATGAGCGCCGCGTAACGGTAGTCGCCGCCTCCGATATATTCGTGTATTCCATTAGCTAGTTACGACTCCGCTCGTAAATAAATAGTTGCAATCATATTCGCTAACGATCCTCGCAACGATAACGCGTGCAATTACGTTTGAAGCGGTGCCGTTAATGATTGTTATCATTAACCGGCAGATACGTGCATCCTACCGAGTACCGACGAGTAATGATGCTGGCCAGGTAAATTAAGCTAATTACTTATAATGTCTTCGGCCTGTTTTATATTATGTTGGCCGCTAAAAATTTCCAACTACTAGATACCTATTAACAAAGTGCATTGCATTGATCCATCAATCCATGCGTTTGATTGTAGATAATTTTTATATGATTGAATGAAAATTGTAATCCTTACAACAATTCCATAACGACATCTTGGCTAAAATCAGCGATTTATTTATAAAATACTAATCATTGGATAAATTTGATATTATAAAGTAACCTATGGCCGTTATGTTGTACTTAAGTTCTACTACGACTTTTAACAATGGAGTTGATCATAGTTGCAAAACAATCCAGTTTTATTATCAAAACACTATGCAGCTGATATCATAAAATCAAGACGCGGCTCCGGTATCAGTGTCACAATGGGAATGTTATTCTTACAGGTAACATTTATTAACATTAGTATACATAATTATGTAGGTACTTAATATATCCCTCAGCTCTGTATGACTGTCTTCTATACCTACATTCTATTCTGCATACATCAAAGGGCTTACTTATAAACATGCTCTACTTATAAAATATCCGAGGTCACTACTACATACTTCCTTTTTATTTTCAAATGGTATGATAATGTTTGCAATTATTGATCGAATATTAATAAAACCATATAAACACAGTTATTTTGAATGAACGGATTTGTAAAACAAACGTCCACACGTAGGTTTATGACAAAATTCATAAATTTAAACAATACAATACAAATAGCTAGTTTGTGCAGTTTGTACCCGGAGCAATTGAAAAGCTTAGATGCTAATTATTTTGTTTTCAATTTCAAACTAGGACCCAATTGTTTCTTAGCCGCGTTGACAAAGCGTCACAATTCTTATAAAAATCTACTTTGTCCGCATGTCTGAGTCTCCTAAGCTCTTGTGTAGGTACGTTCCCAATAAAGTAATGCGTTTGTAAACTTGTTACTAAACCGCCGTAGATCCATCGTTTTTCATTACACTAATGGCACCCACACTTTCTATTATAACCTATGGAAAGTTTAACCAACCAAACTATGCAAGTATAGATATATATACATAAAGTTAAGTTGATCGCAGCGGTTCCGAAAGTAGCACACTCGAGATACATTATCGAAAAATGACCTATAAACAATTCACAAGAGACGATAATATACATTATGATAACGCCTAGTTCAGCGCTTGACCCCGAGCGTAATACGAGAGCCGGCCAGGCGATCGTTTCGATGTTATGCGCTGCTGGTACATTTATACAATTGTTTTATCGTAATTGATTAGAATATAATGAGTTTGTCCTGTAATTTCCTATTTAAATTGATAGGTAATAAAATTTTGAAAGTGCCCTAATTCCTTGTCGTGGGTGTCACGGACACACAGACGAGAAGGGAAATTTAAACACATCAATAAAATTTCCGCCTCGCTGGAAATCGAACGCAGGACCTTTCGACGGCGATCCGGCGTATTCCGCGTATTAACCAGGCCTAGTCGCACCACTCAGGCTGACTTCTGGACTTTTCCCACAGAGACAACAACGCGGCAAAGAAAAAAAGCTTCTTGGTACAATCAGTGTTATAGTAAGTGTCAGTAAAACTGTGGACGTGTCGACTAGACAAGCGTAAATGCGTCAGTTTTTTTAAACGCTAATGGAATTACGCCGACTTACGCCTTTTGCAATTTAAACGTGGTGGGATTTCTCGTTCTTATTTTGCTGGTAATCTCTGAAAATCACTAAGCTTATTTGTAAGACTGATTAATATATAACTACAATATTCCTTCTGGCAATGGAGTATATAAAGAAAAAATATTATCGACTCATACTAGGTACATATTTACCGCGGCATTTGTTTAAACTTACATTTAAACAACTGATTATACAATACAAAACAAATACCCGGTTTTTGTACATTAAAAAACAAATAACAAAGCAACACGTTTTAAACAATAGGCTGTTTCAGGCAGTATAACCAGGGCTATAAATACAACATAACTTCCAGAAAAACTTAGGTACAAGCTGATAAAACAAGGGATTTCCAAGAAAAACTTGAACGATTCTCGTAAAAATTCCTAAAATGAGTTAATAAATGTTAACTGTCATAAACGTTCACAATTACTAGTTGCAACATTAATAAAAAACGCAATGAATTTTTCATATTGCCGTCTCATATTTACGCTGCTTTTTCTGAACGCACGGCGACACCTTGCTTGCTTGTTTAATGCAACTACAATTAATTACACTTACGTCCACAATACGAACGAAACTAATGTTTGCAAGAGTTTTTATTAACAGACTTGAGAAAAAAATGAAATAGGTTCTCAATTTGATTTAATTTTTTTATACCTCATAACTTTGCACTGGGTGAACCGATTTTGAATTTTTTTTTAATTCGAAAGTGTTTCACGTCAAATCCCATATAAATTTGAGCGACATCTGACGGGTGATTTTTGAGTTATCTCTACTTATCTATTTTGAAGTCAGTAATTTTTTTGTAAAATAATATGTTACACCAATGCAAGCTCCTTAACTAATGGAATAGGAGAGAATTGGAAACTGTTCAGAAATTGGAAGCATTTTAGAAAACTGGCGTAGGTAAGTACCTACGCAAATCGAGCAATACACAACGGAACTCGGAAGAGGCACGACACGACAGATTGAAAGCAATGCGTGCATGTATTGTGTGCCGGCGGCAAATAATTACACATTAAACAAATGAATCGTACTCGTAATTACAAACAGCCACGCTATCGACGCAATCAATCTAAAACACCTCCACCGCGGCTGGCCGATGGGTTTGCGGGTGCTATTGAAAAAACATGCGCGTCGCGTACTGCTCTAATGTGAAGTTAACTTCGTAAGTGTGTATGTGTGCCATCCACGTATCAGTCATATCGATATGAGATCACCCACTACAGGGATTGAGACACCTAGGTCCAAGAAGATTAGATTTGTTCCAGTACAAATTAGGAACTTTTTTAGTAAACCTTAACAAACCTCTAAAAAGTTTTTAATTTAATAATCTAATTATAATGATCACCTATCTATCCCCATGTTTTACATACATTTTCTGTTTAATTGGCTTCAACCCGTGCTTCAACCCATGAATGGCCTACTACTGTCTCAGTCTCTCATCATCAATAAGTCAGCCTAGATCATACTTCACCATGCATCAAACCACATCGTAAAAATAAAATCCATCCCTTTCCCACATAGGTATATGTATGTTTCTTAGTGTAACTTCCGTATCTTTTATACCTACTATAATATATCATGTACCAGATTTATATTTATTTATACACTTTATTGTACACCATAGCAAGGACATAACAGATAAGACATTTGTACATAATGTTATACAATAGGCGGTCTTATCGCTGAAGTATCGGATCACGGCCAGCTTTTGAATAATTATTTTATAATCCGAATATATTACAGATAATAAATCTTGATTACGAGAACAGGTTATTAAATTAAACAGCTTTTACACAGGTTGTAAAATCCTCCTACAACCTACACCTACTCTATCGGCGTTACGGTGGCCTGCGCCGTTGGTCGTGTATTTTATGCCTATGTTCGTCTATTCTATTACAGTAGGTAGGTACCCATTCATTAGAACGTGTTTCGAGCGAAAATTGCTCAATAACATCCGAGCAGATTTAGAAACAGTTGCTGGGTCTAATTGGATAGTGAAAGATAAATAACAAGGGTCCTACCATCTGTTGTGGTTTGTGTACTACGATCGTTAATATTAAGGGACTCTGATCGTCAAAGGATACGCAATGATGTTACGAACCTGACAGTGTTCAAAATGTTAAACACAGGGTATTAACAATAAAGAGTAAGGTATTAATTAATAAATAACATCTCAGCAGATGCTGTAACTGTTCGTTTTGTAGAGTGCAATGTGTCAAAACATAAAAACATTATGCCGCATATCGCCACTTAAGTTTTTTAGAGAGTGAAGTCGATCAAGGCATCAGTAGCCATCAGATAGTCAGATAGTTATCTTATAAATGTCAAGAAAATTAAGTCGTTTGTGACTGTGCAATTTTCCCATCAGTCACGATGACCAGTTGCGTCGCGCCGGCAGATGATTTCCAGACGTTTCCAAAGCAACTCTCGCTGACATTCCTCCAAACAAATGCCAACGAGTTCCACTTTGCGGATAAATGTACACTCACCGTATACAACTACAAATAGACGTTTCTTACGAACTAGTTCTTATACAGATGAATAACAACATGACAAATATTAACGCTTTGCAATAGCAATAGCAAAGCGTTAATACTTGCACCTTGCATAGGTGCATATGCTAATGATATGACATGATATATTATGCATGATAGGTATGACAGGCAAACGTTCAGACGGGTCACATACATCGCCACTATAGCGGCGCCAACTGTTGCCGTAAAAATATAAAGATCAACAACAGTGGCAACAGCAGGCTTGTATACTATACCTGCTTCACTCATTATGTGCACTGCACACTGCACTTGAAGTCATCGCTGTCAACTATTTGCAAACTGTCTTCAAATATCAGTTGAACCAAAGCGAGAATTATTGGAGACAGAAACGTCCTACATTGTAACGTATTGACATCTGTGTAGTCTGTATCCGTATACAGTAATATTCGTAGATACCTACCGGCACGGCGACTGCAGCCGTGCGGCGTGCAGCATGCAGCATGCGGCATGCGGCATGCGGCGTGCGGCATGCGACGTGCGGCGATAACTGACCCACCGCAACACGACGCGACCGCATTGCATACGACAACCGATCCACCTCTACGCTACGCTACTACATCTACGAATGTCGAATACAGGTCCTCCATATTGATAACCAAGTGACTTCGACGGGACATTTCCATTTCAACCCAAAATTTTGTTATTCACAGTTTTCCATGACTACTTACTTAGTTATCCTGCATTCGTATGTTGAAAACATTTTGCACTACATGATGATTGCTTACTTATGGATAAGTTCAATTATAATATTTAAAATATACCTAATATATAAATATATTTAAGACGGTTCAATATTATAATTATAACTGTATGCGTTTATTTATTTATTTATTTACTCTTTATTGTAAAAAACCCTATAACTAGGTATTACAATGGGCGGACTTAATGCCTAATGGCATTCTCTACCAGTCAACCCTTGGAGACGGTGAGAAGTTGTGGTAGGTCTTGAGCAACTAGAAATAATTGTAAATATTTATATAAAAATTCTATATAACAATATAATATTATTACATATATATAATATATAATATAATATATATACATATATATATATAGTATATAATGTCTATTATACGTAAGTGTATACATACATAAAAATAAGCATAATAATATGAATGACAGAAATAAATACCTATTTATCGAGGGTAGACAGATAATGTTCCCGCACCTGTTTTTTAAAGGACCACAGAGTTGGAGCCTTTCTAATTTTGGAGCGTTTGTCCAAGCTCAGCTTAGAATGTGACTGTAGAGAAATATTCACAATTTATCTTAGTAAGCGACTGGGTGTCCTGCGCATACGATTTGTTTTGGGCGAGGCCGAGGACTCATAATTACTGCGTATAAGTGAGAGGTTGACAGGCGGCCAATGCCAGCTGTTGTTCGATGTACATAGCCGAACATTAAGCAATAGATACGCAGATGTACGGTCGCACTAAGTGATGTATTCAAAACGGCCGGCTAGTCGGCTGGCATTCACGAACATACGTCTTCGCAATCACTGACCTACCGCAACGTGCTACTATTGGCCGAATGCGTCATCCGAGGTAGGCAGAGCTCGAGATAAATGCACTAGAGAACACGTGAAAAGAACCTACGTAGTTACATTTGCTCGGGAGGTCACTCAACGGAACGTATTGTGGCTACATCGCATTATCGCCATGATGTGTGTTGGCTGGATTATCTTATTTATTATTTATTCACTTTGATAAAGTCAGGGCGACGAAGTGGCGTAAATAAATAATGATTATTCAACAACATTAACTTAAATAGCATGCGTAACCTTGTCACAGAAAGTAGGACGTTGAAACAAAGACGAATTAATAATCAACAAAAAATATCACCAAACAAAGAACATAATGAAATATTTATATAGGTGTACATTTAAATATACGTAACAAAACGTATTATCGTCGACAATTGCAACCGGCGGGGACAGAAAAATTCCGCAGCAACAATAAAAAGTTAACAGGCACAAAAAGTGCACCGACGATAAACACATAAGCAGCGAGCGGCACTTTTTGCCCGATATCATCAATCACATCGCAACTACGCCGGCCGCAGTCGCACTAATTAAACTATCTCTATTACCGACGAGACGACACATGCATTCGCGTTGGGTTCGGTGATTACACAGTGCGCGGCGTAAGCGGCGTTGATAGATCGCGCCAGATGAACATGCAGATGATACAGTTAACAGTGATGAGTGCAAATTGCAAACGCGACACTCCAGTCCCCATTCGATACACCGCCTTCGCGACGCATGAGCTGGCTTGATAAAGCTATCAAGATTGATAAATTTTCACATATTTATTTACTCATATTTTCATTTTACAACGGAGTTGTTGTTCGATCATATTACTTTCTTGTCGCACGTTGCAACCGAAGTATCTCAAAAACGTCGCTCAAATTTTTCACCTAATGTATTACAGAGTTAAAAGTTAAAACACTGCTTACAAATAGACAGTGGCATTGTTAAGCGCTGATGTGTACTCGAAGTAGGTATGTTAATGCGTGTAAAATCATTTGTCCTAAAATAAACGGTTTTGCTTTAAGTAATGATGTAACGACTCACGTTTAGGAGCACATCAAGGCACTAGCAAATCACCCCTGTTACTAAATGTTAATAGGACTGCGTGTTATAAAAATACAAATTACAACAACAAACTACATACATGTTCCTTATAGGAAATTTTAAATAGAATAAAATGCATGAAAAATATTACCTAACATTTTTGAGCAAAGTATTAGGTACTTTGAACAAACTACCAAAAGCATAGTAACATAAGTACACGCATGAATCAACCATTATGAAAAAAAGACATTATATCGAAAAATAACGAGAATTAAAATATCAGCATAAAATACCAAAAATGTCAACGACACGTACCGAAGAAAATACGACTTCTTATATCCGCGACTTTTGTCGAAGACAGGTAAGACTTATCGCTTTTAAAAGATCTCACTTACGATTCCGCCAGTGACCGGCGTACATTTTGACATCTCTCCTAAAGTCCTGACAGCTCAATTGCAGAAGGTCGTAAACGCGATACACGCGTTGAACACGACACCGATTTCCTGCCGCGAGGTCGCCGCGGACGCGTAATTGTGTCCCGATTTGCATAATTGAATAATATTATGCATTCCCTCGCTCCCCGGCCCCTCCCGACAACTATCGCGACAGAATTAAAAGGCTTTTTTCCGTTTTTGGGGTTACATTCTATTATATTGATACGGTTGAGGAAGCTTGGTGTCGTCTTCTCACTCATCTTCAAGGCCATTAACGTTCAATTTATTCAAAAATTTGACACGCATAATTATACCTGATCCGTTTTAAGTTTTGCTTGTTAATTAAGAAACGGCAGAACTAACAGCAAGTAGTAGATAATAATATAATTATGTAGAACATGTAGAACAACAGCAAACCTCGACTTAAACGCCATCTAAGCAGTTGAATCCTATAAATTTAGAAATGATTACGAAGTTATTTGGAAGTCCATTACAATGGAAAACGCTCAGTTAAATGATTGACAAGTCAAAGAAGAGCATGAATGACGTAGGTAAACATCAATTTTATAATGACATAATTATGAGATTGCAGATTAACCTAATCGTTGAAAATAGTAATTTTCAAAACATTTGGTAGTATGCACGGCAATACTCATACATAACCTATAACCACTACCAGCTCCTGTCCAGTCCAGTCCCCTTCACGATAAAACCTCTGGCAATAAACGAAATCGTCTACGTATTAGGTATAGGTGTAGTTAGTTCCACTTCCTTCCTTGCAAGCTCAGTGTCTAGTAACCGAGTTGGGCCGTCCTAGATTTGTCACCACGTGTCTATGCTCGCAACCGGGTCGACATATCATTTTCCATCCTATTTCATGTCTGAGCAACATCCTTCTTGTGATTACGACTTTACTAGAGACATCTAAATCTAGAGACTATTAATGCTAATTTTAGTGGATGCCCAACCAAAAAACGACTTGAGCAGAACTTTGACCGGATTTAAATTTAATTATTTCCTCTGCAAACGCAAGCGAGGGACCATTGCAAAGAAATTTCAACAGCAATGCAAAAATCTCTACGTAATCAGTCTGACAGTTAAATCTCAACGCGTTTGCCTACTTACCCGCGAAAAGGGAAGTGGAAGTACGAGAATTAATGTTCGCTTGAGAACTTCTAAATTAATCCCCTTGAGGTGGACGCCCGCATCGAGAGCGCGAAGAGTAAACATTTATCGCGGAGGCTCGGCATCGGCTACGTCTGAGCACCGGCTCCTGTTCGCGGAAAGATCGGGGTGTTTAGCAGAAACGGTGGCGGGATGAAAGCCGAGCGCCGCCGAGGAAAGCGAAACCACCCCGTTTTCCCCCTCGGTGGGGGCTGAGGTCTTTGTCCCCGCGCGACCCAGTTAATGACCGCCCCGCAGACGCGGCACATAGCCTCGTTCCGATATAAATACGCCTACTACACTTGACCTCCAAAGTTTTTATTGGAAAGCACGTGCCGCTATCGAGTTCGTACGTTGTAAACAATGTGATTCCGTTGCATAAGTGACGCGGTAATTGCACGTAGATTGTTCGACTTTACGACCGCCGCTATTTATAAACCCGTACGTCATCGCAGCGCTATGATCTAATGCGATCGTGGGTCGTTACTACTACGGGCGTAACGTTACGTATTTGGAGCGTAGCTAGGCGCGAGTTCCACGACCCTAATTCGAGAATTTCAAGTACCTAACAATATCGACTTGAACTTTGGCAGCCAATAAATCCTTAACCCGAGCTTTATCGGAGTTATCGAAGGGGCGAGGGACGAGGAGCGGGGAGCGTACGAAGCAACAGGTCGCGAAACAACATTTTAATTGTCGGCTGATAAGGATCGACGTCATCGGAGCGCGACACCTCCGCACCGAGTAAGGTACGATGACCGGTTCGACCCTAAATGAATTCACTCGGTTCATTCACTGTTTTATTTTATAATTACGTCCCTATTATGTCGAAGCGAGCCATTGTTCGGCCAAGGTTGTGCTTACGCGAGTAAACGTCATCGTCGGTTCATTTAAGAAGTTTTTGAAGCGGCGTAAATAACTTCGGTACAATTTGCAATGATGATGAATGATAATTTCCTTGTAACATGGATCTGGAAAGATTTATGGATTTTTATCTATGTGGAAATAGATAGAAAATTTTCAATAGATATTTAAACACCTCAGGAAGCGAGTTTCAAGGCGCTGGTTTACCTCGAACTGTTGACTAACTTGGCACCAGTTGGGTGTGAGCTTTCGACGATGGTGTTTTGTGCGGGAGCCAAAGGTCATCGGGGATCAATAGACGTGGTTGAGATGTAGAAACTTACCAGTAGTAGGATACTTGCATAAAACATTGTTTCGCAAACCGCAAGCAGTCTGAGGTAAACGTTTCAATTTCCTTTGTTTCGCGATAGGTGTCGTGGAGTTGGACAACAAACATCTGGGGAGCGTCGCCGCGCCGTCCGATAACGAAGTTTGGACGAGAGTTGGCTGAACTTAGTGTTAGGACAATAGTTAAACAAAATCACTGATACGTTAACTGCTCACTACACGAGGACATTTGCATAGTAATTGTTGCTGGCAAAACGCTGTCCCTATGTTATCTTAATGCCCACTAATGTACCTTATAAATAGTAGATTGTATGACAAGGGTGCAAAGTAATATTTTTTCGGCGAGGGCGTTTTTTGAATCCAGAGCGAAGTGAGGGATTCTAGAGTAGAATCCCGAGCGTAGCGAGGGATTCAAAGTACGTCGCCCGAGCCAAAAATATACTTGCACCCGAGTGATACACTCTACTTTTCATCACCCACTATGAGAAAATAATATATATATATAATAGAAAATAATACGTAAAAATGCACGAAAACTTAATTTTAATTTGAAAACGAAATCTTAATTTTATTTCTTTTTTTATTATTCAGCTGGCGGGGCCCTCGCGTCGCGTCGTACCAGACATTCTTTATTCAAACAATATTTTTTGCGTTCGATTTCTTTAGCGCAAAATACTAAAATGTTCTAAATTCAAAATAGGACGGAAAAGATCTAGCCGGCAGGAAAAGTTGTATGAAAATTCATTCCCGCCCGCTGAATAGAAAACAGCAACTTTGGAACCCCGTAAGTCCGAACCAAGTCGTCTTTTTCGAATAGGTGTGATGAAAAGTACATTGTATATTTTGAGACAAAATAATAAAATTATTGTAAGCCTTCGGCTGCAGTCGCAGTTGAATGTCTTTTGTCCCTGAAAAACAAATCCCAATCTTCCAAACAATTATTATGATTTTGTAGCCATATAAATCACGTACACAATTCACTCACATGTTTAAAATTAATATGACAAGTTCTAAATTTAAACAAGAACATGAATCGGACGGCTTCATAAAACTTTAAATATGGGCACTTCCAATCACAAGCTCTTCATAAGCAGGTTCGTTTCATAAATTTACTCTCCGCCCACACTAGCAGTGATTCTGGAACTTTCGATACGACTTTATACACGAACTTCGGGCCTATTCCGATCCAATACCAAAAAACTAATACCATTGGTATTAGTTTATTACCCCAGTGAATTTCTATTCCGAACGAATACCATTCAAAAGAAGTACCTAATCTATTCCGAACGAATATAATATACTAATAATATAATATAATATATAACTATAAAGTTTAAACGTTTCCAATAACTTCACGTTTTATAAATATCACGACATTGACTTGAGTTGTATCTTTATATCATAAATAATTTGTATAGCTGGTGGTAGTGTAGGTACGTAAAGGAATCACACAATGAATTATGTAGTGATATTCTTTTGCATAACGTCGTCATTACATCAAAATGTTTTCAACACTTCTTTCTGTAAGGTCTTATGTAACACATAAAATAGTACAATATTTAATGTTCGCAAACTACTCGTATTTCCCTATGTTTCTAAATGTACACGAGGGCAACTGGTTTCTAGGCGTAAAGTTTGTTAATTATACTAAACTTAGTTTGTTTCGAAGAACGTCCGTTAATGTCTATTGTTTCTCGTTACTCCGTCGGATCAAAGGGAGGCGCATTAGTTGGTGCGTAGGTACAACCATAATACCAGGTAAAGATTTTTTAATGATAACGAAACTCGATACGCTGAGGGGAAGATTTATTTGAACGAACAGCTAAAAATGGGTGCCCAAAAAGTTTATTTACAAAGATAAAATGGACTTAGGGAAAAATTGTTTTACTACAGTTGTTCATTATTTTTGCCTCTCTAATTGCTAGCTGAATATGCACAGCGGGAAGTGAACGGAGCCTAGAAATGCGACCTGTGTTTTTTCTTCAAATTACGGCGAGAGTGAACGTATTCAGCTCCTTATCCCGGCAAACGAGGCGAATTGGATTTTGGAGAAAGATTATTAGAGGATTACAACAACCGTATACAGGTACTTTACCCGAAATCCAGGGGACCCCTTCACCTTGCCCCTACCCGGTATACTCGTGAACAACGCCGTGGCGTTGAATATACATAGAATAAGTATAAATTATTAAATAGAATAATTATTTATTATGTAATAGAAGATAAGATACATAACATTGAATAATGTTCACAAAATGTCACGTGATTGTACTGTGACCCGAGTTCTATTGTTGACCCCGGATAACGTTGACGAATCGTATTCAGGATAAGGTTTGGACCAATGCGTCATACCCGATCGGGTGTTGACAGCTGTATTCTTCCTAACGGGATCGCTTGGAATCTTATCAAACATTTTATATCACGATAGAATAAACTACTCAACACGTCGCGTCGTTAGGCGTAATAACCGTACATTACTAATCACAGATGAAAACGACCAGCGATTAACTTCGAAGGCAGTGTCCTGTATATCTAAAGGACAAACGCAACAAAGCGACACATTACGGAAAAGCCAGAGTTGCAGTGCCTATACATTTGGCCTACATTATCGCGGAGATCAGTGTTGAGCTATTGAGCTTATATTGAGTGGGCTCGTCGCGTCTACTTATCGCTTCCCTTTTATTTATCTAGGACAGCGTGCTACAAGTCATAAAAACACTTCCACAGCAAATACCCTTTGCATATCCAACCATTATTACGTAATCTTTAAAACACAATCTCAACAACGAACGTTGAAATATATTTAGAACGATTGCATTGATTTTCGAACTTTACGGTTCCACTTGTCGACAACATAAACTAAACCCTTGGGAATGATTGTGGGAATTTTTCTCCGGCATATATTGTACATGCAACTGTAATGTATTATGTACATAAACGTCATCGGAACTCTATAAATAACAATTTGGAGTGGCACTCACTCCTAAAATTATATAGTTATGATATTTTAGAGTTAAGTGCTTTATTGTTCCTGTTCAGATTTCATTTGGCCGGTTCATAAAAAGCCTCGTTTGTGTTCAGTTATGACGTGCTCGGGATTATGGCTTCATACACAAAAGGTAAAAGTGGTTAT
Organism: Hesperia comma; assembly: GCA_905404135.1. Taxonomy (NCBI): domain Eukaryota; kingdom Metazoa; phylum Arthropoda; class Insecta; order Lepidoptera; family Hesperiidae; genus Hesperia; species Hesperia comma. Next base: position 2,812,136 of record FR990020.1, on the reverse strand, counting down.
GTTTGTGTAGAAACAAACTTGAAACTCGACACATACCTACATTAATGTTTGATGGCGTTTGGAGAACAACCACTGCGAAGTTTTTCTTATATTTCCTACGGTTCGTAGCGTAGCAATTGCTAAGCGTGTAACAAGTATCTTTTGATCAAGTTTTTTCTTGAAGCGCCTTTTATATTATTTGACATCGGACATCGGATGTGGATCATTATAACTAATTTTAACTGAAATTAATGACGTAGGTATTAGATGCTACACGAAAAATTCACTTTTTTAACAAAGCTAAGTAACGCTACAACAAAATATGTATATCTATAGAATATTAAATTATTTTCACATTTCAATTCTGTTTTCAATAGAAGGCATTAAAAACGATTTCATAATAATGATTGTTATGAATAATATTTTATTTAAATGCATTTTCTGTCCAATAAAATTAAATAACGTAATCCAACTCAATGCTACGTATATGTACCAAAGTTTCCTAATAATTTACAAGTCGTCCCGTAGCTTAAACCGCATTTGATTATAATATAAAGCGGTCGTAAGCTTTGAGCTTTGCATTCGAATTAACATACTTACTTAGTATAATTCGAGCATGTCTCACTGAGTAGGCACGCTAGTTTAAATTATATTCTACACAGTACATTACACACCACATAAATATACTTATTTAAAATAGAAATATAAATTCCAACATGATTCAAGGTACCTCGTATTTAGATTTGTTGGTTGGTCCCTAGCGCCAGTAGTTGAGCATTCAACTGTAATAAATATCCAAATAAAACTTTTGTAGTTTGATATAATATATATGTATTTAAAATATTGTGTACCTTAACCAACGAACTTGTGTTACTCTTAGCACCTACCTACGTACTTACTCGCATAAAACCATATTGTATGTCACCATAGTGTAGGAGCCATTTCATTAATGGGTCTCTCCCATGATCAATATTGAGCCATGTTCGGTAGAGATGCCGTTAGATGGGGATGGATGAAAGCTGGCATTTATCTGAATTGTCATTAAAGCATATCGAACGCAATCGGAGTAGCCTAGCCAACTGCGCACCATCGCGGTAGGCAATAACAATTTCTTGTACGATTTAAAATCATGAATAAATTGTTCTGAACATAAGTTGTAGCAGTTTACGCAAAGTTTACGTTACGACTTACGGCCTACTTATGTAAGTAACAACAAGGGAACGCCCGCGCGATTCGCAAACAGCGTTATCAGCCGAGCCAGAGATCTAGAGATCTGTGGTTTAGTTCAGATACCGCCGACACTATCGTATTTAATTAACACAACTCCAACAGCTGTTCCACGGGTGTACGGTGGACGAGAAACGATTTATGACTAGAATAGTCGCGCTGTAAGCTAGAAGACCGGTTTCATTATGCTAACGTGAAATCATTTTTCAGATCCCAGCTTTAAGACGTTAAGGAGTTTGAAGTTAAGACGTTCCTGCCCGTGTGCTTAACATGCTTAATGAAGTTATTATTTTTTTATTATTACAATGAGGTACTTTAATGGAACAGTTTATAAATAGTAAAATGCAAAAAAGGAGAGTGTAACGTATCACAGCATTACCTACGCAGTCATAAGGTAAGTGAACTAATCATAAGTGTTTTGTTACAAAAACAAAGAAGTCCCCAACGTTACTTACTAGAGATGTTAGCTACATTTGCTGTGCGCCTACACCGCGTGCAACATAGACAATTTGGACACACTTTCATGTGAATGTGGACTAACAACAAAGATGGGAATACATACAATTTTTTGGCACAAAATTGTCTCCCCCACAGTAATCGACCGCTGGACATGTCAAACCGAACGAACAAATTCGTTATGTAGCTATGTTGTCCTAGTACTACTTAGTAGCTCAGCGCTCCTCGTCGACGCTGGCACAACACCACAGATTATTAACTCACCCACCCGCTGACAGTGTACCAGGTAGGCATAAAATTAACTGTAAGTTCGCCACACGAATGATTTAATAGGCAATTTCAAACGCTGAGAAAGTCATGTTTTACTGAGATACATATCTGATTGGGTAACCGAAGCGCTGGGATTAGATTTATAAGGAAACACAAGTAAGGAGTTAAACATTAACTCGTGTGTAAGTAAGAAATATAACGCATAAGCGAAGGTCGCGTGTGTGATACAGCCGCTTATAAATTAAACATCGTTGCAGTCGTTAAACCCTAATGATCACATTATAACAGCCATTTCGAATTTGGACAAAACTTATAAAAGCTATATTAGGTTATAAGAATGTTGTAAACTTAAAAGATATATTCTTACAAGTTATTACTGCAGAGCCATTTAATATTAGAGGGCTTCGAATAAAGTATTGACCAGTGAATGCCGGCGATGCGTCATATTCGTATACTTGGCTGTTATGAAATACGTCGACATTTATAATGCCATGAGCAGTTTGAGGTCTGAAATGAGCACTTACAATCAGGTAAACTTCAGGCTAAGATCACGTATCGTAAAAAGAAACGCGATGCGAAATTATCAATCATCATCTACCACGTCGTGGAGTAGTTTCGTACCTGCAACAAAAGAAGCACAATCATTACTTGTGGTTTAGATACAAGAGTTTTAAACATAGACAATTATTAGCGGCAGTAAGTATCCATAGACTGCTTTACGATTATAAGGCATGATTACACGACTGGTGTGGCTGTCGGGGAGCGTTGGCTGTGGTCGCGAGTTGCGCTGCGAGATGGCTAATAACAATAAATACGGCAATAAAAGTCAAGGCGATGTGGGAGTCAGCCCGAGCCTTACCCACCTACCTCGGCTGGTATTGCTTTGTCCAACAACGATGACATCACATAACAATGTTAATATACATGGGCACAAAGAAATATGAACCACAAATCTTCCACATCGCCATTAGGGGTCTGTCTGAGTAAGAAAAAAATTATATGTGTACACGGAAGATATTTGAGAAATCTAATAATAACGTTTTTGTCTCTTAATCGGTTTGTCAGTATAGAACTGTGTTTGTTCCCGCTAAACTCAGCAACAGAGAATAAATACGGTTCGGATGCAGTTTTCATTCAATGTACGTATTTTCTCGAATGTGGTAATAAGATATAACTTTTCCAAAGCAAAAAGAAGTTGCTATAGACGTGATGCAACGGCAACACGGCTACGTGTATACGAAAGTATCGCCACAGACAAAGTTGTGAAGAAATACATTCTGATCTTATCAAACCTAATGACTATAATCTGAACCAAAGGCTGCAGTATTACGGATCCCCAGTCCATACAGCTGTATTATCAACAAACGTACACATTATGTTACGTTCGTGTCATTGTGCCGTCCAGTATAGTGATCAATCGCAACTAGATAAACTGGTGGCATACAAACCGACACCAGTCACAAAGTTACTACTAAAACTAATTTACATAGATCACAGGTCTAATAAGCTTACTTAGATGCTGTGGGATATTTAAGTAAAGTTAACATTACAAAATACGGCGAATAAGTATGGGTAGGTACCTACCAGTTTAGCATAAAGTGCTACATAAACATGAAATAACAGAATAGAGATACCGTATTTATTTTTTGGTAATGACTTCAAATAACCAAGATTTTAAATAAAACTCATCAAATTAAATTCAATATGTTCATCCACCATCCTTTAAATAAAAGTCCATTGTTGAACATAGGACTCTCCTAACTTGCCCCACTTCTGAATGCAACGATGTCCGCCGTGTTCAACTCAACAGTCCATTTAGTCGGGCGCCGCCCTATTTTTTCTCCGCCCTATTCCAAGACGTGGTCCCTATCCTATTTTCATCAACTACGTTAAGCCAGGCTTCATATATCATATTAGGTTTGTTAATTTAGCCTGCGTATTATTTTATGTATGTGTACGCGTCATAACGAGTACTTACAATACAGCAAGTAACTATAACAAGGTGGCAGACAAACGTTGCACGGACCACCAATTACCCGCAACAAGGACTTAGCCGGTGGAAGTAATCCCCTGCGTTATGCAAAGCGAGGCCTTGTAATCGCTGCGGCCCGAGAACATTCTAAACCGTACAGCCGCCGCCGCATTAGAGTGCAACTGCAGTTATTGCAACAGTAAGGGCCTTGCATTCGCCGACCCGCCGCGCACCGTCGGCCATGGACCGAAATACCCGCTTTCGCGCACTAACCGAACGCCCACACAAACCTATGTTACGTAATTGTGTTCCCCAACTTATCTTACCATCTTGCGTGACTAAGGCTAACTTCAACAATTTGCGTAATGAAAAAATCCAAAATCATTTTCGAAACTGCCCTTCAAATATATTTTTATTATAATCTTTATTAAGCTCAGCACACATTGTCATCTCTTCGTGAAGGATTTGGTCAACATATTTTTTTTAATGAAATACCTAGTAGGTCGCCTTAGGTTAAATCGATTTACATCGGTGACTGCCAGAATTATTCACGCTGCCTTATATACAAAATACCTATAGGTATGCGTGAGAAACTGCGTAATTACAGTCAAGAGAGACTGATAAATCGTTCTCCTTGCTCAAAAACATTATTGATATCCAATAGTGACCGTACTTTACATTCATGATCAATTTACATCTCTTTCAATGCACATGACATAAACACTCGATAACGTCTCGTTGTGAAGTTTGATTTAGAACATATCTCGGTTTGGTCACGATGTTATGAAAGTCAGCGACTCCAAGTCTCGAGTCTCAACCGAATGCCCGCCGTAGATCTACTCTGCATAAATACATAATTCATACGCTTTTAGATAATCCTTAACGGCCCGAACGGAATGGCAAGACGGGGTAATAAGGTGAATAATGAACTTGTAACCGTACTTAAGTTCGTCATTGTACTGTCGACAAACTAATAGTTTTTATCAAATTACTGTTATTAAGTAATTAAGACTTAAGGCGAGAATTATTGCCAAGATTATAATAAGCGCAATAATTGGCACCTTGTGTTAAGATCTTTACAAATTGAACGTTTAAATATAACGAACGGAGTAGTTATTGTAAGTAAACTTATTAAACTTCATTATCAACTGCCACGAGTTAATGGAAGTTGTTTTAAACCAACTACTGTATCTTGCTATTTGCTTAGCAATTCAAGAGTTCCACGTATCACACATAGCGCTTACTTAACCATTATCATTAAATATTCGTATTTACTATCAAAAGTGTCCGGTCAAATGTGCAAATTAACCATTGCATGATACTAATATCAAACTGTAAGCAATTAAATTCGCAAGGAACGTCGATAGATACGTTATCTTCATTGGCCATATCGAGTTCCCGAGAACAGCTGTTAATTCGCTATGATATCCATAAGCGGGTGTAGGTCGGCTCGGCTCGGCACACAATGTTATTGTTGGTGCAGTGTTTGCTTTCAATTCCGTCGCAGTATCGGGCGCACAGCGGCGCACTCGCCGAGATAGCTACACAAGTACACGCGGACGCAGGGCTGCCTCCGTTGGCATTCCGCCGACCCACCTGACCTATATGCTGATTTGATACGTGCCACTAGTGCAAATCCGGCTCTGTAACGTTCGGTTTTCATGAATGGATGAGTACATTCACAGGAGCAAGCTCTGAATTTACATTCGCTGCATTATATTAGGCGTAGGTAAGATTTTAATAGGAATGTAAGTAATTTTTTTTTCGTTATAGGCAACGTTAGATTATTACTGTTTCGAGCTTAAGTATGTTCAAATAACATTCAAACAAAATGAAAACCACACGTACAAGTATTCGTCGTATAATATCTAGAATAATGAAATCAGCTAATGGTCATAAAGTCGGTATTTCTCGGCCTCGGTTGGAGACCAATATTAATAACCGGAGAAGTATGTAATTGAGAGCAACAAATATTAAGCTCCACTCGTAGGTATTTGAAGCGAGCCCGCAACCCTGCACCCAATAGTAGTTTGTACCCGAACCACCTCATAAAATATGTAATGAACATTATTGCAGCGCTCAATTGTCCGGCTTGCAGAGCGGAGCTATGTTAAATAATGTTCTATGAATAAAATACGAAAGTATTCAATTGAAACGCAAGCAACAAGTTGTGACTGAGACCGCAAATATTAGACTCATTCACTCACTATATTGCCGACATTTGCTCACTAAACTAACAATTCGAACAAACCTTAAATAAACATTTAAATGGCTGAAATACTAACAGATTTAATATTTAGCAATAATACCACAGTTACATTTCGGTTGAAAATACATAAATGAAACATACCAAGTCCTGATCTGGCGGCCTTACAGCAATACAAAACTAAGCGTGACTTCATAAGATAAGCATTATTCTGTAGCAATTACCATGGTCGCTCAATACGAGGATACAAATCAACAAAACTTGGAATTCCATTATGAAAAAAGTAATTATTATGTTAGCATAAAAGTTATCTTTTCTCTTAACTGAACAGTTTCTAAAAGCGTCATAATCATAGATACGTCATGAATGTTACTAAATAATATCTTTTCTGACAATGGTTTTAAACAGCGAGCTATAATAACTTTAACAGCATAATAGATTCTAAATATCGACACACAATGACCGGAGGGTAGTGAAGCCAAAATATTTATTTTCCAGGCCGACAGAACTCCAACAATAGAAGCGTTAAGACAAAGCTCTTTACAAAAACTTGGCCGTCCGGAACAAAAGGACGTTTCGACAAAAGTGTGCACGTAAAGGGGGCGCTGTAAATCAATGTAGGCGAATAATAAAAGGCGGTAGTTCTGGAATTACAACGTACAAGATGAACGTTCTAAAAGCGTCATAATCATAGATACGTCATGAATGTTACTAAATAATATCTTTTCTGACAATGGTTTTAAACAGCGAGCTATAATAACTTTAACAGCATAATAGATTCTAAATATCGACACACAATGACCGGAGGGTAGTGAAGCCAAAATATTTATTTTCCAGGCCGACAGAACTCCAACAATAGAAGCGTTAAGACAAAGCTCTTTACAAAAACTTGGCCGTCCGGAACAAAAGGACGTTTCGACAAAAGTGTGCACGTAAAGGGGGCGCTGTAAATCAATGTAGGCGAATAATAAAAGGCGGTAGTTCTGGAATTACAACGTACAAGATGAACGTAAACACGTGAAATAACAATAAAATTTACATTCATTTTATTCCTCCTTTGTCTTTTACGCTTTTATGCTAATAGCCGGCAAACGAGCACAGGATCATCTATAAAAGAAAGAGACATAGTGAAAGAGAGAAAATGAGAGAGTCATCTATACATTTTGAACTCCTCATAACATTCAGATGTGAACACTGGAGTAATTAAATTTGTTCCTACACTACCGTACCTTCATGTCCTTACGGTGAGGACCTTACCACTAGTTAATGAATATTTTGGATTCCACACGTAAAAGTTAACACCGAAATCATTGTTATTTATTGAAAAGCCTTTAATATAGGTACTACACACTGTTAGATTTATACAGTAAAACAGTTTCATTGTACGCAGTGGTATCATGCAGAGAAAACCTTGGACGGTGCATAACAGCATAAACCACGCTTTTTACTACCGCCCGGCGCACCACGCTGCGAACGCACGTCTAACTAACCTACATAATGAAATGTTACTTACTGCCATCGTTTTTAACATCTCATTGAGCCTATAAAATATATTTTTAATACCTACACAAATATTTTTTTATTTTAAAATTATTAGTTTAATTATTGAACGTATTGTACTTATATTACAAATTCAGATCAGATATCAAATTGAGCGATCAAACTCGATGTATAACGAGGCGACGAGACTCGAAATAGAAACAGCAGTCGCAGCAGTTATAAATCTTCAAAGACTTAATGTGCACCGATCTTCGTATACGATTTCAAATATCCAACCCTTTTACGATCCGAGCGTGCAGTAAGTACCAATAAGGGCCAAACCGCTGATAAATACGACACGAACAATGCAATACGACTGGCAGAGCTATCGCCAAGGCTCCGCTCCGCCGTGCATCATAAACTACACTCTATAACGACGATTCTTTGTTTCCGACGTTTCCTTCGAGGAACCAGTGATTACTGTAATCGACCGCTACCATATTCTACCTAAGATATGCTAAACTTGAGCATAGTATGATGACGTTCGACACAAAACAGCACTTTAAGTACAATTAGTCAAAGACCGATCATCTATTGTCTGTGTTTATATTTATAAATACCTATTCTGATAAAATACAGCCGATCATCAAAACAAATAACAAAATTATGTTCCAACCTCACCATCTGGATGTTCGTTGTGCTTCTTACCGCCTGACTTACCGGTGGGTACCTACTGCCTAACACGTTTGGATAAACTTTGAAACAAACTTCGACGATTTCTGTAATCAGGTTTTTGGAGGGCTTCAGGAGAGAAAAAGTAAGCTCTTGATCATAATTTATAACTCATAACCATTTTATAACATCCTTGAGTAATAATAACATGTCACAAACATTATTTCATACATTTATCAATAATAATAAATAACGACAAATACATATTAGTAATGATGAGTCATGAGCAATATTTCGATTTGCTACAACATGGATGAAGCTTTACAAAACGTGATCGAAGAATGCAACGACTTTTGCAATGACCCCAATGTATTTGTATTTTATACCAGTCACCTTTGAAACTTATAAAAGATAATTTGTTATCAGTGATTTAGCAGTCTGGATGCACAAATATTGTCCGTTAAAGGTGTGCAGAGTGTCGAATACCACAATGCTGAACAGTTACGAAATTAACATTGTTGATAATGAATGTAGAAAAATATAGTAATTCATTAATAACAATTCAAGAACTACTTTATTTCTATCGGATACTGTATACAAAGTACTAACATCAAGGTTAATCCATATACGGCGTTAATATGTAGTTACTTGCGCGACCACTACGTCATAAAAATCTAACAAATGCACTAACGAACGTCGCGGTGACGATTCAGCGAGTTTTTGTCAGACTTCGATGGATAAAAGTAAGCCGGCTCGATTGGCGACGTACCGCCTACCGCCTAGCAACCCCCTGATGTAATAAATACGTACAAGTATCGAATATCTTATTTATTTGGTGTAATCAAATTCATTTACGGGATTCTTTGAGAAATACTCTTTTATTAGTAAGTACGGGCGTATTTATTACAAAGAAGATCAATGAAACAAACCTAAATGCACATGGGTTTCCCAAATATTTCAATGATAAAGATTATCAACGTGCACTTTTCAGCCAGCCTGATACTGAGTGGTCATCCGACCATACATAGTAGCGGGACAATTTTGTATGTATAATTCGTGCCTTCGAGCATTCAAAGGTTACAATCTCCTAAGGGTAATATAAGCAAAATGGCTCTTTCGTTAATGGGTACGCAATGACGCCGAGATAACACTGTTGAGATCATAACGATCATAACATCTAAGTACAGTTTATTTGAATAAGCCACTATAACCATTACAATCAAAACACCACAATATTTTCCAAAGCTGTAGTCGGAACATAACCAAGTTGAACAGTTAAGTGTTTAACAATCACCCAGCATGTTGCACTTCCTGCTTAGCTACCATTTATTTTGTCTAGTGCCACCATCAGCGCAGCCACGCAGCGCAGCGCGGTGCACACGGCCGCTTGTTTATTCTTCTCGAGTTATTTTCTGAAGTGCGTGACTGGTCAAACGTCACGTCACCCTCGGACGGTAGCTCACCGTTGCTACACGACACGTGTAAGAAGCACCAATTTAAATAAATGTGCTTCAATTTAAATAAACGCATCGCGTGCATCGTATTATTATTGTTAACCTTAACATACCTCATATAAGTGCCACGACTTGTGTATCATTTAAAACAAAATGTAATACTGAGCTTAGTTTTTACTCACTGTACATATTAATAGGAAGTGTAAACGGGTTGTTAAATTGCTTACACTATTATTTCACACGGTTACATAAATATTTATAACAACAGCGTGAGTGTTATTCAAATAGGACGAAGTACGAGTACTGTGAGTGCTTATATAGCTTTAAAGATACTTGCCTATCTCTGGGAGTCACTGAATAAGAAGGAAAGAAAGTTTTAAAGGGAATTCTATCGAAGACAAGATCTATGGCGATGAAGAAATACTTATAGATATAACCGAAAGATGTTTTCCGTTTGTACACCTTGCGTTAATTCATGTTCTGTTATATTTTAATTTTTAACGTCATTTACTTTTTCCATTACGTACGTCACCCACTCATAAGACTCAAGACATTGGCTTTCTGACGTACTATCAATTTTTTTCGTTACTTAAACAATGCTAAAGGCTAATATAAATTTATACCAAATAAAATTATAGGCATATCTCATATATCTAATATCAACAAGTAACGTATGATAATATATAATTCACTGTCAATACAGCTGTAATGATAACACTTGGTTGCCAATAAATCCTCGAACAATGGCAATAAACAAAACATTACATAGCTCACACCGAGTAGCCTACTTTGAATATAAACACGATAATTTCGAAGCATTTAATAGCACTTCGTTATCTGAACACAGAGTAGTGTCGCTGATAATTATGTAAGTAACGCGGATAGCGGCGATAAATCAGGACAATTGGAACCATTTAGCTATCGAGACGACTACTGTACTAGACGTTGTATTGTTCCAGCCCGAGCGACTGTAGACGGGAGTAGAAGTTGACTGGACGGCAAACAAAACGAGGGTCAACGCCATAGGGGCGTCTATACGTGTAACGTGTAGCCAAGAAACCCTGTAAGGTCCAAGTACCTTCCCCATTGCAATTTGCATCCCTATTCTTACACCGGACAAAAGGCCTAGATCAATAAATAGGAAATGAATGCAGTTTTACATTTATTTTCCACTTTGATCATTTAGAAGCGAAAAGTGTAAATTTAGAAGTAGAAGTAATATGGTAGAAAATTAACTGATTAATAAATCAGTTGGAAAAATAAAGACCGTAAAAACTGTTTTGCTCCAAAAGTTTACATAGGTCTATATATAATGTAATTGTCATTATTAAAAACATGCTTCCAATGTTATATTATTGTTGAGTTGTTTACTGTACGCAATTGTTATAAGGATTCAACCTACAGTCTAGTTGGTCTAGCAGACTATTCTCTATCCACTATATCTATCTCTTCAACAGAAAAAATATCGAAGAAGTAAATCGCAACGAATTTGAAATACCCATAAAAGAATTCACCATCGATCCCGTAGATGGTGTAGATAATTAATTAGTCTAGCGATAGAACGGCAACCGGGTTTCTGATTTTAGATAAGTTAATTCGACACGGCATCGCTGGGAGCAATTCGGTCGTGATTTTGCGAGTTACGGTTGCGTTCTTCGAGCCAACATTAAATACATTCTAATATTATTTTATGATATAGCTGTAACTAGACTGGAATTGCAATAATTTAGTTCAGTTACAAGACAAAATATGTTTTACCCGGAATGCAAATAGACACTGGTTTGATGAACTCTCCAATATTAACTAGGTACACAATTTTATAAAATTAAAAAATTGAATAAACTTAATAGCTCCTGAAGTCTAAAAGTCGATGTTAAATTACTGATTGACTGACTGACAAACAACACACAGCCGAAACTACTGAACCCAAGAAGTCGGGTGAAGCCGTGTGAAGCCGCAAGTGGGCAGATAGTTTAACAATAAAACGTCATCAATCGTAAGAAAAAAATGTTGAATGTGTGACGCATTGGGACCTCTATTTTGTGCGATGCAAAATGCTTGGGAGATTTAAAGTACCCATCGATCAAACCTCGTATCCCCGAAGGAAACGTGTACGGTGGAATTGGCGGATGTAATACGTGGATGTGCATATGAAATTTCGCAACAATTATTGGGCGGGTTTAATGCGAGGAGACGGGCAGGTTGAGCTCTGATCGGCTTTAGGGCTTACCGTAAGCTGCTAGCATATGTGACATTTTATTTTGATCGGCCAACGAAAGACTTTATATTGCATTTTATGGTTCTATATAGAGTGCAATTTTAACGCTAAGTGATCTGTAATTCACGGCAGGACCGGTTGCAATCGTCGAAATGTTAATATCCATTTAATATCCGGTTTTAAGACTGCGGCACAATGCGATTGCTGTTTTGACGTTAGTCCGATCATGAAAGTTTATAAGAAATCACATCTATCTACGTTATTCGGAACAATATCTGTTGTTTATACGAGTAGCAGTTTCTTCAGATACCTACTTATAACAACACTATTTGTATTTTTAGTTTTCCCGATTTAGGGCATCTGGGAAGATCAGAACAAACAAAAGCTTGAGTATCGAAAGCAATTATTAACATTTCAAATAGAATATAAGTATGAAAGACGAAAGTGCATGCTTAATTTATTATATGTATGATGAAAATAATAATCTTACACAAATTATGATGAATAAATCTAATCTGTATGGTCTGGTAATACTTAGCAATAATACATCTATTGTAATACTTACATTCGTCAAGCGATAAATTGGTGAAAGTATTCCCTAGCAAACTGTTTGTATGGCTGACACTTGACAAATCGGCAGTTAATAAATTACGTATTTTACAATAAAACGAAATGTGTGCACTGTGCACCGCCATCCTACTGCCTTGCACAACCAGTTTGTTTATAATTATAATAAAGTCATCAACGCTAAAGACTGTATCGTGTATAGCAGCAATTTAAACATTTAAGATAGAAATAAAAGAATAACATACAATGAATAATCATAATACATTACACATTATTCTCCTTAATCACTTGTAATTACCAGTTAATGATTTAACGCTTGTCAATTGGAACTCATCGGTTGCACTGCTACAAACACAAGATTTTATCAAGCTCTTATTTATTAGCAGCTGTAGTAGTCGAATCGTATGCTTTAATTAAATTTTAAGACATGAAAAATATTTCAATTTATTTACTTGTTATGACTTTTGAAATAGTATCAAACAAATTGCGTCATTATATCGAACGTAAAATAAGTTAGACTTCAACATCGAAAAGTAATTAAAGGAAAACATCCTCAACATAGTCAAAGTCAATTAGATGATTCAAAAAATACTTGCCAGATGTCACTCAAATCTTATATGGGAACAGACGGCAAGAAGCAGCATAAAAAGAGTAACATAAAAAGACGTGTGGCACTCGGAGACTGCCGCGGTAAAGCTATTGCATAGCATTATATATAAATTAACAAAACAAAAAATAATACTGCATTTGTGATAATAATAATAAAATGAATGTATATAGAGTAATAACTCATTTTCTTTCACAATTTTTTCGTGACTTTCTTCATTAATAAATGCACTTTGTTTATTCATATTTAAAACACTTTGTACACAAATTATACGAGTACAGATATTCACTGTTTTACAGTGGGATAAGAAAGTGGTGTACCAGTTTTCATTTAGTTGCCTAGTTATCAAAAGTTACATCAAAGTTTATTAGAAACGGATAATGCATTAATTTGTGCAAAGAAGATTTAAATATTCTGAACAAAAGCATAAGAACTATTTCAGTTGACAAAATAATTCTTTTTAAAAAGAAAATTGACATTTGACATTTAAGTCCTACAACGATCTTTTGGCGCGTGAATGACGTGTGGGTGACAGAGACAGTGCCTTACAGTTTGCCTTGCCTGTATGGCACTGTCTCTATCACCCTCAAGTCATTAATATAGTGTCATTATTTTATGTCATGTTATTATTTTGTATGTTTTAAATCTAAATACGCGATAATTCGACTATTATGAATACATGTTGTCGATTCCAACGCCTTATTTAATCCAGATCTACATGTAATTATTCTTAAAACACCGAACCGACGGGGCGAAAATCAAATGTTTGACAGGTAAGATTTGTATGGGAAATTAAAATTTTCATTTTTTTAGTATTTACCTCGCAATTTTTCATATTTTCTCATCGCTGCAACCTTCCCTGAACTTCCACGAATATTTCAAGACTAAAATTAGCCAAATCGGTTTAGCCGTTATAAAGTAAAAGTTAGTTAACTCAGTTAAAAGTTCTGGTATTTATCGATGTGTGGGTGCATAGACATAGTAACTATGTCTGTGTGCAGGGTGTAATAAATTTTCGTTACGAAATTTCTGCATTCGGTCCCCGCGCCCAAGGCCCGCGATAAAAGCTATACAATATAGCTTAAAAAGAATTATCAAAATCGGTTCAACCGGTAAAAAGTTGATGTAACTCATATAAAAATATAAATTCAAATTGAGAACCTGCTCCATTTTAGAAGTAAGTTAAAAGTGAATTATAGAACAAATCAAGTTGCTATCTTGGAATACTGAATTCGGCGATCAGCACAGGGGAGCCGTGAATAATGGCTCGATGAGCCGGTGAGCGCGTGAGCGGGTGAGTCGTCTACGAGCACTGAGCAGTATTTCCGTCCGGCTCGGTGGGAACCATCGGGCGGCCAGCGCGGTTCCCTGACCTCTATCCAGCCGCGATTATCGCGAGAGCGTAACGCGACGCAACCATCGCGACCTGTGGCAAGGAGTTACGCGGCCATGCCCGCTAGAGTACGTTACACGTCACGTCGGCTAGGGTTGTCTGTCAATCAGGTAATTGGAAAATAGTTGGTTCGCAAACAAAACATTGTACCTAGTAAAGTAGTTTTCTCCAAAATAAACAGTGATATTGTTTTGTGACAAAGCTTCTTTTTTGTGGACATAGTACTGAAAAATAGTTTACATAAAGCCGACAACTAGATTGTAATGATGTACCTATATATTTTAATAGATTATTTAAAAGATACTATAAATATCAATAAAACCTTGGCAACCTTAGGATATGATGTGCAATTGACATGCGGATTTGTTATTTTTTTATTAAACTACGTGCTAGTTAAAATACACAAAACTTGTATTATGGCTCCCGTTAATGATAAATTGATTTATATACCTACATACTTTCCATATTATTTAAAAATTTAAAGACATCCATTTATCGTTTACAGCCAAAAAAAAACTGTTAAAAGTTAAAACCCCGTGTGAACGGCGCGGGCCAGAACAACGCTACCGTATTTATTAATTAATTTAAATAAGCCGTATTAAAAACGAAAACTTAGACCATTAAACCACATCCAAGTTATTATCCATGATTAAGACTTCTTTCTGAGATAACCAAGTATCTTTGTAACCATAATTAACTTAAATATTATACATTTTTTTTTTTTTTTTTTTTGAAACATTTTATTCAGAAAAAAATACAAAATTACAACAGATATCCCGCCAAACTATCGAGTAGTTTGTAGGCGGAAAGTATACGCTCTTATTTACTTTTAATTATAAAAAAATAAATTTAAGTAGGTATTATGCTTCAAAGTGATAATACTTAACTACATACTAAATATTATCAATATTTCCTAAAGCGAAATAACAAAACTACACACTAAATAATTATATACTAAATAACCTTTTAACATTGAAATAACGTGATATTTTTTATGTTCTAAGTAATACATATAACTAAAATAAATAGGTAATAACATTATACACACGACCAGAATACATTTAAATTTCAGATATTTTCCTAATCTAAGTAATAGCTTCTAAAAAATATTGCTTAAGTTTTTTCTTTAATATATTAATAGACGAAACTTCTGTGGCACAAAAAGGAAGACTGTTACAGGTAACTGGCACTATGTACTTCATGGAGCGTTTGCCATAGTAATTATTTATTCTAATTGGCCTACTAAACCAATTTCTTTTGTTACGGGTTGGGCCGTTGCGGGTTATTGGCTTAAACAATTCTTTCCTATTAATATTTTCCTTTATTATATGTAGTTTAAACTTACTGTCTATTGGTAGTATTTTATTTTTTTTATATAATTTTTGGCGATCTGATTTACATGTAGTGATATCTTTTTTACTCGATATTTGTTTTATGATTCGAAAATGCAATCTTTTTAATTTTTCTAGGTGTGTTTTAAAAGTACCACCGTAACAACTCAACCCGTACCCAAGTATAGAATCTACCAGCGCGAAGTATAAACAACGCATAGTGTTTCTGCTTACCACATTACGTAAATAATAAAATTGAGTTAACATTGATCTTAACTTTGTACATAGGCCTGCGATGTGGAACTTCCATGACATATGACAGTCAACAATCATCCCTAGGTACTTGTAGGAGGAGACACATTCAAGTGGCGTACAGTGACATAGCAAATTATCTTGGTGAAAACAATTATACGAGTGGCCCACAATGTTTACTGACTCGCTCGGTACCTTCATATAAGGCGAATGGATATGCATGCACTTTGTTTTACTTAAGTTTATTACTAACCCATTATCGTGAGCCCACTTACATATATTATTAAAATCATATTGTACATTATTTATAGCATTGTTTAGATCGCTGTCCGCATAAGTTAAGCATGTATCGTCAGCATACATATACATTTGACATTTTTTGACGACATTACAAAGGCTATTTACATGCATTACATATCCAAGCGGCCCGTACACTGAGCCGGTAGGAACACCGTACTCCGTGTTTTCAAGCGAACCAGTCGTTCCTGCAATGAGCACTTGAAGTTGCCTACCTGTAAGATAGGTTTTAAAAAATTCACTAATGGGCCCACGAATACCACACTCACTCATGGCTTGAATTAAGCCCGCGTGATCCAAAGTTTCGAATGCCTTGCGAAAATCAATGAAGACTA
The DNA here is from genome assembly GCA_905404135.1 of Hesperia comma. Classification (NCBI taxonomy): domain Eukaryota; kingdom Metazoa; phylum Arthropoda; class Insecta; order Lepidoptera; family Hesperiidae; genus Hesperia; species Hesperia comma. Next base: position 2,795,421 of record FR990020.1, on the reverse strand, counting down.
CAACAACATGCTTCCTCTCATGCAGACTTTCATTGACATAGTCGGAGAAGCGCAGGAGGGCCGAGGTGGTGCTGCGGCCCGGCCGAAAGCCGTGCTGCACGTCTGACAGAGCGTTCCGCGTTTCTAGGAACTTACTAATCTGCGACACTAATACTTTTTCTATAATAATATTTATAACAGATAAAATTGATATAGGCCGATAATTTGAGAACTCTAAGTGGCTTCCCTGTTTATATATAGGCCTAATTAAACTGATTTTCAATAAAGCAGGGTAAGCATTGCGCTTTACACATAAATTTATAAATTTTGCCAAAATAGGACTGATTTTATCTTTTACATACTTAAGATCTCGTGCCCTAATCTTGTCAATGCCGGGCGACTTATGAACGCTCAACCCGTTTATAACTTTAACAACATCACGCGGGCTTACTTCATTAAAGCGAAGAGATGAGTCACATTCGTTTACATAGACCGATCTGTCTAGAAATTTTACTGAGCAGTCGTGTCTAATATCAATTATTTCTGTCGCAAATGATTTTCCAAAAGAATTACAAATGTCAAGGATAGTATTGTTTTTTCCCAAATATTTTTTTATAACATCATCTATATTATTTGTTTCCCGCCCTAGCCACGTGTTAACCTTTTGCCAAAGTTTTCTAATGTCTCCGTTACACTGTTTTAACTCCCCACGCTTATATTCATCTTTAATTTTATTTATGTATTTATTAGTTTTGTTTCGATACCGAGTATATTCTAATCTAAAGTTCATATTTTTTGGCATAGATTTCCACTATCTTCAAATTTATCTTCAACAAAAAACGGGCAATTGAGCTAAATATGAATCATAAAACAAGTTTTTATGAAGACGAATACCTACCGCCATCGGAAACAAAACTTTTAATACTTGGATGAATACAATACAATGAAATAAGACAGGTAACCTACCTATACGTACCTACTTTGCAGTTTATTGTTGAAATAATTACAACTAAGGAAAGCAAAAGATATTTTTTATGCATAGGTAGGTCAGACGTTAGAGAACCGAGAGTGATGGTTCGCCTGACGGTCAGTGCTTATCATAGTCCATAGACATTCGGTAACGAGTTAACGACATTAGGCGTATTTACGCCGAGTATATGAAGCGCAGTCGACCCAAAGGACTTCTTGTCTCTTTGCGCGAGACAATGAAACCACGTCGTACGATACTTGCACACTTCCTCTCGAAGTTAAGCGTACAAACCTTCAAGCAACTTCAGCGAAGAACGTGGCCGAGCAGTACGAGCAGTGTATCGGAGGCATTACGATTAGATTCGGTAGCGAGGGTAGCCGGGTGGCCGGTGCAGGAATGCGGCGGGGGCCGGCACACAAAAACCTCGGGACGTACCTGCCTGCCATTGACCTCGCCGCATCAGCCGCATCAGCCGCATGCATCGATGCTAGCCGCGAACACCTAATCCAATCCCCACTTTTTACCACCACCGCTTAGCGATCGGTGCACTGCGTTAATTAATTTAGGATTTAAACAAGCGTACGAAGCTTGAAGCCGTGCGAGTGTGAAATATTAACTACATTTGAGTTTAAATCTGTCGTAGTTGTTTTTTAACCCTGCCTTTTAATTTAATGTCGATAGTTACAATTTACAATTCGACTCGAACCTTTTATGTATATTTTCCAACTTTAGAAAAACGACAGGTATACCGCATACCTACAAACGAAACATGGGTATTATACATAGGTACTTACTTCGTTATTCACCTAATGGCCAAAACTTTGTCAACCCCCTTACCTGCAAAGACAGAATAAAAATTAGATAAACATAGCACTGAGATAAGGAAATAAATGTGTAAAATCGGTTTCGAGAATTAAAAGTATTCATTAACTAATTAATTCAATCAAATGTTTAAGAAACTTCTAGATTCTAAACCACCTATTCCTGCTTATTGTTTTGAAACATCCTACTGATTTAAACACGGATCTAAACTGCGGCCTCATGTCAAAAATCTGACAAATCTTTAACAGCACTAAAAAAATTGTACATTTTCGGAATGATCAAAAAAAAGCTATAACGTCACTGGATGGGCTCAATCAATCCAAATCTAACAAATCTATTTTAAAGCTGATGGAAAAAAAAAATTCATAATGCATTATTCCCGAATGATCTATACTTCTATACCCAGCACCACACATTAGGATAGAAGATAAATTTTAACGCCATACACTTTACAGCGGAGTTTCAAATTTGAATGATAAAGCACGTCCATCGCTTAGCATCACCGAATTACCATGGACAACGGGAGTGCCTAGCGGGATGTTGTTGTGGCTGCTTAACATTCGGCAGGCGTCTCGCGCGTGCGTCCTGCCGAGTCCTGCGCTACACGCACTTTATGATGTCCTGGTATTTCAACTCACGAACTCACGACTATCTCACAAATAGAACACATACATAAATAATATATCTCTCTGTCTTCATGGTCAGAATCAATCAAAATTTGACTTTTCTAAGGAAAGTAAAATTTTAATATTATTCACAATTTGTATCACCAATTAATAGCATAGCGTAAGTGGTGGTGCGCAGTGATCAAAAATTGCAAACGTCAATAACCTTCGATAACATTTAAATCGAGTACCTCCCTATCAGCTTGATACTACTAGAAGCTTCAGATTAGTAACTGTTATTCTTAAGCTTAGATTAGAGAGTACGTATTAGTTGGTTCAGAATTCTGAATGTTTGCTTTACTAGACAATATTACCTACAAGTAGATACTGTTTTCAATTGCCTGGCAACAATGCAATTACCATGGGATGCTGGAGGGAGCGGGGTTGTTATTCAAACTGTTTAAGATTCGCGCAACGTTCGAGCTCATGTACTCGTGTGCGTGCCAATCAATGTTAGCGATATAGCTCCTCGAATCCCTATAGTCTTGGTACTTAATTACAGCATTAGACGTTGATCCGAGATCCCTAAAGTGCGTTAAAAAAGTTCCGATGTGAAACCATCCCATAGATACAAGTAACTTGCTTTGCTTCGAAAATATACTTTACGTTAAAAATGTTAAGTTATTATTATTACATTAATTTACGTGCTACCTTTATTTACCGCAAATAAAGAGCGTATTCCACTCTTCAATACTCAAACCATATTCACACCAAAAATCGCATTTATCCTTATTGCTCTGTTTTGACTCTAAAGAAGGACAAGCAATCACACTTGCGCATTATCAATATTTTTGTCAGAATAGAAATTAAACATAATTATATAGGCATCAAAACATTGTCTATAACTAATCCTATCGAATTCAAAGCCTACGTGCTTTTAATTCTGGGAACGCAAATCACGTGTTAATTTAACATTCAAAATTTCTTCACCGAAAGTAAAAATAATAAAATTTTACGGATGTATTTAAATATTTAAAAGGGATAATATCAACCACAGAAGCCGGCACTCGTACAAATGGGGCTAATTAACGCGATGCTCATTAGTGATGTACCGTAACCCGTAACGACTGCCTACAGCCGTACATCGGTCGCATACACAATTGTCCGATTGATTTTACGTTAATTCAATTCTCCCGAATTCCGTGAGTTGATTGAGCTCATAGCGAAGGAATAACAATACGTAAAGCCGTGTACGTAGCGTACGGTAGTAGTAGAAACCAACGCTTAGACTATTCTCAAAAGCGGGCATTTTCGATAGCGGTTTCATTGAAGTAATTTGGCGGGATTGTGGATGAATTGTAAATTCAATGCAGTTCCTACCCGGATTTACATAAGAGATGGTCGCTGATTAAAATTTTTAATGAACCCACAATCAAAACCGAGTAGGTACCTACTTTCCGTAATGTAACCAATGCTTAACATAAAATATTTTGGTTTGCAACTTGCACCAAATAACCAAATATGTGTATGTGTCTACCTACTAGCTACTGCATGACAACAACTACAAGCTACATAATTAATTTAGCTAAGAAGCATGTGCGATAGATAACTCAGACAAAAACGAGTTCAAGCAAAGAAGTTAGCTTCCTGCAAATCGAAGTGGCCTCGGAAGGCGCAGGGAAACTTACACCTCACATTTGTCTTGGCGACGGGTCTTCGCCGGCAGATATTTATTATCCAACCTTTCTTGTTGGTGCGATCAAATACCGCGCTCGCTGCCTGATATATGGTGGTAACAAGTTCATTAGGTTCCGAGCTAATTCTGGACGCCTAACTATCATCAAACGCGAGGGAGGAAGCCATTCGTTCTCGGATTACCGAAAAAAATGATATCTTTAACTGAGTTCTTACAACACGATCCGAACGCATTTGTTACTGACATATCCCGAATTTTTTGATTGAAAATAGACTTGGTAAAATTCAAACCCGCTATAAAATGCCGTGTTTTATTTTGAACGCGTTCAACCGTGCCGGGATTTTTTAGAATTCCAATATCTGCGGCTACCGATTCAATTGTTTTTTTATCGTGAAAATGTAAAACCGGTTATCTGTCTACACCAAAATAGATATCACCTATCAAAAATCGAAGTATACATATATATTAAGCAGTGATCAGCGAAGTAAACTAACTAACGACTCATTTTACCAGGTCGTTGTTCAGAAGGGGTGTTTATTGTTTATTTTACGTCCGCCGGTTTTTGTCGATTAGAGCATCAGTATTTCTTTGCACCTCCTGGCATAGGACACTTTCCCCTAATCCTAAAGGGTCCAAACTGGTTTCGTTTTTCAATTATTTATTGTGTCCGGTTTTTGAGGCAGGTGGCGAGCGGGGAACTTTCAAAAGTATGATAAATTGCGTATACTGGACATTATGGAGTAGAAATTTTATTGGGATAAAAACGTATCTAACTAACTGACTAATTTTAAATAGCTACTGCTGCTTATACATTCACTTAGACGGAGAGCCAAACTTCACAGGAACATCAAAACAATATTGAATTCTATCTGCCTCGGCCCACAATAGAATCGAGGACTATTTATTCGGTACATTGGTAGTAAAGGGTTTGTTGTATTATATCGGTACTATAGTTTCGCAACCACTGAACGGCCAACAGTAGGAGTCAACAATACATAGGTATCAGCTCTGGGCGTCTGACTCAACGCATACAACAGCTGAGCTGCACAAGCGCTGTCTAAGTTCCTTTGTGCCATTCGAAAGGTCTCCTGTTGCACCGACTTCAAGGCAATCGGGTCCTTTATTAGTACCATCAGTGCAATGGAACGTGGATACTGTAGATCAGGGGTCGGCAAGTACTTTTAGGTGGGGTCCGAATACAGTGCGAAAATTTTAACGAGGTCCAGAAAAAAAAAGATATTAATTATGTAACATTTAATAACTTTCTTAATTAGTAACTAAACTCATATATAGGTATTAAATTAAAATCAAAATTTGAATTACATAATATAAAAGACAAACTTAATATTAATGAGAAAAATTGCAACGTCGGTCTTGAGCCAATTTTTTAAAGTTTGGTTCTCGAGAGGAACAGCAAATTCGAAGTGTATCTTGTAGGTGGGCGTCCGTTAATCTTGAACGATATTTGTTTTTCAAAAATTCATCTTTGACAAAGATGTTTCTCATATACAGGGTGTCCCATAAGTTGTATGACAAACTGATATGGATGATAGATAGTTTGGAAAGAGACCTACCAGATGTCAGAAAATTGTTTTAGTAAAAGTGTCACCGTTTTCGAGATTTCGACCTTTGTTTGATTTTCCAGAAATCGAGCTATCTTACCTTACTTTTATTTGCTGACTACACAAATGAGCACATATTTTAATTTTTTTTTCACGTACTCTCAGATAGTTGGTCTACAATCCCAAGCTATGATTGAGTTCAAATTATGTATTACATATCATGATTCCTAGATATTCGGGTCTATTTAGGACTTTTTATGTTTTCGATTTTCTTTGATTCAAATTTGACGGTGGCTGGTGGAAATAAATACCTAATCAACAGTGCAAATTATTTAAAAAACTTGCTTTGTGCTTTGTAAATGGAAATTTTAAAACCGTAAAACACTGGCTACTTTAAGAAGAAAATTTACAAGTTAATGGTATTTTAGTGTCGGGGGGTGTTAATTTGAACCTAAAGTGGTACTATGTATTAATGTGTTTGTAAGCACAAAAATGACCAAAATCATTTATTACGTCATATTTAAAAGGTGTTCAAGTATCGCCAATCTACTTGCATACACAAATGCGCGATTTTAGCTGCAGTGGATTGAATTACCGCCCTTAGATTGCCTTTGTTAATTATGGCTTTTGCTTTAATATTGTTTAAAATACAACCCAAATAAAATCCAAGGTTTTTAATTCAGTGACCTACTATCAGGCCGTGGGATTGGTCCTAATTTTGTCCCATCCAACGGCAAAGATATACTCGATGCAAATGAGCTCGTACTTGACGGGCAAACGGGCAACCGTCGTTCTACAGTCAAATTTTATCGTCTAGTTAAACTATTTACGTATTTTTCTATGTACTTCCCTTACAATATTTGGCGGTCCGCGGTTCAACCTTCCGCGGTCCGTAAATGGACCGCGGTCCGCCTGTTGCCTACCGTTGCTGTAGATCATTAACGTGGAGATACATTTATCACTGCAGTGTCGTAAACGTTGAATCGGATTCTGGTCAGTTCTGTCGGTAATGTTCCCTCCAATGGTCCGCGTGGGTTGCTGTTAGCTATTCATTTTGATACAATTTACTGAGCTTAAGGCCAAAGATCACGTTTAGTTCACAATTTTAGTGTAAGGTACTTTGCTTGCTTCATCATTTATTGCATCAAACGGTTTATTACGGTAGATTAAGCAAGTAAATGTACGAATACAACAATAATACAATATTATTCAATAAATTATTATTTAATACTAATTTCACAACAGTATAGTTAGTAGGTACAATATAAAACTATTGCACATTAAAGAACAAAGAACTTTAATGTTTGTAAGTACGAGCAAATACCTACCTTAACCGAAAACAAAAGCGATGATTATGTATTATGTAGAAATATTTACCAGAGAACCTGTAGAATATTTTAAGAATATTAAGCATTGAATTACACAATATAATACACCATATTCACTTGTGTTGTGTGTAGTTAGAGTTATAGAACGTGTGTGTGTAATTTTTAATTCCTTACTTCCTAAAAAGAGCTATGCGTGCAAATTTGGGGTGGATAACCTCCGCAAAAGATATCGTACGTAAGTAAAATCGTTACACAAAAACACCCCTTCCCAGGCGCGGAGTCGAGTGAGGCAGCAACCAAAGTGGAGGGCGCGCAAAGGTCACAGTTGCATTGCTGCTAGGCTCCCAAATCAAATTAGGGCTCCGCCGGCAATTACCACGCCCGTGATTAATGAGCTATCGAGTCGACTCACGATAGGGCTGCCACCATGCCGCGAGCGCGACTTTTAATGTTTGCTTTTCTCTTATCTGAATGCATTATCTTTGAAATAGGGTCAAACTGTTTAAATATATTATAAGGATCAAAGACACAAATAAACATTAGATATTTGTTTGTTGTTATGTTGTGCTTTTAGTGAACATACTAAAGTCCAGTGTATTTTTTCTACGCAGTAGAAATTCATAACAAAAGTTACTTTGTAAAACAGCACAACGTTTTTGTTCTAAATTTAATTTCCGTTTAAAGCAGCAAGGGATTGATCTAAACTAATCCTCTAATGGCCCGGAGGCACACAAGAAGCGTTACAAAAACCATTTTTTACCTGTTTAAAATTGCCTATAAACATTTATCTTGTCAGCCCTAAGGTTCCTATGTTGTAATATTCATTGTGATAGACAGTCACGCGATAAAAGACCTTATCACTTTGGAATAGGAGTTTTTGAACGTTGATAGGGAATTGCTGAGAAACAGTTAAGCCTGTTGTCACCGCGTCAGTTTGGAAGTTTGGACTCGAGAGTATTCCTTCAACAGCTGAGTCCGAGCTGATTAATGTACCAACTTTAAAAACGTTTATTGGAATTTACGTCCACGAAAATAGACTTCGTACAGTTAACATAAACAGGGGCGCGTCATTATTTTCTATTCAATGGGAAATTAACGTAATTTATTTAGAGAAAATTCAATTGAGGCACAATTCAAAGTTGGTAGCAAACTACGTTTATTTTGCCGTACAGAAAAAATCCAATGGACTGGATAAATCAAAATAAAATACAAATGTAAACACAGACATGAGTCACACCTTCTTTCCCTCGAAGTTACCTCCTAGCATCCGACACTAGATCACCACACTACTATGATCTCTGATAAAAAAATATAATTACTGGGAACAAAAACAACAATAACGCCACATGCCGTTAGTGGAGTAAGTGAGTTAATTAAGAACAATCAATCAAGCAACAAATGATCAATAGCTGTACGTCGGATGGAGCTGCCCCGCCCGGCGCGCCCCGCTACAGGGGCCCTCGTAACCTAATGCAACTGTGCAAGGGTCGAACATTGATGTTGGGAACACTGGATAAGACCACTACCACAAATCATACTCTAGAACCTACAGTTGCAAAGTTTCATACACTGTGTGCTCGAGCAACGCTCACATACCTAGACGTCGTTTTTAATACATTTTTACGTCAATAGCCGACAGCGGAGCAGACGAGCTTGAGGGTGCCTTTCCACTAGAGATGTGCTATGCTACGTTGCTAAAGATGCGTTTGAGATCTACCAATCAAATACATTGGCCCACCTAGAAACCCCGTAAGAGCTGAATATGATTGGTGGATGGCAGACGCATCCATAGCGACGTAGCATAGCACATCTCTGGTGGAAAGGCACCCTGATGGTCACGGAGGGTCATGGATTTCAGTTACACCAAAGGCATTTCGTTGCTGGGAAAGAAAGAAAGAAAGCACTGGCTATTAATTGCATAGCTTTAAGATAAGTATGACTATTTTAGTAAGTTTACTATAAACAGATTAGATTCTGTTTTGAAATGTGGTAAGTCTATAATAGATAACAAACATTGAGAATTAAAACAATTTGAAAAATTTAACGTAAGCCGTATTCCGAATAATGTGCCTAGAGGCTAGAGGTTAACCAGAAAAACATCCTTCACCTCGGTACTTACGTTCATCACAACACGCCGATTGTAAACATTTATTCGCAAAAGTTTTTCGGTCTAAGTCATAGCCTACCAAGTTACATTCATTTCACCGTTAAAAACTTCAAAGAGAAAAGTTATCCAATTCTAATAACAGTTAATATAAAAAAGTTCAATAGCAAATACGGGGCGTTTGAACGATAAATCACAATTTTTCTAAGCTGTCACATCCAGTGGACCCCGCCGGCTCCGATCGACCCCGCGTCACAGTAACCGCCACGGGCGATTGCGTGCGGGGCTCGCTCGGGGTTTATGCGAAGGACATCTCGGTCAACAAATTTTTTAACGCCCTTTGTAAAAAAGTTTGCACAAACAGCGTATAACCCTATAAATTCTAAAATTCTATGATTGTTTGTATAGTTAAAATGTTTTTGAGCTTTTATTTAAATTGCAGTGTTTGTTCTGGGCAAATCTTACAAGCTGAAATAGAGCTATTTCCCCTTTTCTATGCAAATGAAATTATGCATATTGCTTTGGCTTCGTTGACAATACAATTTGATGACATGCATACTACTGGGATTGATTTCAGACAAGTCAAATATTACATTGACTTATATTGATTTTCATTCATCATTGACTTTGCATTTAAAGTGTTATAAATTTTTCGAAGTATTCGTTTATGTTTTGTTAAGTACCTATTCGTATTCACAATAAAGAAATGAATTAAAGTTGTCCCCATGTCCCCCATGACCATACATAATAGACGACATCTACCACCAAACAACCCCTAGCGCAAATCGCGTTAAAAAGTTTCGTTCCATAAATCTGTACAATAAAATGTTAATTACGTTTCATTACTCAGTTACAAAGCACTAACTTTATACGTAAACAAACATAATCGGAAATGGGCAATGGTTACTTAACATAACGTGTAATGTAAGTTGCGGTACTTACAAATAGTGTGGATCGTGTCGACCGCGCGGGCATCGGGCACACCGTTAAAGTTACAAGTCGAGCGCGCGAAGTGTTACAAATGCGCTATTTCATTGCGACTACGACTAAGCATAAACAAGTGCGGATAGTCGCGTAAATTCTTTACACGAACCGGGAATCTTGTATTTTGTATAGCAATCGATGGCGTGTTTATGTCGGACACGATTTTCACACAGAACATGGGCTCTAGAACTCTAACAAGTTACTTTAAGTTTCCTTAACGAGATACGAATAGCTTGTATTCATAATTATGGCAGGTACAAGGAATGAATTTTGCAATTCACCTGATATTAGGTGGTCGGTAGCTGGATGGACACCTACCGTTCTCTACCATAAGTACTGACTCCAAAACATTAGTTTGTCCATCGAAAACCATTTCACTCGATTCGATCCATGCAATCGACTTTGAATTTTTGTGTGCTGCTCCGCTGCTTGTAAGTGTCTTATCCTAAAATGAAACCCTTTATCAAGCCAAGGTATCGTCAAGGGGTCTAGTATAGTGTTTTTATGTACCTACCCACGCACCTTTCGATGTGTATTCCAAATTTACAATCAAGCAAGGACATTCGCGTACATCGTTAGCGCGGGAACATCGCGCTCTCGGCTCGAGCGCCGCGCCGCAATCTATGTAAAACAAGTTAGACATTCACTATTTTACACAAACACCGCCGTTTCTAGTATGGAATTAAAACCCACGAATAAACGGGAAAAGCTTTAATGTTTTATTCCTTTTATGCCATCGATTGGTTGCACATTTCAGATGTCGAAAGTGTCGAAACGTCAGAAAGAAAGTGTATGAGATGAGGACATAACATTTGTTAAAATCTATTAAAAAATAATACATAATAACGTAAATCAGTAAGACTGAAAGTAATGGCCATTCAAATTTTAGTAAAAATTCAAATGTAAAAATTCTACCAATTTACCAAAGTATCATTTGCTGCGAAAAGTTATTAGTTATTAGCTACGTTTGGTTTATCGACTGAATTGATACTTAATATCACTTGTTGCACGTGACTGTTCAATCGCAGAACGGACGATTGTCGTGAGGACAATTTCTAAGCGACATGGCAAAGTAAATTCCTGTAGACTACAGGAAACTTTAGCATGTACCTAGTTAAGAGTCCACGGCGTGCATAAATAAATGAAACCGTGTCATGGGAATCGCTCCCGGTCCGAACACATGACGACGACATAAAATGAAAACTCAACACAATAGAAAGCAGGACCTACATTCATTTTAAACGTGTATTTTCATTCAACTACTCTGTAATTTATATCACAATTTGTAAGTACTAATTGGTCATAGCCTCATAGCCACTGTTAATTTATCGCGTTTAAATTTGATTGGTGGTACATATTTATGTTCACTTGTGAAAGGGTGTGTAGTTAATTGTTATAGTCTGAGAAAGGAAATCAGCCATTTTTGCTTCAAAATTTGCGTCAGTATGCAGCCTTTAAATTAAGTCGCGTGTAAGCGCCATGTCAACTAGGATGAATTTAAGCTCCCGTTGAACATCTTAAGCAAAGCTGATAGGATCGTGATGTTCGTGAGTAAGTCACGTTTTGATTTTATAATTTTCCTTGTTGGTAAGTAACACTGATAAAATTTTGAATTCATTTATTTTAAAGCACTTAATATTTTTATATCAAATTCGAGTACAACGTTTAATAGTAAAATCACAAAAGAGAACGTGTACCGTGTCATTATCACAATCAAAACCACATCTTCAACCCCAAACGCGAGCGTTTAAGATAACAATGGAGTAAGCTGTAACACCACAAGACAGCATACAAGGACCGAGTGATGGCCGACGTCGAGGGTCACCCTTCACGCTTCGGCACTGACTAACGGTAATGGGACACTTGAACGCACCAAACGAAGCATCACATTATCAAAAAGTGCGCACATTAAACGCGTATCGATCGAGAGACGGACCCCGCGTGTTTACCATCCTCTGATCTGACAACGGAACAACGGAGAGAATCAAATTCGTATTCATGCACACCGAACAATACATTCAAAGGGTTGCTTGGCTTGTACAAAAAACAATATAATAATATCGCGTGTGTGACGCACGTGTGTCCCGCTCGGATTATGCTAATTGTAGTCCACTGACAATAAACATCAATGTGTTGTTAATTTTTTTGCGAAGATTGCTCATTGTTATACTAAATAAAGTTTTACGTTTCATTTAGATTATGTAGTATCAAGTGTAGTCAGTCAAGCATCAACTCATAAAATTAATTAGTAAAAAAAATACTCATCATCTATTTGCAATGCTAAATTAGAAACATGCAAACAAACCTTATTTTAATTTTAATTAGGTACATAATTTAGTAATAATAAATATATTTAGTTATTTTGACTAAGGTTTAGTGACAAGTAAAATTTCTTAAACTTTTTTTAATTAAGAGCCCAGCCCAAGTGGTACTGATACAATTTAGGTTTTTCCATGACTGTATCATTTTGCAAAGTAAACAATCTTAGCTTCTTATTTCTATTAAAATAAATTATTTAGTGCGGAGAAAGTTACAATTAATACATCTTATAATTTTATGTCGCTGCTACAATTCTGTTCCTAAGTTAGCAGAGTGTAAAACATGAAAGAGGCAAGCGTTTTTTTTAATAAAACAAAGTATTTTATCGCCTGCAAGTGATTAAATATAAACTTCACAGCTCAAAAATGCCTATGTGAACTAAAAAAATAGTACTAGGGTGACATAATTTTAATGAGTTGCTACATGAAATTCCGGTTCAGTTCACAGTCGGTTGATTATTGGCGCAGTTTACGCGCAGCGCCCGCGGTGTGAGCGGCCGTGAACAGCTTCACACTCATTAGGATGAGTATGTTTCCATGTTCTTCGGCCCGAGAACCATCAACTATATTTCATTTGAACCGTGTCATGGTTTGGGACGTTTAACACTACACTTACATTATAAATCGTGTTAAAACTTCATTTCGAGACCATAATGGTAGGTACTAGGTAGGTAATGCCTGGACATATCCAAAGGGTATATGAATAATACTTGAAGTGTTCTACTAAATAATTTATTGTCATTTCTCTCTTCGTGTTTGTTTAGGCATCGTCGTACACCGCAGTAAAAGTTAGGAGTCGGTTGTTGTTCAAGAGCTGATAAGCTCGACATGAAATGGAACAACAGGTAAACAAAACTTACTTTTAGACAATAGGGATACCCTAAATGCGGGTACTGTACGTTAGTAAAAATATGACGTCAAAGGAGCTACTAATAAAATATAGCAAAATGATAAATAGATGCTACAACAAGGCTCCAACATCCAGATTGTCTTAGTAACAATAATTGCCTTTAAACACAAAACATTAATAACACTGTGAACTTGACCGATGTTGAACAACTTCAATGACCCAGTCAAGATTCTGTAACAATTCCAATCCCTCAAAAATATTCATTGTAAAAACAATCGTGAGAACCGTCAAACAGTCACAGGGCTGGCCCAAGTCGCTCGCTCCTATTTATTTAGGTACTACGCAAAATGCGTGCGCACGTGCCACCCCCGACTTGCAAGCTACCCCTGTCATTTGTAATAACACCGACTGAATTTTAAAACCCGGATTGGAACAACTTCGACCTTACTGCTCGGCAATAAGACGGTATCGAACAAATGCAGATACGTTGGTGGATGAATAAACTCTACTCTTTTAGTTGAAAATTAAATAGCATTGTTCGGGTCCCTCATTAATGCAATATTGAGCCCGCGAGCGGAATCGGAGGGACGAATTTATTGTGTGCGAAATTTATTAAGCATCCACGAGAGTCGCGCATTAAGTGTATAAACTTTATTAGTCTCTTTGGAAAAGTAGCCGCTCGTTCCCACAAACATACCTACCTTCTTGAACATTTGAGCAAATAAAATCGACCAGTAGATACGAGATTTGCTACTTATTTAGTATCTAATGTACTTCCTTTACGTTTTTTAGTATTTATACTAATCATGTAACTGACCACCTCATAACTCCGTGGTGATTAGTTAGTATGCCCAGCGTTCGAGGTTCCGGGTTTGATTTTCGGACGGGGCAGACATTTAGGTGACAGACAAAATATTATATACCCTAGCTATGGGTATTTTGATATTTCCATTGCTTTTGCCCATAATAAGTGGCATTTTTCTAATTTAGACAATTACCTAGGTATCTATCGATTTACACAGAAACATTGTAGAAGTGCTAAAGTAGTAACAAAAACTGAGAACTACGTTGAGCCAGGTCTCGAGGAAAGAGATAATGAAGAAAAGAAACGAGCGAGATGAAGATAAGTTTCGTACTTACTACTACTAGATACAACACACCCCTGTCAACCGCTTTAGAAGCGCTTAGAAATTTAATATTGCGAGACTAGCGGAACATTACGCATGCATGAAAAATTAATGCACATTTTCTTGCGACAGGCTAGTGGTCGACTTAAGGTTTTAGATTACTTAACTACTTATATTTAAACCGGTTTAATTATAAACGTGATTAATTTTACTAACCTATACAAAATTTATGGATAGTAAATAAAGACTACCTATTTGACAAGATTAGAAAGTAAAAAGTTGGATTATTTGTAACTTTTACTATCCATCAAATTTCATAACGTGTAAAATGGCATATGACACACTGTCTGAGTATTTGATTTGATTGTTTTTACATTATGGTTGTAGTAGGTACGAAGTGATCTGAATAGATTAAACGAAGTGAAAACGTGTTCCATTGGCACCTGTCTCGTAGGACGTCTAGTAAATTGCTAAATTATTAAAACATCTGTAATGGGAATTCAGAGAACATGACTCACAATCTAAGCGCTGTACGCGTCCGATTAGAATTTCACAATTTTGATATTAAGATATTGACGGTCTAACAAAATTATTACCCAAGACACCAAAATGGCAGTGAAATCCGAAGACATGAATAATATAGTAGTTACCTAATCAATGATTTACTTTGGGCACAACTAGTTTAGTCTACCGTTTGTGGAATTGATGACCCGGCTCCATACCACTGCAGTTCCTTGAACTTGATAGCAACACTTGATCCTTGGGACTAAAACTAGGGCCTAGAACACGAGCTACATATTATGTACGTGCGCGTCCCTGCACTCCTGCACTGGTTTGTCGAGCGAGGGCGATGAGTGAACGTTTTATCAGTGTCATCTCGGGAACCGGCCAGATGGCCCAGCGTGGCTATCGACTATCGACGCGGCCGGCTTTATTATTTAATCGCAATCTCGATTCGCGATTAGCATATCCATTGTTACGCTCGCTGGCTACGTCGCCGTCTCTCGCGACCGCAGCTACACTACACATGTTATCTTTTAATGAATGGCCGGTGACGTCGCCGACAACAAAGCTTCTACTGGTACTACGAGTGAAAAATTGCACGCCCATTTATCGCGAGTAAACGTTTGTTCGTATTGTTTATTTTATTGCCGCTGCTATTAGATTGCGTCTACTGCAATTGCTACTTGTGTTGTGGCAGTTTATGGTTAATGTGACCACAGCTAAGTAAACCGTAAACAGACTTACAAAATATTCTTGTTAAAATCGAAATCATCGGACTAAAATTTTAAAACAACAACTTAAAATAGCAGGAATAAAACGTGCCAGTTAACATACGTAATTCGATAACGGAGCGGTAAGTGCAACAATAATCTGATAATCTAGCGCCCTCGATGGTCGCAATCGCATACGAACAAAAAACGCCAACCGACCCGATATTCCCACGAGGCGACGTTCAGCCTTTCATGTTTCACAACCCGTGAGGGTTAAACATAAAAATATGTGCCGATTAAATTGTAACTCTGCATTTCATTTGATTAAAATCGTATCACAGGCCACCACACATTTCCAGACGTTCGCGCGTTCCTTTAATTAAAGACGTTGGCTTATTAAAATTTTCGTTGCTAGCTAGTAAGATAATTTCTCTTGTAAGTACCACCCTTAAATTGATGATAGATAAGTAAAGTCATGGACTCCGAAACTTATAACTTAAGAAACACATCCTAGACCTTTCTAAGCTACATAAGAAAATAAGACGCGCGCTACAAATTTTAAAGGTTTTTTCGTCGTAGTTAACAAAAATAGTCAGTGAATAATGTATGCGGTGATAATCCGGGAAAAGTGTAGTATAAGACGAGTTCACGAGCTCACGACTAATTGCGAGTCGGACGGTCCCGGGGCACCGCGGATAATCCGTCCGCAGCGGGCGGTCTCCAAATTAAAAACCCCCAACAGTCCGGCAGCGCCGCGGATTACCGCTCCCACGACCTCGCACCCAACCGTACCTACGGACCACGGACCCTACCGAGGTAACAGAGGGGACGATTCGTAAACTTTTGCGCGAAATTCCAAATCCAGAGATGAAATAGTAATTTATCAAAGGATTTTGAAACTCCCAAGGAGCGGAAGTGAAGGATGGGCTCCCGTTATCGTAAATTGCAGACGTGTGCTTATCGGAAATTCCGGTCGCAGGGAAAACTGTCCAAGCGAAACAATTGCCGCCGCCTTCAAGTGGTTCGCGCTTTCTGTATAATGTTCGATGTATTGAACATACATAGGTATATTGTAGTATGTACTTTTTTAATTCCAGTAAATTACATTTAAAGGCGATAAAAATTGATTTACCATTTATTTTCTGTAATGAATACATCTCACAAAATTAAACGACGGTTGACAAATCATATGAAATTGAACGACGAAATTAAAAACACTCCTCGGAATGTAACGGTATCTACTTGTACCTAAATTTGACTGGACCATAATTATAAAAGCTTTTTACAGATAATGTATGCGGAGTGCGATACTACTAAACGAATACACACCGAGGTATTAATATTCAAATGGCTTTGGGCGAGCGGGGTTCATATCCCAACGGTATTAGGCCCATTACCGGCGGTTGGTCAGCGAGAGTAAACATCCGACTCACCACACTGTATCTTCTTCAACCAAATAAAACAATATAAATCGATTTATAACGCGCAGCTGCAGTTCGAAACTTATTTCACATGCACTAATAAAACGCGATGCTCTTTAAAGAAACCCCTATCATCTGTAGTCTAATCTAAAAGCAATTTATAACTTAGAGAAATACATTTACGCTATCCTGTTCTACGCGGGTCGATCGAGCGGAGCTGCGGAGCCGTTTCCTTACGAACAGCTGTTTCAAAGGTTACACGCGTTATCCTTGCACCTGCGTTGCGCGCGATGTCAACTCCGGGTCTACTTAAATTACGATCCTATAAAAGTACTCCGCAGAGGTCATATCGTACATCAAAAGATAAACTTTTAATAATTCGCACTTCCTCCTCCGCGAAGATCGCACGGATACAGAGTTTTTTGAGAGCGAGTGGCCGCCCCGGTTGATAAAAATCTGAGCTTTCGTCGAGCAAAATTCATGTTCCAAGTTTGCGATGTGTTAAAGAGATTTCGCTGGCCCGAACACGTGCGAGGGTAAATCCACAAAGGGTTCAATTTTTTCATCTATAGCAGCAAAAAAGCAGCCAACAATTACCGGATTAGGGGTGGAACGGGAGGGGCACGAATTTTTTCCTTCTTTCGCCGTTAGTCTTTTTCTTCCTGATTTCGGATGAAGTTTTCGCGGCGGGGAATGTTTTATAATTAAACCATCGTTCGGCGATCGCCCGAAGGTATTCGTGAACGGCATTCGTTGGAGATTTTACATTACAGCGAAACTTTCTACGGCGCTCAAATATAATCATGGATTGTAAATGGAGTGAGCTTGTCGGTGTGTCGGGTGTCGCGTACGGTTCGCAGCCGCGTCTCGACGCTAACGACTCATTATCCTCGCACTGATGCTAATTGTATTTACATGCGGCGCTCCGTAAACTGAAAGGTCTTGCCTTATAATTCACTTTACGCACACTTTCATTCAGGATCAAGCGCGCGTAAATTTTCGTACTCTCTCTCCTACGCATCTCTGTTTACGCTAGGTTTTTGACGATGTTTTTTTTGTGTCACGTTGACATCAAAGCGATCCAATTGAACCAATCATACATGGAATTGGACCAGAAAGCTCGGTACCTACTCGTTCATTATTGACATGGCTCTTATTTTTTGCTGCTGTTATTAACCTTAATTGCTTAAACACCATGATCACTTTCAGGCTGATCGCTTCGCGCGAGCGATAGTATCAAACTCGATGTATCGACTTCATTAAACTAAGCACACAGTTGCTTGCATTCACATCTACGCATTAAACTGTTTCATACATATTTATTTAAATGTTATCACTGACAATATAACGTGTAGTTAATTAATTAAGCACGATATTCCTATTCTCTTTATGATGAGAAGCATAATATAAACTTATTTAAGATCGTGTCGGTATTTGGTAAATGTATTTTGTATTGAATCGCCCGGACTCTGCTCGTGGTCTTGGGCTCAATGTCATTAGCGTAAGAATCTCTTGTAACTTATAGAAGTATACCAGCCGAGCATCTTACGAAGGCTGTTGGCACGGCGCCGTCGAGAGACCCGACTGATCTATCTATCGACGCTTTACTACCTAGGTACCTCATTCACCATACTCTATTTACGATCATGTTTTAATCATAGCGTAATTATGTATTTACCGTTTATAATTAGATTTGGGTTAATGTACGGGGTATGTTTTGTGAAATATTAAAATTGTACTTAAAAAAAAAAATACGGACAGCTGGAACTAGCAAACGATTTGTAGTGGCAATGTAAACTTATACTATAAACTGATGTTCATGAACGGATGTACTGTCATTATACATGAATGAGACGAGGCAAGCAGATAGTTTCGTTCTATATAAAATAGATCCACGCAAAAATTTTTTCTTATCACAACGAAAATGCCAAATACCTTGTTGGAAGTATCTAAGCCTATAAAGCGAGGTTTACCAGGTTCGTTTCAGCGGTGAAGCCAATTATGCAATAGGTAGATAAATATTTGTTCTCTGGACCTGTCACCTGGGTCTACTACTGTTGTTCATGCGATCCGCGACTTGAAAATCTTAGCGCAGAAGAAACCAAGCCTATAAAACCAAAATCACGCAATGCAAGCGGGGTGCACACTGCACATAACGCAGCCGCGTTGTGAGTATTGCGGGCTAAGTGGCGGTAATTTCGCCGCGTCCGTTCAGCCGCGGGCGCGCACGCACGCGACGCGCGTCATCAGGGAGCCGCGACTGTTGGCCAAAGCCGTGCTCATGGAACCACCGAATACAGAAAGCTAATGATAGGGATATTATTTATACCGATCTTTATGAACGTTCTTCTGCAGCAGCTGTTTGTTGTCAGTCACGTCTTTTGACAACGTCATATCAGACGTAGTCATTAATACGAGAATATAGCTAGGAACACTCTAAGTATATTCCTATCTCTATGAGGAACACCGACCAAATCTGTGTTGAGTACTGTGTAGCTGTGTCAATTATCCCATTGATATGTAAAAAAAATCCATTCAATGTTTCTGACAATCATTCGCAGGAAAATCACTGATCGAAGGATGTAAAGGTGCTACAACTTTTGTGAGCTCTTGAATTCAGAAAACTTCTCCTGGTTGTGGTGAATCATACAGAAAAACGGACAAGATTAGGGAACCAAGTCCCTCATTTTGAAGATCGCCAAGCTTCACAAATGCTACCCAGTTCCACACAACAGTAGCTACTGATGCGCGCTGACCCGGTGGTTTTATGCGCCTGGGAAGCTAACAACTTTCTTCTAAATCAACCGTGAAATGAACGTATGCCTTTGATACTTACTACTTAACATTAGGAAGGTCATCTGGTCGTTTATCGTGAAATTATTTGCATAAAATGGTTCCAGCACTTACGATTATCTAACATTTGTCACAGCTATACTGAAACAAGTATGACAGGAGCACTATCATTGGAATAGGCCGTAGCGAGATATGTCACCGACCACCTCATCGCTATCGACACCGAACCGGTAACCGGTCTCACGGTGTTTTCACCCCAACTCGTCAGACTCGGCTCGCGCGCATTCGAATATATGCACTATCGTCATGTGATAGAAGCCATGTTATGTTGACGATGCGCCGGCGGCCAATAATGATGGACAGGCGCAGTGTTGCCAACTATAATTTCAAAATTCCGTTAAACCTGTTGGTAAATTCCGTCAAAAATCCGTCAAATTTTTTTTGTGTCCGTCAAAAAAATCCGTTAAATAAAAAATACGTTTTATAAATGCGAAAGTTTGTAAGGATGTATTTGTATAT
Organism: Hesperia comma; assembly: GCA_905404135.1. Taxonomy (NCBI): domain Eukaryota; kingdom Metazoa; phylum Arthropoda; class Insecta; order Lepidoptera; family Hesperiidae; genus Hesperia; species Hesperia comma. Next base: position 2,775,129 of record FR990020.1, on the reverse strand, counting down.
GTGTTTGTTACACTTTCACGCAAAAACTATTGAACGGATTTTCATGAAACTTTGCAGTAAAATAGCTTAGACCTCGGAATAACGTAATAAGTAAAAATTTATAGAGATTTTTTTATCATTTGGTCATACTTCAATTATAACTGTAAAGTTGAAACCAGTCAAAACAAAATCCACCTTCTGAGAGCTATCTTCTACTAAGTGGCTGGCTCCCTGAAGCGAAACGAGAGCGTGTTTACTAGTCAATATATAAAAAAAAAGTTCTAACGAAACAATCCCAAGCGTCATCAGACACAGAAAACATAAAAATAACTTTATAACAAAAAATCACACACAATCATCATCGCTTCCAGTTGATGTTATTATACTCGCTATGGGAGCAGCTGTTAAGGTGGATGGCTGATTTTAATTTTATGTTTAGCATTGATCCTAGCATAGCAATAAGAGGTATATCAAAAGTGTTTAATGTTTTTAATGCAGAATGAATATTGAAAATTGCGTTGATAATTTTTTCATTCATTTTATTTCTCAATTTTTATTTTACTCCATTTAAAACACTAAAAACTCTTTCTACCTCCGCGTTTGAACAAGGTAGCAATAACATTGTAAAAGCAAAATCACAATATAAGTGTTGGAATGGATTAATGTTTGTTGCACTTTCAGATTTCTTACCTCTGACCAAAATTTTACAGTTCGTTACTAGAACTAATATCTTGATTTTTTTTCAATTATTTTTCCCGTCAAAAAATCCGTTAACCGTCAAAATATATTTTCTCCCGTTAATACCTGACCCTAATCCGTTAAATCTAACGGGAAATCCGTTAAGTTGGCAACACTGGACAGGCGGACGGACTTCTTTGTGTTCTTGTCGCTAATTCCTATACTGTTATGGTAACGACTTCCTATGCTGGTACACATGGTTGGATTTTTTCTACGCCCCAAGACTGAAACTTAAAAGAACATTTGAAGGGTCACTTGGCCACTCGGGTAATAAATGTTTATAAAACAGGATACATCTAATATACGTCTAATCACGATACTCAGAGAAAATTAATCGGCTCGAATCAACACACAACAAGAAGACCGTAAAGACTAAATAAAAAATAAAGAACGACAATGATAAAATAGTCCACGAAAAAACGTCTAAAGTTTTACAGTCACGGCAAAAGTTTTTTTTATTCAAAGTTGCTAAAAGTCTCCAATTGTAGGTCTGAATTGTACTCATTGATACGAAACAATTCTAGCTTAACAGAAGTCAAAGCAAATGAATTGTAAGCGTCTGCGGCACCGCTCGAATTACTGTCGCGATCGCCCAGTCACGATTCGTATTAACGTAAAACGCGAACCAACTAATGCAATAACCTAATGACAGCCCAGATGTCAAGGGCCGCACGGGCGCACAAAAGACGACAGCTATCGATCGCTGAGCGCCGTTCGTGACTATTATTCGGGCCGCGAATGCACCGCCGCGCGCCGCGCGCCGCCACCGTACATCTGTTTCGTTCCTTTTGCCTCGCCCTGCATAATGAAACCGGCCCATTGTGAGGGAAACGTCCACAAAGAAACACGCACTTCTCCGACATTTTATAAAAAAACAACACACGAAGCCTCCAGGCCTAAGAGGTGGGCGGCGACGCTGTCGGAAATGAGAAAGTCGGTGCAACTGTTATGACATACGCGGTTCGTTAAGTGTTATTGAAAATAAACAACGGCCCGCGCTTCGCCAAACGAAGCCAATTCGCGCGTCGAAAGCCGAAAATACAGGAACGCTTGCGACTTCGACCCTACGTGACATTACGTGACGTGTAAACGCGCAGAGTTTAGCAGCGCTAGAATTGTACAGGAGTGTGAAAAGGCACGCATATACATATATTATTGTCACATCACAGTATGTTATGGCTTATTTATTACTTTTATTGCATTGGAAGCCTATGCCTTATCTTGCTATATATGCTATCATGGCTACAACCCATTAATGGCCCACTACTGAGCACGGGTTTCTCCTCATTATTGATGAGGCCCGCCGCTTATTATGTAACAAACTTCAGTAAGTAGGTACCTATGATTTTTATAATAAGCCATATTTAATCAGTCACATGAGTCTTGAACTTTTGATAAAGAAGAGAACCAAAACACATAAAACGATATTGGTTTTAAAAGAAGAATTAGCAATCAGTGTAATTAAATATATTAGTCCTAATTAAAAGTTACCAATGTGCACAAGAACGATGTGGTAAAGTATGCTTCAAATCTCAATATGAATAAGGAGAGACACGAGCGTTGTAATGAGGCGATATTGGGATGACGCCAATAATCCTTATTTTTTCTTACACTCTGTACATGGTCGATGTTTCTTCGATTTTTAAGTTTTTACGTATGCATATCGACACGACAAGTATAAGTACGTAATTAAAAATACTCATCTGATTTTACTTCAAAATTACCGGATGTGACATAAAATACCTCCTAATTAATGGTCGGATTACTTAGGCCCATGCAAAAACTTCGGAGGTCATCGACATTTAAGGCGTCGGGTGTAATATTTTTACACAATTTACATATTCATTATATTAATAGGCGTTATTACTACACCACACCTCGTAGCAACCACAACCACACACGTAATCATTCGACGTGAGTTGGACAAAGTGCCATTGATAAACCAACTGGTGTTCCTTTATTTTATACCAATACCAACAACGCAGAAATTATTGCAACGGCGAATGCATTGAACGTTCCCTCCGCCTCTCTGGCCGTCAATCCCACGCACGAAATATTTCTCTTCGCACACCGATCCAGATTTACTTTGTCATAAATTTCAACGTAGTTAAAAGCGCTGATTAAAATACAATGTCTGTTGAGTCGGTGTGGTGATATAAATAAAATAGACGCTTGATAGTACTGGTATATTGCAAGTATAAGTAGTTACAAAAGGAGCGTGCGCCTGCGCTGAGGTAGTGTGGCCGACTGATGTCGCCGGCGGCGGGCGGGGTCAACGCGCGGCGAGCGCGGTCAATGCCCCGCCGTAACTGTTGTCTAGCTGCGCCTAGACAATCTGCCCGGGTTGAAGTACTTCAATAGGAAGAGGACAGATATTGTTGAAGGCCCGTCGCAGTGTCCCTCTTCGAGTCTTGATGTCGGCGACTCTCACGACGCCGTCGCTGCCCGGGTAGACTCGCTCCACGCGCCCCAGCAGCCAAAGTAGAGGTGGCAGAGCCTTGTCCTTCACTAGGACGAGGGCGCCCTGCTGTAGATCACCCGATGCTGCAGCCCATTTGGTTTTCTGTTGGAGCAGCAAGACATACTCCTGGTTAAAGCGTGTCCAAAAATGTTGCTTTAACAGCTCCACCCGTTTGTAGCGCTCCAGACGCGTGATAGATACATCGGAGACAGTCGGATGTGGAACTGACAAAAGCGGTCGTCCAATTAAGAAATGGGAAGGGGTAAGAGCGGAAAGGTCAGAGGGATCGTTAGACAGAGGTGTTAAAGGACGGGAATTTAGAATGCTCTCTATTTGAGTTAATAATGTTGCCATTTCCTCATATGTTAGGTTGGTTAGTTTGAGCAACCTCTTTAGATGATGCTTGGCTGAGCGAACAGCGGCCTCTGCTATGCCATTAAGATGTGGAGAGTAAGCCGGAGTGAAAGAGAATGCGATGCCTTCTTGGGAAATTTCAGATACGATGTTTGACTCCTGTAAAAGTTTGTAAAGCTCGTTAGAAGCTCCGATAAAGTTAGTCCCGTTATCGGACAAAATGGTGCGTGGCTTACCACGACGCGCAACAAACCGATTAAGAGCGGCCATATAAGACTCTTTTGTCAGGTCTGTAACGAGCTCCAAGTGAACGGCCTTAACGGCTAGACAGACAAAAATGCACAGGTAGGATTTAATGAGCTTGCATCCTCGACCTTTGCGGTCGGCTATCAATATTGGCCCGGCATAATCCACAGAACAATTTAAAAATGGAAACTCTAGATTACTTCTGCACTCTGGTAACTGACCCATAATAGGCTGTATACTAGTGGCCTTTTGCCTGAAACATTGGATACATTTATTAACAGTAAATTTAACAGTAGAATTAAATTTAGAGAGTTTTGAAACTCTGTATAGGAAAGAAAACCTATAATCTTATTATTTTTGTTTTTTAAATTGTAAATAAATCTTAGTATGTAAGCCAACTATTCTTTGTAAATAATTTAAATTTGAACATTTGTAAATTAAATTTTTGATAATGGAGTAATCATTTTGATTTTATGATTTAATAGAATCGGATGCATAATCATTCGAATTAATGGTATTGGATGCGCAATCATTTGGTTTAATTATTGAAAGATTTAAAACTGAAGCTTCTGGTGAATCTTGTTTCAATGTGGCGTTGGGTAATGTAGGCCAACGAGATTGATCATACAGTAAAAATGCGGGTCCAGACCACCATAATTTAGAATCGCTGATCTGATCAGCCTTCAGGCCTCGAGAAACAAGATCCGCCGGGTTGTCTTTAGACGGTACGTATCTCCATGTGTTACCTGATGTAGTGTCCCGTATCTCATTCACACGATTAGAGACGAATTTCTTAAGCTGACTAACAGATGTATTTAGCCAACCAAGCACAATCGTGGAACGCACCAAAAGTGACATGATTGTATAGGTAAAGTAATAAACTCTTTTACCTTAGTACACAGCCTTGAACCTGCCAATGCACCCATTAATATTCTAGATTTGACAAGCTGACTATTTTGGTCGGGGCGACACGGCTCTTAGAGATAAGCAACCGTACCGTAATACATCCCTCACTGTCTGTAGAACGTATATAAATACATGCACCGTAAGCCTTTTCTGACGCGTCGGTAAATACATGAATTTCATTTCTAATGGAATCTTGACATGAAATCCAACGTGGAATTTTTAATTTATTTAAATATGGCAATTTTTTTGAGAAATCTAACCATAACTGTTGTATTTCTGTAGAGACTTCATCATCCCATTCACACTTTTCAATCCATAATTTTTGCATAATTAATTTTGCTTCTATGATGCATGGAGAAACTAATCCTAAGGGGTCAAAAAATTGGCTTATTACTGAAAGAATATGACGTATTGTTATAGTTCTTGAATGTTCAATATTGATGGAAAATGAAAGTGTATCAGAGTCACACAACCAGTGAACTCCTAACGTTTTAGATGACATATTAGTTTTGTAATTACAAAGATTTAATTGATTATTATTTATTACCGATTACCGAGTTAGGCACAATTTGTTTTAAAATTTCTAAATTATTCGATTGAAATTTTCTTAAATTAAATTTTGCAGACGATAAAACAGAAATTACTTCTTTAGTCATTTGTACCGCATTAGAGATTGAGTTTGAACCAGAAAGAAAATCGTCGACATAGAAGTCTCGCCGTATAGCGTTTTGAGCTTCGATACTATGAGCTGAGTCTGCTAAACTAACTAGACATTTAGTTGCTAAATAAGGCGCGGATGCGATGCCGTACGTAACCGTGTTTAGAGTATACGTTTTTAGAGGCTCCGCTGGATCCCCGCGAAAAATTATGCGTTGTAAAGAACGTTGCTCAGGTGTTACCTTTATCGCTCTATACATTTTTTCGATGTCTCCTGAGACTACGTACCTATGTTGACGGAAACGTAATAAAATAGACAGGAGATCGTCTTGAACGGTAGGGCCTACCATCATGATGTCGTTTAGTGACACGCCTGTGGTAGATTTAGCTGAACCATCGAAAACAGTTCTTAATTTCGTTGTTGAACTAGACTCGCGTAGAACACCGTGACGGGGTAAAAAATAATTGACTTTACCTATATTGAAGGTGTCCGTATCCTGTGTCATGTGACCTAAGGACTCGTATTCACGCATGAAGTCTATGTACATTTTTTTAAAATTTGCGTCTCTTTGAAATCGCTTCTCTAGTGATAAGAAACGACTTCTTGCCATTGAATACGAGTCACCTAAGTTGTCGGGACTCGCCTTTAGAGGCAAAGTTACAACAAACCGACCATCTTCGTCGCGAACGGTGTGTGATTTGAAACTCTCCTCACATGCACGTTCTTCAGCCGTTTGTGTGTATTTTGAAGAGACTGTATCAAGTTCCCAGAATTTCGTTAAGTCGGGATTAACTTGTGTAGAAAAATTGCAAAAGTGTGAATGGGCAGGACGTGATCTAACAGATAAAGAGCCAGACACTATCCAGCCAAGCTTGCTTTCACACAAAATAGGTTGTTTTTTACCTAAATCTATATGGTTGCTACCTACTACTTCCCAGAAAATTTCTGCCCCTACCAAAATATCTATAACAGATGGAATATTGAAAGTAGGATCAGCTAATTGGACGCCAGAAGGAATAGGTATATTTTTAGAATCTATAGATATAGGTGGTAGATTTTTAGTAATTACAGGTAAAATTAGACAACTAACTTGTTTACTATAGCTCCCGTTAATCGACTCAAACTTGAGGTAACAAGACTGTGTACTATGGCTTATTGAGTTGTTTATACCTGTAACCATGGAGTTCGCACTACGCCTGGACAACCCCAGCTTGTCGCATAGACTCTCAGTTATAAAGTTTGCCGTACTACCGTTGTCGAGTAGCATACGGGCTTCGTGCTTCTCACCATTGGAGCTCACCACTCGCACCAACGCTGTGGACAGTAAAACAATAGACCGCGTAGTAGGCTGTTTTACATTTGTTGAAGCATTTGCCGAAAGTGTGACATTTTCTGAGGGACCCGGCATTGGGTTCAATAAAGGTTGAGATTGATCTATGTGTATGAGAGTGTTATGTTTACATTTACAATACTTGCAATGAGATAACTTACATTTTTTATCAACATGTCCCGGTCGTAAACAATTTTTACAAACGTTAAGCTCTTGTACTTTTTTGATGCGTGATTCTATAGATAGGTTTTTGAATAATTCACATGAATATAGAAAGTGAGCCTTACTACATAGAGGACATTTTATTGTAAATTTATTTGTATTTGATTGATAATTGTTTTTTGTTTGATTATAGTTTAAATTATTTGTTATTAAAAAGTTTTTTGATTTGTAATTATTTTCTTGTTTATTGTGTTTGTTTTGTTCTTCCAAATTTTCCAAAAGATCTGCTTTATTACTTACAAATGTACAAAATTGAGCAAAAGTAGGGGATGCACTAAAAGTGTTGCGATATTCTTCCCAACTTCGAAGAGTGATGGGATCCAATTTAGATGCCATCATGTGTATAATGAGAGTATCCCAATGATCAGTGGGCTCATTCATCATTTTTAGTGCCCTAAGATTTTTATTTGTTACGTCAATTAGACGACGTAGCAAAATACTAGATTCTTGTTGGACTTGTTCGACATTGAATAAAGCCTGCACATGAAAATTAATTAATAAGCGATTGTTATTAAATCTCTCACAAAGTAAACTCCAAGCTATGTCATAATTATCCTTTTTGAAAATTATATTTTTAATTATCTCTGCCGCTGAGCCCTTTAGACTAGCCCTTAAATAATGAAATTTGTTTATTGTATCAATACTGTCATTATTGTGAATTAGCGATAGATATGTATCCCTAAATTCGAGCCAAGATTGGTAACCGCCGTCAAAGTGGGGCAAATCAATTTTAGGTAAACGAATAAAATTGTTGTTATGCCTACCTGATGCAGAGTCCTCGGAGCCCGTTACAAACTCAGACGCGCCGACGGCGGCGTCAGCTAGCAGGTTCCGCGCCAGCGCAGCCAGTGAGTAGTACTGCTCCTCAAACTGGGCTCGCGCCGAGTAAGCCTCGTCCACGTCGTCCGATAGTAGCTCGATCTCGGTCTGTAATTCATCGAAATCCCCATATAAGGCATCGAATTTACTAAAGCGGCTTTCTAGATTTGTGCGTTGTAATTTTGATAAAGCATTACAGCTTGATAAAGTGTCTAAATAGTTACTAAAGTTTGTAAGTTTCGCTTTCATTGAACTACGCTTCTTAATAAGCTTTTCGGCCATAGTTAAGGAAGAATGTTATAAAATAAATAAGAAAAACGAAACAAGAAAAGTTTGAAGTAGAAATAAGTTTGAAATCAATGACCGTTAACAAAGAAAAAGTATCTATGCAGCTGCGCGCGAGCGCATAGCGGTCAATGACCCGTCAAGGTGAGCGTCAAGGCCAACGCAAAAAAAAATAATTATTAGCAGGTGTCAGGCAGAGATAAGGCGTGCTATAATACGTGGCGCGCAATAAGTGAAAGGAATTGCACACTAATTAACTCAAATAGTAGCACACTAAAATTAATATTTTGGAAGAACAAAGGAAAATATTTTTTGGAATAATTGGAAAAGAAAGGAAAATAATTGGAACGATCTCACGAATGTCAGCCCTTGTCCTTTTTGTCTGAGATCCAGTTTTCTTCCTTCTTCAATATTGTTGCAGCGCTTGCGTCTCGAACAAAGAAATTCCCACGGGGTCAACGTCCGAACACGTCGTTGTCGCTCGTAAATTGCAGCAGTGTAGGCTTCAATCCACGGCCAGCTGATTTATTTCTCGTCGAAGGACCAAAATGTTGAGTCGGTGTGGTGATATAAATAAAATAGACGCTTGATAGTACTGGTATATTGCAAGTATAAGTAGTTACAAAAGGAGCGTGCGCCTGCGCTGAGGTAGTGTGGCCGACTGATGTCGCCGGCGGCGGGCGGGGTCAACGCGCGGCGAGCGCGGTCAATGCCCCGCCGTAACTGTTGTCTAGCTGCGCCTAGACAATGTCCTTTGATGCGATACGCACAATTTGTCATTGTTTTGAGAAGACGTCGAGATCAAACGTTCGGAGATGTCTGGAAGTAATTAAAGACGCTCTGCGTTTGAAGTTGAATTTTTGCTCGCAGCGTACTTGGTGCCGAGGCTCCAGTGAAATTTGGCAAGAGGGTATTATAAAGAGTGCGTTGTACATGTGGGCTCTGCGGGCAAATTGTGGTCCCGGGGCGACTCGCTTGGACCGATTAAGTGCACTTAATTCAGTCGAATTGGTCCGCCGGGAAAATACCATCGACAGGAGATGTTGTTACAATTTGTTAACCAAAAAAATAGAAATCTATAAAACTGCTTTTTCATCGCACATAATCAAGAGATACAAATCTAACAACTGTCATTTTCAAACAATCTACGTCAATTTAAAGTAGTTTAGCGCATGTAAATGATTTTTGATAGCTACTGTGGTGTATGCCTGCTGTCCTCTACAATGACTTTTACAATTTTAACACAATTGACCATCCTCATTTGAATCCAACTACTGAGTATTCAAACTTTTTATCTCATTCATTACGTGGAGAGCCACGGATGACTGCGTCCAATCTCCTATAATTTATTCACATTCGCAACAGGAGCAACGAACTGGATACGCAGCCCTAGGGCTTCGCCCTCGGCAGCGCACTTGCGTGCAAACCGAGCCAGTATCGAACCCATATTCTTATATTATCTTTTAAATAATTACTATTCTGTTCGGTTGCTTCCTCAATATCAAAATCCTAATAAATTATGTATTGTATGTTAAGACTGTTAAGAGTTAAGAGGCAAAAATGTATTAATTGAAAACCTACGATTATTTTTGAGTTTAATGTTGCTTTACTGTATGTATGCTGTGATATGTGTATGTATGTACGTTGTTATTTTGTGTAAACACTGTGTAAACACGGAACACAGACACCAGTGTGTAAACCACAGAAAATAAGAAATAGAGGGTATTTACTATATTTATAACCTATATTAAGCTACCTGGGATACTCACCCCATGTTGCATAATATTATGAATATGATCCCGCTAGCTAGGAAGTAGGGTCAAGTTATTATAAACATTCCAACACAATGATTATTAAATATTCGACAGATTATGTGTAACAATCTCAATAAAAGTTTTCGTTTATCTAAGTTGTTATTTGTAAGTGCGGTTAATTTTTTTTAACTACAAGACTGAATTTAGGTATGCCAGTTATGACGACGCACTGTCTCACATACTACTGAAAATATGTAGTTTAGATATGTATATATGATACCTGCATAAGGGAATTCCTGTGTACCATTCGAATTTTTCTATGTAAATTTAGAATGGGCTTTAGCACCATGGCGTGTCAGTCCGCCATCAAAATCTATGCGATCATGCAGACTCGACGAAAAAGTTTAGTTTAAACTAGTACCTAAGTCTGGATGAATTGAATCAACCTAAAAAGACCAAATGAACATCTTTTTTACGAGTACGTATGTTCAGCACCCTAAATAAAATTTTAAGTAGAAATATTTTTATTAATAAATATCTAACATGATTTATAAAAACATGAATTTAATTTAACAAGTAGATAGGTAATTGCTTAATATAGAAAATTGTCGTACCTAATTGAAAATAAATTATCATAAAAGAACTAATATAAAAAATGTTTTCTTTTGATTATTGTTAAAAAGATAATAATAATGATTTTAAAATTATTAACCTTAATGTAATCACTTTAAAATAATAAACCAAAAAAGTTGAATGATATACCATTATGATTCCGGCCAGGATCGAACTGGCGGCCTTCTGCGTGTAAAGCAGATGTGATAACCACTACACCACGGAACCGGGTGAATGAAACTGTGAAATAACTAGCCACAACATACAAACTGATATTAAAAATAATAGGACTATTACAATATAGAAAACAAGCAAAACCCGTGCGAATAATTCGCACTACGTTGAGCTAAAGCGCCACTATACGAAAAGTATTATATGTGAGTTGATTTAAAATTTACCAACCGTCAATCATGTTGACGTTGTTTCTAAATAAAAGCCGTTAGATGGCAGCATTGCTGTATTGTTTCTTAATGTAATAATTAATTATTTTGCAAAAACAAAAGCAACAATAAATTTTTCAATTGTTGATGCCGGTAGAGCAAGTAATAATCTATAAAATGATATAAAATTTATGCGAAGTAATTGAGTGTTTTTTTCGAAAAAGGGAGGCAAACATCTTAACCTTAGCGTATTAATATATATTATTATAATAATAATATTTACAATTTAAAAGTAACATTATCAGTGTCAGTATTGGTTACATTACACTACAAGTCCAAGACGACACATCAATGTGGAAGCTTTTTGTTGTTCTGTACTGTACTACCTTCCTATAATATAAACAATAAAAGAAAATTAAGTATTTTGATTTATTTGCTGCTCTCAATTAGATAAGCAATAGATAGATGTATACTCGTATTATGAAAAATGATGATTTAAAATTATGTTACCATACACATTACAAAATATTTTATATCATTTGTTGAATGAAGAATAGTATTTTTTCTATTCACTATCTTTATTTTTTTATTCTACAAACTATGTCGATTTGAGGTGAAAGAAATTGACAGCATTTCCTTGGGTAACAGTAACAGTTCATTTCATAAGCATTATGTGTACTTACTCACTACCTCAGTCATATCTGTCTAAATCTTCCCACGCGCAGCTACCTACCTGCTTGGATTACCTTTCCACTTCGTATGCTTACTAATCGCGTGATAATATGCAGCGACTATCCATTTCACTGAGCGGGCGACAAATCAAACGATTATGAAATGTATTGCGCGGTCTCAGAGTGTAAAATTGGTCACGTCAATAAACGTGAGACAAAAGCAATGTTCGCCCGTGTTGCCCGTGTCCTCCGACATCCGATGGAAAGGTTCCGAATGCACGGGACGGTTTAATTATCGGGTAATTAAACAGGACATTATAGGTCGCGCGCGCACTTTTTGCACCTGTCAGGCGAGACGCGACCAGTTTACCAATCGTTGACATGTAAAATCTGTTAGGCTGTCCTCAAGGCTCATTATCGCGCGTCGAATATTTAGTTTTTATTCCTTCTCCAAGCCCGTTCGATATGATTTGCGGCCACGCTACGATCCGGCAGGTAGCAGATGTTCTACATTGTTATAGATTGCTATTACTCATCCGCCGGCTTTTATCCGTCGAGGTGGACGTACAAATTTTATTGCACTTAGATTTACTCGTTTTAACATTGATGGATTACGACATTAATACCGAACGAGGTAATTGAAATCCGCCCTTAAAGATATTTATGCTCTGGAATCAAACGAGGCATGAGAGAGCGCAATTATTTAAATGTAACTACAGGCGTGTCGACTTGGAGATTTCGTGCTCATTAAAATGTATAACTAATTAATTTATGAATCAAACGAAAAGATTTTCGTGTACGTTCGTTGAGATATAAATAATTAAGCATCATTTTGAACGTGCTACTGAATTCTTAGCGCAAGTTTTATGGTGTTCATTATTGTTTGAAATAGGTAGGTGCTTTTCACCATAATGATTTATATGTTTTGATTATTTATTGACAAAGAAATAAATTTCAATCTAACTGGTTAAGTGGTTACTAAAAGCACATCTGGACTTCATCAGATCATCCAATTACTCCATGATTTCTAAGTTTTACAACGACAGATTCGTTGTAAAACTTAGTAATGAGACATTATGTGTTATTTTCGTCCTATTTTGAGTAGTATACAGAACAAATTTGTAAGGTCAGAGCAGAGTAATTACTTCAGAGGCGTATTGATCTGTGCACTATATACCTGGGCAAGCCACTGATCCGTCAACAACAACCAAGCCAGGGCGGCCAGACGTCTCGAGTGCCGAAGTGCCTTAAGTTCACCTTCGGCACACATAATTAAAGTTTCAGGTATCCGCATTGCACGCCAATGTTCCTTAATATAATTCGCGGAGGAACTCGCATAACTGCGCTCAGAAGCAATTAACGTCTACGTCTGTAACCAGATAATTGATCTTTGGAACGGTTTCAGTTCCACCGAGCTACCGTTTGACGTTGTTTAGACAACAACTAGTGGAGTGGTTGTGGTTTAGAAGTTGAAGAAAGCTACGAAACGTCGGGCATTTCTCGGTGGTCATACTGGTATGACCAGTGAGAATTGTTTGCCTCAGTGGTATAGATAGACGACTACTAGAAATATAGCATTTTCTGCACCCTGTATAATTATATCTGCAGTGGTACAGTCAAGCTTAAAGTTAAAGCTTTAATACAAGGTATATAAGGACAATAAACATTATGAAATAAATATGCTCTAGGACATGGATGTAGAAAGTCTAAATGGGCCCGTAACATACATAAGGCGCACGGCGAGTGGTCAACATTGGGTTGTGTGATTGAGTGATTGATCAAGTCAGTCTGTTGTAGACAGCAGCGAGGTACACATCTTCCTTACGCAAAATTGATTTCAGTAATTACGTCCGCAAATGTAGAAAATATGGCTTCCTGTGCCTTCAAAAATATTCTAACAATTCAAGAAACACAAATAAAGTCCAAAGGAATCACATTTCATTATGTAAACATTGAATTGTAAATTAACTTCACTATTTCTAAAATAATAACTTTAGTAAAATGGCGCGTGACATATGTAAGAGTAACAAAGACAGCACGACTAAAACTTCGAAACGCGGAAGCGAGATATCACTATGTAATCTGTTCGTTTTCAAATATAGTAACAAAATTCCATCGCGCCAACTTCACGCACAAACCGATTCGATTCAAAATTGGATTGTTCCAACTTGACGCACATTCGAACGTGCAAGGCCGGTCTAGGTATATGTCTATGCTGTAGGAAGTTTTTTGAACAATTTTATAGTCTTGGACGTTTGATCAACAAAATAATCTCTACTTAATTTTGTACAACATAATATAAATTTATGCATAGTTTGACTTAGGTACTGAAAGTAAATATAAATTGGTAATCAATCAACATCCTATCACAATATTAAATTCATGTCAACGTCTTTTATCTTTATAATGATTGACTTTCCAAGTGCTTCGGAAAGAAAAGGGCACTAAAACATTTTATTAACTAATTGATGGTTTCGTGGAAGTTCCACGGTTTAACTTTTATGTTTCCTATCCCGCAGGAACAGATCGGCTTCCCGGGATAAAATATCTTAGATGTTAGCCCATAATACAATTTTAATATATATTTCACGGTAATCTGTTTAGTGGTTCGATAACGGAAAAGTTTTATATTTTATTCATAAAGATAGATTAAAATTATGAAATTGTAACACAAAATATTATAATTTACAACCAATACGACAACCCATATTATTTGCAGTTGAAAAAAGAGATTTCAATTTAATAATTAACAATTAACGGAAAAAGTTTGAATGCGTAGTCAAAATGTAGTAACTTATGTATTGGTTTGGCCAACGATGCATGTACATATTTATTTTTAGATTTTTGACACTGTAACACCGCCCTCCCGTCATACATAAAACGCACCGTTTACCTTTTTAACCGGTGGTTGATGTAATTAACCAAATATGTCACGTTCAGTTTATCGCCCTAGTGTATCTGAATGCGATGGCGATGTGGTAACAATAGGACTATTACGGTCAGTTTATATTCAAACAAAACGTCACCGTGTGGGATTATCTCACCATCAAAGAAACGTTTGGCTACCGTGTGGTTTTGGTTAACCGTAAGCTGACCTTATATGGGTATATCACGTTAACTTTATGTACCTTACCGCAGATATAAGTTATAGGTGAGTATATAAATTTCAACTCAATATAATAGGTACTACTCTGGTACTGTTTAGTTGCCAGCATATAATAAAATCCAGCGATCTCAAAATCTGAAGCTAAACGACCTTTTAAGTCCTTATATTGAAAAGGTAAACCAAAACAAGGGGAAACCTAATATCAAGAGTTGCGTTGTCGCTTGAATCGCTGGCAACGTGGCAACAATGTACATATGTATTCGTAAACTCGAGTCTTGGTTCGCTCACTTACAAGGAATTCAAACTCAGTAGACTATAACAATCAAATCAATACAGCAATCAGGGACCCCAATCTGCTAATTTATTTAAACTTCAATTGCCTTGCGTTTATTTTGACTATGTATTTTACTTTCGACTTTTTTGTGTGTTGTTGTGTTTTTTTATGTGTGTTGCCTCTTTACTTCTTACTAGTGATCCGATTTTGATTTATTCTTATAACATTGGAAAGCTAGTGATTGTCGTCTGGTCCCATGTAAATCCTATGTTAAACAATTTAAATATTAATAAACCTATTTTGAATCTAAGAATTGATTTTACCGTGAGTAGAGTTAGCCTGAAAGGCACGCCAAATTATATTAAATGTATTAATTTAGAAAGTTTTGTCACAGTCAGAGCTTCACAAAGAAACATGGCTATAATATTTATGTAGATGTCGTAGAAATTCGAGCGACTAAATATGAGCGCACGGGGCAGGAAATCGCTTCGAATAGCGTGTCGTAAACAATGTTTTAAGACTTTTAAGCTGTTTCATTTTACGCTGATCCAGAATTTCTACGTCTCCTCAAAGTAAAATTATGAAACCTACATATAAATACTACAATAATAATCGCTCTAACGGGAGACCAGTCTGATTAAAATTAGTAATACGAGTAGTAGAGCCTTTCGCTATCCTCTGAGCATAGAGGAAGGAAGTATTTTGTAAAAGAATACACCGCCTGTTTAATAAAAAGTAAGTTACATCTAAAAACACAACTACCGTGTTGTAACAACATGTAAAACCGTATATCAACAAGAAACACAACAACCGTGGAATTTCTTTTTGTACATTCGATAACTTCGTGTAAGACTTTTAATTGACGTAAACAACATTACTAACTTCATAAATTGCCAAACCACTTATCATACCTCAACCCTCAACATCAGGCAGAATGTTTCTTGTCTCCATAGTCCCGAGTCCCTACTCCCTAAATGTTGTTAATTGACAATATAACAGTACGTACCTAGACTTCTTGCCTATCGAATGAAAAATCTCCCGTTTAGCTCGCGGTCCATGCAGGTTTCCGTGTCAACGATAACGATTCCTTATTTTCTTAGATTTCGTCCCTCGTAACATTACTTTGTATGTCCTTCCCAGTCTACTGTCTAGTCTCTTGTGTTCTAGTCTTTTAAGTCATAAATTAGTTTTAGCAGTCTATGGATCTCAACAACGAAAAAGGGAATTTGAACGAACAACCGCATTTTGCAGCTTTATTTACCTTGACACTTGATACTAAGACCCTTCAAAGCAAACAAAGTAATTAAAGAGGTATCTCGCTTCTTTAAATACATCCCCCATGAGGGTGAAATGGGGTGCTAAGTTTGTTGAGGAAATTGTATTTCCTAAAGCCATGCGTTGCCCTATATATATGAAATTAATATATGAAATTAATCGTTGATGTGATAAAATAGAACAGCAACTTTATTTTTATGTGCGTATATTTGTATGTTTATGAACAAACCACATTTATATCCATTTGCTATCTTGGGCTCAAATTGTGTTTCATGGGTAGTATGTGCATTGGACACACACGCACGCACGCACGCACGCACACACACACACACACACACACACACACACACACGTACACGCAATAATGCACACCGGACATAAAATTTACCCATGTTATAGTTTTAAGTTTCTCATTCTAAGTGATGTAAAAAATCTTATGAGAATTAAAGATCTTTTAACCGAAACCGATTCATATTAAATTCATACTAATATTATAAATGTGAAAGTGTGTTTGTTTGTTTGTGACTCTATCACGTCGCAACATGGCTATTATATGGTATGGTTTATGTGTGTGGGGATAGTTAAGAGGGTGGAGAGCGACGTAGGCTACTTTTTACCGCGGAAAAACAACTCATTCCCATGGGAAGATCGATGTTTTGTTAGTTGCTAGATATTTAGTTCCGGATGTTGTTAATAGATGGCGTTAGTAAAATTCATTTGCAAGTTCTGAATCAAGCTAGCAAATACGAGCACTACATGTAATTTACTTTTGTCATAGGCAAATGTTATATCTGATGTTCCAGTATATCATATAATAGGCTACTGTTTAGCCGAGATTCCTACGGGAGCGGGACCTACGCGACTGTTACCTACGGGTCCCGAAGCGAAGCGCGGGCGGTTCTCTAGTGTAACATATTATATGTATTAAATGTAACATTTCACTCCAACCCGAGAAATAGGTCAACTTTAATTTGCAAGATCTCTTAAGACATTAGGTATAGTAGGTATCGGAACAGGCTAAACCAAAGTTATTTAAAAATGTATGACGGTAATGCCTGGCAGTAGATAAACTTCCGTTTTTCGGCAACATCAACAATGAATCCTATTTTAGTAGTACAGGGTTTACATAAACATTATCAACCATATACAAAGCACAAGAGGAAGCAATGTAGTTTTATTTCGGTGTTTTGTCTTAGTTTAGTGTGTCTTCTAAAATTCTATTAATCCTGCATTCCATACATCAATTTAATCCACAATAAAAAACGTTATTGTAGTTTTGAAAAAATTATTCCTTTTAGTTTTTAATTAATATAGGTGATAGTACCTGTTAGTTGTATTAGTGTGTAGTTGTAGTTGAATTAAGTGTATTTTACTAATTCAACCAGTATACAATTTAGTTCCTCACAATCTTGGCACTATACATAGAAACAACAATAATAGGTATCGTAAACGTTAAACAAATAAAATGACGCAACTTTAAACAGATCGATCGACATAACAGTTGTACGTGGACAAGCTGGAAGCGGGCGCGGTAAAAAATCTTATACATCGTGAACACCATGTATAGAGCACACAGGCAGAGGGCGGACGGCGGACGGCAAAAACCGTCGCCGCACGCATAACGACGCGACGACGTCGATGCGCGCCCGCTGATGCACTGCGTGTCAAAACCTACCGCGAATATTAAGATATTGGTCATTTCCAATTATCACCCATTAGTATCTACATTCCATAATGTAAGTTAGTACTTAGGATGTCTATAGACGGTACAGACTGTTCACACTTTACTTGGTCAAAGTGAAAGCAACGTTTGATTTGTCCAAATGTCGATTATGAATTTTATGATACCTAACATTAAGATAAAATTAGAAATTATTTAATGGAGTCAAAATTAGGGTTAAAGGGTTTCAAGCTAGTTATTAATTACTAAGTAATTAATTAAAAAACCTACTCGTGGCGCTTTACAATCTGTAGTTCATTATCGTTGGAAGCAATTAACGCGTATTACGGAGACCGTATAAAACACTGTTGTCTTTAGTACAGAAGGACACGAAGGTCGTTGGCATTGACACGAAGCCGACAGGAAGCCGAAAATTACATAAGTAGTATCGACGAGGTCAATGTCGCGCGCACGCGCACCGAAGATCGCGAAAGTGGTCCAGGCCCGCTCGGCGCGGCTCGGCAGCGCTCGGCGCGGCTCGCGCGGATAATTGCGATGTAATCGCCGTAATCCATCCGCGTATGGGTCTTGTTTCCTTATACGGCGCGCGCAGCTTGCGACCGCATAGAAGAAACAGCTGACCGCCGCGGCCGGCACGCGCCCCGATGCATATTAATGTCGCACCCGCGGCAAAAACATCGCATAAAATCGAAATGCTACCATTAAACATCGAACCAGTTTGAAGTGCAGGCGCCTCAATTATGCAATCGTCGTGCGAACATCGTATCGAATGCACTATAAATCTAAAGAGAACTTCAGCTTGAACGCTCGTAATAGGATAATCAATTGATGTTATTCAACGCCCTTATGGTTTTTTCTCCGATTCTGTATAAGTGTTTTACTTCATACGAATATCGAAGCTTTATTTAACTGCCTCTCTACGCTAGAAGTGTCTATGCTGAGAGTAATTCAGTAGGAAGTTATCGTTCGTATTGTATACAAAGCCGGCTTATTTCTGGCGCTGATTATTTATTGTGGATCAATAGCGAAAATAAAAGCTGTCAGTGAAGTATCCGTCCTGACACACGAGATTTCAACAATGAGTTCATTGGAGGGATCTCATTGTCTTCAAACAAGCCGAATGGTGAATTCGTGACCCCTCACACGACACCCTACTACGTTTATGTTTTCCCTCGATTCTCCAACATCGCACAAAAACTACACTAACTGATGTCTATAATAAATGATAACGCATAATAATGGACGAGTAAGAGTAAAAGTACATTTGATACAAACGAAGGGACAGTAATATCATCGAAATTATTTCCCTCGTAAAACTTTATAGCTCATTAGTGAAGAAATTTAAGTGTGTCAATATAAACGATGTGTTTAATAATCATTTAAATTCATACCGCATCAATTTATCGCTTAAACCTTTATACGCGACCATCTACATAGATAAACGTCATTTATGTTAAGTTTTCCTTCAATTTACATACTTTCGAATGTTATATGTGTGGGCTGCAAATATATTCCATAGGAATAGTGCCGTCTCTTGTTAGTTCATCAACAGCTGTTACCGACGGCCGGAGTACGGCAAGGGTTTTATCGATCTCTATTAACTGGTACACCTTCCGATAATTCGATAAGGCTGTGGGATCATTCATCAACGACTTCGACAAGTTTAATTGAGAGCAACATACTCTACGGCAGCTGTTTGTAATTTAATTTTGTTTTTTTTAAACACTTTAATATTGTAAACGACAACACTTATTTTGCGTAAGTAAACTTAACAGCTTTCATAGAAAATAGTTATTCAATACTGTTTAATTATGTAAGAAATATTATCCTCTGAGATCTGAGGTACCTATTGTCACTCAAAGTATGCGACCTACGACTACGAGTGAACACTCTACATTGCGTTAAGGTACCAATTTCTGCGAATTAAAAATGGTACATTTTGTATTTTTAAGAAAATGACTGGCAAATTCTCAAATTTCTTTTTGGCATTCTTTAGCGGCTTATCTTAGTCGAGATTTACGTTGTTGGCAGTGTAACGAGAAACTAAGTGGCCGTAATTATTGTAAGATTTGCAGTTCGTATAGAAATTGGCATACCCCAGGCGTTTTGCTATTTCGTCTCAAGTTATATATCAATATTTAATCGAATCGGCCCTTATTCTATTAGAAGTTAACATGACAGACAAAATTAATTGTGGACCCTTGACATCAGACACTACGTCAAGTTGTCAATTAATTCTATATTCTTAGCTCTAATCACCTCAATATTGGACTAATAGACGACAATTACGAGTAAATTAATGGCCGTCGAAAACCTCGTAAATACGTAAACGCCTAGTGCTAATTGCTGCAAATCGTAAAGTGAAATACGTCGTGGGATTCCATCGTAAATTCAAAAGCATTTGAACGCCAATCGATATTAGAACAGAACAATTCCTGTTACTAGACAGGTAACCCGGGCCATTAATTCGCTGAAGCATTACCGCTTGAAGCGCTTCGACCGCTGTACGTACTTGTGTAATATTTCTCATGGAAAAAAGAGGATGTTCACGTATCGAGGCAGATGTTCGAGGTCGTCGACGTTAGACCTTTCTATCTTGTCGCGTGCCCCGCAACGCACGGCGGTGGCTATTAATTTATTATTAGATGCCACATGCCTGCGCCGTGAGCCATCACCACTCACTGTCAGCGATCTCCTTTTTTACGACAATACGAAACTGACACTAACTTAGCACTAAACCAGCTTACGCACTCGCCGACTCGCCGTCGCGTCGGGCCGGTCGTAAGTCGAAGCTTATCACACTGCAGGTTCTAAGTTGCAATACACAAGGAAATTATGGTGTACAGAGGTCAAAAGAAATTATATTACATACATCAGTGGAATCTAATTACAGACTTGATAAATGGTTTAACGCAAAAGGTGCGTGCGTTGCAACGAAACAAAATTTAAAGTCGCTATTAGAAGATCATAGAGTGCCGTTTGCTTTCAACCATAAAGGCGAATATTTATGATAGTTTAATCTCTTAGCTTTATCATGAAACAAAACGGTCTTGGAAGTCAGGTGACGATTTATATCTATTTTTTAACTTTGTAACTATAACTTTAATGCAAATACTAAAAACAAGATAGCCCTCCTAAACAACCGTTTCAAATATTCGATATCGGCCACCGGACCAAAGGAGGGTTTAAATTTCTTCACTTCACAATTGATAACTATCTATTTCGTGTCATTCATTGATTATACATTCTCGCCGTGTCCCGATGGTAAAAAATTTGAAACGTCTAACGAACTCAAACGAACAGCGGAACGTAATAAAAAATCCGTAACTAATCAATAAAATTCTTCCATCGTCAAGTTTAACGAGCAACCGGCGATTCCCTGAACGTGCTAGATATTCCACTGATTCCTTACTTTATATTTAAAACTAATAACAGACCCTTGCTTCGCTTCGGAAGTTTTGTGTAAGTTCACAAATGCACCCCTAACGATTGTCATCCCCATTTATATAGGGCGAGTTGAACGTTTATTTTCATTATATTATTTAGTAAAATAAAATACACAAAAAAAACTGGTTGTCTGTAAAGTCGGTTTACTGACGATAGTTGAACGTGACAACGTCTTAAGAAAATACTGATGGAATGATTGACAAATAATATCATCAAAGTAAACAAACGTCATGAAATCGTATTTAAAGTTACAGAAATTTATCAATAAAAATAAAGAAGGAATACAGGAAACATTTATAAAAAGGTAACATTTAAAATTTATAAATAGTCCCAGAAGTCAATAACAAAGTAATAATTGGATACATTACCAAAATATCTACCTCCAAAGTAATCAAGCTGCCGAACGCAAAGGCCGATTGTGCTTTTTATGTCTGTCTCTCTCGCTCTTAGGCGGGCTAACCATGCACGCGTGCCTCTCACTCGCTCTCATTGTGAGCGCATAACGTGAGCGGAGCGTAACGCAGTTTCTTGAAGTGTCACCCGGCAAACCAATTTATAAGACGTTGTCACGTCAAAAACTTTGACCGACACGGAACAGTATGTACTTAAATCGGAACTAGGACGGTTAGTCTAAGTAGCAGACGGTGTTACGTTACTCGGTGAGTTCGTTAGTACTCGTACTCGTAGGTACATTAAGGACTGGGGCAAGGACTGAGTGATAGTTATTCCAGTTAGTTTTTGTTAGTCTTGTTCTAATTCAATCATAGACGTGTTACTTACTTTAGGGACTAATATGTGCACGTCTAAAAAAGTGTAACCGAAACACACTTTTCTAATCCGAACACAATTCCTTCAGACTTGAATCGGTTTGAAGTTTTTCTACAAACGGTTTCATTGCGTACCTATCTAGGTACTTCGCGTCCAGTTTGCCAGAGGGCAATAAACATCAATAAGTGGCGACAGCCAATCACCATCAAACAAATATATTTAGCGTCAAGTTTCGACTACATTACTGCTTTATCATTAATATGGAAGTACGCATGGTGGACTTCGTATAATGAAGGCAAGCCATCGGAGAAGGTTCGGCCGGTGAAGTGTAGACGTATCGCGATATTATCGATAATGAAACATTTTTGTCCGTCGTTGCCGTCACGTCGCCGCTTAATCGTGGAATTTAATAAGACGCTCGAGCCGCGGGTGCCGCTTTGTAAACAGATTTATTGTCGGATCGAGAACACTATCCAATTCGCGTGTAAGGGTAAGCATTGATTAAATTACTACCTCGACTCAGTATCGATTTGGTTTTGATAATAAATCCTTACTATTACTAATATTATAAATGTGAAAGTGTGTTTGTTTGTTTGTGACTCTTTTACGTCGCAACATGGCTATTTTATGGTATGATTTATGTGTGTGGGGATAGTTAGGAGGGTGGAGAGTGACGTAGGCTACTTTTTACCGCGGAAAAACATCTCATTCCAATGGGAAGATCCGTGTTTTGTTAGTTGCTAGATATTTAGTTCCGGAGTTGTCAATAGATGGCGTTAGTAAAATTCATTTGCAAGTTCTGAATCACGCTATCAAATACTACATGTAATTTATTTAAGTCATAGGCAAATGTTTTAAGCTACTCTTTAGCTGAGATTCCTACGGGAGCGAGACCTACGCGGCTGTTACCTAAGGGTCCCGAATACCAATATACCACTATATAAAACTCCTTTTTACAAAAATTACGCAGAGCCAGGATTATAAAATTTGGCACAGTTAAAGTTATGGAGAAGTAGTGCAACAGACTTTGTATTATAACTCCTGATAACGTTACATTATTCAACCGAAGTTTTCATGGCGCCCGAAAGACTCCGACGTGGCTTAACGATTCAACCATCTATCTATATACATAGATTACTACCGGACCAGCTGCTTTACGTGCCATCCATCTCAATTAATAAATAAATAATTAGCTATTATTATTTTCCATAACTTGACGATTCCGTTCCCACAATAGACAGGCATAACATTAACGCATGCCTTAGGTATATTAAGAATTCAACGCATTCCACATGCAAGTACCATAAATATTTATCTGCACTTATAACAGCATCTAGATGAAGTTATATGAAGGAATGTGGACAATTTAACGTTGTTAATTTTTATCGATCTATTTAACTTTTTTTGATCAGATCGAAGATAGAACAGTAATCGGACAATGTACACACGTTAGGTACAAGAAGGTCGTCATTGCGATGTAATCGATCTTACATCCTTAATCAACATTACATTCTTAGCATACAATTGCATTTGCCTGCTAAAAAAACATGCTACATGTTCCGCAAAAAGATGAGACGTTATTTGTTGGTACGTAACGAGTGGAAATATTACTATCTGACTATGGATTGGAAGAGACGAAATGTTTGACTGATGATGTGTCCAAGGCATGGTAGACAGCGTAAGATTTTAAGATTTTGCGGGCAGTCAGCAATGCTTTGACCAAATCTAACTGACTGACTGACCAAATCAAATCTAAGGTCTAGCTCTAGAACATTAGAGCACCAGACTGACGGCTAACAGATATAATAGAGCTAAATGATGGCGTTCGGACTGAACATTTTTCAAGAGGTAATTAAATTATTTTCATGTTCGTTGCAAAAAGGGGAGCGGTGAAGAGGAGCGAGGAGGAGGGAGGGGCTAAAGAGAGTGATGATTTACACGAGTCAGGCAGATTAGCATCCAGTTTAGGCAACGTTACGAGCAGGATTTAGGAGCGCATGAAATATTGATGGTGGCATTACGGCCGCGGACGCGAGCGAGACGGCCACGTGTCGCGATCGCATAAATATCTTACGAAACTTCAAAGCAAATAAAACTTTGTGATTCCGAAGGGGCTCAAGAATTTTCTACGCAGATAATGCAGGTGTTTCAGTGATTTCTGAGTGGAGGGGAGCGGGGACTGTATAATCGGAAACGCGTCGCTCCTTACGCGCCAATAAAATATTCAATAACAGGCACGAGAATCTGAAGACGAGGTACTTTATAGTACTTAGTAATCCTCGAGAAGCGAAGCTGAAATTGCTGAAAAAGGTTAAATAGACGAATGTATAATACAGTGGGTGGAGTCGTCAACCTTTAGCAAAACAAGACGATCTATTACCATTTATAAATATTAAAGTTTACACACGTTTAGGTTTTAAGTGAAACCATAAGTAGGTATTGTATTATACAACCCAAATGAATATATAAATTAACATACAATCATATATGACTCATAGTATATTTGGCGACATCATAGTCTCGTTAGTAGCGACCCTGCCTGCGCATCGAGGACTCCTGGGTTCGATTCCCGGGCGGGGAGACATTTATATGATGGTGAATGTTTGCTCTCAAGAACCTATAACTAATGCGGGAGTATAAGTGAGTTGTATTATGTTATTACATATTATAATTACTTGGGCCTTTTCGACTGCCTTTTGATTAGGTATATTCTCGTTCGCGTTCATTATGGAATTCATTTTAATAACAACCGGCACAACCCCCCTTAATCCCACATTAGCGGTAGAATTTTAAACGCTTTAAGTTATTTTGCTTACTTCCATATCGTGGGCGACTCGAGCATAGTTAGGATATTAAAAAAAATACGGACATTCAAGTATACCTATTTCCCATGTTCCAATCAGATTTACCTACAGAACTCTACAGCGATACCATGTCACCCAAGTTTCGCCATAAAGCTTACACCAACATTTGGTATGTCCATACATTTTACACAGTCCATCTCCATCATGCCTCAAACAGTATAAAGAATTGTTTTACCCAAAAAATATAACGTTCACCGTTACAGTACGAGTACCTACACAACCGACATGTACCAAAGTCCAAATTGCTGTTTCATTACAACTAAACACTTAAAAATAATGAGTGAGCAAAAATAATTCAAAGCCCTTGCATTAATTTTAAATTAACCAAACATTACGCACAACTTGCAGCTCATGATTCTGCACATCTCGGCAATGAGTTGTCCATGGGACCGGGACAATGTGCATTGGTTATCTATACCTACCGCACACTTAGGCGCTTTGCCCACGGAGCAACTTGAGTTGAGGCAACTATCAACTTTTTAAAAGTTTCCTGTAAAAATTTGATATTTGCTACAACGTCTAATCTAATTTGTGAGCAACTTTTATGCGAGTTGCTCAATCTACGCATTTCCGGGTACAGGCAGAGGGAGGGAGGGAGTGAAATTGTCCGACCGACGCTTTGGATTGATAGTTGCGGAAACCGTGAACTTTAAAAACCGGTATAATATTTAACAGTTGCTAGTTGCGGCAATTAGGAACTAACCTAGTCATCAATTACTTACAGCAATTGAAAACTGTTGACGATTGCCGGAACTCGAAACTCGAATTCTGTGTGTGCGCAGTCCAATTGAAATGTATGTAAACTGCTAGTGGCCAGTTAGTTGCCAGTTGCTGCAATAGTTGCTCCGTGGGCCAAGCGCCTTACTTTATCTTAATAAACCATAAAATGAACACAAATTATTGTGCGGTTAATAATTTTAACATATTATTTTGAACTTTCATACAATGCTGTACCTACCTATTATATATTATTTCTTTAGCAATAGGTAGTTTTTAAAGGCACATTATGTATATTATTGTCTTTATACCGAGTCGATCGTTCAGTATAATGTAACATAACTATCATTAATTTTGCATATCGATCTTAACTATCACAATTATGCACAGCAAGAAATAAAAAATTAAACCCATAATTCTTGATGTAGGTACCTACGCGGTAATGTCAAGTGTGAATAACATGAAAAATGTATAAAACGCCTGATAACAACGAGTAAGAAATGTTCAGCTGCGATTACCAGTTGTAGACTAAACAAGAAGTTGCAGACGAATTTAAGGTGCTTATAACATTATGTTTTACTAGTAAATCCGCCCTCGCTTCGCTTCGGGAAACCAGTCCCTTCAAAAATCTCTATAAATTTTAACAAATTATGTTATTCCGATGTCTAAGCTATATTACTGCAAAGTTTCATGAAAATCCGTTCAGTAGTTTTTGCGTGAAAGAGCAACAAACACACACACACACACACTCACTCACATACATCCTTACAAACTTTCGCATTTATAATATTAGTAGGATATATAATTAAATGAACAATGTTACAATAATGTAGCCTAATTTAAATCTAAGAATGAAGGATCATTTTGCTTCTTTATGTATTTTTCTTGAACACGGTGACAAACATAGGAACTTTCGCAGCCAGTTTGCCTAAACGTAATGCTAACGCAAAACTATCACGAACATTCTCGTTACATTATAAAGGGCATTGCTCGGAATTCCACAATGGTAGTTAGTAATGGTAACCATGAAATTTTATTACACCAAGGATCGCAGCAGTTCCTAAAAGTGAGCGCTATAAAATCACGCAACACAACCAGCATGACAAGCGGAGACGGGTGATAACATCAGTTTTCACACGACCTTAGTGACGTAACTCGGTCGCAATTCTCGGAGCTAGAAATATGCTACAATATTAGTTCAGCGTTTACGACTTGAACGCAATTTTTTTACGCACGCGACACGAAAAGCTAACGATAATGTTACATAACTTTCACGCGGCGGAGTTCGAGCTATGGTTCGAGCGACAAGGTAATAAAGGAATTGTGAGCCTTCCGAAATATATTTAATCTGTAACACGGTTGTTCATAACTAAGGGTAAAGTGACCAATATTCACGCACATTTCCATTGTTCAAACATCATTTATGCATACTTTACCAGTGGTAAGTTTAAATAGTGCTTTCGTTATAATACATTTTACAAGTAAACGTTACCTAGTTGAAAATTAATCATGAATAGATAACCAACTCATGGTACAATAACGACCATTCAAATTGCAACGTAATTGTAATAGCTTAAGTCAAAGGTAGATATATAATATAGGTACCTATATTTTTTCGATCACCTTACTATTTTGGCCAATAATACATCGATGAAGCTTTTGGTATTTGACAGGTGGTAATTGGCAAAGTTGACAACTTATGATCTGCTTGTTTAAGAAAATAAATGGTTTTGATTCGCATTATGCTAAACACTATCTGTCTAAATAGAGGAGGACGTTAAGCACAAACTTGTTCCCCTCACCTCCAGGGCACTCCATGTACCGAAGTTACCGCTTAATTACTCCGCCCCGGTGTCATCGAAATTCTAACAGCGTCATTAAACACACTTCGCAATTAAACTTGTAAACTTTCACGTTCAACTACAGAGCAATTATAGACGCTAGCCTATTCCATGACTTGAAGCCATTAATTGCCTATTTTCAAGAGACGAAGTTGGCAATAAGTGCATACTATTCAGAGTGCATATTATTTTCTGATGAAAATGATACAAGTTAGAGATTTTAATTGCTTTAGTACCTACATTATCTAAGGATAATAAATAAATAATATTAATCAATAATATGTATCCGTCTAAATAACTGAAAAAGATCCCGTTCTACTTAACAGTAAATAAGGAAATAAGAGTAAAAAAGTCTAAATTTTATTTTTTTACGCTTAAAATCAATCTCATATTTTTAGCCTACTACAAATTACGAACATATTATACAAAAAATAGGAAAGAAATCACGACGCACTAATATAGGCCATGACTAACGACGCACCCCACGCATCATACAAAACCATACATTACACTGTGAAGCGCAGAGTAAACTGAGTGCATTGAGCACTTTAACACTACACAACACAAACTGTCAAGTCAGCTTATAAATGACAATGAACGTGAAGAAGCAAATTTAAACAACGATATAGTAGAAGCATTTTCATTACTGAGAGTTGATACACGCTAATACATTACTTAAGTCGGACCAGGAAGGTTTATAGTTCCGAGCGTATGTGAGACAGACAGATGATATGGATTACGAAATGTGGCACGCAGGACCAAGACTGAAGGATCCCTCTTTCTGTATAAAAAATTGTACCATTAGTTGGGTGGCATCCTTTCTGGGGCGAGTTTCGGGATAGTTTTATTATGCATGATTCGATTCGATGATGTTTGGGAATATATCATTCATTTTATATCGCTTTCATCATATATGTGTAAGTATAGCATATATATATGTATATATATTTAAATTATATATATTTAAATATATACACATATATATATGCTATATATATATATATTTTATATATATAATATAATATATAATATATAATAATAACCACTCGCACCCGCGGTCACGCGATATTTTACTCTTTTAGATTCACGGCATTACAATTAATAAGGAATCTTTACGATCACCAACACGACCTTCATTTCTTTTTCATTATTCTTTTTTTAATGACCGATCAACCGCGCCATAGAGTATCGATTCGCTATGGATCCGCGCCTACTACAGATTAAATAGCACCAAACGAATAACATGGATTAACTATTCCCGACACGGCCATCGCTGACAGTCACCCGTCCCTGGGTGATGCTCCATTCCGATATCATCGCCATCACAATTGCTCGATCCGCGATTTTCAATTACTTCAAATCAAAACAAAACTCAAAATCTTTAACATCAAAAATGACTATTGCTGCTACTGCTGCGAGTGGATTTCAAAAACTTTATGTTGCATTTTTTAACCCTGACTACCGTAAACTACCACTCGCTTCGCTAGTGTCGCTATGGAGAAGAAGCGAGTGAGAAGAAACTCCATAACATAACAACACTTATTTAGAACAAAATTACCAATTTATTATTTGCGCGATTTGTTTTAACTTTTACTCGGTACGTCATCGCGATAAAACCGTATGCGTTTCGGCATCTTCCCGTGATCCGTCCTCGCCCTACCAGCGGAACACGTATTAGGCTTTGAAGATTACCTGTAACAACCAAATACACACGCGAGTATCTCTTTACGCTCGGCCCTTCCTGACCTATTATAAAGTCATTCTCATTCGAAATACCAGTATCATTTTAACCTGAGCCATGTACCAAAGTCGTAAAACAAGAAAATTTCTCAACGCCTTCAAATTAACCCCTTTAACGCCAAGGCTCTCTCTTCGCCTTTACAACTCTACAACAAGGTAAGCTTTCTCTTTCCACATTTGTGGAACGAAAGAACCATACCTACGGCAAGCTTTCTCTTTCCAGTCCTCTGGAACGAAAGAACCAAGCCCATCTCTCAACACTGTCTCTCTCTTTTTTTTCTTTTTTTTTTCACATATTTTTACGTCTTTTTTTCGTTTTTTTTTTGTCACGTATTTTCTTTCTTTTTTCTTTCTTTCAAACACAACTGGGAAGCTCTCTTTTTCCACCTTTGCGGATAGAAAGATCCAAACCCATGATCAGCTTCCCCATTCCATCCGTGTGGAACGAAAGAAGCAAACCGATGGGCAGCTTTCTCCCTCCATCCGTGCGGAAAGAAAGATCTAAAACCCTTCTCTAAAACCGAAAGAGCCTGTGATACAATTTCCCTCCTTACATTTCATATCTAATGTTTATTATTATCAATATCCTTTTCGACTGGTACATGACTCCTGAAAACTTCAATAAGCAATCGTGTGCTAACTTATGAATTTTCTACGCAAAGTCAAAATGTTTAACAACCCGCTCTCAAAATTTTGTAAATACAGTTCAATAATTGCAGCATATTTCTTTATTTATATCCATCCTGTCAGTAGTGACATTTCAAATTAGAATTTAAGCCAAGAACTTTGTTTGTAAATTAAATCGCTGTAATATTAAGTCATTAAAATTTTGATAACTTATTTTGTCATAAGTTGGCAAATGTGCAACAACATTAGAGTGATTATTCTTTACTGAACATAACATCTGTCTCGTACTGAATACTCGTTACCAGAATTATAAGCAAATTCAACCAAACCATCTTTAAGTGCTCATTGTGCTCCAAACCCGCTTGGTTGCCCGGTCGCCTTGAGACAACGCAGACATCCGCACCACCGCTCAGCTCTCGCTATACTCTTTCTCCGCTGCCTGCGACGGTGTCCGTTCGAACCCGATTGCGATGTAGCTAGAATCTTTGTATTTTTCATCAGCTTCACTTCTGGACAAAGAAAGACAAAAGACAGAAAAGGAAATGATTGACATTTTATGTTCCTACAGGAACCCTTCAAGTTGTTCGACAGCAGACTCAAGCAAGAGGGTGGTTACTAGACAGACATGCTTCACAACAAATACAAACAAACCAATGATCATACTGACGGTCAAGACAAAGTTACGCACCCGACAAGACTAATCTTCGTGAACACATTTAAATTAAATTCATTAGCGTTCGCTATATTTTTTTTTATTTAGTCAAGAAATAACAGATGATGGTAAGTGATCACCAAGTATCCAGGTGGTGGTGGAATCTGGGTTGATAATCGTGTTGTGCGGTAAACAGAAGTTAACTCTAACTTTTCAACTAAACGGTTCTTATAAAAACATTCCACATTAATAAAGAGATGTCGGACTACTAACAAATGCCTATTGCTTTCAAATTTCTGCAACGGATATTCTCTACAGTAACGGCTCATTCAAGTCATGAATCAACAACCGTCACATATAATGGAACATTACAGGTAGAGATATTAATGAAATTATAGGTATCCTCCGTTAAATTTGGCTTTACAACAATTTAATTCTTCAACATTCTTCTAATCATTTAATTGAACAGTATCTTATTCAAATGACGATATCCTATCTGATGTGCATCATTGCATCCAATGTTAATGTAATATTACCGAACCTCAAAAATATGAATCTTATTATTTTGGCTTCTTCCATAGAGCCGATGCCACATTACTTTTCGTTTATTCAGTAATCAATTAAACAGTACTCTCCAGTTTTCAGTATTAATTCGAGAGGGTGAATTTGGTCGATACACACTCATATTGGTCTCATACTCTCACGAGTTGATTTTCTGTATCACAATTTCCACGGACAAAAGTCAATAAACACACATACGCACAAACAACGGGAACAAATTTAAAATCATTCAAATTCTCACGTTCCAATAATCGAACCTAGAACCTACTAACGACAATCCGATATTGCAGCCACTTCACCACATAAGTCGTCTGACATGCATCTAAACCTTTTTGTAACATACTGTCATTCAAATTGTGAATATCGTTCTTTTAAACCATATTCCTATCTCTATGTTTTAAACAAACTACATTCAAATGTCATTGTCTATCTAGTCAAAGTTATCTGTCACGTCACTTTCAGAATAAAATTATGGATCTAAAATACACAATTTTATTTCTATTATTACTGAAGAATCCGGAAAACAATATCTTAAGTTCAGCCATAACGTAAATAGAATAAAAAGGAGTCCCCGACCAGGTGGACCGACGACCTGAAGCATTCGCTGGATTCAGAGGGCTCAGGATCGGTCAGAGTAACGCTAGTTAGGGAAGGCCTACGCCCGACCGTGGAGAAGTAAAGGCTTATCCATCAGCCTTCAGACTCATAATATCACTGTATAAATTCAAGAAACACCAGGGAGTATCTACCTACAATAAGATCATTGGGATATTCTTTATTTTTTTGAACAATCTTACAATGAATTGATATTTTAAATGTTCTGTTCTTTTATTTCACTGCTCATAACCGTCCCTGCCAATTTCTAGTCTCCTGTCACCGTGTGAGGGACACAGACCGATGGACTATAGTCTGTACCTTAATGAATTGATAGATTTCACACATCCTTGTAAACATTTTAAGAAAAGAAATCTAAGATGTTCAGGTCTCCTCATAATGTAGGTGTTAAAAAGTTCACACGACAGTTATTTAGCAATATTCAGAACTTTAAAAGCAATCGGCACCAGAATCTAGAAACAAAACTGTTACCGACTGACCGCGTTATGTGTTATTGGTTCTGAAGAGCACGTCCATGCAGGTTGACTGCATTCAGCGCGGCGCACGGCGCTTGCAACGGCAGTAGCTCCGCAGTACGTTACTGTGTAGCGGACTAGCCACCCTCGCTACAAACGGCTCTGACACTGCTCCTTTTCAAAATTTGCTGGGTTGTAGCTTCGTTGATTATTCTCACAGTTTTTTTACATAGCTGAAAGACTAAATATGACGTTAGTTTTATGCTGTTGAAATCAATTATAATTATGGATGATTCAATGAGAATACGTATCTGCATTTCCATTGTGTAACACCTCTTAGTTCCCGCTGCAACATGCCATTCAATGCCTTTCAAAAATTTTTTGTTTGGATATTTTAGGTAGGTATTTTGTGTATGGAATAGGTATCTATTTTGCTGTAGAGACAAAATACGCCAATAGCTATGTCCTTTATCATCGTTCTCCTCTCTGTTTAAACCAACACCGATCCCGCTTCGGATATCGGCATCCTGACTGATTTCTAAATGATCTTCTCGTGTGGGCATCGTGGGAAGTGTTGGTTAAACTATGCAATGTGGGCTTCTCTCGTCAGGACGTCAACTCAGGATATCAAATGAAACACAGGATTGAGCCATCACGTAACCAACTGCTTTATTCAATGATCTCTCTTTGGCTCAATATGAATACTCGGTTTGGTTTGCTTTGGTATTGATTGGATTTAGTTCGCGATGTTACGATATTGATTTTAACCACTCGCACACGCGGTCACGCGATATATTAACTCTTTTAGATTCACGGCATTACAATTAATAAGGAATCTTTACGATCACGAACACGACCTTCCTTTCTTTTCATTATTCTTTTTCTAATGACCGATCAACCGCGCCATAGAGTATCGATTCGCTATGGATCCGCGCCTACCACAGCTTAAATAGCACCAAACGAATAACATGGATTAACTATTCCCGACATATATATTTTATATATATAATATAATATATAATATATAATATATATATATAATATATAATATATATAGTCACACAGTCTATACAAACGTAACCATGCATACAAACGTAGTAAGTATTTATTTTGGAAGAGTTTGCAATCTTTAAATTTTAGTAAAAAGTTTAGACTGAATTTATGTAACACCATATCAAATCACAAATTTGACCATCTCACTGAAGAAACTTTATAACAGAAATATTTTTTAATAATAACTTGACAAAACCAACATTCGCACGTGGGCCAGTTAAACTAAATTTTATATTCAAACCTCTAAACGCAATAATAGTTTGAATCATTGTAATTTATTTAAATATCAGTTATTTTATCAGCCTGTTACTCCACGCGGCATCATATCAATGTTAGATAACGATCGTTAAATCACACTGGAGTACCACTTTATAACGTAACAGCCAATAACTCGGACAGCTAACATGACTAAATATTTAACTATAATTTACGAGTAGTTTAGAGGATGAGAAATCATCATAAAATAGTTATTTATACATTTCAAGACATAACCCGAATTAAGCGAGATAATAATATTAGTTTAATGAAAGCCTTGAGCCGTCTTTTGTTTACAATTGCGTCTTTAAAACAAGCTTTCAGAAACTATTTCCTCTACACGGGAAGTCAATTACCCGGGAGGTTAATTTTAGCTTCCTGATGAAATCCATTAAATCCCGGGACTCACGAGTATTCTACAGAAACCTCAGAATTTAGTACTAAGTTTTTATTAATTCTTAACGAAATCCAGGTTGAACATTGGAGTTGGATTGAATTGAGATATGCTAATTTGCCATTGTTATTTTTCAAATACATTAAAGATAGAAAATCTGGACTCTATGTGATACTTATATTTGTATAAAGTCCGACATTAAGAATCCAACAAACGTAATATTAGCCGTGAGGACATCAAGCGGCGGTCGCAGCGAATTCGCAGGGGCCATCAAACGCCCTCTAGCGTCGATCACGGAAGCGGTACAAGTGCATCGGGATTATGCAGCAATCTGCCAACAGGGCGAGCCCCCTCGAATATCGTGTTGCCAGATTAATTGGCGTTTGCCCCGGACCCCGGGGTCCTTACGACGTATTCCCCAATAATAATATCACGCGAAATTAGAAACGGTTGTACGTGTAATGCCAAATTAATACCGAACGCAACATCAACCTACCTACAATTTGCGGTTCTTAGGCGACCGCGGGTACTTCATGGTTTCATAATATTTTGATAAATGTTTTAGGAGTCTTATTTACTTGTAGCTCATGCAATTATAACTTAATTTACGAACACCCGTACTGAAGCAACAATTTTTCGAGTCTTTTATTTACCAAAAATACTCCCCCCTTCTAATTTTCCTTCCCTTCTATCTTTTTTTTCAAAGGTAATAGACCAAAATAGATCAATAAAGTGAACAATTTGAATGCCTCACCAAATTCCATCTGTCGGAATACGTGGAGTACAATTGGACAATACCGGCTTGACCGAGAGATGGGGTCCGATAAATTGTTGACTTGGCTACCTACGGTGCCCTCGGCCGGAGGATTCCTTCACGGATAGCCGATCGTTTATACAATTTTTAACCAAATGTCACGCCAGTATATTTTTATCAGGGCAGAGTTGGAACTGGATCAGGAATAAAATAAGAAAGGATTCAGTATGTAATGCAATATAGGTTATTACGGTGGAGAGTACTTAATATGGCGAGGAAAAGGGTTTGTGAAGTATGCCAACAAGCACTTGGGAGGTAGCCAATGCTAGACACCCTTCAAGTTGGCTGAGGATATCGGAGTCCAACAGCGTGGCAAATTATGATGAACTAGTAATAGGATTAATTTACTTTTACGGTTATGGATCTTAGTAGGTATACTCAAGAGTCCGTACGAAGACGATGAAGAAAATGCTTCCTTGTACATACATTTTTAACATCCATCGTTCCTTCAGAAGTTTAGAAGTCTACCAGCATCAGTCCATACAATCCTTACAATACAAAGGC
This sequence comes from Hesperia comma, assembly GCA_905404135.1. Taxonomy (NCBI): domain Eukaryota; kingdom Metazoa; phylum Arthropoda; class Insecta; order Lepidoptera; family Hesperiidae; genus Hesperia; species Hesperia comma. Next base: position 2,740,071 of record FR990020.1, on the reverse strand, counting down.
TTACTAAATACATACATAATATATATGAATACATAACATACGATGTTAAAAGGTTATCCTTATAGTTATTCATAACAATAGCGCCTCAATGACATCGGCGGTCAGATTGGACGCGCGCGAATCGAAATAAGATTGCTGTAATTAACCCGCAGCATTATTGATATCGACGATTCGATTCCAACGATTTATGATGCAAAAAGATCATGCTTCATTTATCATTATTACCAATATTAATATTATCTCTAAATTTATATTTTAATATTTTATCTTACCTAATGATGTGTAGAATGTATCTGTACTATCCATAATTTAACACCATGATCGTACTTCAGCCGTCAGCGTCACATACCTGGAAGAAAGAAAAACCAATGTTATATTATTATGATGTGTGATCCTATATACCAATTTCCAATTACTGACCTACGGATATATCCTAGTCTTCTTAATCTAAATCCAAGAAAATCTTAGGAAACTTTATATCCATAAAATTTTAGCGCATAAGTTATATGTATTTAATAATAGTATCTGTGATTATAGCATGGGAAGGTTTCGCCCTTATAATACTTAGGAACTGCGTGATACTCGTAGTACAGTAATCATAGTGCCATGGTTGAAGGATAGCTTAATCTCCAAACAAATTAATACCTGTCCATCTAATGTAGAGGAATTCCCCGGCGCGATCCAAGTGCTCGTGTCTATGCGGACCGCCAATAGCAATTTCGTCTGAATGGCCGTTGCACAGGAATTCGGAACACGCTTGTCGATACAAACCACGATACAAACGCATTCAACTGTGCGCGTTATAGATATCATCTTGTTAATCATTTCTAATTTCTAATCTGTCGGGAGTAGGTACCTAAGTGGGTTTTCCGATTTCGTGTTGGTGATGCCTTTTGTGTTAGTTATGTTATGTCGGAGTCCAGAGAAAATAACTTATGTAAGGAGCTCAGATTGTATGCACAAGAAAGGGTTTTTCGGGGTTAAAGGGTAGAAACTTCGAATCATAATTTATTTGGTAGAGAGTTTTGTTCATTTTTTTACACATAATATTATAATTATCTCAAAATATAAATTCACGTGATAATTTTCGAGTAAAAGACACCGCGATTAACCTGACAGGAATTAACAGAATAATTGCGTATAATCTGGTGTTACAAAAGTTTTATATTGTAACAAATAAACTCACAATGGAATGAAATACCTACTATAAAAACACTTGAGATTGGCCTCGGCCCGCGCATAACATTATAACCTAGCAGTTCAAGCCCACGGGTGATTAACTCGGGGGACGTCCTTGCGCGACCTTTGGTTTCGGACAAAAAACGCCGAATGTATAGAAACATGCAATTTGCAGTGCGCCTCGGTGTTTGATGACGTCAGAGGCGTGATACCGCCCGGGGCGATCGCCCGCCCGGATAATCATTTTAATTAGGGTACTCGAACTGAAAAATTTCTAAGCCGACAGCATCGATAACAGATGTGCAACACGTTATTTGATGTAGTTTGACTGTTCGAGTTTTTATCTGCCATCTTTCATTTAACATCGTCACATATCGTTAATATACGATCTACGTAAAACCCATGAGCATTTGAGCATACATAATAAGTATACTTTGTAAGAAAACGCGTGAAGAATGAAGTAAATATATTCTAATCTGCAAAAACGATTTCTGACAACATAATATAATATTATTAAAAATGAAAGTATACTTTGTCAGTCTATTGGCTTTTCACGCTTAAACTGCTGAATCTGCTAAAACGGCCGAATGCTGAATTTGTAATGAATTGCAAAAAAATACATTACATTACAGAACATTGAATGGAGATAGATACTCGAAGTTTGAGATTCTGGAAAAGACAAAGGATATTTTTTCTCGGAAATCATCTCTTAACAGGATGAAGGGTAGTAGAAGGGATATAAAACTCATCACAGTTGTTCTTATCAGATTGTGATAAATTTTTGGTCCATGGGATACTTTATTCCTCTTAATAAATTCCCATGGAATAATTTTAACGGTATTTTGTTGTTGCTTGTCTCGAACGCGGGCGAAGCCGCCGGAAAAATAACTATATAGTTAATACAAAGGAAAAATAATTAAAATAATATCTGCAAGATAAATAGTAATTCATTGCACTTTGACACTTGACAGGAGCGACTTTTGACGGAGTGAGCTTAATATTAAAAAGTCATATGTGCAACAGACACGCTCGAAAAGAAAACGAATTTGACATCCTCAGAAGTTCAAACGATCTGTCGACGAAGTGGGGTACGAATCAATTTTGCTGATAGTACATTCAGTTCTGTTCCGATATTTAATACTTTCTATTATTAGATCACCTCTACCTACTCTATGTATTTCGCTCTCAGTTAAGCCTTCTTCGTGAAATACCGCTTTGGTACAAACAAACTAAAACAGCGGAAATACTGAGTGTACCGTATTTTGTGGATTATCGCATCTATCGTACTGAGTAGGTTTTTTGTTATAGTCGCAGCAAACTAGCAGCATGCATTAATGTGGCTACTAGCTACTAGTGGATAAGCAATAGGTAAGCACCTAGCTAAGCATATAAAGTTGTTTGAAACGCATTTCACTTCAATATTTCTCAACAATTGAACGCTACAAAAAGCAACACTTAACTCTACAATCACCGATAACTTTTCCACTTTATCGTCGGGCGCTAAAAACTAATCGCGTTTGTAACTCGACCAAAAAACTTGACATTTAATCGGAACCCACCGCTTAATCCGGCCGCCGCCATTTTGAATTTTTTATTCACCGAATGCAACACAATAGGTCGATGCAAAATCATCGAGCCGTACGCTAATTACATATCTACATAATCTGCATTTAAACCTATAATAGCCTACAGCGATTCGTCAGAAATCTAATACGAATAAATGATAACCGGTCCTTTTAGGTATATATTGCTTATAAAAATTGATAGTATGTTCTAGATTTTACTATGGTTCTAGTAACATTGCTAGTCATTTATTTCAGGCACTTTATAAAATTCATAATACAATAGAAATTATTAAAAAAGTTTCTTCATTGACAACTCAAGACCTAGGTATAGTAAACCCAACTTAAGACTGAAACGAAAAAGGCGCTGTCGGACGCATTTGACATTCAATTGACCAATCATTGCACACTAGTAACTGACAGATGAATGACCACAACGTACTTATGAATGACTTTTCGTTAGTTCCAATTTTCGCCATTTCAGAGATGAGTTGGGCGTACTGTACCTACCAATCTATGTTTATTAGGTAATATGAAAAAGATAGGTGTGCCTATGAGAAATAAATATAATACGTATATGAAATATAAATTATCCTATCCTACTATCCTACTTCCTTCCTACTTCCTACTAATATTATAAATGCGAAAGTTTGTAAGGATGTATGTGAGTGAGTGAGTGTGTGTGTGTGTGTGTGTGTGTGTGTGTGTTTGTTGCTCTTTCACGCAAAAACTACTGAACGGACTTTCATGAAACTTTGCAGTAATATAGCTTAGACATCGGAATAACATAATTTGTTAAAATTTATAGATATTTTTGAAGAGACTGGTTCCCCGAAGCGAAGCGAGGGCGGATTTACTAGTTTATAATAATTATATTATAAAAATATTATATAGCTGACCTGTATCCACAGTCCACACACTCATTATTCGTTATAATAAAATAAAATGTAATATAAAATGATTCATAACAGGTGTTAATTACATTTGCAAAGTGAAAATGCACATTAAAATACAACGCAACAATCGTCGTATCAAATCGGATCCGATACCATACACAATGGAAACAAAAAAATAAATTATCATATTATTCAATGGAATAATTGCGCACTCAAAATAACCTTATTTTGTGCAACAGGTGTCGCGTCTAATTGAATCGAATGTCTGCCTATTTTATTCTTCATTTAAAAATTAAAAAATGAAACAAGATAGCTGCGTTGCAATTGCAATTAAACGGTTAAAAAAGGCAACAAACTAGAGAAAGCTAAGGACGAAGGTTTATGTAAAGCAAGGAGGCTATAGGTTGCGGACTTGCGGATGATAATTGGAATTTATACGCGTTGAATGCGCACACGTCCCATAAACTGTGCTATTCGAATGTCAAAGGTGATAGCTTGATACGCGAGGCAGGTGTAACACTATCACCAGCTGCAACCTCCATACATTACGAGCCGGACGCAATTGCACTAAGTCACACAACTGCGTAGAACGCTGTTTCTGTACGTCTAGTTATCTTCCTTATTATTTTTTGATTTTTTTAAATAGAAAAGTAAGAAATAAACCAACTAACATTCAAACACCTTGTTTGTTGTACTAATCATCCGAGTGCCTAAATGAGTCTTATTCCACAGGTCACTCACATTGTCATGGGTAACTGCGACAGGGTGGTGCTGCCTGACCGTTTGCTACCCTAATTCCACAAAAAAGCCATCTATAATGGATGCAATAAAATAAACATGTATATTCTATATTTACATCTAGCAAATTCGTTGGCCAATTTATCTTCAATTTCTTTCAGCAAACCACTACAACACAAACACCTACCACAGTCAGGTAATGGAGCAATTTTAGTAATCAAATTTTAAAGCAGTTTTAATAATAAAATCAAACAAATGAAATTCAAAAAATTTATGTGTCCACTACGTTGCTCGATTCTTCTCTTAAGGCCCGAGTCTTAGTGACCAAGTCAAATGTTATATCGCTCAGAAATCACTGAAAAACGGCTGCCGAAATGTATCCTACAAATAACAGATTGAGCAATTTCACTGTTAGCATCGCGTCGACTCTTTCAACTTCGGGCTGTATCCAAAGTTGCGTAATTCAGTCGATCATAAACGATTGATGGAAATCGTTAGCAACTGCTATTGACGAAACAATGATGATTAGCTACATAATTAACAGGAGAATTATGGGATAGTCATGTACCATGAGAAGGTACCTACCACCTATCAAACTCGTTTGACTTGTGGGCCTATAAAATAAAACATAGGCATAGCTTGGTTACAGGTTACAGCTGTGTGCGTGACCTCTCACCGATGCATTCAGTACACACAGACTCCGAACAAAGACCAGCTGACGTTAATACACGCAGAGGACAAAGATTGTATTCAACACAACTTTTAGCGAGTAGGTACAAATATTAAAGCAAAAATCAGTCCAAGCCAACTTTCCAGGGCAGATACGTAAGGTGAGTATAATACCTACATACCTACAAACACCTATAGAAGCAGCAAAGTTTTTCTTCTACTTAGTCCCTGAGCGCGAAGCCGATAATTGCATTAACACAACCAGTTCGCTCCCTTTGCCCTGATTCTCTGCAGCGTAAAGCGTTTGAGAACCATTTTACACCTACACTTCGTCGTTGGTGTAATGGACACCAGTTATTCAAGAGATTTTTTGTGTTTAAACATAACAATACAATCAACTTTACAATATGTATGTTTCTAATGAGTTTATAACCTTGTCAATACAATAACTTCTACGTACCTATCTTTGTACCGATTCTGACAGTGATAAAAGGTTTAGCCAAAGGCTTGAGCGTCGAAATGCAAGTACATAATACAAAATTTTCAATCTTTTACTAGTTTTCTTCGCGCTTCAACGACTATGTATAAAATGGCAACTCCAGAACCAGTTCAATCTTTCGCCGTCAACGGTAATTCTCTTTGACACGGCATAATAGTTCATGGGTGTGAACAGATAAGTAGTATAAGTACTGATACTCATTACAACTAACATATATTATATGTGACGTGACGTGACGTAGACGCATTCGTACTCATTAATGGCATTACGATAAATGGTTTTACGTAGCGTGATACTATAAATCATTAATGTTTACCTACTACTTAGATATACTTTGTGTAGATCATAATATAATTGTAATCTTGTACTTAATTAAATTCTTAGTAAATACTTTCTGGAGTTAAAGTAATAGATACATGGCAGGTAGGTACTACAAGATTATCCAAGCCAACTATTAATAAAAAGCAGTACTTATTAAAAAATATAAAGAAAATCCACGACGGTTTAAATGCAATGAGGGTGGCCGTTTTTGTGCTCACCAGTTGGCGCCACCGGCGAGGTGAGGTCCTGCTGTCAAAGCCCGCCCATACATAAACAGTGACAAGTGACATTCAGACAAGTGAGAAGTGAAAGTGCCACAAACTTATCTGACCCGGTGGCCAAAATTGGAACTAATGCAAATGTTAAACTGTTGTCAGACAAAGACAAAGACACTAGCGCTCTCCTTACCGGGTCAGATAAGTTTGTGGCACTGACAGCCAGACCTCACTCTGCACTAGCGCCTCTAGCGGCGAATTCACACGCGTTTACCCTCATTGAAAAAGGATAAAATAATTAAAAATGCCCCCGACTTAAGGAATTTATATTAAAAAAAATCCGTTGGCGGCTGCCATTAACTGCCGTCAACTTATTTTGTAGTTTTATATAGTAACGTGATTACTTGCAGATAGTCGATTGCTATGATAAAATCCTAAAAGCAGCAGTGACATAATATTTTTACGTATTTCGGTTGAAATAATCCCGGATCTCCGCTTCTATTTTGATACACAAAGACAATTAAAGGATTAAAAAGAATCACTGTATAGTTGGTTATTTATGCAAAAATTATGAATCTAATTAATTATAAATATTGTGCAACATCTCATGGCCCAACTAATTTACTGTAAAATATTAATTTCCTCAAACATCACACGACTTTGAGATCATTTAAATGCTAAGTATTAGTAATTTAATTAATTCATCTCGTACGAAACCACCTAACCGCGAAAAGTTCAGCCGACATCGCCCGCCATCCAATGTATGTAATTTGTGTCGATTATAACCTCCTCTGTCTAACGCTTAACTTCTGGCTAAGAAAAATATTAAGTCCGGAAAGTAATTGTGGTCGGTCTGGAAGCAGCCGAAGGGAAATGGAAACGAGTCTAGGTAATTAATTTAACACGATGAGTGCGAAACGAGGCTTAATACACCTCGTCCGTGTCTCGACGTTATAGCGGTAAGAAAAAACTTAAACTTCTCTGTCGTGCGGGAGGCATAACTTCCATCTGGTTCAGTGTAGGAAAAAGATAACTATATATCTGAGATGTGCTATTAATTCCTAGTTCTATGGTATATCCACCTTAATACCGGGTTTCTTAGACCTCGTGCCGCACTGAACTAATAAAATTCTAACGCTGTGCGGAACGAGGTTGCAAACGCCTCGTACCTCCGCGCACCTCGTACCGCACCCTACGCTAGCTTCATGCGGTTAGTGTTGTGCAACGCATTCGAAGCTTTTACAGAGAACGACTTGGATGTGGATACAGGTAATCTTCAAACATCCTAACTACTTGTTATATCGTTAATAGAAACGTGAATGTGACTTGTTGAGTAACTTTCTTCAAATAGGTTGTTAATCATGATAAATTATGGTATGTTTGTTTATTGAGTTAACTAGCGGACCCGGCAAACGGTGTTTTGCTCATCAAAATTTAATGCTTTTGCCCAATTGTACTCGACTCTTCAGTACTCTAACCAACTTTACCCAACTCTTCTCTATTCTAATCTAACCAACTTTACTCAAGTCTACCCACCATTTCCTTACTCTTAAATTAATCTACTAAGCTCGACCCTACTTTTCAGAACCCACTGCAAACAAAGTAGGTACATCATCTCGAAAAGGGATCAAAGAAGAGGAGATGTGTAGGATGTTACGAAAAACTCCGCACCTAACAAGTCGTGAGGCAGACAAAAAAGTAAAGAAAATTGTCACAGAATGCACTGGTTGCAAAAAATATTATTGTTTGAACTGTTTCAATGAGAAACACCCATAAATTTTAAAAATAAAATACCAATATATAAAATCGATATTTATTTTCCCATCACTAAATAATATGAAAAACTGCCATTTTTCAGTGCGGTACGAGGTACATCAGATCCCACGTTTTATTTTACCTATAGAATCTAAACTAACTTATGTAACCACGGGCGGCGGCAGATTTAGGTTCATCAATTCATTGTTAATAATAATCGCGACAAAAACCGTACAATTTGTTTTATTTGGCGCCAAAAAAAGGATTTTTGTCTCCTACGGGCGGTGGGGTTTAATATGCCTCGTGCCGCCACAATGTCTGGTTTAGGACGAGGTTTAAAACGCCTCGTAACGCAGTAATGGAAAGTACAGAAAAATCTGTGCCGCAGGGAACGTGTTAATGAATCTTGTTACTAGTCAATTTTAATTGCGCTTGAACATTTTGTAAGAACTGAGAAGTTCATTTACATTCTAACCAGTAACATACCCATAATTGAAAATTGGCACTATGAAGGAATTAGTTTGGTAAAGTACCTATGAGACCCTACTATACCAGCTGTGAACATTTATTATCCTGTCTAAAAAGGTTTATTACAAAAAATCCTCCACTCGTTTCCTTTCTTTTTCCTAGTTTTCATTAAATCATTGTCATCTTACTTGTGGCCAGCGGCATAGCGAATTTTTATTCTCTTAGATTTATTTCTATGAAACCAGGTTGAAAAATAGTTTAACAAAATGATCTCGAGAAGGTAAGAGGGGACGGTAACTTCATGTTCCACCAAGGTTATTCACATTCTGGGAAGCCCGGTTCGCGTGACCCAGCTTGTTCGACGCGATGATTATGATGTTTTGAGAACCGCATAGGTACCTATTAGATGCCGTTAGAACAAAACTAATAACCTTCGAAGGGATCTCTTGTCTGTCTTTTTATTGCGACTATTTAGTATAGATACGAAACTATTGAGATCTTGAGAGATTGAATCTGAGAAGCAGCGAGAAAAGCCAGATGTATTCAGGATCTTAAGCACAGATCCATAAAGATCCACAATGTTAATTTACGTATATCGTTAACTTGTAAGAGAAGAGAGGCTTATATAACAATCGCTATGCATCCGCCAAAGCGAACAGGCTCCGATGGCTTACGAGTACGCGTCAACATCAAGGTCCGACGGTAAAAAATAAACAAACAATAATGAAAGTTGAACGACCACTGGCACTGATGACTCAGTCTACCTGACCTGGCTCGGGCCTAACGAATTGACTGCGCGGACCGTACCGCACGTCACAACTACAATCGGAAACATATTGTACCTTGAGTTACAAGGAATCTAAAACGGAAACCGGTACCAAGTATTTAATGTCAATGGTCAATACTAACCGGATATACGTACATTTTCTTTTATTTGAACCCCACACACAAATAGATAGCTCAGATGGGTTATCTGAAGGCAAGGATACTGCTAAAAATGGTAAGCTACATCGGAATACGTCTCCAAAGCGTTACTAGGAAATAAGTGGAACCCGCTTACCTATTTCTAATTCTAACACCGCTCTGCAAATGAAACAGGTGAAAATCATTTACCAGTTGATTCTAGAAGGACGGTGATAACTGGCAAGTACCAGGTAGCTGAAATACCTATAGTTCATAAATAAATAAATGAATTCATACTCATTCTCTCATAAGCACATTCATACTCCTACATTAAGTAGAAACTCTGTGACAGGCATGGACATACACTTTGTTGATATTACAATCAAAGACTCGAGAATTCACAAAAGCATCTACCTACATATAACACAAATCGAATTGTAAGAACTGACAAAGAAACAGGCGGGTTATATATTTTGGTGGTCACTAACGTCTATGGCTATCATAGAAAGGAAATTTTGGATGGAGCACCTGTAAGATTTTTCTGACGTACATAAAGTAGCGTCTCCGCAAAATATAGCTGTGATATTGTTCAGCAGTGACAAGAACTAACCGACGTCACATCAACTATAAGCCTATATAGTCGATGTAACACAGTAACGTAATAAATATGTGACACAGTTACAAGTACAGGTCAACGGGAAAGTGTGTGAAACAAAGTTTTCGTTTGAATTTCACCGCAATAGCCAGTATAGTCTGTTGTTTGCGGACACTATGTTGTAGTTCAGGGTTACAAAGTTTATGGCAAACTTCGAGCCGAGCGACCCCATATCTGCCTCTATCTGTTATCAAACAAATTTAATAAGAGAAAACGATGAAAACGAAAAGGAAATTGAACATAGGAAACTGTAACAATAACTAAGATGGTCTACAACTCTATAGCAAATGCTTTATTTCTCTTTCAGTTTTCATTCTTAGGTAATGGGCTTTATTCAACCAGAAATCTAAGCAATTTTTCTCCATCTACTCAAATACGAGTAGGCGAGCTAATTGATTCCAAATTGATTGAGACAAGACCTAAGACATCAGCGATACGTTGCCGGTTGAAAAGAAGCGGAACATTCGCATTATTTCTGGCTCTCCGCTTTCTTGTTCAGTTGGTAGGTATCTGTCTCACAGCGACCTGCTGACCACCAGAGTAAGGGATTGTTCATACCAAACGTATTGTCGGTCGCTGACTGTGAGCGTGCGTTACGCAGTTTATTGTTTTTCCATATACTCGTATATTCAACTTCTCGTTCACACCGAACCGATCATACGCAAACTGAGTACACGTATACAGGGTGTCCCGTAACGAATGGATAATACGGAACCTACGTGTAGAGGGCATCATGCCGGTTCAGATGAATAAATATTATGTTCAGTAAAAGTCCTTCAGTTTCCGAGATATTCGACATTTTCAACATTTTCAAAATTGTTCCACCCTTCGCCATTCTTTTTGGCGCCAGGACTACAAATGAAGACATTTTTTGTATCTGTTTTTTGTATAGTACTCCTGGATAGATGTGCTATCGAATGTCATCAATTATTTTTATAACAAAAGCACAGATTCTTTTTAAATTAAGATTTAACACCAATTTAACGTTTTTTCATTTTTCATACTTGGCTTTTACTCTGCCCTGGTTAAAAAAAAAGGTATGGTGGCTTGAATGCCAAATAAAAAAAAAACTAGCCCATTTCACCCAGATTCCGAAATGGTATGTTACAGGGTATGGTCCACCTATCAATTTTAAATTATTTCCTTTTAAAACGAGGTCGACCCCATTTTTATGATATTACAAGTTAATTCCAAAATTTGGTTTGTTACCTTAATTAGCTTCAAAACCATCCAAATTCTCTTGATTCACCATTATTAGTAAATACAATAATTTTTAAGCCTGATAACTAGAATAAGACTAAATCTGGTTAGTCTGGTACCACCAGATTAAAGAGAGCAAATAGCCTCTTTGAAAACTTATTCGAAATAACTAACTTTTAACAAAAAAAATACCGACTTCAAAATCGATATAACACAAAAACCACTCGCCAGGTGGCGCTCAAATTTATAACCGACTAAATGATAGGTACTAGGTACCTTTATGGGACCAGACAACAGTCTCTACCTTTCGAATGGCGAAAGAATTATCGACATCGGTTCACCCAGTTCGAAGTTCTGAGGTAACACACATAGGAAAAAACACCTGATACAAATTGAAAACCTCCTCCTTTTTGAAGTCGGTAAAAATACTTATCAATGGAAATTATCATTTGATTGTTTTATTTGGTTACTGAAACTAACATTTTAAGGGATTTACGTATTCAGTAGGTAGTGAAGTATTTTTGGCTTAAATCTCTTAAATTAGGGCACAAATTTAGCTCTCTTGACAAATAAGGGACAGTCAAGTGAATTTGGATGGTTTTAAAACTGATTAAGGTAACAAACCAAATTTTGGAATTAATTTGTAATAACATAAAAATGGGGTCTACCTTATTTTAAAAGGAAATAATTTAAAATCTAAAGGTGAACCATACCCTGTAACATACCATTTCGGAATCTGGGTGAAATGCGCTAGTTTTTTTTTTATTTGGCATTCAAGCCACCTTACATTTTTTTTGAACCACGGCAGAGTAAAAGCCAGGAATGGAATATGAAAAAACGTTAAATTGGTGTTAAATCTTAATTTAAAAAGAATCTGTGCTTTTGATATAAAAATAATTGATGATATTCGATAGCACATCTATCCAGGAGTACGATACAAAAAACAGATTCAACAAATGTCTTCATTTATAGTCCTGGCGCCAAAAAGAATGGCGAAGGGTGGAACAATTTTGAAAATGTTGAAAATGTCGAATATCTCGGAAACGGAAAGACTTTTACTGAACATAATTCATCTGAACCGGCATGATGCCCTCTACACGTAGGTTCCGTATTATCCATTCGTTACGGGACACCCTGTATATTGGGGCTGACAGTAAGCATATACTCACAGTCGGCGGCGGACAATACGTCGGTGTGAACGATGCCTTAATGTGAAGGTTCTCTGCTTTCACGGCAACATGTCGGTAATACCTATTGCCCTACTAAATCTATTAATCAGTTGGCTCACCTACCTGAAATGTAATGGCAGTTGACACTAGCAAAATAATAAATCTCTACTCTCAGGAGTTACAAAACCATGTGGCAGTAGCCAAATCCTTGTACCTTTTAAACCAGGAAACCTATTAAATCCTGCTTAAAACCGTCACGTCATAAGTCATCACACAGCACTCTCTCCACCTCAAACCCACTTAGTATCTAGGTAGGTAGATACCTGCTTGAGACGTTGATCTACAAATGATTAAAATATGGTAACATGGAATGCAGTATTTGACAAAGCACACTGTATAAAAAACCCTGGATGTATGACGATGTGAAATTTGAGTCCGGATTCAAAACCATTAGATAAAGACATTTAAGGTACGTTGGGGTAAGATCGGCGGTGGGGTAAGACCGTTGAAATCAAATAACTCGCTATTATGGCTTTATTTTTCAATGTGAGCCACACTGCGCGAAAGATCATTTTGTTACGCCCCACCCAGCAGTGGTCGCCAGTCGCTCCTGCAAGACGCACGTATGCTACATGCTTTTAAAGTTAACAAGGTAAATTTTCCAAAATTTTTGTCCATCCGGTCTTCCCCCTCAATTTTTGATTGAATATTGTAGCGAAAGTATAATGTATTTTATTATTATTTTGCCTAAATACTAAAATTTAAGCAGTGGTAATTAGATAGATCTAATTGATATCCGTCTAGTATCTCTGCAGGCTGAAATCCGGTGTTATCCTCCTCAGGTGAAGATCGGATAAAAATATCCGATCAGCGCCAAGTGATGAAATTTGTAGTGGTTGTCAAACTTTTATAATATATGATTAAAAACCAAGATAGATTATAATAACAAAAATCTGATTATAGAATAAGCAACGTAACTTGATGTTTCATATTAGATTAAATGCATACATCGCTAACAAAATATATAAATTAGAACATTAAGAAAAAATTAACAGCTATAATTATTAAATGTATGTGCTTATTAATAATAATAAAAATAATTCTTAAAGCTTAATAAATCTAATTTTCTACTAATGTACATGCTTATTATTTTAAAAACTATTCTACCAATTCATAATTTGGCTCTAGTCTCCTTGGCTTCTCTTTATCACTCTCTCATGTCCATAGTTTTACTTATAAATTTGCTTGAAATTACTACTTGTACTTATACGTACATAAAGAAGCAGTAAGTAAAGGTCATTTACTTGTAACAATTTAAAACGACAATTCTATTAGAGACAAATGATAAAAGAAAAATTATAGAACCTAAACTTTGGGAACCATTAAATCGCCTAAGTTTAACATAAGGGGTAAGATCGGACAGCCCGAACGAAAAAAAGAGCGAAAAAAATGTAATCATCTGGAACATCTATGTTCGTAGCCTTATATAGATTTCATTGATATCATATTAAAGCACATTAAAGATCGGATATATCCTTGTCATACACCTTGTTTTCTTTGCAATAGAAACAGTTTTAAATTACTGTCCGAACTTCCCCCTTAATGACCAAATTGTGATTATACTCATAAAAAAGTATATAGAGTTTTTCTAAGCGTATAAATAATAAAATATTGAGTGTACGAAGAGAAATGCTATTTTAAATTATGCTATGTTTATTCATCATCCGTTTGCACTATATTTCATTGACATAGCACTTACTGAACTCACAAAATTTAAGTTTTTACAACATCCTTCGAACTTGTCGTAAATCCGTCCGGTATTACCCCAACGTACCTTACAGAATGGATGACTCACGTCACTTCACATTTCACTACATCTACGTCAGTTCTAACAAGCGAAAAAACATTGGTATTCCGAAATCAAGTCACGTCGAATGCGTTTTCCGGGCGGCGCGGCGCGGGCTCCGCGGCCGAGGGCCAATGCGCCCGCGCACGCTTCTAATGACAGGGCGGGGGGAGGGGGCGACCGGTCAGATGCGCACTCGGGTATGAAACTGTTTCGTATGCTCACTCCAACATTATTTTAAGTGTACATTTTGTCAGAACCTTTTCAAGTTTAACTTCGTCTTACTTTTTTATTTAAATATTATATCACGGGCGTCGCGTCGCGTCGCTTCGTAAAAATCTTTTATGCTCATTTTGTTACGCGCTAAAGTATAACGAGTCGTCTGTTGCTAGTTACGTCATTGCAAGTACATGCTTCGCTGAAGCTGCGAGCTTTAAGTGATATTGAATAAAATAAATATCGTAAAACATAATTGCCAAACTTTCAAGGATAATTTCAGGCGTACCAATTGATTCAATCCTTCTTAATTTATCACTAAAATAGAACATTTTAAATAAGAAACTTCACGGTCGGGTACGTTTTGCGTGAAACTCAAAGATCATCTGACTTTTTTGTACTGTTTTATATTTAAAAGATTTTGTTGGGTAATTTAGAATACTTTGTTATATTTGCTTCATAATAAAACGTGGGAAATAAACTGGGCAATATTATGAACTAGCGAAAATTATCACGCATTTTGTTTGGTATTTACTTTCGAGAAAGCAGTAGAAAATTAACGTCCTCGGTAGGCCCGCGCCGCTACATACGGCCCGAGTGCGGTGTCTTGCACGCCTGCTTGCAGCGGACCTGGTACTCGAATGTCTTTAGTGAACACACTAGCTTTATGCTGAGGTACAGACCTTTTAACAGCTTAGTTCTACAATATTATTACTTTTACCTCAAATTATTAAAACCGTTGTACTACCCAAACCCCAATAACCACTTCTTTCTTTCTTTCCCTGGAACAGGTTGCGGCCGTTGTGATCGGCTGGCAGCTACGTACGCGCGCGCGGCCGACAACCCGTCCGTTGTCCCCGGCGCGGCGGGCCTCCAACTTTTTATTTTCCTCCACCCTCCGCTCGCACCAGCGGCAGCCACGGCTACCCCACAGTACCCCGCTGACTCAGTGCTCGTCTTGCCACACATTGGATCGGCGACCAGAACTATTGCACGTAACAAATACAGGATATTAATAGGTACTACTAGTAATAGTATTTTCTTATTATTTTTAACATCACGTCACGCACGTCACATGTTGCCGGGAAAATAATGCAAGTGCAGTTGCATTTAAAGTTACCTACGGATTTTAGATAACATTTGTGTGATTTTAAAGTACAATAAAATCGTGGACATAATTATTTTATAATGAAATTACTCTATGAAATTTAAGTTATTAGAAGGTTAATTGACAGGAATAAGTATCTTGGTTATATTGTAACAGCGTGATTTCAAGATATAATAATATGTAATGAATGTCTTATTTAAACATTTTAAATATAAACCTGTTAATATCTCTGAATGACAAAATTAACCAAGCCGTTGATATCTACTTGAGGTTCGTTAGTTAAATAAGGTAATGGTTTATAATGACAAGGATTTGAACCCAAATCTTCCGAAAAAGTGACCACCCAAGCATTCAACCATCAAAACTATATTAGACAATTTTAATCGTATTCCAATCAATTTAACATTCAACAATGACATCGTGCAGTAACATTGTAAAGCTTATGTTAAACTTAACTTTAAAAGTTAAGTTATTGGGGTTCCTCGTTAATGTGTGGTTGTTAACCTTTATGGTACTTATGCAGTTCGTGTTTGAATTTCTTGTCATAGAATTTATTTAAATAACCAAATCAGCTATTAGACTATTAAATATAGTATCATTCGATTTTAGACTTTCGTAAAAGGCATGGCATTGTAAATTTATAATACCGCATTATAAAGCCTCATAAAACACCAGTTGTCTGTCAAATTACAAAAAAAAACCTTGCTTTTTCATCTTTTGTTACCCTACATACTGAACAGTGACCAATTAATATCGAAAATTTAAAAAGACTGAATAAACATAATTTATTGATGACTTCCGTCTATAAACAACACAACAGCTGGAAGTGAAACAGATAATATGTCAGCGATGAACAATGGTTGGTTCAAGCTGGTAGGCTGGTAGATAAGCTGACGCAAGTGGATCAAGTGCGTCTTATCACTGGACCCTCGATAGCGACCACGGCTCTCATCCGCTTTCTACACATTTCTTCACTTGCTTACTACACTAATCCGTAATTTTCAACTCGACTATATTCATAATCCTAAGTTTTAATTTTATTCATTTTAGTTCAATTCCTAATATGTAGTAGTTTAGTAGGCATTCTACTAGATTCGCCTTTATTATTATTGTTTATAGGTAAACAAGTTTTTACAAGACAACCATGGGAGGGGAGAGAAGGGGGTCAACGAAGTGTGACATAATGTGAGGTCTCTTAAGTGATGAAATTCTGTGCGACGCAATTTAAGGATGACCCCCAGTTTAGCTATGTAGGTGACGCGGTCTGGTAATGAAAGGAAATATTTATTATTTATTTAAATTACATTAAAACACACTTCGTCGGCAACCGTAACATAATAATTATATCAAGTATGTAATTCATACATGATTTTAATATTTTTTTTTCCAAAGTATATTTCGCAACTAACGTGTGAAACCTTCGTTTGGTAATCTTTCAAATGATCAAACAATTTTAATTAAACCTCACTTGCATAAAAAATCCTTTTGCTTTAAACAATATTTAATTAAAAATAATAAATACCTAATGCCTCAAATGATTCGGCAATACTTATACTTTAGTGGAGAAATAAAGCATTTTAATATAATGATAAATATCCCAAGTGGACAGGAACTTGTCGACAAACGTCTATAAAGAACATAGTTAAAATGTAAACGTGTATGACAAATATACAGTGTCAATAAGTACAAAAAGAATTGCGAAATATTGCTTAAATAATAAAATAAAACATAAGTAGTGCCTCATCTGGCATTGTATTTGTACGAGATAATCTAAACGGTCTGTTAAATTAACAAAAGGAAATCTCTACAATATGTGATGCACATTTGTCAACGAAATTAACTCTTCGCGCGCATTAGTACATAATATTGACTGGCAGACGACATGTAATAACAATACAAAGATACTAAACTGCAACACAATTATACAGTGTAGGACGCAAGTAGGATTCGAACACAACTGCAGGGCCAGGCTACCGACATTGAAACCAGTGCCCAATCACTGCGTACGTGTAAGTATAATGTATGCAAATTGAACGGCTCCGAGTAGTCACGAAACCGAACCGACGGAGCAAGTGCATCTCGGTTTACTGACCTCTGGTAATTTTTATGTCAACATCAGCGAAGTAAGTGCCCTTCACATGCGACGACCGTGCCTCGCCAGACACGTTCGTCAGTACACGCTTCTTATTATCGACATGAAAGTAAGTAAAGCTGGACTATACGCTGCATCTGGGCCCTTATTCTGCTAATTTATTAATGCTTCAATTATTGAGATCCATTTTAACCATTTTTAAATTAGCAGAATCGGGGGGCTGGTATAGTGTAAAGGACAATTTAAAACTAGGAAGACAATTATCTTTACGATTAATTTACGATTTTAAAAAATCCTAACTCAAAAAAACTTCTAAAAGGTTTCTCTATTCATGGAGACCCCTCCAAAGAGCTCAAACAACCTTGTTGTTGTAAATTGTGAGGTTATTAGGTGTGAATAAGGTTGATTTTCGCCTTTCTTTTCAAGTATTTGTGTGACAGAAGATCCCAAATAGCAGTATGCATGTTGATTCTATTTTGAATTTGTATTTGAATTGATAGCAAATTATAGATGATTCTAATTTTTAAACTTCCTGTGACTGCTATTTCACTACCCAAACAATTGTTATAACTCATTTTAAGTACTTACAATTTAGTTATTTATGCCAAATTTGTTAATAAACATGCTTTTTGTATTTTTTAACTTACAAAAACTATATAATATAAAACAGCTGCTGCTTTAAACGTATGCCATTTTAAAATAAAAGTGTTGTAAAAACCAATATAAAAGAAAAACATAAGTAGATAATAATATTGATGTGGATTCTAATTTAAATATGTGCCAACAAATTTCTGAGATCTGTCTGTAAATTTGTTGGTGTATTGGATCTCAGCAAACCAAAATAAATTACCATTGTGTTAGATTACAATCACTATTATAAATTTAGATCTTTAATGGAGTTGTTACTACACCGGTGCCTCTTGTTTGGTATAACAACTTTTCGTCGAAAATCGCTTCGACTAATTTTAGTTGGAATAAAGTCATTTCACATAATTATTCATTTGATCGAATATTTGATTGCCATAATTTTATTTCTTATCATCATTTGTTTCGAATAATATCTTTTTATCGAATGTTCAAATGCGCTAATTTTAATTAAAGTAATTAGGTTAGCGAGGAGCGAAGCGACGAGCGTGTTAGGTTAACAGTAACCATCGCACGAGCCGAGCGAGCGAAGCGAGCGTGCCGCGGCAGCGGCCGGCGAGTGCCAGAACCGACTTTAGGGCGTTTATAACCTGAACATTTCATGAAATGAACATTGTATAAAATAATATTAGATCAAATGAACATTATGTCAATCAATATTACACAAAATGAATATTTATTATTTTATTTATTTATTTATTAGGGTCACCAACAAGACACACATTTTTACATTTTATATCTTATATAAGCCTTATCTGGAATTTAAACTAAATGTTGCCTTAATTATAGGTAACCACGGCCTGCAAAGTGGACGTGCATACATCTTAGAAATAAAGTCTATCTAAAAATTAAAATATAATAACAAGTACGTGGCCATTCTTTAAATTCAACTAATCATAATAATAAAAAATATAACTATGTATAAAATTACAATTCCTAAATGAAAAGAAAACATGGATTTAAAGAACAAAAAATAAACTGTGATATGTGTGAATTTACATACATACATACTCGTATTTGTTTAAGTTGTTATTCTCAAAAGTTAATACAAATACAAAGTTTTAAATCTTAAACATAAAATAATACTAATTACTTGGTTACATAATTGTACTGACTTTCCGAGTTGTTTACACGGGTACCTACTACGTGTTGTAATTTGAGAAGCTACCTACCGCTGATGCATCAACGCCTGCGGCTCAAATAATAGTTAAATTGTATAATTTCCCAAATTAACATTTCCGATTTTATAATTAAGTATTCTTTTTTATTTGTATTTTTTTATAGTGTATCTATCTCTAAGCAGTTCGTAGATATGATATTAGCCTGCTTTATTGTTCGCTGATATTAGCCATGTCAGTACAACTATGTATGTCATAAGATAAGTTTATAATTTATGTTTATGTAAAATATATCTAATGCCTATAACTTTTGTTTGAAAATACATATTATAACATTTTAAAAACTGAATTATGAAGAAGTTAATTACATTAAATACTTAAGTAAAATGGAAAAAATAAGTTAATTGATATTAAAAGTCATTGATTAACACGGTGAAGGCGTTTACGACAATTTAGCTAGGGTGTCCATATCACGTACAAAAATATGCTCTGAAGTCTCCGTTTTGCGCATAAATATTCTTCCAGCTCGCACCCAAACAAATTTGTAATTAAGTTCTTTTGCCCGTTTTCTGGCTGAAGCATGCAGGGACTTGTTTTCTGGAGACAGATTTTCCGTGATGTACACAGGGATCTTTTTTTCGGTCTCAATATCCAGATTGCTGGAATTCAGCTTATCACCCGTATGTTTTTTATTATAAGCGTAAACTGCCGCAAGTAGTGTGTCACGAAGTCGAGGGTGGCTCAATTTAACAACGATGTTTCGTGGCCGGGAACTCTCAGAATTCATTTTTGCAACTCTGGTGCAATGATGAATATCACTATCATTTACGGGACAGTTAACAACACGACCAACTTGTTTTATAAGGGTAACCAAATTTTCTCCCTTTTTTTCGGGAACACATTGAATCTCGATATTTGAAGCACGCGAAACCTGGTCCAATTGGTTCAAACGGGTGGTCAATGTATTTAAACTGCTACGTAGGCTTTCGTTTTCTTTTTTGAGTATGTTTAGGCTGGCTTGCTGGGATGTGTTATCTCTTTGCAATTTATCAAATTGTTCACTTAGAAAATTCATTGACTGTCTGTATTCGTTCAATTGTGAGCTGAGTTCCTCTATCCGTTTAACAAGGCGAGAGTCCTGAGCCTGCAACTCTTCGCGCAGTATGACGCGGATGTCGTGTAAAGTTAGTATTGGTTCTGATCTATCCACATCCGTGATTGGTCGTTTTTTTCTTTGTGATATATACATATTGGGTGAGTCCGATCCAGTCCCGGTTCCTGATCTAACTGGAGTGTTATCCCCTTTCGGTACTTTGGAGATACAAATAGGGCATAGCCAGTCGACAGTTGAAGGACTATTTACGCATTTTCGGTGGTATGTATGATGACAGTGCGTACATTCCATATAATCAACTCCACGGATGACGTTGTTGCAACCGAAGCAGTTCATATTTATTGGTGATTTGATTTCTTGTTTGTGTCTAATAGTGTGGAATAATAATACCGCTGACCTGTATTGTACCGCCGCGTGACGACTGCAGCAAACGACAATGATCGATGACCAGCTGATTGTGCACAATTTTATTAATTTTACTGTTCGAGTAGAGCCACTGGAATTTTTACTGTAACTCTATGGAATTAGAGACTTTATCAAAAGAATGATAGATTAATATTTAATTATGATTAGTATATAATTTTGAACACGTCCGTACTTGATGATGGCTTGCTTATTATATTCGATCAAATGAAAATTATATCAAATGATATTATACAAACTGATTATTATCTTAAACGTTGTTCGATTTATTAAAATTATATCAAAAGTTTTTTACGAAACAAGGGTAACCCGTTACTACACATACTATGTTGCATTGACAATTTGATAAACATACAATTTATATTATACAGGGATCTTGAAGGCACATTCATAACTCATGACCATAAATCAGAATAAGTAGTGCAATTTTGGGGTACTGGATTAATAAAATTGTCTTAAAATGGATAATATGTTAATTTAATCAATCATTAAAAAATTATACAATCAAACCTCTGTGCCAACGGTAGGCAACAGGCGGACCGCGGTCCATTTACGGACCGCGGAAGGTTGAACCGCGGACCGCCAAATATTGTAAGGGAAGTACATAGAAAAATACGAAAATAGTTTAACTAGACGATAAAATTTGACTGTAGAACGACGGTTGCCAGTTTGCCCGTCAAGTACGAGCTCATTTGCATCGAGTAGGTATATCTTCGCCGTTGGATGGGACAAAATTAGGACCAATCTCACGGCCTGATAGGTCACTGAATTTAAAACCTTGGATTTTATTTGGATTGTATCTAAAACAACATTAAAGCAAAAACCATAATTAACAAAAGCAATCAAAGGGGGGGTAATTCAATCAACTGCAGCTAAAATCGCGCATTTGTGTATGCAAGTAGATTGGCGATACTTGAACACCTTTTATATATGACGTAATAAATGATTTTGGTCATTTTTGTGCTTACAAACACATTAATACATAGTACCACTTTAGGTTCAAATTAACACCCCCCGCACTAAAATACCATTAACTTGTAAATTTTCTTCTTAAAGTAGCCAGTGTTTTACGGTTTTAAAATTTCCATTTACAAAGCAAGTTTTTTAAATAATTTGCACTACTTGACTAGGTATTTATTTCCACCAGCCACCATCAAATTTGAATCAAAGAAAATCGAAAACATAAAAAGTCCTAAATAGACCCGAATATCTAGGAATCATGTAATGTAATACATAATTTGAACTCAATCATAGCTTGGGATTGTAGACCAACTAGGTATCTGAGAGTACGTGAAAAAAATTTATTAAAAGATGTGCTGATTTGTGTAGTCAGCAAGTAAAAGTAAGGTAAGAGAGCTCGATTTCTGGAAAATCAAACAAAGGTCGAAATCTCGAAAACGGTGACACTTTTACTAAAACGATTTCTTGACATCTGGTAGGTCTCTTTCCAAGCTATCTATCATCCATATCAGTTTGTCGTACAACTTATGGGATACCCTGTATATGTGAAACATCTTTCTCAAAGATGAATTTTTGAAAAACAAATATCTTTCAAGATTAACGGACGCCCACCTACTACAAGATACACTTCGAATTTACTGTTCCTCTCGAGAACCAAACTTTAAAAAATTGGCTCAAGACCGACGTTGCAATTTTTCTCATTAATATTAAGTTTTTTTTTTAAGTAATTCAGATTTTGATTTTAATTTAATACCTATATATAAGTTTGTTACTAATTAAGAAAGTAATTAAATGTTACCTAATTAATATCTTTTTTTTCGGTTTAGGTCTGTTTGTTCCCCTCCGAGTTCCCCAGGGGAACCAGCAGGATATAAAAATGTCCTAATGGACCCACTTAGATGGGGGAGCCAAGAAACCTAGTTAAATTAATAAATTTAAGGTCGTTTTGTTCCCCCCACCGAAAATAAAATAAAACCTCCATAGTACCTACTTATGAAATGTTGACATGTCAATGCCATAAAATTTATGTAATGGCAGGTGCAAAAATGTTAAACGATCCTTATTATTTTAACAATTTTGTTTTTGTTAAAATTTTGATTACGTGTTTAAATAACATGAATAAAATAAACAAAGTTTAAAATTAAAGGTATTTTATTTTAATAAAGTATTTTGAAGTATTTTGTATTTTTAATATTAGCTGAAAAACTATTTTGTATTTTGTATTTGAAAAAAAATGACAAGTTTTGTATTTAAATACGTTATATAGTATACTAACTTCCGCCCGCAGGCTTCGCCCGCGTGGAATTCGTTTAAACTTCACTCCCCTACTTTACCCCCTTCGGGTAAAATCCTCACTAGTGCTCCCCTACACACCCAAAGGAACATATACATATGCCAAATTTTAGCTTCTTCCGTTCAGTAGTTTCGGCTGTGCGTTGTCTGTCAGTCAGTCACTCAGTAACGCAAGATATTTATATATATCTACAGATTTTGCACATCTCTGCCTAGATGATCATGCAGAAGTTGGAAAATGGTTGTATCCGATACTCCAACCATTTCTGAAAACTGTTTCTTCTTTAGCCTACGATGTTCCAATACAAATTTTTCGACTTTCGCAAGAAACTCCCGAGGAGTTTTTTTTCCTACTCACAGCTACAAATTGCACTTACTACTACTTATGGCTTAAATACAAAACTCATGTCCAAGCTGTTTTGTCTTTTCGTGTGAAATTTTGTACAATCACAGCATTATTCCTAGTATTAGGTAACATTGTGAACATCGCGCTTTTTAATGGTGCGTACACATTATGCAACATGCTATATAACTTTTGTTTTATAACACGTCCACACTATCTAACATTGTTGTCTAACAATGAAACATGTTACAAGAACGACAACAATGTTGTTCTAATGTGTAGAACAACATTGTTGTATAACAATGTTATAAAACAATTCAATGCGTGTCATTTCTTAAAATATAGCATATAACATTGTTGCAAAAACTAGTAACATGTTGTATAACTTTGTTTTGTAACACATAGCGTCCACATTTTTAAAACATGTATTAAACAATGTTTTATAACACGTTTTGTTACATAGTCTGTACGCACCATAAGAAAGCTATCGTAATATTTTTTACGTACATAATATTTATAACATAAGAGGCGTTTACTTGCAGGATATGAAATGTGAACAAAGCACTTTTTTACTTACATGTATCGTCAACAATGTCACAATGTCATCTCAATGTGGTATGTCAAAATAATATATGTGGATGGCCAGCATTTTTTCTAATAGGAGGGGAACCAACAGGATTCACAAATCCAGATGGACCCCCTCATGTTCTGAAGGGGAACCACTAGGACATATATGTCCTCATGGACCCCCTGGGGGAACTGAAAAGGGGAACCACCAGACCTAAACCTTTTTTTCTGGACCTCGTTAAAATTTTCGCACTGTATTCGGACCCCACCTAAAAGTACTTGCCGACCCCTGCTCTGTGCGGTACTGTGTGATTAAAACCCAATCACTAATTCATTGAGATTTTTTATTTTCACAAAGATACTTTACAAATGTATCTGAATAAGTGTTCCTTCCAGTTAATAGTAATAAACTATTAACTTCCAGTTAAAAATAGAAATAACTGTGAAACATTTTATCTGTACTACATAATTATTATATCTTAGTTCCATAGTTATGGGATAAGGGAATATTTTGTTTTAAAAAATATATTATCTATGATAAATACTTGGCTACGACTAAATCAAGCCCAAGTAACCTACTTATGTCATTCAGTAAAATTGACACTGTTTCTGATAAAATTATAAGCTCAGCCTCAGTTGGTCACTTTAAAAGTAGTACTTACTAGTCTACCGGGTACTTAAACATACAAAACAATAAAATGAAAATAAATAAGGTGATAAAAACTCTTCAGTCTGGTAAATACAATAAACAAAAAACAATTGCCTAAAGAGGTAAAGTACCTCCATGAAGTATACCCTCACTATATGTCATATTTTCAGATTATACTAAGTACATTGATTGTGTCTTATTTTTTACTCCAGAGTCTAACTTAGACTACGAAATAACTCAAATTATAAACCTTGTATAACATTATTCTAGGCATACCTTCAGGTTATCAATTGAGCACCTCAGTATGATAACAGTCTTAACCAGGCTGTTTCACTTGCAAGAGATATCATATACAGGAGTGTGATATCATCTTTGCATGCAAGACAAAGAGATAATTTTTATCATATCAAATTATTTTACGTCACCCAGATAAGGACTAAGTGGCTATTAAAATCAAGTCAAGTTCAGTAACCTTGAAACTGAATACACTTTAGATAAGTACGTAGATAATCTACATAATTTGGTCACTGAGAATGACTAGTATTCAATACTTGTTGAACAATTCCACTATAAAAATGTATTGAAGAATAAATACATCCCTTGTTTATGTCATATACATTAAATATATTGTATTATCAGTCCACCATGAAAATGACTTAATCAAAGGTGGTTTCATATGAGCTCACTAGCTAAGACTATTACAACATGCAAGATTAATACAATATCGGTAACAATACTGGGATAGTATTCATATTGTTGTAGAGCTCCAGAATTGTGTAACTTTTTTGTGCATTTAAAGACTCCTAACTACAGTCAAGGACAGGAAAGCTTATTTCTGATGGAGCTATCTGATGATCTCATTGACAGATCAGCAATGAATATAAATTTGATAGATCTAGTATCTGGAGGGCTGCGACTAATTTATATGTAGTATGTTGAAAACCCAGATCTGTTGCAGCTGGAGAGAGAGAGATTTTTATCTGAATGCAAATTATAACCATGTGAGTAAACAGAAATACAGTGCCTATGTATGAAGATATAAGGTACTTATTACCTTCATGTATGATCGCATGTAAAAATTTACACATAAAATGATACAATATTATATTTAATGTAAATAGGTACAGCTGCGTATAAAAATGTTTTCGTTACGTGACAATGTTGACAAGACTTTTTCGTACAATTCAGTGGTCATTGTCACGGTCGTTCTTATTATCATACCGCTGATAATGTATTGCGAATATTAGAGCATTTATAGATAGTTCTATTTCTATAAAGTTGTTATCGAAATCGTAAGTTTGTAAAGTGCTAAAATACCGCGCTTGGTCCAAAATATATCGATAGCAGTGTGGACAGGTTTCTAGTCCTGCGAACATGAATGACATAACGATAGCGAGATAGTCACAACAATTTTAAACTTGCCTGTCGCCAAGTTGGGCTAAATAATGACAAGGCTACGGGCGCAATTTGAAGCGATTAGAGCTCCGGATCGCATCGCGGCCCAGCGACCGTTCAGAGGGCATTCAACCGAGCATAGGCCTAGCAACACAAGTTATGTACTCGCGATGGCCATGACATCGAAATCGACACAACAGTTTTCGGTCACTAGAGCATTGACTCTTCATATTTCGACACCGCCAAAACAATTTGGTAATCGCACGCTGGCGGCCAGCTTTATAATATGCTCATACTAACCTGTCAGAAGATTCGGAGCTGTCGTATCTGTCGAAACATCGCTTCTTCCTTTCATCTCCGTTGTCCGCGCTCGTACCCAGTGATTTTCGGAAATCTGTAGTAGCGACCGCCGCGGTACGGTCGGCGGCCACGCCGCTCGGTTCACTTTTCTCACACGATTCACTCGAATTTAGTTCGTTGTAGAACGATAACTTCACTCTATCAACGTCGAAAGTATCTCCACTGCACTTTTTTGTGTCACCGTGTGATGGGTCGGACGCGGAAAAAGTTAAATCGTTCATTTGCATCGGACCGGCGCGATCCTCGGCCGACCCATCCGCCATCTTTGAGCGCACGAGTGTTTTGTCGGGAGTTTGACCGCAGCGCCGCCGGCAGCGTGGGCGCTAGCGTCGCTGCAGGCGCGCGGGACGAAGGCTGCGTGACGTCACGGCGGCTGCGCGGCTCGGAGGCAGAGCGCGGTGACGTAACGGCTCCGCCCCGTGCATGTGCAGCGCTGCTGTCATTGGCCGCACGTTACGCAACTCGCAGGCCTATTCAAATAGCCGCGGAAGGGAGCGTAGGACCGCACCGAGACGGGCCCATCCCGATCCCAACGACCAGCATTCCCAACCCTAATCGTAACAAATAATGCGCGGTAATGATCGGGGACACACGCACAGCCAGACTGCTTCTGGCTCCCGAATCTCCCGATAGACCCGATCCCGGAGATTGGACAACTTCACAGAAATTAACATAGCATTACATCGTCTTGAAAATAGCTTTTTGTGCAATTAGTGCAAACTTAATTGCACATCTCATGTATTAGATGAGCATCTATGCATTCATTTATTTTATTTATTTTTATTGGCATAGGTACCCATAGACACATTATCTATCTACACCATACACTGTAACAATAATCTACCTACCTAAATTAAAATAGTTAAATATTTCAAATAAGTCGCTTGAGTTTTGCCATAGGCTATGGAATATCAGAAATGAAACGGTAAAATTTGGACCATTAGAAAGAGACGTGTATATGTATGACATTCCGTAGTTCATGAAGAAGGGGAGCTCGGTACAAGAGCAAGCGAGACAGAAAGGGATGAGGAGGGTTCGCTGCTGCGTCTTACAAAATACAAAACCTACTTTAAAACAACTCGATTAATTTAATACCTACCAGTATTTTCCCCTGACTTTATTTGCATTGTGTACAGTTTAATCCACATTTAATATTCTCTGCTATTGAGCTCCAAAAATGTAGAGTAGGGACCTATCCATAATTATGTTGGATTGTCAGGTGAACAGGTGATTAGCTATTTAGGAAATTCAATTCATTGAGAATTAAACCATTTTAATTTTTCGGTCATTCCAACAGCAACACTTAAAAGCTTCAAAACTCTATAAGAGAGATAAGTAAATCAGTTAAGGTCAGCAAAACAGCAAACTTTTAATTTAATAAGGTCACTATATCAGATAGTAGATAGGATATAGTATATCCTACCTACTTATCTGTGAGTAGGTATGTAACTAACATAACTTACAGCGCTTCTTCTTTGTTCCAAATACGTACGATATTATCTCGTTTCTTTAGGGTTTGAAGTTTATGGAGATCGAAGGACTCTATTCTGGCCCCAACATTAGATCCTGAAAATTTCTCACCCATGGGGCCCCTCTACACTACAAGCTTGAACACCCTGTAGGTACCTACCTACCTACTACCACTACATATCCAGTTCATCAATTCTGGGCTCATCATCAGACCCTGGAATTTTCCAGTTCTAGAATGCTTCCAGACAATTATATTTGCAAGCCCAAGCCCCAAACACATTGTCCTCCGTTTTGAATCCTTCATCAGACTTTGGAACTTCCCGCTTATTGTAGGTATAAGTAGGTATTTGTAGACAATGGTAACAAAAAACACATGGTAATAGGTACCTTCGAGTTATTCCGGTCTGATACTTGAAAATCCATAGTCGTTCCATTGACAAGATTCTTCTGTTCTGACTCCAACATTAGGCCCTGAAAACTCTGGGTATTGTGATATTTAATACGCGCCATAGAATTTGATCGAAGTTGAAACTATTTTCCCTAAGACAACATACACCCACAGAACACTTACCTATAACAAGGCAGAACAAGGCAGACCCTAATTTTACAGCATTGTGAGTGTATTGGTATTTTTACTATAAAATGTCTAATGTACAATTATTGTGCACTTTCTAGTTTCTACCTACTCAGTGTGCATACATACAAAGAGAAAATGTTTACTGATTCTTCCTTTTTACAGGTAGGTAACTAATCTTAATCTTATACTTATATATAAATCTCGTTTCACAATGTTGGTCCGCGATGGACTCCTAAACCACTTAACCGATTATAATAAAATTCGCACACCATGTGCAGTTCGATCCAACTTGAGAGATAGGATACTTTAAATCTCAAATTATAGTCGCAATTTTAATTTATTTCTAATTATTTGTCTCTTATTATTTGACAGTAAGTTTTGCAAGTAATGACAATTGACATGGCAGTCTTATTCACAGATGAACAGACACCTAGCGCCACACAAGAGAACTAAATTAAGAGTGTTATTATTTGACAGTCACAATTATATTTTATTTATTTATTTAGGTATTTATACTTTATTGACCACAATTAGTAGATTGTTACACAAGGGACGTAAGTAAGCTATTACAGAACAAGATCCAATTTGGCGCCAGTGCGAGCGCAGCTCGCATAGGGCGCTAATGGATCGCGTGCACCCGAGATATTTAGTCACACGAGCGAGCGCAGCGAGCAAGGGTGAATATAGTTCGAGGGTGTAATAGCTACTTGCAACCGAGGTAAGCATTCTACTTTATATCATTCTTGTGAGGTAAATAAAACATTGGTAATGCAAAATGAAATTTTAATTAGAATAATTAGCAAATTTAGAGAAAAAATAGAAAAAAATGGTTACTTATTATAATTAATTATAGTAATATTGCTGCTGATGAAGTGCTTGACATTGTTGTAAATAACTTAAATCCCTTTACGAACAAACTTCACAAACTTTCAGATCAAATGAAATGCCGCCATTTCCATTTTTTTTCGTAAATAGTTTTCTATTTTTTTTACGGCTCTGAGTTCCAAGGAATTTTGCATAGTTTGAAATGTATGGAAATTAAATGCCGCCATGTTGTGTTTTTTTTCAGTAAAAAGTTTTCTTACCATTTTATAAGAAAAGAGATTGTTTACCAAGGAGTTTTGCATAGCTTGAACTGTAATGTGAACATTACAATTCAAGCATAGTGCGACGTAATGTTGCCTTGAATTGCAAACACCAACTTACAAGGAGACTTTCCACCATAGTAATCCCTAGTTACTGAGCAAGTATGATATAAAAAATATTACGGCACAAATGGCGAGCTTAATGCTTATAATATGTAATTAATGCTTATAATATGTAACAGTGATGTCGATACCTTTCGACTGGGTTGAGTAAGTAATCAATAGATGGCGCTGTTATGGTAAATCTAACTTGCACCTGTGCGAAGCCGGGGCGGGTAGCTAGTATGCCTATAAAAAAAAAACATTTTGGACTTTGACTCCCAACTACGACGCTCATTCCCTTTTTCAACCAGACCTGATCTTAGAAACTCAAATTTCACCCTCACCTTTAACTTCACCCTTAGTCTCATCATCATCCACATCGTCATTTCATTTTCTACTTCATATTTACCTTGAAATCCAACTCCATTATGGTGCGTACAGACTATAAATTATAACAAAACATGTTATAAAACACAGTTAAATAACATGTTTGATAAATGTGGACGACATGTCATTAAAAAACACATTGTGCCTTGTTATACCTATGTTTCATTGTTAGACAACAATGTTAGATAGTGTGGACGTGTTATAAAACAAAAGTTATTTAACATGTTACATAATCTGTACGCACCCTTACACACTACACTGCACTCTGTTATTGCCGCCTGCGATGAATAAAGCCCTGATGTTTTAAAAAAAAAGAACATACTGCATCATACACCAATCGATCAATAATAAGTGATCGTTGCATGTACCTATATTTCTTTTGCTTGGAAACTGTAATAGAGAGTTTTAACTTACAATAAAACTTACCTATTATTTTTCCTGAAGACATCCGGAATCGCACTTCGGTTCCGAAAGGGACTTTGCGTTGCGTTTTGTGTCCCACAACACGCCCAGAAATTCTAGCTGTTGCCTCGGAACCAGAACAGATTTGTCGCGATTACCTAATTGTCCATCATAGCTGTATTAATAAATTTACTGTGTATGCAATCTGATCGCGAAGGGCTTGATGAGATTGACTGGCCAGCAGGAAGTCGTCCAAGTAAACTATGCACCCGATCTCCCGTTGTCTCAAGTGTTCGGCGATCCAGTTCGTCAATGAGGCGAACGTTCTCGGTGCTGACGATAGCCCGAACGGGAGACAGGTCATCTGATATAATTTCTCTTGGTAACATAATCGAAGAAAACGTCTGTGCCTTTCTATAATCGGTAGATGAAAATATGCCTGGCTTAGATCGACTTTTATCAACCAATCCTGCTAGGCTATTCTGTAAGTCCCTTACAGACTTATCTTTGACATCTCGATAGCTGAATCCGCGGTGAGATTTTGATTTTGACGTACATCGCGTTCTGTTAAAATTAAAACCGACGGCAGCGCCAATCAAGCTCGCAATGGAAGTGACACAACTCACCTGAGTGAGCTTCGATATCGAATTTGTTTCTCACAGAATAGCCTTGCTGATCCTGTAGAAATTTTGGTACCCGGAAGTGTGTAAATAGGTGAAATGTTTTTGTCATTACAAATTTGTTTTAGATTGAACATCGGTCTGTAAGAACCGTCCGGTTTCGAAACGAGGAAAAATGTCGATAAGTAGCTGGGATTGTAATCTGCTTCTTTGAGGATGCCGAAATGATTATGTTTTTCGGATCTTGCTTACTTTTCGACCCCGATTGGCGTTGATCACCTTTCGAGTTAGTTGTTGGCTGTTTTCTCTTCTTCGGGTATGGGTAACGAAAAAAAACATTTTCTCACTTTGTGCTTTACTTGTACTTGCAGAAAACTTATTTGCATCGAAGGTTTGCTTGCCCCCAAATTGAGAGGTGCTTTGTGTTGGTTGTTGTACTATAGGTCTAGCTTGCAGTATTTTGTCCACCCCCCCTATTTTTTGAACATAACAGTTAAGTTATTTTGTTAACATTGCTATGGTATTCGTCCAGTATTTGTATAAGCAATAATAATTCACGGCGAGAATTAATTATGTCAGCTCGCCTTCAGGCTTCATATCACTGTATGATGATATTGATGATTGATGACATATCACAGTATGCATGAACCGAAAGTGCATTCTATCTCGTATTAGAATAAACGTCAACGCAACCTCCATCTAGTGAAACTTTATAAAGATAAATTACTTAATACTCCATTCTATGCCTATAGATGGCGTTGGCCTTTACAATGGTACAGCGATTCAGACGGGGTTTAGGAATCTATAGTATGAGAATAAGAATGAAAATGCAACCTTACATTACAAAGAACCGTAATTATTCTTGAGTGATAGAAAAGTGGCTCGAACGTTGGACTCCCAAAGCCAAAGAGTACACCTTGACCTGTTTGGGTTTGAATCCTGCATGCACCTCTAATTTCAGCAAAGGTTATAGGAAAACATTGTTAGTTACACTACCCAATCCGACGTCATTCTTCCCGACAAATTAATTTCATTAACAAATTGAGACATAAAAATATTATGCATGATTTTTAAAGAGCATTCTTCATACTTTATTAATACTTGGGTATAATTAATATTATTTTGTTATTGTAACAGACTTCAAAATAGGTGCTCAATTCGTCTGTATATTTTTGAGCGACATCTGACGGTCAGTTTTTAATTTCTCTCAATAATATGGCTTTAAACTATAATTTTAATTTATGCTCATTACCTTATAACTTTTGACTGGGTGTTACGATTTTGATGATTCTTTTTTTGTTCGAAAGGTAGTAGTGCTTGTCGTGTGGTGCCTTATAAATTTTGAGAAACGTTTTGAGTTATCTCGACTTTGAAGTTAGTTATTTTTTGTATAAAGTTAGTTAGTATTATTATTACCTTAAAATTTGGTTAATAATAAAAATGCACATAATATAAATATTCGTTTATTACATTCATCACAACAAAGTACACTTTACAAAAGAAAAATTAAGTAGATTTATAAAGTTCACAATCACCATAAATGTTTAAGTATTAAATTAATCAAATAGCTTGTATCGATATAAACAGTTTCAAAAGATCAGAACTTGATCCTTACACCACGAACCACATTATGTGAATTTAGGCTAGGTTAAATATTAAGTTTTACCTGTCACATACATCAGAATAGTGTATTAATTTAAATAAAGTCCAAAATAATATTGATCTACTTTCAAAGTCATTTTGAAAAAATAAAAAAGATAACTTTTAAATTATTTTTATTGAGATTAACAACATTATTGTGATTCATATTACTCACTATTAAATGCGTTGTCAATTGTCATGTGTATATAGGGTGATTTGTAGTTCGACGTATTCCACGTGGGATGTGATATTACAACTAATTTCCAACAAAATTAACCATAATAACCCTTATACAAATTCGGCATGTTATCGAGATATTCTTATTATTGTTTTAGTTAAAAAGATCCCAATTTAACTACAAAAAATTAAAAACTTCTGGTTGAATGACCTATGACCTAATTAATGTCTGTTGATGTATAGGTAATGTATAAAAATTTAAACAACTTAATTCAGAACACTAGTTTCTTATTTATTGATTTTTTTGTAGTTAGTTTAGAATTTTTTGTACCAAACGAAACTTGTTGAATATCTCGATAACGAGCCTCCTTGGTATTAGGGACATTGTGGTTAATTTTATTGGAAATTAGTTGTATTACCAAATCCCAACAGGAATACGTCGAATTACAAATCACCCCATATATGAATAAAGGACAGCAAACATACGGTTATAAATTTTATAAGTGTACATAGAAAAACATGTTCCAATGAAATCTTTACGTATATCACGTTTACATAATAATATTCTTGTATCAGTAGGATCAGTTCCATTGGCTTATCATGTAAGTTTCAGGAGGTAGTTGGTTACGGAATGGATATAAAGGAATTGTTATTATAAATAACTTATTATTTTACTATGATATGCATTCACAAAAATTAATAAAAAGAATGTTTAGTGTTGATTATTTGTAATCATGTTAAGTTACGGTTGTGTAAGTTTATTGTTTTCTGGAATTTATTGTTCACAAATCCATATTAATTTATTGAACAATATTTAAATGCAGAGGATGCATGATAATAATAATTGATTCATTTATTACCGGAAATCATAATTATTTCACTTTCATCTGCCGAAAACGTGTAAAGAAAAATATAACTATTATATTAGCACCAGAAAAATAGCACTGGTTAAATTTGTATGAACACTGCTTAACTCTCTATTAAAGAAAGATCGTGAAATATTTTTACTATGTGTTTGTAGTTTGTACCATAATTATGTAATTATTAGAAAAATGTGATCAAATGTTATTTAACGGAATGTAGACATTTCGTGTTCATGCTATTTTAGACGGATAAACTAGAAAAGATAAGATAAATTTAAAGATAATTTAATATAAGAGTTGACACTGTTAATAAATAATAATTATAATACCTAAAAAAAGGAATATTCGTCATAAGACAGGACAGGACAGTACAATACAACAACAACAACACTGATAATAATTATAATGTCAATGTTAATAATCTCTCACAAAATATAACATTAAAATATATTGTATAATTTAAAAAATCAATTCATTTTATTAATTATTTAACTTAACAATTAATCTCGACACCAAAAAATAAAGATTCTTATGCACCCATCATCATTTCTTAAATTACAAGATATGTTTAAATTACTTAAATTAACTCTTCTTCAAATAAATAAATAAAATAATCTCACAAATAAAAACATACTAAACTATATAAACGATAACCAGTTTAACGTTACCATACCATGTCATAATATTACGCGATAGGCAAGCAGATGTAATTTACCCGTGATCTCTCCTATAGTTTCTATGACGTCAAATCGACAAGAAAATATTGTATGTTTTAAAACGCACACACACACAATCCTCAGCATATTTACAACACAAAACCACACTGTATAGCACTGCCGGAACTTAGCTTCTCTAATGCTACTGTCTCATTTATTGTGATCAATTCAATAATAATAATCGTAATTAATAATATAATATAAAAATCGCGGGCATGATTAATACCATGCCCACGTTACGAATACCTTTGATTCCTCTTCTTTTTTGATCTTTCGGATATTCTTAAGCCTATAGAAAACTCCGACAATGCTTTCACACAATAATACACCTTTAAAACCTTTTAAATTATTATGTGATTAAATTAGAAATGCGTTTACAATACTCATAATTGGGTACTCAGGATAATAATTTTATTATTAATTTAATTCATAAATACAAAATTATTATACATTTATACATTATTCTTATATGAGACTGTGGTAAAGCATTAATGTTACTAAAGAATTAATGGCTTTCCGCAACTTTGACAGACACCGATACAACAACTTATCTTTATCATTGAATAGTCTATATTATCCTTTATTTTGAAATATTTTTTCTTTCTTTTTTTCCAAAAACAAGTACACAATGAAAAACATATTCAGTACCAGCTTGTTTTCAGCATTTTCCAATTCTTAAAAGTTATCCATTGCCAAAAGCAATAAATAATAATTGTAGGAAAAAAATACTTGTACAAACATATTTAAGTCCAAAGAGATGTCGGTAGGATACCTTCAACAGAAGCGTTTCTCGGCGTGAGTACCTCGTTGCAAAGGAATTCCAACGGCATGTCGACTACATATCCTTGAATAAGGTCTATTTTCCTGTTTGCGAGCGCCGGGTCCTTGTGCCATAACGTTTGTGGGTGCTCTTCTTGATACTTCTTTAATTCAGCGAACGTGTGCACTGAATTTGTAGGTATGCTGTGGAACACCTGGAAACCGAGGATATAATATGAATGCTTCGTTCAAGTATTACTTATTTTTCGAAACCTTGAAGTGTGGAGGCATTAACCACGTATCAACTCGCCAGTCTCGTAAGTAAGTACACTTCAGATAGTGAAATATATTATACTTATTCAAGGTTCTTGTAAAAAAATGTATACAATGCATTGTTGAACAGAGTTAAACTGCAGGTTATAAAAGATAAAATAATGGTTAACAGATTCCTTGTCTTAAAAACCCCTCATGATATGAAGTGCATATAAAATAGAGATTTATGTTTTACACATAAATCCAAATTGGCCTAACTAAATAGGTCTCAAATAAAAAATATAATTTCACAAAAAATATTCTACAAATTATGTATATCTGGGGGCACGGTCGTGCTCCCGCCAAGACGAGTACTATTTTCCCCTCACCTCCTCATAAATCTCAGTGTTCCGCCGCGACGTGGCCTGCCACAGCCGCCTGTAGAACTGGTCGGCGCAGGGGTCGTCTATGTCCATCCCCAGGCGCGTCAGGTCCTCCTCCATCAGCCCCAGGTGCTCGCGGAACAGGCGCTTGCGCAGCGCGCCCGCCGCGCGCCCGCACGGGAACGGCTGCCCGTTGAGGGTGCCGTCGTCGAATTGCTCGTCCTGGAAAAGGTATACAAAGGTATGGAAGCGGTGGAATTGAAGATATATTAGGTACATTACAAAGGTATCGAGGCGTTTACAATTTTCTTAGAAGCGACTACGAATATCTCAGTTTTCAAGGAAAGCAATTTGTAACCGAATCAGAACGAGACTTTAACTAGCAATTAATAACTGGATGATTACTAACAATCTCTGCAAAGTCCTCATACTTATTAACAAACAAACCAAACTAAAAAAAATCTAAAAGCATCTACCATTAAACTGGGTTAATCTCCGGAAGGTGTGGAGTCGGTTACACTTTTTAGAGGCGACCATCTCTGACCTCAGGGGTAGCAACGCATCTGTGACCGAATTAGAACAAGACTCATACTAACAATAACTGGACTATTACTAATAATAACTAACTGGACTATTACTAACATTAACTAACAGGACTAATTATCACTAACATACCCTGTCCTCGCACTTATTAACAAACTAACCAACTAACATTCTAACACCGTCTACTAACTAGAATAACCATCCTAGTCCCTTTGAGTCTAGTTCTGGGTCGGTCACAGTTGTTATGGGCGGCAGCGGAAGGGTGGTGCTGCATGCTCGTTTGCTATCTTAATTCCATAAAAAAAGTCCCTATTTGAGTTTTGTTCTGTATCGGTCACAGTTGTTACGGGCGGCAGCGGAATGGTGGTGCTGCATGCTCGTTTGCTACCTTAAATAAAACATAAATCGTATCTGCCATCTTTGCTATCTCAGCAATGCACCCGACCAAACATCAGTTACCATGGCAACCACGTGACTAACCTGCAACAGCACCGCGATCTCCGAGTCGCGCTTGCCGATCATGGAGCGGTCGTTGATGTTGGCGCTGCCGCAGATGACGGTGCGGTCGTCGGCGATGAGCAGCTTGGAGTGCACGTAGACCAGCTCGGTGACCGGCTCGCCGTCCAGCACCGAGTGCGTGCGGAGACCGTGGAAGGTTATGTACTGCGACGGGTCTGACACGCCCGCTTCGTATAGCCGGGTGATTATTGCTTCGCGACTCCTGTTGAAGTTGATGTTTTAGAATTGGTTAGTGGATAATTTGTTGAAGGGCGTTGTGAGGTGCTGCAGTGGGACCAAACCAAAATTAGTTCTTTTTTCAAAAGTAGTAGAATGCGATGTGCGATATATGTGTTTATTCTTATAATATTGAATGGCGTGAACGTGAAGCTAGCGCAAGAACGTAAAAAAATTCGCTAAGTATTTGCGTAACGTTTTTTTTCTAAACAACTTAATAGCTAAAATGATAGAAAAGTCTGCTCAGCATTGTTGGAATAGGGATTTCTCAAACTTAGATATAGAACTTTTAATTACAGTAAGGCAGATGTCGATGTTAAGGCCAAAATGGTGGTAGGAGGCGGAGAGTGCGGGCGGTAGGATAGGTAGTACCTATTAGGTACGCCAATACGAAGTAGCGCATCACAAAATACTGTCATGGTCGTCGTGTTTTGATTGGTCAGTTACTGCATCTTGCATCTGCACAATATGTCACCTTCTAAATGACTCTCTGATCTGCAAGACCTCTGACCTGACCTGCAGATGCTCTGATAGTTCCAGTGCGTGACGGCGTGCAGCGAGGTGCCGGAGGGCGCGCCCACCTCGCCCTCGAAGCCGGGCAGCAGCGGCATCACCACGAACACGCGGAACGTCTCGCCCGCGCGGTGCGCGCGCATTATGCGGTTGAATATCGCCTCGCCAATCTGAAATTTATTATATAAAATAGGCAAGTGAGTAGAGCACGTTGCTCGGGCAAGTGACTCGAGCAGTTAATCGAGCAAGTGCTTCGAGCAAGTGACTCGAACAAGTAACTTGGACTAGTGACTCACGCAAGTAACTCGGGCAAGTAAGGCCTACTTCACGGTCCACGGACGCGTCAAATGACTAATGTATGCAACCTACAAAATGAAGGAAGGCGGCGCAAGGCGACCGGCGGACGCAACGTTGCCGCTCCGTGGACAAAGATTTGATTATTTCTACGCAAGATGCAAGCAATCGGCAATTGACGATAGCGTGCGTATGACGTGCATCTTACGTGGACAGTAGGCCTAACTCGAGCAAGTAACTTGAGCAAGTGACTTGGGCAAGTGACTCGAGCAAGTGACTTGGACAAGTGACTCACGCAAGTAATTTGGGCATAAAACTCGAGCAAGTAACTTGGACAAGTGACTCGAGCAAGTGTCTTGGACAAGTGACTCGAGCAAGTGACTCACGCAAGTAACTTGGGCAAGTGGATAAAGCATGTGGCTCAGGAAAGTCATTCGAGTGTCATTGAGAGCATCCTCCTTTTTTTTGAAGTCGGCAAAAAAACAAAAAAAAGGATTATCAAAATCGGTTTACCCAGTAAGAACTTGATGTAACAAACATAAAATAAAACAGTCGAATCGAGAACCTCTTCCTTTATCGTACACTAAAACCCTAAAATCCATCTCACTCACCTGATTCCTGACACTGACGCTGGACCGCGACAGCGTGATGAAGAACTGGTTCTCGATGTAGACGTAGTGCTGCGCGCGCGTGATCGTGTCCACGTACGCCTCGTGGACGCTCTGCTCCACCGTGTCCGGGTCCAGGAAGCCGCACGACCACATCGACACGCTGCGGAGGACCTGCGGTGACATGGGCGAGGTAGAGGATCGCAGGTCTTATTCACTGGTCGTAGGTACTGGCCAATGGAATTATACTAGCCGACAATCGTTATTGAGAATATACAAATCATCTATTCATCTTTATCATAAAACTGTAAGTGACCAATCACTGTCTGTAAATGGTAAATGGGGCCTTTACATAATGCAACAGAACCCAAAACAATGTTTTTTCACTTTATTTATGTCTGTATGCCAGTATGTCTGTACGCACAAACATGGCATCCTATGCATATAGTGACGAAATAAAATAAAATTAAATACCTGACAAGACACATTGCAGATATCTATGTTGAGAACTTCGTCTAGCCCCTGCAGCGGCTTGATGTTAGTGTACGACTTCGGCAGCAGGTACGGGTAACTGATGTTTTGTCTGGAATACATGAACATAATAATGATAATATAATAGGTACTTAAGATATTATTAGACATATTAAGTTATACTGTTTGAATTCGATCTGGAATGCCAGCGTTCTAGCAATGTGTTTAAAGTACATTTAAGATGGACGGCATTATCTCAAAATGTTTTTAAAATTTTTCTGACAAGCTAAATTGAACTGTGACCACAGATAATAAGTTTGGTTTTGACGGAGAGTGGCAATTCCATAATTATGCTCAATGACTCAACTATAGATTAAAGGAGCATATATTCACTCTAACCACATTTCATATCTACCGATACACATACCCATTCATGCGCATGCCCACACGCTCATACGATCACGCACGCACGGTCACATACACACGACCGCACACGCACACCCGCATACGCACGATCACATACACACGCGCGTTCGTGCACACACGGTTACATACACACACCCACACACGCACACTCGCATATGCACGCTCACATACACAGGCCTGTT